>OZ024937.1:73144306-74463808 GCA_964017235.1 Sabellastarte sp. h YS-2021
TTAAAGTATTTCAGATATCAGGTAAAGAAGTATTGATTGACATATACAGCCATGAGTTATCAATAAAACAGGTTTATAATTTATGTAAATTGTAATTGTGTGAAAGAAACAATATCTACATCAGAATGGATTGTGAACAATAAAAGATGTACAGAACTATTTCCTGTATGTTCATTGTCATTCCAAGGACTACTTCAAAATCCTGTTGTCCAATGTCCACGTTATTGTTGGATAAGGCAACTAAATGCCACTCCTCTCGTCATCTTACCAAGAACATTAATTAGCCAAGCGAACATGTAAGACCACAAATTTACCAAATTTACCAAATTAAAGAAAATGAAAACTTAGCCAAGTGAACTTTACATCTAATAAAAACATTAAATATTAATAAATTAAAATAGGATTAAATCATGGCATGATACATGGTGTCATAGATGCTGGGTGCTAGGATTTTGATACATGAACAATAAAAGTATTGGATATATTTGAAGGCCAAACATAGATATCTGCACGAGGTATCGAGTGCCAAAATTGAAAGAAGAAAGACAATAACTTATCAACAACTCCCCCGATGACGACGAAGAAGAAAAAGGACTGGAAAAACAACAGGAAACCTCAGAAGAAAACATTGACCCCAATGACGACAAAACACCAGGAGATGACTCTAACCCTGATTTGGACACGATGAGGGACACAGAGGAAGGCCAGCTACCACTGCTACAACGTCAACAGGACCTACCACATCAGCTGTTGTAGCATCCACATTAGCAACAATAGCAGGAACATCGACGTCCACTTCAGCTTCACACCCAGAACCAGACCCATATCAATTCCCCTTTACCATTCGGAATCACCCCCTGTAAAGCACCCACATTTGCAGCCACCCAGATGGAAGATAAGACAGAATTTTTACAGGACTTTTGCAAACACATGAGATTTTATCACTTAGATAATGCTCAAACCAAGCACCTGATGTCTCTTAAGGACAGAGCCAAGAGATGGTTTAGGACCAAATATTTGAACATTTAACCTAGAGTGCTTAGATATATTTGACAAGTTCAAGAAACAATTCTACCCAAAAGGTGTAGACTGGGAAAAAGAAATCGGTTATGATTCTGAAACAGCAATATGCGGAATCCGTTGACAGTTACACATTGAGAGTTGAACTATTGGTGACGAAACTGAAGTCAGACATCGTTATGATGCAGACATTCATCAAAAGATTCCTTCCAACTTGTAAGCACCGTGTTCTTAGTCGAGGCCCAATGAGCTTCAAGGAGGCACTTAATATTGCAGTCCTTCTCCAGAGTGAAGACTGTAATTCAACAGGACAAGAATCAAGATGCCGTTACAAGAACTCTTAAAAGGCCTGGTGACCCAAGTGGAATCCATGATGGAAGCCACCAAGTGGAATCCACGATGGAAGCAGCACACAAGCCATCCACAACACTCAACATGACTCAAGTAAGATCACAACAACAGAGGGTGAGTCAAGAGCTAACGAATAGTGTCAGAGATGCCCGTACCCGACAGCCTGGGGAAATAGTTTTCAACACCATGACATATAGAAGTAGTGAAACAGTACAAAGACCAGAATACTTTCAGCACAGTGTCAGTTATATAAAGGTCCAAATAATGTCTAAGTAGAGAAAATGAGAGAAAAAATGTATGTAAAGATAAAGTACTAAAACAAGACAATTCAATAGCAAGATGACAGCATTAATCAGTAAACTAAAAAATATTAAGCTGTAAAATTTATTAATTGGATAATAGCTGTCAATGGAAATTGCATAATTATGTAAAAGTGCATATAATAATCAGTTGCAGCAATCCATATATCCTTGTCATAAGAGAAAGATTATTCAAATATGGCAGCCGAACACACTTTGGCAGAAAAAAAAGGTCACATCATGATGCACACATACATTTACATACACACCCTAACCAATGTCCCTACCAAGTGTCAACCTTCTACACCTTATGGAATCCAAGAAATAGCCCCCAAAAATTTTACAGGTCAAGGTCACTATGGCAAGGTCAAAGGTCAAATCAAGGTCACACCATGATGATGCACACCCACACCTCCTATCCAATGTCCCTACCAAGTATCAACTTGCTACACCTTGCCGTTTCCAAGATATAGCCCAGACAAATTTAAGAGGTCAAGGTCACTATGGTAAAGGTCAAATCAAGGTCACACCATGACGTTGTACATCTACAATTCCCCACCAATGTCCCTGTCAAGTATCAACTTTCTGCACTTTACAGTTTCTGATATATCGCCAGGACTAGGTTTTATAGCTGAAGGCCACTACGGCAATGTCAAGGGCCAAATCAAGGTCAGGCCATGACGAGGCACACCTACACCTCCTAACCAATGTCTGTACCAAGTATCAACTTCCTACACCTTACTGTTTCCGAGATATAGCCCAGACAAGATTTTATATATCAAGGTCACTACGGCAAGGTCAATGATCAAATCAAGGTCAGACCATGACGAGGCACACCTACACCTCCTAACCAATGTCCGTACCAAGAATGAACTTCTTACACCTTACAGTTTCCCAGATATAGCCTAGTGAAGATTTTATAGGTCAAGGTCACTACGGCAAGGTCAATGATCAAATCAAGGTCAGATCATGACGATGCACACCTAGACCCCCAAGCCAATGTCCTTACCAAGTATCAACTTCCTACACCTTACCCTTTTCACTAGGCTGGCCCCAAAGATATTATAATAGGAGACGTGCTACGGAACCAGTATCTAGAGAGTTCAGCTTATTGAACAATACAAATGTTTGTCAGAATTCTACTAGACCTGTAAAGCAAAGACATGTTGTTGATACATTCAATCAAAGAAATAAAAATGCATTTGAAAATGAAAATTATTATAAACGAAAGGCGTACCAAGAATCATAGAGGAAATAAAACGAAGCAAAGTAATGAGTAAGAGACAAGAGTTTGAGTGAAAATAAATTGCAACACAAATTGAAACAATTATGGAAAAAGAGGTATGGTAATTTACAAACAGACAGTTATGAAGTTGCCTAATAGTATGGTACCAGTTAAAGTACAAGGTTTGTCTTTGCATGCATTGTTTGATTCATGTGCAATAGTAAATGCCATAAGTTCTCAGTTATTAGAGAGGTATCCCAAACTAAGGAAATATAAAAGTCCAGAAAAAGTAGTCAACTAACTGCAACAACTGCTTGCGGTAATGTGAGTGTGAAATTAGATACTGTAGTGACAGTAAATGTGAGCATTGTGGAGAGAAATTTCCAAGAATTATTCTATGTGGTACCAAAATTGCAAAATTATATCATATCAGGTGTACCATTTTTGGACAACATGAAATGCAAATTGACTATGACAAAGATGAAATGTACGTGACATTTAAAGGTACTTTAAGATTAGACGAGTCAATAACAATACCTCCATTGTCAGAATGTATTGTAGATAGTGTATTGAGAAACAAAGTAAGTGATATGAATAATATGATGGTATGTAGTAATACATTGAATAGATTCATCACTTCAATAGTTGGCGGTAGAACATTGGCCCAGATAAAACCAAGACAACACACATTCCCTGTCTTGTTGACCAATACAAAACATGTGCCTGTCACACTGATAACAAATATGATTGCAAGGCATGGACTGACATTAGATCAGGAAGACATTATCCCAATGTCAGAACAATTCAGTATTCTAAATGAATTACCTTTGAACAAGGAACAAAACCAGAAGCAAATATTTTTGCAAAGGGGGGTACAAGACAACAATAACATCAACAAACAACATATGGGCACAATGCATACATAAATTCCAAGGAAAGGCAAAATAAATGAAGGCAGAAATAATGTACAGCATGGTAATACAATAGAACAGGTAACAGAAAGCTGAGGCTGAAATGTCTTTAAAACTCTTTTTTCATTTTTTTTGTCTCTACACTTTCATGAATTGTGGAGTAGCCTGATGAGTGCAATAGTGATGTCTCATCGTTGAAGTTAAGCAGCAATGGGCTACGTTTGTTCTTGGATGCGTAACCACATCAGTGCACTACTCATATCTCTGATGGATTTGCTGCTCGTGCTAGTAGACCGAAACCCCTTTTGGGCTTGTTTGATTTATGTACATATGGGTAATATTGAGGATCGTCCAGGAACCTTTCATCTGGACTGTTGTATCTTGTGCCATATTTTCTACAATGAATACACAACAGAGGACCGAAATTGCTGTGATACCTACGGTGAAGTGGTAGTTTTCAAGATACAGCAAAATTCGACTGGTAACCAATGGAGTTGTTTCAGAAAAGAAGATACCCGTGGTTGGCAATAATAATGACAATAATCGTATTGTGAATGGTATAAAACATATAAACTTTGTATCTGTGGAAATATAATGCAGTTTTACTGATTCACTATATAACCCTAAATTCTGTAAAAATATAAAAAGGAGCAAGTCAAGTTGTTAAACGGGGCAAATCAGACCCCAGTTGCAGGCAGACCCATTGGAGGCAGATCAGTAGAAGGCAGATGAACACATACACTGGTGTTAGGGTAGTGATAAGATTGTCCCATTGTCTGCCAATGGCTGTCTTACTGATACTAGTAGAAACAGTTTAGCAAAAGTAGATTCTGAGTAAAGTTCTCAGAAAAAAGTTTGATTACTATTGCAAAGGGCAATCTTAGTTCCAGTTTTTAAATTTCAGTTGCATGAAACTAGATTAAGTCTTACATAGAATTTCAGTCTTCCCCACACACTTAAAATATACAAAGTGATTGAGGTACCATTAGTGGCAAGCAACAATACATTTGTGTTACTGCCTTGCCCATAGCAATAAATTATAGCTATTTTCCATGGTATCCATCGATTTGAAATCAAAAGTTTACTAATATTGTATTAACATTAAAATTATTTGGTGGTACAATGTTATTGATGCTTAACATTACCAGGAAAACAGCCACGTTTTGTTGTGAAAATGGAGAAAAATTCTGTCAATTCAGCTTCAAAATAGTTAAACAGCTGACAGTTTGTTTAGTGGGTGACAAATGACATGTAAACCCATATATTTCCTGCTATATAAATAATGATAACCAAACATAATTTGTAGTAAATTTTAGCTTATTAAATTAAAAACAATGGTGAAAAACTATAAAAATTTGCCCAGAATAAAGGGAAAGGTCATTTAAAGTGATATTAAGATTGGAAGTCCTGTCAAAAGAATTTCAAATTCTGTCAGATTTTTAGCTGTATTGGGACATGTTCCTGTGATATATATGAATGTGTGCGTGATAACACTAATAGCAGTTAATATTCATGTAGTTATAGCATTTTTTTTAAAAGTGATTAAACCCATAAAACTAATCAAATGTTAAAACAAATTATTGTTGACTACATGCGACTTGGATGTCAAATGTAAAGACCATGAATATACTTTTAACGTAAATATTATTAAATATCAAGTTATTCCAAGAAATATTTCATATCCGTTGTCACTATTTGTCATGAAATGCAACGATAAAGAAACTTTTATCTGTACTTTCATTTTTTTCTGTGTAGCTTTCAAAATAGAAGGTGATAGAAATACTAGTAATCTTGGAATTATTTTTGGTCGTTTAGTCATGCAGAATAACTTGCATGTATATTAAAACATTTTGTGTCCACTAAGCTAACATGTGATAGTACAGTTTTATTGTACCATGAAAAACGTTGCCCAAATAAAGCAATCCCCTCTCACACGTCACAGGACTCTGCTGGCATGGATGTTTATGTTTGAAAGCTGCAGGGAGGGAACTGCACAAAGAGCGAAATATTTCCCTTATACATGGCAGTTTTTAAAATGTTGTATATAGGTGCTTTGTGTGCTTTAACTGGTAGTGTTAAGTTGTAGTGATGGTGCTCCAGGTTCTTTAGTTTACAAGTTAGCTACTACTTTAATGTAACTTTATATTAATATTACACATTTTTTTGCCTTTTATTGTTGGCAAGCAGTAGTAACTGAGCTATTGTTAAAATAAAATTATAATGATACATACCTTTCACTGCATTCAATCATAAATATGCCAATACTGCCACATACATCCATTGTTATTAATCCAAGGATAAAACAAGATCCAACAATCACCCAACCTATACCACCTTCCTTGAAACTTTTGTTTGTTGAATATTTATCCATCTGGTAAGACAACTGACAATATCCTGCAGTATTATGAAAGCATGCAGCTGTTTTATCACATATCATATCAGTCACGTCACATGATGAAACAGCTGTGTTTTATCTAATTTATGTATTCTCGTGGTTTGAATGTGTTTCTTATAGGGCTGTTCCACTTGTGCTCCTGATAATGGGAGTGTTTCACTGGGACCGTCGGGAGCCATGTTTACAGAGTCAGTTAGGATCGGTTGTATTTTCCTGGCTTGTTGCTGTGGATTGGAAACATATGAAACATGTTTCATATTTCACCGACACTCCCCAACTCTGTATCAGGACCTTGGTTCTTCCCCCCTGGTAACCATCCTGCCATGTGTCTCTATGGCTTGTCAAACACACTTACCATTTTTTTCCTATACTGTAACTATCTTGTCTGAAAGCACTTGCCAGCCTGTCATGGTTTAGTACTAGGACACCACTTGGCAAAAGGTGTACACACAAACTGACTGTACTTGAAAGGAAACCGACCTGTTGTAAACATCTCCAACCTGACTTGGTTGCTTCCCATCAAGGCAGGAGGTCTTCAACCACAGAGTCAGTAACATGTCAGCAGGACAAGAAGGGAACACACCACTACAAGCCATAAAGAGAAACCAACAAGGCAGTTATAGCAACCAACAAGCTGGCAAATGTGTAAGACATTTTACTGACCCCCGATTTGTCAGCTATGAAATCTATGTCTATATAAGGTGAGTCAGTTTGTGCTATGCATCATTGGGTATCTGGCATCTGATAGATTACATCTGGCAGCATTTTTGATAAGGGTTTTGTTTTGTACAAATTAACTAGGATTTAGTGTTGAGATACAAGTTGGGCTGACTTGTTGATAGACTTTTGTTTTTTACAACCGCTGCTTTGAGAAAAGAAAGATGGGTCTTAAAAGGGTAGAGGGAATGTGAGGAGGATAGAAATCCCCACAGACACACCTACAGAGTCTGGGTTGGGGGATACAGTTTCTGACATACAGAGAGAGGGAGGAGGAGGCATGTAAACAACAGAGGGAGGAGAGGGAGGAATCCAAGGGGAGGAAGCTACACAGTCAACAGAGGAGGGATTGGCTGAAAAGTGACCAAGAACTGAGAGGAGTGACAGTGAAATAGACACAGAGCCTGGATGAGAGGCAGGCTTATCTCAATTCAAGGGGCATATGACGAACATTTACTTAACAGACTCAGATGCAGAAGCTATTGTGGACTTTGTCATGGATCATGAGGAGCTCTACAACAATACCAACAAATTGTTTAAGGACAAAACCAGGAAGGATTGCCTATGGGAGAGGTTTGTCAGCAGCACAAGCTTTCTGTCAAAGTGTGCAAGTCTTGGTTGAAATCCCAAAGGACTCACTACGGAAAACTCTCCAAGGCCAAGTCTGCCCAGGCTCAAAAGGAAATGACAGAGAGGCAGAACTTGATTCAGGATAAATTTAACTTCTTGAAAACACACATCAGATGCAAGGGACTCAACAAATCTTCAGCCTTCAAGTCCTGTCCCTAGGAGCCAGTGCATCTGCTGTCTTAGTACAACAATATCTCTAGAGGTTTACCCGACACGGATAGTATGTAGATCAACGTGCATGATAGACACCACAATACAGCTTTCAATTACAAGCCCCAGTTTAGCTTCCCAGTGTTCAACAGTCGACCAGCAGGTCCTGGACAAGGTTGCACAAATGAAAACCATGTTGTCATCTTTTCTCGGGCCAAGGTAGGAGACCACCAGAACCACCTTCTGCAACTACCTGGCATCTGAGGTAGAGGCTTCAGAAGAAAGAGACTTTCAAACATTTAGAAACGAGGCTGTGAAACTTTAAGTGGAATCCAGAGCAGGGCTGAGGAAAGGACCAGTCATCCCTACCAACCTACACTTTCTAGGAGCTCAAGTGCCACTTCCAGATTTGCACCACAGACTTTTCAACAGCAACCAGCACCAGCTGGTAGGGAATACATCTTAACTATTCCAAAGACTCAGATGCCATCGAGCCAGGTCATCCAACTAGCTCAGCAGAACCATGTGGCACCCAGAGGACAGCAGCAAGACAGAGGGCAGCCGACTTCCTTCGTTGTTGTTGACAACCAACAAACCAGGCCTTCAAGACCACTTTCTTTCACACTGACCCTGATGAACCACTTCAACCCACCGTCAGTTGCCTCTGCCACAGGCGAGGAAAGTTCACACAACATATCAGGACTCTCTAGCATTTTTTGGAATCTAGCTAGTTATGAGCTACAACCAGATCGATATACCTCAACCGTTTTCACCAAGTAACCCGCATCAAAAATCTGCCTCTACTCCAACATCATCAGCAGCAGCCAGCCTATCCCCAGCCTCCCCAGTAGCCATCTGTGCCCAAGCAGAAACATTAGATCTACTGCACTTTCCTACAATTGGTCCTTTTCAGGACCACTGCTGTAAAATTTAAAGGTCCTTCTCAGGACCACACCAGAATCTTCCAAAAACAATTAATAGCTGGCTGGCAAAAATCCCCAATAAAGAAGCATTACACTGCACCACATCAAACACATGACCCTCAAACACACACAAAAAATGAGTGGGTTTGTGATTGAAAATTTAAAGTTAAAAAACTTTAAATAATTTAAAAGATTTTAAACTTCGACAAAAAATAGAAAATTTTGGAAAAATAACTTGGGGAAAAAAGGAGACTTTGGCCCCTAAAAATGGTAAAAAAAAATTGAAAGTTTGGCCAAAAGGCCAAAATTAAATTTTGACCCAAAAAGGTCGAAAACACTTTGGCTTTTCAGCATATTTTGACATTTTTAGGGAATGATGTTGACCTTTGGATCCAACCTTTTGACTTTTGAACTTTGAGAAACTTTGGAAGTTTTCAAACGCATCTGGTTACTCTGGTTCAATTTAGAAATAAATTTATAAAATTTTCCAGAAAAAAAACCAATTTGTTTGAGGGTTTACAAAATTTGAGTTTTAATGTGGGAAGTTATTCAACAGAGCTACAGGTCTTGTGATTTTGTAGGAAATAGTTTGGAAACTTGTTGGAAATGTATTGGAGTTTTTAAAATTTTGTTGGAAGCAACAGCTGCTTACATAAAAGACCGATAGATGCCAGCTTTTTCTATCCCCAGGGAAGCTCCCATCTCAGATCATGTCCTCCTGCCAAGTCAATGAATCAACATGATTAAAGTAATCTTTCAGTAGGTCTCGCTGATGTTTGGCCTCCCTCAAAGGATTCCTGTAGTTGTCATCTGTTACATACACCACCTGTTCATTTTGTAGGGCCGCTATATCATTTGCTGGGTGCATGCACCGTCTGCTCTACCCTGGTGTTTCCTCAGCATGTTGTGCAAAACTGCACATATCAAGTAGTACACTGAATCTGATCACTAATATTCCAGACGCATTCTCCACTAACCCTCCTGCCTCTGGAGATCCTGTAATTTTCAATTTTATCTTCCCTTGTGATTTGTCTTCTGCTTTAGGGTTTCACCATCCATGGCATCAAGGCAAAGGCGTCGTCATCCAGCATGAAATAGTGCAAATCTGGCCCAGTGGTTCAGGTGGAGGAAGCCCCAAGGTGCCATTCTTCAACTTGTTTCAGTTAAAAATCTGTGCATCTGATGAAGATCCACTTGACCCAACAAATACCAAGAGGAATCTGTGTTCTGCATTAACCAGGGAGCCAGGGAAAAGAAGCCCTTGTTCTGAACTTGGAACAATTCTCTGTCTGAACCTCATACTCAGCTCATCTAACTTGTTCAGTGCTCCCTATATATAGGGATCCAGAATGGAACACAACTTGCAAGAAATCATGGCCTATGAATCTTACATCTGACAACATTTTATGGACTCCGTATACTTTTCCCAAATCTCAATGTTGTTGCCCATTTAGTTATATCTGCAGGCTGGGGTTCTTTCCCACTGAAGCTGGTTGTTTTATATTATGTCTTCTTATATAAATATATATATATATATTTTTTTATATCATAATGTTCATAAATAGTTTTAACGATATAGATAAAATAATTCAAATTCCGTTAGGGGGATTATTCAGTTCAGCCCTAATATTATTGAATTTTAGTTTGTTATAAATCTATAAGCAAAATAGTATAGCTCTGTTGTACAGATGTTCTTAGGCGAACTTTTATTGATCTAAGTTGGCCCAAAGGGGCTTTAGTAAATGATGCTGTTAAGAAGGATTCTCATTTGGTCACGGATTTCCAATTACATTACCCATCTATGGATTCTACAATTGAGGTCCTCCTCCAAGGATTTTTAAAGACTTTGCATTGATCCTGGAGACTGTGATCTTTAAGGACTTACTCATAGGGATCAGCTTTTCGGCACATTTGCATTGATCCTGGAGACATTGATCTTTAAGGATTTACTCATAGGGATCAGCTGGATCTGGATCTGAGTTTGACTCTCGGATTTTTTGGGGGGTTTTTCTTCCAGAAACTAAGTGACGCCATTCATTATATTATGAAAGAAGAAGGCTACCCTTATAGATGATTTAATCTATATTGGTTTGCCCTCTTCAATAAATCAAGATTACTAATTCTTGTTATATTTGCTTCAGGATCTAGCTTTGAATAAGTATGAAGAAGTTGCATCCTCCAGATACAAAGGTCGTTTACCTTGGCATTCTTATCAATACAATTGACGAGACTATGTCTATTCCTCCGGATAAACTAAAAAAAATTCAAACATGTGCTGATTGGCTAGATAAAAGAGTTTGTACAAAAATCAACTTCAATCTCTGTTAGGTTCTTTGTTTTATATCAGCAAAAGTTCTTTCTTAACAGTATGTTACAATTACTCAAAGATAACTCAGACAAGATTAGAATAAGAATTACTTCGGACTTTACTAAAGATTTGAATTGGTTTAGAGTTTTCTTGACCCCTTATGATGGTGTCACCTTTTATGATATTAGGCCTCTAAATGATCAAATTTACTTGGATGCCTGTCTTACAGGTTTGGGAGGAGCTTTCAATAACATGGTTTATTTTATTCCAATTCTCAAAGGTTATATGGCAATAATATTGCTCATCTGGAGATGCTCAATGTTGTGGTAGCCCTTAAAGTGTGTAGCCAGTGTTGGGCTAACAACCTTATCCAGATTTACTGTCATAACAGCGTGGTAGTGAATATCCTTAGATATGGTAGAGCCAGAGATACAGTTGTGCTCACTTGTGCACGCATGTATGGCTCTTAACAGCAATTTATCATATCTCTGTCGTAGTTACTCATATAGAATGTCAAGATAATTCAGTAGCTAACTTGATATCCAGGTGGACATATAGTCCTCAGAATTATAGTAGATTGCATACTTTTATCCAGTCTGGATGAATACTCGTGTGGATTTAACTTTGTTGAATCATGATTTGTATCACTATTCCTTTGTATTTTCAGATCTTGGGACTGTGACAGCTTCCTTGGCCAACAAAGCAGTTGATTGACTCTTGTACGACTTGTACCAGCTACATTATCAGCATATAAGCGGATGTTTGCACTCTTCCTGGCTTTCTTGGTAGCCATGAACCTGTTGCTGTGCCGCGTCTCAACCTTGGATGTCTTGGCATTCATGGAATATTTGCTGCAACCCAGTATGTCGGCTGCTAATATTACTAATCATCTCACAGCTGTTAGATCTTTGTTGATAATCTATAATCGTGATGTCTCTGCTTTTAGAGATCACAGGATATTTCTTAAGTCTGTGAAGATTAATAAAACAATAAATCTGGTCTTCAAAACAGTTATAGATGAGGATATTTCGTTGTTTGTTGTGCTGGCTTGTGAACATTTTCACCACCCTGTTGTTTTTAAGGCTTCATATGTGTTTGCTTATTTCTCCTTTCTTGGATTATGAAATAACCTTCCACATACCATGAATAATTTTGATGCTTCTAGGCATCTATGTGTTGGAGATCTGAATTTTAACAGGAAGATGTGGTGATGGTGGTCGTCAAGTGATCAAAACCCTGCAAGATAGAGCCAAAGTCACAACTATCTCTATTTCAGCCCTGGGCCAGTCAGCTGTGTCCTTGGACAGCTTTGGAGAATATGCCAGCCCTCAGAGGTTTGTACCAGGACCTTCCTTTGTTTCAGGTTCCACTACCTACTGGTGCCATTCCCTTTACAGATTCTGTAGCCAGGAAGCATCCTAAAGAAATTTCTAGGTTTTTCTACCTTCCATGACTTTATGCAGGGTGGGGCCACCTGGGCCTTTAGGCATGGGGTTCATCATGTGTTTTGAGGTATACAACTGCCCCCTACTGTGCTCAACTGCCCCCCAACTGCCCTCACCCGTTGCCTCTTCCTTTCGTATCCACCCGCTGACTTGAGTACTGCTACTGGGTACTTGGGTACCTCTCATTTTCCTTGTCTGCATTATATATTATGCTCTACTGTCTTATATATATTATGTCATTATCCTTGTCCTAGATGGGATGGGTACATTTCAGTGCTTAGTCAACTTTTACTTGGTGGCTGACCTGCCACACGTTTGTGGCTTTGACCCCTTGTATGCTGCTTTTTCTTCATTATTTGATCCTGCTGCTTTGAATAAAATGACCTTGGGACCCAGCTTTGACCTTGTATCTTGAATTATTTTGGTTCACTCAGCTATAGCTTGGCTTGGACTTAGGAGAGATTTTTGCTTGACCCAGTGAACCAAACCTTGAGCTTTTAGTTGTAACTGTATATTTTTATTATTATTTTATTAATGGTTAATAATGTTCTGACGTATTTTTTCTTGAGATACATAGCTCTTTCCAGAACATTACTTAATCATTTTGTAAATAAATTACTTCATATTCAAATTCTTATTTGCCTTTTGACAATTGTTTTCTGTTAATGCTGTATTTATTACATTAATTGACCAAACCCAATCTTGCAATTTTATTTGTGCAGAATGCAAATATAAGTGGAATATTTACATCACACAGCTATGAGATTCTACACATGTGTATTTGAAATTACTCTATAGTACTCTTCCAATAATAACAAGATCACCACAGTGGTATGATCTCCCGCCTGGGATTAAACCCTAAATGATATTAAGATATATCTATGAAAATATGCCATGACACAGAACATCAACTAGACCAAGGACACATATGTGGCCAGATACAAGATGTATTTTTGTTTGTTTTTCCCAGAGCCCATTAAACAAGTAGTCTTCAGTACCAAGGGGGCCAAAATTTGCCAGAAATCACTCTATCTGTTACGGTTTTCTAGATAAACAACATTTTCCATTTCCAATAAATGGCAGCCGAAATTCCGAAAATTTTTAATTTTTAGAGCCATAAGGGGGTAGTCCTTAGTACCCAGTTCTGTCCAAAATTTGCATGGAATCGCTCCATCTCTTACACTCATCAAAAACTAAGTGAACAACATATTTTACAAAAAACTGTAAATTCAATAGTATTGAAGTATTGAAGTTATAAGTGATTTACTCATTGGAAAAATATCAAATTAGCTATTATTCAGCTATGAAGCCACAGCTCTGAAAATTGCCATGACGCAGATCATCAAAACGTAGGTAACATATTTCACCAAAAACCCTCTAAATAGTATTGAAGTTGCAAGTAATTTACCCATTGACAAAATGCCAAAGTAGCTATTGCTCAGTTAGCTATGGAGCTACAGCTCTGAAAATTCGCCATGACACAGAACATCAAAAAGTAGCTGAAAAACATATATCACGAAAATGTAAATTCAATAGTGTTGAAGTTACAGGTGATTTACTCATTGCAAAATGTCATAGTAGCTATTACTTGGTTAGCTATGAAGTTATAGCTCTAAAAATATGCCAGGACCAAAAAGGTAGGTAAACAATATATTTTACCAAAATACTTAACTATTACACACTTAACAGTTACAAAGAAAAAAGCGATTTGTTTATGTTACTAAACATTAAATACACAAAATAGCTATAACTCAATTTTTCGGGCATAACAGGTATTATTTTTAAGGTACAGAGAAAGTAGGTAAACAACATATGTTGACAAAAAGCTTTAAATGCAGTCATTTTGGAGTTATATGCAATTTATTCAAAGTAGCTACCAGTCCCATTGCTCACTTAGCTAAAGACCTGCATCTGCAAAAGTAAATAAGAAAAGGAGGACACGAGAAAATAAGTCGAAATAATTTACCACAGTCAAAACTCTAAATTTAATCATGTTGAAGTCACCAGTGATACTACTCAGTTAGAAAATGGGCCATTACATAGTACATCTAAATGTGACTAAAAAATAACATCTTTGACCAAAGCACGAAAGCTAACAGTTATAAAGAGAAAAGCTATTTACTCATTTTTGTCACTGTGAAAAACTAAAAATAGGTATTACTCACTTTGCTATTGAGGTCTTGGTCTACCAAGGTAAACTTACAGATATATTTACTACAACAGACTATCCATGCATGGCTCAAAATGTATAGACTAATTGGACTATGTTACTATTGACTTTAGTGCTAGACTCTATTATGTTATCCAAACTTGTTTTGACAAAAATAGCAGTAAAATTATCTTGAAACAATTGCCTAAACTGTAAATTCTCCATAGTCTATACATATTTACAAGATCTATAATTGAAACAAGGTAAGAATCCATTTCTTATTCTATCCATCTTGCGCGTGCTGCTGAAATCATGCACTGCAGCATGTTCGAAGAGGCCCAGCCTTTCAGTGGGTTCTCATGAGGCTCTCAAGAGAAGTCGGTGCCACCTCTGCTGCTTGCCCTGGTCAGTATGATCTTAGATGGACCCAGCATCAAGGACCAGATGACAGACGCAATCACTGCAGCAGTTACCATTGCTCAGATGATGAAGTTCAACAGTGTGAAGCACAAGCATAAGCAGAGCCCCTAAGCATCCTCTACTGTAAGACACAGACTTGGACAAGAAACGCCTGTCCCCATATATGTAGGTATAACGTTGCATGCCCACACACACAAGAGGGAACTGGTGGACAGGCTATCACAACTTGGCATCAGCATTTCATATGACCATATTCTCCACCTCACAACCCAGATAGAGAACAGCGTCTCCCAGCATTTTCACCTGGAGCAGGTGGTATGTCCACCAAAGATGTGTGGGGCAGTTTTCACTACTGCAGCAATAGAGAATATAAATCACAATCCAAGTGAAATGACAGGTAAGTCCTCATTCCATGGCACAGCTATCTCCCTCATCCAGCACCCCAGTTTCACTGGAGAAGGAGTGGATCAAACCATAGTGTTCATTAGAGGATCTGGGGATGGAAGCTCCATGTTAATCCGCCAACTGCCAAAGTACTACACAGCCATGCCTCCTATCACCAGCAGTATCAAGAATGTGTCTCTTCCAGCAACTAGGGTGACTTTGCTGGCCAGAGAGGTCAAACCACACAACAAGGAAGAATATCTGGCTACACAAGGCAAGGCAGGTTTCACGCCAGCTGTCAGCCACAAGAAGCTCAACCCATCTGTCCCACTGCACTGCTTTCGATGTTCCAGGAAAGTGTCCACACAGTGGCCATGATCCGACATTCCATAGATGTAGTGAAGAACGTTGTGCAGCATCTGAATCCTGGACAGACACCAGTGGTCACCTTTGATCAGCCTCTGTTTGCCTTGGCCAAGTAAATTCAGTGGAAGTGGCCAAAGGAATATGGTGAAGACAAGGTTGTGGTGATGTTTGGTGGTCTCCATATCGAGATGGCTGCTCTGAAAATCCTGGGAGACTGGCTGGATGGGAGTGGTTGGGTGCAGGTACTGGTTCAAGCTGAGATAACCACACTCGGAACGGCGGACTCCTTCCAGCGCGCACCCTGCACAAGGCAAGCTCACCAAGTCACTGCGGCTGCACTCTATATACTGCAGCACCTGCCTTTGTCCGCTACTGTGAGAGAGAAGCTACAGAGGCAGATGATCAGCTCAAGTTTGAAGACTGGAGCTACCAGAGAGAAAACATCACTCAGTTAGAGTACTGGTCAATCATACTGGAACTAGAGCTGCTGTTGCACATCTATGTGCGTTCCCTGCGGGAGGCATCCTTTAATATGTACTTAGATGCGTTGACAGAACTGGCTGGTTGGTTCCATGCCCTGGACCACATCAACTATGCCAGGTGGATTCTAGTTCACTTAAAGGACACGGCTGAACTTGCAGAAAGACATCCAGAAATAGCCAGAAAGTCCGGAGAAGGTGGCTTCACAGTACATAAGACAACAAAGGTCTTCTCATCAATCCCAATCGAACAGGCACATGAGCAGAATATTGCCTGCACCTTTCGGAAGCTTTCATCCAGTGGTTTGACATTGAATACAAGCAATGGGGTGGAAGTCTTCAGCAAGCCTATACTATTGCCAGATCTAGCTTCGTTTACTCCTTGTAACCATGAGGAAGCAGACAGCCAAATATTGCTCCATGCATCTCATGCAGCCCAGCATGGCCACCAAAAGATTCTCATCTGAACTGTTGACACCAATGTTGTGGTATTGGCTGTGTCCATGGCTCAGCGTCTGCAGCCAGAACATGAACTGTGGGTGGCTTTTGGGACTGGATAGGGGTTCCGGTATCTTGCACCTCATGAAGTATCTGCTGGACTTGGCCCAGAGAAAGCAGGAGCACTCCCGATGTTCCATGCACCGACAAGGTGTAACACTGTGCCCAGTTTTGCAGGTCATGGAAAGAAGACTACCTGGGTAGTGTGGAACATGCTGCTAGAGCTATCTGAAGCTCTGCTTAATAATAATAACAATAGTAGGATTTATAGAGCACAAAATTGATACAAATCCTCTAATGCGCTTAAGTTCAAGAAGGGAGAGTCCAGGGACAGATGTGGCTTGACATCTAAAAAGCGCCCAGCTGGGTATAACTAATGTGGGGGTATGCCAGCTGAGATCTGACACTTTGTGGCAGCTTGTTCCATTCAGCTAGTGCGGCTACTGCAAAGCCACGCCTGCCTATGTGCTTCTTAGGGCGGGTTGAGGAGACAGATAGCCTGTTGCCGCAAGCGAGACTGATAGATCTTATTAAAGCTGAAAGATACGGGGGCTGTGAAAGATTGATAGCCTTGAATACCAGAAGGTATATGATGTTGAATTGGAAGCCAGTGGAGTTTTTTCAAAAAGGGTGTAACATGACTCATTTTGTCAAGTTTGAAGATGATGTGGCAAAGAGTATTCTGGACTCTCTGTAGTTTAGCTATGTTGGACTTGCTTACCCCATAAAGTAAAGAGTTACAGTAGTCCAAACGACTACTGACCATAGCATTTGCCAGAAGTATTGGAGTCTCGACACTAAGGAATTTGCAAATTCGTTGCAAATCACGAAGATGATAGTAACATGCTTGGCAAACCTTGGCAACATGATTGTCAAAGGAGTTGTCTGAGTCAAAGATAACACCCAGATTCTTTACTTCCATCGATGGAGAGATATTGTTTTGGAGGAGTGAGACAGGGAAATTTGGTGCAAGCGACTCTCTGATGGCTTTTTGACCTATGATGAAAAATTCGTTTTTTTCTGGGTTTAGTTTAAGTTTAACACCATCCATTGACTCCTGTACTGACTTGAGACACTCGGTCAGCTCTTCCATGTTAGAATCAAAGTTCCTGGAGTCAATTGCTAAGTAGATCTGGGTGTCATCAGCATAAAGGTGATGAGTGACATTGAATTTGGAAATAACTTGACTGAGGGGACTAGTGTAAAGAGTGAAAAGGATAGGAGCTTTGGTTCACTCCGAAAGGGAGAATTATCGCCTCAGAGAAACTATCACCTATTTTAATTTTAAACTTTCATCTGCACCGGAGTTTTTACCAGGAGATGTTCCACACACTATTGATAGGTTTCTCATCCTATGACAGGACATCCACATGCACAAACTTAGACAAGGCTTGCAGAAACTCTTTGCAAAGAAACAAGATGTATAGCTGATTCCTCCAACCAAGGCTGCTCTGGAGGAACATGTAACGAGGGCAGCATACCAGGCTGGTCATGTTTGGGGCCAGATGCTGCTCCCTGCACTGGTACTGCCACCAGCAACCATTTGGCAATGGATCAAGAGTGGGGAGGGAGTCTATGAGCCATACTGGACCAGTCTACCTGAAGCAGCCCACACCTGCCGTGAACTACTTTCATGCAAATGCAGAAAAGGTTGTGTGAAGTGCTGCAAGAGCAAAAAGCCTGCACTTGACTGCACTGCCCTGTGCCACTGCGAAGGAAAGTGCACACAGAACTGATCATGCTCATCACTCATAACTATGATAACCTACTGCTGAGAGGTCTGCTGGACATTGCAAATTATGAGGCCAGTGAGCATTTGTAGATACTAAAGAGAAACTAGCAATATTATTGTTTCTTATGTCCTGAATTAAAAGGCAGATATTCCCATTTTCATTTTAACTGTATTCAGTTTAATATAATGCATCTCTAATCAACAATATTAACTGTTTAGATCATTGAAGACTTCAGTATTCTTTCAAGCAGTGCTTGGAAGTACATGTATGTGTGAATGTTGGGAGGTTACTACAGCAAGTTAATGGTAATACATGTATTATTGGTTCTATAAGAGCTTTTCCATAATTTGTTTGTTTCATTGGTTTGTTTTCGGGTAAAGAGGGTGTAAAGATGAGATCTCTTTACAGCATCACTAGAATAAAACTAGTTCTGCAATTTCTGGGTTTTTTTTGGTGTTTTCCGTCCATTTTTAACAGTGAAAATAACACAAGTTTACTTGCCTATAATTTTGCATAGTTTACTTTGAGCTTATGATGCTAGCTGACTCCATTTGAAATTACATACGACTTCTTGGGATCCTATTCTGAACATTGGTTTAATTGAACTGGCGGCCATTTTGGAAAATAGCTCCTATGGCTGTCAGGGACCAAATCGGCAGTGGCCAGATATCTAGATCTGTTCAGAATATGCTTTTCTACAAATGTGCCAAGTTTGGTGCTTTTATCACATAATGCACAACAGGTTAGCTGTGCTGCCCGACTATAAGTACAGAGAATCTAGCTGAACAACATATTTGTGCGAAATGCTCAAAATGCAGTCGTGTTAGAAATATAAGCAATTTACATTGCTCACTTGGCTTTTGACTTGGATCTGCAAAAGCAGAAAAAAAAATTGAGGACATGAGAAACTAAACTAACTTTATTGAAGCATAAGATCCCACAACCCTCCACTTTACAAAAAAACTGCATAACACACACACGCACGCAAGCACACACAAGAGTCACTCTACAAGTGAGCCGGTGGGAGATAATAAATCACACTACAAGTAGACTAAACAACACCAAATATATAAACCATGCAATTCAGTCCCACTCTCTTTGATGAGCTCACTGCAACTATCACTAACTGACCAACACAGTTGCAAATAAGAACTTGACATAAGATGATGTGATTCAAAAGAAACAAGAACTATATAATATTGAAATTATGCTAAAGTGAACTATAAAATGAATCAATGAAATAATAAATTAAATTGTGAAATAAAACAATATGGATATAAAGTAGAATATATGAATACAGATTATGGATAACCTTTGTGATTTACAAAAATGGATGTCAAGAAGCAATGTGTTTTAATAGGCATAGTCTATTCGTTTCTAGAGTGCACCTTACCGATCTTACAGTTAATCTTCTGTCATAAGCTATTTTTGTTATTAATGACCTAACTTATGAAATCTGCTGTTGAAATAGTTGACCACTAACCAATTACCACTATTAGGATAATTCAAATCATTAACCCTTTCCCAGCTAACTGCATGTTTACCCTCGTCCAGCAGATTACCATTTGCTGAAATGCTTTCAGCAATAAATCACATGATACTTGTCCTCTTTAGCCGGTGATTTCTGGGTCTTACCATATACCTAATTATAGGAAGTCAGTTTTATGCACTAATGGAACAGTATGTAAAATATGAAATTATCATGATTCCAGGGTAAAACATTAATATGTACTGGCTCAACTAATAATTTTCAACTACAAACTTGATGGGGGTGGCTGATTCGTGACAGTTGAGTGCTTAAATGTATGGTCATAGTGCTAGTTGTACCTGTGTGTATACACTGCTTAGAGATGGGTAACGATTTGGTGGATGATAAAACCATGAATTAGGTATTGCTTTTATATCCCTTTAGCAGCTATCTGGGATCATATTGCGGCATCAGTTTATCCCACCTGTAATATACTGCAATGAACCCTAACTGCACAGGTATGATAACATGCCCAACAGGGTAACCTCAATGTCAATGAGACCCATCCAAGACATTCTTCAATATGCAAGGATAAATTTGACAGTGTTTGTTGTTCAAATGTTTTTCAATGACATTTCCAAACAAAACTGTATCATGTCACTGGCTGTTAGAAATCACTTAGTGTTTTTGTACAACCACCACATCGAGTGACAAAGCATCAGAAACACTCCAGCAATCCTTTGTTCATAAAATATCTAGAAGAATATGACACTGCAAATAAGTAGACCACCTAACACTTCAACACCACCAAGTAGAAAAAAGGGCCCAGTTGCATTTCCAAACAGGTCAATCAAAAGCCCTACAAAATACAACATATTCTGTTTGATAGATCTAATAATACCTGAAATGTTTATGTATTTAATAACTGCAATGTGGGGTCTCAGCCATCCTCTAGCCAATCAAATACTCACATTTAGATATGGGCCGTCCACAGAACACTGCTTAAAATCCTGCATAGAGTGGTGAATGTAGGACATCCTATTCTTAAACCATCAGATACTGTAACTAGGTGACTCTTAATGACAGATAAGAAAAGAATCAAATTTTCCATTTTGTTTGAACCCTAAATTTAAACTTCACTTCACAAACTACAGCATCATTTAAAGGTCAAAGAAAGATAGTCTATCGTTGCTAATGTTATTATACTTAGCGCCATGTCTTCTTCACTTCATAAATCAATCATTATTTGTTAAATTGTGACTGCACATGTGACGTTTAGGCTTTAGCTACTGACAGTTCCGTTAATAAAAGCAAAGCCTCAAGGATGGACATTTATGAAATTATTTTGTCTGCACTGAGAATGGTACCCAATGACAGAGGACCACAAAGCTACATTGGTAGTTAAATACATTTCACAGCATATCTCTGTTTATATTCTGGTCAGTAACTGTTAGTCAAATGTCCAGTTTAAATATCAGCTTATCGTGAACACATATTGACATTTAAAGAATTAATACAAGATTATAGTACATACCACACAGTATATATGACAGAAACCAGGAAATGCCAACAGCAGTTATTAATGTTCCGGCTCCTTTGTTTACATTGTTACCATGGAGAATGTGTATCACCAGTGTATTCTGCAAACTTGCATATCCCCCTGAATATAGCAAAATACATTTAGTAACCAAAGTGATGACCACAAAAGGTTGACAAGGTGAATATCACTGTAAGTGCTCCTGCCAGTATCAGTTTAAGCTAAAGTAAATGGCTTTGATGTACATATTTGTAAATGCAAAATCATTAAGTGACCACTGACAAACATGAAAACAACCATGGATGACGAACAAATAAAATATTCTAATTTGATATCAAAACACACAAACTTTCTAAATAATCAATTGATTATTTTGGTTTCAACATTGTTTTCAACACCAAATAATATATTCATGATACATATACCGGGGTATTCATGTATAATTGTATCATAATTGGTAGTTAAAGAGATAGAGGAAAGCAGTGAATGACTATTTATCAAGATTCTGAAACAAAAAATCATCATACACTCAAACATTGACACAAAACAGAGACAACTTCACCATGACCAACATTCCTATGCATAGCCACTGCAACAAAATCACTTTGAGTGTAACATGACTATAATCTGAAAGGCAGAAGGAAAAGCTAACAAAAGCTTAAACAAATTAACCCACTACAAACATTTCAAAACTACAGACTACATGCACTGCATATAGAATTTGTAGTATAAATATAAGAATGTAAGAATGGCAAAGATTTTTCATAACAATTCCACTAAAATAGAGTATAAACGTACTTTGTTTTGTTGCCAAGATTTTCATGTAAAATATATGACAAAAATATATAAATGACAAAGTGCTTAAAGCCATCATAAACATTCAAATTAGTCATTTATTCCTATTGCACAAGCTATTGTGAGAGTACAGCCCTGAGGTATGACAAAGGATGTACCTTTAATCATTACAGAGAAAAGAACGAGACTTACCAGAAAAGGTGCCCCACATCACAGCAAATATAGCAAATGAAATATAATCTTTAGCCAGATATGATAGGAGTGAAGTAATTCCATCTAATATGGCTGTGCCTCCACTTATAAATGGTTTATACTTTACAAGTATTGGAATATCTGAAACTTTTCCCCAAAGTAACCGACTGACTACATTGCAAATCCCAAGAATAGACACTAAAAAGGCTGATGATGACCGATCTATACCACAGTTAACTCCTCTTATGGGTAGTAAGAATAAAGGTGCAATTTGGCCAAAATATGCCATAGGAAGTCCAATACAATACAGAAGAAAAGGAATATTTTTGAATAATGAAAAATCTATTGAATTTTTTAACACAGAGAATACTGTCAAGCATGGGACAGTTTTGGATTGTTGTCTTGTTGGCATTACATCAATCTGTGGTTTATCATTGGCAGTTCTAATTACTGTGTTATTACTATCCTGTTGAGTGTGTGTTTTCATCACTTTATTCAGTTTTGAATTGGCATTAGAATCAACATTGTTACATCTGGAAGATGATAACGGCTTTGTCACATCTTTATTGAATACTAAAGACGTCAAAGATGTTCCAAGCCTGAAGGTTTCTACAAGGCTACCATGAGTTCTTAAATCTATGGCTGAGGAAGTCTGTGTCACCCTGCTTTCATTGTCCTCCCTAGAAAAATGAACAAAGGAATGATGCAATGCCTTTTCACTCTGTAGCCTCACATCTTTAGAAGACCTAGTTGTGTGAGATATAAGTGCACTATTTTGATTAGCTTCAGGTGAACAGATGTCATTCATTGTCGATAACTGTTGATTTCCCAACAATAAAAGAAATGCTATTGGTAGACCATGCATGTGTATAGCTGCATTCAGCAGAAGTGCGCCAGTCCATCCAAAATGAGAAAACAGTAGTTCAAGAAGTGGTGGCCAAATAAAGAATCCAGTAGAGATGCCTGTGGAAACAATGGCATTGGCTAGTCCTGACTTCTTCTTAAAGTAATCTTGAAATGCTGTGGAGATAACAACAAAGAAGCAGCCAAAACCTATACCTGAAAGTCATGATTATGCAATTATTCATTCATTTACTTTTTAGCTTGATCAAGAAGAATATCAACTGTACAGGAGACAAATCCTGTTCTGAAATAGCATCACCCAAAATTTCAAAATTAAGATAAAATAGGAAAACATCCTGAGTGTCACACGTCATGGTAGGATGTCCCATCTGGTAGAATGTCAAATTTCATCAGTAGAAAGGTCAGTTGGGAGTTTTTATCAAGTTCTAGCTTGATAGAACGTCCAACTTGAGTTTCTATGAGTAGAATTTCAAGTTCTGTCAGATTAGATTATTCTACCAATCTGGTAGAAGTTCAAATTGGCTGAATTTCAAATTCAACAAGGCATAAACATGGTTAAAGTGTAAATCAAATATTTCTGGTACAGAAGTTAATAAAACGTAAACATAATGATGAAGGATAGCACAACATATCTAACATTAAAGTCAATATAACATAAACATGATGATATCAAGGCAACTGAAGCAATCTGTTTAAGTTTTTCAAATGTATTTTTGTGACTATATGTTCAAATAATTCAGTATTGTAGGTCACTTTTATACGTCCAGTCCTTAGCAAGTTGGATAACAATTTTAAAATTCATTATGGATCAGAAAAGAGTTGTTTGAATAGCATTTAGTTAGTAGAGTAAAAATTAGAATTGTAAGAAAACGAAAATTATTGCATCTTACAGGAATAGTATCACAAAAAGTGATACTGAAAAGTGTAAAACGTGATACTGGTGGAGATTCAAAATTGACAAAACCAATTGAGCTCTAGAGATTTGCTGTATCATAAGAAATCCATTTGTACAGAAGTTGCAGAAGAAAACTGTGAAGAAATTTGTGACTCTCGCATATAGAATAGAATAGAAACATTTATATAGCGCAAAATTGACACAACATCCTCTAATGCGCTTGAGACAAAAAGTGAAAGTCGAGGGACATGCTGGGTTAAAATCTTAATTTAGTGCCACAAGGGGAGATATACTATGATGGGGGGTATGCAAGTCTAAACAAGTAGGTCTTTAGCTGGCTTCGAAACCCCATAAGTGTGTTCTGTGAATGGACTGATTGTGGGAGTCTGTTCCATTCAGTGGGAGAAGCCATTGCAAAACCTTGCCTACCAATGGCCTTCTTGGGACAAACTGAAGAAAGAGAAAGCTGATTTCCAAGAGTAAGGCTTCTGGATTTCATTAAGGATGATAAGTATGTGGGTTGGGAGAATTTGATAGCCTTGAATGTAGTAAGATTATATTTGAACAGGATACAATATGAAATGGGGAGCCAGTGTAGTTTTTGCAGATATAGAGTAACATGGCTTGTTTTATCAAGTCTGAAAACAATTCTGCAGAGGGCATTTTGAATCTTTTGGAGTTTAGCCACATTGTATTTATTCACACCATAAAGTAGGGAATTGCAGTGGTCAATATGGTACCATAAAAGGATAGGACTTTATATAATCCTCTAAGTTCCGTCTTCTATTATAAAAAGCCCAAGCTGTATTATAAGAGTTTAGCAATAAAATTCAAATTGGTCTTTCAGTTTGGTATAAATTCCAATTTGTAGAAATTCACGATTAGGTAGAATCTGAAATCCTACCAGATCGGACTTTCTGCCATGACATATGTCACACACAAAAAATATCACAAATCAAAATGATAAAATTATACAAGGGCATAGCACAAATATTACATTGTTAATCTTCATGAGCGATATATTTTTTTGTATATGTCTAAAACCTCTTAAAATTTACCTTTCTTGTGATGCATATAAAATAATTGTAATTATTTTAGCTTCAAAAATATTTACAAAAAAGCAGCTATGGTTGATGTATTTGTAATGTTCAGAAAGTCACTTCATCATAATTGTTTAAATGATGAAATAATTTGCATCAAATAAGTGGAATTGTGAAGAAAAAAATCATAAGACATAACCTGAAATGATCCCATAAGTAAACAACATCCAGGCAAATCCTAATTGAGGGAACATCCCACAAGCAATGTGACCAGTCACAAGCAGAATTGTTCCAACCATTGCTACTTTACAATGTCCATACTGCTGCAGAAGTCCGCCTAAAACTATGCCTGAAAAATAAATCCTACACTGAACTATACTTTCCTTAAAGCTTTGAGTTTTTCATAATTACTAAGCCTGCTTATAGAATATCAGACAAGTACAGACAAGAAATTTGACCCTAGCCCATTTTAAACTATATATTTCCTTTACCCTCTTGGCCAACTACTCTCTGCCACCTGGAGGGTGAGTGAAGTCATCCTTCTGTCAGAGATTTTCAAACAATTTCATCAGCAGTGTGAACAACTACCGTAAAAGGTAATTCTATTTTATTTATTTCTTCTACAGTTTTATCTATTTCTTTCACCATGCTATACTTCATAAACATTGTGCCAAATATATTATAGTGCAAAACTGAGTAAAGTTTAAAGGTGGGGTTTTACAACCCAATCAATAGCCAGGATCATATTGGGACAGGTCCTCAGCATTTGAACGCGGACTTCCAAACAAATCGGCCCTTTACCAATCGACCCATCAAATAGTGCCCCAAGATAAAATACTGTAGTCAAATTAGGCCCCCAGGATAAAATACCTTCGGCCTCCTAGAAATTAGTGTATTCTCAAAGAGAATATTGTAAACAAATGACAAAATATCTCAATTTAGTATGTGATCTAATAAAAGCTCTTACAATAGTTAATCTCCATTAAATGAATTGCACTTTTAATAAATTTAACATAAACAAGCCAGTGAGTAGAGGACAGGAGTTAAAAGGCATTGGTTACAGCATCCAAAAATCTTTGTTATATGTTAATTGCACTTTTGCTAAATATTTCTAAAGTAGCTATCACCCTTGACATAATGTGATTAGCTAATTGCACTTTTGATTTTTTTCTGACATAATTAAGTGTCTAAAGGACATGTTAACAAAATTGACACCCAAACATCTTTAATATGTGTAAATCAGACTTTGCAAATATCATTTTAGAAGTTGTGTCCCTTGTGAAACAAATATAATAAGATCACAAAGAATTATCTGCTATTATTTGTCATGAATAACCATATACATGCTCGCCTAATGTACTGTGCCTGCTAAATATCTGTCAGCCTTTGAGTATGTGATATGATGGAGATTAAGTGTTATAAAAAACTTCTGATTGCCTTATATTCATTTTACCTAGGGGTGATTTGCCAAGGGCCGAGTTTTAGGGTCTGATTTGTCAAGGGCCGATTTGGTAATTGGCCGAATTGGTAATTGGGCAGCTCCTGCCACTTATGAGAATGGAACCCACACAGAGGCGTCAGATGTCAAACTTGTTAATCACCAGGCATTGAGGATTTGCATAACTGAGCAATGCAAATGCACTATTCCATGAGTTTATTACCAAAATTAGATAGGCCCAACTTAATGAAATTTCTTAAAAAATGAAATAAGGAAATATAGTAATTGTCATGTTTTTGGTAAATTATGTATGCAGAAGACATGTATAGTTTGTAACAGATCCTCGGCACAGTTTCTAAAGAAAGGTCATTAATCGTATGCCTGACAAGACAGATTTAACACTGTTTTATTCTGTAATACAATTCTAATGTGGTTAATAACTGGAAAAATAGCATTAAAACCAAGTACTAACCCTAAAAGTTTCTTTAGTTTTTATTGTGTTATCCCATAAAATGTCTATAACTATACTCATATATTGAATAAACCATTTTAGAAATATTTTAAAATCCTGCAAGACACGTTTTGCATTCCATGCCCATCTTTAATACATTTTACATAGATGTTTTAGTAGTAATATCAACATGTAAGTACTGTACACCCTCACCACATAATCCAGTCAGGCTTAGTCGGAAGGCACCAATCCATGAGAGATACTTCTCTGACATGCCAAATCTAAAATGCAAAAACAAACAAAAATTGCCTGACAATACATTCATTGTCGGGATCATCGATCTTGAAACTGGATCATCTTTGATGAGAACTGAGGCAAGGGTAGAACCCACTCTGCTTGAAAAAAAATTACCTCGATGATGGATAGTATTTTTAGTTATGTGCAGACTAGCAGACAAATGGACATAATTACAGTACTCCCCCCAATACTCTCGGGTGACAGATACCTTTCTACATCATGAATGGAAATCATGCTCAGAATATTATTTTGTCATCCTTTTTATCGAAAAAAAATAGTGACCAGGTTTGAAGATTAAATTCGATTAATTCTATTCTATTCTCTAATTTTATTTGTATTTAGTTACTCCTCCATACCTCTTAGCATTCTTAAAGTCAAGACAACAAAAAAATTATAAAATGGAACCAATTTTCTATAAAACCTGGTATTGATTCTTTTTAAAGTTTATATTAACTTTTTAATTTTTCACAATCCAACAACATCTAAGCCATATATTACTGATCTTAATAATACTGAAAGCAAGCACTTGGACAGTGCAGACCTCCAAGATACATGATAAGCAAATGGGAAAATCCAAGTTTCTTTGCATCCCAACCGTGATCCAAATCAAACTCAAAATGTAATTGGATCCAAGTTGGGCCAGGACCCATCTCCTGATTTTTTATGCAGTTCAAACCAGCAGTATTTGCATATTCCTGCTAACAAACAAAGAGACAGACAGACACTGAATTGGTCCTTGGAGGAGGTAATTATTAAAGTGCAAAATAGGTCAGACAGGAGTCAAGTACCATAATCTTGTAGCAGAATTCTACAAAGAAGATCAGCCTGCTTTTACCAAATTCATGCAGACATTCCCGAGATATCCACTTAAATTGAGCACCAGTTAACATAAGACCTCTAAAAGCAGACCTTCTTCCTGCGAGAGCTGCTCAGCCCAGACCTAAAGTTAGCCAAAACACTGAGATATTTGGCCATAGGGGAGAGCTCTCACTTCAATTTGCCTTTGGGATGGGGAGATCAATAATTAACTGCATCGTCCCTGAGGTGTGTGATTCCATAATAAGATGCTTCATTGACACTTTGGTAATTTTGGCTGGTCTCTGGCAGGAGTGGCTAGGGGTCCATCGTCTCGGGCTCTCAGGCTGGGGGTTGATCTGACCCTTCTGCTGATGGACAAACATCGGGTGACCTTGACACTGTTGCTTCACAGGCAGGCTTGAAGGAACTCTTTGACGAGTGGTTGAGCATAATGTGGGTGTCTAGAAATTTGAAGTTCTTCTTGAACCAGTTCTATCTTGAGATGCGGTGCCCCCTGCCCAGATTCCATGTGTGTATTCTTGCCATATATAGTCCTCTAGCTCTGGATCCATCACTTACTGGCAGCCTTCTCCATGTTAGTCTCAGTGTAAAATTTTTCCCAGACAGCCTCCCTGGTGTTTGGATCTTAGCCCATGAGTCTCTTATTGTACAGCAGTTCATTTTCCTTAAGAAAGTCCACCAGCTTCCACCCATCTTCCTGGTTAAACACAGCAACTGTCCTCTTGCTCTCCTCTGAAGCCAACTTTGTAGCCTCCTTAGTAGCTTCCTCTGTAGTCTTCATAGTAGCCTCCTCTGTAGCCTCAACCTCCCAGTAGCCTCCTAAGTCTCTGCCATACTCCCACTCTCACTCTCTGGGCTTCTGGACCTTGTCTGTTTGTCTGTTGCAGCAGGCTTTCTCTTCTGCTTCTTCTTTGGTGGCATAATGACAATAACTTAACTTTTAGCACCCTGTAAACTGAACTCAAGAAACACCTAACAGAAATGCCACTAAGTGATATCCAAACTATTGTAAAGTATCAAATCCAATGAAAATATGTCCAATTATATCTCACAAGTATGTGTACTCTAATTGCTAGCTATAAAATGAATACTGAGGCCTGAACCGCAGGGGTTAATAAAGAGGATTGCAAACCTTTGACATCATCTTGTTAATCCCATCCCCATCGGGGAAGTTATTGTTAACCCATTGTGTTGACATCTTTGTAATCCTATCTAAATCCATTTCATTGTAAACCCCATCGGGATAGAATCCTTTAATATTGTATACTTTTATGGTCCTCAGCGATAGGATCCCATTGGCCCATACGAAGGCCATGATAGGTATACAATAGATTTATGACAAGGTGTACAAGTGTAATGTCAGATAAGAATCGGGAAAGGTTTATGGGAATTTCGATCTTTCTGAAATTGCTGGGAACCTTGGAGATTCCAATACGATATGTTTACGTTACTCACTGGTTGAGGTTTACATGGAAAAAGATGAAAAAGACCCCCCCCCCAATTCCCAAAATTTTAGACTCAGGAGCAAGGTTTACGATATATCGCAGAAATGGAATAGCCGTCTTAGTGATCTTCTGACAAATAAGCCTGAAACAGTAAGTGGCTAATCTATCACATACGTACTGGGGATAAAAATTTTGCTATCATACAGGTTAATTTAAAGGAGCATGAACCATTTATACCAGAAAAAAAATGAAAATGGTGTAGTTTTCTGATAGAATTCTGAATAGTGGTTAGGAAATTGAGGAGAGAACAAATAAACACCATCATTGCAAGCCAGTGGACTCATTCCTCCTGATTCTGAAATATCTGTCACTTGTGGCTTAGTGGATAACACTCGCCTAGAAACATAGACGACGTGAGTTCGATCCCAACTTCAGGCAGATATGTAGTGACTTGGATGACCACTGAAAATGACAGTCCTCTGTCTTTGGGTGGTATCTCCTGTAGCAGGGTAAACAACCTCAGCCACATTGGTAAATGGTCATTCTTCAGCCTCCTTTAGCCTTCTTAAGTCCCATTGGAATTTTTACCAAGATAAATGTGGTACAAAGTGCAACTGGAGTTTCTACTGGCAGAAACTCCAATGTAGGAGATTTAGGTATTGCTCTGGGGCCTGGTAGAAAATTGAACAGAACAATAAAACTATGTAGAGATTGTTTATCACAGCAGGAATGATAAACAGTCTTAATACTGCTGAATGAAGACTTAGCTAACAAGAGAAATGTGCATTTTCCTCAACTCTCTCATATAGATGTTAAGTCTGCGTTATAATAAATATTTTCTACAATATGCATTTTCTTCATTTATAAAAGTTTTAGCTTGTTTAAAAGACAAATTTCTATGAATAGAAGGCCCGCTTTTTGTTGGACTTTATTTCGGCTTATATTGAGTTTTTACAAAGATTACATTCTGGTACACAAAGTAATACCTAAATCTCTGAGATTGGACTATCTAACAAGTTTATTAAATTTCGGAGCCCAGAGCAATACCTAAATCTCCTAGATTGGAGTTCTTCCAGTAAACATGACTTTGCAGAATTCCTCAATAATATAGCGGTAGTGCGTCTGTAAGGCATTGTATAACACCTCAATAAAGAGTTATTGTGACTGATAAGTTGACAAACTTGACAACTACTGATGTTTTCAGTATTGTTTTGTGTTTGTGCCTGAGCGGCCAACCATGTTTAAATATAAAGACTTTTCAAAGAAAACCCAACTACACGTAACCACAAGTTTCTATAGTTACTCTGATGCTTGTAATGAACTAAAGTTGGGTGTTGAATAAAAACACAAATGTTGAATAAAATATTTAAAAAATATACAATCACATTAAAACATATTGCTTTCATAAATTAAGGTTATAATTTTTTTCTATCACCAATGGTTGCTTTAAAGATAGCTTTAACATTAACTTCACATGTAACTGTAACCTTATATATATACTACACATCTTACCTTAGGCTGTTGTGGGCAAGCTGTAGCCACTGCATAATTGCTAAAATTAAATTATAAAGATATATACCTTTCATTGCATTCCATCAGGAAAATGCCAAAACTGCCACATCCATCCACTGTCATTAATCCAAGGATAAAACAAGATCCAACAATCACCCAACCTATACCACCTTCCTTGAACTTTCTGTTTGTTGAATATTCATCCATCTGCTAAGACTACCAACAATCCCGCGGTGTTATGAACCTATGCAGCTGTTTCATAAATAATATGAATAATGAATAATGGCTGTATGTACAAGTTGGGCTTTAGTTGAAACTCTTGCTAAGTTATAACATGTAAAATTTTTGTAATTCTGTAAACTGAAAATTATTTTCTTCAGAACCAGTATGAATGAACAGAGAAATAACGTGAAAATGCATTTAAAGACAACTTTAACATTTAAATTGCAATTCAGCTGGAAATTAATGAACTAATTATTATTCAAAATTGTCAGGAGTTGGATATATGCCTTATGGAAATTGCAGCAATCGTTATCAATATCATCATTAAAGACACTGTAATAACCTCAGCATAGTTTTCTCTTGTTTTATTGTCTTTACTGTTTATTGGATTTAAACTAGAAAATGAGAAAAATATTCTTAACAAGCCTGATTTTTTCATGTTCATATCAACCAGAATTGATGGGATGTGGTGAGGCAAATGTCTACGCATGGTGTATTGGGTCATTTTTCGCTTGAAGCACAGACCTGGACCTAGTATAATCTGTTTTAATCTGAACAAGACCCGTTTGTCATCAGGATATAGACCAAATAGTGGCGTTTCTACAACTAAACGCCCGCCTACTAGTGAACGCCCGTCTTATAATTCTTTGTTAGAGGTCAAGGACAAGTGCTTCTGTATGTCTACAAAATGGTAGTTCCGGTTTTCGGTAAAAACGGCCGATAATAGAGCTATCTTGTCAAAATATAAGACTTTCATGGGAATATGAAACAGTAATGCCCCTGTTCCACCAAAAGATTAAGCCCCGATCCTGTCTGGGACCCTTAATCGTGCACACTCGGTGGAAAAAAGACAAAAATGGGCAGGAATACTGGGTCGGTACTGAAGTCTGGGATTAAGAACAGATCGTCCCCAGGACGCCTCAGGACGCCTCAGGCGGCCCCAGACAGTCCCCGACTGGTCTGGGACTAAGAACCGACTAAGCCAGGTTTCAGGTCGGTTTCAACCACGATCCTGTCGTACACATACCGACTGGGTCCCAGGACGCCTCAGGCCTCCTGGGACTAAGCCCCGACTAACCCACGATTAACTACCGGCGTCCTCAGGCCTCCTCAGGCCTCCTCAGTCTTCCCCAGACCAGGATCCTCGATTATTGTTTTCCAAAGTTGCTGGATTTTCTGGGTATATATATATAAAATTCACGATCTAATCATCATTGCTTTTCTAGGAACGCAGCAGGATGCCACCTTTTAATGGAAGACAGATTCAACAACAACTTAGGGCTTTTTTGGTTTTTATTCAGTTACAAATAATCATGTATTTCCATTTCTTACGTCGACCACAGCAACCACCACCAGCACCACCAGCACCCATACAGAGACCTAGAAGAAGGCACAACATGTGGGTCAGGCCATGGCTACTGCAGAGAGAGGAGAGGGGGGCCTACCACAACATTATGGCTGATCTGTATGCCACAGACATTCCAGGATTCACCAACTACATGAGGATGACCCCTGAATTTTTTGAAATGATTAAGACCAGACTGGAACCACACCTAGCCAGGCAGGCCACCAACTACAGAGCACCAATCAGTGTTGGGGAGAAGTTAGCCCTCACCATCAGATATCTGGCCACTGGAGAGTCCTACACATCATTGTCCTGTCAGTTCAGGGTTGGAAGATCCACCATTTCCAAGTTTCTACCAGAGGTGTGCAGGGCCATCCAGGATGAGTTCACCAGAGAGTACCTCAAATGTCCTACTACTCCAGATGAGTGGAAAGAGCTGGAGAGGGAATTCAGGATCAGGTGGAATGTTCCACATGCCCTGGGAGCCCTGGATGGGAAGCATGTGGCCCTGAAGAAGCCCAAGAACACTGGAGCCCTCTACCACAACTACAAGGGGTTCTTTTCCATTGTCATGTTGGCCCTGGTAGATGGACAGTACAAGTTTAGATGGGTGGATGTGGGTACTGAAGGATCCTGCTCGGATGGCCAGATATTTAATGCCTCTCAGCTGAAGAGGAGGATTGAGGATGGCAGGATAGGCTTCCCTGACCCAGCTCCTATAACCCAGGGTGGGAGAGATGTCCCCTACTTCATCCTGGCAGATGATGCTTTTGCCCTGAAGACCTGGCTCATGAAACCCTATGGCAGAAGGATGTTAACCAGAGAGGAAAGGATTGCCAATTATAGAATTTCAAGGGGCAGAAGAGTGGTGGAGAACGCTTTTGGCATCCTTGTATCAAGATTCAGGGTGATGAGGACAACCATTGAACTACCCCCAGCAACAGTCAGGGAAGTGGTCCTGACCTGTGTTGTTCTACACAACATACTGAGAAGCCAGTATCAAGGTCAACCTGGTGGTCAGCAGCCTGGGGAGGACGATGATGATGATGTACCTGATGATTGTGGATTGATTGGGGGTGCTGCTGGTGGTGGCCAAGACAGAAACCCTGCCAGAGAAGCCAAGAGACAGAGGGATTACCTGAAGGACTACTTCAACAATGAGGGAGCAGTGGCCTGGCAAGATGGCAGAATATAAGTCCTGATGCAGTAAACAGTCCTTTTCAGGACTAACTATAACAGTCCTTTTCAGGACTACCAATTATTCCAAAAACAATTATTCAGCTATGTTTGCTACAGACGGACAAACCCCATGCCAAACATAACTTGTTCAGACGGACAAACAGACAAACCCCATGCCAAACATAACTTGTAGAGACGGACAAACAGACAAACACAACTTACTCACCGAACAAACAGACAAACCCACTGTTAAACAAAAGCCAAACACAAAGTCACACATAATATCCTAAATTGATTTATTTTTTTATATATTTTGAAATCCACATCATAATTTCACCAATTTTTTTTGCTCATGGCTTGGAAATTTATTTGTAGCAGAAAGGTTTTCATGGAAATCTTCAATATTAAATCTTCACTTCTAATCACAAAAATGTGGAAAATATAACCATGGAACTAGTTTTGCTTTCAATAATGGGGGATTGTTGATAGTGATAGTTTGTCAGTTTGTTGGCATGGGTTCTATTTAATTTTGGGTTTTTGTGTTTCTTGGTTGGTGGTTACTGGGGTTGGGTTTATTATTGGTAGTTGGATGTTGGGTTTCTTACTGGGTTTGTTATTTGGGGGTTATGTTTGGTATTGGGTTTGTCTGTTTGTGGGTTGGCAAGTATGTAATAATCACTTTTAACTCTGGGGAAGGTGTAAGTGTTGGACTTTTCAATTACAGATTTTAAACTATCCCATGGATTTTACTCTAAAAATGGGCTGATTAATGGCCATATTGGGAGTTATTTTTAATTTTTTTTATGTGGCCTTTTTTTGTTATGTGTGGTACCATGGGTTATTTGTTTCATGTTTGGGGTGGTGTAGGTGCTGGACTTTTTTGTTTTGGGAGGGGAATTGGAATAACATGTAGCTGAATAATTGTTTTTGGAAGATTTGGTGGCCCTGAAAAGGGCCTGGCAGGTCAAAGACCCGCCCTGACTGGATGGCTACTGAGGAGGCTGCTGCTGCTGTTGAGGCGGTGCTGAAGTGGTGATAGTAAAGAGCTGCTGCTGCGGTTGTTGCTGCTGCTGCTGCTGAGGCTGCTCAACGATCTGTGTTGATGTCAGATCTGGTAGCTGGCTTAAGATTCCACTCAGATTGTGTCTGCTCCCTTCGTCCTGTACAGTTAGGACAGATGTCGGTTGCTGAAGCCAATGGGGCTTGGTGTATTGTACACAAAACTGCTGCTAGCTGCTGCTTGAGTGGAACTAGACGCCTGTGGAATGGTTGTTGGCAGTAGGCCGACCCTCTGGGACTCCGTGGTAACAGTGGCTGATCTTCTGGGCAATGGCTGACGTCTGTGGTTACTCTTAATAGTTTCGATGTCTCTAAATATCTTGCCCTTTAATTCTTCAAATTCTTCTTGAGTCATCTTTTCGGCCTCTGATGCCACGTAGTCAAAGAAGGGCTGCCTGTCTGACTTCTGATGCAGAAAACCTGAGATAAGTGTCCTCATCTGCTCAAAGTGTTTGAGAATCTTGGAGTCTGTAGTTGAAACGGGCGTTGATGTAATGATGGACTGACTCCTCTCCCTCAGGACACTGGACTCGAGGTGTTCTGTGTCAGTAGTTGACCCACGTGATTCGTCCTGCCTGCTGGTATTTGGACTGGCCTCAAAACCTGAACTTCTATTGGCCCCCTTTCTTCTGATGTGGGTTTTAAGAAAACCCATCTGTTGGTACACCCAGGACTGTCTCTTGGTCATCTCCCTCGGGGCTTGGCCAGATTGGAGCTTGGACAGCTTCCCATAACGGGTTCGTCTCACATCAAAGGGCTGGAGCTTGAGTTCTGCAGATATTTCTGCCCAGAGAGCCTCTCTTCTGGTCCTGTCGTGGAAACGTGAATGTTCCTTGTCATACAGTTCAGGGTGCAGCTTTACAAATTCCACAATAGAAACTTCCTGGCTGTCTTTAAAAGTGGCACACACCCTGGCTCTCTTGGCTGAAGAATGGCACTCCGGATCTTCCTCACACCTCTCTTCTTCTTCTGCCACAGCTTCCCCAATAGCTGGATCTTCCTGAATCTCCTCCTCCTCTCTCCTCTCAGTTCCTTCTTCTGTAATAACTTCACTCCTCTCCTCTACTTGACTTTCCTTCTCCCTCTCATCCATCTTTTTCCTTCCTCTCTTCCCTCCTTTCTCTTTCCTCATAATCCAGTCGACAAAATAATAAAAAAATAGTAAAATGTGTCTCCTAACTGTGAAATTTGCCCTAAGCTCAAGTATATAAAATATAAAATAAAAATTAAAAACCCCTACAAATCAGTGACACACGTCTCTCAGAAGCCAAACAGTCAGTAACAACGAGAATGTGTGCGCGGTCGCTTATATAGTCCCAGACCCCCTCATTGCCTCGTTTTAATTTCCGACGCGCGGAAAACAGTCGGTTCTTAATCAGTTGTTAGTCCCAGGCCTCCTGGGGCGTCCTCAGGCTGCCGCAGACTGAAAATGCATGGTCCCAGGCGTCCTGGGAAGGCCGGTTTGGATTGGTTAGGGTGGGTTACCCTTAGTCGGTTCTTAGTCCCAGACCTTGATTTTTGGGTCCCAGGACACCGCAGACGGTCTGAGGCTTCCGGGGACTAATGCAACCGACCGACTTTCACACGCATGAAATTCATACGCATCATATTTGAGTCTGGGATTAACAACCGGCCTCCTGGGACTAAGCTACGGAGGTCTGGGACTAAGGGTCGCAGGCGGCCTGGGACAACACACGACTCTGTAAATTTGGGTCTGAGGAGGCCTGAGGACGCCTGGGACTGGACATTTTGTTGACGGCGGGAAATATGAATCGGTTGTAGTCGTGTGAAATATCAAACATGTTTGATTTTTCACACGGCCCCAACCGACAACAACCGACCCTTACAGAAGGTCTGGGACTAAGCAAATATTTCAAACCGACCCTCAAAAACCCTTAATCGGGAGCCTTAGTCGTGTGGTGGAACACCCACATTACATTAAAGAATGAATTAATTTATTATATGCCATTTGCTAATTTTGTTAAAGAAGAATACAAGCTAAACGTAATAAAATTTTAAATATGATCTATTTATTTGGGGTTTTACGTCGCTTTCAACACTCTACAGGTCATATCACTACGGGTAGTTGGAAGGGCATAGGAAACCAGTACATACAGTTCATTAGGGTTCTGTACTGTAAACTGCCGACCAATGGCAAGCAACTACCAGCTTTCCCAACTTGAGGCCGTGCCGGGAATCGAACCCTGCCCTCAGAGGTGGGAGGCGAGAGTGTTACCACTCTGCCACCGTGGCCTCTAAATATGATCTAAAGCATGGGCGTTTACTGGTAGAAAGCCACTACTGTGATCAAAGTTAAGGTTTTATTTTCTGTTTAACAGACTGAACTAAGAAAAACTTACAATAGGCCGTTGAAAGAAGCTATTCCATTTATTTAAATGTGAATATTGCCTGTCCTTGAGCGTTTTTACGGCAGGTGACAAACTTCACTGGGCTGATGAAATTCACTGGCCGACCAGTATCCATTTGTGATCAAAATCCAATTAACAACCATTTAAATAAGTCTTTAAATGCACAAGAAGGCAGATTACTGTAGTTGTTGACTTTGTTATATCTCCTTCTACCACAGTCATCTACTGTAATCTCTTGAAATGGCCCAATTTGGGGTTAAATTTTCAACACAAAATCTACATCTTTCATTTATTTACACAGCATTTGATGGTTGATACGGAACTCACTGAAGCACATCAAAGACATACTTATTAGGCCATGTTGAACAATATGCTTCACTTGAGGAAAATTCATGTCCATAAAATAGTTCATCAAATTGTTACTTTCGTATGGTATTTTTATTAAATTAAATGTGTCAGGAATAGATAATGTACATGTTGTATAAGTTCTAACAAGGTCACTCGTTGAATTAAAATATTGTTACAGTATCTGGTGTTTTTCAAATCTTCAATATTTGTTTCAGTAGATTCTAGATACCTGTCACTGGCCAATCAATGTATCTTCTTTCGGTTAACGTGGCAATTTTATGTGCCTAACATTGCTTTCTACCAGTTTCTGAGCTATAAAAATATAAGTTTTCGTATCTAAATCTAAATCTACTGCTTTGCAGGCGCAATATCTTCCCCGAAAGGGAACTCAGTGCGCTAACTAATCATATATAATATCCAAGTCATAGTGGGGGACGTGTCCAGGTCTGTATTCCGATGGTTGTGGGTGTGAACATGGGGAAGAAAACTAGGTCGGAAAAGCAGATTTGAAAAGGTGGGTTTTCAGGTGCTTCCTGAAGGATGTGACAGATGGACTGGTTCTTACATGGACAGGAAGTGAGTTCCAGAAAACAGGTGCATGATGGCTGAAAGATTTGGTAAGATACTTATGAGACTTAAGTATTTTAGAGTCAAAAGAAGGAACTTGGAGGAATTTGTATTTTGGACTGCTATGTCTGGTGTTCCTTGATGAGGTATATGGATGAAGTTTATCCTTGAGGTACACAGGTTGACCATACTTAAGGACCTTATATGTGATCAACCCAATTTTGAAAAGAACCCTGTATTTGACTGGTAGCCAATGTAGTTTTTCCAGATTTGGAGTTGCATGAGTGTACCTCGAGGATCTGGTGACTACTCGACAGAGGGAGTTCTGAACACCCTGCAACCTCTTGAGCTCAGAAACAGTGAGTGAGGCAAAGAGGGAATTACAGTAGTCAATTCGGCTACTGATGAGAGCATTTGCAAGGAGTATTGCTGTGTTAAGGTCAAGGAGATGGCGAATCCTATATAAATCTCTTATATGGAACCGAGTAGACTTAATGACTTGGGAAATGTGATCTGTGAGGGTCAGGTTGGGGTCGAACACCACTCCTAGGTTTTTGACATTTGAGGCAGGTGCCACTTTATTCCCAAGAATATCAGTGGGAAAAAGCGAATGAAGTTGTTTACGACTGTATTTTGAACCAATAAGGATGAATTCTGTTTTGTCTGGGTTTAATTTGAGTTTATTTGCAGCCATGAAATTTTGTATATCATTTTGGCAGTCCGTTAGAGCTGTCATAGACTGACTGAAATTTGATGGTGAAAGAGTAATGTATAACTGAGTGTCGTCTGCATAAAAGTGGTGTTTGATACCTCTATGAGATTGAATAATTGAACTGAGTGGATTTGTGTACATGGAAAAGAGGAGTGGCCCCAGGACAGAGCCTTGCGGGACACCAAATTTCAAATCCATGGGATGTGACAGTACAGAGCCTACCTTGACTGATTGAGTCCTGTCCGACAAGTAAGACTCGAACCAACTCAGAGCCAGTCCATTGATGCCATAGCATTCATGTAATCTATGGAACAGGATCAAGTGGTCAATCGTGTCGAAAGCTACAGAGAGATCAAGGAGGGTTAGGGCTGTTGTACTGCCTTCAGACATAATGAGGAAAAGATCATCCTGTATATTTAGGAGGGCACTTTCCGTAGAATGGAACCTTCTATAGCCAGATTGGAAACCAGTCAAAAGACAGGACTCGTCCAGGTGAGACAGGAGTTGGGACGACACCACTCTCTCTAAGATCTTTGAAACAAAGTTTAAATTAGAGACAGGCCTATAGTTTTTAAGGACTTCTCTATCAAGGGTTGATTTTTTAGGAGTGGAGTTACATGGGCCTGTTTGAAAAATTTAGGGCAGCTTCCTTCACAGAGTGATGCATTAATTACTGATGTGATAGGGGTGATGAGGATATCTAAAAACTCAATTACAAGAAATGTTGGCCAAGGATCAAGCGAGCAAGATTTGCTAGGGGAGTTTTTGATGATTTTAGCTACCTGATCTTCTGAAACAGAGGAAAAAGCTGAGAAAACAGGAGGTGTGAGATCAGAGTCAGTGTATTGAGGGGGATTAGAGTTGGCGAAGGATTGATGAATGTTTGTGATTTCTTCTGTGAAAAATTCAACAAATTTGTTAGCTAAAAGTTGAGGAGAATTTACTGAGGGAAGTACCTTTGCAGCAGATCTGTGGAGGACGTCGTTTAAAGTTTGCCAAAGTTTCTGAGGATTGTCTTGGTTGTCATGAATTCTGGATTTGAGGAAGTCAGATTTCGCTTTCATGCAGATTTTATTATACATATGAACCTTTTTGATATATTGTGATCTGTTGAAACTGGATTTGTTTTTGCGCCAAAGGCGTTCAAAGAGACGTTTTGTTTCTTTTGCCGCAATAACACTGTCATTTACCAACCCAGGGATATATTTGGACCTGACGTGTTTAGTGATGGAAGGAGCATGTTTGTCAATGAGAGTTGTTAGAGTGGAGTGGTACTGTGAGTACAAGGCGTCAGAATTATTTTTGGGATCAACAATAAGTTCAGATGAGAGAAGATCCTTTCTCATGGCTTCCATATTGATTTTGTGGTATTTTCTGAAAGTGACGGTGTCTCCAGAGATTCGTCTTTGGGGGGGTGATATTGACCTTGAATGTTATGGAGAAGTGATCGGAGAAGGCCTCGGTGGCATGGACGTGTGAAATGTTGTCGTTTCTAGATTTGGTGAGAACTAAGTCAATGGTGTGTCCGAGGATGTGGGTAGGAAAATTTACCTTTTGAAGGAGGTCAAAGGACCCTAAAAGAGCACGAAATTTTTTTGAGTCGTTGGAATTTGTGTCCATGTGAATGTTAAAGTCACCGATGATTACCAAATTGTCTGTAGTAGGGTAGATATTTTCAAGAAGTGCATTAAACTGTTCATAGAAGGTTGCAGGGCTGGTTGCTGGGGTTTGTATATATTGAGAAAAAGGCAGGATTCGTTTTGATAAGATTTTAATAAGGAGGTTTTCAAAAGAGGAAAAGTATCTGTAGGTATGCGGCTGGTTTGCAGTTCATTTTTCACCAGGAAAGCTACTCCGCCACCCCGTCGTGACTCCCTTGGTCGGTGAAAAAGGGTATGACCCTGTGGGGAGATATCGCTGAGATACGCCTGTGAAGCGTCTGGGCGAATCCAGGTTTCTGACATGGAAAACACATCTGTATTATTGTCCAAGATAAACTTTTGTATGGATGAGTATTTATTTGAGAGGGATCTAACATTGGCAAAAGATAAATTTATGCAATCAGGAGGACCAGGGTTTGGATTAATGTCACCAGCTAGTAGTAGAAGTGTAAGGAGGCTGAGAGGTGGAAGTTTCGATGGAATATGGACGTTCTTTTTGAACAAAAAATGTAGGCAGGAGGCGGTTGGTGTACGTTGAGGTTGAAAGAAACTGACAACTGGGGGACAGACAATCTGAGTGCTGCCTTAGTGGCGAAAAACAGATATGGCAGGCAAGAAAAACAACAAAAATTGTAAAAATAACATCATATGTAGGAAGGAGTGCTTTATAAGTTGTTTTAAGTAGGAAAATAGAAAGGGGAAGTGTTTAAAATTAAAAGGAAATGTGTAAGCAGGTAGTATATTATTGGGCCGATAACGGAGAATGTGGGCGAAATTAGGGGATTGTAGTGATATTTAAGTAAAAAGTCTGGATAGAAAAGATTTGGTTGAAAAATTAAAAGTATATGACGAAAAATTAACTGTTATTAGGGAATGATAATAGTTTGGAGAGGCAGATTGTTGTATTTATGGTGAGGTTTACAACGAGAAACGGTTAATTTTCAAAAACGCTACTTCCCTCGACGGACACACGCCACAGTATATACGACTTAGTGTCTCATATATACAACTTAATATCTCATATATACAACTTACTATCTCACGTGTATGACTATCTTATTGTCTTGTATATACAACTTAGTATTTCATATGTATGAGTAAGTATCTTGTATATATGATTTAGTATCTCACATATGGAACATCTTTACGACTTACTATTGGGTAGCTTCCACAAATTATTTACCTTGTGTATCTGAGTTAATAACCCGACATACAACTTAATCATATACACAAGATACTAAATCGCATATACAACTTAATAACTCATATGTTGGACTTCTAAAAATCCTTTTCCAAATCTAGTTGTACCACATCAGACATTATTTGATTCTGTATTAAGGCCGAGAATGTTTCTTATGGGGCTCTTTCACTTCCACTGAATGATTCGGGAATCTCCCCTACTGGAAATAGACTATCACATCCATGTTGGAGCAAAATCTTGTGATTGTTGGATAGGAGTCCAAATTCCTCCTTGCTCCCAAACTTCCCCAAAAAACTTTTCCAACATCGTCACAAAAATAACCAAAGAATCAAGGTAAAGAATGTGTAATTGATATTTCACTGGAACTATTCCAATGTCAAACGAGGTACTGAGAATCACCCAGTTTTAGGACAGCTACAGTAACTGTTTGCATTATGATTTTTTATAATAATTTGGAAAGAATGTAAACACTTTATTTCTGAATGCTGTCTGTGTAGAAATTTTTCCACTTATCGATGTGGATGTATTTTCCCCCAAGATGTGAGTTTCTTTAACTATCGAAAAAACACTGCACTCAAAACACTTAGAGATATATCTGCTGAGTCAGGTGAAAACAAGTGAATGAGCACATTATAAAAAATATCTGACTGTTGTGTGAGCACATTGTTAATAGCAAGCTTGCCTTAACAAAAAGTACAGCTAGTTTTGTAGTAGTTGATGCTATATTATCTGATTACAAATATAATATTAAAGGGGTGGTATGAATAGCTCTATAGTTGTAAATGTGTATACAAAGTAACAAATTAGATTGTGAAGATCTTTGTAGTGGTTATTGTGTATATAAACTAACTACAGTGTCAAGAGCTTTGTAGTTATTATTAGATATAGTAACTGATCATAGTAAATAGCTTTACAGCTGCTAGGTCTGTAGTTGTAAATGTCTAATGTTAATTATGTAAATTAAATACGTAATGGATAAATTTGTAACTGTCATTGTCCATATAAAGTGACTAATTTAAGCATGAATAGATTTATAATATCTATTGGATATAATATCTGACTACTAGCTTTACAATATTTATTGGATATAACAACGGACTACAGTAAAAAGCTTCGCAATTGCTGGGGAACATATAAGCTGATTACAGTAGCAACGGCTTTCCAGCCGTTATTGGTATATTAACTGGTTACAACATGAATATCTTTGTAGTTGGTAATATGTGTACACATTAATTACAATTCAAAAACCTGTTCTTATATTATGAATAACTATGTAATTGGTGTGATGCATATAAATCGATTATGAAACAAATTGTAATAATTAAGCACAGTAGGAATAATTCTGTAGCTGGTAATACATACTTTAATTTATTACATTATTAAATATTTTGTAGCTGTTAGTGCACACAGTAAGAAAAACTTTGCAATCAAGATATGTTGCATACAAATAGATCTCGGCAACAATGTTTGATTCTAATTGATATTTCATTAAAACTATACCAATTTCACATAAGGTATTGTGAATTACTCAGTTTAAAGACAGCTACATCTCGTGACTGTAGTATGGCCTTCTCATAATAATTTAGAATAAATGTTAAAAAAAAGAAACAATTATTGAATGCTCTCTGAGTATGAATTTTTACACTTAAGATGTGAGTTTTTCTGTTTAGCCAGGTTAACGCAAGTGAATGAGCACATTATAAAAACGTCTAACTGCCATATGAGCATATTGTGAATAATAAGTTTGTCTTAACATTTCATACTGTAGCTCAATTTAGTTGAACTATTTATGGCTTCATACTAGTTTAATGTTTATTATTATCCTTCATGTGACAAAATACTGAATCAGTAGTTTTGTAACTAATGTATATATTAAGAAATGGAAGTACACTATCAATCTATACCATTGCAATTTGGTGAAGTTTTCAGTCATTATGATTACTTGGGTATCTTTGTGTTTATTCTTTCTATGGATAAAAAATGGTACAAACCTTCCTATTAAGACTTAAATACCAATGTTGCATATAATTTACACACAAGGCAGTGATGAAATTAATTTCTCTCTAGGATTCTAATGACACAGCGGTTACCAAATTGATATTTATCATGCTTCCCTCAGACTATATTATTTAGGAAAACATTCATAATATCTACATGGTCTGTTTTCTTTTTCATTTACTTTTTTCAATATTGTATATAGTTCTTCTTTCTTTGTTTTATTTCTGTGCTCTCATGTGTATAAATTATCACTTTATAGATGAGAACTGTTTAACTAATATGGGCAACTTTAAAGCTAAATGTGTTGCGTGTTGTATTGTCGGGCTGCCAATGGGGAAAGTAGGCACTCTCAAACATGTCAAGTTACAGTATTAAGGTGTTGTCAGTGAATTGTCAAGGTCTAAGAGGTAAGGAGAAAAGGAATGATGTCTTGCACTATTTAGAAAATTTAGGAGCAGGTATAATTTACCTACAAGATACTCACTGGTTAGACATAGATTTGAAACTGATTAAACAGTTATGGAAGGGGGATTGTGTGATAAATGGAAAATGCTCAAGCTCCAGAGGAGTGGCAATCTTGTTTAGATGTGTTGCGTGTTGTATTGTCAGGCTGTCAATGGGGAAAGTAGGCACTCTCAAACATGTCAAGTGACAGTATTAAGGTGTTGTCAGTGAATTGTCAAGGTCTAAGAGGTAAGGAGAAAAGGAATGATGTCTTGCACTATTTAGAAAATTTAGGAGCAGGTATCATTTGCCTACAAGATACTCACTGGTTAGACATAGATTTGAAACTGATTAAACAGTTATGGAAGGGGGATTGTGTGATAAATGGAAAATGCTCAAACTCCAGAGGAGTGGCAATCTTGTTTAGATCAACATTTGAATATAAGATTATGTCCACTTTCAGTTTGGGAATCTTATTTCGGTGGACTTATCATTAAATGACTGTACTGTTAAAGTAATTAACATCTATGCACCAAATTCAGACCGTCCGGAATTTTTCAGCCAGATAAAAGACTTGATTACTTCTAGTGAAACTGATCACGTTATAGTCTGTGGAGATTACAACTTGGCATTAGATCCTTCCCTTGACACCTATCGATATAAACATATCAATAACCCAAAATCACGTGAATTGCTCTTGCAACTGATGAACACTTGTAATATGACTGATGTGTTCAGATATCTACATATAGAAACTAAAAGGTATACATGGCGCAGAAAAAGACCTATGCAGCAAGCTCATCTAGACTATATTATTGTCTCAAATGGACTTTTAGATTACATCCATAGCTGCCAAATAAGGCCTGGATACCGTACAGATCATCCTATTGTTGAAATAAATATGGTTTTTTGTAAATTTACTAAAGGAAAAGGAGTTTGGAAGTTCAACTGTTCCCTACTAAAAGATTCAATCTACTTAGAATTGGTCAATAACTTAATAGATTTAGTTAAAAAAGATTACGCTGTTCCTGTGTACAATTTAGACAACATACATCAAATAGGAGATACCAACCTTCATATCGAGCTGAACGATAGTGAATTTCTGGAAATGTTACTCCTCAAAATCAGAGGGGAGACTATCAAATATGCCTCTAATTTGAAAAAAGGTCATGAAATTAGAGAACAACAACTTATATCTGACATTGAATTGCTAGAAAACTCAAACATAAGTAATAATGTGGCTGAACTAGAGGAAAAAAGAATTGAACTTCAAGGACTCAGGGAAAACAAGGTCAAAGGGGCTTACGTCAGATAGAGGGTGCAGTGGTTAAAAGAAGGAGAAAAACCATCAAAGTATTTTTGTGCTCTGGAACGCTCAAACTATCTTGAAAAAACAATGAAACGTATACAAAAACCCAGTGGGGAAGTAATTACCAACCAAAAAGAAATCCTTAGTTCGATAAAAGACTTCTATCAAAATTTGTTCATGAACAAAGACAATACCTTGTGGGAAGCCAATTTTAATGATATGTTTTTTTACAATAATGTAACTAGTTTGTCTGAAAATCAATCCCAGGAACTTGAAGGACCCCTTAAAATTACTGAGTTGAGCTATGCTTTAAAAGCAATGAAAAATGGAAAAACTCCCGGTATAGACGGTTTTCCGGCAGAATTTTTTAAAGTTTTTTGGGCAAACTCAAATTCTTCGTTCTTAGAGCAATGAACCATGCTTATGAGAATGGAGAAATGTCTCTATCACTCCGTCAATGTATTATCACCTGTCTCCCCAAAGGAGACAAACCAAGGCAATTCATAAAGAATTGGCGTCCAATATCTTTACTATCGGTCATATATAAAATTGGCTCTAGCGCAATTGCAAACCGTATTAAGAAGTTCCTAGGCCATGTTATATCTCCAGAGCAATCAGGTTTTATCAGTGGACGGTATATCGGTGACAGTACTCGTTTAATTTATGACCTAATAAGCATTGCTGAACAAAAAAACATTCCAGGTCTTTTAATGCTCCTAGATTTTGAAAAAGCCTTCGATTCCATTTCTTGGAACTTTTTATATTCAGTTTTGAAGCTCCTTGGCTTTGGAACAAATATCATAAAATTGGTCTAAACCTTTAACATAAATATCAAAGCAACTATCATGCAGTGCGGGGTAATGTCTAGCTTTATAAATATTGAAAAAGGTTGTCACCAAGGTGATCCAATCGCACCATATTTATTTATTATATGTGCACAAATATTAAATTTAATGTTGAAATACAATCAATCTGTAAGAGGTATAAAGGTGGGAAATACTGAATTTAGACTGACACAATTCGCTGACGACACCACTATAATACTGGATGGTACAAGAAGCTCCCTAGTGGCAGCATTAAATATGTTGGAAGTTTATGGGTCTATGTCTGGACTCAAAGTAAACACTGACAAAACAAAGTTGATATGGATTGGGAAAAAAAGATATTGTAAGGATAAATTTGATATTGGAAAATGCCTGACTTGGGGAGTGACAGAGTTCGATTTATTGGGTGTAACTTTTGTAGTTGATTTAGACAAAATGATTGATCTTAACTATAGTAATATAGTCAATAAAGTTGAAAAAGAGCTAAAAAAAATGGAAGAGGCGTTACTTAACACCCATTGGCAAAATAACAGTTTTGAAAAACTTAATTTTACCAAAGTTCAATCATATAGTTATGTCTATTCCGAACCCCAAAATAATATTAATAAAAGAGCTGAATAACATGTTTTATAAATTCATTTGGGAAGATAAACCTGATAAAATTAATAGAAAACAACTTACTAGGGGATATATACAAGGAGGATTAAAAATGCTACACCTTACTTGCTTTATCAAGGGCTTAAAAATATCTTGGGTTCGTCGGTTATATAAAAATACTTGTGCTCCATGGATACATTTGGTACCCTTGTTTGTTGGTTCAGTTAACAAAGTACTATTTTTTGGATCCAGCTGGAGTTTTTTGATCGCTCAAAAAATGAATAACCAGTTCTGGAAAGACGTGATTTTAGCTTGGCATGATCTAATTAAAAACATATCTGAAAATAATGGTAATTACAGCACAAACCTGGGGCCTCTTTGGTATAATCCATTTATCTCTGACACAACTACTATCATACCACAATTATATTCTAAAGGAGTTATTTCACCGATCGATCTTATAAGTGCCAATGGGGAGCTTATGACAAAAGAAAGCATTGCTTTGAATTTTAGCGTCCATATAGACTTCCTTTCTTGCTACAGAATGATTTCAAGTTTTAAAAAATACATGTCGAACCATGCAGCTACACTGGAAAATATCCAAAGGCCCTATTACCACAATCATATTAAATTGCTCTGTAAATCTACAAAAGGAAGTAAAGATTTCTATGACCTCTTGAAAACTGATAAATCAACCAGTGATCTAAGGTGTCTATACAAGTGGGAAACAGATTTAAACATATCCTTAGATCTGAATTCCTGGAAAAACATACATAAAATTTGTTTCTTTTCAATAAAAGATAATTCTCTAATCTGGTTTCAATATAAAGTCACATATAGATTAATAGGTGTAAAACATTATCTACATAAAATTAAGTTATCTACCTCACCTACATGTGGCCTTTGTCATGAAAATGAAGAAACAATTTACCATTTATTCGTTTCATGTAAAGAAAGCTTTCGTTTTTGGGGCGATATTAAAGTAAGGATAAAACAAGTCTTAAAGGTTGAAATAGTATTAAGTCCAAGTACAGTCATTTTTGGGAACTGGGAATTAGAGACACCTAATTATTTAGTCAATATACTTAGCATCACAGCTAAATATTATATTTTCCAATGTTCACGAAAACATATAAAGTATTTCAGGTTTTCTAAGATTTGTAAACAATATGTATAATGAACAAAAGTACTTGTCTAAAATAGAAGTGCGAAGAGAAATTTTTATGAAAAAGTGGTCAGTGTTTACAATTTTGTTCAATGATTCTGACATGTGATACCTGTAACACCTATGCAAATGCACAACCAACTTCAGATGACATGCATTGAATGAGTAACTTATTAGAAACTTTTGTAATGTATATGCATAATTCTCTCTGTGTAAGCATCTTTATCTATCTGTTATGTAAAATCTCTCTTGTGTTGAACTTAATTTAATGAACTATGAGTATAACCTCGATGGGGGGTTTGTTGCCCTCGCCCCTCCGAGGGTTGGTTGAATATTGTAAAAAAAGGGTTAATAAAATATATATGAGAGCAAAAAAAAAAAAAAAAAAAGAATGTGTACCCAGTTATTTTGTGCTGGTTAGGAATGCCATAGGAACTGCCCCCAGTGTGTCACATATAACTTTTAAAAAATGAGTTCAAACATCACTTTGTATGAAACTTGTGTTTCCCTTTTTTGAAAAAAAAATCTGCCCTACATTAAACTTTTGAAAAATCACTCTAGGTAAACTTGCTCAGTCCCGTTAAGTGAAAAAACCTGAAATTGCCCTTTTCTACCATAACTCAGTTGTCCACACTAAAGGACCATCTGGGAGCATCCCTAGACCGATTACCTGTGGAGAACCCCCGCTATACCCTGGTGAACACCTGGTGTGATTCGCATATTAGGGGGAGATAAGAGAAAAATGCCAGATTTGTTTTCAAATGCTCCTGGCGGTCTGTAGTGCACCCCGGGCCACCCAGAGCCCCATGCACACCTTGGGTATCACCCCACTTGTACTCCCCATGTTGTGTCCACTGAGAAACTCCCAAAGGTACCTGTGCTTGTCCTCCAGGTCTAATGGTCATCATTAAGGCTAGGGCTAATGGTCGTGGTCACAAGAGACTCAGGTCTAGGATCACAGGTAGTTCACTCCTCGGAGACACCGAGGTTCAGAGTTGTCTCAGAGGACCTGGGTTCAAGAGACAGTGACACGTGATCACTGCATAGTATAGTCCTACTGCCCTATCTAGACCCAAATAATAACCAGGGTTTCAGGAACTATAACCATATGGAACCTGAACTTTTCCATGAGATGGTCGACACTTCCTGGGGTTGACTTCAGAGCAGTAAAACCTGGTATTTTGCCCTCCTTAATGCAGAATCAGAGCTTGTAATGGTCTTAAGGTTCCTGGCCACTGGGGATTCAATTAACAGTCTTCCATTTAACCTCAGGGTGGGATGCTCCAGTGATGAAGGTGTTTGGGAGGTATGCCAGGTGATTATAGATGAAAACGTTACAAATGGTTAAGCACGAGTGTTGGAGAAAGATAGAGTTTGTCTTCCGCAGCAGATGGAATGTTGGTGAATGTAATGTGGGCACTTGAGGGGTGGTTATCAGATGCCCCAGAAAAGGGGAATTAAGTGTATATTTCCACTACAAGGGCTTTCACTCTATAGTTTTGCAAGCCCTTGTAGATGCCAACTGCCACTTCCTCTGGGTGGATGTTGGCAGGGATGGCTCCTGGTATGATTCCCAGATCCTGCAGCAGTGCAGCCTGAGGAAAAAGATCGAAAATGGCCCCATCCACTTACCCCCACCAACGTATCAGTCTCAACAGACCTCCCAACTTGACAATTACACTTTAAGGCCACAACTACTACAAAGGGATAACCATGCCATGGAAAGGTATAACTCAACAAGAGAGGCCATAGACCAGAGGGGGATGCTGCTCCAGTATTTCAACAAATGAGGGATAGTGCCACGGAAACAGGAAATAGTCTGAAGACCTCTAGTGGATGGTAAACTGTCTGCCCTTCTCAGGGTCACACTATTATTATCAAAGCAATTTATTAAGCTGTGCTGAATAAAACATTTTAAAAACCCTTACCAACATGTACAAACTGCCTCCACACAAAACACATAACAACAAGCAAGGTCTTGGTAGACATGGGGAAATATATTTTGTTCAGCTTTTAAGCTCTTTTTTTTGTTTGTTTGCTTGTTTGTTTCTTAATGATATTTTATTAACTTGATTGAGATATCAGGGTTCAAATGATGGTTAGATAAATTTTGGGGTTTAGGGTTTTAATGCTTTAAGGTTAAATTTTCAAATGTTTTGGTTTAAAAATGTTGAGGTACAAACCCTTTTGCTTTAAATTTTACTTTCCGGGGTGTAGAGTTCTAACCCTTTCAGATAGAATCTTAAGTTCTTTTGTTAAAGGGTTCTAACCCTTTAAATTAAAAAAAAAAGATCTGGGGTAGAGTTTTTATATAGAATTCTTCGGTATTTTAATAATTGGCAAGTGGTAGGATTTGAAACAATGTGTGATTGTGTGAGGTTATATTTATTGGGTTTAAGCCTTTTGGTATGCAGAAATAGTTGCATTCATATTTTAAACACGCAACACTTAATTGTTCTTGGAAGATCTGGAAGACCCTGAAAATAACCAATATATTTAACATCCTTTTACACACATGAGTATTGAAAGCTCAGTCGGTTGACGGTCTTCCCTCGGGCTATGTGAGGTTTCTGTTAGATTTAGATGGGAAACCTGGTGCTAGGAGACACGGGTTCGAAATGGAGGGCACCCTAACCACCAAAGAGTGTAAAGCAATGAATCTCAACCAACTAGGAGTCTTGTATGCTAAGACAAAGGAAAGATATTTCAAATGGGGATAATGAAGAATTCACGTGTTCTAACCTGAAATCTAATAATCTAATCCCCCTGAGAAATGTACATACACGTTGGATAATGAAGGCTCGCATTTGCGGGTTCTAACCTGAATTATAATCCCCCTGAGAATTGTACATACATGTATATGTATACTTACAGATTTAGTATCAAATGGTGGTGGTTTTACATATTTGTGCTTGATAAACTCTCACAGACGCGGGTTCTAACTTGAAACCTAATTGAAACTTAATCCTCATGCGATATGTACATATGTATGCATATATGTACATAGCTTTACAGAAAATGACTTGACTCTTTAACAACAGGACTTTATGAATGGTTTAAGAATATGGAAAACATGATCCATAGTCATGTCAAAAAGGTCACCCAATGTTTGTGCTGTTACAATTGAACAAGTCATGTTTGTATTAGCAATAGACCAATACAACACTTTTACACTCTGTATGTACACAACACATATTTACACAACAGAAACACCTGTAAGGCATATGCAGAACCTCGCCACTTATTATAATCACACCACAAGAATAGGGGAGGTTGTTTGCGGTGACCTGACACAAACCAGACCTTATAATTATTATTCAAATTCAATCTGCATGTATATGAACAAAGAAAGATCTTGTCAGCATGTTTTTAAGGTAATATAACCTTTCGCCTCTCATTTTGGGAAAAAGCAGGATCAAGTGTCGACGAATCATCAAATCGCAAACTAGGTCAACACGTGACTTTACAACAGGTTTTGGTATATAAACCATTTCGGGAAAAAGAGGGATCAAGTGTGCACGAATTATCAAATCCCAAAGTAGGTCACCCTGAAACTAATTGCGTATATAAGAAAATTAGAGGAAAAAACGGATCCAAAGCTGACGAATCATCAAATCCTATGTAGCAGTCACGTGATGTATACATCTAATGTGGTATATAAGGGACACCATACATGAAGGAATAAGTTCAATCTCGATCTCTAACAAGCCACAACAGATAACACATGAAGATATAATCTCAGTTCACAATGACAGTTATACAATTGTTAACGCTGATCACTCAGAAATGCTATGTTTTATATCATCTCTGTTATACTATAAATAAGCTGGTTCCTAAGAATCAAGCTCACAATCCTGACATAGGCTATGCTCAGATCATTTCTAGAATCGACATTAATAATTTTGGTAGAGTATATGTATGTACTCTATATACAGGGTGTTATGCATTGCAATACCCTTTCTCATCATCTAAGATATTTGGAATTTTCTTGAAGAAGTTATACAAGGATCTAAGTAAGAAGTTAAACCACAACTGTAGATATGGCGTTTAAATGTTCGTTTTGTGGATGGGACATGTTGAATAAATCCAACCAAATACACCATGAAGCAATCTGCATACAGTCACACAGAAGGATGGTGGAGGAATGTAAAGTTTGTTCTCAAACATTTAACTCCTTACAAGAATTGCAGTTTCACCTTAAGAAATGTGGGAAATTCATATGCTTTCAGTGCAATCTACCCTTTTTAACCTCAAGAAGTCTGAATGCTCACATTGAACTAGTTCACAAGAAAGAAGGACATTCTAACGTAATTAAGTTGTATAAATGCTCAATATGTAGTCATATTTGTAAAGACAGATCTGAATTATATACCCATAGAATGAATCAGCATGGAGGCAATGACAATGATGAGTTAAATGACATTCCCCAATATATTTTCGAAGAGCAGAATGAAAATATTAGAGAAGTATACATAACCAACAGAAATCATATATTAGCTGATCACGAAGCTGGAGATATAAGAGAAACATATAATTTTCCTGTTAATAATTTAAACGATGGTTATAGGGAAATCAGAAGACAAATCAACTTAATATATGATGATCAGACAACAGTATTTCAAATAAACTTTGCCTTTGGCATGATTTTATTCAATAATCAAACAGGGGAGTATAGGTATTATATACCTTATTATAATAGTAGGATATTGACCTACCCCTATACAATATCTAACAGAAATAGTATCAGATTATTAATGAACAAAATAACCAGGATTGATATCATAGAACAAGCTCGAGCTATCAGACCAACAGCAGCCTGGACATTAGCATTCATAACCAATATACAGTACAATATATTTTTGACAGACTTTCCTTTAGGACAAGCCATAGAACTCCCCACATATATCAAAAACCATAAACATTTAAGAAATTTTATCTATGATAAGAACAGGAAGGAACCATACCAAGATAACCTATGTTTCTTCAGATGTTTAAAGGTTGATCTCAATAACCAGAATAAGAATATAAAAGACTATTTAAAAATGTGGTTAAATTTCACTAATACCCAAATTCCAACTGAGTTTCCAGGTGTACTAATTGAAGATGTTATCAATTTAGAGAAATGCTTTGAAGTTAAGATTATTCTCTATTCTCTGAATGCTAATGGCACAATCAGTCATATTTACGAGACCATGTCTGAATATCAATCAAAAATGTATTTGAATGTATTCCAAAATCATTTTAGTTATATTACAAATTTTGATCAATTTGCTAAAAAGTTTCAATGTGATAAGTGTGGAAAAATATTTAAAAGACTGTGGAATATGAAGATACATTACAAGACATGTTACGACAGAACCAAATACATATTTCCAGGAGGATTTTATAAATCTAAAACAACATTATTCGAAAGATTAGAGTCTATAGGCATATATGTGCCTAATAATTCGAGGTATTATCCCTATTTTTTAGTCTGGGATATGGAAGCTATGTTGAGGAAAAATGTAGATGATAACCAGTCAAACACAAACCAACTGCAATGGATATCTAAGCATATCCCAATTAGTGTATTGCATCTAATATACCTCAACATGAGGACCCAGTATGCATTGTTGAAGTCTCACCAAACCTATTGGTATCTACATTCCCCAGAGGGAACCAAATAAATCCAGTAATTGGAGTTTATATAAATATTTATTCTATTATTCTTTGATTATCAATCATATAACACATAATGATACATAATAATCTTTACAAAGCATGTTAATAACATCTATGTACGAGTTACCATTACTGTTTAGCATGTTATAACATTATTTTGCTCATGATATATTAATATTACAAATAACTCAAGTAAACAGGGTTTAGGAAACCCTGACAGTTAAAAGTACTGTTTAGCATGTTAAATCATTACTTTATTCATGATATATTTACATTACAGATAGCCCAAGTAAACAGGGTTTGGGACACCCTGATAATTGCAACTTGAGAAATTGGGTGATTGAATTTCTCAAGGTCATATGTCATGCCAAAGGTGACATATTACTAGGACCTGGTGGGACTATGACAACTTTGTCAGAAAAGGGAAAAAGGTTTAACCTATAAACTGTGGTTATAAATGAATTTTTCATACAATGATTAACTGAGAAAGAGAAAATCTGTGATTGAAGATGCACAGAGGCACCCAAATTTGAAGGAATTTTGAATTTGAGATAAAAATAGAAGATAAGTTTGTGAAGGGAAAATTTTTAAAAGTTGCAAATGTGAATGGATATTTGAAAGAAAGGACCCACAGTGAAAGTATGGGAGTATTTACGTAAAATCAGCAAGTAGGAAATATGATGTACTTCGGGATATTTCAAAATAAGTTTGAAGCCAAAAAAGGAGGATTATTTTAAGTGAATAGGTAAAAATGATGTTTAAAGTGTGCAATGAAGGTGTCCCAAAAGCTGTAAAAGGTCAGAAAAATCAGAAGAACAGGAATAACTAAAATAGTAAGAATAGGTCAGCCGACCGGCGACGGCCCCGGCCACAGAGACTGGAAACATTATCCTGTGGCCAGATAGATAAAAGTTAAAATGGACGGATAGCAGAGAACCCTAATGCAGGTTCCCCACAGAAACCTGCAATAGGGAACTGGCCATAACAGAGCTCGCAATAAGCTGATGCGGCTACAAAGGTTAACAGTGTGGACCAAGTACATACAATGCACCGTCTCCAGTATAGCCGCGAAATAGAAGGCGGCAGCAAAACGCCATAAAGATGATGCTCTTAGTCAAAATTAGAGAGGGAGCATTCAAAGTAGCATAAAGAGGTACAAAATGCCTATCAGTTCTACCTATAGGTAAACATGTCATGTATATAGGTAAACTACCAGATATAACCTAGAAGCCACAATAAGATATAGGTCCATACCATTATGTGTAAGACATTTAATAAAAACAACAACATGGCGCTTTATGCGCAATACTGCAGTAATAAAATAATAATATGATCAGGTAAATAAAGTGAACTGTAATATCACTAAATAGTAAGTTACATTCAAGATGATCATAATATAAAATTACTTGTTACACTATTTACAGCACACTCTTGAAATGAGGCAATTGTTTAATATCATAGAGGCAAATAACACATGGAGCATGGAAGTAATGAAAGTAGACTATTGTGTCCATGGTCTAAAGTTCCTAAACAGAGGAAGTAGCCACTGCCCAATCGCTGTCACTGTGGCGCATACAATGCAAAGATGAAGGTACCATCAACTGCAACTGAAACTAAGAAAATATATAAGAACACATCCCACAGAAGTATGACCAGGGTGGGAGGGTGGGAAAATAAATTAAAATGTCCTTGAGGTGTTACCCCTTCCAAGTGTGAGCTGTAAATGGAAGAAGGGTTCAAATTTTTGGGCTAAAGAAGGCATGGGGAGCCAATCAGAAGCCAGTTTACAACCAGCATGGTCATGCATACTAAATGACAGTTTAAGGTACCCTCTCAGGAATGATCTACCTGACACCAAGGTGTCATCCCGTAAAATGATGAATAAAATTCAAGAAATTAGTAGATATTGTTATGAAATATTGAAGGAAAGATACGATTATGTCTATCATGAGTTGGAAGTCTTGAAGGAACAATATTCTAATGAGTTAGACGATTCGGAATACGAATCTGAAGAATCTGTCTCTGATTCTAAAATGAGGTCCCATTTTGCTAATGTGGTATCCACCATGATTAAAGAATTTGACAAATACCTATCTCAAGTGCCTGTTATCGGTTTTAACTCTGGCAAGTATGATCTGAATTTACTCAAAAGACACATAATGCTATATATTACCGATCACTACCAAGAAAATGAAATATTTACCATCAAGAGGAATAACTCGTACCTTGCAATCGTAGTTACTGATATGAAATTTTTAGATATCTCGAATTATCTGGCGGTTGGGTGTTCCTATAGCAAATTTTTGAAAGCATATGGATGTGAAACATCCAAAGGAATCTTTCCATACGAATGGTTTGATTCTGAGGAGAAATTAATGCAAAATCATCTGCCTAAACCAGAAGAATTCTATTCAAGACTTACCAACGATAACCCTATTAAGACTGAGTCTGACTACCAGGCTCTGCTCACTATATGGAGAGACAAACGTATGGAAACATTCAAAGACTATCTTATTTATTATAATAACCTTGATACGGCTCCATTTGCCATTGCCTTACAAAATTTTATAGATATATATAAGAATGAGGGAATTGATATTTTTAAGGACTACATAACACTACCAGGAGTTGCTAGAAGAATGCTCTACGAATCATCTAGAAGCAATTTTTCTCTAATTAACCTCAACAACAGTGACTTGTATTATGTAATTAAGAAGAATATTATTGGAGGTCCTAGCATTATTTTTAATAGGTATCATGAAAAAGGTACCACAAATATAAGAGGTATCCCAGGTAACACCTGTCAAGCTGTAGTCGGGTATGATTGTAACGGTTTGTACTCATATGCTCTGAAACAAAAAATGCCAACTGGGGTATTTGTAAGGAGATATCAACATAATAAATTCAGACCAGAGGTATCAGAAAGGTACATAGACTCATATGGTACATACTACCTCATGAAGACTAATAAGATAAAAATACTCCATAAACTAAATAATCAGAAGGAAATAAGAATTGGTAATTATCTCGTAGATGGATTTTGTGCTAAAACTAAGACAGTCTACGAATTCAATGGGTGTTATTATCATCACTGTAAATTTAATTGTCATATTGTAAAGAAAATAGCGTCAAGCAGATGGTTGAAGAAATTGAAGCAGGTTCAACAGAAAGACGAGAGGAAAAAGCAATTTCTCATATCTCAGGGTTATATGTATGTAAGTATACAGGAATGCGAATTTCTATCCAAAATTAAACCCCATTGCAAAAAATATTACGATAAATATCTACCAGCGTACTACAGAAGGAACAAAGGCAAGTTGTCTGACAGTAAGATATTGAGAGATATACAATCCAACAAACTATTTGGTGCTGTAGAGGTAGATATTGAGGTCAAACAGTCTCATCAAGATCATTATAAGGAGTTTCCACCATTCTTTTGCACATGTAATGTTAAAATGGAGGAAATAGGTGCGCATATGCTTCAGTATTGTAAAGACAATGATATATTTATTTATTTATTTTTATTTATTTATTTATTTGGGGTTTTACGTCGCTTTCAACACTGTACAGGTCATATCACGACGGGTAGTTGTAAGGGCAGAGGAAACCAGTACATAAAGTTCGCTAGGGTTCTGTACTGTAAACTGCCGACCAACACCAAGCAACTACCAGCTTTCCCACTTAAGGCCGTCACGGGGATCGAACCCCCGACCTCAGAGGTGGGAGGCGAGAGTGTTACCACTCTGCCACCGTGGCCCCTAAGACAATGATATAAGTTTTGATCATAAAAGGCTTTTGATTAGTGGACTTAAAGCAAAAAAAAATTTTATTAGCCACCCCTCTACTGAGATGGTATCTTGATAATCACTGTGAGGTCACTAGAATCTACCAGGTCGTAGAATTTCAACCAAATACATCCTTCAAGTCTTTTATAGACACAGTCACCATGCACAGAATTCGTGGAGATCAGAACCCTGATATGGCCATCATTGGTGACACCTATAAACTCTTAAGCAACTCCAGTTATGGATCTGTTCTCATGGATCGTACCAAGCATACTAACACAAGATATATGAACAATAAAATTAAAATAACCAAGGTCATTAACTCACCAACCTTTAAATCACTGGATATCCTAGGTCAGGATCTGTTCGAGGTGGAAACATATAAAAATTCAATAGCATTAGACAACCCCATTCAGATTGGATTTTTTATTCTACAATACACCAAATTAAGGATGCTAGAATTTTATTATGACTGTCTGAAGACTTATTTCATAGATAACAGCTTCGAGATAACAGAAACAGACACAGACAGCATCTATATGGCAATAAATGCTCCTACTATAGACCAATGTATAAGGGATGAATATAAGGATAGATATAAATCGGAAATATTCGAATCTTGTAGTGATACCAAGTCACCCATATGGTTTCCAAGGAGGTGTTGTCAGCGCCACCTGGCTCTAGACGGGCGCCATTTGGGCACATTTAAATTTGAGTGGGGGGGAAAGATGTTGTCTTTATGTTCTAAGTCTTACATAATAGAGGATGGTAATGGTAAACAAAAAATCTCATGTAAGGGAATCTCTAAAAGAAACCTTGTAGATCCGATGAAGAAATTTGAGGAATGTCTGAAATCTAAGAAAGTGAATTTTTCGACTAATGTGGGGTTCAGAGTTAGGGAATCAGATATTTTTACATATTCGCAGAATAAAATTGGTTTTAACTATTTCTATTGCAAGAGAAAGGTATTGATGGATGGAGTTTCCACAGAACCCCTTGATCTTGTATTAACACCTTGGGAGAAAGAGGTTCTTTTAGTTGACAAACCACAAAACCCAATGTCAAATCTTTTTACATGTCAGATTCAAATGGAAGAGAAATCCTTCCACTCATCAGAACAGATGTTCCATTATCTAATTGCAGCAGCATATAATCAGGACAACCTCTGTGATAAAATTATGAACAATACTGACCCTTTTGAGTTGCAATCCCTTGTGAATTCAATCCAAGAATTTAATCCATCCCACAACATGATGGAAAGTATCATGAGGTTAGTGATAACCATGAAATTTCAACAGGTCAAAGAATTTAAAGAGGAACTCATTAGCCATTGTGGAAAGCACATAGCATACAAACAAATAAAGTTTGATAAGCTTCAGGAAACATTCTGGGGTGTGACCATACCAAGGAAACTGGTAACTGTATTAGATATAAAAAATATTTCTGGTAATAACTTAATGGGGGTTATACTTATGGACTGCATGACATCAATGCAAGATCCTGATGATAGTAACACACAAGTATTACAGGAAAAATAATTTATTTCTTAATATCAATATGTATAGTACAAGAATCAGTACAGCATAACACAAACAGCAAAAACTACGTCTTTTGAAACCTATCTACAAAAAATCTACTTACTAATATTTCATTATCTACAAGATTATCACTAAAATGATAGTGATATATTACTGAAAATTGATGTCTCTACAACTGTAATAACTGTAATAAAGACAAAACAACCCACAAGTGTAAGTATTATAGGACTGTAACCTCTTATTATTGTACATATACGTCATATCCTGTGATACCAGTAAATTATGTACCTCAACCTTTGGTTGTTTTCCCACTGAATCAAAATATTCTACAATAGCATCACTTGTATAATGTATAACAACCCAATGACTTCCCTTCTGGTTGGAGGCATCTTGATTAACAATGATTACAGATCTAATTGGAAGATTCTTTGGGATTAAATCTATGGGATAAACCCCTCGAAACCTCTCTCTTATCCATTTATCCTGAACCATGTAGGTTGATAAGGTCTGGCTATCCATTTAAAAAAGGAAATAATAATAAAGTCGAGATCACGTGACTGAAATCAGCTGTTGAGCACAATTGTCTTCCTTTACGTTCGAATTTTAGGTGCTTTCCCAGAAGCTCGGAATTTTGAAACAGTTTTTCCTTGACGTTCGAAATTTTGGCTGATGCTGATCAAATCTTGAACACAAATGTTTTCCTTTACGTTCGAATTTTGGGTGCTTTCTCAGAAGCTCGGAATTTTGAAAGGGTCTTTCCTTGACGTTCGAAATTCTGGTATATAATCAACCTTCAGCGCTCTAGTTTCTCGTCACACGTGAGGTGGTTGCACTCGCTTGAACACCAACCTCTTATGATAGATTGACACTCCTTGTGTGGTCAATGGTTACTAATTCAGGAAATTTAGCATATACCAAGACATTTATAGTCTCCGGCACTGCCTTAGCATACCTTATACTTAACCTCACATGACCACTGTTAGATCTGGTCATGATTTTACCCCTCAAAAAACTTTGAATGTCGAATAGGTACAGACAATATCCATTAGGGTATTCACTTAAACCAATAATTATTTTCTTCATAATTAGGTTTATATGGTCTGTTAGGAACAGGTTGACCATCAACAGTGACCTCTAAGTAATTAGCATCCATATGTTTAAAGTTAAATGGGTTCTTACTGAAGTCTCCAGAGTAGGCACTATTAGATACCATACCTATAATCATTTTACTAGGTACCTTTCCATGAAATATGTTATCTGTCATAAAAGTTAGAGACCCCTGAGCCACACTAAAACTTTTTATGTCGCTTCTCCAAAATGGGTACAATGCAGGTGTTAATTTTAAAGATTCATTATGTGCTATTATAAGACTTGGATTTAAACTTACATGACACACTTTCAGGATAGCAGATCTTATTTGCAATTTATAAATTTTAGAACCATGTCTCATCAGTCTGAATTCGTTAGATGCTTGAAAAAGTTTGAGGTTAATGGATACCCCATTTAAAACAGCTCTGTTTTGTCCAGTAGCAAAGTCCAAGTATAAACATCCCTCCAGTGTTGCAGTTCCTCCGTCTTTTGTAGGTCTAGCCCTCTCTGCAAATGCAGGGTTGTTACCTAGGTAAGTAACCTCTTCAAATCTCTCTGCTTGATCTTTGTGAAATAATGCAGCCTCTGCCTGTGATTCTATCATGTCAGAACTAGAATTTAAAAGTAGATCTATCATGGCTTTATATGGATAATTAACTCCAACATCTGGTGAAACTATTTTCTGGTTTAAAGATAGATCAATCTGGCGAAATATTGAATGTAGGGTCAGGTTAACTGGTCCAACCTGATCACTGTCAGCAGTGGGTACTCCAGATACTCTGTCGTCCACAATTGGTGTTCCATCTGCATGGGTTATTGCATAACTAACCTGTAACTTAGTTTTAGCCAAATTCACATAATCTACAGACGTTCCAGGAATGTTGAATTCTATCACCCCACCACCTGATATTGCCGCTATTGGGTTGAATTCGACCCAGTACTCTCTCTGGATGGAATTGTCAATGGGAGGTGGAATGAATAGCGACAGAGATGTTTGTACTACATCCATAATGATCCGTAACTTTTTGATGCACTTTTTCTAACATTTCCTTTTTTATTATTTTTACTGGATTTATTTTTTTTCTTCTGGCTAGGCCTTGGTTTTTTATCTTTTTTTTAAAACCACTTTTTTTTTTACTCCTGGTTGTCTTTTTCTTCACACTCTTACCTCCAGTCTGATTGTAATTTAATTTTTTAGTCCTATAGTTTTTTGGTTTTTAACCTCACTTTTGGCTTGGTCAACAGCAGCCTGTGTTGGATTGACAATCGAAATATCTCTGTTTTGATTTGTGTTTTTGCTATCACCGTATTTGTCACTGAGTGTGTAGAAATCTTTCCTGTATCCCACCATCCCCTGACTACACCTTTTACAAAAATCTAAATAAGTATCCATTTCTTTAACCTCGCATGAAGAGTCAACTGTATGTCATGAGTTAATCTACTGGCATAGGTCATGTCACTCTCTCTTATATATATGCGTATCCGAGTAAATGCTTTCTGTTTTATAGGTAAATAATACCTGTTTGTAAAAGAATATGATGTAAACGAGGTTGAAGGATAGATCAGTCGAATAACTGGCTCAGACGAATTAAGAACATAAGACTGGTCGCATATGTCGCTGAATATATAGACAGAATCTGTTAAAGTGCTATTGAGATTGATGTCGCATAAAGCAATTTCCCATGATCCTTTTAGATTAAATGTCTCATTTAATTCAACAGTAAAGTTATAGGGTTTGTTTTCTTTATGATAGAACAAGGAATCTGTAGAGCTTAGGAAGAAATAAAGATCTGAATCCGCCATTGGTTTGCACCAACTACTAGACCTGAGTGTTGCTTTAGCGAGTAACCATGTGATCTGTTTTAACACATCTCTGCTGGTTTATATACTCTAATTTCGAGCGTCAAGGAAAGACCAGTGTAAAATTCCGAGCTTCTGGGAAAGCACTTAAATTTCGAGCGTAAGGGTAAACCTAACATACTATTTGCAGTCACGTGGTCTAATTTTTTTTCCAAATCAGCTGATTGAGTAGGTGTGCAAAGATACGACCTCAATTTATATCCTGTAGGTCTGATTCTGGAATCCAGGAGTTGAATTTGACTGGCCATCCCTTCCATTTAACTAATACCTCAGGAACACCATGTCTCTTACGCCTTTTCAGTATCTCCTCTATTTTATAAACAATATTTGAGTCCATGTATGCTAACTGTAACTCCGGTTCATAAAAATGGGATTCTATCACCTCATTGTTATAGTCTTTGAGTTTATACATAGGTATATTTTGATTCCTCTTTCTGTCTACCACAGTAAAAATTTCTCCTGACCACTTTTTGGAATATTCTCTGTCAAATTGTTTCTTATTGTAACTAATTTTTACCTTATCCCCAAGCTTGAATTTGTACTGGAGTCTGCGGGTCTGACCTTTACTTTTGGATTTAATTTTCTTTGTTTTTGAGTTTTGTTTTGGAGCATATTGGTTTTTCCACACCTGATAGTTATTTTTCTGGTTTGCCTCCTGAGGGGTCATTTTGATACTCCTGTGATAAGATTGATTGTAACTGTAGGTAAGGTCTGTCAAAATTTCGATCCATCTGAACGTTTCCTTACTAGTGAAATATTTAAAAATTTTTAATTTGATGGTTTTTATAACTCTTTCAGCATAATTAGCCTTGGTTTCATAATATGTAAAAATATGATTAACCCTATTGTCTTTGAGAAATTTTTTGGTTATTTTTGTATTCACTACCTTGATCAGTCCTGAGATTCTTTGGTTTATCTGTGGTATTTTGGAACAAATCGTTCATTACATATACCATTTCCTTTCCTGTAAGGGTTTTGATTGGTGCTGTGTAGAGGAATCTGGAAAATATATCTATAAAAACAACAAAATGACCATACCCTTATTATGCTCCCTATAGCTGGTCATATTTGCAGTGTCACTGTCCCATTGATAGTTCACTGAGAATGATATTACTCGAGGTCTTTGGAATCTCCTTCTGGCAGAATGATGAGAGGTGTAAGGTTCTTGTCTGCTCAACCATATCTTAAGCTTCCTCGGTTTGATAGAATCCATACCCCTCATCTTTAAAAATTTATAAATTTTTTGCATTCCACTGAATGCAACAGGACTCCTTGGGTTGTAATAAGCATCAGTTAAAAATTGATCCTCTTCATCTGATATTTTTGTTCCAGAATTTGATCCATTCTGGTCTACGTCTGATCCCCTTTCCTGTTGCTCCATTTCCAACCTGTTTGCTGACTCTGTCATTTGCGTCTCGAGGACTATTAGGAATCTGGGAATGAGAATTCACATCAGAGGAGTTTATATATTGCTCTGGAAGACCTGGTGGTGGAGGTAGTTCCCTATTTTCACTTTCTTCTGGTTTAATTAACGCCTTCATCTGACGAGTATTATTATTATTATTAGCCTTTAAACTGTCATCTGATAGATTATCTACAATTTTATCTTCAGTGGTAACTTGGCTCTTTGGTGGATTGGAGTCTTTATTGTCTTGCATCTCTTTAAACTTATCATATTGATCTTTGGGTATTAATATAAACATATTCATTGTAAAATCTCTTTGATAAACCGTTGAAGAAGTATCAGTAGTTCACCTATCAGGGTATGATTCCTCTTGACAATATTTAACCTTTTTTTTGGATATTGAATGAACTTTCTCAAAATACCAATATTTTCATTAAATTTTTTTTTAGTTCTGTTGTCTAGAGGTAGTCGAAAAATGTTATAAAATATCTCTGCTAAAGACTGGAGATGTCTACTTGAGGCGTGTATCAATAAATATTTATTGAGGTTCTTGTCCTTCTCTAGTAAAAGGTTTAAGAAATGTCTAGACCTCAATAAATTTTTCGACATCGTCTGTAAATAAACACTAAAGAACCTCATCAACATCAGATGAGATCCACTCGACTTAATATCCCCTAATGGTTAGAGGTATCCTCAAGCCTCTACTTATATACTGTTGCATATTCATCAGGAAATATATTGCTTCTCAACATGAAGGAAGTATTCGAATGGGGTGATAAATCTATCAAAATATAAGAGAACGGTTCACTAGTTGCATCCGAATACGCCTGAATTAATTTTTTTCCAATTCCTAGTTGATTTCCCAAAATTTTAATTTGATTTATATCTCTTTGATTTTTGAACAAAATGAAGTAATGAGTGTTTAAAGATATGTCTCTGGAATACTTCCCCTGGTGAAATAAATTTTGTAATACTAAAAAGACACTGAGATTTCTGTGGTGAGCTTCCCTACTAAATAAATTCGCAATAAATCCGTTATTTAAGGCTGAACTTTGTAAATCGTCTATGATAACCAGATTATGGTAATCACTCTCCAGTTCTTGTAGAAAGTTTTCATTGGGTATATCCTTGATATATTCCACATTTAGGTCAGAGTTCGCCTCGAATAATTTTTGCCAAACTCCATAGAAGTAATATATCTTCTTAACTGGTGTTTGGAACATATGCTTCAGATTACATAGAGTCCTAAATATAAAGGTAGATTTTCCAGACGCAGTAGGTCCTGATATAATTGCTGTACATGGTGTTGTAAATGCCAAGGAATTCATTGTGGTTGTCTGCATTTTATTACCTCTCTGTTTTATAAATTGGGTGGTTATTACCCACACTCTCTCCAAGAAAAACAGATTAGTCTGATCACAAACCAGCCTTATTTATAGTCCTTTATCTGTATCTGTAGCTAGAGGTTGGATGTCAGATAAAGTACATCGTTGCTTCTATTGTGTTGGGTGTGGAATAAAGATGGAAATGACTAAGCTGTCACTGCTTATGCTTATATGTATTTCCATGCATGGATTTTATATATGTGGAACTACAAGTTGTCATCAAAGAATATGTAATTGCAGGGATGACATGATATTTTGCATAGATATGGCTGTGCCTTCATTCGACTATAGACCGTCTGTTACTAGACTGTATCTTGAAAGAGTACAATTACTAGAACTAGCACCTATATTTAAAGCCTTACCCAACCTCATGTACCTCTCTCTAGTGGATATGGAATATATCAGTTGTTCTTGGATGGAGGATATTCCCCTAAATATTGTAGTCACCACAAATATGTGTATGGTTAGCACAGGATTACCTCTCACAAGCTCAAGTAGGTGGTACTGATTGATAAGTCCTAAAATAACTGATACATATTGATGAACTCGCAAAAAGGTTTGTAAAAGTAACATTTTTTGTAACGAATTATTCTTGGGAAAAAGAGGGATCAAGTGACGACCAATCATCAATTCTGAAATTAGGTCATCACGTGACTTACTACAATTCTGTAGTATATAAACCTTCTCGGGGAAAAGAGGGATCAAGTGTCGACCTATCATCAAATTGAATATTGTATCACGTGATTGGAGAAAACTGTTAAACTAGAAAGTAAAAGTCACTTGTTAGCATGTAAGACGATGACAGAATTACAATTGTGATAACAAGATATTCACATTCCTCTTTTTTTTCTCTTATATACAGATCACCTCAAGGAAACAATCCAACATACCACAGCACTACCAACAATGATGAAATTGATCCATCCACCCCTTACACCATGACAGATTCACATAATATTGAATCTACATTAATCAGTTCTGAATCTCCTGATATTATTTCCACAATTACCACCACCACCACCGTCTACCTTAACATTGGTTCCTCAAAATATAGTAGAGATCCAGCTTATATTACATCTTCAAATGTCGACACCATTTCTTCGACTAAGAGCTATGTAGATCATCCAGGATTAACTACTGTCGATAGCTATGTTTCTTTGGATGTTGTCTCTCAATATCAGAGTAGGACCCCTAAGTATATAATCTTTTTAGCTACATTACCCACATGCCTCCTATTCATTGGAATTACAATGACTCTTGTTAAGATGATAATCAAAAGACAACGTTTGAGGAGGGGTGGTGCACTAAGGAGAACATCCAGGAGACCCATTGTTAGAGATTTAGGTAGTCTTCAGATGACCTGTGTTGTCAACGAGAGCAATGTTGAGGGTATTGAGATGCAGGAGAGGTAAAATGTGTTTCCATTTAAACTCAAACATCATTATGTTTTCTTAAATTTAATATGAATGTCTTACTTCTTTTCTCAACAAAGTACTTTGTAAGCTCAAATGTATATTTGTTTTGTAAAATTATAGCTACTATATGACTCCAACCTGTTGTACAGACCATTGTGACCACAATCAAATAATGGTGGGGTTAAATAACAAGATTAATGAAGAGGAAAGTTTATCAGAATTCAGTTGGGAGCTAGGTAATCGCATTTTTTTCTGTACATATCTTTGCGAAACTAGGGAAATGGAATGTGACGTCACATTACCAATTCTCTCTGCGTCACTTCATATTTACACGTCATGGCATACACGCGGTAGCTTCCATAATAGAAATATATTGTTTGGTGTTTCGAAAATTCACATAATGATTAGAATATTAGTGAGTGATTCACTTTGTTTATTCTGTGTACTGTTAACATTGCATCTTACTAATGTTATTGCCTATCATATAGAGTGTATATTTCCAAAAAACAGTGAGGTTGGAGTCATCTCGGGAATCAGTGGTATTGAGGAGTTCAATGACTTTTTAATCAGGTGTGGAGATAAAGATAAAGAAATTTTACGTTATACTGAGTGCTACATAGGACAGTTAAGTTTACCGGTTAGAAAAATATTAAATAATTATCCATCTCTGAGGATTATTTTATGGAACTGTGATGGACTGTGTAGTTACTCCATCGACCAGTGTAATCAGGAATATTACCCCAGCATACAGGGTTGTGATATGGGTAAGTACTCTTTACCTACAGTAAAATTTGCTCTCCTTTAATCTTCAGATATCGATAGTACAGCTGAGCATATTTATGAGGATTTTACATTTGGGGACAATAATTCAGACATAATGATGAGGGCTGGCAGTTTCACAAGCTTCCCACCAGTATGTATAATTTTTTGTGTTGGGGTGAGTGTGTGTGTGTGTGTGTGTGTGTCTGTATGTGATTTTTTGGTATAATCTTGATATTTCTGGTATATTACTTTTTTTTGTATTTTTTTTATTTACAGATCAGAGGTTGCAGTGTCTGACCACTAGTGAGACTGAACCTGCTGATTCACTTTCAAGAGACGACAGTGTATTTATACTACTAGTGTTTCCTGGTGTGGTGTTTATTGTGTCTTTAACACTGATTATACTCTTCTTCTGGAGACATGACTACTTGTTATTCCTGAGGATAAATTTAGTGAAGATTTTCTTACGTTACTGCATGTATATTGAAGAATAAATCAGATGATTCCTACAGTGATGAATCAGATTCGCTTTCCCCATACATTAGTGATATCCCACTTTCCATTTCAATATCTGAAAACTCGGATAGGGATAATTATGTTACCTCAGATTCTGAAAGCCAGAGTTCCTGGGACAGTAGATTTCATAAGGAGGCGGAGTTTATAGCCAGAATTATATCGATTCAGGGGGAAGAATCAGATTTTACACCATCACAAAGCTCACTACCCTCATCCAGCTCTAGTTATCTCCCTATATTGAGACCTATGCCAAATGATTTCCATCCATTAAGCATTGAAGAGGACAGTGACTTGGATACAAGCGATGCAGATTTCAATGATTCAATTCCTCAGTCATTATTCAGAGATCAGTTCACTCAGGTTAGTGAGGTAAATTCCAGTTCAGAGGAAAACCCAAATTCGACCACATCAGTTCAAAACATTGAATCCAACTCAATTGACTCAGTAGGATCTCAACCTAGTCAGACCAGTGTAACAAGGAATAGTTCTGAGGTACACATGGATTCGATCATCTCAGATCAAGACAGTGGACCAATGTCACCAATCTCAATGAGGGATCAGTCCACTCAGGTTACAATAGATCACAATAGCTCGGAAGATCAATTGAGTTCTACTAGATCTGATCAAAACAGTCAGTCAGGGTCAATTAACTCAATGAGAGATCAGTCTAGACAGATCACAACAGATCATAATAGCTCAGAGGAAAATATACATTCTGATGAATCTACATCCACAACTGGTGCTAATGATCAACACAGAGGGAGAGCTTATTTCACAACTAGATCAGGAAAGGTTTATTATAAAAACATATAAACTTTATACATTAACATTTTGTAGTAAACTGAAGTATATCATAACATTATTCGTAGACTGTATACAATAACACACCTATATCTTGTAAATACATTTGGATTACCATGGATTAACATATAACTAATTTCAGCTAGTTCAAAAAAGGGTATATTAGCATGTAAACTTTATTGGTTGTGTTATAATCACCAATTTGACACAAAGCAGTTATTTTTTCTGACATTATAACTAACTGATATTTGTATAAAAGTAATATACTAGTTACTACTCTAGAAAAATAATGATAAACTGCTTACATATTGTAACCTTTCTGTTTGTTGGTGTCTAGCTAGACCTTATAATATTCTAAAGTCAATTAAATAAAAAGTGTAAATGATATGTCATTGTTAACCATCCATTACCTTACTGGAAAGACAATATGCTTTGTTAGCACTGTAAATAGTGGGGTGTATTACAAATATATCTACTAAACCACTCTGATTATTGTAACCTTAGTTCATACAAAATACATTTATGTGCACATAAGATTTTCTTTTGACAATGTATATTAGTATAAGTGAGATATATACATACATAGACTGTTAAACCCTTCTATTCTGTATAGGATTGTTATAATATAAGTATGAGATATACAGATTTGTTCTGTTATAAACACCAATTTGTCACAAAGCAGTTATTTTTTTATCTAACATTATAACTAACTGATATTTGTATAAAAGTAATAATAATACTTACTACTCTAGAAAAATAATAATAAACTGCTTACATATTGTAACCTTTCTGTTTGTTGGTGTCTATCTAGACCTTATAATATTCTAAAGACAATTAAATAAAAAGTATAAATGATATGTCATTGTTAACCATTCATTACCTTACTGGAAAGACAATATGCTTCATTAGAACTGTAAATACTGAAGTATATTACATATATATCTACTAAACCTCTCTGATTGTAGCTTGGTTATAAATTATTTTCAGACTTTTACTTTTTCAATTATAACTTACAATTTGATATCTAGTGTTCCATGGTTTGAATCAGATGAGAGGCTGAGGAACCTCTATCCAACCTCCTGGGGGAAGTTTGATAGGTCTCAGGAAAATGATTTCTGTTGACTCATCTTCGATTTCCTCCTCGCATATTGTGCAGAGAAGGGGAGATCCTCTCGGTTTGGAGACAGAGTAGGCGGAACAGATAGTGCAATAGAAATGACCACATTTAGTGGCAAATGCTTGATCAAAACTAATCGGAAGCCCACAGGTGGTGCAGGTCAGGTTGTTTTTCCTGTCCTCATAGAACTGCGGCCATGTTGGTGCTAGCATCTTCTCACTATCTGAGGGTGTAGTACTCATTAAGAATGCATAATAGAAGGCTTTAATAAAATTTCTTGATGTCAAGGCATCAATCATTGACTGGTTGAAATTAGCATGGATATATGTGGAGGTGGGAACCCACACAAAGAGTGAGCATTGGTGCAGTCTGGTGGCACTGAAGAAACCTGGTTTTGCGAAGAGGTGGTCCCTCAAAACAGACCTACAAATTGGGCATTTGGGTCTTTGTCTTCCCTCTTCATTCCAGTTCTTAACCAACTGACATGCGCATGATGCGCAGAAATAATGAGCGCATGGATTGGATAGAATGAGTTGTTCCCTCTGTAGGTCCTCTTTACAAATACAGCATACTGCTTTTTCGAATTCCTCTACAAAATATCTGGCGAAGTCTGGATATTTGTTCCTGAAATTACATGAACAATAGGCAAACTTGTACATATCTTCAGTTACTGATTCTTGAATAGTGGGTTTGGTGGTGAGGACAGGTTGATAAAAGGTTAACCAACAGTTGAATGACAGGATGACAGGGACTATACTTCGGTTATATCGTTTGAGATATGACTACCTAATAAGATTCATTATCCCCCTTCTACATAGTGGGTCCTTATATATATCATAAAGTTAAGTCGTCACGTGACTCCTTGCTTTGCGATTTGATTATTGGTCGACACTTGATCCCTCTTTTCCCCGAAATGACTTATATACAAAAAGTAACTGTTATGTCACGTGATGACCTAGTTCATTATTTGATGATTGGTCAACACTTGATCCCTCTTTTTCTACCATTACATATTGTGATATTAATTAGAGAAAATTTCAAATGTTACAGAACATACATTGGTGTATTTACGTTAAATACAGTGCTCTACAGTTTACACAGCTATATGCATAATTAGTGTTATATCATATACCACATCGAGATAAACAAACAATTTTAGTATCAGATCCTTTATATGAGAACTTTTTTACTTACATAATGAACTCTGGCAGCACCTCATTCAGCAGCGTTATGCAGTTGAAGGCTTGTTTGTAGTTCTTCAGTTCAATTAGCTGTATCAAATGCATAAAGGTTACCATAGAAGATGGTATGTGTAGCGGGTAGTACACGTCGTACCTGTTACCCATGAATAGATTCATCTCCATCTGAGCTAATTCCATCCTTATTTTATTAACCGTAGCCTTATTCTAAAAACAAAATAAAATGAGGTAAAATTCACCAGCTATTATTCACTCAATGTCAAACTCAGTGTGATATAGCACTTGTTCTTTGTAAAGGTCTCAATCCCAAAAATTGTCAGGAAATCAATGACAGATCATTGAGAACTGGGGGTTTTTATAACCCCAAGGATCAAAGACCTAACCTAAGATATGCCTCAACTCGTAAATATCCAGGACCCACTTCAACTACAGATTTCTTTACAAGTTCAAACAGGTTGGATGGAAATCTGTTATTACCCAGTGCTGACTATACATTTTAAACTATTGCCATGTCCTGACTATGTACATTTTTTACAAAAAAAAAATTTTTTTCAGAGTAATTTGTTACATTTATATTACAGTAATGTTGACTTTTGTGTTTAAAATAATTGATTCTTAATTGATAAAAAAGTTGTTACAGAGGTATGTCAAAATCGACCTCTCCCATGGGTGCTTTGGCTGATTCACAACATTCAACACAAAACACTTTGTTATGACCTGGTTGATCGGGTTGCATTAGACACGGAACGTGTGTAAAAATTTCCATTCTCTCTGAATAGATTTTATTAGAAATTTTAGTAAATTCATCCCATTCCCCACAACTCATTGTTATGCCACACTTTGTGGGAAAATATTCCCCATTCCCCCCCTTTCTCCACATTCTTATTGCTACAGTTCTGTATGGGCTATTGACAGAGAGATAATATGAGGCTCCTATATGAATTCTAGAGTTCAATCCATCCTCCCCTTTCAAAATTTTTTCAAGGGTATGGTTTATAATTTTGACGTTGTGAAGAATCATTACAAATCTAGACCTATTAAGTTTAACCCCTTCTTTTAACACCACTTTACCATCCCACTCTTTAATCTGGATGTGATCTATAACATCCCTTTCCCCATGAAGTATTGCATATTTTTTGCCTCCTAAATGATAATTTTTTCTAAATGGTTTGTTTGCAATAACACCGCATGCTGTAGAGATATCAGTACAGGCTTGACTGTGTTCTCCTGCCCCTTCAGAATTCTGTGGTGTCATCAACATGACCTTCTTCACTTTTGAGAGTTGCGATTGCTCGTTCTTTCTCTTCTTACTGTTGGAGATTTTCATTGGTGTGTTCAATGTAGCCTCTGCCATTACAAGTTCTGACTCTTGTACCTACTGGGTGATTGCTGTGGTAGATGTAGATTTCTGCTTGCTTTCCAAAGAGTGTGTTGACCAGCTTGTTCGTCTGTCCAGCTCTAGAGAGGATTGGATGAGAGATTGTCAAATCTGTGGCGTTTTTATAATAACAGATAAGGGGGGAGATCATTGTTCAGAAGGGGGCATAATCAGCATGATTTCTTCATTGAAACTTTTGGTTCGAACTTGTCACTAGTTCGATTTTTTAGGTTTTATTGTTAGATTAATAAATGGTTCTATCATCAGATATATCATGATCAGACACAATCTCTGGGAAAGATTTCTGTTTAAACAAATTTTAACCCGACTGTTAGTTTGATTAGACACTAGTACAAATCTTTGGGTTCGAGGTATTATGAATGGTTTTAAAGGGTTTGGTGGTTATGATATAATTTCTATAGATTAAGATGTCTTGGACGTGTTGAGATGTGATTTTGCATGATCTTCCACCATAGAGAGTTCAATGCTTAGCCGCAAGTGTGAGCTTGTGATATCAAATATTAATATTACTATTACTTTCATATGATTTTCTGATACACTTCAATTTACTATACTGCCTGAGGGGTGGGTGTGTTGAAACACATTACTCTGCTTTGACATGTGCCATATGAGTGCCTGGATTCAGGAATGATTGTTAAAGGTGTTTGTATTGTATGAACTCAATGCAAGTCAAGGACAGAGGAGTTGGTGGAAAGTTATGTACATTATGTGGGGTAGGATTGAGGTATTGTATTTATTTCAAGAGTGTGTGGCGTTTATTTTGTCTTATTTATGGATTAGGAAACAATATTTTAACAAGTACTACAGTCATCTAAATATTATTATTACAGTTATTACAATCAATGCTACATATTCTTTAAAGAGTTTAATAGTCTTTATGGCATCAACATCTTCAAAAAGTCGCAGGAGGTTGAATGTCTTCTGTGTTCTTCGAATGGTAGGTCATATGGTTCCCATTCTATCAGTTTAATCTTACACCATGGACAGATAACTTTATCCCCTTCTCCTGTGTAGACAAATCCTGCTCTGCTTAGTTGTTCAGGTCTCACCGGATGTGATTTGGGCCATGTCCTGTATGTTTCAAATCTGGAGACATATTTCTGATAAACCAGTGGATCACATCGAAATATATAGTCTTAGAAATTCTGTAATAAGTAAAGTGAGGACTTATCCTGCACTGACGATGGAAATCCTCCAGTGGGAAAATCTTCAAGAACTAATTTTTCTAAGTCCTTTGTTTTCAGGTGAACAGGGATGGGTCAATGCCAGATTTTGCCTAGAATTTCTGTAATAAGTAAAATGAGGGTGTTATCATTATTAACAATTTAACAGACATTACTTGGTTGGGAAAATGCTTAACCTCCTGTCTTTGTCTTTGTCCTGTTTGTCTTGACCTTTTGCTATAATTATGGTCTTAATTAGAAAAATTTTGATGCTTCAACCACTGGGGCGACAGTTATGTACCAACCGAAGCCAATCATATTACAAAATATAAAGGCCTTCCTCCAGTGGGAAAATCTTTAAGAACTAATTTATCTGTGTCCATTATTCAGGTGAACAGGGATGGCTCAATGCCAGAGTTCCCCAGAAATTCTGTAATAAGTAAACCGAGGACTTATCCTGCACTGACGATGAAAATCCTCCAGTGGGAAAATTCCTCAAGAACTAGTTTTTCTACGTCCCTGTTTCAGGTGAAACAGGGGTGGGTCAATGCCAGAATTGCCTAGAAATTCTGTAATAAGTAAAATGAGGATGTTATCATTATTAACAATTTAAAGGCATTACTTGGTTGGGAAAATGCTTAACCTCCTTTAAATGTTTTTTTTTCCACGGGTATAATATCTTACAGCTCAGCTTCCAAATGTTATATAGAATCTTTTTACCACCTTATGTCATTCTGTGTCATTGTTGTCTATTTTGTTTTGTTTGTACATAGAGTTTTCTTTACATGGTCAATCAAGCATTTCAATTTGGTTGTGAAAGTTTGTCATAAAGTCGGGATGTACAGCTGCTCAAGTGTTACGATTGAAAGGAATTTTCTCAGTCTACTTATTTTGCATGGGGCTCTACACCATAACCTTGGAAATGTCTATATTTAACACCATTAAAGTGTCATCGGCAAATGTTCAAGGCATTAGAGATTTAAAGAAACGAATTGATGTACTCACATATTTACTAAAAGACGCAAATATAGTCTGTCTTCAAGACACACACTTAACAAGTGCAGATATGCATAGTTTAAGGACCACCTTTCCACAATGCGAAATATTCATAGAGGGTAACAAAACAAATTCCAGAGGTGTCCTAATCTTATTAAAAAAAAACTTTGAATTTAGGAAAAAACAAGTAACCAGTGATAATGCAGGTAACTTATTAGTTCTAGATCTGGATCTAGGAGAAGTTAGTTTGAGGTTAATTAATATATATGGTCCAAACATAGATAATCCATCATTTTTCAAAAAAATTGCAGGTTGTGTTGAACAATCTTCGGAAACTTACTGCCTATTATGTGGCGATTTAAATCTAGTTCTCGATTCTAAGTTAGACTCAAAAAATTATGCAAAGGTAAACAACCCAAAGGCCAGAGCAACTCTTTTAGAAACCATGGATAAAAATACCCTCACAGATATTTTTAGACAATTACATCCAGAAGCAACACGTTTTACTTGGAGAAGAAGAAATCCCATAAAGCAAGCCCGACTGGACTATGCTATTGGCACAAACAGTTTAATGGATTTAATTCAGTCCTGTAAGATACTACCCGGTTACAGAAGTGATCATTCTAGAATAGAATTAGTTTTAGTCCTGAATTCATTTACAAAAGGTAAAGGCATTTGGCGCTTGAACTGTAGTTTATTAAAAGACCCTGATTACCTAAATTGTGTTAAAAATTGTATAACTGAAGTAAAAAACCAATATGCTATTCCAATATATCAATTGGATAATATAGATAAAATAGAAAATAAAGAAATCAAATTTACAATCTCAGATAAAATGTTTCTTGAAATGCTCCTTCTAAATATAAGAGGCAACACTATAAAATTTTCAAGTCGAGTCAAAAAGCTACATGATGAGCAAGAAAAGAAACTGTGTGAAGAAATCGAAAATCTAGAAAATCAAGAAAAGGAAGATAATTTAGAGCTAATTAACTCCAAAAAAGAAAAGCTCCAAGAAATTCGAAATTCTAAATTACAGGGCTTTATGATAAGATCCAGAGTTCAAAATTTAATATTAAATGAAAAACCTACCAAGTTCTTTTGCAATTTAGAAAAGGCTAAATACATTGACAAGACCATTAAAAAAGTTACCATGAAAAATGGAGAAATTGTAAATACCCAAAAAGATATTCTTAACCAAGTTCAGCGTTTTTATGCAGATTTATTCTCTTGCAAAGATATCAATGAAGAAAATACGATTGATCTAGATAACCTACTATCAAATTCAAAGAAACTTTCTCCTGAAGAAACAAATAGCTTAAATGGTCCCTTGACTATTACAGAATTAAGTAATGTATTAAAAACAATGAAACACAATAAAACACCTGGATTAGATGGCTTTCCGGCTGAATTTTACAAAATGTTTTGGAAAGACTTACAAATTTTTATACTAAGGGCATTTAATGAGAGTTACCAGGAAGGAACTTTACCTCCAAGTCTCCGTCAAACAGTAATCAGCTGTTTGCCGAAAGGAAATAAGCCAAGGGATGATTTGAAAAATTGGAGACCGATTTCATTAACAAGTGTATTATATAAGATGGTTACAAGTGTAATTGCTACCAGATTGAAAAAGGTTCTCCCTGAGTTAATTTCCGACTGTCAAACAGGATTTCTAAAAGGAAGATTTATAGGGGAAAGCACAAGACTAGTATACGATATCATGAATTACACAGAAAAAAAACAGAAAAATGGACTACTTATGTTAATTGATTTCGAAAAGTCTTTTGACTCGATCTCATGGAAATTTATGTATACAGTCCTAAAACATTACAATTTCAGTAATGAATTTATAAAATGGATTAACATTTTTAATTCTGATATATCGGCTGCAATATTGCAAGTGGGTGTATTATCAGATTTCTTCCCAATTAAAAGAGGCTGTAAGCAGGGTGATCCAATTGCGCCTTACCTGTTTATCATATGTGCACAAGTACTGTGTGAAATGATATTAACAAATAAAAACATTAACGGGATCAAAATTGGATCAGACAAATTCAAAATCTCCCAATTTGCCGATGACACAACATTGTTTATGGATGGTTCAGAGAGCTCCTTGCAAAATACAATGAATGTACTAGAAGTTTTTGGATCATTATCAGGCTTAAAAATGAATTTATCTAAAACTAAGGTGATTTGGATTGGCAAAAAAAAGTTTTGTAAAGAGAAACTAGACTATGGTAAATCACTAAACTGGGATAGTAGCAATTTTTCATTGTTAGGAATAATTTTTGATCTAAACCTATCTAATATACCACAGATTAATTATGGCAATGCTATTCTAAAAATCGAAAAATCCATAGAAACTTGGAAGAAAAGATACTTAACTCCATTAGGTAAAATCACAGTTATTAAATCCTTATTACTATCTCAGCTTAATCATCTATTTATGTCAATTCCACTACCTGGAAACGACTTTTGTGAAAACCTTAATAAAAAACTATATAAATTTGTTTGGGATGACAAACCTGAAAAGATTAAGCGTGGGATCTTATCCCAAAATAAGGTCAATGGTGGGCTGAAAATGCCAAACATAGCCAATTTTATATACTCCCTGAAATGTTCTTGGATTAGAAGAATTATAGTCTCACCTACTAGACCATGGGTAATGTTGTTTGAATCTTCTTATTGCTCCTCAAGAGAGTTGATAGAATATGGTCCCTATTGGGGGACTAAGGTTAAAGATAAAATTTCAAATGATTTTTGGAAAGAAATTTTTTACATATGGAACAATGTTTATAAGTTGTGTCAATTAAAAACTGAATCTGATATTTTCAATACTCCTCTCTGGTTCAATAGTAAACTAGCAAATAGTAACCTATTCAAAAAGCACTGGAATTCCAATGGAATTTCGGTTATTGGGCATATAGTTAATTCAGACTTTCAGATTCTAAAAAGAGAGGAACTGGAAAGCAAATATAATTTTTGTATCAATAACTTCTTAGACTACTTCCAAATTCACACAACTGTGAAAAGATTTTTAATGAATAATGCCTTTTTGATAACCAAAAAGTCCTCCTTTTCACGACCTTTCATTCCTCATCACATTTCTATGTTACTTAACTGTAAACAGGTTTGCAAGAATATCTACAATATGATTAACACACATAAAGTAGAATGCAAATATAAAGTTAAATGGAACAAAGATCTTACTTTAAATATTGATAACTTAACTTGGAAAAATGTTTTTAGGCAGATATTCTTTAATGTCCAAGACAATTGCTTGATATGGTTGCAGTATAGACTGATTCATAGAATACTTGGCACCAAGGATATATTATGCAAAATGTCAATAGAAGCTTCAAACACCTGTAGAATATGTCAATGTGAGCCAGAAACGCTCATGCACCTTTTTGTCTACTGTACTCATATAGTAAATTTATGGAAATCATTGGAGCTATGGATATACTCATGTACAAATAAAAGAATAACTTTCTCACCAAAAGAGATCATTATAGGCTATTTATACAAAGACAATAATTATTGTCCAATTAATATGATTATAGCTGTAACAAAGAGTTATATCTTCTCAAGTGCAGTACATGAGTCTATCCCAAATATTAAGGGTCGGAAAAATAAGCTCCAGAAACAATATGAAGATCAGTATCATCTAAATATTGAGGTAAACAAGGTTGACAATTTTACTAATCAATGGCGTTCTTACAGAAACTTGTTCTGTCCTTGATATTCAATAAGTTAAATACTCTGTAATTGATGTGATTTGGGTAAAAAGGTCAGCTCAGTTGTCATAATAAATTAAACATTAGAAAATATATAGTCATTAAAAACAGAATTTTTCAAAAGATTTGGTTGATTCATTGAATTGTGACCAAAGGTGTATGCAGGTAGATCTTTAAAGGCATATCTAATTTGATGATTGTTTGACAATGAAAATCCCCCTGTGTTCGAGATTGATGATGGTTTTGCCGCTGGTTTCACAATATCAGGTTCTTTCATTGAGGAATCAGTCGAATCTGACTGTTCAGAATTAAATCCAGAGTTAGAAAACATTCTCCCTTATCAGTTTCCTAATACTTTGTGAGTGGTTGTAAGAGGTGTCTGACTGGATTTATATAGTATGTATTCATGTAAGGTTTTCAGCTGATACATCATTAATAAAAGCAAATTCATCATATTTTATATATATCTAATTGCAGATATGTCACGTGATGAGCTTCTATCGATTTGATGATAGGTCGACACTTGATCCCTGTTTTGCAGAAATTTTCTTATATACCGTTTGAGTTACTGACATTGTGTTGTGACCTAGTTTGAGATTTGATAATTTGTCGACATTGGAACCCACATTTGCTCGACATTGCTTATATAGTGTGTTGAGGTTGATTAGTCTCGTGATGACCTAATTAGGGATTTGATGATTCGTCGGCGTTGGATCCTGTTTTTTCTCGAAAATGAGTAGGGTTGTAAAACAATACCAAAAGTTAAAATTTAGAGACATTCAGAGTAGATTCTTTGATATATTCGCAGTCAAGGTTTATTATTTCAGTGGTATGGTACTTCATTTGAGATATTTGTCAATGTTTCAACATGCTCTGCTATGTCTGCATTGTGAAAAGAGGTAATGTTTGTGTTAGAGGACTTCAAAAGTTGGTTCAAGGTTGATTTGATTGAACATTCAATACCCTTGGAGTGCATTTGGTTCAGACAGATTTCTAGTGAAAGTAAATATCTAGGGTCTTAAGGATATATACCCAAATGAGTTGGGGCTGGATTTTTTCGTTCACTTACATAAGATTCCTTTCATGTGTACTTTTCCTATGTCTGGTTTGAGAGATCATGTGTTTCTAAACATGTTTTGTTTACAGTTGTTTTTACAGTTGTTTTGTATATCTACAGAATCTTTTCAAATTTGACAGACAAGATCTTACAGGTTAAAACCTGCGTCTCTGAAAAATGTAGCTACAAGTCAAAGTGGTGGGAAAAGTAAATAACTAAACCCCTGTAAGGTGAGAAGGATTATCTGCCATGTTAAAGACGAGCCATAACTAAAAGCTAAATGTTACCTCCTTAAAAGTATATTTTCCTCAAATTGAGATAGTAAATGTGTTTGTTTTTCCCTAGAGATTATCCTTTGGTGGTTAGGGTGCCCTCCATTTTGAACCCGTGTCTCCTAGCACCAGGTTTCCCATCTAAATCTAACAGAAACCTCACATAGCCCGAGGGAAGACCGTCAACCGACTGAGCTTTCACTACTCACATGCAGTCTTCAACAAAGAGTGGATTCTCAGTACTTACACAAGTGGTCACACTCTCGACTTCATGATATTAATGGAAAATCACAATATTGAGGTTATTGACCAATTACTGGTCCTATACTCTCTGATCATTTATCATTATCTACGGTAATAAGGAAGCAGTGATAAATACTACTTACGCAAAAAAAACGAGATCAAAACTTGAATTCAGAAAACACAGGCAAGCTCCCAATTTATCATTTGTCTCAACTCTTTGTCTCCAGATAGTTAAATTTTTTAGACGTGCAAACAATCTTTTTGAACTTCTGTAATTCTACAAAAAATAGCAAAAAACAAGTAATCTTTATGACTTTTCATGACCTTTCAGCAGCATTCGATATTATTGACCACCAGATAGAATAATAACACTGAGTGTGGTTGCCATAAAGTGGATATTATCAAACTCCAGTAAACATGACATCATTGGCAATATAATTAAGAGTGATCCATTTACAAATGTGCTTTAGAATGTTGGTTATCACAAGACTCCATCTGTGGAATTAAAGCCATATTGTGACTTCACATAGTTTCTTTAAGAATTGATTAGTACGCACATATACGCTTATGATACACATTTGCAAACATACTCTTAAAAGGCCTACTCTATTTCTGTTGTGAGCTGTCATATTATCCCATAATCAGAGGCGGATTTCATGAAAGGTTTCAGACTTAGCCCAGTCTCAGGCTGAGCGATTGGCTCAGCTAAGTCTTTGCCTCAAATAGTTTTCATAGAAGTGGGTCTCAGTTGAGACCAAGCTTATCAAATAACCACAGTGGGTTTTGGTGTCATGTGACCCTTTTTGCAGTAGAAATATTTCACTGATGGCATATATTTTTCTTGTTTGACACATAATATCTCTGATCAAATGCTGTTTTACAATCGGAGACCTTGTAATGTAAAACCACCCAAACACTACTTCAGGAGGTTTCATACATTTATATGCTATTTTCAGACATTTCAAATTTTGAAGTGGAGAAAGAATTATGACAGCCATATTTGAGCCTCTGTTTACAAAACCTAAGCCCACTACCTACCAGTCTCAGCATTTGAGTCAGTGGCTCAGCCAAAGCTGAGACTGAGACCCTTTATGAAATCCATGAAGGCTGAGCCCATGGGCTCAAGTAAATATTTCAATAATTTGAGACAATAGTCTCACATTTGAGTCTGAGACTGGGCTAAGACCTTTTGTGAAATCTGCCCCAGGGACATGGTCATCGTGGACATCCTTGTGATTTTCCATAATGATCCATGAGCATTCTACACGATTCACACCTATTTGGTGTGACACATAATTTCTTTAACAAAACCAGTATCAACCACATTTGTAGCCCATCTAGGCACTGCTACATGAGCATTATGGGAGGAGCTACAGGGGGATTGGGTACTAGGTATGTATCACTCCCGTAGCTACCGCACATTCACTGCTGGACGACCATGAGCTTTTTCTTATAACAAGAGGCAGAGGAAGAAGATTACAATGATAATGTTAGGAGGGAGAGGGTTTAGCTGGAGCTATGGCAACGCATAGATGTCAGTGCTGCTGCTGATGCAGTGGTTTTCCATGCAGAGAACTGTCTATGGGAGGCTGACAACACCAGATCTGGACTGGCCAGAGAAGAGATGACAGAGATGTAGCAGTGAGTCATGTGCACCTTTGAATTCCTGAAGCTACATATCAAGTAGCAAAACATGTCAAGGCCCGTGGTACCACAGTCAAAGCCACAATCATTGCAGCCAACACCAGCAACATCCCTCTACCTCTGCGACAGCAACGGTGTCCAGAGAGTGATGATCAAGACCCTGGCCCAGTAGTCGATGATAATATCATTACACATGACCTGACTGTTGACCTTGCATCAAAAGAAGAGATGAACGTTCACCCCTGCTTCATCTGTCGGGTTCTCCCTCTTGACAAAAGTGACATAGAGGTCACAGAAGGGGCCCAAAATAAGAGTCATTGCTCGATGCGATGTCTAAGCAGTCCACTGTCCCTACTGGAAACCAACAGAGATCATTGACAGACTGGCTCTACCACAAGGTGATGAAGATGGACAATATATGCTTGCACCATTTTCAAAACGAGACATTTAACCTGGTTAAGAGAGTAGGAAGATGCACAGGGTAGGCCTACTATCGCATAATTTTCCTTCACCCCATCACAACCAACCCCAGGTAGCTATGTGTCCCAAATCATGCCACCCTAGCTGCATTTCAACAGCCATTCCATCCAGTAGAGCAGCCACTGCATGCAATGTTTCAAGAATGTGAAAGGCCCTATGCCTGTCTATCCCAAACAATTTACCACCTCCCACACCACAATGTATTAACTAGATTGGGCCAACTCGGCGCCAACATATCCCCAGACAGGTCATCACTCACGCCACAGGTTTTGATCGGGAATTTTTTAAAACATAATTACCCATTATTATATGAACTTCAGCACATCAATCTACTCTGTTTATATCTCCCCAAGGAAGATGGTGTATCCCCAGACGCCGAATACATAACTCAAATTATATTTTCAATCTTCCTGCAATGATAACTCTAAACCTATTTTCAAAGTATTTAAATGATTGATGATTGAATGTCCATTCTAAAATAATTATCCCAAAAGAGCATATCTGTTTCTATATTTGTTGACAAATAAAATATTATTTTTAACTCAACTCATCATATTTTTCAATCTTCCTTCAAAGTATTTAAATGATTGATGATTCAATGTCCATTCTAAAATTCATAATCCCAAAAGCGCATATCTGTTTCTATATTTGTTCACAAATAAAATATTATTTAAAAAAAAATTATTTATATTATTATTTTATTATATTATTTTTAGAATTTGCAAATTGTTTTCAGTTATTCATTTCCTCTATACCTATATATGTGGTCCATATATATGCAACCTAAATATGTGACACAATCTCAGTTCTGACTCCCCTTTGTGTTATATGTAATGGAGCCCACCACCTCCCACCCCCACCCCTCTCCCCTTCTCCACACCTCTCTCACTATTACACAAGATCTGCAACCCCATTGAGTTCTTTGTTTCTCATCTGATATCATTAAATACCTTTGTTTATTTAGTGTCACTCAATATAGCTGGAGGTCCCAGAGGTGGGTGGGGGGAATCCGGGTGGGGGATGTGGGTTGAGCATAAATGGTAAACAAACAATCTATATAAAAGGGGTACTCAAATACAAAAAGAATTGAAAATTGAGAAAGTATGTGATTATCAACTGAAATGAGTTCATAACTGTAGGAGCTGTGCCAAAATTAACTGAGGCAAGTTGAATAAAACTGGGCTAGTTGAGGGTTAAAATCCCCTAGTTTTACTACATAAGGATATAATTTCATTAATATTGGGACTTAAAGCTCACTTAAAGTGTCCATTTTGTCTACTTGAATATGTTTAACCAGTTTCATTTTAAAAAGTGAAAAACTCAGCAAGCAGAGGTATAACACACAAAAATAAGTTCTTAAAAGACTAAGATAGCCATAACATTATTAATATTCAAAATTTAAATAGACAGGCATTTCCTTTTAAAAATTCAAAGATTTCAGCTCTATAACCCACATAGTTTGACAGTTACTGGGCTTTAAAGTGGCATAATATCCATAAATTGGGTTTCTGTGGGCATTTTACAATTGTTAAAGAGACCTTAGCAATTAAACTACAGATCTGAAACTTTTTGGGGGACATACATAACAAACAAAAATTATATATAATACAGTTTAAGACTTGTCACACTAAGCATTTCCAAATAACAGGGCAAAATACGGAAAAAATGTCAAAAAAGGCACTTGGGCGAGTGTCTATGGCCCTCATACACAGGTTAAATGTCTACTAAAAACCTTGATTTTCGGCATATGTAAAAAGGACATAATAATGCACTCCCAGATGGGATTTCAGCTCCATCAATCACATAGTTTAACAGTTACAGGGCTTAAAGGTGGTAAAAAGTCCAAATATTGGGTCATTGTGGGCCTTTTAGAGATCTCGATGTGGCTTTCAAATTAAAGCTTCAGACTTAAGATTTGTTACATACTAAGATTACACATAGAATATGTATCTAATAAAGTTTGAAACTTCTCAGACTTACCATTTCCAAGTTACAGGGAAAAATATGTGAAAAATGTCTAAAAATGGTCACTCGGGTGGGGATTTATGGTCCTCATACACAGGTTAAATGTCTTCTTAAAGCCTTAATTTTTGGCACATATAAAAATAACATACTAATATCTTCTCAGATAGGATTTGAGCTCTATCAGTCACATAGTTTGACAGTCACAGGGCTTAAAAGTAGCAAAAAGTCCAAATATTGGGTCTTTGGGAGCCTTTTAGAGACCTCAATTTGACCTTCAAAATTAAAGCTTCAGATTTAAAATCTGTTACATACTAAGATTACACACAGAATATATATCTAATACAGTTTGAAACTTCTCAGACTTACCATTTCCAAGTTACAGGGAAAAAGATGTGAAAAATGTCTTATAAGGGTCACTCGGGTGGGTGTTTATGGTCCTGATACACAGGTTAACTGTCTATTAAAGGCCTAAATGTTGAGGCACATATAAGAAAACACATAGATATATTCCCAGATGATATTTAACTTAGATGAGAGACATAGTTTGAAAGCTACAGTGCTTGAAAGTGGCAAAAAGTGCATAAATTGGGTCTCTGTGGGCACTTTTGAGACCTTAAGTCGACCCCTTTGGGTAAACCTACAGCCCTAAAATTTTCTACAGACAAGGATTACATATCAAAGTTATACCTAGCGCAGTTTGAGACTCATCAGAATTATCACTTCCAAATTATAGGGCAAAATATGTGTAAAGTATAGCAAAAAATCCCTAAGTGGGGGTATTTATGGGCCTCAAACACAATTTTCTCCTCAACTTAAAGTCATGATTTTCGGCACATGTACTAAGAACATATTAATGTGTTGTCAGGTAAAATTTCAGCCAGCTGAGCATCATAGTTTGTGACCTACAGGGCTCTAAGTGGCCAAAAGTGCAATTTCTGACCTTAAGGTGGCCATAAGTTCTTTTTTACTGGGAGTTTAAGGTCACCTTAAAATAGGGATCTTCCTTTGGGCACCCTTAATATGTGTACCAAGTTTGAAAAAAAAATATTAATTTGTTTTTGAGTTATCGCGTCCACAAGGAAATTTCTACGGCGGCGGCGGCGGCGCGACGGACCTGAATCCAATATATCCCCGACTTTCGTCTGGGGATATAATTATTACTTATTAAGCCCTCTTAACAGGCATAATAACTTAAGGCCAAACCACACCTCAGGTATTCCCAGGCGGCACTGTCCAATGAGTAGGCATTAAATGGACTGCCTTTAGATAACTTGCAGTATGGATTTGAACCTTTGGCAAAGGTTTTACCGTAAAAGGGGGAAAGTTCTGGCATGCTGTGGTAAGTGAATCCTGGATCATCAGGGTGCATCCTGGGTCACCCAGGAGCCAAACAAGCCCTGAATTATCCAGGATCGACAGGAATGTCCCCCAGTACCAATGTTTGGTAGCAATACTGACCATACACGAGTTGAACTAGAGCAGTTCTGAGGGTACCTGGCGCCTACATACGTCATACAGGAGAAACTGGGAGATTTAGCAGCAATCATATATATCTTGGGGAATGGGGGGTATCTGGGTCCAAATTGGGTGGTGAACCTGATTTTGGCCCCTAATCCGGTTGTGGTGCTGCTGGACTAAATACTGGATCAGTACATAGCTGTACAAGGCAACACCAGGACCAGATCAGAAGGTGCAGACAAAAGGGACAAGTCCACTAAATTCGGTATAACTGCTCCTGGATCCACTGCCACCCACTGTGCCAGACCATCCACTGAAGTAAAACACACCCTTAAATAAAAGGATCCCAATTATCAGATTGTTTGAAGGTGAAACTAAATAAACATGAAAAACCATAAAAATGATAAAATTAGAAAAATGTAAGATAAATATAAAAGATCAGAATGATATTCATAATAAAGACAAAGAAGGCAGTTTCCAGTCACAATATCTAAGCCAGCTTATTGCAACACACTTCTTTTGAACATCAGAAAAGAATAACTTTCAGTTAATTTATGGGATTGTTCCATTTTGACGGCCAAATCGTAAACCTAGTTCCTAAATCAGATTTTCCACGGATTGTCTGTTTCTTCTGCGATTCAGCATTCAGTGGGTGGTAGCAGAAACAGTTTCTGAATCATTTCCTGATTGGATTTTAGGGTCTATAACCAATTTGGTATGTTTTCAATCAGGTTTGCCATCTCAGAGTGGGGTGGTCGACCATAAACTGTATCATCCCTGAGGTGTATGATGTGATCATCAGGCAGTACAAAGATGAATTTGTTGGTTGCCGCACCTGCCCGAGGATTTGAAGCAGATAGAGCAGGGATTCGGGGGGAGATGGAATGTGTCCCTTGCTATTTGGTCTCCAGACGGGCAACCTCAACCCCATCAGATGTCCCAGATCAACTGGGAGTGAGTACTTCAACTATGAGGGATTCCACTCCCTGGTCCTGCTCGCCCTGGTTGAAGCTGATCACAAGTTTACGTGGTATGGCAGTGCTGTAGCTGGATCCATTTCTGATGCCCAGATTTTTGGGTATAGTGACTTAAGTCAAAAGACAGAGGATAACACCACCGGCTCCCCCCCCTCCAGCAGAGTCATTTGTGGATAATGGTCCCAAGGTCGAGTATTTCATCATCAGAAATGACACCTTTCCACTGAGAATGCTTTCAGGATGTACATATTGTATTATATTTTAATATAACAACTTTAATATTATATGGACACGGTTGTTTTAAAATTAAAATAATATGTGCTTTTTCAAATGAAGAAAAAATTCTACTATAACTTTAACATGAAACTTATTTGTACTTATGTTGAGAGAGGTGTGTTAGGGTTTGGACCCTCCTACATTTAACATAAAACCTATTTGGACATTGCATGACAGAGATGTCAAGGATAGAATGTGAAGGATTGCAAATCTTTTTTTTCTTTTTTTTTTTTTTTTTTTTTGGGGGGGGGGGGGGGGGGGGCAGACTGTTTTATCTTTGGAGATTTATATACTTATAAGATTTGTAATCAGGGGGTTGTATTGACCTTTTGTGTGGGAATGCTGCCACGATATGTAATCAGGGGGTTGTATTGACCTTTTGTGTGGGAATGCTTTTTTATATTTTTTTGTGTTTGTGACTTGGCAGGATTTTATTATTATAATATAAGACAGGTAAATAATTGTTTTGGAAGATTTGGCGGCCCAAAAAGGGCATTTAATTTTTTTTGGCTAAAAGCTGAATGCTGACTGCTGGACAGACACTTTGTCAGTGCCATCTACTGCTCATCACCGCACGGTCATCTAGGCTGGTGCTGGTCTCTGGCAGAAGTTGCTGGGAGTGTTTAGGTTGCTCTAGCTGTCATCTCCTGAGATGTCTGGTGGGGGTACTGAGGTTCCTGTTTCATAGGCGTTGGTTTATTGTTTATTGTTTATTTGGGGTTTTACGTTGCTTTCAACACTGTACAGGTCATATCACGACGGGTAGTTGGAAGGGCAGAGGAAACCAGTACATACAGTTCGCCAGGGTTCTGTACTGTAAACTGCCGACCAACGGCAAGCAACTACCAGCTTTCCCACTTACGGCCATGACGGGGATCGAACCCCGGCCGCAGAGGTGGGAGGCGAGAGTGTTACGACTCTGCCACCGTGGCCCCTCATAGGCGTTGGAGGCATGGGATTATGGAAGGTGGTCACAGTTTCTGGTGATGACGGACGGCTGGTTCTTTGGCTCTGTATTGGTGGATTTCACTGTTGTTGGACTGGGTGCTGCATGTGCTGTTGGACTGGTTGCTGCATCTGCTGTTGGACTGATTGCTGTATGTGCTGTTGGACTGGTTGCTGCATGTGCTGTTGGACAGGCGGCTGCATCTTCTGCTGCGTGGGCAGCTGCATGTGGTGGTTGATGGGTGGCTGCATATGCTTTTGTACGGGCTATTGCTATAGTGTCTGCAGTTGCAATGTCTGCTGTAACCGGTCCTGCAGCTGATGGGAAATTAGTGGTTTGCTTATTTTGCTGCCTGCCTTGCATTTGAGGTTTCTAATCAAAGCAAATGTCTCTTCTTGGAAGTCTTCAAATGAGTCTGTTGACAGTTTCTTCAGTTCTGATCAACGCCAATCACAATAGGCAGTAGTAAGGTTTGTTCTGGGTTTTCTGTAATAACATCCGCTCAAGTTTGTCTTCCAGTAAGTCCAACTTCTTTCACTTCTCCTTGACTTCTAACTGGACCTCGGCCTCACTAATAGTGGATGTAGCACATGGTTGACTGCTTGGTGGGTTTTGGGAAGGGGTGGGGGAGGCACCTGACAATCTCCACAAGCTGTTCATTGGAACCATGTCCACCACTAAATGGTAGCGACTGCACTGACATGCTCTCTGTGGCTGTGGCCTGGTCGGATGCCTCTGGTGGGCTGGCATTGGATGGACTGGAAACAATGGCCTTGCGTACAAGCTTAAAAGCATTCTTGGAAGAGAAATGTCACAATGTGGCTGTTGAGAAAGGAAAATTCTCCTTTAGCCACTGTAGCCTAGTGCAGGAGACTCTTGTTATACAACAGTTCCTTATCCACAGAAAGTCTGTAAGTTTAATCTCCTGTTCTTCTGTGAATGCAGCTGCTCTCTTGCCATTTGCATCATCCCCCTCCTCAGAGCAACCTTCCACAATCATCTCCTGTACATCCCCCTGTGTAGTCTCCTCAGTAGCCTCCTGTGTAGCCTCTTGAGTAGCCTCCTTTGTAGCCTCCTGAGTAGCCCCGTGTAGCCTCCTGGGTCAAAATGCCTATCACACTCTCTGTTCTTATGGATCTTTCTGTCTGTCTGTTGCAGCAAGTATTCTCTTTTAATTCTTTTTTGGTGACATTAAGATATGTTTAAAAACCCATAAAAATTAACTGAAGAAAAACTAAAAAAATGCCAATAAGTGATATCCAATATATCAGCAAAGTGTTAAGTCCCATAAAATATGTTACATTTATCTAATCTAATCTAATCTACTGCTTTGTAAGTACAATATCTTCCCCACAATGAGGAACCCAGTGTGCTAATTAAACAAAATCATTATCATATGGAAGTCGAGGGGCGTTCAAGGTCGGTAATCCAGGATTGTGGGTGTGACCAGGAGGGAAGGAAGACTAAGTTGGGAAGCTAGAGCTGAAGAGGTGAGTTTTGAGGTGCTTCCTAAAAGATGCAACAGAGGGACTATTTCTTACATGGAGAGGGAAAGAATTCCAAAGGGCAGGTGCATAGTGACTGAAGGAATTAGAAAAGTGTTTAATTGATTTGTGAACTCTACCATCAAAAGTGGGGGTTTGAAGGAACTTGAGTTTGGGGGTACTTCGCCTTGTATTTCTAAAAGAGGTGTAGGGGTGGATTAATCCTCTTAGGTAAACTGGTTGACCCTGGGTGAGAATTTTGTATGTAATAAGACCAATTTTAAATTGTACCCTGTATCTAACTGGTAGCCAGTGGAGTTTTTTTAGTTGACAGGTAACGTGAGAGAATTTAGAGGAACGGGTGACAACCCTGCAGAGAGAGTTTTGGACTAGCTGCAATCTCCTTAACTCAAAATCAGTGAGGGATAAGAAGAGTGAATTGCAGTAGTCCAGCCTGCTGCTCACCAAAGCATTCCCTAACAGCACTGATGTATTCAGGTCTAGAAGGGGACGAATTCTGTAGAGGTCTCTCGCTTGTACTCTACTGGACTTAATGACCTGTGACACATGGTTTGAGAAAGTGAGTCGACCACCACTCCGAGGTTCCTGACACTTTGTGCTGGCGAGACCTGATTTCCCAGAATATTGATAGGGAAGTGAGGGAGGAGCTGGTTACGATTTTTTCGGGAGCCTATGAGAATGAACTCGGTTTTGTCTGGGTTAAGTTTTAATTTATTTGCGAACATGAAATTTTGAATGTCGTTTAGGCAGTTCTTTAGTTTTGGGATAGAGTGAGAGAAATTTTCTGGTGAAAGTGCTATGTATAATTGGGTATCATCGGCGTAAAAGTGGTAGTTGATGCTACTGTGGTAATGAATGATTGAGCCAATTGGGTTAGTGTAGAGAGAGAACAGGATTGGTCCAAGGACAGAGCCCTGGGGTACCCCATAGTGGAGCGCAGCAGGATGCGCGAGAGCACTACCTACCTTGACCGAGTGTGTCCTTCCCGACAGGTATGATTTGAACCAGCCAAGTGCTAGCTCACTGAGTCCATAATAAACATTGAGTCTGTCCAGGAGAATGGTGTGGTCAATGGTATCGAAAGCGGCAGATAGATCCAGAAGGGTAAGGGCAGTGACAGAACCCTTGGCCATGTTAAGAAGAATATCATTTTATATATTAAGGAGGGCGCTTTCATGCATAACATTGAAAGTTTGTTTCTTCTTATCACACAAATATCTTAACTCCTTGATTTCTTGCCATGAAATGAATGTTGAGGCCTGGATTGTGGGATTTATAAACACTACCACTATCATTATAAACACTTTGATGTAATATTTTAGTCCCATCCCCATCTGGAAGCCATTGTAAACCGTTTTCCATTTTTTTTTAAATCGGGATGGCTTCTTTTGAGCATGATTTCAAACTTTTCAAATGTCACAAAAGTTTGCGACTGGTAAACTACACAAGATTGTTAAACATCAACATACGACCCAAAAATGGACTTGTAATCAATACGATGGGTTTGCAATAGGTTTGCAAAAAGATTACAAATGCGAGATCATATAAAGTAGCTAGGTAGGAGGAGGAGTTTCCATTTTCTATAAAATCCAACTCCATTGTGATAAAATAAAATTAAATAATGTATAGCCAGGAATGGGCTAGTACTGAACTTCAAGGCAGTGTCATGTTTTAGTACTATTTATAGAAGGCCCTGTTCCTTGTGAGTTTCAGTACCTTATGTGCTAATGGGTATTCCCGGAGTAACACCAACAAACAGGGGTCATTTGAATTGCTGCATAGTTCAAGGAAGTATTCAAGCATTCTAAAGCAGAAAAAAAGAAGAAAATTAATGCATTTCCAAAGCCCGGCCATGGCTGTAGTCATAAATGAATTATCAAGTAGACAAAGTCAGAGTTGGGGTTTTACGTCCTGTTCAACAGCCAGGGTCATGTTGGGACATGTCCTCAGCACTTCCACTTGTGGGACTCGAACCCACAGAGGTGACAGTCTATGATTAGATGCCAAATTAGCTAACCACTAGGCCACAAAGGACCTGTAATTATCATGTTGAGGGGAAGAGAAACAAACTTCCAATGTTACACATGAGCGATAACCAAAAATGTTGAGTGAAAATAATACACTCTCGCCACTGCTCCTTCAGAGCAGGGGCCGATTTCACGAAGGGACTTAAGCCTGGTTTTGGGCTTAAGTTTAAGACTTTGGTCTTAAATTCTGTCAAAAATGTGCTAAGTCAGTGGGCTTAGACTTAGTGGATTTCACAAAGGGGCTAAGTCCATGGATTTGCTAAGTCAGTGGTCTTAGATTTAAGTCTGGTTAGTAGTGGGCTTAAATTTTGTAAACAAGGCTTAAATATGGCCGCCAATAGAAGGAGATTTTATGATTTAAATGTTAGAAGGGCATTGCGAAGGGAGAGAGTTTTTAAGGATCGAAATAACCCTCTAGAGAACTTATCTGATGATGAATTGTTGTTCAAAATAGGAAAACGTCCCGAATGACATATACAGAAAAAATATATCACGAATGAAGATAGCAATATTATACGAGTGCGTAGCACGAGTATTATATTGTTAATCTTCATGAGTGATATATTTTTTCTGTATATGTCTGATGAGGGGTGTTTTACTTTTATTATCCACCATTTTGTGCGATTTATGGGTCAAATAATATGAACAGTTTATGAGAAAACGTGAAACAGACTGTCAAAAAGCATGAGCAACACTGAATATAAAACTTCAATCTTTAACTTGCAATATCTCAGTCATTTCTGCATGGATTTTTATGCAACATACATCAGCAGAAGCGCTACAATAACACCTTTCTAATGACATATTATACATATTTGTAAGTTGCATACTTTCTGAGATATTGTTGAAAAACCGGAAGTTCTTCACACTCATTATCCATAGTACCGGGGCGCTGGTGTATACAAAAAAAATACATCCCGGTCTGTATTTCCCCGTATTTAGGGCAAATACGTCCCGTGATGGATAATAAATACCATTTCTCAAGACAAGGGATACTGTTTCTCTGTGATATCCTTGAGCCCCATCTGGGCAGAGCCACGAACCGAAGCCAACCGGTGCCTGTGTTACTACAAGTTTTGTCTGGGCTTTATTTCTTTAGCACTGGGTCCTATTATAGAGTACTTGCCGACAGTTGTGACATTAGCCTTTCCGTATCCTCAATTTGCAGAATGGTGCACAAGTTTGCTGATGTTATTTGTAGCATGAAAGGGCACTTCATTAAGTTCCCAACTTCTCAAAATCAAATTATCCACAACCAGAATAAGTTCTTTTCTCAACACAGAATACCCAACATTGTGGGATTAATAGATGGGACTCATGTCCAAATAATAGCCCCCACAGAAAATGAAGACGCCTATGTAAACAGGTTGCAATACCACTCAATAAATTGTCAGATTGTGGTGGACTCTGATTCACACATTATTAACATAGTTGCTAAGTGGCCTGGTTCAGTGCACGACAGCACAGTGTTAAATCAATCAAGCTTGGCAGAGTACTTTGAAAACATAAACAGACAGGCAAAGGGGCTCCTTTTGGGGGATGCAGGTTATGGGTGTAAAAGCTGGCTATTGACTCCCTATCGCATTACTAGGAATCCACAACAACAGAGATTCAACAGGTTTGATTTTTTTTTTTAATTTTAGCTGCATTATAATTTAATTTGAATCTTTGAGTTGTATCTCATTAATATTACTAGGTTTTGTACTGGTTATCAATTAGCATCCATAACTTCACCCCGTTCATAATGTTCTCATGTATAGTGCTACTGTAACAGTGAATGATGCATTTCCTTGTAAAATGTAATTAAATGTTTCATGTTGGGGAAAATTATAACTGAAGTCATAGTTACTCCTTTTGCAAAGAGCTGTATTTTATAATGGCTTAGGTAATCAGAATTAAGGAAATAGCCCACACATTTACTGAATGTGCCAATGCTGATGAAAAGAAAGACTTGTACAGTACGGAAGGCATGTATAATAGAAGTTATTATTCCAGTGGGGACAAAATGGGGAAAAGGGCTGACCATATATTGTTTGAATTTTTAAACATCTGACCTAAAATGAATTCTAACAGCTACATTAACACTGTCATTTTAGCTTTTCTAGTATCGGTGATCTTTCTGTTATCCAAATTCATCGATTACAACCCCTCAATGTTCAGATGATACAGTAACTACTATTGTGACCATTGTCAATGAATTCCTTTATGAATTTCTTGAAAAAACTATTTCATAAGTTCCACATGAGGAAATGTGCAAACCTGAGTAGGTGTACTAGAACCTCTATTATCCAACGCTGTACTTTCCAATGTTCAAGTATTTTACCCCAAACATACTCTTGCAGCTCCATTGAATCTGTAACATTAGCTTTTCTGTTTGCCTCATTTTATAATCCAAACTTATTGCTACTCTCTCCATCATGTTCGGATAACAGAATGCTTAAACGGTAATGGAAAAGAATCAGAGTATGTATGGTTAACATATTATTTAATGAAAACCTTTCGCCCAATTGGCTTCCAATTGTTTGCAACACAATATTGAAAGGTGAACATCCTAGTTTTTATGTCAGCGGACTTGCCGTCAGTCAGCTGACCTTATGTCATCACTCTGTGGCGTTGGCGTATGCATCCGCGTGCACAACTTCTCCTCTCTAAACTTCAAGACCCAGACACATAATTTCTTTAAAGACATCTCAAATATTGAGGATGAAAAACTGTTTAAGGCATGCAGATCTGTTTGTTCGTCTGTTTCTCAGAGCCATTACAGTTCAGGTGCCCCCACCCAAAATGTGAAAATTTCCACAATTTATCACAATTTTTTCATTGGCTATTGTAGGAATTGTTCTCATATCTCGCATATACATAGTACACCGCTACTAGATTACCTTGTATGAGTGTTAGACCTGGATCTGTCTTGGTTATTCACCTGCAGGGTTTATAACCTCAAACCATGGTACAATTCTGCGCATACCGTGGTATGGTCAGGGGTTATTCCTGCAGTAATAGCCACTTTGAGGTGCTCACTGTTGAGTAAATCAGTTGTAAGTGGAAACCTTCTTTCACCTCTACTCTAAAACTTGAAACACACAGTCAGCTGATATACAGAGCCTGTTCACGGGCACTGATTGCTGGTCTTAAGTGTATCTATGCTTTTTATTTGCAGTGCACACAAGTCATGTCGATGTCTAGTCGAAAGGGCCATTGGGCAGCTGAAACGACGTTGGGGGTTACTGCACCAAGAATTGCGAGTCAGTCCCCAGAAAGCAGGAAAAATCGCTGTTGCATGTGCAGTTTTGCATAACCTGGCAAAGCGCTTCAACCTACCACCTTTAATTGGTAAGCTCTTGCTTATTTGCTAATATAAATGCTGATGAACGCAAAGTCGTGGTTTACATCATGCTACACACCCAAAGTCATTTAGGTACAGTTTCTCACCCTTGCCATTTGTGTGGGTAAGTCTAGGTAGGTAAGACCGCTGTGGAACAGAGTGCAAAGAGATGTTAAACATTAGGCCACACAGAACATCTTTGTTAACACATTTTAAAGACCTGTCATAGGAAATTATTTGGCCCAAAGGTGTTGGTTGGTTCACACATGCCTTAATTTAAGGGTCAAGGTAAATGGGGTTGTTTAATTTTTACATTTAAAACTTCCATTATACCAGAGATTTATGAACACGTTGTTACATGTGTCACATAATCCTAAAGATACCAGTTGTGCAATATTTTTTTGTATCATCAGGGCCAGTGGTCCAACATCAGGCTGACCCAAACGCAGTTGTCCAGTTTCAGGGGGTTGAGGAAACCGCTATGAGAGACTACATCGCTCAGAATATGTGAGATCGTACTACCACGGTAAGTTCCCTATTCATCAATCAATAAATATTCATAAGGAGCATTATTAAATTAATACAAGTTTATTGAAATAAACACGTCTTAAAGTGAATGAACAATGAATACAATTAATTAACGGATAATACACAACGTCATGAGATAACAAAAGGAAGTTGTAACAACTTAAATTACACAAATTTTCATATACGTTTGACACATTTGTCACAAATATATAAATGTCATCTGTTGTATAAGTTACGGTGAATAACAAGGTATAATAATGTGAAATGTCTTTCAAAAGATTTAATGTTGACAATAAGTTAACAACTGAATAAATGAATTATGCTATTTAATTTTTTTTCCAAGACAGACAGTCTTTGTACATTAATAATTTGCACATAATTACTTTATACATATTTTACAGATTAATCTGGTGTCACAGATGGTGAAATGGAAGTTAAAAGGAAAGACTAGTTCAACATTGGCAACCGGAGAAAATTAAACATGAACATTGTAATAAGTCTATAATACAAGTACCCATTTCACTGTGACTGGCTACACTTGTAGTCTGCAAAGTTTATGGTGGGCGTGAATTAAAGATATGCACAATCTTTAATTGCGCATGAGCAAATTTGGGATTCAAAAAACGTGCAGCCATTTAGAAACACAAGCAATCTAAGAATTACTTGGCACAAACTTAAAATATTTCTTAAATTTGACTTCCTTACTTAATTTTTTTTCCAAATTCACTGGTTCGTCAGTTTTAAAGTAAGTATATTAGGAAACATACACCAATTACTGGTGAGTCTCAGGAGTAGAAATTATATTGTTTTTTTCCAATTTCCATAATTTGGTAAATTTAGCATTGTATTGTGAAGCCACTGACAAACTGCATTTACATTAAATGTTAATTTCTATAAATCGGTAATGTTTCGATCCCAAATTCATGCAAGCACAATTGCCAAGATTATGCAGATTTTAAATTTGTGGGTAACAGTTATAAGTATTATGTGTGATAAATTTTCATTATAGAGTATTTTCATGAATTGTTATTTGTGAGAAAAAAGTTGCATTTGGCTTCATGTACGAAACTAATTGGTTTAAAAAAGCAATCATTTTCCATTACATCGGTTTTTCTCCTCTTGCTCTTACATTTTTTTTCAATGTCTATTTCTAGTGACTTGTTTTGCAGTTCATAATTTGTTATTTGCTTTTCCAGTAGCTTGATTTCTAGTTTCCCCTTCTCCAAGTCCTGCTTCAGCAACTCCATTCTTAAATCTTGCTCTGACATTCTTTTCCTTTTTGGTGTCATTGAATTTCCTCCTGTGAGCATAAGTGAGCATAATACTACAAAAAATTTTCATTAGTAATGTACATGCATCAACAGAAATCCTAAGTCTGACAGATATATGTAAAATTTAAAGTGTATGTGTGTACTACTGTTGATTGGTGCAGCTGAAGATTTTGCACATTTACTGGTGGCACAACTTTATAGTAATAGAAGTCCAAATTTACATTTTGTACCCTTTGCGAATGACGGTGCCTGTTTTTTTTATCTGCTGCCGGGCTTTAGCCCAGGAGGGAGATTATGAAATGATGCCTGTTTGTGTGTCCCAATGAATTTTGACGCCCTTGAAAGTTTGTTGGGTTTTATGGACTAAAGATAAGTGAGTAATAGTAATCTTAGCTACTTGGAGTAAAGGGCTCACAACTAAAGAACTGTTGCAGTTACAGATTTTTCTTCAAATATGTTGTTCAGCTACTTTGTCCTTAGCTATAAGATAGTACATAGTTTGGGGTCACATTGACTGCCGTAAGTGAGTAACAGCTATTTTTTATTTGTAGCAAAATAACAACATAAGTAAATGTCAAATACCTTCACAGGTATTAAAGTTAGGCAAATCTTGTCATTTGTTATTCATCTAGTGTTTGATAAGCTTACTTTCCTGTGTCCTTTATATTTTTGTTGCTTTTGCAGATGTAGGTCAATAGCTAAGTGAGTAGACAGCTGAGTAATAGCTACTAAAATGAGTGAATGTCTTTCATCCCTAAAAGTATTACAGGTAGGCAATTTCTTCTAAATAAGTTGTACACCTACTATTGGGTGATGTACCACATAGGGAAGTTGCAGATCTGTAGCCCTTTGGATGGCTGAGTAATGGCTACTGAAATGAATGAACGCCTATTGCCTTTAAAAGTACTGTAATGAGACATTAAACCTGTTGTGACTTCTACATGTGCCTCCATCTCACAAGGAAATTTATTATCCTCTGTCTTTAGTACATCTCATTTATAAGGTGGGAGATAAATGCATGTGTCAGAATGCTTGTTTCCAATAAGTTTTGGAAAAAAAATAAATGTCACACAGTAGTAATTGTTATTTCGAAAATTTATTATTTTCTCTTTGCATTGTGCAAGACAGACTATTGCGACACCAGTAAAAGTTCAACATTAATGCAGAACCTCAATTATCTGACACTATCATTTGACTTTTCAATTATCCAACCCTGACTTTAATCTCCCAAACCCAATGAAGCCAGTTACTTTGGCCTTCCAGTAAAACAGCCATAAGTTACAGCAGAACCCCCATTGTCCTGCATTCTTGAGAGAAAATGAATTAGGGTGGACAAAAGAATGGTTACAAGAGACAGAGTTCAAAAACATATTAAGTATTGTATTTTATTGTAGATACTGTATTTATTGAAATAAACGCCCCAGGGCGATGCATTTTTCAAAAGGGGGGTGACTATTACAGATAAACAAAATTATATTTCGAGTCCAGTGGCAATGGGCGATACTGAACACTTACAGCTTTGTTCTCGCTTGTCGGCATGTATAATGGCGACACCGCTTCAAACATTTAAAAGAAACCTTAACTCTAAAGAAATTATGTAGATATATCTCGTATTTTTGCAGAATTCCTTATTTCTCGTAAGCGATATTTGCTTGGGAAGTACTAAGCCGCACCATTTCTTTCGGTATCCCAGAATTGCAAAGGTTTTGGCTGGTGAGAGGGATGTAAAACCCCGAAATTTAAAATTTGCAAAGGCAGACAAGAGGGGGGGTGATTAATAGGGAGGGGGCGTTTATTGCAATAAATACAGTATATAGTATTCAAGATGCAAGAAAAAAAGGAACATAATGTACTTAGGAGATTTACTGTACATTTCACCATAACTTCCAATTATTTTAATAAACACATCTACATGAGTTGTGGCTGTTTCAATTTGATAGCTATGCTTTGTTTTAACTCCAGGAAAATGATTTTACCATTGAATAAGAGTTTAATTTCTCATTCATGGCAGCAGCTTCCCCTGAAATCTCCCCTGTGGCTGGTCCATCGCTCTGAGCTGTTGACCTACAAATTTAAGTGCATAAATGTAGAGTTAACATAAAATTATGGACAAATTTTAGAAAACAGTCCTACAATTGGTCAAAGTATATAATGAACTTTAAATGAAACATGGATTAAATGCTACTTATTCAGAGTGCAATTCTCCACCCTTACCCAAATCTATTTTTCCTGATGGTTTATGAAGATCCTTCCACATTGTCAAATAAAAATTCTAAATCTGTCTTGAATTTATTAAACTTTTCCAATTCATAATCATTCCCACACTTCTCAATGTATGGAAGTTACAATGACATGTTATATCCTTGCCTTTGGATTGGAATGCTGATAAAGCAAAGGAAATGATATACTCACTCATTTGGTACCACTACACTCTCCAGGTCATCTCCAAAGCCAACAATTTTTTCTTTACCAACTGTGTTGCATATTTCATATGCATTTTCATTGGGAGGGGTTATAGCAGGTCCACCACCTATGAAAAAGGGTGGACAATTGAATCATTCATTTTTCTTTGGTCAAAACTTTGCTTGATTACTTCAATTGTAAAACATTACTCGGGACTACATACAATGGTAATTTTCACATTATTCATTAACACTTGAAGTTATATATATTACATGTGTTCATTCTGCCCATTGTTTTAACTTCCACTTGTCCTGTGTATATGTATAATTGAAACTGTTTCTCCAAAAAAGGTTGATCCATAGCGCACTGTTACAATGAGCTTACTTTCTCCAATTTTATGGATCAACAATGTGCTAATACAGAATTAATATTTATGGGAACATTATGACACTGTCTTGGCTAATGACTGTTCCAGAAAAAGGCTGGGGGGAGGGGGGGACATTATCAAACAATGTGTGAAACATACAATTGAATTTATTTTGATAAATAATGATCAATTATTTTCTCATTTGAATTGGCCGAAATAAAATATGCAAATTTTGAGAAGTTCCTCATACAGAGCTAAGAAATATCAGAGTTTGAAATAACTTGAACTTCCCACACTGTAATCCCCATTTGGGCCCCAACACAATTGACAAGCATTTCACTTTTGCAAACAGGCCACTGGAAAAAAATCAATACTGCAGGCACAATCCTCTCACCATGTGGGTTTGTTGTGTCTGCATTTTGACTTGAGAGAGATAAATATTACAAGCATGACAGGCACATAATATATTTTCAGGGAAAGATCAGTTACAACTTTACCAGACACCTTTGGACATCATGACTTTATTAATTAGCAGACGGTACAAAATTTGTACAATATGGAAAGTTAATAGGATGTTCCACATCAACATACAAACTGAAAATACTTGGACACAAAAGTAAATGCCTGGATATTTGTTCAAATATGGCGCCGAAATGTACACAAACTTAACATGACCCTGGGAAACTCAGTTTGTATGCTGTTCATTAAATGCAGCATATTAATTTTGTGTTTTCCACTTGAAATGTTATATCTGTGTGCTGCTTAATCAATGATATAACTTGGACATACATTAAAATGGAATATTACACAAGCAGTCATGTGAAAGAAGTGGTTGCCTTTGTTTTGATAGACACTGTGGCTTCAGAACAGTCACTGACGGATCGGAAAACAATCCTTTTCAGAACCGCCAATGGAAATGGCTCACAAATTATTTGCTTTAAGACCCGTTTTAAAGAAAAATGTCTTTACCCTTGATATATTTTATAAATGTTTTCATAACAAAATTGGAACCGCAAAATTTCTATTCTAACATGACATATTAGAATATCTTTAGTTTTGAAGCTATTTTGTAGAAAAATATACAAACTTTGTTATACTTGGTCTCAAGTGAGGTTTCAGTAACAAATGTTTTCATTGGTTAATGAAATTAATCACATTTGCAGACCAAAAGTTATACTTGGTCTCGAGTGAGGTTTCAGTAACAAATTATTTCATTGGTTAATGAAATTAATCACGTTTGCAGATCATCGACAGCATGCTTTAATTCAACAGCCACACATCAAATAGTTATAATATGAACGTGACGGTTCTGAAATTAAAAGAATTGTGACCCGTCCTTGTCGGTTCCGAAGACACTCTGTTTGACAAATTGAAAGAAGAAACATGTTTCCTTTGAGGGTGTGGCACATTATGCAAAAGACTATAGATGTGGCTTGTCAAGGATACACTTGAAAAAGTGCGCGCTGTGTAAATGTGTTGTAGGAAATGTTGGTGTATGCAGTACATTATTTGTGGTTATAGGCAAAAAAAAACTCAAAAAATAAAAGAAACACTATTATAAAAACTTGTCATATTGTGCTTTACGTAGATGTAACACATGGTCATATGAAAGAAATCAAGATTTTTAAACATATATAGTACATACAACCTCCATTATCCAACCCTATTGGGGGAAAGAAGATGGATAATAGAATGGTCGGATAATAGAAAGGGTAAAATAGCAGGCTTAATTAGACTTGCAGGGTGATTTTTATGGTGTATAATTAAAAATTTGGCTAACAGACTTTCTACTGGATGCTGTATGGCAAAAGAAAATGAATGTTTCAATTGGAATGGTACGTATATAATTTTAAACTTACCAGTTCCCTTGCAGTAATTGGTGTACTGTCAGACACAAGACACTGCACTAGTCCTTATGTTTTTCCATTTTTTTCGCACTTGCTCAACACTTCTGCCTGAAAAACCACACATCCCATCCCCATTTTTTATCAACATCTCCTTCTGTGCCTGATTAACTTTGGCAGTTATCTCTGCCCACAGTTCTCCCTTCCTCTTGGCAGTTACATTGCTGCCAAAAGCAGCATTTAGTATGCTACTATACTTTATGCACAACTCCCTTAAAATATCAGTCTCTATGGCTGTCCAATTTCCATTCCGAGGCCTTTTTCCATCGTTTACTGTATCTCCTTCCATTGTATTGATTAATGAAGCAGACTACATTTACCTTTGTTTACATCTCGTTTCAAATGAGATTCTCATTACAGCCTCAATTTCAGTGTGGTTATTGCTACTTCCTGTGTGGTTATATAGAAAATGGGCTTAAAATTTAAGACCAAAGTCTTAGTTTAAGTCCCTTTGTGAAATCCATTTTTACAACTAAGACCAAAGTCTTAGATTTAAGTCCCTGACTTAGCCAGTAAAAGGACTTAGTTTAAGTCCTTTAGTGAAATCGGCCCCAGGTGTGAGTATAAAAACATTATATTTGTCAAATATATATATGTAATTCCATGCAGCCTTATTTGTTGTACTCATCACAAACACTTTCAATTTAATCATGTATATTAGCCTTGATACAGGCTCAAGTTTATGTGCTACTATGGAAAAGGTCATGAAGCGCATTAGATGTAAATTTTGTGCTATATAAATGTTTCTATTCTATTCTAAAAGGTCGAGTTCATATAGTGAAGTTTCAGTTTTATATAATGTACTCATATATATACTGGCTTTTATATTTGCATACTGCTAAGACAGATATCTTTATCTACCAGCATGTATGAGTGCTTTAGGGACAGCAAATATCAGTGTACATGTTTGAAAAAGATCTGGTACAAATGAAAAACCTTAAGCAAGGCCGCATGAATATGTTTGTGAAATACTGTGGGTTTGTTACTATCCACAGCATAGAGCTATATAAATGTCTGTTATTACACCAGTGTAGGTAATGTAATGAAGTTAAAATGATGAATACTATAAACATACGCAAGTCATGTTGATAAATACTGCTTTCCTTTTATTTTTGCTTTGTTTTCCAATTGACAATCCTTTATTTATTTGTAAAGATAGCTAATAGTGGATCAAACTAAATTAAATACAAATAAAATACAATTTGATTCTAATTTTTGATAAGCAGTTGGCACTGCATAATTGTTAATTATAATTATATAAATACCTTTTGTTGCATTCAATAATAAATATACCAAAACTACCATATCCATCTGGCACATAACCAGATCCAATAATCACCCAACCTATACCACCTTCTTTAAACTCTCCACTTGGTGGTATGCAGCTTTATTTGTCAAAAATATACTTATATATCGTCTACAGGTTGGGATCAGGTTGGTGCAAAGTTTGTGTGAGTAAGAGCTTGGAATACTATACATTTATAACAATAATTAAAGCTTTATACCCATTCGTATATTTAAAACATTTTTTGTTTAGAAGAGATTGTTTACTGTTCCGATAGTTTCTAGCTTGAATAATTTCCAGCTTCACTATCAATGACTTCTGGGCGAAGTAAAAAACAATTTACTCCTTTTCAGACAACATGTATGTGTGTTGGCGCCTATTGATTATCTCCAGTCCCTGCATCTAAGACACAGGAAAGTATACCTTGTGATTTAATGGCATAAAATGAATAGATTTATGGTTTTACTTCGACTTTTTCTTTTGTTCCATAAATATGTTGATGCTTGTTTTATACACGTTTTATTGGATGTTTCAGATGTGAATAATTGAAAGAATATGTGGATGTAACCAAGGTGTTCAGCAATATAATGGGTACATTACCTCATCACTGAATGGATTACTTATATTTAACAGCTATCTGGTTACTCAACTCTCTCATAGAGAAGAATGGATACACTGTAGACATATGCTGAATACGCAGAAATACAGCTTAATTGAATAAATATGTTCAATATATTGTGACAAAATATTTTTGAATAAAATTTGAATCAAAAGTTTATTTTAATAATTTTCTGAAAAATGTCTCCGTTCTAAGGGTTTCTTTTCCCTCCTTTGCAAAAAGTTTAATTTGGAAATTTGAATTTTAACTTTTGCTTTTATGAGCCAAAATACCTACCTATTGTAAAAATATGTTTTACCATTGGTTTACCACATGAAGCTTCCAACTGCAGTAAAAGTTGAAAACTTATTATCCATGAATATATATGTTACAGTAAATATGTGAAATCGGTAAATATGCGTATTTACTGAAAATTTCAGTAAATACACGTATTTACTGATTTGGTCAGTAAATACATGTATTCCCTAAAATTTTCAGTAAATACATGTATTTACTGATTCATGACCTGTGTTATTTCACAAGTTTACCGATTTGAATTTCAGTAAATATGTGAAATGAAACTTTGATGTTCAGTGGTTGTTAATATGTAATATTCAACTGTAAACCGTATTGAACTGTACGCGTATTTACTGATTTCACATGTTTACTTAACATATGCAAAGGTGTCTATCAAGAACAATGGTCACAGGGAATGCCAGTGCTATGTTTACCTGTACAGGTCCTTGCGCACCTGCTAGCATGGCCACATGACGTAGGGAGCCTATTAGGAGCTCACATTGGTACTTCCTTGTTTTTTGTTGGAACCAATCCTGTTGATTTTGTTCCGGCTGTTTGTTAATGTAACATTCTACCAACGAGTTGTCTTAGGGCTTGTCTTAGGACTTGATTGTTTCTGCACTTCTCTTTGAGGAATTGCACAGAGCCAGAAGAACTGCCTTCATTTTAAAAAGTTGATGTATAGGAGCTTTACTGTTTAAGACCAAAACCTTCCTGTAGAGCTTAGATCTAAATTACTACCCGAAACCCTGAAACTGCGTTTGTGGCGTCTGTAAAGATTAAAATTTCATGTTCCCTGGGGTGTAAGTATTTTCCTTGTAGCACATTTTTCAGGGTTTAACCACCATTCCCCATGTCACATCATCTTCTGATTTCAAGGGACTAGTGTGTCCAGAGGCATCATATATCTCAAATTAACTTTAACTTACGAGTCTTGTCTGCTGATCATGTCGAAGGGCAGAACCCATCTTGCAATCCTGTTCTACTGTTGGATCGGGGATACACAGTAACGCTCTCACCTTCTGGACCTATTCCCAGAAGGGGAGCTTGTTCCAAAGCCTTGAGAGGTGAAGTGAGCTTTGGAGTGGTAGCAGCCCCAGGGCGACCTGAGGGCTGAGAGGGGACACTAGAAGCAGGTACCTGGACCTGAGAAGCCACTGCTTATGGAGACTGAGTAACTATTGTAGAGGAGCCCTTTCCCTCTGATAAGTAGCATCTAAACTCGGGAGGGGAGTGGTTGTGAAGGTGTCCATTGGTTCTGCTAATGTGCCTATATGCACCAACGTAGACATCAGTATTATTGACAAAATGTGAGGTGGTGCCAAGGATGTAGGTGCTGGTGGAGAAGGTGTTTTTTGCAGGTGCCAAACAGTTAAACATCTGCTCTATGGACTTTTAAGGAAAGCTTGCACTCTTGTTTGTAGCTGAGCCAAGATATGCCTCATTTGCTGCTGATTTTTTTGTTGCAGATTGGCCATCATTTCGAAATTCTGCTGGTCCAGCTGACTATTGATGTCCTAAGTGTGGGGGGATCTCTAAAGTAGTAGCAGTCCTCTGTGGATGGGGGACAGACAAAGCAACCATTCTGTCTACAACTGATTGCCTACCAGGGGAAGAGTATGGAATCGGGCCTGGAAGCAGAGTATCCTGCATTACAGTCTGCAATATATGGGACAATGCCTTAAAAAGGCTGAAGAATCCATAGCAGATTGATTAACCGGGCCCAAAAAGAAACTCACTGGGATGTTCTCAGGTAAGAGCAGTGAACCTAACTGGCTTGTGAGAGCACCAATGTTGGTAAATGATGCATTTGATATAGACTTCTCAGAGTCTAAATCCAGAAGAGTGTCATCCTTTGGGGAAAGCTCCGTAAACATCGGGTATTTGGTGTTGTCTGGTTACTCAAAAGAGTTACCCTGTGAGCCAGTCTGGTTTCTGTATGGGGACCTCTTCGCAAAGATTTCCCGAAGATAAGTCCATTCTGAGGGTTCTGTCCCTCACATTTGGCCCTACGACCAAAGCAAGAGCTGTGTCAAAATCTCAATCAGGGATTTTGCAAAGTCTGCTCAAATTATGTTCATTAAAAGACTTTGTAGTCAAGTAGATGCAAAATGGAAACATCTTTCGGGGTATTTAATGGGCAGTTACATAAAAGAGTTAAAGTGGAAACGATTGTTTAAAAACATAAAGGACTTACCAAAGACACAATTTTATAGGGACTTGTTGTCAACTTGGTGTAATTTTACAGCTGCAAAACCAGTCATTTTCAGATTTTCTGAGTGAACCTCTATTTCACAATGATCTTATAACCATAAATGGAAGGTGTATTGCTTCAGACTATTCTGATTGGATCAATCAGGAATATCCATTGTTAAGCATACTTTTTCAGAAAATTCGAAAGCACTACAAAAGCATGATATTGAGACCAAATATAACATCAGCATTAACGATATGAAATACAATAAAATTGTAAGTGCTGTATATTGCTTTAAATGGTCTCTAACAAAAAAATTGAACCCAACTGTAAAAATATTCCAAAACAATGGATGGAAAGTATTGAAAAAGTTAAAAGTGTCCAGATATCTAATTACTTAATTACACACACAAATCAAACTCCCAGTAGTCGAAATAAATGGATTGACAATTATCCTTTTTCAGAAATGGCTGACTGGCGAGCAATTTATACCTTAGTACCTAAACTGAGTAAACACTCCCTTTCAGTTTCATTCCAATGTAAGGTTCTGTATAAGATATTTAACTGTAACCATAAATTATATGTTTGGGGGATAAGGAGTTATCCTGCATGTTGCTCCTACAGTTGTTCCAGATGTGGTCTAATAGACAACTTGGAGCACTTTTTCTACTATTGCCATGAAGTCCAACAATTTTGGTGTAAAATAAAAGATTGGATGACATCTATATCAATTATTGTCAAATTTGCTGTTCTAGAAGTTCTGCTAGAATATGTTCACTATGATGAATCTCTATTTCATTGTGTAAATTATATTGTATTTATGGGTCAACACTTTATCAATGAATCAAGGGATGGGAAAAATATCTTTTGTTTAAGCTTATTATTGCTTTTCTTGAAAAGTAAATTACAAACAGAGCAAGAAATATTCAGTAGCAAAGAAAGGCAATCTGTTTTTAATCATGTATATATGTATATATTGTCAAAGCTGGAGTAATTAAATCCATTCATGTATGATAGTGCCAACAACTGAATACTGTATGTCACAACAAAATTGTGTCAAAAGGATAAAATGGCCACACTTGTCCTGTGGTAAGGAGGTGTCTTCAACATTTTACTAAAAGTGTCTATGTACCCTAAAGTAACACTTTAATTTGAAAACAACAGTCTGCCTACAGTTAAATAGCATCTGATAGGTTCTCGTATGTCACATGGCCAAACTAGCAGGTCAACTGGTATCCGTAGAAGTAAACATAGCACCGGTATTTCCTGTGACCATTGTTCCAGAGAGCCCAGTTTTTTGGTTTTTGTTTTTGTAGTTTTCAACTTTTACTCTAGTTGGAAGCTTTCCACGGTTAATTTTTGTTGTCTGTAATATTGGATGCCTCAATTTTATCCAAAGTTGGGGTTTGACAGCCTGTTCAACAGCATGAGTTATATTGGGACAGGCCCGGGCATATAGCCACTTGTGGGTGTTAAAAGCCACATAAAGGTGATAGTAATTTCCTGATCTTTAGGCCATCGAGGACCTCATGCATTTTTGGTATAGAGAAACTATCTTGCTGTTAAACTTGAGAAGATCAGTCTTAGAACTAAAAAGATTAGTCATGTTATTTTCTCAACTGAAAGAGTGCTCAGAGAAATTTGTTCAGCTCCAAGTGTTTAAGCCAGACTCGGCTGATTCAATATTCTTGGTATTGTTGGGCTCTTGCTTATGTACATAGCAATTCAGGGACTCATGATCAAGGTTCTGGAAGAGGCTTTTAAAGAATTAATACTTAACTAAAAGCAAGGAAATGGGCTACATATACCCACCATTATTCAATGATATGTTGATAATACAATAGTCACCATATATAGTAACTGTATTCATTAAACAATAAACTAAAAAAAACAAATAAATCCATTTAAGATATAATACTTACCTTTAAGATGGAACCAGTCCAGGGTCCAATTTCCAATACAACCGGTTCAGTGACAGATACACAGGCTCAATATCACCTGTGAACCAGTACAGAACAGGTACAAAACCAGTACAAACCAGGTTCACCACAAAACCACTAATGTACTTCAGGGACTCCAAACTTAGATCATTCATAACCTCTGATGAGACTGCTTAACAAGTAATACAGTCAAAATACAACTAACACAAAATTAATTATATCAGGCATTAGTTATTTATATACACCCAGTCTGCCCTTTAGTAGGAAGTAGTTTATTGATATTTTTACTGAGTGTTCCTTCGACTATTGCTATTCAAACTGACTTCGGTGGTGTTATATCTCGAGCCACCATCACCCTAAACCCCAAAGTGGTTGTGACACACCCATACCTATAATGAGGATATAAGATGAGACATGTCAAATGTCATCTATCTGATCATTTGCACTAAGGGGCAAATGCACAAGGTCATATAGACTAGCAAAGCACTTAGGAAAAAAATTTATGAACATAAAGCATAAGTTCAAAAGGATGCACAATTAACACCAGTATCACATCATTCCAAGAATGATGGGCACAACTACACACACATGCAGTTCTCAATGCTAGAGTGATGTACCCCATAATTTGAGTCAACCGATACTGCTAGGTGAAGTTGAACTAAGCTGAGTTGGATGATCCAAATTACACTCTCTAGCCCCATTATGTATCAACCAATTAGTGTGACTCTTACTGGATATTATCCGGATTATCTAGCACTTAATAATCCACCTCAATATTCCAGAAATAAAAGTACTGTACATACCACCTCAAAGTGCAGGCATTGAGCTTCACTTCCATATGAAATATCACTGTATGATTAGCATATAAGCTGAATAAACGTTAATTCTTTACATGTTTTGATACCAAAATCATTAATATTTCAGATAGAAATTTTAATTCATTCAAAATTTTATCTAAAAGAGTAACATCTTCATAAATACTGGATATAAAGCTTGTCATTAAAATGAGGGAAATGTGTGCTTTACTTTGATATGTTTGCTGTGTTTGTACCTCAAACAGAAAATAGTTTAAACGTTTCTTTTAATGAGTACACCCATATGAGTCTGACTCTATGAGACCAATATTTTGCACACAACCAGAATATATTAAACATAATACTCTTGGGTAGCCTAAGAATTAGAGATTTACAATTAACTAGAAAATTTAGATATAGATAAATTAAATTTTTATTAGTTAATATCTTACCAAACAGACTACTGTCATTTGTCCAACAAGATATATCAGATTCCCACCAAAAGTCAGAAAAGATGTCCTGAGTATCCTCCAGCAGGACTGGCAATGCCTCATCACTTGCTAGAGATATAATGCTTCCTGTACTCACATCCCCTTTTTCAGTTTTAAAACCCTACCCTAAGGTCCCCAATAAGGTAAGAAAGTGGGGATGCTACAGTGGAAATGCCATGTCTCTTAGGTAAGGTATTAACTAATACAAATTTAATTTACCTATTGCAGACTACTAACAGAATAAATACCCAGTGGAAGGAGGGTAGCTGACTGGGGGACTGAAAAGAACTCTAAGAAGAAGTTAATCCCATTAAATGGTCCCAAGGTCTTCCTGGTTATACCAGTTAACGGACTGGGTATCCCACCCCTTCTTTTTCTATCCTGATATGGGAGAGGGAGAGAAAGAGTTACGTCCCTGAGGATTCCAAGAGGAAGGAGCCATGAAGGCTAAATAACACCATCTGACACCCCATGTGCCAGGATAAGGGACTCATTGAAGCTTAAGACCTTCCTTAGAAGGAGACATCAGCTTGCGCCCAGGTCAAAGGGAGGTTAAAAACAATGAAGACACCGAACTACCTAAAAATACCTGGATTACAGGTAAATGAGACTACATGGTAAATCTGCTGAGCCGCCACTATTGGTCCAAGACGATAGTGCTCAGAATCAGCCCAAGCCACATCCTTAATTAAAACTGAGTGAAGGTGTTATGTGACTTCCAGGCACAGCCTGAAAGAATCTGATCCAAGGAAACTCTTCTTTGAAGAGCCTTTGAAGTGGCAAAGGCTCTAACATCATTGGCTTAGACCAAGTGATTCTTTGTCAGACAGCTGGTAACACAGAATCATTTTTTGTTCAATCCAAGAAGAAATACTGGCAGTAGAGATATCCCTGTTGAAATTCTTCTTAAAGGGGATGAAAGACCAGCTACATGTTAGCCCTGTGGTCCTCAGTTTTGACCAGGTAATAGCATAAAGCCTGAACTGGGCAAAGTGACCTCTCCTCAAGAAATCTCTAAAGAGTGGGTGCTAAGGTTGGGATCACACTCTCCGGGCCATGTCTCCCCAGCTGGTTCTAGAAATCTCAGGGAAGGCTACAAGGTGAACTTTCTGATTGAACCAGTCTGATTGGTGTCAAATGTTCCTGTTCAGAAAGGTGAATATTTTACTCCTGCACTTGCCCTAACCCAAAAAGCCCAAATATGGTCTCAAAGGCAAGATGTTTCACGGAAGCTTTCCTGAGAGGTTCAGTGGAGGGTTAATCAATGGTATCTTGAACGACAGGTCGACAAGGTCCCAGAACCAGGGCATGTTGGGCCACTCTAGGGGTATCATGATCACTCTCTGAGAACAGTGACCGAGAATCTTGTTTATCACCCTGGTAGAGGAATGGGAGTGAAGGACTGGAGGTCCAGGCCTTCCCAGGACAGGCTCAGAGTATAAACTGCCCAGGCCATGGCATCTGGGACTGGGGATACTTATGTAACTTGTTGCAACTGGTGGCGAATATGTCTATCCAGGGATGGGGCCACCGGAGCAAAATTTATTTGGAGTCTCATGAAGCACAGACTATTCTGTTTGAATGACCTGTTTGTGATGAGAGAGCTTGTCAGCTATCATGTTTAAATCGCCTGATATCTGGCACAGAAAGACACCCCACTCTAATGTTGTCGGTAGCCACAAGGACAACTTGTCCTTTGCACAAAAATTCCTTTAGGGCCAAAAGGACCACTTTTAGTACCAGAAAGTTATGTGCACCTTGTTTTTTTAGGGAAAGGAACAAGCTTGCTGTGCAGTCTCCTAAATGTGTGCCCCAACCTTCGTTTGATGCATCTGTAAACTGAGAGGCACCGGAGAACAGTATCCTCCTACAACCACCAAAGAGGATGTGGATGGAGAAATTTTGCAATCGGACTATGCGGTTTCAGGGACTTTGGAATATGCCAATTGTTCTTTAGATGCCATTGTTTGGGCCCCATGTGAAGGTGACCTGATGGCACCTGGTTATCTGTTGCAGTCAGCAGACTTATCAGGGACATGAAATGCCTGACTGGTATCCTACATAGTTGAAAACTTGTCCTAAATCTTGACACAAGGTCAGGAGGATCTGGGTGTCCAAGTAACTCTGTCTTGCACCCTGATCAACCAGTCATCTAGGTACTGGTGGATCCATATATTCCTTCCCTGAATCACGAGTGTGACCTCCTTGACCACTATGGTGAATTCTATTGGAGCTTGGATAGGCCAAAGAGAAGAGCCCGAAATTGGAAACTTTAGTTCTGATAATCGAGATAATCTGAGATACTTCCATCTGGGATGTGAAAGTAGGCATCACTGAAGCCTAGTGAAGTGGCCCACTCTCCATTTTGAAGGGACAGCCTAATTGATTCTTGGGTTTCCAGAAGGAAACAGATCTACAAAAGCATCTTTCACAGGCTTTATTTGGATTTTCTCTGTGTCAGGACTAGCACCTTTCTTTTTGTGGCTGCCCTGTTAAAACACAAAAGGTGCAGGAGTCACAACAAACATGAAAGTTTAAGGCAAGAAGCACATTTAGAATCCTGAGAACAGATGGAACACTCTAACCACTGCCCATATTTCAAACAATTGCTGGTGCTGGTCAGGTACAAGAAGCACACATGCAAGGCAGTCATCTCTTCCCAACACACAGGGGTCATTTCCGGACCCCTTGTCATGGCAATAAGCACATTGTATATGAGTGTCAAAACTTGCAATTATGTGCCCTCACCCTCCTTTGTTCTGTCCACATGAGGTCACGATGTCCGTACAATATAATGACACACAAATCAACACAACCAAGCACTTAAAATAGTCAAAAAATATAAAATTTCTTGATATATTTAGCATTTTAAGTTACGCCTAGCACCTTATCAGTTATATCGTGACAGGTAGTTGGAAGGGCAGAGAAAACCAGTACATACAGTTGGTCAAGGTTTGCTGAGCTTGAGAAGAATGTCCAATCCTTTTTGTGCCAAAAATAGGACATGATGTCATAGCCAATGAGTACAGGAAGCATCAGCCCTCTAGTGAGTGTTGATGGCATTGTCGGTATGGCCAGAGGAGACTTAGGACATCTTTTGCTGATATTTGGTGGGACTGGCTTGCGTCAAACCAATGGCAGTAGTCTGTTGGGTAAGATATTAACTAATAAAAATTTGATTTACCTATACCTACATTTTCTAGTTATTTGTAAATCTCTAATTGCTAGGCTATCTAAGAGTATTATGTTCAATATATTCTTGAAGTGGGCAAACTGATGGGTGTACTCATAAAAAACACATTTAAACACTTTTACTGTTTGAGGTACAAACAGGAAACATATCAAAGTAAAGCACACATCTCCCTCATTTTAAAGACAAGTTTTATATCCAGCATTCATGAAGATATTACTCCTTCAGATAAAGTTTTGAGTGAGAAATCAAAATTTCTATCTGAAATATTAATGATTTTGGTATCAAAACGGGTGAAGAATTATAGATTATTCAATTTATATGCTACTCAGATGGCAATATTTCATATGGAAGTAAAGCTCAATGCCTGCACTTTGTGGTAGTATGTATAGTATTTCCATGTTTTATATTTAAAATTGTTACAGGAGCAGATAACGCTTGGTACCCATAAAAACTTTTGGTCCCAAAAATTTACCCTTTTCACTATGGGCGTACCTCAATCCTAAAGTTAATTCTAATTGGACTTTTATAACGCCTAATCTCCCATACAAAGAGGACTCTAAGGCACAACAAAACAAAAAAAGCAGTCAACAAAAATCTTACGAAGCTCCTGGAATATATGGAATATGGCTTTATTATACACTCTGTGAGAGAACTTCCTTCCAAATCAATCTTCAGGTTAGGGAGGTGAAGCATAAATACATTTATCCCAGAAGTATAGGAGACCAGCATAGAAGAATAAAGGGAAGAAACCGTCGCCACCCACCACTACCCCATTGGACTGGCTGGCCCAAGAAGCTGTTTTCAAGAACAGTTGGAAAGTTCCACATGTTCTTGGACCCATAGATGAGAAGCATACAGACTTAAAGAGTCTCAGAAATGGAAGAAGCCAATTATTTAAATATAAAAGCTTCCACTACCTGATTATGCTGGTATTGGTCAGTTTGCCCAACAAGTTCATGTGGAGAGATGATGGCTCCAGTGGCTCCTTCACAGATGCAGATTTTTAACCAGCCACGGCTGAACAAGATCAAATCGACCAATTGATCCATTGCCTCCCTACCCCCCCCCCCCCCCCCCCCCCCCCTCTTATATCCCCAACTTTAACTACGTCCTGGTAAGAAATGATGCTTTTTCAGTCATATTGTATTGCATTTTTGTGAAATATCTCCTTTACTAAAGACCTCAAAGTGCTATTTGACCCTTCCCGACTGAACAAGTACAGGCCAAGCTATCCTTGACTGATATCCCTCTAACCTCAGGGTTAACCATTCATGAATGTCCCTGACGTCCTTTAGTCTGACACTGGGGATAGCACCCAGTGAAAGCCAAAACTCCTGAGATAGACTACTTAAGGAACTAGGAGACTGTATCTGATGGACTCTACATAAATTTTCCCTTGAGCCCAATGCAAGCAGTAAACCGAAAAAAGCCCTTCTTATGGTCACCTAAAACCCAAATAGAAACAAGCTTAAACTCTGTTTTGCTTTCTCTGTTCAGTCACCCTTTTTCTGTGGATTTTTTCAAATATTTCAAAAACAAATATCGTCTCCATTTTATTTTTGTCAAAATGCTGAATATTTTAGAGCACATTCAACTTTGCCTTTTGTGACACAAGTTATTATATCCAAATCAGTTTTTAACAATCTTTCTTCAAACTACAATTTTAATTTAATAAGTACTTTTTTCAATTTTTTTCTAAAGCATTTACTTTTGACAAAATATTAACTTTGTATATATATTTATTTCTTCAACTTCCTGCAAAAGCCAGCACAACTCCATCTTCTGCTGCTTTATTTAATGTGATCTAATGCCCAGGTCCCACAATGGTGAATTTTATTGGCGAATATTGGTGAATAACACATTCTTTAATGTTTTTGGTGGATTCCTCAATATTCTCCATTTATCTTAATTAGTCGTCACCTTACGGTGACAACAACCTGATGTTCAAACTTGTCACTGGTATTCGCCATTTTATTTGCGATTTTTAAGTTCCACAATTTGCCACTGTGGATAGCATATTCTTCCATGTTGTAGCTCTGTGACAGGGCAATCATCATTCAATCGTACTATTTCTTGGTCATTGTAAATTCACCAGACATTCTTCCTTGTTCTCAACTGATTCTTCCTTGAAGGTAGAGGAGTCTTCACAGGTCACATTCATTTCTCCTCTACCTGTAGTTAATTCGTGGGTAATTGTAGACAAATTGCTATATATCTTCACCAGTTCGTAGGGTATTCTCTGTATATTCCTGCTTTGTTGAGGTTTAATCTCAGGACAGTCAAAGAGCATCGTAGAACATCGTGAAACTTCGTAAAGTATGAAGATCTTTTATGACATGATCTTTTTTTTCAGAGAATTCTGGCGAATTTGACGTCAAGATGATCATAGCACCCTCTACAGTGTGTGACCAGCATAAACTTTCTTCCTTGGTAGCATTTGCAAATTATTTTATATAACAAAACAAAAGTTTCTAAAACCAGAAGTCTATAAGCTGGTATGACTCTGCAAGACTTGTCATGATATTTTGGGACAGAGACACTCACTTGCAAATATTTTTAAATGTTTCATTCTTACACCACAGCCTTTAAGGGCTGTTGGGGTATTGTTCTCAAACATGGCATCCAGATGGGCGGGTGGGTGGTCGGTTGGTTGGGGTGTAGGTGTCCAGCATCATTGTGTGACCTTGATTTGACTTTTGACCTTGTAGTAGTGACCTTCACCTTTTAAATTTTGTCCAGGCTATATCTCAGAAACCCTAAGGTGGCCGAAGTTGGCACTTAGTATGGACATTGGTTAGGGGTTTTAGGTGTGCAATGTCATGGTATGATTTGACTATTGACCTTGTCATAGTGACCTTGACCTTTAAAATATTGTCTGAGCTATATCTTAGAAACCGTAAGGTGTAGCAAGTTGATACTTGGTTGGGACATTGGTTGAGTGGGGTAGGTGAGCAATGTTATAATGTAACCTTGATTTGACCTTGCTGTAGTGACCTTGAGATTTAAAATCCTGTCTGGACTATATCATGTAGTGACCTTTACCTTTAAAATCTGGTCCAGGCTATATCATGGAAACCATAAGTAGTGGAAAGTCGATACTTGATAGGGACATTGGTTAGATGGTGCAGGTGCATATCATGATGTGGCCTTGAATTGACCTTTGACCTTGCTGTAGTGACCTTGACCTTTAAATTTTTGTTTGGGCCATATCTCAGAAACTGTAAGGTGTAGGAAACTGATTTTTGCAAGAGTCGTTGGTTGGGGAGTGCAGGTATGCTAAATTTTAGTGTGACCTTGAACCTTGGCTCTGCCAAAGTGTGTTCATATTTGACACATATTTCTCTCATGACAAAGATATATGGATTGCTGTAACTTATTATTGTATATATTTTACTTAATTGTGCTAATCCCATTGGCAGCTATACTTCAAGGACGTTTAATTACTAAATCTTACATCTTCATAATTTTAGTTTACTAATTAATACTGTCACCTTGCTATTGAATTGTCTTTATCTTTGCATGCATAATCTCTTTCTTTGACGTTGCTTTCTCTACTTTAACATTATTTGGGTCTTTATATAACTAATAGTGTTTGCTCTAAAAGTCTCATGATCTTTTTCTGTTTCACTTCTTCTATATCTTATGGTGTCTTATGTTTCCCCGGGCTGTGGGGTACAGGCATCTCCAACGTTATTTTTTTGTCTATTGGCCAGAATAGTAATTGTAAAACTGGGGTAACACATAGAATGCCGTCCATAACTATTTTTCGGAACATTTGCTCTAAATATTCTTCCAGCAAACATGCTTTTAACAATAATTGTACTTTTTTCTTTCCTAATAATAGTTGCATATTTACATCTACCTAAAAGCTTTGTAGTATTCTTTTTGTGAAACCCATATTTTGAGCTATTTTTCCAAACTTTAATTCTTTTACAACGAATAAAGATTTAAATTTTTCAATCATGAAATTGATAACTTTTGTACATATAGAACTTTGTTAAAGCAAAGGTATGTCTCTATTATTTGTAAATACAGTAGAACCTCTATTATCCGGCCCTCTATAATCCGAATCTCTGGATTAACTGAAACGAAATCTTATGTCCCTACATATAATGCATGGTCTAGCATGAGCGATAATACAGGATTTTACACAGTCTCAGGAACCATTAATTCTAGTGCTTTATAAAACATACCGTCCACAAAAAGCTTTTTGATATTTAATGCCATTGTTTAAATCTGGGAGGGATAAAATTCATTTACATTACCCTGCTACACAACTTCTGTGATAATGCACCAATTACTGAAAGCGTAATCAGTATTAATTTATAATAATCCCAGAGTAGATCAATTCGCAAACTGACAAAATGCAATGAAAGAATAGCATCAGCAATGCATTACCAGCTGAACATACCTAGCACTGAATGCATATTCACTTGGGGTTTTACAATAAATAATCATTCGGAGTTTTTCAATTGACTAAATGCATGATGACGTTTATCCAAAATGAAACGTCAACAATGTGTGTACCAACCAAACACACCCACATAAGGAAGCAAATAAGTCAAAATTAGAAGGTCGGTTATATCATATTACACAAATATATGAAACTACTTCATCAATGGCTATCCACATGTACAATTCGTTCACAAAAACGATCTTTCTTCAATTCACACCCAAACTTGATAACCACTAGGCTGCTGAGGATATATCCCGACTGCCCAAGTATAGCTCAAGCTTTCTAGTGACTGATATCCTCCAACTGAAAGACAGAGTCTTATAGATGACCACTTATCACCAATATACTGATGTTCTTTAGCCTGCCACTAGGGTAGGACCAGATAAATAAAGAATATTCATTTTAAATGCTTAGCCCAGCCACGATGTATCTGCCAGGTTTGATGTACCTAGGTTTGGACCCACGTACTGTGTTCCTATGCAACTGTGCTACCATAATCGTACTTCTCAAATATATGGTTGAAGTAATTTCTCAATCAAAGGAATGGACATTGGTGAATGACTACCGAACCAAAATTCCCAAACCCCTCCAAAAAAACACTCTTGAGTCAACAGCATCACTGAGTAGTTTGTCTTCTGTAGCTTAAGTACAGAACTGAGCTTTACAATATACTGCTTCCTGGTTGAAATTGAAAGTTTATACACTTTATCTTAGGTGAATGCCTCACCAGACTTTACAATGCATAGGTCATTAGCCTTGCCAATCTTCAATTAAGGGCCCGCTTGGTGGACAAACAGTGGAATAATTTGAGACTCTCCCTACAGGAAAGGCAATCCAAAATTGCTCAGAAATAGTTGGTTATCGGTCCATTTTAAAGTTTTGACATATTCATCCACACAATAGAGCCTCCCCCTACATAGAATATAATGATTTAAATAATATATCAGTTTAAAAAACACAAACTTGTACAAGTCTATCCAAGATGGTAGCCAAGCAAAAAAAAGAGTCAGAACAAACTCATCTTGCCACCATGTACCACCTTGTGGATTTTCTGGGTAATCAGGAACATAATAAAACTCTTTTTCGAAGGTTTAGTCATCTGAGAGGTGAGGCGAGCCTCATAGATGGCTCTGAATTTGATTATGAAAAAAGAAACATCAGTACATCCTAAAAAATAGGAACCTAAAGAATAGCGTTGAAAATCACAAGCCTATTCATTTCAGGCAATTAATTAAGTTTCTGTCTGCAAAAATGCAGGAACCATATACGATCAATAACCCCATGCTAGAACTAGTACGCTATGATTTTTTTTCATCCAGTATTCATGGTTAGTGAAGATGCAAATTATTCAAACTGAAAACTATAGAACGTTCATGTAACAGCTTTCTTTTGAGTAGAAATGGCTACATACTTTCAAGATGTGAGTGATATAAAATAACCGTTAATGGTCACAAATTAAAAGCATTCCGACACATGCAAAACATTTTGTACTAGTAAAAAACTTGTCCAGTTACCTGAACTTTCCCAATGGTTGTTGTAACCTTCAAACCAAATAAAAAAATTGGTAAACATATTTAGCATCCTTGCAATGAATACTTCCTTCCAGAGTGCTCATGATCGACCTTTTTGGTCCCAAAGCAGTTCCAGTTAATCTTGTGTCATGATCTATAGTTTGCTATTAATGACCATCTTATTCAATCTTGTCACTCAGATGAGAGCACCTCTTTTTTCCTTTTCTTTACTTTTCTTTCTTGTTATTCGATCTTGTCACTCAGATGAGAGCATTTCTGTCATTTTTATTTACTTCTTTTAACAAGATCAGTTGTAGTGACTGTAGTTATTTGATCCCAGCACTTCTTTCATCTTCTCCCTCCGATCTACTCTCTATAATGATATAACCCACTCAATGTATTGAGAATGACAATAAATTCCACTTTGTCAAATAAATTTCAAAAATAGCCACTACTAGGGTAATTACAATTTTAGGCCCTTCCGAGCTAATTGTATTCTGACACTCATCCAGCATATTCCCATTTGCTTAAGTGCCTAAAACAATAAATGACACAATACTGGTGCTCTTGGGCCATGCATTTAAGATATTTAAAAGCTCCTGGGTACATGTTTAAACATTGGAAGTCAGTTTCGTACATTGCTATGTATTGTGTCATGCTAATAGCATAGTATATAAAATAATTGGAAATTAATGGTTTCAGGGTAAAACAAAATGTATACTGGCACAATTATTACCTCCCAATTCCAAACTTCGGAGGGAGGGGGGTGCTGGCAGTTAGGAGTCAGATTTGTGGTAGTGGAATGGGGGTATTTTCAGCTTGGTGGCTGACTATTGTATTTATTGCATGCAAATAGGTTTTATTAAGATTGTATCCCCTCAATTTATGCTTTCTGTACACAATGTCATTTAAACCTATTCCCAAAGAGGTTGAGGTCACAAAGGCCCGTGTAGGAAGTTTTACTTTATTTCAACAGTTGATAACTGGTTTAGAACAAAGTGATTAAGTGCTAAACTTGCTAATGAATCAGCCAGAGAGGCCTTTGCTTTTGTAATAGTGATTAAGTGTATTATCACCTGTGTGTATATTGCAGATGAATAGGCAGTGAAGAAGATATTCATCTGAGTTTTGCAGATGAATAGGCAGTGGAGAGGATATTCATCTGAGTTTTGCTTTTATGTCCCTTTAAGCAGCTAGCTAGGATTACCTGTAGTATACTGCAGTGAATCCTAACTACACAGGTGCAATATTTTGCTCAACATTTGCTCTTCATTATAGACAAACAAAGTGAACAGTATTTGTTGTTCAAATTTTATTAACTGACTTTTCCAAACAAAATTGCATCATATTAGTGTCTGCCAAAAATCACAAAGCATTTGTAGTACAACCATCAGAATCAGAGACACTCCAGCAATCATTTGTTCATAAAAAGTCTAGAAGAATATGACGCTGCAAATTAGTAGACCACCTAACACTTCAACACCACCAAGTAGAAAAAACGGACCTACTGCATTTCCAAACAAGTCAATCATAAGCCCTGCAAAATAAATATATTTTGTTTGATAATAATACCCGAAATGATTATATATATATATTAATAATAACTGTAATATGGGTTGTCAGCCAAACCGTAGCCAGTCAAATCCTTACAGTAAGATGTGTGTGGGCCCTCCGCCGGAACCTGTTTAAAATGCTGTACAGAGTGATGAATGTAGCGGAATCTATTCTTAAACTATCATTAACTGTTACTGCTGGCTCTTGATGACAGATAGTAAAATATCAGATTTTTATTTTTGAACCATAACCTTAAACTCAACTTCAAAAACTAAAGCATCATTTAAAGGTCCAAAAGATAATTTATTGTTGCTATTGTTGTTTTATACCCAGTGCCGTGTGTCCTTTACATCATAAGTCAACTAATTATTTGACCAGTTCTGACTGCACAACTACGGTCCCACTCTAGTGATTAACATTTCCATAACCGAAACACAAAGTCACACGGATGGCAATTTGTAAAATAATTTGGTTTGCTACCGGGAATGATACCCTTCAACAGAGGACCAACATTTGTAAGTGGTCATATGAGCCATTATGAGTCTGCCTGTACTTTGGATGGAACCAAGGTTCTCTGTGTGTATACACAAGTCTGTTACTTGAATGGTTACAGTGGCAGACGAATTGATTTATCAGTATTTTTATGATCAGTGACTCTGACTCAAGCTCTCAAATTAACAATATCAGCAAATAGGAAAACGTGTTAACATTTCAAGAATTAATTTTTAAAAATTGTCAAAATCATAATACCTACCACAGAGTACATATGAGAAAAACCAGGAAATTCCAATGGAAGTTAATAATAATCCAGCTCCTTTGTTTACATTGTTACCATGAAGAATGTGTACCACCAAAGTATTCTGTAAACTTGTATATCCCCCTGAATAAAACAAGATACGTTAAGTAACCAAAGAGACCACGTAAAGTTTGCAAGGTGATTATCACTATAACTATTGCTGCTAGTATCATTTTAGTAGTAAAGGTTGTGGCCTCAATGAATATGTTTGTAAATGTAAAATCAATATGTGGCCATGAAAAAAGTGAATTCAGGAAATCTATGGGTGAAAGTTTAATATATCATTACGGATGATAAAATAATCACATATTGTAACTAATATATTGACAGGGAAATGTATAAGATTTGTATTCACTTAAATAGATAACCAACAAATTAAATAATTCAAATTTTATTTCAAACTTTCACTTTCTAAATAATCAATCGACTGATTGATTTAGTGTTAATGTTGCTTTCCCCACTCAATAATACATTCATAATACATTCATATTCGTATCATAGTAGGCAGTTTAATAAATAAATACATTTTTTATAAGTTAATACCTTGCCCAATGGACAATTGCTTTACCGGTCGGCACAACTGGTCCTGCCAAATTACCGGAAGAGCTGTCCTGTTATATACTGTTATACCGGTCTAGTACTGTGCGTTCCATAGATGGCGCATTGTACCTCCTTCCTGGCTAGACAGCATGACGTCATGACACCTTTGTTTTGTTTTCTAAACCTATTTAAACCTCTAGTAAGCTGATAGTGGGGTCAGTTGTGAGGCCCTTACCTGTCATTTCAATAAGGTATTAACTTATAAAAATTTAATTAACTTATTACATTTGTAATTTTATTGCGTTAATACTTCTTACTCAATGGACAATTGCTAGAATAACTAAAAGCTTGGTAGGCGGGTCATTTACTAAGTGCTGCAAGTGAACTCACAAAAAATCAAAGGCAATGGTGTTCCTAAACAGGACTCCAGTAGGACCTATGGGTCGGATGCCGGTGTCCAGGTTACTGGCAGTATATCAAATTTGCCCCCTGTTTTTAAACAGACCTCTGAGGTAGGGGAAGAAAAGAGTTCATTCTCTAGAAATAAACCTCCCAAAGGAATCACGTCAGATTTTTGGGTTGTTTTTTTTTTCTTTTGTGTAACTATATAAAGCTGTGTACAATATATACATATCTACAAATCTGGCCAGCTAAAAGGCGGAAGCTAACAGGAATACCGTATTGAAGGTCAAATGCTTCAATGAGGCCTCTTCAAAGGGAGCCTTTGTGATTTGGTACAGCACCAGGGAAAGGTTCCAGGAGGGAATACCATTGTGACCCTTGGATCTGTCTCTGTGGAAACTATCCAAGAAACGAATAAGATTCTCCTCTTTGCTGACATTAATGGGCGAAATTCCTTGTTGGTCTGCAGTGGCTTATTTGTAGTCATCAATAGTACTTGGCTGAAACTTCCCGCCCCAGAACAGACACAGGAAGAAGTCGGCTATGGACTTTATATTGATGCCCTGAAGTCCACCTGATTACTGTGCCACCACTTTATAAAAATGGCCAACTTTGCTGTATAGACTGATCTGGCTGAGACCCTCTGAGGAGCCTTAATTTATGTTGCCACTGCCTCAGAGAAGCCCTGCTCCTTGATGCTCTAGGAGCCACTGATGTTCTAGTTGCCACTGCCTCAGAGAAGCCCTGCTCCTTGATGCTCTAGAAGCCAGGCATGCAGGTTTAGAATTAAGAGATTCCTGTGAGGAATCTGACTGAATGACTAGGTCAGCAGATTGGATAGGTTAGACAGGCACAATGGGGTCTCAGACGACATGGTTACTAGGTCTCCAAAACCAGGGAAAGTTGGACCACCCTGGAGCACTCAGAATGATTTTCTTGCATGGGTATCCTTGTAACTTCCCCACTTTTGCCCAAGATGGCTACCAGTGGTAATGAATAGGGGTCCAGATACAACCAAAGGCACGCTGAGTGCATCCACTACCCAAGTTAAGGGATCTGAAACCGGTGACACAAATTGAGGTAATTTGTTGAACCTCATCGCAAACAGATCTACTTGAGGATGGTTCCACTTTGTAAATAATAACTGGAAGGAGAGGACACTCTGTCTGGATGTTTTTGCCAGCCTGGATAGTTTGTCTACTATCACATTCAGCTGGTCTGGAATGTGTCAGGCCTTGAGAGACACCTATTCCCTGGGGCACCAGGTTAAGCTTCTTTAACGAAGGACACACACAGGGCCCAACAGTAAGCCTCCTTTATATAGACAACCACTGTGGTGTTGTCTATAGCTATGAGTACTATTTGGCTCAAGCAGAACTCTTTCAGATCCAAGAAGACCACCTTTAGTTTTAGGTAGTATATGTGCAACTTGATTTCTGGAACGTACCTGGTTCCCCTCGCACTTTCTTGTGTAAATCTGTTGTTTTCTGCCCCACATGTGAGGGTGGAGCGATCTAGGGATAGGATCACCTTTTCTGGTGATTCTGGTACTCTCCGGTTGTTTTTCCAGAGCCACTGTATCAGAATCATATGGAGTTGACCTATTTGGATTTGCTTTTTGTTCAGCTGTTAAGAGCCATGTCAGACAACAGCTGCCAGGTCGGCTCGTAAAGCAGTTTCTGTATGTTTGCATTTAAAGTCTGCCTCTGCTCTAGAGTGGGTTTGACATTGCCTTCCTTCAGATTGAACTGGTAACCTACGAAGTCAAAGACTTGTTTGGATCCAGTTCTGAATTTTCCATGTGTACTACCAAACTTAGTTCGTCACATAGGGCTACAAGGGTTTGTGTATGCTGGAGACAGATTTGGCGGTATCTGGATGGAACAAGTTAGTAATCTAGGTACTGATTACTTCTGCCCTAGTGTAAGGCCATCAGTTTGACCTCCTTTGCCACCACCCTGAATTTCATGGGTGCTGTGCTGACAGACCAAATGGTAGATCTTTGAATTGGTAGGACTGACCTGGAACATGGAAACATGGAAAGGTATTTCCTTGACTGGGTACATATGTACTGGAATGTGGAAGTATGCGTCCTTCAAGTCAATGGAAGTGACCTTCTCCTCTGTATGGTGTGAGGTTCTTGTATTCTCTGGTGTTTCCATTATGAAAGTCTCTGATTTCAGGTATTTGTTCAGTAAGCTCAGTTCAAGGATTGGCCTCCCTATGATGTTGGGTTTTGGAACAAAGAAAGATCTGTTGAAGAAAACCAGAAATGTCTGATTCTTGATCTTTTCTACCGCATTCTTTTAATAAGTACATGTAATGCCTCCATCAGGTAGCTGTTCCTGAGACGATTGCCATAGCCACTTATTAATTCTAGAAACCTGGGCCAAACTTGTTGGTTTTGAAAGGGGAGGGTGTAACTTGTCTTGAGGATTCTTATAACCTTGGGACTGGCCCCAATAACGGCCCAAGTTTCCCAAAACTGGTTCAGTCTGGCCTGAAAGGTAGATTATGAGCATCATTGTAAGCATTTGTGACATGTTGGACAGAAGACAACAGATTTTAATATCTTTACTTTAAAGTCTGCAGTTTTGTTTTAATGTCTGATTCACTGACTGAACATTTAAAGTCTGACAACTTTGTCTTGTTTGTCTGTTTCAATGTTTTACATTTAAAGTCTTTCTGTTCTGACATCTTTCTCTACATAAGCAAAATTTGGAACACAATAATTGTATTTTGAGAAGGGTAACTCCTGGCGGGTCGTTGTGAATAAAAGGAGATAAGTCGCCATACTATGCTGGACTTTTGTTAAACACCAGCTGAACCCAGCCACCTGGTTACAGATAAAAGTAAAGTCCCTGGTTAATCTCTCACACTTTCTAAGAGTCTCTTGTGAAATGGGTCTGGAAGAGAGTATCCTAGTGGTCAGATTAGCTTTAGAGTCTGTCTGGCAGAGATTAAGTGCAAAAAAGTACAGAATAGAAATTAGGTTTGAGAAGTCTTGTGAAGGCACTGTTACGCTTTGTCGGTTCTTTGCCCCAATGTGACACCTTGGGTCTTGAAAAATCAGTCTTATCCACATGCACATCATACCATCTCTGTGTTGATGGGACCTTCAAAATCGGGTCTTCCAACAGTCCATTAGCATCACTACCCCTGGGTAACCTTCAGACACGGTCAGGTTGAGTTTCTCAAGCTCCCGACAAAGGCACTCATCTGAAGGCAGCTTAACAGAGAGCTTTCCAGTGCTGTGACTTCTAGAATCAAAGGGGTTGTCGTCATGGGAGGAAGCAGAACTTTCAACTTCTGGAACTTGATCCCCGTTCATGAAGGACCTGACTGCCCTAACTGTCTATGTAAGTCTGCTACTCTGATATCTGCTGGTCAGGTTCCTGGGTCAGAGTACCAGTTTTTTTAGTCGTCACCCTCTTTATCAATAGGAAGGCCAGGGGAAGTTGGTTCATCAAAGTCAGAGTCTGGATACTGTACACTTTCATTGGCAGAGGTAGAAGATCTAACAGCACCAACAACAGGGTGGTGTTGAACATTCTGTCAACGTTCTCAGTTGTCGGCTTCATAACAGAAGACAGGAGAGGCCATGTTAAGTATGAATCACAACATATAAACTTCAGATGAAACTAATGTTCAATTCTAATCTAATCCATACTTTTCTTCAAACTTTGAGAGCTTGTCGAACACAGTCTGCACAGTCCAACAGCATTGCTAAAGGAAAAGTATGCGACGATGTCACACTATTTAGACAGGAAGGAAGTATGATGCACCACCTAGTGAAAGCACAGTACCAGACTAGTCCTGCTACTGTATAACACTACGGCTTTTACTGTCATTTGGCAGGACCAGCCATGCCAGCCGGTAAAGCAATTGAACATTGGGAAAGAAGTATTAATGCAATAAAATGCTTATTTGTCAGGATTATGCACTCAAAGCCACCATATACTGTCAAGCATCCAACATGTCCCCTTTGAAAATTATTAAAATATTGTCACAAACAAGAGAGCATCCCACCATGACCCACATTTCTGTGTATACAAATAAACACTGTTACAAAATCACTTACAGGCCTGTAATGCATATAGAAAAGTAGCCAATTCTCAGATAAAGTTCCCCAGTAACATTTTAAAACTATAGAGTCTACATGCACTTTACATATATTTTTTTGTACAAATATAACAATTCTTAACTTAAGTATAAATACCTGCTATGCTCAAGCTGTATTAAAAGTTTTCATAGCTGTCCACTATTTGAGTGAATTTGGTACCATGAGGGAAAGCAAGTTTGATGGACTTGATAAGGTGCAAACAATTCAATATCAGTTGTAATTATTGTTTGTTTTAACATTCTCTATAACCAGCATGGAAGTCATTCATTCAAATTTGCTTTGAGGACTTCTTTAATTTACCAAATGGTACAGACTACATGCGTGGCACCATGAGTACAGTTGTGAGCTATTACAAAGGATGTAACTTTAATCAATACTGGAAAAAGTTGACTTACCAGAAAAGGTGCCCCACATTGCAGCAAATATAGCAAATGAAATATAATCCTTTGCCAGATATGAGAGGAGTGATGTGATTCCATCCAATATGGCTGTGCCTCCACTTATAAACGGTTTATACTTTACAAGTATTGGAATATCTGAAATTTTTCCCCAAAGTAACCGACTAACCACATTGAAAATCCCAAGAATAGACACTAAGAAGGCTGCTGATGACCTATCTATACCACAGTGAACTGCTCTTATGGGTAGCAAGAGTAATGGAGCCATTTGACCGAAATATGCCATGGGAAGACCAATACAATACAGAATAAAGGGAAAATTTTTAAATAATGAAAAATCTATTGATTTTTTTAACGCAGAGAATAATGTCAAGCATATGACACATTTGGATGATTGTCTTGTTGATGTCAGTTCATTCTGTGGTTTATTACTGGCACTTCCAAATACCATGCTTGTACTTTCCTGTTGAGTGTGTGTTTTCATCCCTGCTCCCAATTTTGAATTCACATAACAATCAATAATGTTGCCTCTGGAAGAAGATAAAGACATTGTCACATCTTTACTGAATACTAAAGAAATCAAAGATGTTCCCAGCCTGAAGGTATCTACAAGGCTACCATGAGTTCGTAAATCCATGGCTGATGCAGTCTGTGCCACCTTGCTTTCATTGTCCTGGCTAGCCAATTGAACAAAGGAATGATGCATTACCTTTGGACACTGTAACCTTTCATCTTTGAAAGACCTGTTTTTGTCAGCTGTAAGTGTAGTATTTTGATTAGTTTCCGATGAACAGATGTCATTCATTGTAAAAGACTGTTGTTGCCTCAACAGTAAAAGAAATGCTATTGGTAGACCATGCATGTGTATAGCTGCATTCAGCAGAAGTCCGCCAGTCCATCCAAAATTTGAAAACAGTAGTTCCAGAAGTGGGGGCCAAATAAAGATTCCAGTAGAGATGCCTGTCGAAACAATTGCATTGGCTAGTCCTGACTTCTTGTGAAAGTAATCCTGAAATGCTGTGGAGATAACGACAAAGAAACAGCCAAAGCCTATACCTGAAAATAATGATCATGCAATTATTCATTAAGTTACTTTTTATCAGGAACGTGGAGAAGAATATTGGCTGCAACATCAAATTCAAATATGAATGACATATATGTTTTGGCAGCAAGTTAATTTGGTAGAATTTCAAATTCTACTGTTAGAAAGTCCAGTTGGGAGTTTGTACCAAGTTTAGCTTGGAAGAAAGTAAGGTTGGAATTTCTAATGGTAGAATATCAAATTCTGCAAGATTGGAATTTTCTACCAACTTAGTAGAAATTTAAATTCGTTTGAATTTCCAATTCAAGAAATCATGCACATGACCAAAGTTTAATTAAACATTTTTGGTACAATAGATAATATTACATAAACTTAATAATGTTGAGATATCATAACATACCTATTATAGAAGTCAATATCACATAAACATAGTGTTATGGTAATTTAACTAATTTAATTAAAGTTTTAAACATTTTTATGACTCTTTGTTCAGAAAATTCAGAATTATCGAACAATTTTATGTGTCCATACCATTAGAAACTGGATAATTATTTTAGAACCCATTATGGATCACAAATACACTTTTAAGAGACCTTTGAACAGTATTTTAATAAGCAGAGTGAAATTTTGAATTGGAAAGAGAAAGGGAAATTGGTGCATCTAACAGAAAAAGTATCACAAAATAGTTGATACTTTTAATTTTCATAACGGTAAAAAGTGATACTAGTTTATATTTCAAGTACTAAAGAAACAAATAGTTGAAAATAACAAAAAAAGTTAGCCCTTGATTTGCTGTATCATAAGGAGTCCATTTTGAAAAAGAAACATCCACAACATTATGGTACTGCACCATAAATAGGGTAATACTTTATATAATTCCTTTAAGTTCCATCTTCTATTAACAAGCCAAAAAATTAACTTTGGTCATATTAGTGGACAAGCCATGAAAGTCTTGAGAGAAAAAAAAAGAGAAAAAAAGTAATTTATGGAAATGCGAGCCTTGTAGAGAATTCATGCTTAAAGAAGACCCAAGTTGTACACAAGTAGTTTAATATCAAAACTAAAATTTTAACTGGACTTTCTACCAGTAAAAAATTTCCAAACAGGACTTTCTCCCTTGACATATTTCATACATAAGAAATATCAAACAAGATGACAAAATTATATCAGTGCATATAATATATTAATAATCTTTATGTGTGATTTACTTTGTGTATATGTCTAATGAGGAATGATTTACGTTTAGTGTCCACCATTTATATGACTAATAATTAAAAGTCCATATTTAATAAGTGCTTCAAAAAAGGCTGGAATATATAAGGGTACCAGGAAATATAAAAACTTCAATTTTTAACATGCAATTTCTCCGCCATTTCTGCATGGATTTTAATTCAGCAGAGCAGAGATATTGTACAATTACTTGCCTTATGATGGATATCAGATAATATTAGGTAACTTAGATTCAGAAATATGAACGAAAAGTGGCACTCGTCAATGAATTTGTAGTGCTAATTATACAAAGTGGCACTGGTAAATGTATGTATATATAGATATATGTATATTGTCATGTACATATCCCCCTATTTAGGACAAATGTAGTATGTGACGGATATTTAAACTTCTATTTTAACATTATTACAATGAAAAAAGGTTTAGACTATCATTTTGTCATACTTTCTAAATGCTGACACATATTTTTAACAGAAGTGAAAATATGAAGAAAACAAAATTTAAAATATAACCTGGAATTATTCCATATGTAAACAAGAACCAGGCAAATCCTAATTGAGGGAACACCCCACAGGTAATGTGACTAATGACAAGCAGAACTGTTCCAGCAATTGCTACTTTACAATGTCCATACTGCTGCAGCAGTCCACCTATCACTATGCCTGAAAATAAGAAATACCTGCCTTGAAGCTTTGAGTTTTGAAAGAAATTACTAGCCTGTTTCTAAGACATTTAGACAGACAAGTACTCAAAATTTGAACCTAGTCCCTCTTTTAAAAATAGAATTTCTTTACCAATAGATTTTCTTTACCCTTGCACAATATACAGTGTGAACTACCATGAGACTTATTTTCTATTTTATTTCATTCTTCTGCAAGAATAAAAATTCATTTCAACAGGCATTACTACATAAACATTTTGCATAAATGTTAGAGCACAACACTGGGTAATGCAAACACATGATTCCAGTGATTATATCTTACATTAGATTTACCAATTTAGTCCACATCATAAAACTAGAATAATTGAATATAGTAATTAACATGTTTTTTTTTGGTAAAATATAAACACCAAAGTACCAGATATGTATTGGTTGTGACATAAATTCTTGATGCAGTTTTTAAAAACTCGCCATCATTAACAACACGCTTAAGAAGACAGATTTAATACTGTTTCTTTCTGGGATACAATTCAAAATGTAGTTTATATCCAGGAAATAGCTTTATATCCTTTTACTGACGATACAAATGTGTATCTGCTACACAACTTTACCACATATCCCTGCCAGACTCAGTCGAAAGGCACCAATCCATGCCACATACTTCTCTGACATGCCAAATCTGAAAAAAATTAAAACAACCATTACCTGAGAACCACACAAACCTTCAACTCTAGAATTGCTTCAAATTATGGATTTTCAATACAGATCAGGATCATCAATCTGGATCCAGATCAATTTTGAGGAGGTACAGACATGGGTAGACTCCACCTTTTGAGTAATTATAGCCTCAATGTGTTGGATAAGTTTTTGAGTTATGCACACAGATATTGCTGGAAAATCATAAAACAATTCTGAAGTCATGATTCAGATCAGGATCATCAATCAGGAAACGACGAGAGGCAAGATTGGACCCTACCTTGCATGATTATATGAATCTGATCTGATGTATAGCTTTTAGTTCTGTGTATGGACAATCAAACACACATAGTGGACTTGATTGCAATACAATACTCTCAACCTCCCCTCTGGTAACAAAGACGCCTTTTTACATAATGAATTATAAAAAGGTACAGAATATCATTTTGTCATAATGTTTATCAATCAAGTTTAAGATTCTCATCAGTTTGATTATGTTATTTTTATTCATACTGTGTAACACCTCCAACTCTAAGCATTTATCACAAATCTGCTGGGTAGAGGTGTTTTGACAGCTAAGCCTGTACAGTAAGTGGCCTATCCATCACATATTTATGGTATTGTTGAAATAGTGTAGTACTCTCCATTTGAAATACTATAATATTGTCTGTAAAGAATGTTTTTAACAGCAAGCTGTAGCGAGACTCATGCTTGTAAAGACCAATTTTTAAGCGCGAGCCTCGATAGAGCTCGCTCTTCTGCAGATCACTTTTTTTTTGTCTCCAGACTTTCATGAATTGTGGCGCAGCATGATGAGTATTTCTCTGCTCACTGAAGTTAAGCGGCAATGGGCTACGTTAGTACTTGGATGGGTGACTGAGTTCTACACCAGCTGTGGGATGTGTCTGGGTTGGAATTTCTTTGTGTCACCAGACTTTCATAGATTCTAGTGCACTACTCACGTCTCTGATGGTTTTGCTCACCTTTTGGCTTGTTTTCTTTTTGTCTCCGAACTTTCATGAAATGTGATATAGTGTGATGAGTGCCTGCCTTCTCACTGAAGTTAAGGGGCAATGGGCTGCATGGATGCTGAGATGGGTGACAGCTTCAGTGCACTACTTGTTTCTCTGATGGCTTTGCGGCTTGCAATAGTAGACCAAAACCCCTATCAGCCTTGTTTTTCATAAGAGAAGTTGAAACAAAAACACCAAGGAAAGAATAATAGCAAATTAAATATGATAAAAATGATAGCGTTTGGTATTACATGACCGATGTAAGAAGAAATTGGGAAACATTTTGATGGGAAATATCAAAAGAAAGTGGAATTGTTTTAAATGTACAAGAAACCCTGGATTTTAACTTTGGAGGATGGGATTTTACTTTATGTAGCCCAGATGGTTGGTTGTTGTACTGTACCTGTGGCCTGGGTTTGTTATGGTAGTTTGCTGGGTAAGAGGTGTTTTATTTGTCCCGTTATATTGTGCAGGGTAATACATGTCAAGGCTAGTATAACAGTTGCATTTTTTTAAAATCCTTCCTGCGCTGTATATTTTGTAGGTGTATAATCATTCAATAACGTCCATTCCTCTCACTGAGAAAATTTACTGAGCCATCTTTCTTTTCACTGTAAAAAAATGGCTGAAATTTGATAACAATAGGCAAAAATTCAAGATATTCAACTTCAATGTTCCTCTCTAGCTTTGGCTTGTTGAACATCAGGGCAACTGACGCGAAACCACTTGACCTAATGTTGACCAACATAATACAAGTACTCAGCATTAATTAGTGCCAGCCAGACATGGAATGGAAGCCCTGATATTTGCAAAAATTCACTTCCTCCACATTTTGGGACATTTAAGGCCACTAATTGTATCCACTGGATAGCATCTGCTGGATACTATGGATTACACATGAGTAACCCGTCACAGCAGTGTGTAGAGATATTCTCATTACCCCTCTTGAGGCCAGGGTATTAAAGGTAGACTTCTCAAATTTGCAGGATATATTCATAACCATAAAATCTTGCCTGGGAATATTTCTGGCCTCATTTAAAAAAAAAAGATGGCCGTTTTTTTTACTTTCAGCAAGGAGTTTCGTTGGCCCTCTAGAACAAAGGGTCAAAGGTGACAAGGGAGGATAGTCAAACTTAAAAGCGCTTATTATTGGTCTAGAGGTTTGCAGTGTGAAACCAACCTCTAGGAAATCATTGGCTGGGAATCATTTGATGTAGTCAGATTTGACCTTGGGTCCCGCCTTCAAGGTCAAACGAGGATAGTCAAACTTAAAAGCGCTTATAACTCCCTTATTATTGGTCCTAGAGGATTGCAATGTTAAACCAACCTATAGGAAATCATGAGCTGCGAATCTTCTGATGTAGTCCAATTTGACCTTAGGCCCTCCTTCAAGGTCAAATGACGTTAGGCAAACTTAAAAGTGCCTATAACTCACTTATTATTGGTCCTAGGGGTTTACAATGTAACAACAACCTAGGAACTCATGGGATAGGAACCTTCTGATGTGGTCAGATTTGACCTTGGACCCCTCCTTCAAGGTCAAACTAGGATAGGCAAACTTAAAAGTGCTTATACCTCGCTTATTATTGGTCCTAAAGGTTTGCAATGTGAAACCAACTAATAGAAATTTATGGGTAAGGAATCTTCTGATGTGGTCAGATTTGACCTTGGGCCCCTCCTTCAAGGTCAAACGAGGATAGGGAAATATAAAAGTGCTTATAACTCGCTTATTATTGGTCCTAGAAGTAGTATAAGGACAACGACAAACTTATATTCCACCACATTTTTGAGCGATCTGATTGATCGAGAGGGGTCACGTGACATCATGGTCACCATGGCGATGGAAGTGACATCATTTTTGAGGGATCTGATTGGTCGATATGTAGGCGACATCATCATGGTTTCCATGGCGACGGAAGTGACATCATGTTTGAGGGATCTGATTGGTCGCGAAGTGTCATGTGATGTAGGTGACATCATCAAGGTTACCATGACGCCGGAAGTGACATTATCATGGTGACCACGGTGACGGAAGTGAAAAAATCTGATTGGTCGAGACATAGGTGATGTCATCATGGTGGCCATGGTGACGGAAGTGACGTCATCATGCACACACTAGATTTTATCTTGCGCATGCGCACGCTAAATTTTATCTTGCATATGCGCATGCTAATTTTTATCTTGCGCACGCTAGATTTTTTTCCACGCATGCGCAATTCCCCTAAATTATTTTCCACGCATGTGCATGCTAAATTTTTTTCCACGCTTGCGCAGGGCTCCTAATTTATCGGAAGTAACAGTCACAGCATATCGTTTGTGGAAGCAGTAGAAAAAATGCAAGTGTTTCCACCACCCATACCAAACATCAAGTGTCGGTGTGGAAATCCAATGTTCATTGATTTAGTGATTGAGGAAAATAAAACATATAAATATGTGTGTTTTTGTAACATTCATGCACTTTGTTTGTTTGTTTGTTTGTTTGTTTCACATGGATACATCTCCTGGAAGATATCTTGTAGAGATCATCTTTAAGATACTAATTTTAGCCTGTGTTACATACAAGATGAAGAAAGGAGCAGCATGCATCAAACAAAATTTTAATTCTGTTTCAATAATTATGTATATAATGGTGTGATGAGGTCAAACTGTATTCATTTGATGTTTTGCCATTGAAGAAGGCACATGGATCAATTTTGTCAAAAGTCTCTCGTAAAATACACGTGTCAGATGATTATTCTGGTCTGTGTCATCTGTGCCTGTATTGTAAACTTAACTAGAAATCACGTTTTAAAAGACGTTTGGTTAACTTTGCTATCATCTTCTCTGGGCTACATTCTACCAAATCCCAGTGTGAAAAGCAGGAATGAACTCAAAGATTGAAGCATGGATGGACACTATTTATTTTGATCCAGCACACCCAGTCAGTTTTTCCGGACCGCAGAAACTCTATCACTTTGTGAGGAAAGTATACCCTTCACTTTCATTAAAGGATGTCCAGTCCTGGTTAAGTGGGAAAGAAGCTTATAGCCTACACAAACCTGTGAGAAGGCGCATTCAAAGGAACAGTGTGATTGTGAAAGAAATCAATCAACAATGGGATGTGGACTTGATGGATATGACAAGAATTTCTAGTGATAACGACGGCTTTCACTTTGTCCTTCTCTGCATCAATATTTTTTCTCGTTACGTATGGACCTATCCGTTAAAAAATAAATCTGGAGAGGAAGTGAGCAAAGCCTTTATTTCTATCTTTCAGGACAGCGTACCAAAACGTATCCGTTCTGATAAAGGCACAGAGTTTATAGGACAGAAAGTTCAGAGGGTGTTTAAAAACTTTGGGGTGCATCACTTTGTGACTCAGAATGAGGTGAAGGCAAATTATGCAGAGAGAGCCATCAAAACCATTAAGGGGAGAATTTACAAGTTTTTTACACACAAACAAACTCACCGCTACATAGATATTTTGCAAGATGTTACTGGTGCCTATAACAACAGTGTCCACCGATCTATTGGCATGGCTCCCACGAAAGTGACAGAAAAAAACTTACCACACTTCATGAAACCATCAAAACAATCATTGAGAAAAAAGAAGAAATACAAATTTGAGATTGGTGACTATGTGAGAATTTCACACACCAAAAAGGCTTTCAGCAGAGAATACGATCAACGGTGGACAGGGGAACTATTTAAAGTAGTGGACAGATGTTGGAAACAAGAGCATCCCACCTACACCTTGCATGATTATGCTGGTGATACATTGGAAGGAACATTTTATGAAGAAGAATTACAGAAGGTTATTCCTAACGAATTTTATAGGGTGGAAAAAGTGTTAAAGTGTCGTCACAGACGTGATCACCCCAAAGAAGTCTTAGTGCGATGGTTGCACTGGCCACCAAAGTACGACATTTGGATTCCAGAAAGTCACCTGCGAGATTATAAAAGTGTCGTCACCTAAGTCATCTTCACCATTTAACTCATGGCGGTAGAAGAGTGAACATGTCTCTGCAGAAATATAGACATGTCTTAAAAGCTTTATCTGAGGGAGATAAAACCACCACCATCATTGTGCTAAAAGGAGCCGACAAAAACCTGTTGACCTGTTTATCCGAGTGTGCCCACAGCATCTTACAGGGAAACGTCCCGCTCGGTGTGATACAGAAGAGAAAGTTGAAAAAATACAAGAAAGAATTAAAACTGCTCAGAAAAAAGAGTAGCAAGGAGAAAGACAAGAAGAAGGCATTGCAAAAAGGAGGTTTCTTACCAGCATTGTTAGCACCCATTCTCACGTCAGCTGTTGCACCTCTAGTGTCAAAAATATTAAAATGAGTCGATATATTGAAAAAATTGTGATTCCCAAGTCTTCCCTTCAGTGTCATCAACATCCCAGCGGGAGAGGAGTCCCCGGTATTGCAAAAAATATAAAGACTGAGATGAATGAAGTCTTGCAGAACCCCGTCTTAAAACAAGAAGAAAAAATGAAAGTCTACAACCAATCTCTAGACCGTCTCCTCACCTATGATCAACAACTCCCCAAACCAAGACTATCAACCATAGTCCCACCCCATCCACCACGACCACCACAGCAACAAGAATCCCAGATGGATGCTTTGGTGGCAGAAGAAGAAGAAGACATAAGTTCGTCATTACCCCCGACTCTGAAGACAAAAGGCAGTGCTCTGTTAAGAAAATTGAAGACCTCATTAGAATGGAACAATAGGGGTGAAATTTTATCTGAGCATGGCAAGCCTGTTCCAGGGACAAACATCACAGATTTGATTCATACTGCTGTTCGTGTGCATAGAAAACCAAAACGCTGGCCAAAAGGATGGACCTATTTTCTTCAAAGAATGGAAGAAGCCAATGTCCCACAGATATTGCTAGGGTCAGGACCTCAATTTAAAGTTGAACAGGACATGGATGAGGAGGGTGATGACGATGATGTTGGTGAAGAGAAAATCAAAGATGAGTGGAGTGGACAGTGGGACAGACTATAAAAAGGGTGACACTCTCCTCTTAATCATCAGTGTCAAACCAGAGGTTGAATCAGGAGCTTCTATATCACACTACCGAGTAATTCCAGTCTGAAAGACTTTCCAAAAACAACCCTGGAGAATTTACTGTTCCTCTACCCCACCCTATTCACCTTCCAGTGGGAGAGGGGTGGGAGGTGGGCATGGCAGAAATTCAGTACACAAAATCATGGTTTAACATCCCGGAGAAGCAGGTCATCAAAGTGGGACCAAAACAAGTGGAAATATCTGAAGGATTCTATCCTACATTAGAAGTATTGACTACAGAGCTCAACTTCCAACTCAAGAAATTCGAAGAGAAGATGCGAGCTAAAGATCAAGGAACTTTTAGCAGAGATAGACCACCACCCACCATTCGGTTTAGCACTTTCTCATTCACTAAGAAAACAAGGTTAAAAGTAAGAGAGGAAGCTACTGCTCTAGAAGACAACGAAATTCACCCTGAAGACAGTGTGACTCTATCTCCATTTTTGAGTGATATGCTTGCATTTCAGAAAACTGGTCCATATGAGATAGGCGAATACAAATCAACCTATCCTGCAGACATCATGAGTGGTCTTTACAACCTTTTTGTGTATTGCGACATTGTTCAACCCAATCTCGTAGGACATACTAAAGTACCCCTGTTGAGGATTGTGCCAGTGGAAGAGGGACACATCATCACTAAGAGTTATAACAACATTTTCTATCACCCTCTCTCTAGAGAAATCATTCACTCCATCCAAGTGCATATAAAGAGCGACACAAACAAAACCGTTCTATTTAACACTGGGAAGTAAATCGTAACACTTCACTTTAGAAGAAGTCAAAAATGAGAAAAGAAAAATACTGTTGCGACGAAGCCACAAAAAGGCAATACATGAACTATTACAAAGAGCAAGCCGGACACGGGTTGCCAGGATTTCAGGGGACATGCTTTCAAAGAGGACACAGACTTGGTGGAATGTTTAAAGGATTGTTGCGTTTGGCCACACCTCTGCTTAAGAAAGGAGCTGTCGAGCTTGGGAAAACGACTCTGAGGACGGGGTTGAGTGCACTGGAGGGGAATAAAAGACCACCGCATCCAAGAAAACGTGTCAGTTCCAGTTCAGTCATCAAACGAACAACATCTCACAAGAGACCAAAGAAGGATATTTTCTAGTTATCAACAATACTTCCAAAAAAAGCATGGCACTCATCCACCCTTTGTCATCAGACTGTGTTAAAAATGAGCTGGACCTTTTTTCTGTTCCATCTACACAAACTAGCATTGAAGAGGGGAGGTGGTTGGAAATGGGTCCTGTTACTCCAGTTGCTAATGATTCAGACACGATTGAATTTAACATCCCTGCCTCTGTATCCAAATACATAGACCTGAGCAGCTGTTATATACGAGTGAAAGCCAAAGTGGTGAAAGCTAGTGGAGATGCACTGACTGGACCACCCACTACAAACGCTGACCCTCCAGCTGACAATGTGGCCCCCACAAACCTTTTTCTGCACGCTCTGTTCAGTCAAGTAGATTTTTCCATGAAAAACACAGTGGTAACCACCTCAAACAACACCTACCCCTACAAAGCCTACATCGAAACTCTGCTGAGTTTTGGAGAAGAAGCCAAAGACAGTCAACTCACAGCCGCATTGTGGTACAAAGATGGAGACAATTTTCAGATGGGTGGGGACAATGGGGGATTTGTGAAAAGGAAAGCAATGGCAGCCGTCAGTAGTATGATCGATATGGCTGGGAAGTTGCATGTGGACATGATGTTTCAAGATAGATATATTTTAAATCAAGTGCCCATGAAACTGAGGCTGACCAGAAGTAAAGACGTATTCTGTCTTGACAGCCCTACTGTTGCAGCATCTTTTAAAGTCCAATTACTAGATGTAAAATTTATGTTGAGAAAAGTACAAATCAGCCCTGTGATTCAAGAAGCACATGCCAAAGCCTTAGAGGTGAGCAATGCTAAATACCCAGTGACCAGAGGCGAGTGTAAAACCATTCTCATCAGTGCTGGGACCAGGAGTGCTGCAGAGGAAAACTTTATACAATGGGCAACTACCCAAGCGCATTGTGGTGGGATTTGTCACAAACAATGCCCTGAATGGGGCTTTTAATGAAAACCCTTTCCACTTTCAACATTTTGGACTGCAACACATTGGACTCACTGTAGATGGAAAACAGGTCCCCATGAAACCATTAAAGGTCGACTTTGCCAGTGGAGATTTCATCAACTGCTACCTGTCACTATTTACAGGGGTGAACGCCTTCCATCAGGATAAAGGTAATGCTATCAGTCGAGAAGAATATAAGAATGGGTATTCTCTGGTGGCGTTTAATTTAACACCAGACTTAGAAGAAGCAGGAGGGCAAACAAATCTCATTAAAAACGGTGTGGTGAGTCTGGAAGTCCACTTTAAGGCAGCCACCACCCAAGCCATCGATATTGTGATATACGGAGAGTTTGACAACCTGGTTGAAATTGACCGTTTCCGAGAAGTGTTGTGTGACTACACTCTTTAAACTGAAATGAACACTTCAGAACTGTGAGATATCTTGTCAGCAACCTCTCCAAGACCATGGAAGGTGGGTGTTTTTGCTAGAGATGAGATCCCTAAACCACCACCAAACAGAAAGTGTTTGTATATCTGCAACACAGACAGCTCTCACAAACCTGGAAGTCACTGGGTTGTTCTCTGCATTAATGGGAAAGTAGAAAGACTGTACTTTGATGCTTATGGACTGCCTCCAATGTACAGTGAATTTAGACAATTTCTCAAAAACCATGTGTACAACGATGTACAGTTGCAAGAACCATTTTCTACCGTGTGTGGACATTATTGTGTGCTGTTTGCTCGATATATGTTTGCTGGATACAGTATGGAACAGATTGTTTGGAAACTGGAACCTTATACGGATGCAGACATTAAAAGAATCTTTTTGAGAAAATTAAACAGTCTTTAAAACACTCTGCCTTAAAATTGTATATGTATATATTGTATATAGTGTTCATAATTAAGTTTTTGTTCAAATAAAAAAAATAGAAAAAGTCTTTTTATGTTTTTTTTTATTTTTTGTGTCTTCATATATTTATATCTATATAAATGGTCACATTCCATCACTCAGGTTCATTTTGCATCTGAATGTCCATGTGTCAAGATGCAGGTGTGTCCTGAGTGCTCCAAGGCCTTTACCAGAAAGGATAGTCTCCAAAGACATATCAAGTCTATTCATGATTACACAGTAGACAATAGCAAGGGCCAAATAGTACTAAAGAATGAGGACTGCACAAGTGAATGCCCGAAAGACCAAGAATTCTATCCAATCCCGAGGGAAGACCAAGATGGTTATACAGTGATAGCTCTGCCAAAAATGATTCACCCATTTACTTGTCTGGTGGCTGGCCCTACGGGTTGTGGGAAATCAACATTTTTAAAGAAACTATTAGAACTCAAAGATGACAAGATCTTCAATGCCCCCTCCAAAGTGATATGGTGCTACACTCAGTGGCAGCCTCTTTATGCCTCCATGGCGTTCTCCGTGGTGTTCGACCCCTGTTATGTCCCTGGACACAGAATTTTGTTGACTGCTTTTTGTTTTGTTGCGCCTTAGAGTCCTCTTGTTTGGGGAGATTAAGCGCTATAAAAGTCCAATTAGAATTAGAATTAGAAGGGGTCGACTTTCATCAGGGATTGCCAGAGGTAGAAGAGTTAGAATCATGTCTCCTGATTTTAGATGATATGATGAGCCAACTGGGGAGTGAAGTGGCAGAAGTGTTTACCAGAGGTAGTCACCACAGAGATGTGTCCGTGATTGCAGTGATGCAGAATATGTTTCACCAAAGTAAATACCAACACACCATGAGTTTGAACACACATTATATGGTGTTGTTTAAAAATCCCAGAGATGCCAGTCAGATTCAATATTTGGCCAGACAGATGTACCCCCAAGATTGTACTTGGTGGATGTCTATGACAGAGTTATGTCTCTGAGACCCTACAGTTATCTTTCTATGGACTTGAAACAAGAGACGCCAGAATATTTGAGATTGAGGGCCAACATCTTGAAAGATGAAGAGAGATTTTATCAAAGAAAAGGATATAAAATTGTTTAATTACAATTACCATGGCTATTTCCCAAATAAATGATATAAAACTTAACTACTGTTTTACTGTACAAGTGGTGTGGCAGAATATATGTGGTGGTGGTGGTGGCGGTGCTGGTGGCGGTGCTGGTGGAATGTGGTGGTGGCGGTGCTGGTGGAATGTGGTGGTGGTGGAATGTGCTGGTGGTGGTGGAATGTGGTGGTGGAATGTGGTGGTGGCGGTGGTGGTGGAATGTGGTGGTGGTGGTGGTGGAATGTGGTGGTGGTGGTGGTGGTGGTGGTGGAATGTGGTGGTGGTGAGAACAAAATAAAGAAAGTTATATCAACAAAATGTATTTTATTTACAATAATATTCAACAACAACATATGTATAACAACAAAACTTTACAACAAGTTTATGTACAACCATATACATTTTATCTTTAAAAAACACATTCAAGTTTATGTACAACTTTTTACAGTTTTATTTAAACAATATCCCCACATATTGGCACCAGGATAGTCTTCACTCGTGTCATACTGCTCTTGGGTTTGCCCACAACCCCAAAATGGATGCATGTGTACAAAAACAAAATTGAAATCTTTCAAGGCTTGTAAGGCTTGGTCGAAATAATAATCATGCAAACATCTTTCTTTGATATCAGCTATGGCAATCTCTTCTCTTTCGCTAATTGTGCAATTATCCAAAGTGAGTAAATATTCAAAGATGGAGGGATGAGATTGATCGCTGACAGGTGATAAAATATGCTTCTCATCAAAACTAAATGCTTCTTTGGAAGGCCATGGACTTAACACTAAATCTAAGGGTTTGGTATGGATGTTGTCCACCAGTTCACGTTTACAATAAAATTGGCTAAACCCGGTCTTTTCTTGTTCATAGGTAAAAATGGTATTATTGTGCACCCTGAAGCTTTTATTGGTAGATGTGGATGGAATTCCAGTTTCTAACACTTTTTGGCTGGTGGCAAGAGCATTCTGTACAAAGCTTTTGTTGATACCTTTCAGTGCAGTCTTTTCTTCCCCTTTCGCATCCTTTAGGACGTAGGTTTTGGAACACAAGGCCACCATCACTGTCCTTTCTTTTTCCAACTTAAAAAGCCCAGCTTGTCTCCTGACGTAGGCTTTATGTTTGGCACAACACTCTCTCGGGAACCAAAAAGGATTAGGTTGCACTCGATCTAGGTGACAACTGTGGAATAACTTGTTTTCAAAATCTTGTCGTTTATCAGGCTTGATCACATCTCTCAGGGTAGGGGCAGTAATAGCAAAATAGGCCGAATCCATGTCCATTTCTATGTATTCAAAATCAGACTTGTCAACGTATTCCAGTAAAAAGTCATAATACCATTCTAGCATTTTTAATTTAGCGTATTGTAAGATGGCAAATCCAATCTGAATAGGGAGATTTGGTAGGATTTCATCAATTCTATTTCTGCAAAATCGTCTCCAAGATCTTCTATTTTCTTGAAGGTGGGCAGGTTCACTTTCAGTGCAATATCTCTGTTTCCTTTGACGTATTCAACTTTTTGATGTTTTTCCTGGTCCATGATCATGGACCCATAAGCCGAGTTGCCCAGTAATTTCATAGTGTCCCCCAAAAGCAAGTGGTCTGGTGAGACGTCTCCTTTGCGTCTGGCTTCACTGACTTTCTCTCTGAACTCTTTAAAAGAGGGTTGGGGAGAAAACTCGATGACTTGATAGACTTCTGTCACTTCCAAACCGTGGTCTATGTACCATTTGAGTAGTGGGGTTAACAGCAAGATCTTTTTCGCTTTCATGCCTCCTATCAACAATCTCCTAGGCTTGGTGGACATGTTGTATTTGGTGATGTGGTCTTGCATCAGGGAACCCATGGCACTGACTGGCACATCACAAGTACAAAAGATGGGGCTCATTTCTTCAAAATAAGTTTTCAAATGTTCTGGGACTTGAATATCGACTTCTACCATACCAAACAATTTTCCATCAACTACATCCTTTAGTATTTGGTCTTGTGTTAATGCTTTCTTATGGCTTTGATAATAAGGCGGTAAATATTTATTCAGTGGTAAAGGCTGGTACTGACATTCTTTCATCTTGACTACTTTAAAACCTTGTTCTTTCAAATATGTCTCTTTATCCTGTGTCATCTTTTGCCTCTTGATCATCAATTTTGGAAATTTTTCCCAGGCCTTGTCAGTGAGTCTACATTTGTGTCCATGGTACCAGCACCCATCAAATTCATACACAGTTTTGTTGACGTGGTCATACCCATCGCATAAATAGGGACCTATGCGGTATTCTTGGCCTGTATTTATCAGGTGTTGAATTTGAATGCCTTTGGATTCAGCCTCTTTGTCCATCCAGTCAAACATGTGCAGATACTTTTTGTTGACTTTGGGTTTAAAGTCTGGACCTTGTCTTCTCACAAAATAACCACCTGGCATATCTTCTCCTATGGCCCACAGATACAAAGCATTACAGTCATACCCCACAATATTCTGACACAGTTTGTTTTTTCTGATTCGAGTTTTCCCAGCCTCATGGTATCTGGTGAAAATGATGCTGGGTCCGCCCACAATATTTTTCTTGATAGTCTTGTAAAGATCAACATCTTCCAGTCCAAATAAGAAAAAGGTGGGTCTGTCTTGAAATAAAAATTTTCTGGCTACACCCGGGATACTCAAACATTCTTTCAAAAAATCGATTCCAATGTCTTTATAAAACACTTGCATTTTTTCTACTGCTTCCACAAAAGGTTTCACGTCTAAATTGTTGTAGTATTCCAAAAAATCTTGAAAGGTTTTCATGCCCTGCCTTTTCCACACTTGCTGCAACATTTCATAATTTTGTATGAGGCCCTCTCCTTCTCCCAGGGTGTTCTTTTGATTTAATGTAGAGTAAAAAGCTTCTAGAGGAGGTAAGCTGGTGGCTTCCAATTTTCTTTCATCATCAAACCATTCATAAGGGAAATAAAATTTAGATTCTTCTGTCTGATAGGCTTTCAAAAATTTTGTATAACTGTAACCAGGAGCCAAATAGTTGGAAATGTCCAGGAACCTAAATTCTGGATTGGCAGCGCACATGTACTGATTGTTTTTCTTGACCACAAAATAATCGTCGGTTTCATGCAGCTTTAATGTTTTAGCAAGCTCCATTTTGATGAGGTTGATGTCGTATTTGGCACTATTGAAACCTAACACTGGTACTTCTCGTTTATATTTTTCGAGCTTCTTTTCTAGATCAGCTTCTAAGGGTGCATCAAACTTCTCACTGGCCAAGTCATAAATGTGAGCAGCTATCTCGGTCATGTAGTCCACCATGTCCTTTAACAAGACTTTGAGATCAGGACTCACAAAACAGGTGGGGGAGTCATAGCCAGGTACATTGCTGCAGACACTGACGCTGATGGGGTGGTGTTTGGTTTTCCAATGAATGGTTTGCTGAGTTGTATTCACAGGCAAGAGAAGAGATTCAAAATCATACACGATAAACCACTGGAAAAATGGCCGTTCTCCTGCCCTCTGGTACATTTCTTCAGAAAAACTGCATGGCGGAGTATAGATACCTCCCACATATTGAAGCTTTTTGATTCCTCTACAATTCTTTTGGTGTTGTTTCCAATTTGCTCTGTGATCAAACAGTTTCTGGCAGTGCTCGCAGGTATATTTCTTGGCATAGCGTTGAAAATCTGTAATGAGGCTCAAATGGTGGTTGTGTAGATTTAATTTTAATTCCTCTTCAAAATGGTTGAAACTTTGATAGATGGGCACCAAAGTTCCATTTTCTTGGAGCTCATACACATAAATATTCTTCTTAAAGCAGTGTTCTAAGTCAGGAATGACTTGTAAACTGACTGGGGTGACTTCTCCCATGAATTCTTCCCACTGTCTTAAGGCTTCTTTGGTTTTCTTCAAGTTGGGGTAAACTAAACAACGGAAGAAACATAAGTTGTCTCGATACAGATGCCCCTGGGTGTTTTTATGCATGGTTAGCAATCCCTTGCAGTTGACCACGTAATCAGGCAGCTCCCCGTTTCCCAGGGGAAATTGTGTGGGGGTAACATTGAATACCATGTTAGTCACCAGAAATGGTTTCCACTGGCTGTTGGGTTTGGAAGCCTGCAAATGTTCCAACACATTCATGTCTATCAGTCTGTTTTCCACTATGTTCAGTGACTGGCGCGAGCTGATTAAGTGAGGGAGTGCCCACATGGTTTGGTTCGTGTTGGGGGCAAAGTATCTATATTCTCCAGTCTCAATGTTTCTCAGTATAAATCCCAGTGAAATATTGAGTTTAAATGCCATTGTTTGCTGTTCATAAATGTCTCTAATTATTTCAATCATTGTGTTTATACCTTCTCTCAATCCATCTGTTGGTACATTGTAAAGAATGTGTCTCCCTCTGTCCACTCTTTCAGGGGCCAAAATGATACTGCTATTTCCCTCTATCACCTCCCTCAAAGCTGTATCTCCAATATCTGTCCATGGAGCCTGTTGTAGCCCACCTCCGTGCTGTAGGTTTCTATGGTAATGCAGTTGTCGTCTACTAGCACAAATTTGTCCACAATGTCTGCAGCAATAACCTTGTAACCGCTGAGGCTGACTGTGTGTCTCTAGTCTTGGTCTCTTTTCTGGTGGGGGTTGGCTGCCTTTTAGTTTACAAATCTTTTGATGACGTTGACAACTGTCTTTGCGCGAGAAGATCTTGAAGCAAAAAGGGCACTTTCGGTCATCCATCTCTTTAAAATAAACATAAGCCATGTATGTGTTATATGTTTACATAGTTTGCATCAAAATTATGGGTAGGATACTTTGAATATTGTGAATACAAAGAATATCAAGCTGCTATATTTTTATATGGATGGAATGACCTTTTCAAGACGAATCCAGCGATATCTTACTTTTAAAAATCCGCCCAATATTTGCAGTGAAGTGGCTCACAAACCGCTTACAAAAAACAGTACTCACCTCTTTGCCTGGCATGAGCGAATAAACATGTAGCATGCGCATGAATAAAAATGTAGAGTGCGCATGCGCGTGCAAAAGATTAGGGGAGTGCGCATGCGCGTGCAAAAGATTAGGGCGGAGTTTTAATTTTAGAGTGTGCGCATGCGCGGGATAAAATCTAGCCTGCGCATGCACATGTAAAAAATTGGAAATGAAGTGACGTCACTTCCGTTGCTATGGCAACCATGACGACGTCACCTACGCCACGTGACCCCTCTCGACCAATCAGATCGCTCAATAAGAATATAAGTATCTCTTTAAAGGAGGAGGAATATAAACTTCTCTTTAAAACAAAACAGGAGTCATGTATGTGTTATATATGTTTACATAGTTTGCAAATTATGGGTAGGGTAGTTTGAATATTGTGAATACAATATCAATGCTGTGTCTAAAGTTGTAACATTTCCTAAAAAACATACCCTAACAATATTTATATGGTTGGAAAGATCTCTTCAAGACGAATCCAACGATATCTTACTTTTAAAAATCCGCCCAATATTCGCAGAGATATAGCCGAAAAATCCAAACTACAGCCTCTTTGCCTAAAAATTATCATGCGCATGCGCGGGATAAGATCTAGTGCGCGCATGCGCGAATAAAAATTGTCCGTGCGCATGCGCGGAATAAAATCTAGCGCGCACATGCGCATGGTGACGTCACGTGACCCCTCTCGACCAATCAGATCGCTCAAAAAATGTGGTGGAATATAAGTTTGTCGTTGTCCTTATACTACTCCTAGAGGTTTGCAATGTAAATCCAACCTATAGGAAATCATGGGTTCTGAATATTCTGATGTGGTCAGATTTGACATTGAGGCCCCTCCTTCAAGGTCGAATGAAAATAAAAAAGTTAAAAGTGCTAATAACTGGTTAGTTGTCTTTTTCCGGTAGATACATCTTGCATCTGGCCACAGATGCGTCTTTCTAGTATGCTGCACAAAGGATATGTTGAATTGTTCACCTATTCTTGAATACAAGTATCAGGTATCCAAGTGCTTAAACTCCAGACTTGCAGATTCCAAGGCATTCCATCCAAAACATAAGACAAGATCATTAATCAGAATCATGAACTTTATAAGGGCCATGAACAAGGAGACTATCTATGTTAGGAAGTTAGGAACTAAGGAAGGAAAGACGTCAGAAACAGGTAGGTTTTAAGCCAAATTAGGACACATGAAAGAGCAGGAACAGATTCGAGTCTTTCCAAAATGTTGCAGCACGTTGCAGCACCAAAACAGACCATCGCCGTGATGAAGTTTTGATTTATGAATTGATGAACTATAATGAGGAACTTTAAGGAACATACAGCTTGTTTGATTATCGAGTGGTTCAGTCTCATCATGGTACTTTAGTATTTAATGGCCTCAAAACCTTCTATGATGAACTCACTTTTGGTTGACTGGCCGCTATCCCTGATATTGTGACTGCAAAGTTTGTGTAAGTCTACCCAGTAGTCAGATATCTCAATTTGACTGCCATTTCAGGCCAGCTCTAGTGGCCTTTCAGGCCACATATTTTTTGTTTCCTATCCTAATTGATTCACAAGGAAGCTCCTGTATAATTTTGCATGATAGTAGCAATTTTCTTCCATTCAGATGAGCCAGGGCCTGATGCAGAACCTTAGCTTTGCACTCCTGGCTCTATGCCCTAGCCTCTCTCTCCTAATCAGGGTCTGCCTGAGCCTTTTAATGGTTTGAATTTTGCCTAAAGCAACATCTTAATCTTAAGCCGTACAGTATCTGATGAATTCCTTGACTGCTTTGGCATGAAAGAATTAATGTCATCCAAATAGCAATTTCTGGAGGCTCAGGTTGGCCCTTCCAGTCTAACTCATCAAACTTTTCTTTTGCCTCTCTTACATCCCATTGTAAATCGTATGATTTGCAAGGGACACTTAAGCTACAACCTGTGATTTGTTACAGAATATCATGGTCATGGAGACTCCGCAAAATGAAAATTGGCATGCACATTATTCTCTCTGTGCACGCAGTATGGCTACAAACACATCTATGTCTTAATGGAAATTTACAAGAGGCTTGGGCATGCACATTCTCCTTGCTAGTGTTGCAAGTGTTCCCCATTCACTTGCAAGGTTTGCACATGCTGTATAATACACTCGGGTGTGCCTTGCCTGTATATTAATCCACTGACCAGCCTGTAGCTAGTTGCAGATTGCTCTTTGATAATCGAGTTGTGATACTATTGTTGAGACAGTTCATCATGTTTGCACGTGCAAGTCTCTACTACCCTACAACCAGGTTACGCTCATATTTTTAACAATATTTGTAGCACACTTAAGTGTGTAAATGTTACAGGCAATCTGTGTAACCAGGCATTACGCATAATGACTGAACATTTCAGTCATTACGCAAAATGCCTAAACAGTTTAGTCATTTCGCAAAATGCCTAGGCATTTCACGTAATGACTGAAATATAAGGTTCAGTGTTACACAGATTGCCTAAACAGATTGCCGCACTAGATTGCACTAGTAAACATAACCACCAACCAAAGAACTGACACACAAATTTGGAAACAGAATTATCCCACCCGCCAAAAAAAAATTCCACAAACACATGAACTGCACCCTCAACACATCCATTTGGGTGATGATATTTTATAATATTTTTTAAGCAAGGAAACAGATTTTATTGGGACATTTGTAATATTTTAAAAGATATCATAAAAATTCTCTCTTACTTTCAGTTATTTGTCTATAATTGATTCTAAATTTAAGGTAAATTTTGGGTGTAGTTTTTAAAGATTTGAGAGTTATGTTTAGCATGGGGTTTGTCTGTTTGTCTGTCTGTACAAGTTATGTTTGGCATGGGGTTTGTCAGTTTGTCCGTCTGTACAAGTTATGTTTGACATGGGGTTTGTCTGTTTGTCCGTCTGTACAAGTTATGTTTGGCATGGAGGTTGTCAGTTTGTCCGTCTGTACAAGTTATGTTTAGCATGGGGTTTGGCTGTTTGTCCGTCTGTACAAGTTATGTTTGGCATGGGGTTTGTCTGTTTGTCCGTCTGTACAAGTTATGTTTAGCATGGGATTTGTCTATCTGTCCGTCTGTACAAGTTATGTTTGGCATGGGGTTTGTCTGTTTGCAAGTCTGTACAAGTTATGTTTGGCATGGGGTTTGTCCGAAGCAAGCATAGCTCATTAATTGTTTTTGGAATAATTGGTAGTCCTGAAAAGGACTGTTTGTTAGCCCTGAAAAGGATTATTATAGTTAGTCCTGAGAAGGACTGGTTACTGCAGCAGGACTTATATTCTGCCATCTTGCCAGGCCACTGCTCCCTCATTATTGAAAGTAGTCCTTCAGGTAATCCCTCTGTCTTTTGGCTTCTCTAGCAGGGTTTCTGTCTTGGCCTCCACCAGCAGCACCACCAATCAATCCACAATCACCAGGCACATCATCATCATCATCCTCCCCAGGCTCTTGACCACCATGTTGACCTTGATACTGGCTTCTCAGTATGTTGTGCAGAACCACACAGGTGCATACCACTTCTCTGACTGTTTTGGGGGTAGTTCAATGGTGGTCCTCATCACTCTGAATATTGAAACCAGGATGCCAAAAGCGTTCTCAACAACTCTCCTGCCCCTTGATATTCTATAGTTGGCAATCCTTTCCTCTCTTGTTAACATCCTTCTGACATAGGGTTTCATGAGCCAGGTCTTCAGGGCAAACGCATCATCTGCCAGGATGAAGTAGGGGACATCTCTACCACCCTGGGTTATAGGTGCTGGGTCAGGGAAGCCTATCCTGCCATCCTCAATCCTCCTCTTCAGCTGAGAGGCATTAAATATCTGGGCATCTGAGCAAGATCCAGCTGTACCAGCATCCACCCATCTAAACTTGTACTGCCCATCTACCAGGGCCAACATCACAATGGAAAAGAACCCCTTGTAGTTGTGGTACAGGGCTCCAGTGTTCTTGGGTTTCTTCAGGGCCACATGCTTCCCATTCAGGGCTCCCAGGGCATGAGGAATATTCCACCTGATCCTGAATTCCCTCTCCAGTTCTTTCCACTCATCTGGAGTAGTAGAACATTTGAGGTACTCTCTGGTGAACTCATCCTGGATGGCCCTGCAGACCTCTGGTAAAAACTTGGAAATGGTGGATCTTCCAAACCTGAACTGACAGGATAGTGATGTGTAGGACTCTCCAGTGGCCAGATATCTGATGGTGAGGGCTAACTTCTCCCCAACACTTATTGGAGCTCTGTAGCTGGTGGCCTGCCTGGCTAGACGTAGTTCCAGTCTGGTCTTTATCATTTCAAAGAATTCTGGGGTCATCCTCATGTAATTGGTGAATCCTGGAATGTCTGTGGCATACAGATCAGCCATAATGTTGTTGTAGGCCCCTCTCTCCTCTCTTTGTAGTAGCCATGGCCTGACCCACATGTTGTGCCTTCTTCTAGGTCTCTGTATGGCTGGTGGTGGTGCTGGTGCTGGTGGTGGTTGCTGTGGTCAACGTAGAAATAGGAAATACATGATTATTTGTAACTGAATAAAACCAAAAAAGCCCTAATTTGTTGTTGAGTCTGTCTGCCATTAAAAGGTGGCATCCTGCTGTGTTCCTAGAAAAGCAATGGTGATTAGATCGCGAATTTTATATATATATACCCAGAAAATCCAGCTTTTCTTCAAAACAAGAATCGGTCGGTTCTTAGTCCCAGACCAGTTGGGGACTGTCTGGGGCCGCCTGAGGCATCCTGAGGCTTCCTGAGGATGATCTGTACTTAATTCCAGACTTCAATACCGATCCAGTATTCCCGCCCATTTTACCTTTTTTTCCACTGACTGTCCACGATTAAGGGTCGCCGACAGAATCGGGGCTTAATCCTTTGGTGGAACAGGGGCATAAGATATAGAACTGTTCTACTGTGTAGGAAAAATATCTAGTAACTTCAGTCAAAAACAAGGGGTCGCAAACTAAATTCACTTGTCAGAGATATGAACTGTGAAATATTTCAAAAACACAAATGAAAACAATTTTAATGTGGTTGTGAGATGTGTTAGTAGAATAAGATGTGTACTTTGTCTTCAGCCATTCACACAGAAGATATGACTTGTCAAATATGTGTTTATGGCACCACTAATCTGTAGGTAAATACGTATAATAGGAATATTCATTTCAGAAAAGCCAAAAGTGAGTGTTGAAGCCAAAAAATGGGTACCAATATCCCAGAACAGGGAGGACTTTGTAAGAGTGTAAACAAAGAAATACTACTTAAGTCTGACAGCAAACAGAAAATTATTTAAAGCTAAGAAGATTGTTTATGTGTCATTTTTTTCATTTTTTTAAATTATGTGGTTTATTTCTTGTGCTTGTACAACTACAGTGTCCAGAATTTAGTAAACCAGACAGTGGAGAAAATTCACAAATAAAATAAACAAAAGGATACATCTAATTGAGAGTTGTATAAAGATTCATTACTGGTGCAGTGCATACAAACATGGGCTGTATATTGGATTTCCTTGTGTTTAATCTTACTGAAGTCATTCAAGTGTTTTCCAGAAAAAAAAACATTGAATATCCAGAACACTTCAACATGTACAAATACTACTTGGTCAAAAAGTTGATTCCACATCGAAGAAACTTGATACTGATTCTAGATAAAAAATGGATCTGATTTGCAATAATCCTAATTGTTGGAGCCTTCTTTATGATTCATTTCAATACCTTAGTGTTCTGGTGATGATGATTTTATAGATTTATCATGCACAGATTTAGAAGCAGGAATCGGTAGAAATAAATCAAATTTAGTGATGATTACAATAGTGATAATGAAAGAGACATTCTGCTTTGTAAATTTAAACCCTTTTCTGTTTGATGACATTATGAAACCTTTTTATTCTCCACAGTATTTCTGATTTGATGTGTAAATTAATTAAGTGGTTCTTTAACAACACATTGGTATCAGCCTAATCATGACAGCAGTGGTTCTTTTGCATTATAATTTCTTTTCTGAATGTTTCGAACAAGAATGATTACTCCGATGGCACCAGTGCTATTATATAACAAACATAAATAAATAAACAAACGACAGACTTATAAATACTTGTTGTGATTACATGTCTCTTGCCTGGTTTTTATCTCTTATCAATAATCACTTCATACTTTAGTTTTTGCTGTTTTTTAAGAGTAAGCTCTAGCAAGGCTTGTGCTTCTACAGATAACTTTTTTTGTTGTGGACTTTCACGAGTTGTGACATAGTGTGATGAGTGCCCATCTGATCACTTAAGTTAAGCAGTACTGGGATGGGTTAGTACTTGGATGGGTGACCATCTCAGTTCTAGGCCAGGTATGGGCAGATACAATGACTCAAAAATTCCTTTGTCACCAGACTTTCATAAATTTTGGTACACTACTCATGTATCTGATGGCTTTGCAGATTGTGCATGTAGGGCCTTGTTTACATAGTATTAAGTTGTACTGATGGTGCTATAGACTCTTTAAGGTGATCTGATTTTCCCATCACCATTGGTTTTTAAAAGAGAGCTTCTATCTGAAAACAGGGGATAAAGTTAGGCAACTACTGTAATGTAACTTCATATTGATAATACATATTTTTTCTTTGGCCAATATTGTTGGCAAGGAGTAGACACTGTATAAAATAAAATGATACATACCTTTCACTGCATTCAATCATAAATATGCCAAAACTGCCACATACATCCATTGTTATTAATGCAAGGAGATAGCAAGATCCAACAATCACCCAACCTATACCACCTTCCTTGAATCTTTCATTTGTTGCACATCCATCCATCTCGACAGACTAATAACAATCCTGCAATAACATGAACCTATGCAGCTTTTTTATCATATATCAAATCAGTTATGTCATATGATAAAACAGCTGTGTGTACAAGTTGAGGTTTTGTTAAAAACAGATCTTTTTGTGACATTTTTTCCAGAACAGTCTACAGAAAAAGTGCTCCAGAATGGCTTGATTTCAGCCACAGTTAAAAACCACATGTGTCACTCAAATTAATCTGAAGCATGCCTCCAGATCTTATCAAAACAAATATGATACTTACACTCACACCAATGTACTTGGACAGATGGTGGTTTGTATTTGTTGTATATACATTGATGTGCAGTAAATATAAAAGATACTTGAAATCACTTGTAGAGTGCAAAGCCCCACCAGGCACGGCATATCTGAAAATAATGGCTTTTTTTTGTATTGTGAATGTTATCCAGATCTTTCCCAAAATTAAATCATTTTTACCATTGCTCAGACCTTATTCATATAAACAAGCAATCAGTACCCTTGAACGGGCTTTGTGTCAGCTGACTGTGTGTTTTGAGTTTCAGAGTAGAAGTAAAAGCAGAAAATTTTTATGTTTTCATGCTCTGACATACAGGACAGGTTATCCTTTGGCTGATATATATGTTGTGACAGAGCTTCAAATCTGACAGAATTTCAAATTTAAGCAAGGTTGCAAGTTACAATTAGAAGTTCTGGCAGCCGAACTTCCAGTTGGAGGTTGAATCAAGATATTTTCACAGAATTTCAAATTCTACTGGCAGAATTTCAAATTCTGTCAAAGTATTTTGACAGAACTTCCAATTGTAACTTGCAACCTTGCTTGCAAATAATCCTTGTACTTATATGTGCCTTGCTCTTTTTTCCATTGCATCAATTTTTCGGTCCACAAATGACATTACAATTTTTAAAGATGATTCATTTTAAGTTAATTTCCAGGATATGTTACTGTTTTCTAAAAAGATTGTAAAGGTATAAGGAGTTATCAGAGGGATCTAGGCACAAGTAGTACAAGTCGTAAATTGATCATTTAAAAAAAATAATACTGAATAGTAAGTAGGTTGTAACATGACAGTTAATTATAAAATTAAAATAGACAAAAATTAAGCCATAAGAAGGGCTACATTAAAAATCACACACAGTTACTGTTTTACCAGCATGAGGAGTCATGTTTCAGTTTTGGAAAACATTTTGATCAAGAGTGATTTGGAACCCTCTGCTACCTGTCCCCATGTCAAAACAAGATAAAGTAGGTGTGAATGTAAAACATCTGGAGAGTCCAGCACTTCTGCTCAGCCAGTTAATTAATTGGTAGTTTCTGGCTTGCTTTTGAACCTTTTGGACGTGCTTCTAAAACTACTTCAAAATTTAACATCTCAAAATTATGTAGTTATAAATTAGAACTCTAAAATTGTTTCTTATTAAAAATTGTTGTGTATTTGCATATTACTGTTACAAGTCCCGTGTGGCAGGAATTTTATTATTTACTATTTATAAATTAATCACATGTTGGACATGAAGATAAATTAAATAAAAATTGCTTGAATTTGAATCTTTGTTTAAAGATTGCTATCAGTTATCAAAAGATAGCTGACACGGCATTAAAAAAGGACCCCGGCTTTACAATGGTTCATCGGCTGGGAAAGTAAATTGAAAGATGGTGAATTGGTGAAACTATGAATTGGTGGATACTATTAAAGGAATGAATTTTACCACAAAAATAGCAAGAAACATACATGAAAATTGTGTTGCAAGTGAAAAACTTACTTTACTAAGCAAGGAAAATTCATTGGTGTGTTGTGAGATAAACAATTAAACAAACAGGGAACCAATGAACAGACTCAGAGAAGCTGACTGAAGTCAACAATAATTGGAATTGTGCTACTGGACAGTGAAGATCAAACAGACCATGAGATGTGTTAAATAGCTGTCAAGCCCCAGGATTGGAACACATGCACCAGGAGGCTATCAAAAGTGTCGGACAACTTTCAACTGATTACCTGAACTGAACAAAGAGAGTTAGACCATATTTTGATACTAGAAAAGGCAGAACTAAGTTATGAAGTGATTAAGAATTATTTCAGATAATAATCACTTAATATTTGAGCTGACCAGATCTGCCTACCCAGAGCTGAAGTGTATTTGTGACATCGTGTAAATTGTAGAGCAGTTATATTTTATAAATGTGGAAGGAGTTGGATTTGCAGAACTTTAAATTAATGCCGGACGCCAAGGACTATTGTGGATTTTGCATTTTATAAAAGTGATAGGATTTGGGACAAGAAGATCGATGAACACCTTTATAAACATTTACTGTGGAAAGCAATGTGACTTTTACAAGTATCAAAAACAAAACATTTGATGAACGTGTTGCTATAAACTTTTTAGTGAGACAGTTTGGTACAGTAAAAATATTTGAAACAGAAGGAAGAATTTGGTGAGTACCACTGCAATAATTTTATTGGCTCCTATACTTAATTAGGGTAAATTGCGAGTTGTATTGGCACGGTAAAGTAAAATTGTGACTTGGTTAAATATTTTGCTTAGGGTCAGTATTTATTATTAGTGTATTCCCAAAGTAAGCAAGATGGCTGAAGTTCCAGCACAAATTGTCCATGACAGCTTCAAAATGTTGCAAATGGAGATGAGGGCCCAGGGTTTGGTGAAACAAATAAGGGACTTTTCGGGTGAAGGAGTAAAGCGGTTTCGTTACTGGTTAAAAGACATGGAACAAGTTGGTAACGCAATTGACGCCGATGGTGAGCGATATAAGTCACTAGCCTTACAAACTTTAAGGGGACCAGCTGCTGATTTTGTGGCACGGCAACTAGAAGAAACTCCCAATATGAACTGGCAGCAGCTTAAGCAGCAGCTGCTGAGGCAGTATAGTGATGAGGGTGAGGCACATTTGGCACTACTTAAACTGAGGTGGTTAAAGCAGGCAAAAGGGGAAAGTGTGCAAAATTTTGGGGAGAGAATTATGAGTCTTGCTGGGGAGGCTTATGTTGGGCAAAATACAAACAACACGCTCATACAAAGTGCTTTGCTTGAGGTTTTGGTGGATGGTGTTAGCAATGATGCAATTGCCAGATGATTGATTAGGGAATCCCCGGATACATTGGGAGAGGCATTGACAATTGCAAGTAGGGAGCAACAAGCGGCTAAGTCGTTTAGCTTGAAAAGAAGGGTAGAGGAACCTATGGATGTGAATGAGTTAGCATCAAAGGAGGGGGTAGACGAGCAGAGATTGACCCACTTAGAAAGTAACATTGAGGTGTTGACAAATCAGTTAGGAAAATTATTAGAGGCCCAAGGTAGAGTGAAATCACAGTCAGATAATGGAAGGCGGAAGTACAGGTGGATTGAAGACAGTAGACCAATCTGTTCACATTGCAATAAACTAGGGCATGTGAGGCGGAATTGTTTTTGCTTGCAAAATTCAAAATCAGGTAGGAGGCAGGGAAACCACGGATCCCTAGCTCCCGCAGGGCAGGGGAACTAGGTAAATTTGAATGCCCTAAGTCCCAGTCTCAATTAGAAAGTCATAGAAAAGCAAAAGTTTGTCCAGTGTCTATAGGAAAAAATAAGAGTCATGCTTTATTAGACACTGGTGCAGATGTATCATTGGTGTCCAGTAAATTATTAAAAAGAGTCAGAAATTGTATCAGTAGAAATCCAATTTGTCCAAGTAAATTAGAGGTTAGAGGTGTGACAGGACAATCTTTGAGGATTAAGGGTGAGGTTGAATTGCCAGTGAGACTGAAATCACGTACTTTAGCACACACATTTTTCATTGTTGGGAGTGATTTTTTGTCAACATTTGGGGCCAAATTAGATTTTGGTCAGAGAACATTAGCTATTAGAAATGAAGTGGTTCTATTGAGTGATTAACCTTCTTGTCATGATGATTGTGATATTGCTTTGGCTAGAAGCCGGAAAACTGTCAGTATCAATCCTAGATCTGTTGTGTTTGTCCCACTAGTGTTACCCAAGTGTTCCAAGGGTTATCACGTGTTAACACCATTAGACAATGTGGGACTGTTTTTAAATGAACCAGGTTTAATGATGCCCAAAATGTTCATTGATCATCAGAGTGCCACTAGTCAATGAAACTGGTAAATCGTACAAAGTGAAAAAGGGTCAAACAATTGCACTGATTGAAAGATCACTAGCTGTGGAGAAACAAGGAATTAAGGAAGTGTCTGTAGCCACAGTGAAATCAAAGGATGAGGTTGAACAAAATTTCGAACCACAGTTGAAACAAATGCCTGCTCAGGAAGCCCGAGCATTGTCAGTACTGTTGGAATCATAAAAGTCTCTGTTTGCTGAGAAAGATACTGACTTAGTTTGCTCTGATTTGGTAGAAATGACACTGGATACAGGTGACCATCCACCTATTCGGCAAAGGCTGTATAGAACACTGTATTCTAGAAGGCCCATTATAGAAGAACATATAAATGATATGTTGAAAGCAAATATAATCAGGCCTTCTACTAGCCCATAGTCAAGCCCAGTTGTCATAGTACCTAAGAAAGATGGTTCCTGGAGACCTTGCATTGACTACAGAAAAATTAATGCTATTGTCAGTACACAAAACTCGTATCCACTTCCCGTGGCCTAGGACATATTCTCCATGATGAATGGTGCTAAAATATTCTCCTGCCTTGACTTAAAATCTGGCTATTGACAGATTAAAATGGCAGAGAAAGATAAAGCCAAAACTGCCTTTACTTGTTTTAAAGGGTTATATGAGTTCAATGTCCTCCCATTTGGTTTAACAGCAGCACCACCAGTATTCCAGGAATTGATGAACAAGGTACTGGCTGAGGCACAGGGACAATATGCTGTTGCATTTCTTGATGACATTATTGTCTTCCCTAAGACACATGCCGAACACCTTCAGCATCTTAAGAAGGTATTTGAGAAACTGAAGGCTGCAGGATTAAAGTTGAAATTATCCAAATGCCCCTTCTGTCAAAACAGGGTCAAGTATTTGGGGCACATAATATCTGAAAATGGCATTGAACCAGACCCGTCAAAAGTGGAAGTGATCAGAGTTGAGACCCCCTGGGACCGTCAAGGAAGTAAGATCATTTGTAGGCATGGCCTCTTTTTACAGAAGATTTATAGATCATTTCAGTGAAATAGTCCAGCCCTTAACAAACCTGACTAAAAAGAATGTCAGATTCCAATGGACTGATTGCCATCAAAGCGCATTCGAAACATTGAAACAGAAACTGTCAAGTGCACCGGTACTTGGACACCCAAATTTCAGTCTGCCATACAAACTATACACGGATGCCAGTTTGTATGCCGTTGGGGCAGTTTTAACACAAGAGTTCCCAGAAGGGGAAAGGGTCATTCAGTATCTGTCCAAGCAGTTAACACCAGGGCAACAAAAATGGCCAGTCATTGAAAGAGAGGCTTATGCAATTATTTTTGCTGTGAACAAGTTGAGACATTTCTTGTTGGGATCAAAATTTACTATATTCACAGACAATAAGCCGCTTCGCAGTTTGTTCACGGCAGAAATGAAAAATGTCAGGGTCCAAAGGTGGGCTATTATGTTGGCAGAATATGGCTGTGATGTTGAGTATAAGAGTGGGAAGACCAATATCATAGCTGATATGCTATCGCGCATCCCACCAAGAAAAGAAGCAGAAGAAATAGCAATGATAGAAAGTGGCCACTGCAGAGTAGAGAAAACTGCTGATTCAGAGAGTGATATAGATAACCCTGAGGAGGAGCCTCTTAGTAAAATTTTGGCTCAGACAATCCAAGAGGCACAGTATGAAGATCACACTGTGAAAGAAATAGTGGAATTGTTGAAACAAGAGCGTGATATCCAAGAGTATGTGCTTCAGGATGGCTTACTCTATCATATCTCTGAACCTGTCAAAAATGACAAGCATAAAAGGATGCAGCTTGTAATACCATCTAGCTTGCAAAAAGGGGTTATGGAGGAGATGCACTGTTCACAATATGGAGGAGGTCATACAGGAATTGACAAAACTTATGACAAACTGAGGACTAGATACTACTGGGAAGGTATGTATCGAGATATAGTCAATTTTGTCAATCACTGTGAGCTATGTAGGGCCAAGAAAATGAGGAAAGCAATGGTTCCAATGCAGGACATGCCTATTCCTGAATATCCCTTTGAAATTGTAGGAATTGATACCTGCGGTCCTTTCCCCACCAGTGCGAAGGGAAATAAATACATAGTCACAATTGTGGACCATTTTTCCTCTTGGCCAGAAGCATATGCAGTCCCTGATAAAACTGCAGAAACAATTGCCTCTCTCCTCATTGAAAAGTTTTTCCCCAACATGGATGTCCGAGGATTTTGTTATCAGACAGAGGGACTGAATTTGTCAACCATATAGTGGGCTTACTACTTGAGAGACTTACAGTTATTCGTATTAAAACTAGTCCATTTCACCCTCAAAGCAATGGAAAGACAGAGAGATTCCATCACTTTATGAACGGTGTGTTGGCAAAGTACACCCAGCATGATCAATTTACATGGGATCAGCACATCCCAGGAATGCTTATGACATACCAGACATCTGTCAGTGACACCACACTTTTCTCACCATTCTTCCTTGTGTACGGCAGAGATCCAGTCCTACCTGTGGATACCCTACTAAATCCACAGCTCAGATATATGGGTGAGGACTATGTTCCCTGTATGCTACAGCGGTTGCATATGGCTTATAATGAAGTGAAATGCAACATGCAAGAAGCAAGGGAGAGAAATAAGAAGAGGCTAAATGCTCAAGCTACAACCCAAAAATATGAGGCTGGTGATGTGGTATTTTATTACGACCCAGCAACCATACCAGTACATTCAGACAAACTGACTCTACATTGGAAATCTTACTATAGAATAGTAGAGCAGCTGTCCCCTGTAAACTTTAGAATCCGCCACCAACTCACAGGAAAGGCCAAGGTTGTACATGCAGAAAATCTGCAGCCTGCATTCCCAGAAGAGGTTTGGGATGCGGAGAGGACTCTCTATCAAGAGGTGAGTCCTGAGTCTGAGCAGACAGGGAGGAGGTTTCTCCCTATTCGAAGGACCCGTCTAGCTTGCCCAGATGATATAGGTGAAATTGAACAGAGCTTTTCACTGAATCCACAAAACAATGTCAAGCCCAATGGACCCACACCAAAGCAAAGGAAATGGTCATATGATGAGATGGATGTTGACACCTCAGAGCCGGATGGAAGGGACAGTTGAGAGTCGAGTGGAAAGAGAAAATTCAGATACGGAAATTTCTCACCATCCCATGGATGATGGAAATAGAATGAGAAAGAGAAGGCTGGAGATGTCACCTTCTCATGAAGATGGCCAGAAGAAGCCACGAGATGTGTTAGAAGTGATATTAAAACCAAACTCCAGCTCTGCTTTTGAGCTAGGGTGTAGTATTATGTAAACAGTTAATGTTCTGCAGTAGGCTGTTTTATGCCAACTGTTAACTTGGATGTCTTATGCCAAGTTCATTGTCAAACTAGGATTTGTAGCTACTTAGTTGGCTGTATGGTGCCAAGAAGGAATATTCTGGGTATATTGATTGATATTGGTTAATCAAATGTGTTAGGCATCGGGAGGTGTGATGCATACAGAAATTCCGATATTCACAAGTTGTATATAGTCTTGTATTCTTGGGATTTAAAAAAAAATGAAGTTGGTAGAGGTACTACTGTGGTGCTTCATTGTACAGGCAGTCACAAGCAACCCCTACCTTATCCATCAGGGTGAAATTTATTCGGAATATAGTAGTTGGTTGGTGACTTATACAATCAACGTAGAACCATTCAACCAGCATGTGGGACATGTCCGTGAGTTGTTGGGACAGTTCCGAATTAATTTGAAGCGACTGTTTGAAAGTGCTGTCCTGGCTACCAATGCCACTCACCAAAAGAATGAAAACTCTCATGTGATGAGATTGAGAAATAACATGTTATTGGCCATTCGACGAGAAGAGAACTACTTAAAGGCCCATTATGTGCATGTCAATGATATGATACAGGCCATAAAAGTGTTAACGGAGGCATCTAAAAATCGCCCTAGCAGAGCAGCTCTGCCATTTGTTGGCACTGCATTGTCCTACCTATTTGGCACAGCTACAGAGGGAAATTCGAAACAACTGAGGTTGGCACTGTCATCACTTAGGGACTCTCAGGCCAAAACTATTCATGTTGTGTCAGAGAGTATATCACTGGTGAATAAAACCCACTCACAAGTAAAAGAAAATAGGGATGCAATTAATTCCCTTGTCAATGTCACAAATATGCTTAAAGATAAAGTTTGGTTAGTGCATGAAGAGAATGAAAAATTAAGAACAGAGCTAGGCTGTATTGAACTCAACATACAAATGAGAGAGCTGTTTCACATAATGTCCAGAGCAATACTGGGAACTAGGAGGTCACTTAGTGTTTTACTACATCAGATTAGTGAGACTGCTAATGGGGATTTGTCATTGGGTATGATAAAACCATCAGAGTTGGCATCTTTGCTGGGTAATATTGAGAAACGGTTAGATGGTCGTATGGCACTGCCATATCCGATGTCAGTAAAGTCACTTTTGCATTATTTTAGATTTCAACATCCATTAACTATTCCAAATGGAAATCTATTTCACATTGTAATAGCGCTACCACTTGTGGCTCACGAATCACGATATAATGTGTATAAACTTGTCTCAGTGCCGGAACCGGAAGTTCAGAGTTCAATGTCAGTTCAATATCACACAGAATCAGATCTTATTGCAGTCTCATCAGATAAAAATCAATTTGCTCTCATCTCAGATTTTGAAAGGTGTACTTCAGAAATTATGTGTAAATTGAAAGTCCCTATTTATTATGTGTTAAATTCACCAACATGTGTTATTGCTTTATATTTGAAAGATAAAATAAGGGTAAAAGAAAATTGTGCTGAGGTTTATACAAAAAAAGTCCAAAATTCCAATTGTAAAGCATCTATTTGAGAATAATTGGCTTTTGTCCACTTCTATTCCTTTCAATATGGTGACCACTTGTCAGGACAGAGTTACCGAAATGCAAATGAAACAGGGAGTCCAAATTTTTAAACAGCCACAGGGATGTCATATCTCGTCAAAATATTTTGTAATTGCCACCCACTTGTCCCAGGAAGGTGAGACAAGTATTTCTGCTAAGGCACATTTTGAAAGCGAAATTGAGATGAGCAGGTTCCTTTCCAAACCTGAACAGTTTCTAGATCTAATCCCTGAGCCTCAGATGTACAATGAGAGTTTGAAACCAGCTAAATACTTGGATAAGATAACAGCTCTCCCAGTTGCTAATTTACATGCTCTATTGCAAGCAGCTTCACAACAAGCCCATTCTGCCAATCTAGAGGCCAATTATACCAGTAAGACACATTGGAATGTATCCCTTGGTGTACTGTGTGCAGTGATAATTGCTATTTTGATAATTTTGGTAATGGTGCTGTAAGTTTGGATTACAAGGGTGCCAACAGTTAGTAAACAAAGCCATGTGGAGCCTGCAGTGGTACTTACTTAATTGTGTACATATGAATTGTTGAATATTGAAGTGCATGTTTACCTGTATACAGTTGTGTATTTTGGTGGTTAGTTTTCTAACCCGGCTAGTGTTAGTTTTCAATTTATCTACATGGTTTTTATAATATTTTGAATATGATTTGTAAAAGTGTTATGATGCTATATATGCCGTTATAATTGAGTGAAATTCTTAGATATTGTTTCATATAGTCTAAGATGTGGATTCACTACTTAATACGTATGTAATCTATATTTCCGTTGGACACTAGTGATTAATGAATTGATCAGTTTATTTCTTTTGACTTAGTAATTACTGAAATGTGAAAGTTAGACTTGTTTGACTCTCACCATTCAGACTGTCATGTTTTCTTGTTTATTTTTGCCACAAAAATTTCAGGGGTAATTTTTGTTTTAAGGAGGGGCGTTTGTAACATGACAGTTAATTATAAAATTAAAATAGACAAAAATTAAGCCATAAGAAGGGCTACATTAAAAATCACACACAGTTACTGTTTTACCAGCATGAGGAGTCATGTTTCAGTTTTGGAAAACATTTTGATCAAGAGTGATTTGGAACCCTCTGCTACCTGTCCCCATGTTAAAACAAGATAAAGTAGGTGTGAATGTAAAACATCTGGAGAGTCCAGCACTTCTGCTCAGTCAGTTAATTAATTGGTAGGTTCTGGCTTGCTTTTGAACCTTTTGGACGTACTTCTAAAACTACTTCAAAATTTAACATCTCAAAATTATGCAGTTATAAATTAGAACTCTAAAATTGTTTCTTATTAAAAATTGTTGTGTATTTGCATATTACTGTTACAAGTCCCACATGGCAGGAATTTCATAATTTACTATTTGTAAATTAATCACATGTTAGACATGAAGATAAATTAAATAAAAATTGCTTGAATTTGAATCTTTGTTTAAAGATTGCCATCAGTTATCGAAAGATAGCTGACACTGCATTAAAAACGGACCCCGGCTTAACAAGGTATTTAAACCTTGGAACTCAGAAAAATCAGGAAAATTTAAAAACAGAAGATAATAGATTAACAATCATAACCTGAAAATTTTAATTAATTAAATGTAGCTTTTATAAGCTACAAGCTTACCATGTGGAACTGAATGCTATCTCGGGAGGCCACAGGCCCAGCTAACAAGAAAAATAGATGTTTAGTACTGCCCAGTGCCTCATCAGGAAGGTGAACCCTGTAGTGTAATACTGCTTAAACCTCCTTCTTTCCAGTTGTAATTTTTGCCCATACCCATTCAGCTGTAATACAGCAGGGAGGCAGGGTGGGACTCTCTTCAGTTCCACATGGTAATATGAATTCTGTTAAATTTAAAGTTCTGTCATGACATATATAACACATATGTCCCCTATTAACATATATAATTTGACTTTGACCTTTTTCTTGAAGGCCATTGGTTGGCCTCCTAATATCAATATTTTGGCCTCTTTCACATGTTGTTTGATATTCACATTCAATAACTCTCTGTTACTGGTCATATGGGTTCAGAATGTCAAACAAACCTTTTGGAAATCATGGGCTAAGAATCTTATGGAAGGTTCAGATTTAACCTTTGACCCCTGCTTTAAGATCATATTGTGTTTGCAAAAAGGCTTTGTATCTTCTAAATTATTGGTTCTGGAATTTTGGAATATAAAAACAGCCCATAGGAAATCGTGGGCTGTGAATGCTTAGAAGGATCAACTACTCCAAGGTCCTCTGTATTTAAATGTCCCACAAGGGATGCTTGTTTGTATTTAGGGGAGATGGGAGAGAGTGGGTCCACTGGCTCCCACATTTTCTATTGCTTATAGCTAGGCAACCACTAGGCGGATTCTCTTCAAATTTAGAACATGTATGCAGTAGCCCTGGGAAAATTACTGAATATGGTGTCATGACATTTTAATCAATCAGAGAAGTCACATGACCAAAAACATGTTTTTGAAAGGGGTGTGCTTGTCTGGATGATCACCTAAAAAGTGCTTCAGCTATTCACATGAAATTTGGCAAGTAGGTTCATTATATAGATGTCTGGAAATCATTATCTTTTGGAAGTGACCCAATACTTATTAACAGTTAACTAAACCCCACGATTTTTCTTAACACTGTAAATGAAAAATCTCTAATACCTCAGAAATTGTGCAAGATAGGGCGATTTCGATGAAATTTTTTACCCAAAGGGTATCCACAGAGTCTACTGCTGACTTTTCCCAAAAATCATTGTCCCATTTTTGGTGGTCAACTTGAATTTCTGTGTAAAATGCAACAACACATTTATCTCAGAAACAGTGTTAGGTAGCGCTATTTCGGAGAACTTTATGCCCCATCGGGGTACCTGCAGAGTCAACCGGGGACTCTTCTCAAAAATCATTTCCCCGCCATTTTGGCAGCCATTTTGATTTTATGCATAAAATGCAAAACATATTTATCTCGGAAACAGTACAAGATAGAATGATTTCAAGGATTTTCAAGTCCAGTGAAGAATTTTTTCAAAAATCGTTTTCCTGCCATTTTTGGTGGCCATCTTGAATTTCTGCATAAAACACAAAAACACATTTATCTTAGAAAAGCAGAGATAGAGTGATTTTGATTAAATTTTTTACTCCCAGGGTATCTGCAGAGTCAACTGGCGATTTTTTTCAGAAATCGTTTTCTTGCCATTTTTGGCGCCATCTTGAATTTCTGTGTAAAACACAAAAAACAAAACAAAAAACACACATCATCTATGGAACCTTGCATTTTGGCCTAAATGGAAAACTTATTAAACACAGGAAGATGGTCATTTCTGCAAAATCATTAATACTCATTGAGGCGATTTGTTTCTGCTGTACAAAAATAATTTATTTTTCTCTTGCGAAGCAATATTCCAGTTTTGGTTGCCTTTGCATGGGCTCAGTAGATTAGCACAAGTAGCTTATTGGAGTAAAGTGTTTATGACTATTAAATGACTGGGGATGTCATGTCTGGGGATGCATTGCATTTAAACATAGCCTCCACTTACGGTTTGAGTAATTGCAAACATGAACAGATAAACAAATGAACAAATAACATAACCTCCTGATGGATGTAAGGAATGAATTATTTTTCCCACCATAAATTTTGTACATATTTGGTTTCCAGTGTGAAATAGTTTGAGAAATATCTGAATCATGTTCCAGATACCCCAAAAAATCACAAATTTTCAGAAATTCTTCATGGCGGAGGTCTGCATTATACAAGCACTTCTGGTTCAATACATAACTAGATTGCGCCGATTGCGCCAACATATCCCCAGACAGGCCATCTCTCACACCACTAGCATTCACTAGTTACCATACACACAAGTCAAAACGTACGGCGGCGTCAGCCACTGCTGCAGAGGTAACCCAAGCAACAGCCAGTCAAGCAAACAGAAACAGGTACAAGTTCACCTGTCAGTCTATCGAGTCCAGTGAGTCCAGAAAGTCCATCCTGTACAATTAGTACAGAATCGGGGGAGATCAGAGGAAACAGCAGTGAGAGTAGCAAACTTATCTTAAAGTTGTCTTTTCAATATGCCTGTCAATACCATTTGTATAGGTGATCATGACTCTCGTAAACCAATCTATTGTACATTATTTTGAGAATTTGAGATTTACAAGAATCTGGATCCGATTGCAAACTTGATCAGGAATCGATGGTCTCATTCATTACTTTTCTTTTCACTAAGGAAGTAGTCGGGCAACAATCTTATTTCTTTTTTTTTCTTGGCAATAAACCACCCCTATCCTTTCACCCCTCAATCAGGGGTAACACCCAGGATCCATGTTTTTTTCTCATTCGGGGAAGGTGTACGATCAGATGGCTATAGTGAAACAGTCGTGTAAGTCATTTTACAGAATAAAGTGAACAACTTTACCCAGTTAGGTGGTGACGTGAATTGTTTGACCACAAATTTATCTGTGTCCGGTTTTGGTGAATTTCATTTCTGCTTTAACGAGCCTCGATGTGTTTATGTGAAGGCATTTAAAAACCTATGCATTATAAATTTTCAAAAATGTTTCTTTTGTGAAAATTTACAATAAAACATACTGCTCTGCTTCCCAAGTTCGTCACCCACCCTAAAACGTGTTAACATAAGCAAATCTTGATACCAAAACAAATGGAATGAATACCAACAATAATGATGTACAAGTATACACGGAGAGATAATTGTAAAGATATTGTTAAAAATGCAAGTGACGAACTTGGATAGGCAACGAACCTTGGTAGCTCAGCAGTACACATTTGATTTACAGCTAAAATAATTCCAGGTAAATGCAATCAGCCGTGTGTATTTCTAAGCCAAAATAGCATTAACATTTAGAGCTATTTCCATTGCAATCCATCTTTCTTCCTTTTAGTAATTGAAAAACAGAAGAAACACAAATGCAATAAGTACCATGTTACAGAAAATCTGCCTAAATCCAACAGACAAGAAATAAGAACCCAACTTGCACAGCATAGCACAGCAAAATAGTAACATTTAATTTGTGTTTCCTTCTTCCCCCATTTGTGGTCAAATTCTTCTGAAATTAAGAACCATTTCATTAACAAGTATGCAGTATTCGGCCTTTTTGGGGGGTTACCTTTTCAACACATGCCCGGTCCCAGGCTCTTCCATTTATCGACACAGCATATGATGGTTGTTAATGAAGTCACTGAAGCACATCAATAACACACTGAGTGTTAGACCTTATTAATAAATGTATTTGACTTTCGAAAATATGCTAATTATGAAAGTAAAATATCAATAAATGAGTATGTAAATGAGGAGTAATTTGGGGGTGGATTTGCAGGTAGACAGGATAAATATGTTGTAATGGTAGGCTGTTTCTGGTGTGAAAGCTTATAGGGGTGTTCCACTGAAGCCGTCTTGTCGGTACCCAAGAATTAGCATCAGTTATGGTTTCCCGCCTTCATTTGGTGGGTCAGCAAAATATCAATCATGTTTGATATTTCACCAACCCTCGACTACACTGCATCACGACTGTGGCTCTGCCCACCTGGAAACTGTCTTATCTCTCTACATCCTGCCACACTTACTTCCAGACCTGTCCTATGGTGTTACCGCCGTACCTGTGAGCAACTAAGCAATATTGAAATCATTTGAACCTCTGGATTTGACCACTGACCTTCTTCTAAATTTAATCCATTTGGAACGATGAACAAATGTGAAATTATACAGATTTTTATATTTACTGAGGGATTCTCCCAGAGAAAATGGTTTTAGATTCAGGCAAGATTCTAGTACTTTTGATTTTTTTTTTTTTTTTTTTTTTTTGGGGGGGGGGGGGGGATTTTGTGGCATGTTATTTGGAAAATGTGTAGCAAATTTTTGGGACATTGGTGCAATATTAGTTCAAATGTAAAATTCTTGAAATAACTGGGTAGTCCTGAAAAGGACTGATAGATGCCAGCTACATCTGTCCCCAGGGTTGATTTTTCTCATCACACATCTTCATATCCTGTCCCCCTGCCCAACCAATGCACCAACGTGATTAAAGTAATCAGGCACAAATATAAGTGGTTAATTTAGTGTGGTTGCTACTTCATCTACTGGGGTAGGTACCTTGCTTACTCCACCTTGTGTCTTCATTATGTTGTGCAACACAACATCTGTCAAAACAATAACAAATCTCTTACAACCTTTGGCCTTTGCTCCATTGTGCCCAGTAGCACCCTAAATCTGCTTATTAGGATTCCAAACACATTCTCTACTACCCTCCTGCCTCTGGAGATCCTGTAGTTAACTATTCTCTCTTCCTTTGGCAGTTCTCTTCTGCTGTAGGGTTCCACAAGCCATGGCTTCAAGATGAAGGCATCACCACCCAGCAAAAATAGTGCAAATTAGGCTCTCCCACTTCCAGTGGTTCAGGTGCTGGAAGCCCCAGGGTCCTTTTTCTTCAACTTGCTGTGATAAAATATTTTGTATTTGATGAAGATCCACTGGACCCAACATCTACTTACAGAAATTTGTATTCAGCATTGAGCATGGCTAACAGAACCAGGGAGAAGTATCCCTTGTAATTGTAATATTCTGACCCAGATTTCTTTGGCTTCTTCATGGCGATATTTTCCCATCTAGTGCCCAAAGAGTGTGACGGATATTGCATCTGCTTTTGAACTTCTCTTCTATCTGTTTCCAGTCTTTCAGAGTTGTGGGGCAGTTCAAATACTTTTCCTGGAATTCAGCATGGAAGGCCCTGCAGACAACAGTTACTAATTTACATATGGTGGTCAACCTACCATCCAGTGATGACTTGTAATGACGTGTAAGTTTCTCCCGTTGCCACATCTCTAGGTGTTATTGCCAGTTTCAAGTCAACTTCTAAGGGTTTTTGAAAACTGGTGACTTGATGAAACAGTGTATACATTCTTTAATGAGGTCAAAAACTCCAGTGGGCATCCTCACAAAATTCTGATAATTTGGGATATCAGGTTGTAGCATCCCATTTTTTTCTTCGAGAGATCCATAGCATGATCCAGGGGGTTTTGTGGCCATCTTCTTCTCTTGGGTTGTGGTGGGGGTTGTGGTGCAGGTGCTGGTTGTATGGCTGGTGGAGGTCTTGGTTTCAGATGAGTCCTTTTTTGTCAGCAAATCAGATTAAAAATCAGAATATTTTACTGAATAAAAAACAAAAAGGCCTTTGGCTTGTGTAAAGTCTCTCTGGTGTCGAAAAGTGATAAATGATTAGTTGTAGCATTCAGAAGGGGTTTATAGAGTGTTGCTTGGATCCTGACTTGCGATCCAGACTCCAGAAATTAATCAGTCTCGCGGCAGGGAACTGGGAGACTGCTCCAGTACAGCTTGTCGGTTATGCCTTTATGGAAAAACTCGATCCCAAGTCAGGTTGGGATCTCTAGATCTCGGCAAGCCTAGATGTACTACAACCTGTCGGGGATGTAAAATCAACCCATATTTTTCCACCATTTTTCTTGATTTTTGCCCCCGATCCCCAACTCAGCAAACCGACCCTAGAGTTAGGGAGGGTCGGTATGGGTTGACTCCAGTGGTTGACTCCCTATTAAGAGGAGAGGTTGCCAAGGTCGAAAGTTGACAAAATACACAAGGTATTATGAAATATGATAGGTTGACAAAATTCAAAATAGTGACAAAGCTATGGTTGACAGGTCAACATAGTCGACAAAATGGTATAAGTAGCAAGAAACCTACAGTCGACAGGTTGATAAGGTTGATAAAAGATTCCAAACGGTAATTTGCAGTTTCTGGAAAAAGGATTGATCAAATGTCAACCAATCAAAAATCATAATGACATCAAGTGATGGAAGTAGGTCAAAGATAGTCACATTAACATTTGGATAAAATCATCTGAACTACAAGCATTGACATTTTGATTTATTTGATTATGCTGTTCCATTCTATTCCGTTCTGTACTTTAAAAGTGCTTAATCTCTGCCAAGGCAGACTCTAGGCACAACACCAAAATCTAATTCAATAGTCATTATTCGATAGACATAGCCAGGTCAATACCATGGAGACACTGGATAGTGTGTATTGCTAAGGTGGGAAAGCCTTTTTGAAAAGATTAGATTTTAGCTTTTTTTCTGAAACAGGCAAGAGATATGGTCGAACTGATATCATCTGGTAAATCCTTCCAAACTGTGGGAGCATCAATAGCAAAACTATGACCAAAATGTTGCTTTTTCATTTATGTACAGATGGGTTGAATTGAATCTTATGCCAGCTGTATCTTCCTCAACAAAGAGGCAAAAGAGAACTAAAATACCTAGGATGACCACTGTGAAAATACGTCTAAACTAAAGTGGCCATCTTGAAGATGCAGCGACATTAAACTTCACACATTACATAAAGAATACATCCACCTATTTCTGATTACATAACAAAAAGAAACACTTAAACACAAATATTTCCATTATTTCCATTTATATTTTTATACGGCAAAATAATCTCTATGGATTATTATTTGCTTCTATTTTCATTTTATTGTCACAAGACCACAATAAATGACAATGTTTTACCCTTACATCCAGAATTGTGTATTTCCCAGAGGTCTATGATTTATTTGCTATTAAAGTGCAACAAACTGTTCATAAACAGGAAATTTAGGTGTCTTTCCTATACGTTCGAAATTTCTCTGTGACAGTCAGCAACAAGCCAAAATGGTTTTCATTGTTGTGTGAGATATTGTCAGAAACATATGTATCTCTGTTATAATATGGGATGTAATATTATTAATACCCCAGTCACACTACAGGCGGTATTGTCCACGTGTATAAGGGTCCAAAAACCTTGAAAATCGTGGAGGTGGAAGTTTTGGAGTTTCTCAAGTTCAGAGACAGAAGTGTATCAGTAGTTAGAGGCATGAAGCATAAACAAAACGCCTGTAAACATAGGCAATACGCAGGAAAATAGACTGTAGAATTCCCCGACCTTAGTTGAAACATACTTATTTGCAAGGTCAATAAAATAACATTATCTGGTCTCTGAAATATGTTGACCTTGTGAACTCTGTCATGCAATGCTTTGTTTTTATGCATCATATGAGCTTCATTTACTCTCTGTAAGTTGTCAACCTTGTCGACTTTGTCAACTATAGCACCCATGTAGTCATTTCACATTTTGTCTTCTTTTACAATTTTGCATATCATAATATTCCTCAATGCTTCTAAAGATATAATTACCATAATTCATCTTTTGCTAGGGGGAGTCTACACTTCAGCCTTAATTTGCATTTTAATTTGCATTAATGTATAAGAAAAATGGTATAGCTGTGCTGTACAAATCTTAACACAATTATTTGTTTAATTAAAACCTTGCTTTTAGCCTTTTGTGTATATATAAAGCTTTAATCTTTGTGTGAATGCCTATCACTGGTCCATCAATATATTCTCAATTGGTTGACATATAGCATTAAGGCTGAGCCAAAATATATATTGTATTTTGTATCTGAAATTTCTTCCGACTAATAAAAGTGGTCACACCTGACATGTGGTCACTGATTGAGAGTGGTCACATGTATAGGTTTGACTGTAGTGTCATTGAAACTGGTCAGCCAACCATTATGAAGTATTTTTTGTTACCACTGTTAGAGGCAGTGTCAAAGCATTTTTCATTACGGGATTATAGTTATAACACCACCAAATGACAGTATTAAGGTATTACAGAGCATTCTTTACAACCACTATTACAATCTATTTAACTGGCTGTTGAACAGCATGTAAAATCTAAACTTTGTCCAGTCTTGAACTCTTTACTGATGGTCGGGGATTTTCACATACACATGGACAACAGTTAGAACAGTTATGCACAGAGATTTTACTGATCTTCTAAGCACACTCAGTCAAAAAGAGTGGATGTCAGTATACTCACATACGGGGTCACATTTCTCACCTCATGATATGAAGGGAAAATGGCAATTGTGAGGTTACTTATTAGAGAGATGAAGCATTATAAAGCAATGTGACTAGATTCAAACAAAATGACTTATATTTTACAATTTTTTGTGTGACCTTTACATTTGGAAAACGTGAAATACACATCATATCGTTTTATATCAAATACAATGCACACACCACAAATCTTTCAAGTTTATGTGAGTCTGTATGGGGGAGGGAGGCAATTTTGGTTAATTAGGAGAGGTTTTCCCGTTATAAAATGCAGCAATAATGAAATACTTAACTGTAGCTCCATTGAGGTGGAATGGACTGTGTACAGATTTTAATATGGTTCATGAACATCTGAAATCCGGTACAGATATCTTAAATAGTGTCTACAAAAATAGATCACAAGCACATGTAAGTGAAAAAGGGTGTTTCTGTCTTGTGACCATGCTAAAATAAAACTCCCTGACTCTAGGCGGCCAGTAACCAGTTAGCATTATATCTAGGGGTCTGAAAACTGCTCAGTATACAGAACACAAAATAGGTGAACAACTTATTTTCGTCTACAAAGACACGTGTCCATTTATAGCTACAAGAAATATTTAGAGGTGGAATTTTTACTGAATGTGAAAATGTTGAAAATCCTTAAAAGTTAAAAGTACCCAGTACTTTGTTAGTACTACATATAGAGGTCTGAAAATGGTGAAAATGAGTAAAAAGTCTGAAAAAATAGAAGTACCCAGCACTTAAGTACTTAAGTAAGTACCGCCTGTAGAGGTCAGGCATTTTGGCATTAGAAAGAATCTGAAAAGTATCTGAATAACTTATTCCAAGAAAACATTGAAATCATGATAAATTCTAACACAGTGAACAAGTTCCCATTTAGACTACAGTTTGACTTGTTAGGGAAGGGTATATAAATCTGACCCACTCTTTAGACTCCCTGCATATGGTTTTCTATTACCTGCCAATACATTCAAAATCTGCAAAAGCAATAGGTAAGGATATATAAGCAAAAACACAAAATGTGTGTTTTATGACCCCCATTGGACCCACCTTTTGGGCTATAGACGGTAAATCTAGGAGATACTTGGGGTTTAGATGGATTTAAGCTTTCTGATTGTTACCAGGAGTTAATAGGGGGTTGGGGTGAATTTAAGCATTCTTTCATCTGGTATCGTATTTGATAGTATAAATGTGTATGTGAAATCATGTCCATGCCTGAGGTATATAACTGCCAAAAATATTTAGAAAACACCCTGTAATAATGGAAATATTGAAGGGAGACCTAACTACAAGGAAACTCAAAACTAAATAAGCGCCCCTGACAGGGACAGTAAATACATACTCAGGATCAGGTCTTGAGTGAAATCACGTGTTGTAATCAATAGTGATTGAAAAAGAGAGTGGTTTGGTGGCTTTAGTGTGTATGGTTAAAATCTAACCTAAAGTGCCTAATTAAAAGCACTGGATATTGATTTAGTATGTATATTATTACTGATTTACAATCCAAATTATGCAACACAAAAGATGTCTTTTTTACTCAAATAAAATGAGAAATAAACTGTAGTTCCATAAGGTACTGAAATGCATTAGTGCAGGAATTAAATTTGATAGCAAATGTTTTAAGTTCAAAACATGAATTTTGAAATTTAGAGGCAAACAAGAACATAGTTCCCCAGTTTATAGTACATTTAATTAATAGTTTTAGTTTACAGTACATTTACATTTATAGTACATTTAATGCTTGAAACAGAAAAATAATCACTTACCGTCTTAAAATAAGTACACATCAGTGTGGAGAACATGAACAAAAAATCACAACAATTAAATTATCGACAGCAGGACAAAGGTCAAGGTTGTGTGTTTATATTCCATTGAACAGCCAGTCACGTGGGACAGGTTCTCCCCATTGTCACTTTGTAGGAGTCGAAACTGCACAAAGGTTATAGTCTGTGCTGTAGATGTAAGTCAATAATGGCCGCTAGGCTAGGCCATTGTTGACTTATATCTACAGCAGGAACAATGCATATGTACAATCTAAATTATGTACAATAATTTCTGAAAATTATTTTCTATAATTCACAGATCTCTATTCTATCTATTATCACTATCCATGGTTAAGCTTTGTGCCAGTCCGATTATTCACAATTTTCAAGCTTTATCCAAAATTCAATTTATTTTTCCAGTATTTTCTCAGTGATAGACATGGTGAAAATTGTGTATTGAAATTAAAAAGACCACACTGTTCAGCTACCTAAATTCGCCACTTGCGTTTTATTACAATATTAAAACCGTTCACAATTATGTGTCTTTGTAAAGCTATCCATCGCCATTATAAGTGTTTGTTCTATTTGTTTTAACAATATTGCTTGTCCTTGGCAGTTTAAGGTTACTGACCGATTGGCTTGGTCATTATCTGCATAGTGAATGTCAGTGTTTTTATGTACCGAAATGTGGCGTATTTTAAACATGTGCAAATCACGTATTGATTTACACTGCTTTGCTAACATTTGTGCTTAAAAGTTTGCTTCTATAGTAGTGGATCAAATTAAACCACAACTAAAATACATTTTTATATTAAGAAATAAATATTTGTTCCTTTGTTGTAGTTGTTGATAAGTAGTAGCCACTGCAAATAATAGATAAAAATAGAAATATACACACCTTAGTCATACATATACCAAAACTGCAATATCCATCTTCTGTCATTAATGCAAGTACAAAACAAGCTCCAACCACCACCCAACCTTCATACCACCTTCCTTGGACTGTCCATTAATTAGTTGAATATTTATTTACGTTGTTGGATCAATAAACCACCTGTTGGAACATGAATGTATATGCAGCTGTATTTATCGTACATATATTTGTACATCATCTACAGGTTGCGATTCTGTAAAAGTTTTTGCTGGTACAAAATTGTTATAACTTGGAATTTCGTTCATTTATTAGCAATGAATGTTTTATATCAGTCCCATCGTTTCATTTAAATTATTTCTGTAACAATGAATGTTTTATACCATTCATATCTTTTCATATAAATCATTTTTGTCCACAAAAAAAGCTGTTGCATTAGCTTTTTCTATAGTTTCTAGCTTGAATGATTTTCAGCTTCATTTTCCATGATTTCTCGGTGAAAAAACAGTAATAATATATGTTGTTCCTTTTCCCCACAGTGTATGTGTGTGTGGCTATTGACTATATCCAGTCCCTGCATTCTTCGGATAAAGAAACTTTTCTTTGTGATTGGTATATAATGAATAGGTCTGTGATTTAACTTTGATCTCTGTCTGTTCTTGTGTTTCACAGGTTATGTTGAAGTTAACCTTTTTGTTAGACTTTCCTCAAGTCCTTTTGTCTTAGGTATTATATGAGGACTGAATGACTTTTTTACCAGAATGTGATGCTAACAGGCTGTATTTCAGATAAGTCTTTAGATTGTGTGGATTCACAATGATTCCTAAACAGAAGAAGTTAAACTTAAAATACATTCTCAAGAAAATTGGAAAGAAAAAACTCCTGGCAGGTATTTATGTGAAAACAGCAGGTAAATAAGTGAATAAGAGTAAAAATTAAAATTCAAGTTACCTTAAAAGGGGTGAAGACCCCGTCTAGGTGGTTCCCGGCATCGTGCCCCCCTCTTTTTTCTTCCCTGGAACTTGGTCGGAAGGAGGCATCACCTGCTGTGCTGCAATAAAGGTGCCTAAGTGGAAGGAGCCCTCTGATTGGAGTTGTCCAGCAAAATCTCTGAGGTAGAATCTGGTGAATGTGTTGTGTGATGGCAGGTTTGCATAATTTGATCCATGGAAATTCCCCCGTAAAAGGCATTGGAAGCCGCAAAAGCTCTGATGTCATGGGCCTTTACCCCAACAAGGTCCATGTCTGGCATTGTCTACCTTGGTGTAGCAAAATTGTATAGTGTTTTTAATCCAAGACGATACAGTGGAACACTGAATATCCTTAGAATGGCCCAATTTATAGTAAGGCTGAAAATGAAACGTAATTTTACACTTGGTTAATACTCACCTTGGGTTAAACTTTTGCTTCAAAACATAATTCTAAACTGTATCCAGTATTATGGCACTACTATTTCACTTATTCATCACATTTAAAGTGTTTTCAAAGTTAATACTACATACGTGATGTTTATATTACCTTGATATACCGGTAACTTTTAGTTACAAAAATACGGAAATGAAAATATTTGGCCCAATTTATAGTAAGGCTGAAAACGAAGCGTAATTTTACACTTGGTTAATACTCACCTTGGGTTAAACTTTTGCTTCAAAACATACTTCTAAACTGTATCCAGTATTATGGCACTATTATTTCACTTATTCATCACATTTAAAGTGTTTTCAAAGTTAATACCACATACGTGATGTTTATATTACCTTGATATACCGGTAACTTTTAGTCGCAAAAATACGGAAATGAAAATATTTGTCTTTTTACCTGTAAATCTCCCCGATGTAAAATGTGGTTTGTGACGGGTTTTTTTTTTTGTTTGTGACGTGTTTTTTTTCGAAAGAGACGTCATTCAGTAGCGTTTTGCTTTTGTATACTTTCTTTTGTTTACATTTTTGCTGAATAAAGTGTTTCACTGCAGTTAGTAGATTTGGGTTAGTAAAAATTGATTCAAAATGTCAAAGAAGAGATCACCTACATGGGAATACTTTACATTAAGTGAAACAGAAGGTAAAAAGAAGGCAACATGTAAACTTTGCAAAGTATCACTAGTTTACTTGGGAGGGACAACTAGCATGAGAAATCATCTTGAGTCTAAACATCCAGGATCTTTGGATAGTAAACCTCAGGCTCAAACCTCAGGAATTCGGATGGCAGGTTGTATGGCACCAGATATTAGAAATTTTGTGAGTACTTCACCAAAAATGACAAACCAACGTTATTCAGTCATCAACAAAAAATTAGCAGAGATGTGCGCTATGGATTATCGTCCAATAAGCATTGTAAATGGACAGGGTTTCAAGCATTTTGTTCAAGCCTTGGACCCTAATTACACCGTTCCCAGCCATACCACTATCAGAAATTATGTCCACAGATCATATGTTGATGCAAGAGACAAAATAAAATCAATCATTTCAAAATCATCAAGTGTATCACTCACTGCTGATCTGTGGACATGTCATGCAACTCAGTCATACATAACTGTAACATGTCACTTTTTATTGGATGATTGGACTCTTTCTTCCCAGGTTTTGGCCACCAAACATGTTACAGAAAGGCACACAGGTGCAAACATTGCTGAGGAGATCAAGTCAATTATTGATGATTATGCTTTACAGGATGTAGCATGCATTATTCATGATAACGCTGCTAACATGGAGGTAGCAATGCAAAAGCTTGGGATACCTCACCTTGGATGTGCAGGTCACACGTTACAGTTAAGCGTTAATGATGGCCTTAAGTTACCTGAACTCTCAAAGACACTAGCTCGTTGCAGAAATCTAGTTTCGTACTTCCATCGCTCATTTTTGGCAAATGATGCACTACAAAAGCGACAAAAGCAAGAATCAAGAAGCGGAAGAGAAGGAGGAAGCTGAAGCATCAGTCCTGTATTCCTCTTGTTCCAAGGCTTGAAGAAGAGATGCTAGCCTTGGAGCAGAAGCAGCCATCGGCAAAGAGGATCGCTGTGTAGAGGGAGTGGTAGTGGGTACTTTCACTTGAGAGACCACCACTTGAATGGACTGTTGAGCAATAGCGGAGGAGCACTTAACCTTTGAGAGACCCTCCTTTACCTCAGGAGGGGCAGGTTGAGATGGAGCCGAGTCCATTGGTTCCTCTGCTTTGGCAGGCGGTATAGCAGACACCGGTGTGATTGACACAATATGAGGTGGCGGTGTTGTAGATGTAGCTGCTGGAGGTTGAGTTTGTGCCGGGGCCAAATGGTTAAACATCTGCTCCATGGACTGTTGAAGGAATGCCTGCAGTCCTGTTTGCAAATGAGTAGAGAGATCCTTGATTTGTTGCTGGTTTTTCTACTGCAGAGAGTTCATCATCTCAAAATTCTGCTGTTCCAGCTGGCTCCTAATGAGTTGAGTTCTAGGAGTCTGTAGGATCTCTGTTGTTGAGACAGCCCTCTGATTCTTTCCGCAACTGATTGCCTGCCAGGAGTTGTGTGTGGTAAGTATCCTGAAGGCGGAATGTCCTGTGTGACTGTCCGAGACAGAGGATGCGGCACCCTGAAAAGGGCTGAAGAATCAGTCATAGACTGTTGTACCGGACTCATAGTAAAAGAAGTCGCCGGGACATTCTGTGCGGGTAATGCAGCCGGTAGGCTAGTAAGAGGGCTGATGCCGGTGAGAGGTGCACTGGTACCAGAGTCTTCCGGTTCAAGATCCAGGAGAGTGTCGCCCACCCGTGAGAAATCTTCACCGGTCAGCACCGGTTCTTCTGTCTCCGGCTCCTCAAATGCAAGCCGGTTTTATGCCTGTAAGCGGACCTCTTAGCAAAACTTGCTCTGAGGTGGGACCACTGCTCTTCTGTCAGTGAAGTACATGCTGAGCACTGCGTGGTGTCAGCTCCTTGGGCACAGGGATCCAGTCCCTTGCACTTGGCTCTACAGCCAAAGCAGGAGTATCAAATTGGGGCATAAAATGTCCACACTTGCCCCTTTTCTGGTAAGGAGGTGTCTTAACCATTTTACCAAACTAATCTATAAACTGTTATGAAACAATTTAATCCCAATTTAACTGTCTACCCACAGTTATATAGCTGTAACAGTTCACTAAAAGTGAGACTCACTAGCAAGCCAACTTGACAAGATGGCTTCCAACAAAAAGAAGGAAGTGCTCATGGGAGCAATCTGATAGGTTCCCCAGGTCACGTGGCCAAGCCAGCAGGTGCATGTTTACCCGCACCGGTACTATATCACCGGCATTCCGTGTGACCAGTACTCCGGATAGCCCCATCTATCTGAATTTCACGGGTAATAGTTTTCAACTTTACTCCGGTTGGAAGCTTCCCGTGGTCAACCACCGGTAAAGCATATAGTTACAATAGGTAGGACTATTGTAGCATAATAAAAGCAGTTTTATTGAATAAATATGTTCAGTACATTGTGACACAATATATTTGAATGAAAATTGAATCAAAATTTATTTAACAGCTTTCTGAAGAAAATTTCACTCACCTCCAAATGAGGTGACTCACCTCCCTCAATTGCAAAAGGTTTAATATCACATCTTTGTAGTGCACAAGAACTTTTTTTAATCGTTATTTTTTATCATCTGTAATCTTACTGGATGTCTCTATTTTGTCAACAGTTGGCATTTTAAATTCTGTTTAACAGTAAGGGTAATATTGGGAGAGGCTTTTGCATAAGCACTTGTGGGGGTCAAACCCACAAATTAGTTACTGCCTATAACTAGATGCAAAATTTGCTGACCACTAATCCATGGAGGACCTTGTTCCTTTTTGGAAATACAGATGCTATGTTGAAGTCAAACTTGAGATCTCGTCAATCTTAAGATTAGCACTAGTCAAATTTAGGATTAAATAAGTTTGACTACCATGGTGCAGGCTAGGATTCTATGTCGGGATTGCACCAATCTGAATATTTGAGAGATTTCAAGTTTGGTTCCAACAGCTGCATGTAATGTTCTAGTGCTGTTTGAACAATGCATGGGTCATATATTCATGAGCACATATGACATTAACAGATATGGCTGAAGTCAGTAAAGTAGTACTATTTTACGTTGATGAATACATATGATGTTATCTTGATTCCTACAACACTAAATATTCAACAGATCTAGAACATACTTTTACTTTCTTTGCTTATAAAAAGCATAGATTATAGAATGCAGAAGTGACTTGTGCAATATTGAAAATCTTAATTACTTAAATGTAGCTTTTAAAAGCTACAAGCTTACCATGTGGAACTGAATTCTATCTCGGGAGGCCGCAGGCATCCCGCCAGCGTCCAAGAAAAATAGACATCTAGTATTGACCGAATCCCCCTGTGCTGAGATTGTACCATAGCAGTGTAATCCCGCCCATCGTCCTTCTTTTCTCGTTGTAAAGTTAGACCATACCCCCTAGCTGTGATACAGTGGGGAGGCAGGGTGGAACTCTCTTCAGTTCCACATGGTAAGCTTGTAGCTTATAAAAGTTACATTTAAGTAATTAAAATTTTTAATTTGATTACACTACAATAGCTTACCATGTGTAACTGAATGCTGAATCCAACAGCTCAGTGGAGGGATTACAGCTGAGATATTTGTCAATTTTTCTTGGATTTTGAATTAATAATTAGAATGAATGTTTTAGAAAAACCAGTCTGAGTCCCGCTTACAGTGCCCCGGTTCCGGGAACTGAGCCAGTAAGAAGCCAAAACCCAGAAGATTAATGAATGATAGTACCGATAATACTGTCTGGATGTTTTGATAGAAGGAGTAAGTACAGCCGTGTTCACGGGTAGAGCCCCACTTGCCACTGCAATAAATACAAGCCCTGGGCTTGAGATCTCAATAGTTTTTGCCACCCTAAATGTGAGATTATGGCACACTTGAATAAAACTTAATACACAATACAATTAGATACAGTAATAATAGATAAAAGACCTTACCGTAACATCCCGAGGAGGTAACCAAATACCTAGACCCTAGGATTAGACTCCTCAGAATTGGTTGCAGTGGGTGTGCCCCCCTTCTTCTCTTACCGAGGATAACTGTTCTGAGGGGAAGGGTCTAGGACTTGTGCCGCTACTACTGGACCAAGGTACATTGTTGTCATTGTCTGACCAAGTAAGGTCTTTTAGGTAAAAATTTGTAAATGTGTTGTGAGCTTTCCAGTGACAGGCTTGCATGATTTAGTCCACCGAAACCCCACCGTAAAAGGCCTTAGAGGCCGTAAAGCCCCTAATGTCATGCCCTTTAACTTGGACCAGGTCCAAGGCTTATCGGTCTGCTTGTTTGTAACAAAGTAGGATAGTTTGTTTTAGCCAAGAAGAAAGTGTAGCGGATCTGATGTCTGAGGTGTGTCCTTTCTTAAAAGAAATAAACATTAAGGATCGAGACCCCCCTTAGGTCTTTGGTATGATCCAGATAGTACCTCAGGGCCCATCTCTGACACATCTCCATCTCCTTGTTTGTTTATGTAGGCTACTACAGTTGAGTTGTCCGTAGCAACCTGTTTGGTTTTGACACTGGTCCTTGAACCTTTGAAGGGCCACAGAAACTGTCTTCAGCTCTAGAACATTTACGTGTAGCCTTTTTTTCCTGACTCTAAGTGAGCACCCCAGCCTTCGTTTGAGGCGTCTGTAAAGAGTTGGATACTGTGGTCTTTGGGATGAAGGTTTGCACCTTTCATCATGTTTGTGGGATTCTGGCACCATTCTAGGTGTGTTGAAATGGTTTCTGTCCAAGGAAGGAGGCTGTCCAACGACTGATGATATCTCCAGTGCTCCTTGAGGTAAAACTGAAAGGGCCTCATGTGAAGGTAGCCCCCTAGGACCCTCTTCTCCATTGAGGCAATTTGGAATTATTATAAACAGGGCCATCCGAAGCCAATTGGTTCTTGGCCAGGAATGTTGGAGAAGGAGAAACAGTGACCTCTGACCAATTTCTTCTTGAAGAGACAGAAGAGTGAGTCCAAGCATGTATTTCACTCCTTCTTTTACCTGAGGGTAAAGCCAACATGAACACTGTCTTGTAAGTTAGCCACTTCAAAGGAGCCTCAGATAACGGCTCAAATGGAGGTTTTGTCAAACCTAGGAGGACCAAGGAGAAGTCCAATGTAGGTATGGACCTATTTGGTTTTGGTCTATCCCTGGTGAAGCTGGCAATAAGTCTATTCAGTTCTAGACTTTTTGAGATGAGTTCACCCTGTGAACCCAAAGCATCAGCAATTGCTGTTCTGTAGCCAGTAATTGTGGCTGGTTTAAGATTTTTGACTGTGAACAGGTAGTTTAGAAACTCTGCTACCTGGGGAACAGTTGCTGAGGTGGTGTCCACCTTATCCTGTGAGCACCACTGCCCATAAATGGTCCACCTTGATTGATAGACTTTTCTTGAGGATTACCTCTGAGGTGCCTTAATTCTTTCTGCCACCTCAGATGAGAATCTTCCAGAATTGTGTTCCTGGAATCCAGAAACTACACATGTAGGTACTCCACGTTGTTGTGGAACCTGTTGGAATGTGGTTGTTTCAGTAGTGTCTTCCAGTGAAGGAGATGTAGGGGTACCCTGGTCGAGAGATCCACCAGATCCCAAAAATCATGGTATCCCTTTCCACCCTGAGGCCAGTACCATCATCCTGCATGGGTATGTTAATAATTTTTAATTACCTTTGGCAGGATGGCTTCTGGACAGAAGATATAGCCGTCCAGGCCTTCCTAACAGATATCCAATGCATCTATCCAAGCCTTTTTGTCTGGGACAGGAGATACATAAATTGGAAACTTGTGATTTTTTGCCTGGGACAGGAGATACATAAATTGGAAATTTGTGATTTAGATTTAGAGTTGCAAACAGGTCTACCATTGGTGTGTGCCAAACTCTGCAGATTTGGTTGAATATCTGTTGGTGAAGGGACCACTCTGTTTGTATGACCTTGTCCCTTCGTGATAGAGAGTCTGCTATCACATTTAGGGATCCATGTACATGTTTTGCTCTTATCTGGATCCTTCTGGAATTTGTGAATGCCAGAATTCTCTAGATAAGAGCACACATTTCTATACAATGTGTGCCTCCTTCTTTGTTCAGATAAGATACTACTGTGCTGTTGTCTGAACAGATGAGCACTCTTTGACCATGTAAGTGCTCAAAGATTCCTTGTTTGACCAGAGGCCACTTAACACTACAATGTTTAAGTGAGCACCCCAGCTCTTTTGGGAGGCATCCGTGAATACCAGAGTATTGTGAACATGAGGATGGATAAGAGCACCTGCCATAAGGTTCTGTAGAACCTCCCACCATTTGAGATGTTTCAGAAAATTCCCTGTTACTGGGATCCCTTTGTCCAGTGACTGGGGAAATTTCCAGTGTGACTTCAGGTACCACTGAAAAGGTCTCATGTGTAACCTTCCTAGTGGTACTGTTTTTTTCTAAGGAAGCTAATGTCCCTATGAACGACCTGAGCTTTCTTAGAGTCAAGACTAAAAACTTTCTGATGGAAACAGTCTGACTTTTAACCGGTCGAGCTTCTTTGGGGTTGGAAAGACTAGACCCCTCTGAAGATCGAAGTGATAGCCCAGAAAATTCGGTTTTTGCATGGGTACCAATTCCGACTTTTGAAAATTGATAAGCCAGCCTAGTTCTTGCACCAATTTTACCAAGTTTTGGGAATCTATGAGACATTGTTCTTTTGTGGGTGACCGAAGAAGCCAGTCGTCCAGATACTGATGAATTCTAAGGTTCCTGGCTTGAGCTGTGAGTTTTACCTCTTTCACAATCCGAGTAAATTCTAGGGGAGTTGTTGCTACACCAAAAGGGAGTGCTCAAAATTGAAAACCCCTTTTTTTGGTTTGAAATCTCAGATATTTTTGAGATTGGGGGTGAATTGGAACATGAAAATAAGCGTCTGTCAGGTCTATTGAGGTGACCCACTCAGCCTGTCAAAGCAACTTCCTGATAGATTCGGCTGTTTCCATTTTGAAAGTTGGTACATGCAAATGACAGTTTAAAATACTCAAATCTAGCACTAGTCTCCACCTTTTCAAGGGTTGGGTACCAGAAATAGTCTGTAATATCCTAATGAGTTGTGGGTTTCCTGACACGAGCTATCGCCTTCTTTGTAAGCATGGCCTAAACTGCCTCGTTGAGGGCGCCCTTTTTGTTTTTGTTGTGATATTCACTCAATATGAGCAGAATTTATGACAATTTTGGAAGAATTTTGAAATCTAGACGATAGCCATGATGCAATAAACTTACTACTCTGGGATGAGCTTGATTTTTTTTTTACCATACCTGCCAAAAATCCTGTAATTTTGCTCCTGGAAAGTCATTTCCTCTTTCCTCCTCTGCCACCCCGCGATGGCCACGCAGAGAAATTTCCACAAGAGGTGTTTGGCTGTGTTTGTTTGTCACAAAAAGACTTGTTTCCTTCCCGAGATGTTTTTGAGTGAGATGACCTCCGGAACTTAAAATTTCTGGCAGTATCCCTGTATGACTTGGTGTCAGATTCTTTGATTATTGAGAGTCTTTTTATCATGTTGTCCTCCACTTGGGACAAAATGTCTGAATTGAAAACCTCCTGTTTATCAAAGTGGTCTGTAAGCAAATTAGCCGATCTTTAGGTCCCAGTTTCAAGCTACAATCTTTCAACAAACTGTACCTCCTGGCTAGGAGCATGTTGCAAGCAATGGTCATATTTTGCTTCAAAACAGTGTCCAAAGCAATCTCCAGAGATGAAGTGACAGAAGCCTGGAGTTGTGAGTACTTCCCAATGAAATCTGCTCACAGACTTCCTCACAGTATCCAGATCTCCTAAACTCCTGATTTCACTGGCTAGTTCCTGAATCCTGTTATTCAACTTTCAATGGCCATCTTGAACCACACAACATGGCCTAAAATCTGCAATTTCTCTCTACAGACTGTCTCCTGTATAATGTGCTGTTTTGATGGAACAGAGATGGAGGCTGATAACGTTTCCACTCTAGCAATGTTGAAGTAAGAATCTGGCAACTTTGGAGCCTTCAAAGGAGTCTCTTCAGGAGAAGTTGTATAATAGATCATATATGGCCTCTCAAAGGCAAGAAACTGACCTTGAGATAAGGATTCTGAGCTAGATTTGTCCTTCAATGTAGTTCCAGAAGCCTTTCTGAATCTATAATCCCACATAGTCTTAATGTCTAGCACGGGAGGTAAAGCCAGGTTTTGCTTCCTTACAACCTGCTCAGAAGGTTGAGAAGGCAGGGGGGCACAAGGCACTCCACTTGTGGAACTTCAAGGTCAAGGAGACCCCTGATAGCATTTAACATGTCCACACATGAGGGGTCTAACTCCTGCTGATGTGAATCTGCCTCACCCTGGGGAGACCTAGATCTACGGCATTTTTTGGAAGGTCAGTTGGAATCCTCATCAGAAAGCTCACCTTCTGATGCATCAGGTCTTGTCTGGGAGGTAGGGGTACACATACCCTGCTCCTGTGGAAAAGGAGGATCTTTCTGAGAAGTGGAAGGTTTGTCTTTACGTTTGAACTCTGAAACTATGAAGTCAGAGACGCCAACTGACTGCTCATGGTCTTAATCAAGTCCTGAAGAGAGGTGTCAGGAGTGGAAGGAGTGAATTGAGATGATTTAGAAGGTGTAGGTATATTCAATAGTGAATCATCAAATTTTTCAGAAGACTTACTCTTAGAGGATTTCTTGTGAGGAAGTTTTAGAGAGCCCGCACACATAGAGCAATCTGATTCCTTGCCAGTAACACATTTATCCTTTCCTTTTCTATCATTGCTGCATTTAATGCAAGCTTGGTGATTATCCCAAGGAATCATATCACAAGCACAAACTGCATATTTCCTTTGTTTGTCAGCATTGATGAAATATACTTTTAAGCGCCAAAAAGAACTCGATGGTGGTCAAAATAAGAATGACAACTTACACAGGATCTATAACCTCCAACAGGTGCCCGCTGGGGTTTACATGTGCACTTTCAATAACAAAAAAATGGCGAGACACATTATCTGAGTCCTTGACCGAATGGTAGGTCACAAAAGCACCTGTTGGGATTATGTAAGTACGTTTTTATGCATTAAAATAAAGACATCAAACATCTTGCAGTAAAAACATGTTTTGACTTTAAGCATAGGATGAAATCCTGAAGTTTGAGCCATCTCTCTTGAGTGGGCTTTACAAAGGCTGAATCTAGATGGTATTCATAGCCCACAAACGAACGGGTTTAGTTTGGACTTCTCTAGATTGATTATCCACCCTAAGGACTGTGTCAGGTCTACCACGGTCTGTGTGTTCACTTGTGCCTCCTCCTGGAACGGGGCCCTGAAAATCCAGTTGTCCAGGTATTGGTGAAGTCTGACTCTCTGACAGCTTCACTTCCTTTACAATCATTGTAAAGACCTGTGGGGCCATGGCTTGGCTGAAAAGCAGGGAGGTGAACTGGAACACCCGAGAATCCTGGTAAAACTGTAGGTACTTTCTAGAGTTTTCGGTGGATGGGGATGTGAAGATAGACATCTGACAGATCTATTGACGACACCCATTCTCCTGGAATCAGAGAGGCCCTGATGGACTCCGGTGTTTCCAATTGAACCTTTCTACTAATTGGAAGGTCTTGAGGCTGGATAGGTCTATCACTGGCCTCCACATTTGGTAAGGCTTGGGGATTAGAAAAAGGTGACTGTAAAACCCGAGAGATTTAACATTTTACACCTTTTCTAGTGTTCTTTGACAGAAGAGACTGGATACGAGAATCCAGAGCTAGATCTTTGAGGGCCTTGTATAATGAATGAATCAGGGGAACTCTGGCTAAGTTCAGTTTTGTGAAGAATGGTAGAACTTAAACGTTGGTAATAATGTTTAAAATGTTGTTTGAGCATTGTTCTGTTTGTCAGTCTCTTCTGAAAAAAAGGAGGTGAGCTCCTACTGGTGGACTGAGAGAGGCTTTTAAGGCAACTTTGGGAGAAGGAAAGCTTACATTTATACTATGGGTGTTGTTAATAGCAAAATCTGTTATAGAAATATTATATTATTTTGCGCATCCTAATTAACTTTAATGTGGATTAGTTGACACTAACCTTTCTTTCAAAACCAATATAATAAGTACTGTATACTGGTTCTGAAAAACTATTAACCTAAAAATACTGTACACAAGTTTCATGTAGGATGTGGTGTCACAATAACACATCTCCTCTCTATATGCAATAGAAGAGAAGTATACTTTGACTGTTAGGCCAGATGAGGTGGGATGAAGTTGTTTTAATAACAGATCGTTGAAATTTGAGGAGGCACCCTAAATATGTCATACTTTTCTAATCTTCATAATGATATACCAGATAACAATTTTACTTTTGAGAAGTTATAATATGTCATATTTGCTTATTTTGATAATGACGTACACGATAATAAATTTAATTTTGACTTTGGAGATGTAAATTTCCGGTAGTTACATAACCAAACATTGCTTCATAGATTTTAGTAACTTTGTTTGGTTTTCTTTACTGAATGATTTACTGCTTTGTATTTTGTGCATACTACATAGCATTTTTACATTCAAGTTATATGTCAATGCTCTATCACCTTAGCTTGAGTACATATAATAATTTGATTTGTACAAACTTGTTAGTACTAGACTATTTTGTTGTGTTATACTTTTTAAGCAAATGTGGGTTCATAGTATTTCTATATTTTGTGTCAATCTGTCTTAAACATATGCTAATTATATGTGGAAGTCCAGTTTCAAATCTGTCTTAATAACTTAATAAGCATATGTTAATTATGTATGGAAGTCCCGTCTCCAAAGTCTGTTTAGCTGATTATCATATTTTTTCTAATATGTATCATAGGTATAAATCTGATTTTGAGGATACAAAGAGTGCTAGTATAGTTATGAGACATATAGGAAATAGTTTTACTTCATTGATGTACTGCTTTGTATTTTGTGCATACTGCAGAGCACTTTTACATCCTGGCTATATGCCATTATTCTTTAACAATCACTATAATTTGAATACATATAATACCTTAATTTGTATAAACTTGTTGGTACTAGACTATTTTGTTTGTATTATATCTTTAAACAAATGTGTGTTCACAGTATTTCTAGATTTTGTGTCAGTCTGTCTTAAGCATATGCTAATTGTTTATGGAAGTCCTGTCTCCAAAGTCTGCTTAGTTGATTTTCATAATCATTCTAATGTTTATCATAGGTATAAATCTGATTTTACAGGGTGTAAGGAGTGCTAGTATAGATAGTTAAGAGTCATATAGGAAATAGTACAAATGTGTTATGCCCAAATTGTCAAGTGTTAGGAAATGCTGAAAAAGAATGGATGTGCTTTCCTATTTCAAAGAAACTAATGCAAATATCATATGTTTACAGAATACACACTTAATTTAATTGAGGAAGATATGATGAATGTCAAAGGGTTATGGGATAATGACATTTTTATAAATGGAGCTAAAACAAATTCATGTGGGGTGGCAATTCTCCTGAATAATAACTCTGAATATGAGGTATTATTTTGCAAAAAGGATAAAAATGGAAATTATCTCAATTTACTATTAAAATTAAGCTCTATGACCATAAATTTGATAACTTTGTATGGGCCTAATAATGATTTTTCATTCTTTTTTGAAGAAATTCAAACACAATTAGAAAATGTAAGTGCTGATTACAATATCTTTAATGTAGCTCTAAACCCAGACCTGGATACTTGCAATTACAAGCATGTAAACAACCCAAAAGCTAAACAAGCTGTTTTAGACATCATGAGAGAACATGATTTGTCCGATATATACAGGGAACTGCATCCTAATACAAAACAATACACATGGAATCCTGTAAAGCATGCTAGACTTGACCTTTTCCTTGCTTCTTCTAATATATTGGATATAACAAATAATTGTGAAATTAGAATTAGTTGTAGATCTGATCATTCTGTAATTGAACTTGATCTGATGTTAAATCAATTTTCACGTGGTAAAGGCCTCTGGAAATTTAATAATAGTCTATTAGAATGTGCTGATTATCTCAACATTATAAATAATGTAATTGAAGAGGAAAAACTGAAACATGCAGTTCCTGTATATGATCTTAGCTACTTGGAAAATAAATGTACCAAATTTGAAAGGACAATAGATCATCACTTGTTCTTAGAAACATTGTTTCTCTGAATACGAGGGAAACAATAAAATTTGCCTCAGTACAAAAGAAAAATACTTCTCAATTTGAAAAACAGCTAATATTTAATATTGAAAATCTTGAAGCAAAAGATCCAATTTGCACCTTTAACTCTACATTACTGTTAGATAAGAAAGCAGAATTAGAAAGTATAAGGGATAAAAAATGAAAAGTCAATTTGTTAGCTCACGCCTACAGTGGCTGCAAGAGGGAGAAAGGCCCTCCAAGTATCTTTCTGACCTTGAAAATAATAACTTTATTGAGACAACCCTGGGACAATAAGAGCATGCTTGCGGAAATAATTTTATTATTATTATACATATTTAATAAAAATTTACATGTTAATCATTTATGGTTATACATATCTATCTACTTCTAAACTACTGCTATTTACAGTCCAGTCCATCCTATGCAGTAGATCTCAAGAATTTAAATAATTAACTCCTGATACATATTCATTACAATTTTAAGATCGATATACCTGAGGTGACCTAAACCTAAGCAACCTGGGAGATTAAGGCTAGCAGATAAGTCATAAGCTGGTGAGTTTAAGGCTAGCCAGAAAGTTACAACTTAAACCCCCCTAGACCCACATTTGGGTTAGGGTGTGTAAAGTTTTATATTTTGATGTATTTATACAAAAAATTCCCTCAAGCCCAAAAATAGGACTGAGCATTTATCACAGTAGCAAGGGTAGAAGCAATATTTTCCCCCAGGACCTGGTCCTGCTGAATATACCTACACACACATTCCGCGGTCCAGGCCCCATGAGATTTAACTTGTTGGAAAAGCCAATGAGAGTTGAAAGCAAGGGTGGCCCCAGACCTGCGGAATGTGTGGAAGGTAAAGTGATATGGGGGATACCTAACTTGATGTTCATTTTGGTTAAAAATTTGCGAATTCTGGAATCAATTAGAACTTGCCAACCACTAGACGTACTGATTTGAAATAGTGGATCATTACCAGAGGGGGCATACATAGCAATAATGGTTCTAAGGGCTTTATATGGGCATAAATCCGAGCCCTTGATTCTAGGCAAAGTCGTCTGGTACAATTGTAATATTTCGGAAACTATGCCATTTTTCCAGACTGGTACAAAAGAGGTGTTTACTTATTTGGGGATATCATTTCCCCAGACGGTAACATTTTGACCACTGAAGAACTTAAATACAAATTTAATTTTAATCCAAACATTTTAAATTACTATTCAATCAAAGTTAAAACACAGGATTTTATGTCACAGGCATAAACTTTCAGGTAATTGCACTCTTGAAAAACCTACATATCCCTTCCATTTAGACATGCTTTTCAGATCTAAAAAAGGGATGCATGAAATTTTATGATATTTACAACGATTTGGAAACACAAAATGATAATCCAATTTGCGAAACCATGTGGTCTAACCTTGTTTCTAATGAGAATTTAGAAATTACATTAAAAGAAAGATGGGAATCAATTTACAAAATTTGCTTTTACTCTGTGCTTACAATAATTTAATTTGGTTTCAATACAGGGTGCTATTAAAAAGTTTAGGAACCAAAGATTACTTAAAAAAATTAAAACTAAACATGAATAGTCAATGTTTGTTTTGTAAGCAATATGAGGAAAATTTGGAATATTTATTTTGTAAATGTGGAGAATACAATTGTGGGAAAATGTCAGGCAGTGGATCTCTAATAAACTTGGATTCAACCTTATTATAACCAAACTCATGAAAATACTTGGTTATTTAACAAATGATGAAAACTTTTGGCCCTTAAATTTAATACTAATGGTTACTCGAAAATATATATTTTGGTGTTCAAAAATGGCTTTATGCCATAAGGAAATTAAAAAACATTTTTGGAACAAGATACATTAAGTCAGGTAAATTTGTTTTTTGGCCAATTTAAAGAAAGATGGAATTTTTGGAAAACATTTTTTGAAGGAATTGAGATACAGTAATGTTCTGATATTATCTTCTACTTTGTTTTGAGTCAGGATTTGCATATCTTCCAAATACTTGTTTTGTTGTTAGTTTTCTAATTATAAATTCAGATACTTAAACTTGTTTCATTTTCCACAAGATTTTATATGGATTGTTAAAGAATTGTATTTTAGTTGTTAAAAAGAAATAAAAATATAAAAAAAAACTTTGGGAGGAGAGGTTTCCATGCCCTTGTCCCCTAGGGCGAGGTAAAAAATGACCTCTGGAGCCTTTATTACTCGATTCCCCCCTGCCTGAGGAAAACGACTGGTTACTTCTTGGAGTGGACTCTCCCCTATAGGGGCGCTTCCTGCAGAAGCCTCTTTTCTTATTGTGGTGGGGACCACAAAAGGGCTGGTTTGATAAGGTCAAAAACCCAGAGTGTTTAGGGATGCCTTTTTAAAGGAGGAACTCTTCTCCATCCTTGACCAATTGAGACCAGAACAAAGGAGTGGGCCAAAAAGGGGAGCTCCTAAGTTCCTGACGTCTGGAATCACCCGGATGATGAAGATGGATCATTTCAGCCTCACGTCTGATAAGGATTGAATTACCCATGGTGTACAACTCCCTCTGCAGTAGGAGAGCTAAGGTCTTTTCATAACCATTTCTGACTGCTTTTTCAGGATTGGCACCCTTTTGAATTTGGCTTTTAATTGTTTTGACAGTAGCCTTGAACCCTAAGCCCAGAGGGGAGATACAGATGTCGTAAAATCTGTGTTCTTGTCCTCAAAACAAGACTGTTGAAATGTACCACTTAAAAGTGGAAGCTAGGGTTTTTATATATTAACTCTCGGGTACATTGGCAGCCTGAAAGTCCTGTTCAAATTTATCAAAAACATCTTTAAGTTGAGGACTGAGTGGGAGTATAGCTGAAGGTCCCCTAAGCCTAAGCTCCTGTCGTCTGCTACATCATTCGGAGTCCAGACTGGTAGAGGACCTAGGTATACTGTCCCTGAGGTCAGGGAGAAATAAAAACTGCCTAAAGTTTCAATGTCCTCGGAATATAGTGAGGGTAAGTCATATCTACTTCCTGATAAAATACAGGATCTTGGTTTGATTTTGTTGACTTGTTTGCCCCTTTGGGCTTAGAGGACTTTTTAACTTGTACAATTAGCCCGAGATTTATGTTTCCTTTTATCAGAGTATTCTTTGGTTTGCAGCAGCTGAGTACGGATCCAAACCCGATCCGGACAGTGTTCGGATGATTAGTGTTAGGGAATTGTTCGGAGTTCTGATCCGAACACCGAGCAGTGTTCGGTGCTCAGATGATTAATGTTCGGGTATTTTGCAAGTCAGGTTGTTAGTTTGGACCAAGCGACCTTTTCCTGGTTTAGGATCTGACTCAGTCATCTGATCCACCAGCGTTGGGAAGGGATTAATTGCGTCTTGACACAGTGTATCCCCGGATGGGATGTGGTTGAAGTGTGAATGTGTCGAGCTTGAGCCTTTTTCCTGGAGCACCAGCTCAAGATTCTCCATAGTAGGGCACAAACAGGGCCCGACTTACCCCCATCCTCCCTAAACAGGCAACCACCATGTTGTCCGTAGAAATGGTAGCAAAAAGGTTCAAGCAGAGGTCTTGGAACTCCTTTAGGGCCAAAAGACTGCCTTGGTTCCAGATACTTTATGTGTAACGTGCTTCTGGAAGGGACCAGGTTCCCCTTGCAGTGTGTTCCCCTAAGAGAACACTCACCCTTCTTGATGCATCTGTAAGGATTTGCAGAGCCTATTTAAGTAGGTGTAATGGTTGATGTTGAAGCACATCGTGATCCTACAACCACCATTTTGGATGGGGTGGAGTGAACTGGGATCACCTTTTCTAGTGAGTCTGTTACCTTTCAGCTGTTCTTCAAGTGCCACTGTATTGGCCTCATTTAGAGGCGACCTAGGTGGACTTGCTTCTGTATGGGTGTCAGTAACCCACACAACCCCACTGTGGAAAATACTAATAGCCATTTATGAGAACTGTGACCCCTGGTCTGATTAACAGATAAATTTATCATTGCTTGAGTTGTGAAAACCGGCAAATGGATTATAATCTTGAGGGGAAGCCTGAGTTTGGAAAATCAGGCTCACAGGCTGGGTAAATAGCAAGCTGGGTGGCCAGTTTAGGAGGGTGGATCACTGTATCTCACTGGAACCCGTAAGAAAGACTGATACAGCAGACTTCTTGCTGGCAGTAGGCTGACCAGTCCAGTTGAGTTTGGCATCTCACCGGGACCATTAACTGGCTGTTGTGGGGTCTGATAAGATAAGGCTGACAGGTAGCTGGACAAATCTTGTTAGGAAAGTCTTCTTATCTATAGTCACTTTCGACCAGCTAGGAGGTCCTGACAGTTGGCTGGCTGACTGGTCTGGTAGGTTGAGACAGTCATGTCACCGACACCAATGACTGGTATAAGAATTTCTCTGTTTCATCGGGCAGTAACTGGTTGATCTGAGACGGGCACTTGGACCCTTAAAAGGCTACTGCTGGTCTGTTAGCCAGTCCTGTGGACCTGCCCAATACCAGGGCCTAACCGGCTACAGGTAAGCAATGCTAACCAGTTCCTGTTGGCTCCACAGTTCTGCAAAAACTTCACTGGACTCGGATTTGTGCTTTAGTTCATATTTAACCTTTACAATGGCACAATAATGTAGCAAATAGGGGATAAACCCTTAAAATATTTTATTTTATTTCGATGGGCATAGATCCTGTATATAAGCTACATGCATGGGTCAGGATCGTCCACTCTTTCTTCACAACGTGAACCCAGAAATGCATTAAAGTTGTAAAATATGTTAAATACATTTATCTGTTCTGTGAATTGTCACACAATTAAGATTCTATGATATAAAATAAAGAAACTACATGAATTTTAACATCCAACAATACATATATCCAGTGTAAGAAATCAAAATTCAAGAGCAATAATCTGACGCTTAAAAGCAATATGGTGGCCAACTTGCAGAAGGAAGTATATACGTCACTGTCAAGGTCACCTCACCTCATCAATAAGGCATCGGGGCAGTATTAAACATCTATTTTTCTTGGACATTGGCCATGATGCCGTGGCCATGCAAGATGTCATTCAGTTCCACATGGTAAGCCATTGTAGCGTAATAAATCTAGAAAAAGGTTTTTGGTAACAAAAACAAGCGGCCCGGATGGAGAGCTGTAACTTCATTCATATTGGGACTTAAAGGTGACCATAAAAGAAGAATGTCCCTTTTGTCATCCTTTATAAGTGGACAAAGTTTAGCTGAAGTCAGTTGAACAATAAGATAGCTGAAGGCTGAAAACTTCCTTTTTTCACTGTAAGGTGACCATAACTTCATTGATATTTGGACTTTAAGGTGACCATAAAATCAGAATATCCCTTCTGGCAACCTTTATAAATGTGCCAAGTTTAATTCTAAAAATTTAAACATTAACCGAACTTAGGGCTGAAAAACCCTACATCTTAAGTTTAAGATGGCCATAACATTATTAATATTTAAATCATAAAGTAGTTAGAGTCTTCTTTTGATCAACCTCAATATCAATATAAGATAGATTCTTTAAAAATAGAAAAAATAAAGGAGCGAGATGGTTTTATTCCAATTTTATGACTTTAGGGGGACCATAGCTCCAATTATGTTAACAGTTTAAGGTCACCATAAAGTCAGGATAATCCTTTGATAAATCTTAATATACATGCCAAGTTTGGTAGAAAAAAGTGAAAAACTAAGTGAACTGGAGGGCTAAAACCCCCTTTTTTGACATGAAGGTGACCTTAAGATTGCAGATAAAGGGCTAAAAACTTCGGCATGTGAAAGATTATCAAAAAGTAGCTCAATAAGTTATCCAACAAAATGCCGAAATCCTGACCATTTTTGAGATACAGACCAAGTATCCATTTTTTAAAAAAATACAAAAATGAAACTCCTCCCATCTGGGCATCTATGGTCTGATTGATCAGAAAATCCTTTCCGGCCTGCAAAATTTGGTCTAGATAAAATGGTAAATTTTATAGCACTGGTGTGCTTTTTCCCGAAACACGATGACAGGGTGTTTTTTAAAAAATGCTTAAGGTTACCTTAAGTAGAGCTTAAGGTCTCCGCAGAGTATCCCAAAACTTATCCCCACAACCTGTTGATCACTTGCCAATATTCGACTAACAGATGTGCAAAATGTTTGGCCAATATTGGCATGCTATCTGGGAACTTATGTGTACAGCAGTAGAGGCTTTCAATTAGATACACAACTACGACAGATCCAGACTATGGCAGACAGGCAATAAATTGGAACAGGAGAGCAAGACCAAGTTTTGGATGAGGCCCTGGAAGAGGAACATGGCTCTATCATACACCCCATGGGATGTACTACAGGAATTTCATGATCACCAAAGAACTATTTCAGGAATGACAGAAGGTGGGACCCAGAATTGATAAGAAAAATCACATGGTTTGCTGGTGGGGGCCTAAGGCATCTGGCCACTAGAGAGAATTATACTTACTGCAGTACATCTTCAGGGTAGGGAGGTTAAGCATAAATAAGTTTACCCCAAATATTTGAAACGATCACTGAAGAATACCAGGAAGGAATTGTGGTCTAACCTACTACCCCACAGAATTGGCTGCACAAAGAAGCTGTTTTTAAGAACTGATAGAATGTTCCACATGTTCACATATGGCTTTAAAAGGTCTGACATGGAGGAAGTGAATTATTCAAACTTAAAGACTTTCACTCTTTGGTCATGCAGGCACTGGTCGATTTACAGTATAAGTTTATGTGTTGGCTCCAGTAGCTCCTGGTCATATGCAGATATTTAACCAGCCAGGGCTAAAGAAGATTAAAGGGCAATCCATTACCTTCCTACTGCTCCAATCCCTTACATTCCCAATATTGACTACTTCCTGGTGAGACATAAGGCTTTTTCAATTGTATTGTATATTTATACAGGACTTTTACTCAAGAACAGCCCAAGCTCTCTAGTGTTTGATATCCTCCAAACTGAAACACAGAGTCTCAGGGAGACAGGACCAATGAAAGGATTTCCATTTAAGTGGTCATCAGAACTTTATGCATCTGCCAGGACATGGGTTTTGGACCCATATCATTTGTGTTCCTAGGCGAGTGTTACCCATGAGATCACAGTGGAAGATAGTGGTACTTCTCAAATATATGGTTGAGGAAACCTTTTGATGAGAATGGACATTCACTTTCGACCAGCTAGGAGGTCCTGACAGTTGGCTGGCTGACTGGTCTGGTAGGTTGAGACAGTCATGTCACCGACACCAATGACTGGTATAAGAATTTCTCTGTTTCATCGGGCAGTAACTGGTTGATCTGAGACGGGCACTTGGACCCTTAAAAGGCTACTGCTGGTCTGTTAGCCAGTCCTGTGGACCTGCCCAATACCAGGGCCTAACCGGCTACAGGTAAGCAATGCTAACCAGTTCCTGTTGGCTCCACAGTTCTGCAAAAACTTCACTGGACTCGGATTTGTGCTTTAGTTCATATTTAACCTTTACAATGGCACAATAATGTAGCAAATAGGGGATAAACCCTTAAAATATTTTATTTTATTTCAATGGGCATAGATCCTGTATATAAGCTACATGCATGAGTCAGGGTCGTCCACTCTTTCTTCACAATGTGAACCCAGAAATGCATTAAAGTTGTAAAATATGTTAGATATATTTATCTATTCTGTGAATTGTCACACAACAGAATTAACATTTTTGAGATACAGACCAAGTATCCATTTTAAAAAAAAATACAAAAATGAAACTCCTCCCATCTGGGCATCTATGGTCTGATTGATCAGAAAATCCTTTCCGACCTGCAAAATTTGGTCTAGAATGTACCTGGTAAATTTTATAGCACTGGTGTGTTTTTCCCGAAACACGATGACAGGGTGTTTTTTTTTAAATGTTTAAGGTTACCTTAAGTAGAGCTTAAGGTCTCCGCAGAGTATCCCAAAACTTATCCCCACAACCTGTTGATCACTTGCCAATATTCGACTAATAGATGTGCAAAATGTTTGGCCAATATTGGCATGCTATCTGGGAACTTATGTGTACAGCAGTAGAGGCTTTCAATTAGATACACAACTACGACAGATCCAGACTATGGCAGACAGGCAATAAATTGGAACAGGAGAGCAAGACCAAGTTTTGGATGAGGCCCTGGAAGGGGAACATGGCTCTATCATACACCCCATGGGATGTACTACAGGAATTTCATGATCACCAAAGAACTATTTCAGGAATGACAGAAGGTGGGACCCAGAATTGATAAGAAAAATCACATGGTTTGCTAGTGGGGGCCTAAGGCATCTGGCCACTGGAGAGAATTATACTTACTGCAGTACATCTTCAGGGTAGGGAGGTTAAGCATAAATAAGTTTACCCCAAGTATTTGAAACGATCACTGAAGAATACCAGGAAGGAATTGTGGTCTAACCTACTACCCCACAGAATTGGCTGCACAAAGAAGCTGTTTTTAAGAACTGATAGAATGTTCCACATCTTCACATATGGCTTTAAAAGGTCTGACATGGAGGAAGTGAATTATTCAAACTTAAAGACTTTCACTCTTTGGTCATGCAGGCACTGGTCGATTTACAGTATAAGTTTATGTGTTGGCTCCAGTAGCTCCTGGTCATATGCAGATATTTAACCAGCCAGGGCTAAAGAAGATTAAAGAGCAATCCATTACCTTCCTACTGCTCCAATCCCTTACATTCCCAATATTGACTACTTCCTGGTGAGACACAAGGCTTTTTCAATTGTATTGTATATTTATACAGGACTTTTACTTAAGAACAGCCCAAGCTCTCAGGGAGACAAGACCAATGAAAGGATTTCCATTTAAGTGGTCATCAGAACTTTATGCATCTGCCAGGACATGGGTTTTGGACCCATATCATTTGTGTTCCTAGGCGAGTGTTACCCATGCGATCACAGTGGAAGATAGTGGTACTTCTCAACTATATGGTTGAGGAAACCTTTTGATGAGAATGGACATTGGTGAATGAGTACAAAGCCAGAACACATTTAAAGGGTGGTAGAGAATACACTGGCATTCTGCTGCAGAGGATCAGAGTTCTGCTCTCCATCATATAGCAGGAGCAACTACTAGTAACCAAGATAGCCAAGTTATGTAATGCTTTACATAACGCCTAGTACCTTATCAGTTATATTGTGACAGGTAGTTGGAAGGACAGAGGAAATCAGTTCATACAGTTGGTCAAGGTTCTGTACTGTAAAATGCTGACCAATTGGTATAACCAAACCTTGTAAGATTCTGAACATAATGAAGGACATGTAACTCAGTCGACTATCCAGGCCAACAGGAAGTCCCAGTAGGTCTCCCTGGTGATAACCAAGTACTGAAAGGCTGAAAATAAACAAGAGTTGGCAAACTGTTGGGAAATCCTGATAGCCTACTTCAGGTACTAGGAGCCATGTCTTGGCATATGGACTAAATTTAAAGCCTCATCTGAGCGAGATGTTACCAGAAGACAGAAAAAAAGTCTTCTTAGGGTCACCCAAAACCCAGAACCACACAGGTTTCTACCCATCTTTCCCTTCTTTTTTCTTGCCATTAAATTTAATACAAAAATATTGATATTTTTCCAGCTATTAAACTGGATTTAAAGTAACGTGAACAGATTGTGAGTAGATTCATGGGTGTCTATGTGACAATATGATGTTATTTAGTTTCAAGTCAAAATGTGGTCAAAGAAAAGATAGTATGGAGGCATCTCTAAAAATGTGAAAAACTTTTCACTTTAGATTTTCTGGATTTTTCATTTGTATCTCAAAATATTTATAGACAAAAATGTTCCCTCATTTTTAAATATAACACCTATGGCACCCCCGATATGAGAAGTGTGTGAATGACAAAATTTCTCAGACAAAAGTGCAAGCAAAACTGTGCCACTGAAAATCTGGCCAAATCAGACAGAAAACAGGTACAATACAGACAATAGTAGTTGAAAATGCACCCCTTGTCATGCCCCTTGGAAACACATTTGGACCCAAAGCCCTACCGAGAATTCCCTGCCTTCAGGAAATGGATATGGATCACTGATCTGTAAGTCTTTAATATACCTTGGAAAAAAAAAGGAATGCAGGATGTATAACTTATTCTTTGATAAACTTTGTTGTTGTTGTTTTTTTTGGGCCAAGTATATTTTTATAATTGGGACACTTATTCTGCTGATCTGCAAGCCAATTTACAGCCCCACTGACACAAGGTAAGCACCAAATAGAGTTTTTACATAAGCCGGGAAGAACATGCCTAATATGGCAGTGCCTGATTTTAATTAAATTTGAGGGGTGGCAACTTTATGTGTACAGCAATATTTGTGTACATGTCCAAAACTGGACAATATGATGTATTGTCTGTTGGAACCTTTTAAGGACTGACCAGTGGACTGTATTAGATTCTATGAAATCTGAAGTGGCTGGTTATAAAAAGTGTGCGGTGTCTGTTTTTTTACAAATTAGTGTGTGTGTTCTTGCTAAACTGTGATCACATTTGTCAGCCACAGAAGTAACACTTAATTATTTTGTTGCTGATTGAAAATATAACTCTAATTTCATTGTAACAGTTGGGTAAATTAACTATTGGAATTTTGAAAGTGAAGCAATCACATTTCATAAGTATAATATGCAAACCCCTAAGTTATTGATTGGAAACTGGAAAAAGCCCTACAAAGAAAAGCCCTACAGGAGAAAAAGCCCTACAGTTTTTGATATCCATGTAGAAAAGCAATACACCATTTTCTAGATCTTAGAGAAAGCCCTATACATCATGTTTAGTTTACAAATGAAAGGGTTGATCACTACTTAAAGGGTATTTCAATTGCTATTTAAACTACCATGTACTGTAATTTTCAATCTCAATGCCCCTTCATAGCTTTAGATAATTATAATAAAATAATTACTTTGTTAACAAAGTAAAACCACTCTTGATTACATTTATTTTATTTATTTGGGGTTTTACGTCACTTTCAACACTGTACAGGTCACATCACGACAGGTAGTTGGAAGGGCAGAGGAAACCAGTACATACAGTTTGTCAGGGTTCTGTACTGTAAACTGTCGACCAACGGCAAGCAATTTTTTGAGGGGATGGGGGGGTCCACAAATTGTGACTTTTTTCTGTATGGGTTTTCTCTGCAGGGCTTTTCTATACTTTACATGATGAAAAACTGGTGCAGGATATTTTGGAAAAAAGGAAGTACCAAGAAATTGTTATTTGTGTAACTTGATAAATTTTACACACCAGTGAAATATGTATCATCCTTAAAATTCTACAGTCATTTATTTTAGGCTCTGTGAAAGAAATTCTGCTAGACATGTTATAAATAATGCTTTCTCAAACTTCACAATTGCTCAAGTGATATTTTAAAACACCGCCACACACTCTGGTTTATCATATTATCATTCATTAGGGCTGCAACGATTCTTCGGTTACTCGGAAATGAAACGATTCAGTTCAATACTCAAGGCAAGAAAAGTGAACAGGGTCTTTGAACTAAACATAGACGCAAAATCTACCACAAAATTCTATTTTTTTTCTTTAAATATATGAATATATTTATATATTTTACTAATATAAGGCGTTCCGTTTCAGTACTTTATATTTTTAAGTATTTGCAAACTATAATTCTTTGTGTAACAACGTTTTATAAGACGGCATTTTATTATAACGTATTTCAAAGACGCCTCAAATCTCGCAAAATAAAGATGGTTAAAGTTTCTTATATTTTGCATTATAAATTTGCAAATTTAATAAGTAAATTAAATTTTTATAAGATAATACCCTATCCAATGGACAATTGCCAATCTGGTCGGTGCAGACCAGCCCGCCAAACGCCAGAAAAAGACGTCTTGTGTTTCCACCGGCTGGCCAGTCCCAGTACTGTGCATTCGCTAGGTGGCGCATGGTATTTACTTCCTGTCTAGACAACATGAGGTCATAGCATCTTTTTCGTTGTCTAAACCTATTAGACCCCTAGTAAGCTGATAGCGGGGTCGGTGGGAGGGTCTTGTGTGTCCATTGGATAGGCTATTAACTTATAAAAAATTTAATTTACTTATTAAATTTGCAATTTTATTGTGTTAATACTTCCTATCCAATGGACAATTGCTGAATAACTACCGCTTGGTCGGCAGGTAAGTTACTAGGGACTTATGTGAACTCACAAGTAATAGCAAATTTAACCTACAGTCTAGGCTGACTTCATCAGGAGACCTATAGGCCCAGGCCTGGGATGACCTTAAGGTCAGGAAACCCTGTAAGGCCATGATCGGTTGCCAGCAGCCGGTGACCCGGGGCTATACCGACGTCGCCCTCCCCCCCTTTTTGCAGACCTGCTCTGAGGTAGGGGAAGAGAGGGATGAGTTCAGTCCCAGAATGCCAATAAACCTCCCAAAGGAAGGACGCCACACTTAATTCTTATGTACATGAAGAACTGTTTATACATATATATAAATCTCCTCACTCTAAGGGCCACTTGTGGATCTGTCGAAGCCCCGCCCTTCAGATAGCACTGTGTAAAGGTATTATGTGACTTCAGTGGCAGGCTGACAAGACTGTATCTAAGGGAACTCCTGACCGTAGAAGCATCAAAGGCCCTGACATCATGGGCTTTATCCTGATTTAAAGTGTGGGCCTCCTGGTCAGAGAGCTCATAACATAGGATCACAGTCTGCTTGATCCAAGAGGAGATAGTGGCAGGTGAGATGTCTTTGTCAAAACCTTTCTTAAAGGAGACAAAAACCACCTCCTTATTCTGCCTGAGGTACTGTCCAAATAGTAGCGCAATGCTCTGACCGGACAGAGGGACCTGTCAGACTTGAGGGATCTATCCAGAGTTGGGGCCAGGGCTGTTATAACCCCTGGGGCCACACTGTCTGGACCATCTTTGGCCAGCTGATTCTTGGAGAAAGCTGGGTGATGGGTACAGGGACACCTTTGACCAGTCGGATTGGTGTCTAATATTTCTGTTTTGCCAAGCATGTATCTCACTTCTACGCTTGCCCGACCCCAGGGCCAAGAGGAAAACTGTCTTGAAGGTCAAATGCTTCAAGGAAGGTCTTTAATTGGTTCAAAATGAACCTTGTCAGCTGGTGCAAAAACCAGGGATAGGTTCCAGGAGGGGATTCCCTTCCGGCCTTTGGGTCTGTCTCAGTGGAAATTATCCAGGAGACGAGTGAGATTTTCATCCTTACTGATATTGATGGGCGAATTTCCCAGTCTATCAGCAATGGCTGACCTGTAACCATCAATGGTGCTGGGCTGAAACTTCCTGCCTGAAACAGGTACATGAGGAAGTCAGCAACTGACTTTACAGGGGGGTGCCCCGAAGTCCACCTGATGAATGATACAGCACTTGTAAAAATGGCCCACTTGCCTCATAGACTGATCTGATTGATCCCCTTTGAGGAGCCTCAATTCTTGCTGCCACTGCCTCATATAAGCCCTGCACCTCGATTGCTGAGGCTCTAGGAGCCCTGCATGGAGATTAAGGTTTGTCAGATTTCTGTGAGGGATCTGATTGAATGGCTGTCAACAGGTTGGGTAGAATGGGCAGGCTCAGTCGGATTTGGCTGGACACGGCCACTAGATCCCAAAACCAAGGTATGTTGGGGCACCCCAGAGCAATCAGAATGATTCTCTTACATGGGGAGTCTTGCAACTTCTCCACCACTTTGCCTAATATGGCTGATGGGAAGGTGTATGCTTACAGATCCTACCATGGCTGACTGAGCGCATCCACTGCTGTGGCCAGGGGATCCGGTACCGGTGACACAAACAGAGGCAACTTGTTGTTGAACCTCATGGCAAATAAGTCTATTTTAGGCTGGTGCCACCTGCTGCATATTGAGTGGAAGACCTCTGGAAGGAGAAACCACTCTGTTTGGATGGTCTGGTCTAGCCTGGATAGTTTGTCTGCTACCACGCTCAGCCGGCCTGGAACATGTCGGGTTTAGAGTCACTTGTTTCCTGGTACACCATGTCAAGATTCTCCATAGTAGGGCACAAAGCGGGCCTGACATGTCTCCTTCCTTGTTTATGAATGACACTACTGTGGTGTTGTTGGTTGCTACAAGTACTAACTTGTTTGAGCAAAGGTCTTGGAACTCTTATAAAGCCAGAAAGACCGCTTTAAGTTCTAGATAGTTTATATGCAGCTTGCTTCCCAGAAGGGACCAGGTTCCTCTTGCAGTGTGCTCGTCTAAGTGAGCGCCCCACCCTTCTATTGATGCATCTGTAAATATTTGAAGAGCATATTTAATTGGGTGTAATGGTTTGCCTGTAAGTACATTGTCTTCCTTCAGCCACCATTGCAAATGGGGGTGCAGGGACCTGGGGATTGGGATCACCTTTTCTAGTGATTCTGATACCTTCCAGTTGTTTTTGTGATGCCACTGAATGAGTCTCATATGAAGTCAGCCTAGATGAACTTGCTTTGCTGCAGCTGTTAGTAAACCTATCAAGGACATGAATTCCCGACCCGGCTAAGCCGGTAGGGATAGCAGTTTCAGCATTTTCTCTTGAAGATTCTACCACCGGTCTGAAGTCAGTCGGACCCTATCAGACCTGAGGTCGAACTGGTAGCCTATAAAATCGAAGTCTTGTTTGGGCTCCAGCTCTGATTTCTCTAAGTTCATCAGCCAACCCAGTTGCTGACACATTATTTACTAGTTCCTGTGTATGTTGGGGACAAGCCTGGTGGGATCTGGCTCTCATCAACCAGTCGTCTAGGTACTGGTGGATTCCTAAATTCCTGTGTATGGCCATCAGTTTCACCTCCTTTGGTATATCGGTGAACTCCAAAGGTGCTGTGGACAAACCGAATGGCAGGGCCTTGAACTGGTATGCCCGACTGTAGATGTGAAATCTCAGGCATTTCCTGGATTGTTCTTGTATAGGTATATGGGAGAGTGTAGCCCTCCTTCAACATTTGTACTACCTAGGGTCCAGCCCCCAAGACTTCCTAAGTTCCCAAAGGGGTTTAGTCTGGACCCTACAGGCAGTTGTGTGCCACATTTGGGACATTTGATAGTCATTTCTGTCCCCCCGGCCTCTGGTCCGGTCTGGTGACAATGATACAAGTAAACAGTCTCTCTGTTCTTGCTGTGTTCCGGTCAGGTGGGGCTGACACAACTTTCACATTTAAAAGACTCTTGCCCCAGGCCAGCATCCTGCAAGGTGCAGCATTTACACAGTAATTGTCATTTGTGAGATGGCTGACCCTTGGCCGGATATGATGAAGAGCTTGTCTGACTATCAATCACCATTTTTTTTTTTTTTTTTTTTTTTTTTTTTGAAAGACCTATTTCTTTTCATGCTGATTTTTCAGGTCTGTGTTTGTAAAGGTGAAATCTATTATCTCTCCAGTCAAGTCCAGCACCGATAACAGGCTGTTGAGAGGTGTGATAAGGGAAGGCTGCCCGGCAGTAGCTGGGGACACTGTCATATCACCAAGGCCACTGATTGGTCTAAGAATTTTCTGTAACCAAATCTACCTTAGGCAGCTCTGTCCGGTACCAAGACTCCATAACCGGTAATTCACTGTAAACAGTTAAGTCTCTGTAACCGGCACAAAAAAACTGGCAGGCTGGGGTCACCAATGAATTTAGACAGCTACTGGTCCATATTTAGCCAGCTTTTTCTATGTAACCAGTTGGGGTGAAGCCGTGTACAGTAAGGACTGTGTAGCCAGTACCCTGTTAGCAGACTTTGTAACCGGTAGGTTGAAGCAAGTGTACAAGACTGTGTAGCTAGTACCAGTCGGTACACTCTGTAACCAGTTGTTGAAGCAAGTGTACAACTATCTTTTGTGTTGAATTCAGCTTGCTGTAGGTTTCCTCCATTAATTAAAGTATTTCTTTAATCGCACATCTTATTTGTAGATTTGACAGTTGCTGGGAAAGCCCTTGTGATCTATTTTTAGAAGCACTTGTTGTTCGGCGTGTCACGTGACCAGCGAGCTGGACGGAAAGACACGCGATTGGCTGATTGGAGCTCGTCAGTTGTCGTGTTCTTTTGTGATACTTAAACATGCAAATGCGCAGTATTCTGCTCATTCACCCCACTACCGACAACGAAGGTCGGTTCATGAGAGAGGGACTGGTATCACAGTAGACGTAAGTTGTGAAGAACGCAGTTCCGACCTTCCTGGTCGATGAAAACACATGACCAGCTTCGTAATTTGGTCGGAAGGACACGCGATTGGCTAACTGGAGATGACGTCAGTATTCACGTTCTTTGTGTGATGCTTTACCGGCAACTTTACAGTCCACAAAACCCCACTACCGACAACAAGGCCGGGTCTGCAAAGTAGGGGCTGGAGTCACAGTAGACGTGAGTTCTGAAGAACGCACTTCCGACCTTCATGGTCGGTGAAAACACGTGACCTGCTTCGTGATTGGTCAGAAGGACACGTGATTGACTGACTGGATATGACGTCAGAGGTCGCGTTCTTTTGAGCTGGCCGGTCGGCTGATGCTTTAAAAGCAGAGAAGCCTGGACCAGTGCGCTCTGAAGATGAAAGTCCTGGTCGGTGCTGGTCTGAAGTCAGTTGCTCAGCCGGCTGTGCACTCAAACCAGTGTCCTGGCCATCCACTGCCCTTACTACCGACACAAGTGCCGGGTCCACAAGGGTGGGACTGAGAGTGATTAAAGATGAAGTTCCTTCTATGTAAATACTAGGTGAGGTCGGCTGAATAAGAGCCTGCCAGTCGACTAATGCTTTACAGCAAAGATGTCTGGACCAGTGCGCTCTGAAGAAATCTGAAGAATTCATCTCTTGCTTCTGATGAAAAAACACTAAATACTCGAGCTATGCTGGTGTGACTGATGCTATACAGCAGAGAAGTCGGTACCAGTGCGCTCTGAAGAAATCTGAAGAATGCATCTATTGCTTGGGGAATTCCTTCTATTTACAGTGTTCAAAACTACGTAGACTGAAGTTCCCCGTGATTTCTATTTGTAGTACTAGAAAAGACATTTCTATGGTGACTGTAGCTGGAAGGTTACAGAAAGTACCTTCAAACAAAAGACACGGATAAAAATACCAGTAGTATATCCATAATTCCTCAATATTGTCGATCTGCCCCTAACAACACAATGGTTGAGTGGGAGGAAACTAGTAAAATGGCTGCCTTTAAATTTCGCGTCGTAACTGCCCTATCATCAACACTAAATTGAGTCAGCTAGGGAGCGTTTCCAGCAGATTTCTAAATGTATATCCGTGCTTGATCAGTAGGTAACACTTCTACACTGTACATATCCACATATAAGGTTGAAAATCCATCATAATGCACACTTTTCCTTAAAATATCTGGAGATGTTGAAAACACGTCTGCACAGTACACGCACCAAACGAAAAAGATGCTATGACGTCATGTTGTCTAGACAGGAAGTAAATCCCATGCGCCACCTAGCGAATGCACAGTACTGGACCGGCCAGCCGGTGGAAACACAGGACGTCTTTTTCTGGCGTTTGGCAGGCCGGTCTGCGCCGACCGGATTAGCAATTATCCATTGGATAGGAAGTATTAACGCAATAAAAGTGTCTTTATCCCAAAAGTCAATAAATTATAAAAAATTTTTCCTGTTGTGTGGTTTGTAACCATTTTATAAGGTGTGATATGTCAAAATATGAAGCAGTTTATTTCGTGGGTGATAATCAAGCAATTAACCGAGTCCGAGTAGATTCTTCTAAAACAAGGAATCGAGGCCCATGTTCGGACTCGCTTGCAGCCCTACAGTACATTGTACCAATACATTTAGCCTTGCCCATGGGCTGTACCAGAGCCCCTGGCTCAATACATGAAATAGTGTAGGTCTGTACAAATACTATGCTGGCTTTTACATGAAACATAAAAACTTGGTATTTGATCTTGGACCTTAGCTAATAGGCTCTGCTGCTCTGGTTAGAACTAAGCAGAATGTCGCGTAAAATGTAATGCTGATTCCCTTTAAAAATTAATTATGTTTTCTACAGGTCAGATTGTTTGTTTTAGTCACACTTAGTTCCAGTATTCAATTTGTTCTTTGAATATCATGAATATTTGCTGTTGGAAAAATATGAAAATACAGAAAAAAATATAAAATATAAAATATCTCAGAACCTACAAGAAGACTATCCAAAACCAAAAGGTGTACAATACTGTACATATATGTTCCCTTGAGTTAATCATTTGCATAGTGAAGAACAGTCATATTTAGCCCTGTTGTTTGGGAAATGAGCTTAAACACCCCTTGTACACCACTGACCACCCATACTACCCTTGATGGTTACTACAAGCTCCACTCACATGTCTGTTAAATGATTTCATTGATAATTCGCAAACAGGTCATTTTACTACCCTGGGTAGGAATGTCTACAATGTAAAAACTCTAATGGATCTGATATGATCCTATACAATGCATTCAGATAAACAAATATGGTGAGAAAATTGTCAAACTTGGACCACAAATAGGGGAGTTATGTTCACTTTAAATAGGGCCCCTGTGCCATGTGCTTGCAATAACTTCTGCTGGTCCAATAAATGTTTGTAGAAATCTTTCTGAGAAATCATTTCATATAGGCCTGTATTGTATCTCGCTTGTACTATAGACAAAATACACTTCCAGGTGTTGACTTGCTCCACAATAAATATGACTGGACTATTGGCTATTGTAGCACCACATTGGGCAGATTATGTGAATGAACGAACTCTTATTCAATATGCTTTTATGTATAGTAGTGACTTAGAGTTTGTCACATGGTGGAGATTGAGCGCTATGAAAGTCCTTAATATTAGATTGGAATAAGGCTTTAAGCTTTCAGCTGAATTTTAATTATATGATGGTATGAAAGTGTCTTACACACAGAGTAAGATACTTCATAAGCAGAGGGCTACAGAAAAGTCATTTGTAGATTGATGCAAATCATGACTAGAATGAACATAGAATAATACAGTACACCAGTAAGAAAAGGTGCAGGGGCAAATTTGTTGGAGTGACCATACTCAATGACCAGTGCAGAGATGTGGATTTAAGGTTGTAAAACAACCTTAGCCAATCAAACGAGTTAAAGTGGCCTGTCCTCCAGTCAAATGGTCACATGACCACCTAGTCACTTCATCATTTATGTTGACCATGATCAGTGAGGGCATATTTAAAGAGAACTGGTCAAGGCTTGTTGTTACAGTCATCCCCTGCAAATCATAGCAGTCTGGAGAAGGTTGTACAATCGATTCAACTGATTTTTATCATATTACGAATAATATGAGTCATTTGATCTTGTTTCAAATTAAACAGTTGTCCTAGCAGTCCCCGAATTACTGCACAAGAGTGGTCAGGGCTTATTATTGCCCTGTACTCTTTATGAATTGTGGCAGTCAAAAACAGGTCACACAGTCTTTTAAGTCACATGACTTACCTTTTCACTTGGGGCACAACACATGGTCTGTCAGTTTTCCCCACCTTTTATGACTGGTACAATGAGTTGAAAAACTGGAAAAGTGGTATTACAACTATGTGTTGTGATATTATCATGTATCTATGTTAAGTATATTTCAAGTTTCTCTAAGCCAATAGGCTAACATAACACTGAAGAAGCAAAGGTTCAAGATATAGCCTTCTTTCCTTGCTAAAGATAACTGAAAACCATAGACATTCATTTTGTACAGGCTAGTGACGATAAGGTCAAAATCTAGAACTTCTCACCAAGAAACTTAGATTTAGGTGTAACTTAAATTTGGTTATTAATGACCACTAATCTAATTTCATTCCTGCGTTTTGAAAAGGACAGATATGTTATTACTGGATTTTCTTGTAACAAATTCCATCACATTCACTGTAACAGCATCCAATAAAGTCTTTGCGACATTAATCTGGGTCATTTAGAACATGTGACCTTATACAATGTTAAAACCTCATTTAACTTTGTAAACAAACAGTCATACTTATTTAAAACAGTGGCATCTACAATGAAACATAAGGACAAACAGACATACACATCAAAAAACATAACCTCTTGGTGCAGGTTTTCATATCACAGCTTAGCAGTATTTAATAAAATCTAGGTACAAATGTCACTAAACTTGTAGAAGACAGTATTAGTTTATATTTAGTGTCCAACTTCAACAAAGGTGAACTTACACCAAGTTTCATTGTCTTACTCCAGAAAGGCTTTTGTAAATATTCAAATTCCTTCACAGATTTTGTGAACACTGACAATCACAATCATAAAGCAACTATATCACAACATACATTTGCAACGAAGCCTTGTGAAGTTTTACTAACGATCATGAAATTAGCACTTTTGGCATCAGTATTAAAATCCAAAAGCCTTAGGCTGTATAAATCAATGGTGAAGTATTATTACCTGATACCTTTCCCAACAAATACCAGTGCCTACCAGTATTTCTCTCGTTTTATTGCGCCAGAAATGGGCAAAACGTTTGTGGCATTCTGCAGAACCTTTGCTTGAAGACATCTACAATTTACACATAGGTATGGATGAAATTTTCATAAAATGATCAGAATTTAATCCAATATCCCACAGAGTTGATTTATTTGAAGTAAAAATGACTTTCATAAACTTTAAATTATATCACAGTGCCATTATTTAGTTTGAATTATTGTCCATGTCCTGTATGTCATTGTTTTTACATGCAGGTTACAAGTGAACAATGACCAGATTTCATTTAGTTCATGACTCCAGAAAAATACTGAAATGAAACCAAATTTTCACACACTAAACAAAGGCCATTATTAATTCACATTCACCTGTAATAAATAGCATTAGTATCAAACTTTCTTAACAAATGTTTTGTTGTTCACTTTCCTCTTAACAAGTTTATCATGCTTGCCGTCACCTAATCTCTCATGCAGTGAACCCTGAGAGGTGACATGAGGATTCTCTATTGGACCAGATTTAGTCAATCTTGGATCTTCTACCAGATCTTGCCCTGATACTACTGGTCCACTTTTATGCTGCAAATCATGTGAAGCTGTTTTCTTTAAAATAGCAGCAATCACATCCTTCCCATATAACACTGATGATGCCTTGTCTGACTTTGCAAATAAAGACTCAGCAGTAGATGACAACTTTGTGTCAGATTCAACATTTATATCCATAAGGAGGGGCCCAAAATTGAATTTTTGCACTTTAGCAAAATTTACTTCTGAATCAATGAGATTCTCTTCTTCCAGTGTAGAATCCTGTGTCTCAGAAAATAAATGCTTCAATGAAGTGGGGTTTTCCACTTGGGAAATTTCCGCTGCGGAATTTTCCAGATCCAGTAACCCACTGAGTCTCAGCTTTTCTTTATCAGTATCAGACAACAATGCACCCAAGTCTAGCCTCTGTACCTTCATGGCTAGTGGATCCAGACTTACACTGTCCATATCCATTCCATCAGAATTACTGCCAGAATCCAAACTCTCCTCATTTTGATCATTCATTGACTTCTCTGCACTAAGTTCCATATTTTCATTGGCATCTTTGTTTGAATCTCTTTGTTCATTAATATTATATCTTTCAACTAATTTCACACTTGCACCAGCACTATCAACAGGAACAGGACAATCAATACTCACAGACTTAGTATTTGCCCCTTGTCTCACTGGCTGATCAATCACATTTGCATCACTAACTTTACTTTCATCCTTTGTCTCTAAATTTGAGTCAAATGAAATCCCAGTTTTATTGTCATTAGGTTTAGATGTATCCATAACTACAGCGACCATTTCTTCCTGTTTTTCAGCAAGTTTCACCACAACTTCCTGTTTTTCAGAATCAGCTTCTGACTGACCCTTTGTTGTCCCATCATATTGTCTATTTATCTCTACAGCGATTCCTTTGTCCTCTTTTTCCAAACTTTTTAAGAGCTTTGTTTGTGGTACAGGAAGATCTTTAGACTTTGATGACAGATGAAGTGTATTCACTTGTCCATTTTCTGGATTTTCCTCCTGCATGGGATCATCTGGTACTTGAGGTGATGGACCACAACTGATCTGTGACTCTCCAGTTTCAGCCATCCTGGACCTCATCTTATGTACCCTCATTGCTAGAGGGTCAAGGTCAGCTGAGACACTACCACAGGGAGTTAACGGTAAATCTGCAGTAACTTCATCGGCAGTGGCATTTAGTTCTGTGAAATACAGTAAAAGACTTCTGAAATACAGGAGCTTATTGTGTATATTTCAACTTATTAATTTGAACAGGACATACGATTAAATAAAAGCCTGCTGTTTATGTAGTGACAAAGTCAAAGAATTGTTGCAAATCCAAACTTCTGTAGTATAAATACTATAAGAACTGTAAACACCTCTTACATTTCTTATACACAAAAGCTTGACTAATATTTGAAATCCTGACAAATGAGGTGATCACAAGTTATTATGAGGCTACTACAACATACTTCATCAAAACACAAAAGATGTAACTTGAACATCCTTCCAACAACTATAAGTTGAATGTTTCAGTCAACATGTACAAATGAAAATTGTTAAAAATGCCCTTCAAACTTGTTCGCTACCTTTCAATGTTTTACAATCTTGCAAAGAGACAGAGATAAGTACCTTCTTTGCCACCAAAGGAAATACAAGGTTAATCAGGTAAGAAACAGGTGCAGTTGATAAAGCTGCATTTCAATGTGATCCTTGTGGTATGCAAGTTTCTCGGGCTTCATAGTTTAATATAAGAAGTCTAATATACTTAGATTGCACAGTAATGAAGGAAAGTGAAGCAACCATGCAAGTTAGGAAACTGCTAGAAAATAGACTAAGACTACATTTTCAGCTTCCATCGGACAATATCTTCGAGACCTTCAAATGTTGCTTACCAGGGGTGGCAATAAAGACATGAAAATATACATGCCCCATGTTAGCAATTTGCAAACAAAACTGACATATCCAATAAGCTAATTCTAAATGTTTTTATCATGTTCCATTCGAGGCTAATGAAACATTTATTCTTTTTCTGAATTTCTTGAATAAAGGCGAATTCTCTGGGTTTAAAAAATTTGAACTGGATTGTCAACCCTGCTGACCTATATTTAGAGTAGTCTCACCTGTCTTTTCATCACAGCTGAGCCTTGGTTCCAAAGTCATAGTATTTTCACCTGGTAAGATGTCACTGCACCATAAGGACATCATATTGGACTGCACCATATTGGACTGCACCATAAGGGTATCAGGTGCAAGTTTACTGTCTAAATTGGTGCTACCACCACCATCATTACCGTATTTTACAGCCTTTGCAATATTAGTTTTGATATATGCAGATGACGTAACTGTGGTAGCATCACTTACTTTCCTATCAACATCAACATCATCTTGCTTTATTTCAACAAGTTGTCCAGATATCACCTCAGGCTTCACATTTTCCATTCTACTGTTTAATTTGACAGTAGTTTCCTCCTCACTTCCTTGATTTTTGGCATTGACAATACCTGTAGCAGCTCTTGGCAGATTACTGGATGAGGTTTCTGGGTCCATCAATGTCAAAGGTGAATCAGGTTTAACAGGTGCAACAGAAACAACATTTGTGCTGGGTGTAAGTGAAACTGTACTAACTTCTGAAAAGTCCATTGTCTGTTTAAGCCAAGGTACTTCTTCTTTGCTTTGAATAGATGTTACTTTCTTTTTGATGACCGTATTTCTCTGTTCGGACTGCATCAGTGAGGACTCCTCTAAATCTGCATTCTCATCTAAGTCCTCAAATTCATTGTCATACACATCTATCTGTATCTGTTAAATAAGAGAAACAAGATTAAGTTTAAAAGAAAATGAGTTGTAGCTTTTACACAAACCGGAAATATTTTAGAATTATGGTCATGAGGATTTTTAAAGTTTAAAGGAATTATTTCCGTCGGACTCTTAGTGAATGAGTAACTGTACAGGGTTTTTAATAACCTTTTCAACAAGTGTATAAATCTTCATTACTAAGATCCTGCACAACTCCATTAACAAAATTAGATGAGCTATTACCAAGACTGTTGTGCACAAAAACTCACCTGATTAAAATCATACTCTTCCTCATCACTATGCATCACAAATGTATCTGCCAATTCTGTTGTTTCCCCAGCTGCTTCCATATTTCTCGTTACATCCTTATTAATCACATCTTCATGTTTGCTTGTGGTACTTTTCCGTGAAGTTATGCCCTTGACCTTTGGTCCTTGAAACTTGCTACGTGTGAAGGCCATGATACAGTGTAGATTTCCACCCGTTTTCTTCATATTTTTCTCCTGTACACCTTTGTGTACCTGACGGATGTTGAAATAGAAGGGATTCTCGCAATTTAAATCTCGATCTACATCTGTCCATCTAAAAAATGAAATAAAAGACAAACGCTAAAGAAAAAGAATACAAACTACAAACGAGATGTTAAATTGATTTTCTTATACTTCTTCTTAACAAGTATAACCAGATAATATTATAAATGCCTAGTCATTCCACTGCCAAAGTTGTATATGATAGGACCCACACTTGAATTATCACCCATCCCTAACCTCACCAAAAAAAAAAGGAAACATGCATAAGCAACCACCCTTTTCAAATAAATGTAAAGTTAAAAAATTCAAGGAAGTTTTATGCACATTTTGTTTCCATTTCCATCATACATAGATCTATTTGCTGCAATAATTTAGTTAGTTTCCTTTACTGAATTTGGACAGTGAAAATTAACTCATCAATTCCTAGTAGTCAACCCAGGTTTCGCATTTGGTCAACAGTAGTGTACTGTTTCACAAAATATATAGTCACTAGCAGGGGTTTGATGAACAGTATGCATACAAATAATTGGGGCCGACTGTTCCCAGAAGGAGTTCCAGCTCGACATTGAACCCTCACAAAGTATAGTCTGTATCTTGACAGGAAACAACATCAGATTCCAATATGGTGGCTTGAATTATTGAAATTAGCTGATATAAAATTGAGAATATCATGACAAAAACGTTGCATAAGGCAATTTAATGAAAAAAAGATATGTTATTAGCATTTCAATTTGTAAAAACGTAACTACACTTTTTATGAAATTTGGTTCATTGTGCGAGAATTGACTACGCTGTCATTGCCCTTGTCATTAAACCAGGGATTCTAACATTTTTGAAAAGGACATAAAACCCCAACTTTGACCTATAGGACAATTGTTCTGCATATGGTGATTGATACAAAACATATTCACTACACACAAGCAAAGCAGAGCTTCAAGGAAACGGCAGGATAATTTCATTTCCAGATCCCCATGGAAACTTCAAACAATTCTATATTAACGGTTTTCATAATACTAACTGTGAATGGAATAATGGAGAGGGGAAGCACTTTGTACCAGATGGCAAGCCATTGTAGCACGATAAAATGATGGCTCTAAAAACAGCCTGATTCGCCAATAAAGCACTGGGTGGGAGGAATGACCCTCTAAAACATGTTCTTGCCTTCGTTATCTCATTCCCTATACGTGACAATGCTGAGGACCTATCCAGATATCACCCAGGCTGTTGAAAAGGACATAAAACCCTAAATTTGATTTCTATTATCTCATCCACTTTAAAAAAAAATTTTTTAAAAATTCATATTTCAATAACTGCCAACTCATGCCTTTGTTATTCTCATTTCCTGTAACTGTGATCTCTTACTGTGAATTCCAGGTATGTGAACGATTTACTAGGTCACTGATTGCTTGTTCAAGTAGAAGCTGACCATTTGTGGGAACTGCTCAAATACTCTCCCATTAATTTTTTTCTGGCTAAACTTTCTACTAAGAGAAGGTACTTAATTACCTCTACCAAAAAAGTATTATTTTCATGACCGTTTGGTTGTCTGGCAGTGGTTTGTGCACTCCGAGTATTCTTGTTGTTCCTACAATTGTATTCTACATCTGAGGGATCTACATGAAGGCGTCTGCTTACATATACAATTACAGTCAGTGCCCGATAGAACACAAACCCTCGCCTGGGAGTCCAGAATAAGATACACGCAAAAAATGTCTGATAAGTCTGGCATCCCGATGCAGATCGGCATCATTTTTCTGGAGGACCAAGCCAGGAGTACAGCCCAACATCTGTGAAAGTACAACCCCAAGAGGATAAATATATTCTGAGTTACGGAGTAGATATTGTTGAAAAATCCCTAAATATATGTGAGTCTCGGGTTAAAAAGATGTTGTATTTAGAGGAGGTATTAAATGGACTCTATGATATAAAGGCCTCTCACCTCTTGCAGTGAATACCTGGGTGCATTCTGCTGGGGTCACCAATCAGAAGCCATGTCTCCACCTCATCCTGCAACAGGTCAGTTCTGTGTGGAAACAAAACTCTGTTTGAATTTAAAATTTGTTTCAATCTTTTGTAAAAGGTTGGTTAGGTCTGAAAAGAATACACTGTCAAAATTTAAAATTCATTCCAATGTTTTGTTCTGGGTTAGTAAGTTCTGTGGAAAAAGTAAATGTCATTTGAATTGGGATTTCTTTCAAGGATTATAAGACTAACAAAATAAATAAATAAAACTTTAATTTAAAAAAAATAAACAAAAAAATAGTACTTTATTTCACAAAACCTTAATGGAGTTGAAATAATGTCACTCAAAACTGAGAGCATTGATTTATTTACCCTAAATACTAATGAGTATTTATTACAAATTTCAAAAATATTAAGTGCAATAAGTTCAAATTTTACCAACAAAAATATCCTACAAAAAATTAACAATATAATTAACCTTATAATTCGCGATTTATATCTTACATCAACTTTTAAATCAAACTTAAATCTAACATTCAGCCTAAATTAGAATGGGATGTCATTTGTAAAGCAAAATCTGAGTTTCATAAAAGATGTGGATTTGTATTCATAAGCAATCTCAAACTCAATCTTAAACTCACAAATACTCACAGTCACAAACTAAAAATCAATCCCTGACAAGAAAAAACTACGAAACAGTATTATCACATAAAAATCCTACCCAAAATATATCCTGAAACAATAATTTGATTTTGAGTTTAAAATACAGGCATGAGGTTTAAACTTTAAATTTTAGGTAATTTTATATTTGAGTTTAAGTCTTAGATTGAGTTTAGTTCTGTATACCACTGCTGGTGTAACCCACTACAAATCCTATCTTCAACATATAGCAACACATTAAAATGATATTCCCTATACCTGTAGGCCTGACTTGACTTTAAAGGCACATCCTCATATCCCATGGGACAGAAGTAGTGGTTGTAACAGTGGTAGATGTAAGCTATATCATCCCTCTTCAGTCCCTGCTTAATCTGAAACAAAGCCTCTTCACTGGATGTACCGTATGTCTGCAATACACAGAAACAAGTTAAAACTGCCAAATTTGGCCAGTATGTCAAAACATTAAAATACCTGCTATCACCTCCGCCAGCAAGGTATTATTTTCTATACCGTTTATTAATTATAAGTTGGTAAAGCACCTTGAGACCACTAAAACATCTTTAGATAACAAGTTATTACAACCCTTGTCAGCACATACAATTCTGGGAAAACTTGAAATAAAACAAAATAGTATTAATAATCTAATAGTAGTAATCTGACAAGCTACAAGTTTGATGAGTATGTTTTTGTCATTTCTACCTCCAGCGTGCAATTTGAATTTAATTGTGGCTTCACTAGAGCACCACTTTTCTAGTATCCCTGAACTGGAAAGGATTTGAGTCAGGAATGGGATATCTATACAAAAAATATGCTAACCCATCCCTAGTAATAATTCAAGTTTACTTTTAACCAAAAATGAGTTTTAGTACAATAATATTACTGCTACCATGAACATTTATTTATTTATTTGGGGTTATGCATCGCTTTCAACACTGTACAGATCATATCACGATGGGTAGTTTTTTGGCCAGACGAAAAAGCAGACCATACAGTGGTCAAGGTTTTGTACTGTAAACTGCTGACCATCGGTAAGCAACTACCAACTTTCCCAGATAAGGTAAAGGTTTGAACTGCCGACCTGAGAGGTGGGATGCTACCATGAACAAAGTTGTATTGAAATTCTGACTGGCATTTTGTTAGCAAGTGTATTTATAATCCGATCATTTTGATAAAAACAATGAGAAATTGATCTAATGATGAATAACATTCTTAATGACCAATACAGAGATCAGTCTAAGTAAGGCACACACTGAATAAAAACAACAGCACTATGCACCTGGTTCCTGCCTTTTGGTTTGTACAGGAAGTGACAACTTCCTCGCACGCCATAATGTTGATTCAACTGCCGAAACCACCTATGAGGAAAAAATACATGGTAAACAAAAATAAGTACATTTATTATCCACGGCAAGCAGTATTTGACCAATACAGGGGGACATACGGAATGTGATATATCTTTTTATAAAAGTATCAATAATTTTTGGTTTTCACTAATATCTGTGGCTTCACTAGAAATGCAATTAAACTAGACAATATACACAACACCATTGTCTAAACTACTTTTTATTATCCTACATGCGACGAATTTGCCATAAATACAGGGAAATACAGACCAGGATGGTTTTTTTTTTGTATATACCGGCGCCCGGTACTATGGATAATGAGTGTGAATAATTTTTGTTTTTTCAACAATATCTGGGAAAGTATGTAACTTACAAATATGTATATGATATATCACTAGAAAGGCATTCTTACAGCGCTTCTGCTCATGTTTGTTGCATAAAAATCCATGCAGAAATGACTGAGATATTGCAAGTTAAAGATTGAAGTTTTTATATTCACTGTTGCCACTGCTTTTTCACAGCCTTTTTCACATTCTCTCATTAAATATTTGTATTATTTAAACCATAAATCATACAAAATGGTGGATAATAAAAGTAAAACATCCCTCATCACACCTATACAGAAAAAATATATCACTCATGAATATTAACAATATAATACTCGTGCTGCGCACTCGTATAATATTGTTATCTTCATTTGTGATATATTTTTTTCTGTATATGTCATTCAGGAAGTTTTCCTATAATATACGATTTTAGTGAATGCCTATATTTTGTTTAGATAAAGCTACCTTCACTCCCCATTATAAGGTAGGATTTTCGACTCCGCCTGGCTCCTCTTTTGTTGACACAGTAACCAGTTCAAAATTTGAACTTTGGAGGGAGTGCAGACAGTGGTGTATTCTACACTAACTTTTTCAACAAATTACTTGATGTAATTCATTTAATTCAAAGCTGATTACAATTAAAATGCTCTCATGGTCATGTACTGAACTTACACAATGTGTAAATAAAAAAACAATACATGGATGAATGTATGTTTTTATGTCACTTATTTTCTACAATCTCATTATAAAGAGGAATAGATAACCACAGTGTTCATTTTACTACGCGTTTCCGTGTCTTTTGTCGCTATACTGGGGCGAAAAGACGCGTACACGTTATGATCCCGAGTCGCGGTGATGCATAAATCTTGCATTATCGCCCGCGTTTTCGCTGTAAATATTGGGAAAATTAGACGAATTTTGTTTTAAAATCAAATAAAAGGACACATATATTGTCTTTTTAATCCAATTCCTCCATGTTTCCTTGCTTCTAAATGCCTTAATTTGATTGCTTGAGCGGAAACGGCACTGTCCAATCATACTTCGTTTAACAAAAATTCAGTATTTATCAACAGAAAACACGTTTATAGTAAGTGATTTAAACTCACCAGTAGCTGTAAATTTCCACTTTTTTCATAGTTTTGTTAAATATATATAGAAATAAATATCTATTGCACAACAAGATTTTATTATCCAGCTTTTTAATATTTTCACTTTTAAAAGTTTATTTTTGCATAATGCACTCTTACAAGTGACTTCAAAGACAATTGTTAACAGGTAACAACAAACATTTTAAACTACTGTGGGACAAATCTATGTTAATAACAAATTTTCAGCTGGAAAAAAGTTAAATAATAATTTAACTTAAACTTTACATGGTATGTTATTGCTTTAAAACCAGTTTTTTGGTTTTTTTTCAAAAAGTGGCGAATTTATATCCATTTACATAAATAAATGTCCGAGTTTTTTTGTATTAAATAAAAACAACTCCCTGAGTGAACCTATGTCAAGGTGAGTTAATTTTTTTTCCAGTTTTAGATAGAGCAGGGTTGGACCATATTTATTGAAACCAAAAAAAAAAAAAAAAAAAAAAAAAAAAAAAAATGAAAAAAAAAAATCAGTAAAAAATACTTTAATTATTGCAAATCATGTACATCATAGGAAATCTTGTACATCATGCTGACTACAAATATGTCTTGAATTGAAATAAAGTTTTTTTCACAGTGAGTAGACTTGAATTTGATTTAGTATTGCAAATTCACTTTGAAGATAGACTAATAGTACTTTTTTCTCCTCTCTCCTATTTAAGTCAATTTGCTCAACTGTAAGGTTAATTTTTGTCATTTGACTCATTGCATTTACTAAATGTCCCACCAAAATTTAGCAAAGGAGTCATTTGACTCAAGTAGCTCCAACTCTAGAATGAACACTGTAACCAATTATGGTTATTTTAATCCCATTAATTATGATATTCTCATCTGTGTATCTATGCACTGTTTATTTGTTTATCTGATGTAACATCAGAGCATGTTATATATAATAAATGTATTACAGTAAGAAATCTAAAATTCGCCACATATCTAAAATTCGCCACATGTGAAAATACTAATAAAATAAATTAATTATGGTGAGATTTGTTGACTGTATAGTAAACTAGAGGATCGCTCGCAAAAAAAAAAGATAATGTTTTTGCATAGCAAAAACAAAGCGTCCCGAAAAGGATATAAAGGTGAGTGCTAAAGTATTAAGAAAATGCTTCGTTTCTAGCCTTATACTGTTGTGGCAACCAAAGTCAGCGCAGTCTGCTCTATCTAGCACGGTTTTCAAGATATAAGCATTTTTGTGTTTTGCAAAAAATAAAAAAATTTAAAATGTCCGCTATATTTGGCGAGACAAAAATATTTTGAAAATTGGCATGGCTACTCTGCAGAGATACCCAGCAGGTCCAAATTTTTGTTGAGTTCGCTCCACATAGCACGGTTTTCGAGATATAAGCATTTTTGTGTTTTGCAAAAACTTTGAAAATTCAAAATGGCCACCATTTTTGGGGAGACAAAAATTTTTGTCAAGACCACTGCCGCGGTGTGTATCTCCCGCCGAGCATTAAAGCAGAAGAAATAGCTTTTCCGAGATATTCACAATTTTTCATTTTCGTGTGTGAAAGCTCTTCCAAAAGTAGGTGAATGAGTTATTTGAGAAAAATTGGCTATCTGCAATAATATTAAGAGATAATTCACATTTACTCATTTTGAGTAGGTGAATAATTATCTATGGGTCTGAAACTTCACCAAGTGAAAGCTCTGCCAAAAGTAGGTGAATGAGTTATTTGAGAAAAATTGGCTATCTGCAATACTTTTAGAGATAAATCGCATTTACTCATTTTGAGTAGGTGAGTAATTAGCCATGGGTCTGAAACTTCACCATGTGAAAGCTCTCCCACAAGTAGATGAATGAGTATTTGATAAAAATTGGGTATCCGCAATACTTTTACAGATAATTAGCATTTACTCATTTTGAGTAGGTGAATAAATAGCTATGGGTCTGAAACTTCACAGAGTGAAAGCTCTCCCAAAAGTAGGTGAATGATTTATTTGAGAAAAATTGGCTATCTGCAATACTTTAAGAGATAATTCGCATTTACTCATTTTGAGTGGGTGAATAATTAGCTATGGGTCTGAAACTTCACCAAGTGAAAGCTCTGCCAAAAGTAGGTGAATGAGTTATTTGAGAAAAATTGGCTATCTGCAATACTTTTAGAGATAATTCGCATTTACTCATTTTGAGCAGGTGAGTAATTAGCTATGGGTCTGAAACTTCACCATGTGAAAGCTCTCCCAAAAGTAGGTGAATGAGTTATTTGAGAAAAATTGGCTATCTGCAATACTTTTAGAGATAATTCGCATTTACTCATTTTGAGTAGGTGAGTAATTAGCTATGGGTCTGAAACTTCACCAAGTGAAAGCTCTCCCAAAAGTAGGTGAATGATTAATTTGACAAAAATTGGCTATCTGCAATACTTTTAGAGATAATTCGCATTTACTCATTTTGAGTAGGTGAGTAATTAGCTATGGGTCTGAAACTTCACCAAGTGAAAGCTCTGCCAAAAGTAGGTGAATGAGTTATTTGAGAAAAATTGGCTATCTGCAATACTTTTAGAGATAATTCGCATCTACTCATTTTCAGTAGGTGAGTAATTAGCTATGGGTCTGAAACTTCACAGAGTGAAAGCTCTCCCAAAAGTAGGTGAATGAGTTATTTGAGAAAAATTGACTATCTGCAATACTTTTAGAGATAATTCGCATTTACTCATTTTGAGTAGGTGAGTAATTAGCTATGGGTCTGAAACTTCACCAAGTGAAAGCTCTCCCAAAAGTAGGTGAATGATTAATTTGACAAAAATTGGCTATCTGCAATACTTTTAGAGATAATTCGCATTTACTCATTTTGAGTAGGTGAGTAATTAGCTATGGGTCTGAAACTTCACCAAGTGAAAGCTCTCCCAAAAGTAGGTGAATGAGTTATTTGAGAAAAATTGGCTATCTGCAATACTTTTAGAGATAATTCGCATTTACTCATTTTCAGTAGGTGAGTAATTAGCAATGGGTTTGAAACTTCACAGAGTGAAAGCTCTCCCAAAAGTAGGTGAATGAGTTATTTGAGAAAAATTGGCTATCTGCAATACTTTTAGAGATAATTCGCATTTACTCATTTTGAGTAGGTGAGTAATTAGCTATGGGTCTGAAACTTCACCAAGTGAAAGCTCTCCCAAAAGTAGGTGAATGATTAATTTGAGAAAAATTGGCTATCCGCAATACTTTTAGAGATAATTCGCATTTACTCATTTTGAGTAGGTGAGTAATTAGCTATGGGTCTGAAACTTTACCAAGTGAAAGCTCTCCCAAAAGTAGGTGAATGAGTTATTTGAGAAAAATTGGCTATCTGCAATACTTTTAGAGATAATTCGCATTTACTCATTTTGAGTAGGTGAGTAATTAGCTATGGGTCTGAAACTTCACCAAGTGAAAGCTCTCCCAAAAGTAGGTGAATGATTTATTTGAGAAAAATTGGCTATCTGCAATACTTTCAGAGATAATTCGCATTTACTCATTTTGAGTAGGTGAGTAATTAGCTATGGGTCTGAAAATTCGAAAATTCAAAATGGCCGCCATTTTTTGCGAGAAATTTTTTGTTTGAAAATTGGCATGGCTACTCTGCAGAGATACCCTGCAGGTCAAAAATTTCGTCGAAATCGCTCTATCTAGCAGGGTTTTCGAGATATAAGCATTTTTATGTTTTGCAATTTTTGCGAAAAATTTGAAAATTCAAAATGGCCGCCATTTTTGGCGAGACAAATTTTTTTTGAAAATTGGCATGGCTACTCTGCAGATATACCCTGTGGGTCAAAAATTTCGTCGAAATCACTCTATCTAGCAGGGTTTTCGAGATATAAGCATTTTTATGTTTTGCAATTTTTGCGAAAATTTCGAAAATTCAAAATGGCCGCCATTTTTGGCGAGACAAATTTTTTTTGAAAATTGGCATGGCTACTCTGCAGATATACCCTGTGGGTCAAAAATTTCGTCGAAATCGCTCTATCTTGCAGGGTTTTCGAGATATAAGCATTTTTATGTTTTGCAATTTTTGCGCAAAAATTCGAAAATTCAAAATGGCCGCTATTTTTGGCGAGACAAATTTTTTTTGAAAATTGGCATGGCTACTCTGCAGATATACCCTGTGGGTCAAAAATTTCGTCGAAATCGCTCTATCTTGCAGGGTTTTCGAGATATAAGCATTTTTATGTTTTGCAATTTTTGCGCAAAAATTCGAAAATTCAAAATGGCCGCTATTTTTGGCGAGACAAAAATTTTTTCAAAATTGGGATAACTACTCTGCAGAGATACCCTGCGGGTCAAAAATTTCGTCGAAATCGCTCTATCTAGCACGGTTTTCGAGATATAAGCATTTTTGTGTTTTGCAATTTTTGCGAAAATTTCGAAAATTCAAAATGGCCGCCATTTTGGGCGAGAGAAAAATTTTTTGAAAATTGGGAAAACTACTCCGCAGAGATACCCTGCGGGTCAAAAATTTCGTCGAAATCGCTCTATCTAGCAGGGTTTTCGAGATATAAGCATTTTTATGTTTTGCAATTTTTGCGAAAAATTCGAAAATTCAAAATGGCCGCCATTTTTGGCGAGACAAATTTTTTTTGAAAATTGGCATGGCTACTCTGCAGATATACCCTGTGGGTCAAAAATTTCGTCGAAATCACTCTATCTAGCAGGGTTTTCGAGATATAAGCATTTTTATGTTTTGCAATTTTTGCGAAAAATTCGAAAATTCAAAATGGCCGCCATTTTTGGCGAGACAAATTTTTTTTGAAAATTGGCATGGCTACTCTGCAGATATACCCTGTGGGTCAAAAATTTCGTCGAAATCGCTCTATCTTGCAGGGTTTTCGAGATATAAGCATTTTTATGTTTTGCAATTTTTGCGCAAAAATTCGAAAATTCAAAATGGCCGCTATTTTTGGCGAGACAAATTTTTTTTGAAAATTGGCATGGCTACTCTGCAGATATACCCTGTGGGTCAAAAATTTCGTCGAAATCGCTCTATCTTGCAGGGTTTTCGAGATATAAGCATTTTTATGTTTTGCAATTTTTGCGCAAAAATTCGAAAATTCAAAATGGCCGCTATTTTTGGCGAGACAAAAATTTTTTCAAAATTGGGATAACTACTCTGCAGAGATACCCTGCGGGTCAAAAATTTCGTCGAAATCGCTCTATCTAGCACGGTTTTCGAGATATAAGCATTTTTGTGTTTTGCAATTTTTGCGAAAATTTCGAAAATTCAAAATGGCCGCCATTTTGGGCGAGAGAAAAATTTTTTGAAAATTGGGAAAACTACTCCGCAGAGATACCCTGCGGGTCAAAAATTTCGTCGAAATCGCTCTATCTAGCAGGGTTTTCGAGATATAAGCATTTTTATGTTTTGCAATTTTTGCGAAAAATTCGAAAATTCAAAATGGCCGCCATTTTTGGCGAGACAAATTTTTTTTGAAAATTGGCATGGCTACTCTGCAGATATACCCTGTGGGTCAAAAATTTCGTCGAAATCACTCTATCTAGCAGGGTTTTCGAGATATAAGCATTTTTATGTTTTGCAATTTTTGCGAAAAATTCGAAAATTCAAAATGGCCGCCATTTTTGGCGAGACAAATTTTTTTTGAAAATTGGCATGGCTACTCTGCAGATATACCCTGTGGGTCAAAAATTTCGTCGAAATCGCTCTATCTTGCAGGGTTTTCGAGATATAAGCATTTTTATGTTTTGCAATTTTTGCGCAAAAATTCGAAAATTCAAAATGGCCGCTATTTTTGGCGAGACAAATTTTTTTTGAAAATTGGCATGGCTACTCTGCAGATATACCCTGTGGGTCAAAAATTTCGTCGAAATCGCTCTATCTTGCAGGGTTTTCGAGATATAAGCATTTTTATGTTTTGCAATTTTTGCGCAAAAATTCGAAAATTCAAAATGGCCGCTATTTTTGGCGAGACAAATTTTTTTTGAAAATTGGCATGGCTACTCTGCAGATATACCCTGTGGGTCAAAAATTTCGTCGAAATCACTCTATCTTGCAGGGTTTTCGAGATATAAGCATTTTTATGTTTTGCAATTTTTGCGCAAAAATTCGAAAATTCAAAATGGCCGCTATTTTTGGCGAGACAAAAATTTTTTCAAAATTGGGATAACTACTCTGCAGAGATACCCTGCGGGTCAAAAATTTCGTCGAAATCGCTCTATCTAGCACGGTTTTCGAGATATAAGCATTTTTATGTTTTGCAATTTTTGCGAAAATTTCGAAAATTCAAAATGGCCGCCATTTTGGGCGAGAGAAAATTTTTTTGAAAATTGGGAAAACTACTCCGCAGAGATACCCTGTGGGTCAAAAATTTCGTCGAAATCGCTCTATCTAGCACGGTTTTCGAGATATAAGCATTTTTGTGTTTTCCTTATTTGGAAAATTCGTAATGATTAATTAATCATTAATTACTCGGCCATTTCTTGACCAATCAATGCCAAAATCTAATGATTTCCAGATTTTAATAGAATGAATATATTTGCCAAGTTTCAGGTGAATTGATAAAATTCCTTTCAAGTTATCATCCGGACAAGCTTCCCCAGCGAAAAAAAGACATTTTTGGTCATGTGACCTCTCTGATTGGTTGAAATGTCACTGCAGTATATTCAAAAAAATTCCCAAGGCTACTGCCTAAACCTGCCAAATTTGAAAAGAATCCGCCTAACGGTTACAGAGTTATAAGGAAAACAAAATGCGGAGCCGGCGGAGCCGGCGGAGCCTGAAGCTCTCCCATACACAAACAAGCGTCCCTTGCGGGACGCTTAATTAAGGCTTTTTGAACTGAAAAATACCAATTGTTAGATAAACAAATCATTTTCTTCATAAAATTAACTAAGGTTTTAGAGGTGGCAAATTTTAGATTCCTGGCAAATTTTAGATTTCTTACTCTATACACACACGACAGTTGATTTAGAGACTGTTTATTTATTTGTATTTTATATATATTCTAGACTGCCCAACATAACTGCTTGAAAGTTAACAAAACATGTAATAGATAGTGCTCTCTTATTGCACTCATGATGCCTTTAGTGTCCTTAAGTTTTTCCCTAACATACAAAAATATATTATATATTGGAAAGTTGTTTTTGAAGAACTTCTGCTCATGTTTACTGCATAAAAATCTTTCCAAAGATGACTGAGATATTGCAAAGACTGAAGTTTTTACATTTTCTGGGGCCCATGTTTTCTGACAGCCTTTTTCAGATTGACTCTCATTTAATATTGATATATTTAACTCATAACTCATACAAAATGGTGGATAATAAAAGTAAAACCTCACTCATTCACTCATATAATATTGTTATCTTCATGTGTGATATATTTGTATCCACCGGATAGCATCCGGTGGATACTATGGATTTTGCTGCGTTACGCCGATGCCGCTGACGCCGCAGTGTGTCGAGAGATTTCACCATTACCGCTCTAACGAAAAAAATATTATAGCTAGCCTTCTCAAATTTGCAGAATCTATTCATAATTATAAAGTACGGAAGTGCGCAGTGAACGAAAACCCGTCTGTGCGCATAGAATTGCAAATTTAATAAGTAAATTAAATTTTTATAAGTTAATACCCTATCCAATGGACAATAGCTTATCCGGTCGGCGCAGACCGGCCCGCCAAACGTCAGAAAAAGACGTCCTGTGTCTCCACCGGCAGGTCGGTCCCTAGTACTAGTGCACTCGCCAGGTGGCGTGTGGTACTTCCTTCCTGTCTAGACAGAGTGACGTCATGGCATCTTTTTTGTTGTCTAAACTTAATAGACCCCTAGTAACCTGAACAGCGGGGTCGGTTGGGAGGGTCTTGTGCGTCCATTGGATAGGGTATTAACTTATAAAAATTTAATTTACTTATTAAATTTGCAATTTTATTGCGTTAATACATCCTATCCAATGGACAATAGCTGAATAACTACCGCTTGGTTGGCGGGTGAGTTACTAGGGACTATGAATTTAACCCATGTCAGAATAATAACTATTCCCGTTAAAGCCTGGGTAGATCTTGTAGTCCGAACCCTTTAAGGCTATGGTCGAATATCATCATCCGGTTATCTGGGGTTGAAACCGTCAGAGTCGACCTTGCCCCCCCCCCCCCTTTTTTTCTCTCAAGAACCGTCCTGTTCTGAGGTAGGGGAAGAGAAGGATGAGTTCAGTCCCATAAGCTACTAACTCCCAGAGGAAGTACTTCCAGAATGTTTTTTTTTTTTTTTTTTTTTTTAACAATCGTGCAATATATACAGATGTGTAATACTATATACATATATACAAAAACTCCTCTAAAGACTAGCCTGCTTGTGGACCTGCTGGGCAGCCACCACAGGTCCAAGATGGTAGAGCTCTGAGTCAGCCCAAGCCACATCCTTCAGATAAAATTGAGTGAAGGTATTATGAGATTTCCAGTGACAGGCTGATAAGATCTGCTCTAAGGAGACCCCCGACTGGAAGGCCTTAGAAGCAGCAAAGGCCCTGACATCATGAGCTTTGACCTGATGTAAGGTGTGGGCCCGGTGATCAGAGAGCTCGTAGCATAGGATCACAGTCTGCTTGATCCATGAGGAGATAGTGGCAGGTGAGATGTCTTTGTCGAAACCTTTCTTGAAAGAGACAAACACTAAATCTTTGTCCTGCCGCATCCCTGAAGTTCGGTCCAAATAGTAGCGCAAGGCTCTGACCGGACAAAGAGACCTGTCGGACTTGAGGGACCTATCCAGAGTAGGAGCCAGGGCTGGTATGACCACTGGGGCTACACTCTCCGGACCCTCCTTGGCCAGTTGGTTCTTGGAAAGAAAACTGGGAGATGGAAACAGAGACACCTTAGACCAGTCCGACTGATGTCTGATGTTCTTATGTTGCCATGCATGGATCTCACTTCTTCTTTTGCCAGAGCCCAGGGCCAGAAGGAAGACGGTCTTGAAAGTCAGATGCTTCAGAGACGCCTCCCTAAGAGGTTCAAAAGGAGCCTTTGTCAACTGGTGTAGCACCAAGGAAAGGTTCCAGGAGGGTATGCCCCTCCGCCCTTTGGGTCTGTCTCTATGGAAACTGTCCAGAAGACGAGTGAGATTCTCATCCTTACTGACATTGAGTATAATATTACCCAACTTGTCAGCAATGGCAGACCTGTATCCATCAATGGTGCTAGGCTGTAGGTTCTTGACCTCAAAGAGGTAAAGTAGGAAATCAGCCACCGACTTCAAAGGTGGTGACTTGAAGTCCACCTGATTAGCGATGCACCATTTTGTAAAAATGGACCACTTTGCCTCATAGACTGATCTGGTTGATCTTCTTTGAGGAGCCTCAATTCTTGTTGCCACTGCCTCAGAGAAGCCCTGTTTCCTGATTGCTGAGGCTCTAGGAGCCATGCATGAAGGTTCAGGTTTGTCAGATTTCTGTGAGGGATCTGATTGAAAGGCTGTGTCAACAGATTGGGCAGATTTGGAAGTCTGAGGGGGACCTGACTGGACATGTTCACCAGGTCCCAAAACCAAGGTATGTTGGGCCACCCGGGTGCAATGAGGATTAGTCTCTTGCATGGAGAGTTCAATAACTTCTCCACCACCTTGCCCAATATGGGGGTTGGTGGAAAGGCATATGCATCCAGATCCTCCCATGGCAGAGTGAGCGCATCTACTGCAAAAGCTAGGGAGTCCGGAACTGGGGATACAAATAGAGGCAGTTTGTGATTGAACCTCGTGGCAAACAGATCTACGTGGGGCTGGTGCCACCTGTTGCAAATTTCTTGAAAGACCTCCGGAAGGAGGGACCACTCTGTTTGGATAGTCTGACCTAGCCTGGATAGCTTGTCTGCTATCACATTTAGATGGCCTGGAATATGTCGGGCTTTGAGAGTCACCTGTCTCTGGGAGCACCAGGTCAATATCCTCCAAAGGAGGGCACACAGGGGGCCCGACTTCATGCCTCCTTCCTTGTTTATGTACGCTACCACTGTGGTGTTGTCTGTAGCTACTAGGACGATTTCGCCCACGCAGAGATCCTGAAACTCCTTTAAAGCTAGCAAGACTGCCTTTAGCTCGAGGTAGTTGATGTGCAGTTTGCTTTCCGGTACCGACCAGGACCCTCTTGCAGTGCGCTCGTTTAAGTGAGCGCCCCATCCTTCTTTTGATGCGTCTGTAAAGATCTGCAGAGCATGCTTTATGGGGTGTAAAGGTTGGCCCTGGAGAACATTGCCCTCCTGTAGCCACCATTGCAAGTGTGGGTGCAGGGACCTGGGCAGAGGGATAATCTTTTCTAGAGATTCCGGTACCCTCCAATGGTTTTTGAGGTGCCACTGAATGGGTCTCATGTGCAGACGGCCTAAATGAACCTGTTTTTCTGTGGCCGTCAACAGGCCTATCAGAGACATGAATTGCCGGACCGGACAGGCCGGTAGTAACAAAAGTGTCTGAATTTTGTCTTGGAGGCTTTCCCACCGGTCCGGGGTCAGTCGGACCCGGCCGGTCCTGAGATCGAACTGGTAACCTACGAAGTTGAAGACTTGCTTGGGTTCCAGTTCCGATTTTTCTGTGTTTACCAGCCAACCTAGTTCTTGACACATTTGTACTAGAATCTGCGTATGCTGGAGACAGACAGGGTATGAATTGGCTCTTACCAACCAGTCGTCTAGGTACTGGTGGATCCTTATACCCTTGCGCGTGGCCATCAGTTTCACCTCCTTGACTAAAATAGTGAATTCCATGGGTGCTGTGGACAGTCCGAAAGGCAACGCTCTGAATTGGTAGGTCTGACCTTGGACATGGAATCTGAGATATTTCCTGGACTGGTTCTGTATCGGAATATGGAAGTAAGCATCCTTGAAGTCCACTGAGGTGACCCACTCCCCTTGCTGGAGGGATGTTCTGATGGTTTCCGGTGTTTCCATTTTGAATTTCTCCACTTTGAGAAAAAGGTTTAACTTGCTCAGGTCCAGTATTGGCCTCCATTGGCTGTTGGGTTTGGGAACCAAAAACAGTCGGTTGAAAAACCCTAGAGAATTCTGATTGTGCACTACCTCTACCGCGTTTTTGACCATAAGCTGATGTAATGCCTCTAACAGGTAGCTGTTCCTGTGAGGATTGACATAACAGCTTACTACTGTGGGAGATCTGCTGAGATGAGGCCGGATCCGGAAGGGAAGGGTGTAACCCTGTTTTAGGATCTGAATTACTCTGGGACTGGCACCCAGATCCAGCCAAATTTTCCAAAAGTTTTGAAGTCTGGCCCCTACAGGCGTATTTGAGACAACATTTCTGACATTTGTTACAAGTGGGGCACAAGACAATTGAGTGACACAAGAAACACTGTTCACATATTTTAATTCTTGCTTTACACAATGACAATCTGTTGCCCCGGGACTTACTCCTTTCTTTTGCGAATGCCCGGGGACAGAAGTGGCAAGTTTTACAACACTTAAGTTTACAGTCAAAGAGTTCAAAGTCTGTTCTTGTACATTGTTTCCGGCCAGCAGTCTCTTTGGGCACTGGGTTAAACAATGACTGTCATTTATATGACTGCTGGCCCTTAACACCACGGGAGGAGAAGTTAGTAGAACGTCCTCTGCCTCTCTTGAACTGCCGACGTCCTATGTTTTTCCATGCCGGCCTGTCCTGCTTTCCCTCCGACCGACTCTCCTGTTTCTTGGTTTCCGACCTTTCATAAGGGTGATATCTGAGTTTATTTCGGCCAAAGGATGCAGCCTGACCCCTGTTGTCGTAGTGAGAAATCTCTTCCTCCGCCTTCTTGATAATGGCATCGGGAAATAAAGTTCCACCCTGTAGAGGGGCAGTTCTGAGAGCTGCAAAGGTGTCCGGTTTTATACCGTTTTTAAGATGGCTAAGGTAGGCGTCCCGCCTGGCCAAGGTTGAATTACCCATGGTGATGAAAACGAAGTCCGTCAGGTACTCCATTGATTTTGCGGCGGCTTGCGTGATGCTGTTATTGAAGGTCATGAGGAACTGTAATTCATCAGAGGCTTCTGAAATTTTCTTGGAAACCTTGCCTTTTGACTCCCCCCGGATAGTTTTAAGCTGTGACTGCATCTCTTGCTGCACCTTGAAAAGGCAGCGATTAAAACTAGCCGCTTGATTACAAATCACAGAGGCCTCCCTTGCACTTCTCTCCCATTTGCGTAAAGTGTCCTGTGAGATACGGCGAGATGCCGGTGGGATGGAAGTCAAACCAGTCTTTCTTGCTATTCTACTAAAACTACTGTTCAGTTTTGATGGTCCGGTACTCCAGCATGAAACTACAGAAGGATCCGTTGACTGTCCGGGGTAAAGCCCGTACCATTTATTCTGAGACCGGGCCGGCCTTAAAAATTGATCCATAGACAGATGACCAGCTTCAGTGGTTCGTGAAGGATAACCTTCAATGAGAGTCACATTGAGTCTACCCAACTTCTTGCAAAGCCACTCCTCTGTGGGCATTTGTACTGAAATTTTATTCGGAGCAGGAGCTTTAGGACCCGCAAAGGGGTTATCGTCTGAAGGGTTAGAACTATCCATCTCAGGTACATGGGTCCAACCCATGAAGGAACGGATGCCACTCATGGTCTCCCTATAAGTCTGTTCTTCGGATGATGGTTGGTCAGTTTCCATAAAGTCCTGATCCTCAGAGAGGTCAGCCTCCTCTACAAAGAGCTGGACCGGAGGTCGGTCGGAGATGTCACTATCAGCTTGAGAGTCGACGCTGGAGATGCTGTCCCTTCTTTCAGAAAGTTGAAGAGGAGGGGACTCCGAACCGGCAATAAAGGAGGTGCCTGGTCGGTCGGTGCGAGGTCGGTCGGAGAGCAGTTTGCTAAAAGAATGAGGCTTGGCGACAGCTGGGTCGGAGTCGGAGTGCAAACTATCCGCTTGATGTTGGTCGGATGAAGGCTTACCGGCCGACTGGTGCTTTTCAGCAATGTCTGGACCAGTGCGCCCTGATGCAGAAGTTCTGAGTCGGTGAGAATCCGACTTTGGCTTACCGGCCGACTTATGCTGTGAAGCATGTGTGTCTGGGCCAGTGCGCTCTGAAGATGGTTGTCCTTGGTCAATTGTTCCTGTTTTCAGCTTACCGGCCGACTTATGCGTTGAAGCATGTATGTCTGGGCCAGTGCGCTTTTCTGGTGAAGAGTTCACAGGTTGAAAGAAGGGTTCTGAATCCTTTCGTATACCAGCAGGTGGAGTGTGAGTAGGGGACACACGGACCTCTGAAGAGAAACTTGGTTGAAAAGACTTTGACAAGAGGAGAGCTTCAATCCTACTAAAATGTTCGGACCATTTCTGGTCTAAGTCAGAGATCTTACTATCCGCAGAAGAAGGGGTAACCACCTTCTTAGACTTGGAGGGAAGTTTCTTTGCTTTCTTTTCCGGAGGAACAGAGGTAGCTTGAGAAGACTGAGCATCACCTACAACCCCAATAACTTCAACAGCAGAAGGGTCAACAAGGGTGTCATCCGTAGGGTTAGCAGACTCAGACCGTTTAGATTCCCTTTTCTCCTTTTTAATCTTGTAAGATGGAGTAGCGAGCTGTGAAAGCTGCTCAGGGGTAAGGGAGTTGCATAACTTACAGTCAGTAGTGTCTTTATTAGCCACACACGGTTCCTCTCCCTTCCCTTTCTCACGACAACGCGCGCAGAAACTATGTCCATCAAAATTGGCCATTGCATGGCCGCAACTGCCCCTTCTTTGTCCTGGTGAAGACATAACGTGCCCTACACACTTAGAAGAATCCAGAAGCAAATAAAAGTTCAAATCCTTGTAATATTTCACAAAAAAACACAAATTTCCTGGCTGCTATGAAAAAGCTTCCACACTAGTTCGCGCCAAACGAAAAAGATGCCATGACGTCACTCTGTCTAGACAGGAAGGAAGTACCACACGCCACCTGGCGAGTGCACTAGTACTAGGGACCGACCTGCCGGTGGAGACACAGGACGTCTTTTTCTGACGTTTGGCGGGCCGGTCTGCGCCGACCGGATAAGCTATTGTCCATTGGATAGGATGTATTAACGCAATAAAATCAGCACGGAGTAAAACCTCCAATAACGGCCCGCTGAGAAACGGAAGTGCTGTTTCGATTGCTCGATTGTATGTCGGTAGTAAAATTGTCTGCTTTTACGAGAGCGATAATGCATTCAAAACAATATGGCTGCGTCCTTGTTCGTTTCACCTCAAAAAAATAAAGGCATGTTTCTTGAAACCAGATAGGTCGGTCTTTATAATAGTAATAAATACCTCATGCTCGGGCGTTTGTTACAGGATATACGCCCGGCAAAAATTCTTTAATAATGCCCTCGCGCTCTGGCATTATTTGGAATTTTTGCCGGGCATATATCCTGTAACAAACGCCCGAGCATGAGGTATTTATTACTACACTATAAAATGTTGCCTGGGAATATTTTTGGCCTCACTTTGAAAAACACGATGGCCGCCACGGGCGTTTCTTTGTCAGTCATAAAAAGTGCTTATATCTCCCTTATTATTGGTCCTACAGTTTTGGGATGCTAAACCAACCTACAGGAAATCATGGGCTGGGAATCTTTTGGTGTGGTCAGATTTGACCTTGGACCCCTCCCTCAAGGTCAAATGAGGATAGCCAAACTTAAACGTGCTTATAAGTCGCTTATTATTAGTCGTATATGTTTGGGATGGCAAACCAACATGTAGGAAATCATGGGCTGGGAATCTTTTGATGTGGTCAAATTTGACCTTGGACCCCTCCTTCAAGGTCAAACGAGGATAGCAAACTTAAAAGTGCTTATAGCTCGCTTATTATTGGTCCTATAGGTTTGTAATGTTTGTAATCTGCCACTGTGGCCTAGCGGGTAACACACTTGTCTAGGAACTCAGAGGACGTGGGTTCAATCCCAGGTACAGGCAGATACATAGTGGCTCGGATGACCACTTAAAATGGCGGTCCTCTGTCATTGGGTCCTATCCCCAGTGGCAGGTTAAAGAACGTCAAGGACGTTGATAAATGGTCATCCTTGAGCCTCTATCTTCCAGTTAGGGGAATGTGAGTTACTTGTGAGTTGGGGCTGTACCTGTACAGTCGGATTGGTTAAATAGCGCTTTGAGTCCTGTAGTATATGGAGATATTGCGCTGAGTATAAATACATAATAATAATAATAATGTGAAACCAACCTACAGGAAATCATGGGCTAAGAATCTTTTGATGTGGTCAGACTTGACCTTGACCTTCTACTAGCACTTTTATAGTGCTTAATCTCTGTCAAAAGACAGACTCTAAGGCGCATCACACAAAAACATTGTTCAATATTCATAAACCAAAGACATTGCAGGGGTCAACACTGTGGAGAAAGCAGGAGGAGATTGGAAATTTAGGGTGGGTATGCTTTTCCAAAGAGGTATGACTTCAACTTTGACCTGAAAGAGGCAAGTGAGTTAGCAGAGGACCTCATCAGGAAGGTCATTCCAAATTATAGGTGCCATACACAAAACTGAGTCCAAAATGCTTTCGAGACTTGAAAACTGAAGTTAAGTGGAGAACCTCAAGAAATATGCAATCAGATTGACTTCGACGAGTGTTATATGCACTATGTCTGGGTATCAGGAAGGGTTCAAAGTATTTGGGGTTACCACTGTGTAGGAACTTATATACAAGCACGGCAGTCTTAAAGATAGAACGGTAATTAATCGGCAACCAATGTAGTGCTTTTCTAACTGGAGTGGTGTGTCAATACTTGGTGGTGTTAGCAACGATTCTGGCTAGACTGTTCTGAACACATTGAAGTTTCTGCAGATTCAGAGCTGAGAGACCTCTGAATAGAGAGTTACAGTAAGATGTCCTCGGAGTCGCTTAAGATCCCAGACATGAGCAAAACAAGCCTTGTGGACCTTGATAACATGGAAAGAGAATGAGAAATCTGAATCAAACCAGACTCCAAGGTTCCTAACTGCATCTGTTGGTGATATAAGATTACCGAGTATGTTGATTGGGAACGAGTGATTGCACAACACCTCGACTGTAATTTTCATCACCATTGTATTGTATTTTGTATTTATACTCAGCACAGTATCTCTATGTAATAAAGGACTCAAAGTGCAATATGACCCATCCAACTGTACAAGTACAGCCCAACTCTCAAATTACTCAAGGATGACCATTTATCAACGTCCTTGAGGTTCTTTAACCTGCCAATAGGATGATGACAGAGGACCGCCATTGTAAGTAGTCATCCATGCCACTATGCATCTGCTTGTATCTGGGTTTGAGCCCATGAGCTCTGTGTTCCTAGGGGAGTGTGTTACCCACTAGGCCACAGCGGCAGATAAAGTGACAATTTATTCTAAAAAGAAACCTGGCTAAATGACCACCTGATCTACTAGGTTTTTGAATGTAATTGAGATCTGGACTATATTTTGGAAAAATACAGTACACTGAATTGAAGTAAGAAAAAAATCTAAATACAAAATTCACACTACCTCATTAGAGTCTTGTTGCCAGTGAATGGTCCAAACTTGATGTCAGAGAATGGTGGAGGAAATCCAAGCGTTACCAAGGCCTCTTCCTGGGTGATTGGCTGCAAGCTGAAACATGTACAGACTGTACAACAGAACCACTCACACGTATACACAAGCTGAAACATGTGCAGACTGTACAACAGAGCCACTCACACGTATACACAAGCTGAAACATGTACAGACTGTACAACAGAATCACTCACACGTATACACAAGCTAAAACATGTACAGACTGTACAACAGAACCACTCACACGTATACACAAGCTGAAACATGTACAGACTGTACAACAGAACCACTCACACGTATACACAAGCTGAAACATGTACAGACTGTACAACAGAACCACTCACACGTATACACAAGCTGAAACATGTACAGACTGTACAACAGAACCACTCACACGTATACACAAGCTGAAACATGTACAGACTGTACAACAGAACCACTCACACGTATACACAAGCTGAAACATGTACAGACTGTACAACAGAACCACTCACACGTATACACAAGCTGAAACATGTAGAGACTGTACAACAGAACCACTCACACGTATACACAAGCTGAAACATGTACAGACTGTACAACAGAACCACTCACACGTATACACAAGCTGAAACATGTACAGACTGTACAACAGAACCACTCACACGTATACACAGTCAAGCTAAAACATACACCAAATCTGTGTTTACAACCAGGCCAAAATATATGGTATGGCAGAACGCTCTTTCAGTGTCAAGAACTAAGAGCAAAAAGCAATTTTCTAAGTTTGCTAAAGCACAACACAATGTAAAATATATCACCACTAACATTAAACTGTGTTGGTTGGTGGCTACTAACATTCAACTTGGTTGGGTTGCCTTGGTTGGTTTGGTAGGGTTGATTTAGGTTTGCCACTATTTTTTTATGCGTCACATAAATCATATCATGAACACTGGGTACCAGGGAGCAATTATCAACTTTACCACCTTCAAGTCAGGCCCGGGATTCATACACACACAGGACCTGATATATGGAAGACAAGTACGTTACCTACTACTACGATGATGGAAAGTATAGCATATTACAGACAGTGGTAAATAACTACCCATCTGACGGCAAGTTGAAATATGTACTGTTAAATGCCTTCAACCAAAAACTATGGTACATAGAAGATATTTTAAGCAGAAACTACATAATTATTTGGGTCTCCGAGAGGTTTTTTTTTTTCAATCAAATGATCTCTGATATCTGGTAGATAAGATAACGATTAACATCACAAGACAGACTTGTAGTGTCATAATCAGAAGTACTTATATCAAGGAATATATGGCAAAATATCATTTACCCCAATTTCACACAGTCGTTAGCCCTTTTTTTTGAAGCAACATGGTATCCCACATTTCATAACCCTAATGTGACCGCTACCTAAAGTCAACTGATGAACCAACAAAACATGCATATATAGAATTTGGGTGATAAAAAATTGTATGAATTAAAGATGAATAATTGAGGGAGAGATAACATTCTGTACACTTACCTTCCTTTGCCAAGAGTACTAAAAAGGAAGTTCCAACAGGAGACGACTGATGAGAGGCCACATGATGTCTTGTACTGAGGTCTGCTCATACAAAACCTGAAATTATGGATACACAGAAACTGAAATTATGGAAAGACTGAAATTGAAAGTATTGACAGACTGAAACTGATACGAGTAAAAAACTGAATGCAAGAAACATTGTTACTTGTATTAATTTGGAGTGTGAAATAGAGTGAAAATGGGACTGGGTATCCATGTTGCATCCACCAGTTCAAATCTATGTACAGTAGAACCTCAATTATCCGAACCTACTTGGAGACATACAATTGGGTCAGATAAGCGGGGGGTTCGGAGAGGTGAAATGGAGTCATGTTCAGACGAAAACTGGGGCAGTGTGGGTGATAATCGGTGGATTTTAGATTTTAGCAGAAAAATGGGGACGAGACATTATATTACAATATCATTTGATAACTAACCAGTTTTTTCAGTGTTTCCATTGCTCCCCTGTTGTTTTAAAAGCATTAACTACACTTTAAATAACTTTATACAACAATATATTACATGGGCTTGAGTTGGGTGTGTTCGGTTTGGTACATGCATTAAAGACGTTTAATTGTCGATAAACGTCGTCATACATTTTGTCAATTGAAAAACCCCGCGAGATTATAAATTGTAAAACCCCAAGCAAACAGGCCTTCAGTGACTGGGTATATTCGGATGGTAATGCATTGTGGACGTTTTTTTTTCTTTTAATACACATCAGCCTTTGAATTGACCTACTCCGGAAGATTATAAACTGCAAAACCCAATCGAACACGCATTCAGTGATTGGCGCATTATCTAAGAAGTTGTGCAGTGGGGTCGAGAAAATGAATTAATCCCTCCCCAATTGAAACAGTGGCATTAAAGATCAAAAAAGTTAGGCGTTTCTGTGAATGGTACGTTTTAGAAAGTATTGGAATGATTATTTCCGAGAATGTGTAAAATCCTTTAATATCGCGCTAGACTGTGCATTATATGTACTGCCAGTAGGGAGACAAGATTTCGGTTCAGTTAATCCAGAGTTTCGGATTATAGAGGGCCGGATAACTGAGGTTCTACTGTACTATCTGCACATAAGTGTGAGTCTCTGAAAGTACCAATGTGACCTTTGAAAAATCAGAATTTTTATGTTTCCATAATCTGATCACTTCGTACAGTGTCCAGGGCTTACACACATAAAAAAAAATTCATCCACATTGGTTCATAATAGACAAAGTGACAGACAGACACACAAACACAACCAAAAGCACAAGCACTTGGGTGGAAGTCATAACATGCCAAGTATCTGTGAAACTAAGATGGACAGATGAATGAACGAGAATTAATCTTCTTTTCAGCATAAGCAGAGGCTGTAGACACCAATATATTCTATGTTTATACAATACACATAATGTCACATATACCTGACTGATGTACCTACCATCGCTGTAAATCCAGCACTTTACTGTTTGCCATCAGCTGAGGAGTTGCTGTGTTTGTGGGAGGGATGTACGCCTCTGACTTCTCACCTATACATATATACACAAAGAATAACAGTCACGTCATGGTCAATTTAACACAAATTTTAACACAGCCAGTGCGTGAGATAGCATCACCTTACTAGAACCACCATCGTAAAATATACTTGGATGTTCCTTCAAGAGTCCTCTTATTGAAACTGAGACAACTAACCATACTACACGAATATTTGGTTACCTGAGCACTAGATGCCGATGGCATCAATATTGTTGAAATGGTTAACTGTTTCGATATGTATATCGCCACATATAGGATCTTATGTGGGCATAAAAATTATTTATATTTGGAGTCACAACCAAAAAAATGTAAGAATTCAAAGTATTTCATCTGTACATTATGTTAAAACTATAAAATATTACACTTATTTACAAATTACTCAATAATTTGCAAAGAATTTTCTACTTTTCTGGCACACCAAGATCTGTCATATTGTTTGTAATGTTTACATCAGTGAAGCATGTATTTTCTCTCTCAACCAGGGGGCCAATTAGGAGGCAATTTTATTTGTCTTTTTTGAATCCTAGGCCTTGGTTTCCTATTATCTCACAATATGTTACAAAGCTTTTGATACAAAAATAAAACAGACGTTAAGCAATAAGTGAAAAATCTGATCTATTCGTGGTCAGAGAATTGATGTTGAAAGGCAAGAAAGGGGCAAACGCCATATCACTCTCACAATGTTTGAATGGTCCTGAAGAATAACGTAATGACGTTTCACAGGATTTCAGGCAATATTTTGGTAGATGCACTGCATAATACATGAAAATCAACACCAGTTAGATCTGGGAGGAGAGGAGAAAGGGGGCAAATTTGATGTTTTTTTGGAATCCCAGGAAAAGGCCTTCCTATTACCTCCCAATACATTTCAAAGCTCCCAAGTTCAAAAATGAAATAAATATTTTTGACATTTTTTTAATCTCTTCTGCCTGCATATAGAATACCAAAGACACCTGATTTGACCAATTTTAAGGTAACCTTACCATGAGGGTGCAACTGTTAAAGCTATAAAACCAAATTCCATACTTAAATAACACACTGAACCTGTGTGAGGTCCATCATATGAACAGATATACACAGCTTGTGCCCAAAGGTTTCAATTTCAGCATATTTTTCACAAACGATAATCAATCACTCATCAATCAGTCACTTAAGGTCAATGATCTGAAATTCAAGTAGCATCTATATTTGATGCAAGAAAAGCGCTTTCTAAATTTGGTTGACCTAGATATTGGTACTTTGAGAAAACCTGGTGAAAATGAAATACAAGGCAAAAAAATAGCATCAGAGATGCCCGTACCCCACAGCCTGGGGAAATCATTTTCAACACAATGAGATATAAAAGTAGTGTAACAGTACAAAGATCGGGCTACTTTCAGAGCAGTGTTAGTTATATAAAGGTCCAACTAATGTTTAAGTAGAGAAAATAATGTTTAAGAGAAAGAAAATGTATGTAAAGATTAAGTATTAAAACAAGACAATTCAATAGCAAGATGACAGCATTAATCAGTAAACTAAAATTATGATGCTGTAAAATTTATTAACTGGAGAATAGATGTCAATGGAAAATAGCACAAATATGTAAAAGTACACACAATAATCAGTTGAAGCAATCCAGGTATCTTTGTCAAAAGAGAAACATGTCTCAAATATGGCAGGTGAACACACTTTGACAGAGCCAAAGCTAAAGATCACACCATGATGCACACCTACACCCCTAACAGGGTTCAAAATTAACAAATATCTGCCAGTCCATGATCAACAGAAATACCTTCAGGTCAAAAAGAATTAAGAACCTACAAGTCTGCTTGTTCTGCAAGCTGTTAATATACTCACATCTTGCACAGTGGAATTATGGTTGGGATGTTTTGAATATTGTCCACACATACTAAAGTGACCTAACACAAATAAACCTCTCCCATCTTTATACATGTTTGCATGGTCGAATTATGGTTTGAATTTTTTTAATATTACCGATACATACAGATGTGGCAATACAATATCCCTAAAAAATATCAACTTCATATACCTTACGGTCTCCGAGATATAGCCCGGACAAGATTTTATGGGTCAAGGTCACTACGGCAAGGTCAAAAGTCAAATCAAGGTCATACCATGGCATTGGCATTGCACACCTACACCCCCTAACTAATGTCCTTACCAAGTATCAACTTCCTACACCTTACGGTTTCCGAGACATAGCCCGGGCAAGATTTTCAAACTCAAGGTAACTGCGGCAAGATCAGAGGTCAAATCGAGGTCACACCATGACGTTGCACACCTACACCCCCTAACCAATATCCTACCAAGTATTAACTTCCTACACCTTACGGTTTTCGAGATATAGCCCGGACCAGAATTTATAGGTCAAGATCACTACGGCAATGTCAAAGGTCAAATCAAGGTCACATGAAGACGTTGCACACCTACAACCCCTAACCAATATCCCTACCAAGTATCAACTTCCTACACCTTACGGTTTCCGAGATATAGCCCAGACAAGATTTTCAAACTAAAGGTCACTGTGGCAAGGTCGAAGGCCAAATCAAGGTCACACAATGATGTTGCACACCTACACCCCATAGCCAATGTCCCTACCAAGTATCAACTTCCTACACCTTACGGTTTCTGAGATACAGCCCAGACAAACCTTTTCCCACCGCCCGCCCACCCATCCGGACATCATGAGTGAAAACAATATCCTGACAGCCCTTAATGCATTTGATCATATGACCTTGACAAGGGTCAAAGGTCAATTAAAATACCTGTCAAAAATAAATTCCCATGCCTATCAAAAATAGACCTTAATATACTGTATAATTGACCTTATATTAAGGTAGATATTCAGCTTCGAAAATACTGCCATGGTTGTCTGAAAACAGGGGGGTGAAACCAATAAGTGTCCCATTTATAAGGTATGCTTAATTACTAAGGTACATAAAGAATACAAGAAAAATGTATTCAACTACACGAGACGGTATAATGTACTCTGGCCCCCAACTTTGAAAATGTACACATAAAATCAGACGTCCACCTACTTGCTGAACTGCTTGCACTCTCTGGTCGTGGGGTAGGTTTCTTCTTACTTTTTGTCTTTTTGGCAATCATCCAGTTAGACATATCAATGTCCCAAGCCATGCTTGAAGCAAAGCCTGAAACAGTAAATAGAGAACCCAATGTTTATTATCCAACCATTTGGTGTACAAATATTCAATATTATGAACTAATTCCTAATCTACTAGTTATATTTCTATATTACCTTATACTAAAGTATCTCTTTTGTTTTATGACCATTTTAATATAAATACACAAATTATAGTCTCTAAGCATGAAGAGCGATTTTGCTGTATGTAAGACAATATTAACTTGAACATATTATGATGGCACACACATGTGAACTCATGGTTCCAAAAAAAAAGCAGAATTATTCTCAAAATATACAGTTTAGATTTCATAAAATGAAACACACTTGTGAGCACAAACTGAATCTACTTGAGACAAACAAAAAAAATAGCCTGTATATAATGTCATACTGTCAAAATTTGGACATATAGGCCAATGCTCCACTACTGATATGCAAACAACAAAGTAATGTCAAACTAGAGGATCAGTTGCAAAAAAAGATAATGTTTTTGCACAGCAAAAACAAAGCGTCCCAAAAAGGATATAAAGGTGAGTGCTAAAGTATTAAGAAAATGCTCTGCTTATAGCCTTATATTGTTGTGGCAACCAAAGTCTGCGTAGTTTATTAGGTATTGAGCAATCACAAAAAGGGCATATATATGGATATATGGCCACTTGTATGTCAGACATGTAATACAGATCAATGACATGTACTTAACAGTTGTGATAACACATTGTGTCTAAGGTTTGTAGGGAGGAAACTATTGTGTATATTTTTGGCTGGATGATAAGATATTTGCCTTGGTACTGTCCTCTGAATGGATATTAATTTTCTGCTTTTCTTGAGCTACTGAAAAGCATAAATGTTTGTTGAAAGAGTTAATTATTATTCGCAAGTTAAGCATTTTTGTATATTGCAATTTTTCCAAAAATTCTAAAGAGCCACAATTGGCAAGACAAAAATTTGTTGAAAAATGGGATGGCTACTTCGCAGAGATAACCTGTGGATCAAAAATTCATCAAAATTGCTTTATCTCACACGGTTTTTGAGATATAAGCATTTTTTTTGGCAATTTTTGCGAAAAATTAGAAAATTCAAAATGGCCGCCATATTTGGCGACACTGAAATTTTTTGGAAAATTGGGATGGCTACTCTGCTGAGATACCCTGTGGGTGAAAAAATTCGTCGAAATCGCTCTATCTTGCACAGTATTCGAGAAATAACCATTTTTGTGTTTTGCAATTTTTGCGCCATTTTTGATAAGACAAAATTTTTTTTGAAAATTGAGTTGGCTACTCCGCACAGGTACCCTGTGGGTCAAGATATAAGCATTTTTGTAAAAAAATTCAAAAATTTAAAATGGTAGCCATTTTGGGAGAGACAAAATTTTTTTTTGAAAATTGGGATGGGTACTCTGCAGAGATATCCTGCATGTCAAAAATTTAGTCGAAATTGCTCTATTTTAGCACGGTTTTCAAGATATAAGCATTTTTGTGTTTTACAATTTTGAGAAACATTTGAAAATTTAAAATGACCGCAATTTTGGCGAGACAAAATTTTTCAAAAAATGTTAGTTTATCTGAAGACACCCTGTGGATCAAAAATTTTGTCGAAATTGCTCTATCTAGCACGGTTTTCGAGATATAAGCATTTTGTGTTTTGCAATTTTTGCAAAAAATTCGAAAATTCAAAATGGCCACCATTTTTGGCGAGACAAAAATTTTCGAAAAATGTGTTCATTAATCAGCAGATACCTTCTGGTTCAAAAATGTCATCGAAATCGCTCTATCGTGCACGGTTTTCGAGATACAGACATTTTTGTGTTTTCCTTATTTGGAAAATTCATAATGATTAATTAATCATTAATTACTTGGCCATTTCTTAACCAATCAATGTCAAAATCTAATGATTTCCAGATTTTAATAGAATCAATGTATTTGCCAAGTTTCAGGTGAATAGATAAAATCCCTTTCAAGTTATCATCCGGACAAGCTTACCTATCGAAAAGACATTTTTGGTCATGTGACCGCTCTGATTGGTCCAAATGTCACTGCAGCATATTCAAAAAAATTCTCCAGGGCTACTGCATATACCTGCCAAATTTGAAAAGAATCCGCCCCACGGTCACAGAGTTATAAAGAAAACAAAACTCGGAGCTGGCGGAGCCTGATTTTCTCCTTTATAAAACAAGCGTCCCTTGCGGGACACTTAATGACACTCGCTTAATGTAGACCTTCTCCAGACAGTTCACTTTCATCCTTGTTTTTACTATTCCGGATTATAGTATCTGGAATTATGCTAGGATCCACATCAAACTTAGGTGTGTTATAGACACTACTGTTGGAGTATCCTTTGTTTTTTGCCAAGCAAAGTCACATTTAATTATGGAGGTATTTACACATATGCTGAAAATGGCCCCATTTTATAATGATAAAAGATGCTTCAAAAAATTCCTGGATCCAGATAATCATCCAGATCAATACCAAAGTTGAATAATCTGTTTCACTGTGCCACAGTCAACATTTTCTGAAAGTCTTATCAAAATCCATTCTAAACTTTTCAAGTTATTTTGCAACCAGACAAACAAAGGCCACCAAAAACATATTCTCTTAGACAGAGGTCATTACAACTTAAAAAGTAGCAGTAATTAAGGGTGTTACACACAGGAAACAACAAAATATATAGCCCATGATGTTTCATTGTGATGTAAGCACACACACTCAAATCCTATCTGATAAGACACTGCAAGACACGACCCAACATTTCTAAATTAGAAAAGTTTCCAATTTTTTTCTGGTCATAGGGAGGGAGAAGGGGGGGGGGGGGGGGGGTTCTCTATTGCCCATGTCATTTCAAGAGAACTGTGTGTAATAAATGCCTTGGAAAGCTGAGATGAAACAGGCTGCATCAATGAGAGGCATTTAATTGGTACAACATAGTCTTACACAAAGCTAAAGTTTTTTTATATTGAGGTAAAATATTGGTGGACACAGCACAATCTAAAATATACTCTTCTTAGCTTTTAAATTAATTTACTGATTATTCTGCCTCTCCTAAAACATGTAAAACTTCATTATGACACCAGGTATTTATATTTAAAAAAACATAATTATAGTGCACTTTTAAACTCAGGTAAAGGCTACACAAATCACAAGATGTACAAGAAAAAAAGTGAAAAAAAAACTGTTGTAAAATAGCAAAAAAAAAATGGATCGGATTGGAAGCAGTGTATTTTGACATGCCTGTCAACATCCAGGCAAACTGTCCTTAATATGTTAAATCGTGTTGGGTTGTTTCCTGTGTACAATACCGTTAAGATTCACCTGATGGTCCAGCTACCTCTTCAACACACTGAGACTTATTCCTGGTAGATGGGTGATCTTTGCCAAGTTCCGATACATCATCACTCATTACCAGATTTTCTTCTTTTATTGCAGTAATTTTCCCATCTTTCACACCCAGTACATTCTTCCCTTCCAACAAATAATCATTATGTCCACTAGACAATTCAAAAACCCTCTTAAAATTACTGCAAGGATGGTTTCCATTTCCATGACTGCCATTTCCATCTCGAGGTGTGCCTGCTTTAGACTTCCGTGTCATAACCTTTTGCCCGGCAATTTTCAGTTCCTCTTGCTTGCTACTTGTTCTGGGAGTAATTTTGGAGCCAGCCTTTTTGGATTCACTTCTTGCTGATAATGGTCTCCTACTGGCATCTTCCTCAGGTGCACTAGACTGCCTTGATACCTTGGCAGACGTTGGGCGCTTCTTAGTTGTTTTTGTAGTTGCACTGGTGTCCACAGACTGTAATAATAAAACAAGCAATCTTTGACAAAATCAATTGGTCAGCTGTCCAGGATTCCTTTTAAGATGCTTTGTGGTAAACAGTAGCAACTCTATTGGCTGAATATACAAATTCTATGAACTCACACCCATGCTTCTTGGACTTTGTATTGTCATTTTGTATAATACTCTTCTATTTTATGAACATTATATTATCTGGAAAGGATCCTTCTCCTGCAGCATGACTGTGAAATGGATGTTATACTGTAGTAATAAATACCGATTCTGAGGGTGTATATCCTGTAACAAACGCCCGAGCATGAGGTATTTATTACTATTATAAAGACCGGCCAAACTGATTGAAAGAAATATCCCTTTATTTTTACGAGGTGACACAAACAAGGGAGCCGCTATATTGTTTTGAATGCATGATCACCCTCGTAAAAGTGGACGAATTTCCAAACGAAAAATTCGAAACGACACTTCCGTTTTTCAGCGGGCGGTTATCAGAGGTTTTACTCTTAGCTGATTCTATCCGCACAGACGGGTTTTCATTCACTGCGCACTTCCGGTCTTTATAATGTGTCATGAAGTGAGCCGAACATGGAGATGATTCTCGTTACCTTCATGCCTGTCACTATATTAGCTTTTTGTTTGAAGACAAAGTTAGTAAACTATGACTGAAATACAACCACTAATGCTCACCAATATTTTGGATAATGAACACATCACAAAAAGAAATACTCTTTGTACAAGTGTTACCTAGATAAGTCTTTTTATTTACAAAAACAAAGTGTCCCAAAAGTATAAATGAAATATCACTGAAGAAGCACAAAATGCAAACTTTTAAGATCGAATTATATTATATTATTATTATATTGTCTACCAAATAGACCAAATCTGGGATGTATCTGTAGTGTAAGTTAACAGTTTTACTCAAAGTGACAATATTGATATATGTCCTCAGGCATCGACATCGGCAGCCAAAACAATAAATATCACCAATATCGATAAACAATGTACCCACTACTATTCGGTGGCTCATTTTTAACCATGCACTACCAAGATACAACCACATGGAACGGTGTGAACATGCCTTTAAGTAGTGACACTATGTGCAAAAATATACTACTATTAACTGATAATTTTCCAAAAACAAAAAAAAACTTTTGCCTTTTAGTATTTTACAAAAACAAATGCAATGGGTATCTTAGCTTGAAGCCATAAAAACACATTGAAAGAAAACAAATAAATACATGATATGGAACTAGACTAAGGACGTATCTGTGGCCAGATGCTGGATGTATCCACCAACGAAGGCCAACTAACATAGTTTAGAAGATAAACAGCATTTTACGTTAATAAGCAAGCTGAAAGCACTTTTAAGTTTGGCTACCCTTATTTGAACCTGTAGCAGGGCCCCAAGGTGAAGTCTGACCACATCAAAAGATTCACAGCCCATGATTTCCTATAAGTCGTTTTCACATTGCAAACCTCTAGGACCAATAATAAGCAGGAGGGGCCCAAGGTCAAATCTGACCACATGAAAAGATTTGCAGCCCATGACTTCCTATAAGTTGTTTTCATATTAATGAGTTATTTGAGAAATACTGGCTATCTGCAATACTTCTAGAGATAATTTGCATTTACTCATTTTGAGTAGGTGAATAATTAGCTACGGGTCTGAAACTTCACCAAGTGAAAGCTCTCTCAAAAGTAGGCGAATAAGTTATTTGAGAAAAATTGGCTATCTACAATACTTTTAGAGATAATTCGAATTTACTCATTTTCAGTAGGTGAGTAATTACCTACGGGTCTGGAACTTCACCATGTGAAAGCTCTCCCAAAAGTAGATGAATGAGTTATTTGATAAGAATTGGATATCTACAATACTTTTAGAGATAATTTGCATTTACTCATTTTGAGTAGGTGAATAATTAGCTACAGGTCTGAAACTTCACCAAGTGAAAAGTCTCCCAAAAGTAGGTGAATGAGTTATTTGACAAAAATTGGCTATCTGGAATACCTTTAGAGATAATTTGCATTTACTCATTTTCAGTAGGTGAGTAATTATCTACGGGTCTGAAACTTCACCAGGTGAAAGCTCTCCCAAAAGTAGGTGAAGGAGTTATTTGACAAAAATTGGCTATGTGCAATACTTTTAGAGATAATTTGCATTTACTCATTTTGAGTAGGTGAGTAATTACCTACAGGTCTGAAACTTCACCATGTGAAAGCTCTCCCAAAAGCAGGTGAATGAGTTATTTGAGAAAAATTGGCTATCTGCAATACTTTTAGAGATAATTCGCATTTACTCATTTTGAGTAGGTGAGTAATTACCTACAGGTCTGGAACTTCAGCATGTGAAAGCTCTCCCAAAAGTAGGTGAATGAGTTTTTTAAGAAAAATTTGCTATCTGCAATACTTTTAGAGAAAATGCAGAATTACTCATTTTTAGTAGGCAAGTAATTTAGCCACAGGCCTAATTTACACATAAAGCCTACCAATAGAATACTGTGGTGCACCCTCTAATATACCTTGCAAACTTGAGAAGGCTAGCTATAATATTTTTTTTGTTAGAGCGGTAATGGTGAAATCTCTCTACACACTGCGGCTATCCAGTGGATACAATGATTTACTCAACAGTGAGAACCTGAAAGTAGATATTGCTAAGCAGTATGCCATGACATACAGGTCTGCAATTTCACTCTGTTATAGCTGACCAAAAATTATGTGAATAACATATTTAAACAAAATACTGTAAATGTAATAGTTTTCACGTTATAACTGATTTACTCAACAGTGATAACCTCAAAGTAGCTATTACTCAGCTATGCAATGAGCTACATGTCTGAATTTTTTCTATGTTATAGCTGACCCAAAATTAGGTGAACAACATATTTAAGCAAAATACTGTAAATGCAATAGTTTTCAAGTTACAACTGATTTACTCAATAGTGAGGACCTGAAAATAGCTATTGCTCAGCTATGCCATGAGCTATAAGTCTGTAATTTCACGATGTTATAGCTGACCCAAAAGTAGGTGAACAACATATTTTAACAAAATACTCCAAATGCAATATTTTTCAAGTTACAAGTCATTTACTCAACAGTCAGTACCTGAAAATAGCTATTGCTCAGTTGTGCCATGAGCTACAGGTCTGTAATTTCACTATGTTATAGCTGACCCAAAAGTAGCTGAATAACATATTTACACAAATTTCTGTAAATGCAATAGTTTTCCAACTACAACTGATTTACTCAACAGTGTGAACTTCAAAGTAGCTAGTACTCAGCTATGCAATGAGCCACAGGTCTGGAACTTCACTACGTTATAGCTGACTCCGAAATAGGTGAATAACATATGAAACAAAATACTCTAAATGTAATACTTTTGAAGTTATAAGTAATTTACTCAACAGTGATAACCTAAAAGTAGCTATTACTCAGCTATGCCATGAGCTACAGGTCTGAAATTTTACTATGTTATAGCTGACCCAAAAGTAGCTGAATAACATATTTATACAAAATTGTGTAAATGCAATAGTTTTCAAGTTACAACTGATTTTACTCATGATGGAAGTTACTGAAAAGCCCAAAAGTAGCTATTACTCACTTAGCTATTGAGACAGACACCCAAGTTACTCACCATGTTGTAGCTATGAAAAAAGTATCTGAATAACATATTTTAACAAAATGCTCTAAATGCAACACTTTTCACGTTATAAGTGATTTAGTGCATGATTTCATGACTTTTAATGCATTTTAGACATTTTTGTCTACCGCAGGCCTAATTTAGACATAAAGCCTACCAAAAAGATAGGGTGGCGAGTCTTCTAGCATACCAAGCCACCTGCCAAATATGAAAGAAATCTGGAAAGAAATGTGGACTTTAGGTCGCTAACAAGCAATATTCCACATTTTAGACATTTTTGTCTACCACAGGCCTAATTTAGACATAAAGCCTACCAAAAAGATAGGGTGGTGAGTCCTCTACCATATCAAGCCACCTGCCAAATATGAAAGAAATGCGGAAAGAAATGTGGACTTTAGGTCGCTAACAAGCAATATTCCACATTTTAGACATTTTTGTCTACCACAGGCCTAATTTAGACATAAAGCCTACCAAAAAGATAGGGTGGCGAGTCCTCTACCATATCAAGCCACCTGCCAAATATGAAAGAAATCCGGAAAGAAATGTGGACTGTAGGTCGCTAACAAGAAATCTCTGCGGACGAGGACGAGGGCGCGGACGCGGGCGCGGACGACAACGATGATGTATCCATAGTATCCCCGCTTCGCGTCGGGGATACAATTACTTAATTTGGTAAATTTTTATAAAGGATCTGCATGGACTATGTGAGACAAATTTTCATGTTCTCTATTTATAATTTAATCTGAACATATTCAAGAAGTTGAATGTATAAGTTAAGATACTGAATGACTGTTGAGAAAAACATTTAATGTCCAACATCACACAATAATATCAATCAATTTTCTACAACCATAAAGTGTTCAAACAAGAATATGATATCATTTTCTGTAGAAACAAATTTGTTATTTCAGTTGAATCCTCAATAACATGGATAACCTGTATTTATTTGTCTCAAACTTTTCTAAAATTCATTATTTATGGAATGCATTCTACATATGATCATTATGTTGCCTAATTTAACTTTACAGTAGATTCTCATACCTTGGCCTTTTTCAACTGAGTATCTGACTTGGAAATCCCTGCTTCCCTGGGAGAAACCTTCAGCACTTTGGGTCTTTTCTTAACACCACTTTCTTTCCTTGGGGCATCATCCAGATCTTTGAAAATACCAAAATTTATTGATAAAGAATTATAAACATCTATTACAATTCATTATTTTATATACATTTATATCTTTTATAGTCTCTGAAATACAGCTACAATTTTAAAAGTGAGGTGTCTGCCAATTTGCTTTCAGTACTTATTCTGCGGAATTACTATCCAGGAGGGAATTATGCAATCCAGCCGATAAAGTGACAAAACAAGACCCCCCAAGGTGGTAGAATCTCCCACTTGGGAGTAAATACTACACGACACAAAAAATATGCTGGTGAAAGTGAAGAGTGTACTAGCTGAATTATGGTCAGTACTTTGCTCTAATTAGTTGCAAAATTTCAAAAACAGACCTTTTCAGGGTCTTTTAGGTCCTCAGTGGCCTAATGGTTAGCAAGTTTGACAACTAATCACAGGCTATCACCTTTATGTGGGTTCGAGTCCCATACGTGGCAATGCTGAGGGCCTGTCCCAATATGACTCTGGCTGTTGAATGGAACGTAAACCCCAACTTTGACTTTGACTTTTAGGGACTTTAATGTGACATTGAAAGACCGAATACAAATTCCTTTTGCAGAACTTTCTCTGACTCCAAAAGAAATACTTTGTATATATATAAGTTAATAACCTTACACCATTCCAGGAAATATGTTATGAGATGTACTGCAGGATACATGAAAGTGACCTTTTCGACCCTAATTTGACATTAATGAGGATTCAGGGAGGGGAGTAAGGTCCCCCAGTTAATGGTTTCCTATAACCTCTCAATACTTTTTTTGTCTATATACTACAAAGCTCAGCAAATTCAATAGTAAACGATTTATGCAGCAAAATCTCAAAACCTGGCACTTTTAATGACCTAAAGATGATCTAAAAGTGACCTTTAATCCTATTTATGTGGGCAACAAATTATTACATGCAATTTTATTTCAGAAAATATATTTGTGAGATGCACTACAAAATAGATGAAAATGACTACTTACAACCAACATTTGACCTTGTAGGGGGTAAGGGGTGGGGGGTACTGTCAGGGGTAAATTTGACCCACTTTATAAAATCCTAGCCCATGGCTTCTTATTACTTGTCACTACATTCAAAACCCCTAAACTGCTATGCTACATCTTAAAAGTGTTGTGTGCCAATTATTTCACCAAAATGCTCTTCATACTTTTGCAGTGATTTACTCAATGTTGATCTATCAAAGTACAGGACATGATTCACTTTACTCAGCTATGGAACTACAGCTCTGATAATTGGCCATGACACAGTATAATATACAAACGTATGTTAAGCAAATGTTTTCTAGTTTGAAGCAATTTACTCAGAGCAAAAGTATCAACTTAGCTATTGCTGTGAAGTAGCTATAGACCTAGATCTGCAAAAGTAGCAAAAATATTGAGGACATAAGAAACTAAGCAAAAATCATTGAAGCAAAAGACCCCATAGCAATTCATTTTAAACACAACTGTGTGACACTAGCCTTGCCACAGGCGTTTATATGTATAATATAGACACAACTGTTTGATTGCATTATAAGTATTTTTCATAATGCTCTCATACATATACTTAGCCTAGCTTGCTGATGAGTTGTCTCCCAGACTAGAAAGGCCTCTGATACAGTGTGCATTATGGCAAAAAATATTTCATGTTTGCATTATGGTTGAGACAGCCTGGAAGGCCAGGCTAGTGTGACACAGATGCACACACTCACAAACAAGAGGCATTTTATAATCTCCTGCCTTGCAGGTCAGTGGGAGGTAAACAGATGGCAGTTGTATCAGTTCAACCACTATGACAGTTCAATCCAAAGACCTTGTTTCTGTTGGCTACTTCTGTCAGCTCAAAGCCAACAGTGCCATAAATATGTGACCAATTAAGAGTCCTTCAGTGCACATGCACTGATTTTATTGTCAGACCCTACCCTTTCCAGAAATTCACAACAAAATCTTGATTGATGACATAAATATAACAGGTTTATGTCACAAATGAAACATGTGAGGAAAGTTAAAAATATTTTGTTACTGCTATATCTTATTACCTCCTTACCTCCTTTTTGCTGTGGTTGTTGTGTATAGGATGTATAGATGTTATGCCCATGCATAATCATGAGGTTTACTATTTGTGTTTTATATGTTGTACTAATTATAATTATGCACATCATTGAGGACCTGAAAACTTATGCTACAATTTGAAAAAATTGAGTTTGTTTCTTTATCATCTGGATAAATCAGTCTCTCATGGATTAATAATGGACACATATAGTTCTGGACACGTTCACAATTGTTCTGGACTTACGAAAACATATAAATATAGAATAAATGAATTTAAAGTGTAAGTTAAGAGTTTAGGGGTTAGAGTAATGGGTGCAGTTCAGAGCATAATGGCGATAAAATATTTCTTAATAAAAATGAACAAAAATTTTTTTCGGGTAATTTTCCTCAGTTCCATCACTCAAGCAGTTCATATTTTATACTTTGCTTCAGTCATTAAAGAGATAAGCCAACACATAACTTTAAGAACCAAATAGAAAACTTCATCTACAATTAGTTCTTGCAAGTTGCAATCACACAACATAACTTCAAAAGTTGTAATTTAGTATTTAGTTTTAGTTTATTAGTACAGTATTTTTTATTTGTTATTTAACTATTTTTACATAAAGAATTTTGCTTCTTAGGGCAAGTCTAAAATCATACCTGGGTTTGTGATATTCTCTGCCTTTACTTTCTTTGATGACATGGCTCAATTAAGGCAGATTTGATTTCCTGAAAAAAAAACAGTGCAAGTTATAAAACTTGGAATTACAATTGTAAAAAACTTGCCAAACAATACATTACAAAAACAGATTATAACATTTGGAATTACAACAGGAAAACTTGCAAAATACATACACATCAAGATGGCTTAGAAAGATGGATTCTCACTAACTATTCCTATATCCCCCTTCAACTTTCATTGATGGGGGATAAAAACAGACTGCAAGTCACCTTTCAAAAGTAGTCAAATACAAACATGAAAACTTTTCATTTCCATGAATACAAATATGAATACATCAATTTTAAAAGTATTCGAATTCAAATACTTTTGAAAAGTATTCAAATACATTTAGGAATACTTTCTGACTAAACCCCAAAATTTTTAACACTATCATTTTTTAACTAGAGGATCGCTCGCAAAAAAAAAGATAATGTTTTTGCATAGCAAAAACAAAGCGTCCCGAAAAGGATATAAAGGTGAGTGCTAAAGTATTAAGAAAATGCTTCGTTTCTAGCCTTATACTGTTGTGGCAACCAAAGTCAGCGCAGTCTGCTCTATCTAGCACGGTTTTCAAGATATAAGCATTTTTATGTTTTGCAAAAAATTCGAAAATTCAAAATATCCGCTATATTTGGCGAGACAAAAATATTTGAAAATTGGCATGGCTACTCTGCAGAGATACCCAGCAGGTCAAAAATTTTGTTGAGTTCACTCCATCTAGCATGGTTTTCGAGATATAAGCATTTTTGTGTTTTGCAAAAACTTTGAAAATTCAAAATGGCCACCATTTTTGGGGAGACAAAAATTTTTGACAAGACCACTGCCGCGGTATGTATATCCCGCCGAGCATTAAAGGAGCAGAAATAGCTTTTCCGAGATGTTCACAATTTTTCATTTTCGTGTGTGTAAGCTCTTCCAAAAGTAGGTGAATGAGTTATTTGAGAAAAATTGGCTATCTGCAATACTATTAAGAGATAATTCACATTTACTCCTTTTGAGTAGGCGAGTAATTACCTACGGGTCTGGAACTTTACCAAGTGAAAGTTCTCCCAAAAGTAGATGAATGAATTATTTGATAAAAATTGGGTATCCGCAATACTTTTAGAGATAATTCGTATTTACTCATTTTGAGTAGGTGAATAATTAGCTATGGGTCTGAAAGAGATAAGTGAAAACTCTCCCAAAAGTAAGTGAATGAGTTATTTGAGAAAAATTGGCTATCTGCAATACTTTTAGAGATAATTCGCATTTACTCATTTTGAGTAGGTGAGTAATTAGCTATGGGTCTGAAACTTCACCATGTGAAAGCTCTCCCACAAGTAGATGAATGAGTATTTGATAAAAATTGGGTATCCGCAATACTTTTACAGATAATTAGCATTTACTCATTTTGAGTAGGTGAATAATTAGCTATGGGTCTGAAACTTCACCAAGTGAAAGTTCTCCCAAAAGTAGGTGAAGGAGTTATTTGAGAAAAATTGGCTATCTGCAATACTTTTAGAGATAATTCGCATTTACTCATTTTGAGTAGGTGAGTAATTAGCTATGGGTCTGAAACTTCACCAAGTGAAAGCTCTCCCAAAAGTAGGTGAATGATTTATTTGAGAAAAATTGGCTATCTGCAATACTTTTAGTGATAATTCGCATTTACTCATTTTGATTAGGTGAGTAATTAGCTATGGGTCTGAAACTTCACCAAGTGAAAGCTCTCCCAAAAGTAGGTGAATGATTTATTTGAGAAAAATTGGCTATCTACAATACTTTTAGAGATAATTTGCATTTACTCATTTTGAGTAGGTGAGTAATTACCTACGGGTCTGAAAATTCACCAAGTGAAAGCTCTCCCACAAGTAGATGAATGAGTATTTGACAAAAATTGGGTATCCGCAATACTTTTACAGATAACTAGCATTTACTCATTTTGAGTAGGTGAATAATTAGCTATGGGTCTGAAACTTCACGGAGTGAAAGCTCTCCCAAAAGTAGGTGAATGAGTTATTTGAGAAAAATTGGGTATCTGCAATACTTTTAGAGATAATTCGCATTTACTCATTTTGAGTAGGTGAGTAATTAGCTATGGGTCTGAAACTTCACCATGTGAAAGCTCTTCCAAAAGTAGGTGAATGAGTTATTTGAGAAAAATTGGCTATCTGCAATACTTTTAAGAGATAATTCGCATTTACTCATTTTAAGTAGGTGAGTAATTATCTACGGGTCTGAAACTTCACCATGTGAAAGCTCTCCCAAAAGTACATGAATGAGTTATTTGATAAAAATTGGGTATCCGCAATAGTTTTTGAGATAATTAGCATTTACTCATTTTGAGTAGGTGAGTAATTAGCTATGGGTCTGAAACTTCATCGAGTGAAAGCTCTCCCAAAAGTAGGTGAATGAGTTATTTGAGAAAAATTGGCTATCTGCAATACTTTTAGAGGTAATTCGCATTTACTCATTTTGAGTAGGTGAGTAATTACCTACGGGTCTGAAACTTCACCAAGTGAAAGCTCTTCCAAAAGTAGATGAATGAGTTATTTGAGAAAAATTGGCTATCTGCAATACTTTTAAGAGATAATTCGCATTTACTCATTTTGAGTAGGTGAGTAATTATCCACAGGTCTGAAACTTCACCATGTGAAAGCTCTCCCAAAAGTAGATGAATGAGTTATTTGATAAAAACTGGGTATCCGCAATAGTTTTAGAGATAATTAGCATTTACTCATTTTGAGTAGGTGAATAATTAGCTACGGGTCTGAAACTTCACCGAGTGAAAGCTCGATCAAAAATTTTTGTGTTTTCCTTATTTGGAAAATTCATAATGATTAATTAATCATTAATTACTCGGCCATTTCTTAACCAATCAATGCCAAAATCTAATGATTTTCAGATTTTAATAGAATGAATGTATATGCTAAGTTTCAGGTGAATTGATAAAATTCCTTTCAAGTTATAATCCGGACAAGCTTCCCCATCGAAAAAAGACATTTTTGGTCATGTGACCTCTCTGATTGGTTGAAATGTCACTGCAGCATATTCAAAAAAATTCCCCAAGGCTGCTGCCTAACCCTGCCAAATTTGAAAAGAATCCGCTTAACGGTTACAGAGTTATAAGGAAAACAAAATGCGGAGCCGCCGGAGCCTGAAGGTCTCCCATACACGAACAAGGGACGCTTAATGAACTCATTTCTTTTGTGCACTATGATCTTACCACCAATCACCCCCATCCAGGTTTGATTCTAGAAATTTTGAAATGTGGGGGCAGATCCCCCAATGTTCAAAAAATGTGGGGACAGATCCTTCATGTCCGAAAAATGTGGAGGCTAAGTCAAGTAAAATGAGAACTTTAGACTCGCCAGACTGCTCGTTAGACTGGCCAGAAGGTACTGATCTAGTGTGCTAATCAGGTTGTGGTGCGTATTGAAATATGACCATTTACATGTATTTGTCTGTTTGTCTATTTGTTAGCAGGATTACACAAATGCTACTGATTGGATATATGTAACAAACACTGAGAAGGTAGTCCTTGGTCCAACCTTGATACCATTAAATTGCTACTTATCTGGATCACTACCTGGATACAAAATATCAAAGATCTGTATTTTTCCCATTTATTATTACTGAGCCTTTTTTTAAAAAAAAATCATACATGCCCTGGCAGAGGTAGGCACTCTCTGAGTCCTCTTGATACTAATTCATTTTGAAGTAACTAGACTAAGGACGTATCTGTGGCCAGATGCTGGATGTATCCTCCGACAAAGGCCAACTAACATAGTTTAGAAGATAAACAGCATTTTTTGTTAATAAGCAAGCTGAAAGCACTTTTAAGTTTGGCTAACCTTATTTGACCCTGTAGCAGGGGCCCAAGTTGAAGTCTGACCAAATCAAAAGATTCGCAGCCCATGATTTCCTATAAGTCGTTTTCACATTGCAAACCTCTAGGACCAATAATAAGCAGGAGGGGCCCAAGGTCAAATCTGACCACATGAAAAGATTTGCAGCCCATGACTTCCTCTAAGTTGTTTTCATATTAATGAGTTATTTGAGAAATACTGGCTATCTGCAATACTTCTAGAGATAATTCGCATTTACTCATTTTGAGTAGGTGAATAATTAGCTACGGGTCTGAAACTTCACCAAGTGAAAGCTCTCTCAAAAGTAGGCGAATGAGTTATTTGAGAAATATTGGCTATCTACAATACTTTTAGAGATAATTTGCATTTACTCATTTTGAGTAGGTGAGTAATTACCTACGGGTCTGAAAATTCACCAAGTGAAAGCTCTCCCAAAAGTAGATGAATGAGTTATTTGATAAGAATTGGATATCTGCAATACTTTTAGAGATAATTAGCATTTACTCATTTTGAGTAGGTGAATAACTAGCTACAGGTCTGAAACTTCACCAAGTGAAAGGTCTCCCAAAAGTAGGTGAAGGAGTTATTTGACAAAAATTGGCTATCGGGAATACTTTTAGAGATAATTTGCATTTACTCATTTTCAGTAGGTGAGTAATTACCTACGGGTCTGAAACTTCACCAAGTGAAAGCTCTCCCAAAAGTAGGTGAAGGAGTTATTTGAGAAAAATTGGCTATCTGCAATACTTTTGGAGATAATTCGCATTTACTCATTTTGAGTAGGTGAGTAATTACCTACAGGTCTGGAACTTCAGCATGTAAAAGCTCTCCCAAAAGTAGGTGAATGAGTTATTTAAGAAAAATTTGCTATCTGCAATACTTTTAGAGAAAATGCAGAATTACTCATTTTTAGTAGGCAAGTAATTTAGCCACAGGCCTAATTTAGACATAAAGCCTACCAATAGAATACTGTAGTGCACCCTTTAATATACCTTGCAAACTTGAGAAGGCTAGCTATAATATTTTTTTTCGTTAGAGCGGTAATGGTGAAATCTCTCTACACACTGCGGCTATCCAGTGGATACAATGATTTACTCAACAGTGAGAACCTGAAAGTAGATATTGGTAAGCTATGCCATGACATAGAGCTCTGCAATTTCACTCTGTTATAGCTGAACAAAAATTATGTGAATAACATATTTAAACAAAATACTGTAAATGTAATAGTTTTCACGTTATAACTGATTTACTCAACAGTGATAACCTCAAAGTAGCTATTACTCAGCTATGCAATGAGCTACATGTCTGGATTTTTTCTATGTTATAGCTGACCCAAAATTAGGTGAACAACATATTTAAGCAAAATACTGTAAATGCAATAGTTTTCAAGTTACAACTGATTTACTCAATAGTGAGAACCTGAAAATAGCTATTGCTCAGCTATGACATGAGCTATAAGTCTGTAATTTCTCGATGTTATAGCTGACCCAAAAGTAGGTGAACAACATATTTTAACAAAATACTCCAAATGCAATATTGTTCAAGTTACAAGTCATTTACTCAACAGTCAGTACCTGAAAATAGCTATTGCTCAGCTGTGCCATGAGCTACAGGTCTGTAATTTCACTATGTTATAGCTGACCCAAAAGTAGCTGAATAACATATTTACACAAATTTCTGTAAATGTAATAGTTTTCCAATAACAACTGATTTACTCAACAGTGTGAACTTCAAAGTAGCTATTACTCAGCTATGCAATGAGCCACAGGTCTGGAACTTCACTACGTTATAGCTGACTCCGAAATAGGTGAATAACATATTGAAACAAAATACTCTAAATGTAATACTTTTGAAGTTATAAGTAATTTACTCAACAGTGATAACCTAAAAGTAGCTATTACTCAGCTATGCCATGAGCTACAGGTCTGAAATTTTACTATGTTATAGCTGACCCAAAAGTAGCTGAATAACATATTTATACAAAATTGTGTAAAGGCAATAGTTTTCAAGTTACAAGGGATTTTACTCATGATGGAAGTTACTGAAAAGCCCAAAAGTAGCTATTACTCACTTAGCTATTGAGACAGACACCCAAGTTACTCACCATGTTGTAGCTATGAAAAAAGTATCTGAATAACATATTTTAACAAAATGCTCTAAATGCAACACTTTTCAAGTTATAAGTGATTTAGTGCATGATTTCATGACTTTTAATGCATTTTAGACATTTTTGTCTACCGCAGGCCTAATTTAAACATAAAGCCTACCAAAAAGATAGGGTGGCGAGTCCTCTAGCCTACCAAGCCACCTGCCAAATATGAAAGAAATCTGGAAAGAAATGTGGACTGTAGGTCGCTAACAAGCAATATTCCACATTTTAGACATTTTTGTCTACCACAGGCCTAATTTAGACATAAAGCCTACCAAAAAGATAGGGTGGCGAGTTCTCTACCATATCAAGCCACCTGCCAAATATGAAAGAAATGCGGAAAGAAATGTGGACTGTAGGTCGCTAACAAGAAATCTCTGCGGACGCGGACGACAACGATGATGAATCCATAGTATCCCCGCTTTGCGTCGGGGATACAATTATGTATTAGGTTGCCTTTTAATGCATCAAATATTTTTGTATGCATTTATGAAGATTAATGAGTTTTGCATGCATTTGAAAGTCAACAAACTGTAATAAAATAGTATTGTGAAACCCCATGGAATTCTGTGACCTCATATTTTGAATGTCCCCATATTAAAAGGATTGTGATTTGAAAATAAGAAACAGTACATGGGTTAGTATAAAGTGGGTTGATTTTTCAACAATTCCCACCAAAACATAAATATGCTGTATTCCTGTGTCACAAATTTTTTGGAAAAGTTTCACAGTGCTGAGTTATATTACAAATGAGATCAGATACATTTAAACACAGCTTGACATCTGTTAGTTATTTTGTAAAATTTTGTTGTTTACTGCTTCACGCATGGTAGAAACCTCAACATGCAACAAAACGGAAGATGGTATATTTATTAACATTTGATTGTCATCAGTAAAACTTATGCACTTTTGCATACAAAATAAGGAAGAAGAAATGATGACAGCAATACATTAAATACTTTTGGTACTTTCCGTATGCAAATTTTACCAAGTTGATGTGCTGATTTCTTGTAGACATTATATTATTGCCCCTTAAAGGCTTCTGAAACGTTTATAGTCTTAATTTTGTTGTTAAAGTATAGATATATATAGCTTACACAGGTGTCAATACATGCTTTGAATCAAGTGAAGATAGAGGTACATTCAGTCTAAACACAGTTAAAACATGGCTTGATGTGGGAGATCTTCCTTCAGTTCCGTCAATCTTCCTTGTCCCCATATTTTAATCAATAAAGTTAATAACCACAAACAAGGATTTTGCGTCCAAGGTGTGCAAATTTAAAATGGAAATCAGTACTGCCTTGCTGCCAATTATCGCCACCAATAAATATAAAAATGTTTATATTTAAATAATGGCCCCATCTTTTGAAAGCCTTTTTTATTTATTTTCTTCTATTAGTTTTACCTTCTTTGCTAGACTTGGGATATCCTTTGGTCAAGTTATGTCTAGCTGAATTCTGTCTAGCGATAATTGGTACCCAGCGATAAATAATAGCTAGGAAGGTAATATATCACTTGGATACTGTAAGCAAATCTCGAGTAGCAGTCGCCTATAACATACATGAATCTCCGTGCTCTGTGCTCCAAGCTCTGACTCCGCCCTCATTTGCTCTAAGTTCAAAACAGCCATAATGCCCTCTTCAATAATTGTGAACAAGAATATTCTTTTTAAAAGTCTTTTAAGCATTAATAATAGTCACATCGCCTTCATTCTAGTTTTTTATCCATTAGAGTGCTGTTATTTTTCATGAATATGAAGTAAATACTTATATTTTCTGAAGGATAAGCAATTCTTTGGTATTTATACTTTTATAACAGCTTTTTAAATTGCTGCAAAAATTTTAGATTTCCGAGTGAAGTGTACCTTAAAAGAATTATGACATAATTAAATAATAATAAAAAGAAATAACATCTTTTAATGCTGGGCACATCCTTGATAGTCAAGGTGGTAGCCTAGTATCGCCACACGTCCTGTTATCGACCACTTCGTATTATCGACCAGGAACAAATATTTTCCTTTCTGAGGTCACATGACTGCATTTTGAATTTGCCGATCAGAGAATCGAATGTAAACAACCTCTGAAATAATATCCCACAAAACTTTCAAAAAGATGAGGTCAAAGCAGGCTGCAGGTATGACATTTCAAAAATTTATGTAAACATACTTCAAAATTACTGTAAACACTAATGCTCTTTTCTCATTTTTTTAAAGTATTTTGTAAAAGTTTCTGTCACCAAGTGCATTTCTCTCCAGCAGAATTCTGTTTATTTTTGTTCCAAACCAATAAATAGATCTAAACTGTTTAGAATAGTGTGTACTAAAGCTGGAAAAGTGATATGGTCCTTATGGGTTCTCTCCCAGAAAGTTGAAAATTGTTTCTCATTTTGTTTTACCACTTTATTTTGTAAGAAGGTTTTGTGGCATATTATTTCAGAACAAGACCACTGCCGCGGTATGTATCTCCCGCCGAGTACCGCAGGGGAAGAAATACTACATTGAAATTTTTCCCCTTTACATAGGACACTGTTGTACCATCCTGCAGGTCGAAAATTCGCTTGAAACCGCTCTATCTGTTATGCTTTTCGAGATATTGACACTTTTCCATTTTCAGCAAAGATCCAAGATGGCCGCCGAAAGTGGCGAAAAATGAAATTTTTCCCCTTTGGACAGGACACTCTTGTATCACCCTGCGGGTCAAAAAATCGCTCGAAATCGCTCGATCTGTTACGGTTTTCGAGATATTGACACTTTTTCATTTTCCACAAAAATGTAAGATGGCCGCCAAAAGTGGCGAAAATTGAAATTTTCCCCCTTTGCACAGGAGACTCTTGTACCACCCTGCAGGTCAAAAATTTGCTCGAAATCGCTCTATCTCTTACGGTTTTCGAGATATTAACACTTTTTTATTTTCCGCAAAAATCCAAAAAGGCCGCCAAAAGTGGCGAAAATTGATATTTTACCCCTTTGCACAGGACATTCTTGTACTACCTTGCAGGTCAAAAATTCGCTCGAAATTGCTCTATCCCTTATGGTTTTCGAGATATTCACACTTTTTCATTTTTTTCCGCTAAAATCCAAGATGGCCGCCAAAAGTGGCGAAAATTGAAATCTTTCCCCTTTGCATAGGACACTTTTGTACTACCCTGAAGGTCTAAATGCAATAGTTTTCAAGTTACAAGTGATTTCACTCATGATGGAAGTTAGTGAAAAATCCAAAAGTAGCTATTACTCACTTATCTATTGAGATAGACACCCAAGTTACTCACCATGTTGTTGCTGTGGGAAAAAGTAGGTGAATAACATATTTTAACAAAATGCTCTAAATACAATACTTTTCAAGTTATAATCGATTTAGTGCATGATTTCATTAATTTTAATGCATTAAAAATTATTTTAATAATTCATAAAAAAACTTTAGCATGTGAAATATCTCCAAAATGTAGGTGAATGAGTTATTTGAGAAATACTGGCTCTCTGCAATACTTTTTGTGATAATAGGCAATTACTCATTTTGAGTAGGTGAGTAATTAGATATGGATCTGAAAATTCACTAATTGAAAGTTCTCCCAAAATATAGGTGAAGTGAGTTATTTGAAAAATACTGGCTATCTGCAATACTTTTAGAGATAATTCGCATTTACTCATTTTGAGTAGGTGAGTAATTACCTACAGGTTTGGAACTTCACCATGTGAAAGCTCTTCCAAAAGTAGATGAATGAGTTATTTGATAAAAATTGGGTACCCACAATACTTTTAGAGATAATTAGCATTTACTCATTTTGAGTAGGTGAGTAATTACCTACGGGTCTGAAACCTCACCATGTGAAAGCTCTTTCAAAAGTAGATGAATGTGTTATTTGAGAAAAATTGGCTATCTGCAATACTTTTAGAGATAATTCTCATTTACTCATTTTGAGTAGGTGAGTAATTAGCTATGGGTCTGAAACTTCACCATGTGACAGCTCTTCCAAAAGTAGATGAATGAGTTATTTGATTTTGTTTGTTTATTTGGGGTTTTACGTCGCTTTCAACACTGTACAGGTCATATCACGACAGATAGTTGGAAGGGCAGAGGAAACCAGTACATAGAGTTCGCTAGGGTTGTGTACTGTAAACTGCCGACCAACGGCAAGCAACTACCAGCTTTCCCACTTGAGCCTGTGAGGGGATCGAACCCCGGCCTCAGAGGTGGGAGGCGAGAGTGTTACCACTCTCCCACCGTGGCCCCTAATGAGTTATTTGAGAAAAATTGACTATCTGCAATACTTTCAGAGATAATTCGCATTTACTCATTTTGAGTAGGTGAGTAATTAGCTACAGGTCTGAAACTTCACCAAGTGAAAGCTCTCCTAAAAGTACATGAATGAGTTATTTGAGAAAAATTGGCTATCTGCAATACTTTTAGAGATAATTCGAATTTACTCATTTTCAGTAGGTGAGTAATTAGCTACAGGTCTGAAACTTCACCATGTGAAAGCTCTCCCAAAAGTAGGTGAATGAGTTATTTGAGAAAAATTGGGTATCCGCAATTCTTTTAGAGATAATTCGCATTTACTCATTTTGAGTTAGATAGAGATTAAGCGCTATAAAAGTACTATTAGAATTAGAATTAGAATTGAGTAGGTGAGTAATTAGCTATGGGTCTGAAACTTCACCAAGTGAAAGCTCTCCCAAAAGTAGATGAATGAGTTATTTGAGAAAAATTGGCTATCTGCAATACTTTTAGAGATAATTCGCATTTACTCATTTTGAGTAGGTGAGTAATTAGCTACGGGTCTGAAACTTCACCAAGTGAAAGCTCTCCCAAAAGTAGGTGAATGAGTTATTTGAGAAAAATTGGCTATCTGCAATACTTTTAGAGATAATTCGCATTTACTCATTTTGAGTAGGCGAGTAATTAGCTATGGGTCTGAAACTTCACCATGTGAAAGCTCTTCCAAAAGTAAATAAATGAGTTATTTGAGAAAAAATGGCTATCTGCAATACTTTTAGAGATATTTAACATTTACTCATTTTGAGTAGGTGAGAAATTAGCTACAGGTCTCACACTTCACCAAGTGAAAGCTCTCCCAAAAGTAGATGAATGAGTTATTTGAGAAAAATTGGGTATCTGCAATACTTTTAGAGATAATTAGCATTTACTCATTTTGAGTAGGTGAGTAATTAGCTACGGGTCTGAAACTTCACCAAGTGAAAGCTCTTCCAAAAGTAGGTGAATGAGTTATTTGAGAAAAATTGGCTATCTGCAATACTTTTAGAGAGAATTCGCATTTACTCATTTTGAGTAGGTGAGTAATTAGCTATGGGTCTGAAACTTCACCATGTGAAAGCTCTTCCAAAAGTAGATGAATGAGTTATTTGAGAAAAATTGGCTATCTGCAATACTTTTAGAGATAATTCGCATTTACTCATTTTGAGTAGGCGAGTAATTAGCTATGGGTCTGAAACTTCACCATGTGAAAGCTCTTCCAAAAGTAAATGAATGAGTTATTTGAGAAAAATTGGCTATCTGCAATACTTTTCGAGATATTTAGCATTTACTCATTTTGAGTAGGTGAGAAATTAGCTACAGGTCTGACACTTCACCAAGTGAAAGCTCTCGCAAAAGTAGGTGAATGAGTTATTTGAGAAAAATTGGCTATCTTCTATACTTTTAGAGATAATTCGCATTTACTCATTTTGAGTAGGTGAGAAATTAGTTAGGGGTCTGAAACCTCACTAAGTGAAAGCTCTTCCAAAAGTATATGAATGAGTTATTTGAGAAAAATTGGCTATCTGCAATACTTTTAGACATAATTAGCATTTACTCATTTTGAGTAGGTGAGTAACTAGCTACGCATCTGAAACTTAACCAAGTGAAAGCTCTCCCAAAAGTAGGTGAATGAGTTATTTGAAAAAAATTGGCTACCTGCAATACTTTTAGAGATAATTCGCATTTACTCATTTTGAGGAGGTGAGTAAGTAGGCCAAAGTTCACCAAACCATTTTCCCCTTAGCATAGGATACTCTAGTACTACCCTGTGGTTCAAAAATTTGCTCGAAATTTATCTATCTCTTACAGTTTGAGAGATATTTCTGATTTTTCACATTTTCACTAAAAGTAGCAATAAAGTAGCCATTACTCACTTGTACATTGAGCAACAGTTGTGAAACTTAAATATGTTACAGTTCACGAAAAAGTACATGAACAACATATTTGAGAGAAATTGTGTAGCTGCAATACTTTTGAAGATATAAGCCATTTACTCATTATGGTTATCATTAAAAATTGAAAAAGTAGCCATTACTCACTTAGCTATGGAGATACACTTCCAAATTACTGACCATGTTGTAGCTGTGGAGAAAGTAGCTGAACATCATATTGGAACAAAATTGTGTAGCTGCAATACTTTTGAAGATATAAGCCATTTACTCATTGACAGTTAAAAGTCATATAATTATATTAGGTAAAAGCGCTATTACTCACTCAAATGTAGGCCAAAGTTCACCAAACTTTTTCCCCCTTAGCAATAGGATACTCTAGTACTACCCTGTGGGTCAAAAATTTGCTCGAAATTGCTCTATATCTTACAGTTTGAGAGATATTTCTGATTTTTCACATTTTCACTAAAAGTAGCAATAAAGTAGCCATTACTCACTTGTACATTGAGCAACAGTTGTGAAACTTAAATATGTTACAGTTCACAAAAAAGTACATGAACAACATATTTGAGAGAAATTGTGTAGCTGCAATACTTTTGAAGATATAAGCAATTTACTCATGGTTATCATTAAAAATTGAAAAAGTAGCTATTACTCACTTAGCTATAGAGATACACTTCCAAACTACTGGCCATGTTGTAGCAGTGGAGAAAGTAGCTGAACAACATATTGGAACAAAATTGTGTAGCTGCAATACTTTTGAAGATATAAGCCATTTACTCATTATGGTTATCATTAAAAACTGAAAAAGTACCTATTACTCACTTAGCTACGGAGATACACTTCCAAACTACTGACCATGTTGTAGCAGAGGAGAAAGTAGCCGAACAACATATTGGAACAAAATTGTGTAGCTGCAATACTTTTGAAGATATAAGCCATTTACTCATTATGGTTATCATTAAAAATTGAAAAAGTAGCTATTACTCACTTAGCTATGGAGATACACTTGCAAACTACTGACCATGTTGTAGCTGTGGAGAAAGTAGCTGAACAACATATTGGAACAAAATTGTGTAGCTGCAATACTTATGAAGATATAAGCCATTTACTCATTATGGTCATAATTAAAAATTGACAAAGTAGCTATTACTCACTTAGCTATGGAGATACACTTCCAAACTACTGACCATGTTGTAGCTGTGGAGAAAGTAGCTGAACAACATATTAGAACAAAATACTGTAAATGCAATAGTTTCAGAGTTATAAGCCATATAATTATATTAGCTAAAATAGCTATTACTCACTCAAAAGTAGGCCAAAGTTCACCAAACCCCAAAAATATTGAAGAGCAAAAAAATTCATTAGGACTTGTGATTTACCAAAAATGTGTAACTGTAGTAGTTTCAGAGAAAACTGCGTGACACACGCACGCACGCACGTACACACGCACATGGTGCAAATTATGATCTCCCTCCGGCGAGCCGGGCGGGAGATAAAAATCCTGACCATGTAGTCAAAAAGCGTATGCTTTATGATGCTGATCATCTGACCTTTGCTTTGCAAGCTGTTCTTGAGGAAGGTCACTCAATTAGAGGTGCAGCCAAATTGTACAATGTCCCCTATACAACTCTTTGTGAGCATGTAAAAGGCAGGGTACCAACTGACAGAACAAAACCAGGCCCCTCACCAATTCTAAGCCAGATGGAGCAAAGAAAATTGGTTGACCATATTATGTACGAAATACAGTCAAAATGCCACCAAACCATAACGCCACCCCAAAACGCCACCACATATAAATATTTGATATATACTTGAGCCAACTTTGCTCTGCTATGGTGGAGTTTACTGTAGGTAAGCAGGGGATAAATAATATAAATAAACAAGGTATAAACTTAAAAGAAAAGATTTTTCCCATCTTATGCAAAGAAAAAGTTCACAACCAAGGCTCATGAAATGCTGTACATGTATGCATAAAGAAAATGTGTTAAAACAATATTGTATGTTGCACTGTGCGTTTAACTCTGCCAATGAGAATTTTATTTATTTTGTTTCTTTAACAGCTTTAACTCTATTTAGAAAAATAAATATAATAAATACAAATTATGCACCTGCATATTCTGTACATTAATCTTGGTTAGTGGTGGCGTTATGGAGGTGGCATTATGGTTTGGTAGCGTTCTGACTGGTTTCCATATGTACATGTCCAGTATTGGTTATGGATATTCCCGGGCTGATGTGATGAACATTGCTGCAGAGTATTTGAGTAGTATGAACAGGCATGAACCATTCAAACCATTAACTGATAAATGGTTCTATAACTTTCTCAAACGCTGGCCAGAATGGAAACCAGTCAGAACGCTACCAAAGCCTAGTGGATTAGAAATGATTAGGGCCAGAAGTAGCAATCCTGAAATTATAGCCAAGTACTATGCTGAGTTGAGTGTCATTCTTGAAAAGTATAATTTGATAGATAGGCCAGAATGCATTTATAATGCTGATGAAAAGGGGATCAACAGTGAACATAAACCTCCCAATGTTGTAGGTGGCCAAAGTTCTAAACCACAAGCACTTATTTCACCCAAAGGTACAACTACTGTTACTTCAGCTGGTAATGCAAATGGTATGTCCATTCCTCCCTACTTTGTGTTCAAGGGTGCAAGATTTCTTCCTGAGCTGTTAACAAATTCTGTCACTGGATCTGCTGACACAGTATCAGCTACAGGGTGGTCAAATAGTCAGATTTTCAAAGAATATCTTGATCACTTCTTGAGGTTCAGTCAAGGCCAAGGTACAAAGCTGATACTTTTTGATGGACATAGATCCCATGTTAATCCAGACACAATAGCCTGGGCCCAGAGGCATGACACTGTCCTTTTTGTCCTGCCTCCACACACATCCTGGATATTACAACCATTAGATGTGGCATGTTTTGGTCCCTTTTCCCGTCAGAAACATTTTGAGGCCAAGATATTCATGTCACAACATCCAGGACAGGTAATAAGTCGTTACAATGTTGCTGAAATTGTCTCAAGAGCATACAGTGTAGGACTTTCACCATCCAATCTGAAAAGTGCATTCCAAAAATGTGGAATATACCCTTTCAATCCCTCTGCCTATGATTCTGACAAGATAGGATCCCATGCCTTATTTAGTACTGAAAATGAAGTACATGTACATGTCCCAGACATATGCCCTGACACTTTAGGCCAGGAACAAGAAACCCTGGTTGAGAAGTTCTTGAACAAAAAAATCATTAATGCTGAGAAAGTCAGATGTACCTTTGTTCCACTGAGAAAGAAAAAAACATTAAGTTCTGTGATAGCTGGAAAGGCTGTGACTGAAGAGTCTGTTGTTCAGGACATAAACTCCAATATTTCTCAACAAAAACCAATGAAAAATTCAAATCCAAAACACTTGAGCAAAGGTGAAAAAACCCAGAACAATGGCAAGGGGAAGGGCAAAGCCAAAAAAGGTGGTAAAACATTTGTTCCTCCTTTTAAAGAAATTACAACTGCAGGTCCCTCAGCTGTTAACCAACCTGATACTTTATCTGACATGGAAGATGATCATGTTGACGAAAGTGATTGTTGTTGCATTTGCAAGAGTTATAATCCTCCCCAGAAAAAAAATTTGGATCACATAGTCATTGTTAACTGGGGTCAGTATACCAACTGTTCACATTGGACTCACTTGTCATTTTGTGCTCCAGTCAGGGTTTTGAGGAGGCACAGCATTTTCCTGTGCCCTCATTGTGATGTGACCAATAAACAGTAATTTCCACATGTCTTGAAAGACACTACCTGTAGTTAATCACCAATGTCCAAAGATTTTTTTGTTCAAAGTTAGATATAAGCTTTTAAAAGTTTTGTCATTATTGATAATTTATTGTCAATATAAAAGACTAAAAGTTGTAATGCATTGCATTGGCCCTAACGTAAGATCTTTAAAATCCTAATTATTGCAATTTTCATATGTGCTTACATATAATACATTTCACAATTTATCACTGTCTATCATCTGTAGTATTTTTTGTTTATCTCACGACCTTAAGTCTGCTACTTCTGGCTTTCGATGCAACCTTTAGTCACGTGATCGATAATTGAAAGTGAGACTTCCTGTGTAACAAATGTGACATAGCTAAGGAAACAATCATTTCTGTGCAAGATAGCCTATCAAAACGGGATATATACATACCATTACATGGATAACATAATGCGAAAACAACCAACTGGATGTTTGCAAAGGTATGTCATTTTATATTATTTATAGGCGATTTTCCCACTTACGTGGTCAATAATTGAACGTGCGAGGATACATGTTTAATGTCAGGATGTGTGTCATTTGTTGCCCTTCAGGACGTTTATGTTTTTGCATACTTATGCTATCTGTCTTTTGCCAATACATTCATCTTTTAAATATTGGCCGAGAGACAGATTAATCAGTCTAAAAAAAAACGTTCTTGCTATAAAATATTGGAAGAGGACATTGTGGTGAAGTTGAAGCAAATGAGGTCAGAGGAAGTTAGGTCAGAGCATGGAGCTTCATGGATATTATAGGCGACTATTACACAGGTTGTCACAATTCTGTGCATATCTAGACCGAGTTTTCTGTCCCAAAATATGCCTTTTTAAAACTGATGGATGGCATTTTGGGACAGAGTTCCTCGCCACACAAAAAACTTCAATATCTGAAAATTACTGTCACTTTAAACTTTAAAATAGCCACTTAAATGTATTATCAGTATAAAGCATTTAGATACAGGAACACAATTGTCTGTGTTTGCAGTAATATAGACACTTTTTCTGCACTTCCTGTTTTTTATAAACAATGATGAAATTTTGTAAGTGAAATAAATTTTGGTAAATATATCCATTAACTATGCAAAAAGTTTATTTCTTTTAATGCGGGGCACATCGTTGATACTCAAGATGGTAGCCTAGTACATGTTTATATGTCAGGATGTGTGCCATTTGTTGCCCTTCAGGACATTTATGTTTTTTGCATACTTATGCAATCGGTCACTCGCCAATGCATCCATCTTTTAAAAATTGGCTGAGAGACAGATTAATCGGTCTAGTGCATGTCATAATTCCGTGCGTCGATATTGAGCAAACTATAATAGTGAAACCTATGCATTCATATGACAGAAAATAAAGAACTGGAGCATAAATAACGATCAATTAAATGAAAATTCAACAAAATATCACATGCTAAAAGCCAGTCTATTGCTGGATAGATTTCTAAACAAAAACACACGGTATTATGAGTCTACAGTACTGTATGACATGCACAGAATTGTGACAACCCGTGTATTGCAAATCTCTGAAGACCGTTCACCGTATCTTTGTGTCCACCTATGTACCTCACTAATTCCAAGGCAGACAAAAACCTCAAAGTTCAAAGCAATCATTAATTACAAATGACTTGTGTTTCACTAACCTGGAAGAATAGTTATTCTATTTTTACCATTTGAGTTTGCAGTGAAACGTCAAAACTTTGTTTTCTCTGGACACGAATGTCCTTGACACCTTGGGTGAATACTAATTTATACAATTTAGATAGAGCAAAACTACTATTATTTGTAAGGTCCACGCATATTTATCTGGATATTTATGAAAAAATGCAGAAAAAAACTGTTACATGTCGCTTAAAATACAAAGATACTCTAACACATCTTTCCTGTGATTGGTAGGAAAGTGTAATATTTATTACTTGTTCTGGTAGTGCTTATAAGGTAACTATGATATGTATTTTGTTTTCAACTGCTGAAAAAATACTTTTTGTACTTAGTCACATTTCACCAAAAATGTTATCAAATATATTAATTTTGTAATCAAAATGTGTATTCGATAAAACAAATATGTTTACCTTAACATATGTTCATTTGTTAAATAATGATATTGTCTGGATTACACAATGTAGTTATTTTTTTCAAAGGCACCAAAAGTAATAAAGCTGTGAATATGACTGAAGAAAATTAAAGCTGTTCTCAGCAGTTTTTCAATATTACATAGTGGCAGTGTCATAGGACTCAATTTAAAAAACACAAATCACAGGAATCTATACAAGGTAACTAGATACTCAGACACTAACATGGCCAAAGGACATAAATGCCCACATGTACACTGTAATTAAAGAATGACCAGTAGTCCCACAAACTTCTGGCAGAGGATCAACCATTGGTTCATTGTTAATGAATTACCAGTGATAATAAATAATTAAGTGAATGTATAATTGAATAATTGACTCCTAGCCTTATAATCTCTTATGTTTAGTATTCTCATCAGAGGCAATAAATTATAGTGAACCAATTTTCCTCTATGAGGTGGAAAAATCGGATCTGCCAGGCTCCTCCGGATAGGAGGATGGAGCTTCAAGGATGTTATAGGTGATTATTATTGCAAATCTCTGAAGACCATTCACCATATCTTTGTGTCCACCTATGTACCTCACTAATTCCAAGGCAGACAAAAACCTCAAAGCTCAAAGGCAAAGCAATCACTAATTACAAGTGACTTGTGTTCCAGTGACCTGGAAGAATAGTTATTGTATCATTACCATTTGAGTTTGCAGTGAAACGTCAAAACTTAAAATATGTTCATTTGTTAAATAATGTATTGTCTGGATTACACAATGTAGTTATTTTTTCATAGGCACCAAAAGTAATAAAGCTGTGAATGTGACTGAAGAAAGTTTTGGGAGTCTGTGTGATTTTTTAAAAACCAAAATTGCTGAAGGTGAAAAATAGCTCTTCTGGAAATAATTTAATGTAACAAGGAGCAAATATTTCTCCTTAAGGAAGAGATTCGAATTAATCAATCATAGAGAGAGATTATAAGGCTAGGAGTCAATTATTCACTTACACATTCACTTATTGATTTTTACTTGGATTACTATGAGTGCAAGTGAATCAGGCCACAGCACTGCTATGAAGGATCTGGATGTACAGTCAGGATCAGCTTTCAACACCCCAGCCTCAGGCACTCCTATACCTGCACATACTCTGAGCAGTGAGACAGTCAACCTCCTTGATGAAGTCGCCAGCCGACTTAGGAAGGAGAACAAGAATGCTAGTAGATCTGCCAAAATAAAGAGAACTGCCCCCCCCCCCCTCCACAGAGAGAGCACCAGTAGGGACAGATATCCCCCAGCTACCAAGAGTCATTTCTTTAAGGCGAAGAATCTTTATAGAAAAAAGTTGGGGACAGCCACTAGCCTCCATCATGTGAAGAACCAACTCAATGAGGGGAACTTCACTAGTATCTGCAACTTCAGGTGCACCCCACACCAGTCTGAAAGTCAAGAGTTCAAGACCAGGTGGATTAAGATTGTTAGTAGCTGCAAGAGAGAATTGACTCTTCTTTGGGTGGACCAACTTAACCACAAGTACTCCATTGTCAAAACCAGCTTACAGGCTGAAATGGCAGAAGTAGTAATAGATGTAGTGAAATCCCTCCACGGATGTGATAGGGAATTGATCTTTAATGTAGTTTCTCAACTAAGGTCAATACATCCAATCACCTCCATATGCTCATAAGCCTTTGATAATGTAGTGTATATATCACCTCCATATGCATAAGGTAGTTCACAGTCATATACATAAGATGTAGTTCATTGGTTAACTATGGTAAATTACATAAGCTCATGAAGGCAGAGATTCAGATACAAGCCTAACAGTCACACATATGTACGTACATAATTTCATAAATATAAGTTAACTAGCATACTATACAAGGAATTAACTAAGAACATACATACGCCATAAATATAAGTCAACTAGCATACTATACAAGGAATTAACTAAGAACATACATACGCCATGCAATCAATATATGCATTGGCTACATCAGATATAAGTCAATGGACTATTTAGTAAGTATATTTACTAAGATGTGCTGATAGTAACATACCTCCATATGGCTAAGCTGTCAGCAACTTTTCCCATTTCTACTTACTGAAAACAAGAAGTGAGCTACATAGGGTAAGCTGCATACACAGCCTAACAAACCTAGGGTATACATTTTACTAAGCTACATACATGAGCTCTACTTCCTCTATTTTCTCCTTTGATAGATATATCTGAAGCATATGATAGCAATAAATAAGAATTTTAATTTTACTACATAATCATGCTTGCTAGAGTAGATTGAGAGGACCTGTATATGTAAAGCCACAAACAAGTATGACTTTACATACAAATTCTTTGCAGTCTCTCATGGGACATATTTAGAAACAAACTACATACAATACAATTTTAATTTAACTGAGATGACCTTTATTTTTAAAATAAGCTGTATTTTCACATCTTTTGATACATATGCCTGAAGCGTATAATAGATGAGTCTTGCTAAAATAAACTGAGAAAACTAAAATAAACCTATATACATATAGATATATGCCACAAACAAGCATGAATTTATATGCATATTCTCTACTGATTCACATGGGAAATAAAAAAAAATTTACTTTTGTAATGTTGTGCCTCATGTATTTTGTTATAAGTCAAAAGTTAACCCTTTTGAAGGTGATATGTAATATTTTAATCAGCACACATATTTAGATATCTGTAAAGTATTTGAAGTCAGACATTTGCTTTGTTGCACTTTTTGTCACTTCCATATGGTGACATTATTTCTACATATTTGGGCTTGAAAGGAACTAAATTGAGGTAATCAATCATATTTGAGACTCTCTATTAAATTTCACATAATAGATATACTACCCTATCATATGTCCACTTCTCTATGTATTTTCATACATACACTTGTTCAATCAAACATGAACTATTATCTGCTTTTAAACATCCTACTAGTTAATGCATTTTCTCAAATATGAACAAGTCCAATCAACATACATCTGGTAAATTGAACTACATACACTGTCTACATGATGTACTGGCTAACAAAAAATCTTATTTATGAAAGTAATTAAGCCTACTGATTATATTTGAGAAACTCTTTAGATCTGATATTTAGATTTGACGCTCTTGAAATCTGGTTTCCATATGGTCACATCTTTCTATGCATATGATCAAACACTACATGTGTATAGCTGTATAAACTATAATCTAGCCTCTATGAACTTCTATAACACTTTCTAATTTGGACCTAAGCTATATTAGGGAAGAAGGGGGATTATACCTATATTCAGTTTCCTTACCATATGCAGCATCAAAGGAAGTGAAGTAAGATAGGGTATTGAATGTAGAAACTCAACTCTGATAAATAGCCTCAGTCATTGGCTCATGGGAAAGAAACCCTACATATGGGAAAGAAAATGAAGCGCTTGTGCACTGTGGATTGATGTACATGTATGCACATAGCTTGGAGGAAATATGTGTATCATATGATGAGTAATCTTCCGTCCAACTGACTCAAAACTTTGAAGTCTGTCATATGCAAACATTTGTCCAAATAAAGCCATGAAAAATCTTATTTTAATATTTTATTTTAAAGCCTAGATATTTAAGTTTTGCAAAAATGATTAAAAGGAATATATTTCAGGCTTTGATAAGCCAAAACAAGACTGTACTATTTGACTTTATATGGTATATGCACACTTTGAAATAAAATTTTCACAGCTTTGTACTCAAGGTACTGGATGTGATTGGGAATTGAACTTTGATACAGAATCTCAACTCTGATCAATAGCCTCAATCACTGCCATATGGAAGGAAGAGGCACGAGCCCACATGCAAATGCATATTTGGAAGAGCCTGCATATGGGACCAAATGAAGGTCACTTGCAAAGCACTTACTTGAGGAAACATGCATATCATATGGTAGGTAATCATTTGTCCAAATATGAGCCTCAACTTTCAACTGACAGCGCACAAGTTTATTTTGCCTACATATTTCTTTCATCAGCCAACTCTCAAGTACATGTTAGTCTATGTGAGATAATTTTCAACTTGAAAGCATTTTATCAAAATATACCTCATCGCTCCATATATGAAATATCATGTCTAAGTATATCCTCATCATTTATATTTGAATTTCACACCATGTTGCAGAAGTCTGATTATAATATTTGCATTTTCTGAGATAAGTACTAAGGTTCTATTAAGATTTTATTGTAACCAAACAATCGGGATCTATTCAAGGTTTTCTGTACCAAGTAAAAGAAAAAAACATAAAGAATCTACCTTAGAATATTACCTGGAAGATTCTTTGAAAATTTTAAAACTTAAAATGAGTAAAATGTTTGTATAAGTAAAATTTAAGATCAGCTTAACATAAATCACATCTCTGGTTATACCTTCATTAAAGGTGTTTACAGAACTTAAGTGCAACAATAATGCTGACTATATATGACCAATATCACTGTGACTGCTAACACAAAAATATTGTTGTAACCTTAAAGTAAAGTATATTGTTTATTTCAATGAAAAAGCCCAATTACCTCATTAAACTTTGTTTAAACTCTGATTAAGTTGTAATAACTATAAAAATGTGATGGTGCTTAGGAATCTGGTAATGTAGATTCTGTTCAAACAAATGTATGTTATATTTATATTTGGTGCCATATCTCCATGTACTAGAGCACTCAAAGCAATATTTATAACTTATCTGACTGCACAAGTATGGCCCAAGCTCACATATTACTGACATTCCCCTACCTAAAAAGACAGCCTCAAGTAAGACTTGCAATTTTGAGATGACTGCATTGGAGTGTAGGAACAGCCCAGTGTGAGACACTTTTCTAAGACTAGTTTCATATGCATGCAGATTTTAGCTGAAAAGAACAGAGCCAAACTAAATGATAGGCCTAGTACATATGCCTCAATAATATTCTTGTGGTTTTTGCTAGTTCATTCATGTGCTCAATGGATTCTAGTGATATTATGTAAATGAGTTAATAATCTTTTAGTTCCCAGCCAGAAATAATCCACTACAATTTTTATTTCTAAAACAAAATAAATGATATTTTGTGTTTCTATTGTGACAAATGGTTCCCTTTAGATATACATTAGTTTTACTGTTTAACATTTATTTATTTGGAGATACCACTAAATATAGAGTAAGAACCAAAATTAAAAATTTCAGAGAAATGTGCTTAACAATGATGTGCAGGGAGTTCAGAATATTTATGAAAACACATGTACATATTCCAATAATAACGTTCTCATTTGCACAGCGTAAACAGTTCTACACAAATAACATTATGACAAAAAATTCTCAAAATATTTTAAATCATAAAGATCATGAGATTGTTAAAGTATGTCTAATTGTGAGAATTATTTATTCTACACCTGATAATTTCTATATGAATTTAATTGGGTGACCTTGTAAGTCAGATAAAATATTTCAGGCTTAATTATTTGATGTTAATTTGGTCAATCATTAGCTTTGGAAATTAAAACATGATAATTCTAGCAAAACACACAACTTTTAGGGTCTAGAACATTTGGTTTTTGTGAGTAGCTTATACTTATAGATGAAAATTAACTTATGATAATTTAAATACTTCATAATTTCTCAAAGTTCACTTGTTCTATAACCAGACTCAAGCTGTTGATCAAATATTATTTTGTTCAATTCAAAAGAACCCTAAGATATCAACATGACAAAGTGACTGTAATCATTTTGAATAAATTACATAAGACACCATATTAGGCAAATTTTGATCTATAAAAAAACAAATCGGCAAATATTTATCTTTTAGCAACTTCTTCTTGCATAAATTGTGCCAAGAAGAAGAAATGTTTTTTTTTTTAATTTTAAATTCATCATCAGCTTGTAAAACATATTTTGTCTGTGTTGTAACATCTCTTTAAGAACATGTATTTTAGCATATTTTTGTACAGAAAATTTAAATGTAAACTTTCTCAACAATTCACCTGAATTCACCTGAATGGTTATAATTTCCATGTTTATAAACAGGCATTGTTATAATGATAATGACTGTAAGGCCTGTGGTAGCCTGCCTTTAATCCATTAAAATCAACATAAATTTAGAAATGCCCAAACCTGATATGTGGGTGTTGGGCGTGAACTACTGATCTACGCGATCTCGAGATTTCACTTGCGCGATCGTTAATCCAACAGCTTGTAAAACATTTTTGTCAGTGTTGTGACATCTTTTTAAAAACATGTATTTTACCATATTTTTGTACAGAAAATGTAAATCTAAACGTTCTCAACAATTCACCTAGCGAAACTATCATTTCCATGTTTATAAATAGGCATTTTTTATAATGCTACTGACAGTAAGGCCTGTGGTACTCTGCCTTTAAACCATTAAAATCAACATAAGTTTTGTGGGCATTCCAGGTTTCTGTGCAAGAAAAATCTACATTTATTTCTTCCTTCCTTTAAATCATTAAACCCAACATAAATTTTGAAAATAAACCTGATATGTGAGCATTCCGGGTCTCTGTGCAAGAAAAATATAGATTTATTTCTTCCTAGTGATATGGTAAGGGGCAGACCGTATACAAATGAATTTCCTTAAATAACTTGTAGTGGCATCTTTGAAGCCTATTAAGTGTAGAAAAAAATTGTTGATTTCTGTACTAATGATAGGAAATCATTATTTAAATATGCCTGAGTTTTGCCCAGTCTCTAAATCCCAAACAACTAAAAGTATAGAGTATGCTAGACCATTTATATATAATTAAATTCAAACTGACCTTGAAGTTAAAGGCAACAAAATAACAGGTTGCTCTCAGCACAATGCAGACTGAACAATATACATTGTATACATTCTTCAATAATGTTCTTCTTTCTAGTCTTTATAGTTAATTCATGCTAGGCCAGGAATCTAATTAAATGATGTACACAGCGAAATGAATTTTAAGTACCCAGTGAAAAACATAATCCACATTATCATACTTTAAATCTGAAATTTTTAGTAAATGGGAGTTATAGTTGATATTCTTTCATTATGTTCTGTCAAATGATTCCCTTCAGGCATGCATGTTTAACCTTTGGGTTCCAATAAAAAATAATCCACAATATCATACTTATACCTGACATATTTAATAAATGAAAGTTAAAGTTGATATTGATTCTGTTGTGTCAAACAAAATTGTCTTCTGACATGCAGAATCATTACTATTGAACATTAAAATATTTTGTTGCAATGTATAACATCAAGTAAAAATAAAATACAAGGGCATTATAGGCATCAGGACACTACAGATACTTTTTAGGCTTTGAATTTAATTTATGGCCTATATGGATTTTGATAATATGAAATTAATGAATTTGAATTCCAAGCCAGAAATAATTGACTAAATGGCAGTTGAAGCTATTTAATGTTGGTTCCATTGTACTACAATTATCACCTTCAGACCATTAGCAGTGTTGCAGTTTTCAAATAGTAAAATATATAGAAACACATTGATAAACATTTACAGATATATAGAAAACTAAACATATATCTATTACATGCTGCAAAACAATTCTACATGGTAAACTTGATTTTATTATTAAATAACATGGGAACACAAAACAAAATATGTTTAATCATGAGGTTTTGAGACTGCTAAAATATTTGTTATTTTGAGACTTCAGATCTGATGATTTTTGTTTAAATTTGATGCAGTTGTTTTGTATGTTATGAAACTTTCCAGGCTTTTGTTTATACAGTTAAATTGGTCCATAATAATTGAAAGGAAGATTTCATTAACCATGAACTGGTTAGAAAAGGAAATATGTAAATGATGCCTGGATATTAAACATGATTAAATATACCTGAACTGGAAACATATATTTTCACACAAGTGATTCAGTGATTGCTTGTATTTTAACTGTATATATAATACTATCAACTGAACATCGAAAGTGCCTTCATATAAACTCTTGCTATGCAGTAACAATTCCTTGGTAGGTGGATATCTAATACTGGCATTTATCACTATGTCCCTTAAGTTTGGTAACCTTCTAAAACCAACTATGGGTTTATCATCAAATATTGAACCTCAGTCTGAACTGTTAGTAATGTTCCAATTTCTGTGGATACTATTTTTGATGTTTGGGTTGCTGGAGTTGTAATTTGTCACCATATTGTTATTTTAAGAAAGTTTATATAATTTTAATATTAGGAGTATTAAACTATTTCTTGCCACAGGGAAAAAACTTTTTATAATAAAAAGGCAGAAGCATATTTAAATGTTAAATATCAAATATAACCAACAGTAAGAACCATATGTTTCACAATGAAAAGGGAAGATGAATTTCAAATTACCTTGGAACATGTTTAAATAATATGCATAATATACACACTGAGATTTAACTCTTAATTTGAAACATATTCCCATATAGGGTATGTAATAATAATAGGCTATTTATATCTGTATGGTACATAAGGAAATATTAATGCTCTATAAATGTATATACTACATATGGAACTCAGAAAGCATACAATTATTAACACAAAATTGATTTGAAATATAACTGTGAATGAAACAACACTATGAATTTTGAAAATGAATGAAATTACACATGCAGTTTCTCAGAAGTAACCCAATTTAATCCTCTGGAAATGGATTGTAAATGCAAATATCACACATATGGTTTACTAAATGTAAATATTTTGTCCTATTATGAGAAATATGTACATTTAGGAAATAAATTGCTAAACCTTGTGTCACCTATGACGTTTTGTTTTTCTTATGATGATTTGCATGCATAATTAATTATTATCACTATAATCGTTCTAACATTACCAATGCTTTATAAATGTGTTACTGATGAATATATCTTATTTGAGCTATTTGAGAGTTTATTATTAAGTATTATTAGATGTATTATGCTTGATCATTTGTTGTAATTTAAAAGATACATTTGTGGTAATTCTTTGATTTTATAACAAATTGATATTACTATGAATTGATATATAAAAGAGAAGAAAAATTAAGTTATATTTCTTATTAATTGGCAATATCTGGAAATCGGGGCATTTTCATGATACCATATTTCCGTGACAAGACCTTCAGTTTATTTTACAAATGATGAAATGAATTGAATGACATGAGATTTACTATAACTTGGAAAATCTACCATCTTCACAGAATGTAATGATTCACTCTGTCTTTCCATTTACTTTATCAAATTCATAACTGTAACTTTATAATATATGAACCTAGCAAAGTGTTATTAAGTGATATGTTGAATCATCTCATAATATAGTTCAAGATTAATATGTGGTAGGATTCAAACCAGAATATTTTATCTTTTATTCTAAATTCCACCAAGAAACCCTTAAAGTATGATTTAATTTCAAACTCTAACCTTTTCATTTTGCCTTTTTTTCTTCTGTCATGTTTAAACATGTCAATGAATATCAACTGTAACTCATTTACTAAAAATTGCAGGTTTGAAGTACGATAATGTGGATTAAGTTTTTCACTGGGTACTTAAAATTTATTTCACTGTGTACATCATTTAATTAGATTCCTGGCATAACATGAATTAACTATAAAGACTAGAAAGAAGAACAATATTGAATAATTTGTGCAATGTATACTGTTCAGTCTGCATTGTGCTGCGAGCAAGAAACCTATTATTTTGTTCCCTTCAACTTCAAGATCAGTTTGAATTTAATTATATATAAATGGTCTAGCATACTCTACTTTTAGCTGTTTGGGATTTAGTGACTGGGCAAAACACAGGCATATTTAAATAATGATTTCCTATCATTAGTACAGAAATCACTTTCTGCACTTAATAGGCTTCAAAGATGCCACTACAAGTTATTTAAGGAATTCATTTGTATACAGTATGCCCCTTACCATATCACCAGGAAGAAATAAATGTAGAATTTTCTTGCACAGAGACCTGGAATGCTCACATATCAGTTTGCGCATAATCAAATTTATGTTGATTTTAATGGATTAAAGGTGGGCTACCACTAGGGGCGTCACGACTAACCGAATAATCGACAACGGTTAGAATAGTGCTATTTACCGGTTCATATTTTAAAGTCAGAATAATCGCTCAATGTAGTGTAAAAGATGGCAGAAGGTCTGAATCTATGAAATATGTCCATATTGTCACATAAAATAAGCTAAAATCCCAAAACAGCCACGTTTTCTGCATTGTTTATGCATTCACGTAAAAGCCGGAAGTACCATTAAATCTTATATCGCTCACTTCCTGTCTGAAATAAACGAAGTAGAAGTCGCAGGAAAATGGCAAATTTATTCATTTTTACAGGTTATATACATATATTTTCATTTTATTTCACATATTTATCATTTCCAGTGCTTTTTACAATATGAAACTTAAGATGTTTGGATGCTATTTTAATTCGACGGTTATTCGTTGTCGACACGAATAGTACTTACCGATTAGTCGACATCAAATATTTGGAGTCGTGACGTCCCTAGCTACCACAGGCCTTACAGTCAGTAGCATTATGAAAAAATGCCTGTTTATAAACATGGAAATTCCAATTATGATGTGAAAGTTTACATTTACATTTTCTGTACAAAAATATGCTAAAGTACATGTTTTTAAAAAGATATTACAACACTGACAAAAAATGTTTTACAAGCTTTACAACTTATGATGATTTTAAAATTTAAATTAATTTTCCTTTTTCTTTGCACATTTTATGCAAGATGAAGTTGCTCAAATATAAATATTTGTTGATTTGGTTGTTTTTATCAATCAAAATTTGCCTAATATGGTGTCTTATGTAATTCAATCCAAATAGTTAAGGTCAGTTTTGCATGTTGATATGTTGGGTTCTTTTTGAATTGAACAAAATAATATTTGATCAGCAGATTCAGTCTGGTTATAGAAAAAGTGAACTATGAAGAAATTTTGAATTATTTAAATTATCATAAGTTAAGTTTAATCTATAAGTATAAGCTACTCACAAACAACTAAATGTTCTACAAGTTGTGTATTTTGTTAGAATTATTATGTTTTAATTTCCAATACTAATGATTGACTAAATTAACAACATATAATTAAGCCTGAAATATTTTATCTGATGTACAAGGTCATCCAATTAAGTTCATATAGAAATAATCAGGTGTAGAATAAATAAATTTCATAATCAGACATACTTTAACAATCTCAAGATCTTTATGATTTAAAATATTTTGACAATTGTGTCCAGTTATTTCAAAGTGAAACATAATATTATTTATGTACAACTGTTTACGCTGTGCAAATGAGAAACTTTTTAATTGGAATATGTACATGTGCTTTCATAAATATTCTGAATTCCCTGCATGTCATTGTTTAACACATTTCTCTGAAATTCTTAATTTTGGTTGTTGCTCTATATTTAGTGGTATCTCCAAAGAAAAAAATTTTAAACAGTAAAACTAATGCATATCTAAAGGGAACCATTTGTCACAATACAAACACAAAATATCATTTTCAACCATCATTTACTATATTTTGGAAATGAAATTTAGAGTGGATTATTTCTGGCTGGGAACTAAAAGATTATTAACTCATTTACATAATATCACTAGAATACGTTGAGCACATGAATGAACTAGCAAAAACCACAAGAATATTATTGAGGCATATGTACTAGGCCTATTGTTTAGTTTGGCTCTGTTCTTTTCAGTTTGTAAATACAAGTTAAAATCTGCATGCATATGAAACTAGTCTTAGAAAAGTGTCTCACACTGGGCTTTCCCTACACTCCCAGTCATCTCAAAATTACAAGTTATACTTGAGGCTGTCTTTTTTCAGGTAGGGGAATGTCAGTAATATGAGAGGTAGGCCCATACTTGTGCAGTCAGATAAGTTAAATATTGCTTTGAGTGCTCTAGTACATGGAGATATTGCACCAAATATACATATAACATACAATTGTGTGCACAGAATCTACATGACCAGATTCCTAAGCACCATCACATTTTTATAGTTATTACAACTTAATCAGTGTTTAAATGAAGTTTAATGAGGTAATGGGGCTTTTTCATTGGAATAAACATATACACATATATAGACCTAAGCAAGAGTTTTGTTTAAGGTTACCATAAACTGGCAATATGCTTGACTTTAAGGTTACAACAATATTTTTGTGTTAGCAGTCGCAGTGATATGGGTCATATATACCCAGCATTATTGGTCAATTCATTTCATCAAATACCACTATATTGAATAGTTTTGCTTACAAATGACCCTTTTTACATTATGTGATTTTCTAATTTCTTAAATTTTCTGTAGCTCTAAACACAATAGATAACAGCAAAGGCAGCTAATAATAACATAAGTATTAAATTAAAAACAAATTTCTTCTTGTGGTATTGAAATGGATTAAATCCTATGGGATTATTTGCTATTCTTCTGATATGTTATCATACTTCATCCATCAAGTTAGCTATGAATAGAAAATCTTTAGAGATAAAATATTTAGCTTATAGCATTATGTGAGATTATGTGTCAAGTCTTTGATGCATTTACAAATACTTCAACATTTAGTGTTACAAATATTCAATATTTAAAGGGCCTTGATATAAGAATTAAGACTTGTTTTGTAAAATAAATTATTGTATTCTCAAGCATAATACATTTGTTTTATCCCATACACTGTATGACCTTGCAATTGTATATAGATATTTATTTCAAATTACATGTATGTGTAGTGACTTATTTAAAATATGATATATAATAATCTCAAGCTGTGCATATACTTACATAATTACATTTACAAATTTGGAGATCTAGTCACTAAGGACCAGTTTAAAAGTCCATATACAGATCATTTATAATATTCTCACATATATCTTCAAAATAGGTCAGTTATAGAGCCATAATTATTAAAGTTAAATTATACTTTTGGTGAAAATAAGAAAAAACATTGAATTACCAAAATACTAACAAAATAAATGTATGTGATAAAATTAAATGTATGTTCATATAAATATTGAAAGACTTGAAAGTAAAGTAAATAATTTTGTTTGAAAATTCTTTATTTGGTTTCAGTAGAATCCAAATGTTGCTGTTTCCTTAACAGAATAGCAGCTGGAGAATATGTATCAATATTTTTCTTCCATTTTTTATATGAATTTCTTCATTTACTTAATGTCAATCAATTTATTCCTTGAAAAATTGCAATAAAATGAGCTGATTAGTCCCAAAGAAAATATAGTATTTAAAATATAGTTGTCAACAGTCTGAGTTGGTAACACTCCCCTCCTCCAAATCTGAGGCCAGGGTTTGATTCCCGGCACGGCCTTAAGTGGGCAAGCTGGTAGTTGCTTGCCGTTGGTTGGCAGTTTACAGAGCCCTAATGAACTGTATGTATTGGTTTCTTCTGCCCTTCCAACTACCCGTCCTGATATGACCTGTACAACGTTGAAAGCGACGTTAAACCCCAAATAAATAAATGAATAAACAGTCTGCCTGAGTTGTTTATCTTAAATTGAATCATAACAAAAGTTAAATATTTTTAAATGCAAATATATATAAATATTATAATCAATTTATATAATATTATATTTCTGTATCAATTCATGTATATATCTACATATATATATACACATATCAGTACAGTCAGAAGTTTTTGTGAACTAGTTAAAATTGCATTAGTTAATATCTAAGAGTTGAAAGTTATCCATAGATATACATATATATATATAGCATTGTTTTCTCAAACTAGAGTGAAATTTAGAGACTTATAACCTATGGAGAAGTAACTTTAATTAAATTTAAAACAGTCTTAAAAGAATGTGGGACATTTACCCTTGTGATTTTAAGTAGCATTCAATGCTTAAAATTGTAGGTGAAAGCATCAGTATTGTATTGTTTAGGAATCTAGTCACAGGTCTGTGCACAGTTTTGTATTGTATTATATATGTATACTCTGCAATATCTCCATGTACTACATGAATCAAAGCACTATTTGACCCATTCAACTGCAAAGGTACAGACTAAAACTCTCACGTTACTGCCATTCCCTAACTGAAAGAGACTCAAAGACGACCTTTTTTATCACTGTCCTCGAGGTTGCTTAACCTTCCATAGATACACCAATTTATGTATTCATTGGAAAATAAGTTAGAACTTGAAAATAAATCTTCCCCTTTAAGAGTTTACTTGGTTGAATTTAGAATTAAAGACTCATGCATATTCTTTCTTGAGTCCGACCACATTGTAATCTGGAACTATAATATGAGATGATTCAACATATCACTTAATAACAGTTTGTTAGGTTCTTATTTTATAAAGTTAAATTTTTGATTTTAACAAAGTAAAAGCACGCTACAGTTAATCATTACATCTATGCAGATGGTAGATTTTCCAAGTTATGGAAAATCTCATGTCATTCAGTTCATTTCCACATTTATAAAACAGGCTAAAGGTCTTATCAGGGAGATATTGTATCATGAAAATGACCAGATTTCCAGATATTGCCAATTGATAAGAAATGTAGTTAACTTTTCTTCTCTTTTACACACTAATTCATAGTAATATTAATTCATTATAAAGTCTAATAATTACCAGTAACATTTTAAATCATAACAAATGATCAAGCATAATACATTTGAAAATATGTAACAATGAACTGACACATATTTGAAATAAGGTATATTCATAAGTAAACACATTAAAAAAGCATTGGTGATGTCATAAAGATTAAACTTATAATAGTTAATGATGTATGCAAATCATCATAGAAAAAATAAAGAATCATAGGTGACACATGGTTTAGCAATTTCTTTTCTAAATGTACATATTTCCCATAACAGTACAAAATATTTACATAAAAACCATATTTGTGATATCTACATTTAAAATTCATTTCCACAGGATTAAATTGGGTTACTTCTAAGAAACTGTTTATGTAATTTCATTAATTTTCAAAATTCATAGTGCTATTGCATTCGTAGCATGTTTTTATCTGAATCAGTATTTATATTTATAATATAAGCGCTATAAAAGTCCACATTAGATTAGATTAGATAGATTGTTATGTAGATTAGCAGTTATATTTCTAATAAATTTGGTGTTAGTAATTGTATGCTTACTGAGTTCCAAATGTAGTATATACATTTATAGAGCACTAATATTTTGCTATGTATCATACAGATATGAATAGCCCTTATTAAGTTCAGTCCAGTATTACATACCCAATATGGAAATATGTTTCAAATTGAGAGTTAAATCTCAGTGTGCATATTACACATATTATGTAAACATGTTATGGTGCTTTAAGATTGTATAGGTGTAAGATATCTCTTCTTTTTTATTGTGAAACATAGGTTTCTTGTTATCATTAATGTTTGATTTTTAACATTTAGATATGCTTGTGCCTTTTTAAATAAAGATGTTTTTTTTCCTGAGGCAAGAAATAGTTAAATACTGCTGTGTTAAAATTATATAAACTGTCTTAAAATAACAATATGGTGATAAATTACAAAGCCAGCAAGCCAAGCAGCAAACATATTATCCACAGAAATTGGAACATCATTACTAATAGTTCTGACTGAGGTTCAATATTTGATGATAAAACCATAATACAACCCTGGGCCGGGATTCACAAAAGGTCTTAAGCAAAAAATTGTCATAACTTTAGGAGAAAAGTCTTAACTGTGCAAGAATTTTGTCATAAAGTTAAGACTTTTTTTGCTTAGACAAAATGGGATTCACAGAAGGTCTTAGACAAAAATTTGCTTAGATTTTGTCATAACTCTAAGACCACTGCAGGGCAGTCTTAAGTCATTTTAAAAATATTCCATTGCATATATCAACATTTTACCCTTTGTTATGCCAACAAAAAATATACCATGGGATCTATACTTCCTATAAAAGTAATTTCTGTGGATTGTAATAGAAATTTACATCATTTAGTTACCTATAAATTTCCACATTTTACCTTCTTGTGGTAAAAAATACTGTCATAAAAATGGCTGACTCACAATAAAACACAAAGACTACTATTTTTACATAATTTTACAAAAAAAGTAACAAATCTGTTTTGTAATTTTAAAGAGCATGTTTGGTGTATTTATTGATGAAAAATGTTTTTGTTTTACTAAAATTTAATTTAAATTCAAAGTAGTTAAGACTTTTTGCACAAATTTTGTCTCAGCTAAGATTTTGCTAAACACTCTTTGTGAATCCCAATTTAAGAGAAATCTTAGCTAAGACAAAAGTCATAACTTTAAGATTTGTCAAACTTGAGGGACATAGTGGCAAATGCCACTTTTAGATATCCATCCAATCCGGAAATAACCCAAACCTAAAATTTTGACCAGATTAGGCAAATGCACTTTTTGTCCACTCATCAAAAGAATGGGCAAACTTACATGCAACTACACACATAGGTCATACAAAACTCAAGACTTACCAAAACCTTTAACATGTGAATTGTCAAATGTCATTTGTCTGATCACATGTTCTAAGTGCAATATGCATTATGTTGGGCAGCGAGCAAAACACTTAGTTAAAGGATATATGAACAAAAGCATCAATATGCATAACTTTTCTCTGGTTTATTAAGCATCATCATACAAGTTCAGACATGAATATCTTTCTGCTGAAATATACATATTTTTCTGATCTCTAAAAAATTTGTCAATAACAAAGTTTGTTGAACAAGTACAAAGAAAGTTTAGTAAAGTTCATCAAGTCCAAATTCGTAAGTATTATAGAAGTTGATAGAGTTTAGATTAAAGTATATATTTGACTTAATAAAAGTTTTTTTAAAGTCATACAGTTATACAAATTTCATTTCAAAGCCAAATATGCAGGAATGATGTGACCATATGACCATAACAGATTTCAAAAGTGTCTTATGTCAACGGAAATGTCGTACAAAGTTTCTCAAATATGATCATTCCACTTGTAGTTCAGTTCCTTTCGATATAACATTTCACATGCAGTTCATTCCACATGAACTAAATGCTCATGTCAGTCAGTACATCTATTATAATTTATCTAACCCCTTTCATAGGTAAAGGTCTCAAGATATGTAGGCTATGTATGCATAAGACCACCCAAATGAAATGCAAAGGTAAATAATTAAGACTAAGATGGCCATTCTGTTTCAATTTAACATTAAAGTAAATATTTATTTTATGTGCATATATCCATATGTATACTGATTGAATATGTACAGTTTCTGAGTGTATTTCTCATAAATTTAGAGATTGATATATGCAATTCTAGTGCATAAATTTAAGATTTCTTATTTCTTGGTATAAGCTGGAGGTCCAATTTTTTAAACAATTGATCTCTTTGAACATCTGGAAGTGATTGGATCTATTGATCATAGTTGTTCAATTGATAAATTATGTCTCTAAATATGTCCCATGAGAGTCAGCAGAAAATGTGTATGTAAAGTCATTGTTTGTGGCATTCTAGTGAAACACTATTACCTATGAACTACATAAAACTTGAGGTCATATTGAAGAAATGACACAAATATATCTTGTCCAAGTGTTTTTGTCACATACTTTAGTTGAATCTGATAATATGTTGTATTGCAAATATGTAATAAATCCTATCATTTATATTACGGCTTCATGAATTTATGTATGTATTGTCTATTTCACGTGTCTACAGCAGTTGACATATGGAGGTGTTAAATACTTTTGTTAACTCTAACAATTCTATGATCTACATAGATCTTATTAAAGCACACATTAAAAGTAACTCCATGTAATAAATCCTATCATTTATATTACGGCTTCATGAATTTATGTATGTATTGTCTATTTCACGTGTCTACAGCAGTTGACATATGGAGGTGTTAAATACTTTTGTTAAATCTAACAATTCTATGATCTACATAGATCTTATTAAAGCACACATTAAAAGTAACTCCATGTAATAAATCCTATCATTTATATTACGGCTTCATGAATTTATGTATGTATTGTCTATTTCACGTGTCTACAGCAGTTGACATATGGAGGTGTTAAAATACTTTTGTTAAATCTAACAATTCTATGATCTACATAGATCTTATTAAAGCACACATTAAAAGTTACTCCATGTGGAGTGTAAGTGTATGAATGAGTACTATTATTTAAGTATTATAGCTATAACCTATGAGAACTACACTAAGGCTCAATCTGTCTTAACATATGGAGTGATTGAGTGTACTGAACATAGTTGAGAAACTGCAGGATCCTACTAGTTCATATACAATCCATACATCTTTGATAGTTAAGAATTACATTTTGGTTGCTTTCTGATAGTTAACAGATTTCTGATATCTCATCAACTTGATCTTCAAATTTATAGATTATGATATCATTCTTGATCTTCATTTGAGTGAATTTATCTTCCTCAGATTTTCAGCAGATGTTGAATATGTGCTCCATGATTCCTTCCATCTGTTGTGAAAGTTTCTCGTTTAAAAGCAAAAACGAAAAATTGCCCTCAGAATTGAGACACTATGACATGGACAGTTCCACAGAAAACAAGTTATATAAAACAAATTAATAAAAATCATCCCAAATTTTTAATTTCAAATTCTTTCAAAACAAGAGTGAGGAATACAGCTGGTGATTTCAGCTTCATTTTCTTTGCATGTAGATATATATCATACGTGTTAAGTCTTGGTTCCATATTTGAAAAAATTTAAATGTTGACGTGTCCACATTTGTTGTTGTTTACAGATGATAACATGATTGTGATGATTTAATTCTACCAGTGCATATATATGTATACATACTAGCATATGTAGCCATATGGGGATTGATTATATCCATACACTTATGCTAGATTAATCTTATTGTAAATCTCTCATCAAAATAAGGATCTGACAAATACTTCTTGTAAATCTAACAATGTGATAAACATGTGAGCAAGTGACTCTAAGCGTGGCCTATTAACCAGATGGTAAACTAAATGTATATACACTATATTATCAAAGGCTTATGAGCATATGGAGGTGATTGGATGTATTGACCTTAGTTGAGAAACTACATTAAAGATCAATTTCCTATCACATCCGTGGAGGGATTTCACTACATCTATTACTACTGGCAGAACTACAGAAGATTCTCAGCTTAGAGCAATTCTCTGAGATTAAGAATAGTTTGAACAGCAAATACAAAGTTGCAGCTAATATCAAGGTGTCTACAAAGCTCACACCCAAAGAGAACAACCCACCTCCTTACAAAACAAGGAAAGCCCAACCTAGGCGTTCAAAGAACTCCTGGCTGGACTGTCTAAACTTATTAATTCAAAATAAATGGTTCCAAACTAATTTGTACATGTGAATATACTCCCATTTTTTTATTTATAATACTTTTCTATTGATAAACTATTATTCACTTTATGTGTGCTCCTTTCCTCCTTAGGAGCCTAGCGGTTCCAGTTATCTAACCTTAATCTTTACCAATCCATCCACATTGTTCATGATGGAGAGGATTAATTATCTTGGCATCTTGGACACTATTAAAGAGGAAGCCAAAATGGCTCCCCCTGGGATCTTACCAAAGGATAAATCTATGGATAATTACATAGGCCATACAGTGATATAATCTATCAGATATCACGCTCACTCCTGCGCAAAATTCTGCCTTGGAAAAAGGCCTTACCTTTTGCCCCACTCCAGGTCCCCCTGATAAATAAAAAATTTGGACTGATTTTAAAGACTTCCATAGAAGACTTTGCCTCAGATATCATTTTCATAAGGATAATGGCCATCTTGACCACATCGCTCCTGAGGAGTCAGAACTAGTTGGTTTTCTAGCATCAAACTTGGATGAGAACGAAACCCATATAAGGACATCCATTCCCAATTCAAAGACAAAAGTAATTGGAAACCACCCAATACTCACCAGTCATTGAAAGTCTTTTCATGGGCTTTCTAAAGTGGTCTCCTTAAGGCTCCACCAAAAGCCATTAGACAAACCAACCTCAGCAAACAGCAAACACAGGGACTTGGGGAACTGTCCCAGAACTCTGATATTGTCATCAAAAAGGCTGACAAAGGGTCAGCCATAGTAGTAATGAACACTAATGATTATCTTAGACAAGACTACCGCCAACTCAGTGATCCAGACTTTTACTGCAAGCTTGATCATGACCCCACTCCCAAAATTAAGGAGAAAATTGATAAAACTTTATCTCAAATGAGGGCTAAAGGATTAATTATTGATGACAATTTTGATCACTTCAGCATTGATAATTAGAGTGAAGGTATATTTTATCTTCTCCAAAAAATTCCACAAAGAGGGTATCCCAGGGAGACCCATCTGCAGTTCTGTCAACCATCCAACAAGCAGAATTAGTAAATTTGTTGATGAGCATATTAAAGGATATGTACCCCACATTAAATCATGCATCAGAGACACCCAATATTTTATTACTAAAATAAAATCTATAGGAAGTGTCCCTGAGGGTGCCATATTATGTATCATCCTCACTCTACATTAATATTCTGTATCAAGAAGGGATACTAGCTGTAGCTGAGAAACTGAGATCTGACCCTAGTAAAACACCTATTGCTAAGTTTATTTTGGACTTACTAACATTAGTCCTCCACAATATGAATTTTGAGTTCATTGGAGAACACTTCCTCCAGACTGATGGAACAGCCTTGGGTATCTCTGTGGCCCCAAACTACGCGAACCTGTTCATGGACAGGTTTGAAACTAGAACCCTAGAAGGCTATCACCTGAAACCTTTAATATGGTTAAGATTCATTGATGACTTCTTCATGATATGAACACATGGAGAAGACTGACTTGTAGAATTCATTACCTCCTACATGAATTCTCTACACCAGTCAATCAAATTCACACATGAATTTTGTAAAACTTCTATCAACTTTTTGGACACCACAGTCAAACTCATTGAAAATAGAGAACTAATTACTACCCTATATAATAAACCAACAGATACTCATCTATATCTTCATTATACCAGTGCTCACCAGGAGAGCATCCTTACCAAGGGACCATTCAGTCAATATATCAGATTGAGGCACATATGCGCCTTAAATGAAGACTTTAAGGTGAATGCCAGGAACCTTACTGGGTATTACCTTAAAAGAGGATATCCCCTCAAATCACTGAAAAAACACTTTCAGAGAGCTAACTCCTTCACCCAAGATCAATTGCTAGAGGTTAAAACCAAATCAGAGTCTACAAGACCTGTAATAACTTCAGTCCCCAAAAATCCTAATGTCACCAAACTCATTCACGATAACTGGAACATTATCCAAAATACAGAGGAATTAAATACCATTTTCCCTGATACACCTATAAAAGGCTTTAGAAGACTCCCCAACTTAAGGGACGAACTTACATCTGCGAAGATCAGATTTCCACCCATAGATCCATAGATAATCCCCTCAAACCTAGAGTTATAATCCCTGTTTGTACTAGTCTGGGTAAATGCACATACTGTCCAAAAATTTAAAAAATGGTCTCTGTCACTAGCTTCTTCAGCAAAAGGACATTCTTGTGCAAAAATCTGAGGCAAAAGACCACTGAGGCAGGGAATGTACGAACATCTCAGAAGTGTTCAGAACAAGAACCTTCAAAGTTCAACCCCATTGGCTAGACATTTCTCTAGTCAAGGTCACTCTACTAGGAACATGGAGTTCTCAGTGCTACACAGGATGGGAAGTGAAAGTAACCCAAATGACACTGTAAGTTGCAGAGACCAAGAATTATATTACATTTGGGCATTCCCCACCCTACTCCCCAGCAGGCATTATATATTTGTGTGAGCTGTAGTATCATCTTAATGCACTCCTAACCCAGGTGTCACTTAATTCTTATTATGATAATAAATCATTACTTAATTTTTCACATTCCAGTCTGGTGACAAATTTAAGGAACTAAACAAGGCTTGAAATCTGTCTGCAGAAGCCCTCAAAAATTATTGCCTAAGTTAAAAATTATGGCCTAAGTTTGAACAGTCTGCAGGCATTGCAAACAACATCTATATCAACTGACTCTTCTTTGTTAAAATAAAACCAAAGTTCACATCAAAGCCTTGACTATTTTTCGCATTATGCAAAGACCTAGGGCCATATTTATGAGCAATACTTAGACCATTCCCAACTTAGATTTTAATTATTACTTAGATTTCAAGTCAGAAATTATGAAACTCTAGCGTGACCTTAGTACCTGAATTGATTTTAGCAAATGTTTTAAGGTCATCTTAGAGTTAGGAATTGTCATGATCATGGTTTCATAATAATCACCTTCTCTGTGTGTAATTATTTTTGAAGTCTAGCTTGTTAAATATAATATTGAAAAATAGCTATTGGGCTTGTCAATTACTATATTAAAATATATTTTAAAACTTGTTAGCCCAAGTCCATGAGTGCTAATCTGGCCTTTCACAACATTCCCAGAAGACTCAAAAACAGGTGATACTACAGCCCAGATTCTGAAACAGTTCTTTACAAATGAACTAAAAAATTGACACCTGATGTGAAGTTTACTGAACTGGATAAAGTCCACAGATTGAAAGAAAAATGGGGGAAGAAACCAAGACCAATTGTAGCCAAGCTTCTTCAGTCCAAATGAAAAGAAATAGTGTTGAGGCATGCAAAATCTGGATAAGTCCCAAAAGTTTGGAATAAGTGAACACCTAACTATGGAACTGCAAAATCGCAAGCAGAGTCTGTCAAAAGGCCAAAAACCCAGATGGTTAAATGACAAACTTTTAGTGGAAGATAGATTTATCTCAGCACATCAAGACAAAGTCAGAGATATAAACATGAATGTTGTTGGAACTGAAAGCTAAATCAGCTCCTCCCAAGACGCCACAACTTAGCACTTTTCAAGGTCATGCTATCCCAATCACCTGACAGGATGAAATCATACAAGCCTTACGAGCAGTTCAAGCTGATCCAAGGATAGCTAGAGCTGAACATAATATTTATGCTTACAGATTAGGTGTAAAAGACAATATACTGGAACACTATGGTGTTGATTGTGAATGGGGAGCAGGGAAACTTATAGTATCAGTGCTCAGGAAACAAAATATCTCCAATATTATGGTAGTTTTTACAAGGTGGTTTGGTGGAGTTCATATGGGGCAAAGAGATTCAAATTGGTGAAAGAAGCAGCATCACAGGCACTACAGTTATTAAAGTGACAAAGATGGATATTTAAAATTGTAAGCTTTGGCATATGTGTGAAATTTGTGTGACACTTTTTTCTTTCACTTCATGTTAATACCACTTTGCATTAACTTTAAAGATTACTTGTGAACTTTGTGTGACACTTTTTTCACTGTATGTTAGTACCACTTTGCATGGACTTTAAATATTACTTGTTTTGGACGCAATATTTGATAGCAAATGTTAATTCTAAATTTAAAATATCTTGAATCAAATACAGTCTAGAGGTGCTAAAAACAAAAAAAATTCTCCATTGACAAACTATTAATATGGGTTTAATATATTGGTTAATAAATAATTTTAGAAATAAATTTAGAATGTAAAGATAATGCACTGTAAGTTGTGATGTCAGTACAACCGACCAGATGTCTTAATAGAATAAATGACTTTGTTTTAACTCTATATTATTTTTATGGGTAGAACATGGATATAAATAGTATGGTTGTTGCATCAAAATCTTTGCAGATTGGAATAAAGTTAAACTTAAAGTTTAACATGTATATATTTTGCTATAATTTTGCAGCTGTTTTAAACTTTATCGTAATTCGCAGATGCAAGCTGTGTCCTGTAAGTTCCTATCAGTAAATATTAGAGGCCTAAGAGACAAATCAAAAAGATTAAAAGTTTTTAACTGGGTAAAGGAAATTAAATCGGATGTTATTCTATTTCAAGAAACATTTAGTTTAGAAGAAAATGAAAATGAATGGACAAGAGACTGGGAGGGTAGACAAGTTATCTTCTCGCATGGTACAATACATTCCAGAGGATGCTTAATCACAGTAAATAAGAACTTGGATATTAAAATATTAAACAGAGAAGTTTATGTGAATGGAAGGTAAATATCACTACATGTAGAGATAAAAGGTGAAGAATTTATATCCTTAATGTATATTTACCAAACAGTGCTAATGTGAATGCATATGACATAAATCAAAATAGCAATATAATTATAGGTGGCAATTGGAATATAATACAGCATTTAGCAGATAAACCAAGCATAAACAGAAACAGTGAGGATACCCCTTTAGTAAGATTGAACATATTGATATCACAATTTGATTTGTGTGCTATTTGGTGAGTCAGGAATGTTGCAGTTAAAATTTTCACTAACAGAAAGGCCAGGAGCTCAAAGAGAAGTAGACTAGACTTTTGGTTAATATCTGACATACTCCAGGAATTTATAGCATATTCTGACATTTTACCTAGTATATACTCTGATCACTCAGCCATAGTAGTTGGTTACCAAATGACTCAAGATAGAGACAAAGGAAAAGGTTTTTGGAAATTTAGCTCCTCACACTTGGGTGAACAAAGATATGTTAAATCTTTAAATAAATTGATTGATAAATGGTTAAAAGAGTATGAGGAAGTACAAAGTAAGCAACTTATTTGGGAAATACTAAAGCACGAAATACAAAAATTTACACTCAAATATTTAAAAAAAGAAATCAGAGTGTGCAACTCAAGAAAAAAAAACTAAGAAACAGATTATTAGAATTAGAAAAAATGTTAGATCTACCAAATGAAACTACAGAAAATGAGCTAAATAAAATAAGGAACTCCCTGAAAGAGATAGATGATCATCAATTAAAAAGAGCAATAATAAAATTAAGAGTAAAATGGATAGAATGGATGGAAATTCAAAGTGTTTTTATAACTATTGTAAAAAATATTGGGAAATTAAAAATAAGTCCAGGAGTAATAATTATTAAGCTCAAAGTTCAATAATAAAATGCAAGTAATGAAAAATTCTTCACTGATATGTCAAATATCCCTCAACTTACAAATCAGCAAAAACAAAGCTGTGAAGGCAAGATTTCGATTAATGAATGTACAAAAATTTTAAAAACTTTCTCAGAAAATAAATCTCCTGATAATGATGGCTTGACTTTTGAATTTTCAAACATTTCTGGAATAAAATAAACAAAATTTATTTTATATTTAAGACCTATTTCTCTTTTAAATTTAGATTACAAAATATTGACAAAGGTAACTGGTCAAAAAGAATCCAAATAGTTTTACCAAACATTATTCATGAAAATCAATCTGGCTTTCTATCAGGTAGAAAAATAAAGCATTCAGTCAAACTAATACAAGACATCATAAATTTTACTAAATATATAAAAGTAAAAGGGTACTTTCTATTCATTGACTTTGAGAAAGCTTTTGACTCCATTGAATGGAACTTCATATTTAAGGCTTTGGAGAAGTTTAATTTTGACAATGAACTAATAAAATGGATAAATTATTTTACAATGATGTATATAGTTGCATCATGAATAATGGGAAAACAACTCTATATTTCAAAGTTGGTAGATGAGTTAGACAAGGGGATCCATTATGACCTTTTTTATTTATCATTTGTACTGAACTACTTTCAATCTCAATCAGAAACAATAAGAAACCTAAAGGCATAAAATTAGGAGACACTGAGATAAAGCTAATACAATTTGTCGATGATTTAACCTGTTCTTTTTCTGATATTGAATCAGGAAAAGCAATGTTTGATATACTCCGTAAATTTAAAACTTTCTAAGGCTTAAAAATAAACCAATTTAAAAGTCCAGGTCTGTGCTTAGGAAAAATAAAAGATAGCAGAAATAACTTCTTTGACATAAAATGGATAACAAAACCAGTAAAACTCTTGGGAATATATATTGGATACAATTTTGAGGAAGTAGAAAACCTAAATTTTGCCTCTGCATTGAGTAACTTTGACTGTATCTTAAATCAGTGGAAAGTTAGAAATCTGTCATTAAAACGGAAAGTTTTAATAGTTAAAACAGATTATCCAAATTCATATACTTAAATAAAGTTTTACATGTGCCTGATAAAATCAAACAACAAACTAACAAATAGATATACAGTTTCATATGGAATGGACAAACACAAAAAGTAAATAGAATTTTTTTATGCAGCATAATACCAAGGGAGGTTATAGAATGCATGACTTTGACACAGTTGAGAAGGTTAACAAAATAGTTCGGGTATTATTAGAACTATTGAAAAGCAACACTTTGCTGTGGACAACATTTCTCAAAATAATAACAGGTGGGACAAATTTGGATCTGTTTTTGAGAAGTAATTTTTCAAAACAAATAATTCTAAACTTTGATATACTTCCTCAGTTCTATAAAGCTATGTTCTTAAACTGCATTGAGTTTAAAAACGACAAAAATAATATAAGTAGCAGTCATCATTACGCACATTTAATATGGTATGACAGTTTCATATATGGCCATCATAGTCCAATGGAATACGTTAACAACTGATTGTTTCAAGCCAGACTGTGGTTTTTCAGTGATTTATTTTATCACAATGACAAATTAATACTATTTAGTGTCTGGATGAAAAGAGAGGTGCTAGCCTAAGATTACCTGACATGGAGAATAATAAGAAACGATTCAAATGAAGAAGATAAACCTCTTGTAAATTCCTATAAAGAAATAATAATTTCAATGAAGCTACAACTTTTTAAAAAAATAAAAATAAAACAAATAAAGGATGTTTTCACTCAAAGAGCACTCCACCAAGTTAAATACAAAAATATAATTTACTATAATACATCATATGATCAAACTATCAGTGAGAAAATATTTTTAGAATGCCATACATAATGCCTGTTGAAACTGTATTAAAATACAGTTTACAATAGAAGATACTGTTCAGAATTATGGCAACGAATAAACTTTTACAGAGGCAGGTACAGGATTTTCCGAAAGGGGGGGTGTGAGTTGTCGCATGCATGATCACGGGTAGGGATATTTCATACTTGGACATTTTGTAGTGGGACATATCATGAGGTGTGTGGACAAAATGCTTGTGGACAAAGTGCCAGTTGACAAAACGCCACTCAAAATTGCAAGGGAGGACAAAATGCTGGCCATTTTATAGGATAGGGAGGACAAAATACCAATCTTACTAAAACACTTACTATACATACTGATGGTCAACTGAAAAAGCCTCTAGCAGAAAAAAAGCCTCTGATTTATGAACAGACGGGTGGAACTTTGGAATGACAAGGAAATTACCACCACTTTGACTGCGTCTGGTACTATAAGAACTGCTGTAGGAAGAAAGATATGGAGCAAAATACCGAGGAAAACCTGTGTGAAGAAACTTGTAGACAAGTGTGGCTGTCTTAAACACCATATGCTGTTCAACCGGAAGCCAATGCAATTTCTTAAGCACACAGGTTATGCTAGTGTATCTGCTGGTGTTTGATACAATTCTGGCTGCACTATTTTGGATGCACTGTAATTTACGTAGATTGAACTTAGAGAGGCTCCTGAAAAGTGAGTTGCAGTAATCCAACTGACTACTAACAAGAGCATTAGCCACAAGTACAGAAGCATCATGAGTAAGAAACTGCCTGACATGTCTGAAATCACAGAGTTTCACAAAACAACTTTTGCAGACATTCTGAACATGCTTGGACAAGGAAAAATCTGAATCAAAGGACACTCCCAAATTCTTCACTGAATCAACAGGGCATAGTGGACTTCCCAATATATTAATCGGTGGAAAACATGCTTTCAACTTGTCCCTCTGTCTTTTCAAACCAAAGATGATAAACTCAGTCTTGTCAGGATTCAATTTGAGCTTACTAGTTGACATCCACTCTTTAATATCCTCTAGGCACCTGTTCAGCTGTTCAAAGGTAGCAGATGCATTCTTCTGGGATAAATGTACATAAACTTGACTGTCATCTGCATAAAGATGAAACTTTATTCCTTTATGTTTACCGATGATTAAACTGAGGGGGGTGTGTACAATGAGCGGGCCCAGGACAGAACCTTGGGGGATGCCAAAGATGAGTTTGCAAACAGCAGACAAAGTAGAACCAATTTTTATTGAGTGATAACAGTCTGTTAGATAGGAGGTGAACCATTTCATAACAGAGCCACCGACGCCAAACCAACTACGGAGGCAGCTGAAAAGAGTGGAGTGGTCGATGGTGTCAAAAGCGGCAGACAAGTCGAGCAATACCAAGGCAGTGGGTTCAGCCCAGACATTTTTTATGCAGAGGAGAGCTGTCTCTGTTGAGTGACCAGCTTTATATGCCGATTGGTACAGGTTGTCTAAGTTATGGACATGAATATGTTCTAACAGCTGCTTAGCAACCACACGTTCAACCAATTTTGATATAAAACTGAGGCCAGATACAGGGCAATAATTCTTCAGATTGTCTGAAGGAAGATTAGCCTTTTTAATAAGAAGAGTCACCACAGCAGTTTTGAAAGCTTCGGGGATGCAGCCTACATGAGTGAGCAGTTGACCAGTTTGTTAGCGATGGTAGAAGTATATCATTACATTCCTTGATAAGAAATGTCGGCCAAGGATCTAACAGGCAGGATTTTGTCGGTGAGGTCTTAATTATTTTATCAACATCTTCTTTAGAAACTTGCCTAAAGGCAGTAATTTTTGGAGGATCTGAAGGAGGAGACTCTTGGGATGAGAGTTTTACATCAGAGACCTTGTTGAGCGTTTTATGCAGTGCACCCCATAGTTTTCTAGAGTCATGACTATTGTCTGAAATCAGTTTACTGTAATAGTTAGACTTATCCTTGTTTTCAAGTGCATTGCACCAAGCAATCTGACGACGAAGCCAGCATCTGCTCAGTGGGTTTTTGACCCTACGCCAAGTTCTCTTGAATTGGCGCCTTTGCACGTCGACAAGCATCAGACAACCAATCAGCAGGATCTTTCTTTGTCAGTCTAGATATAAGAGGTGCATGCCTAGAACATTACCCAGATCATGTGCATATTGTTCATAGAGATCAACTACAGCATCCGCTGGAGACTTGACAAAGGAAGTATTTTTGAGATCTGAGCGGAAGTCAGGCATATTTATATTGTGGTACCTTCTGTATTGAACTTTATTTGGGATGTGGGCCATATGAGGAGGGAAGGCAATTAAGCATTTTGCTAGTGCATGATCGGATACAAAATCACAAATTTTGACGTCACAAATAGTATCCTGATCACTGGTGGATAGAATGAGATCCAATGTGTGACCATGCAGATGAGTAGGTTGACTAACTGTTTCAGATCACATGAATCAAGAACGGTCATAACTTTATAACCATCACCATCTGAAACATCAACATGGATATTGAAATCACCACAGATATAGTATGAAGACTTAATAGTTGACAAGAAACCAACAAATGACATAAATTCTTCTAGAAAGTTGATGGAACATGATCCTGGAGGCCGGCAGATGCAGGCAAGAAACAACAAATGGCTTTGAAGCCCAATTGACACCACCATGTTCTCAAATGACTGATAGAAAGGAGACTCTATTTTATGGGGTCTGTAAGAGGATCTAATAAAAAAACCTATACCGCCACCAATACCTGAGGGATGAGGCCTATGAGGAAAAGCAAAATCAGGAGGAGTTATAGACCGTAAAAAGTTGTCAAGGTCATTTGAAGCAACCAGTAGCAGTATCAACAAAAGGCCTCGTCTATTAACCAAGGTTGAAAATTAATCAAAGGAGGACATGATGCATTTGATAATCCAGTGTTGAACCATCCATATCTATGAGCCAATGCAACTGTGAAAAGTTCCACAAAGAGAAGTGCCCGTGGACTAAACATGACTGGTGGTATTGTTCCAAGAATGAGCAATACTCTAAGCTCAACAGTAGGGGGGCCTCATAAAATATGCCCTACAACTCTAATGCAGTCACCAATTCTTTGTCCTGTGTGAGTGATTCCAGTTTTCCCCAGTTTGATTGAGGCTGAGACCTAACTCAGTACACACACAAAATAGTTTAATCCCCTTTGATATAGGAACAGTTTGACAGTGACTCAGGTATAATAACTGTCACTTTAAATAGGTATATTACCCAAGTAGAGGCAGATCTAGGGGTGGGGGACTGGAGGGGGGGCATGGACAGGGATAAAAAGCCCCATGACAAAGGTATCAAACACTGAAAGGGGAGGCGTGTGCCCTCCACACCCCCCTCTAGATCTGCCTCTGTTTTATCCAATTGGGAATAAAGAATAATCCAAATTGTCCTATATGTTATCTGTTCACACAGTAGAACATTTATTTTATGAGTGTCATACTACTAAAAAAATTTTGGGTCAGTGACCTATATGTGGAAAATGTACATTCACAACAAGAATTTTAACATTGGTATATTAGACATCATTTTGGGTATAATCTTCAAAATTTAAAAGGCAATAAATCTTTAAATACAGTAATTTTACAGGCAAAATATATATAAATGTTTTTAAATGAAAAAGCTGTTACAATAATGGGATTCTTAAATTACTTGGATCATTATAATAATATTTCTAAAAAAATGAAAATAACTCCTGAAGAACATATTCCAGCTGTGAACCGGATCTGCATCTGTGCAAAACAGGTGCAGAACCTATGCAAACCAGGGGTGCAACCACAAACTCCAAAAAGTACTTCACTGAGTCTAGATGCAGATAATTCATAGCCTCTGATGAGACTGATCCAAAGAGTTATACAGTTGAAATACAACTGACACACAGTTGATTATATAAGGCACATAGATATTTTATTGAGCCTAGTCTGCCTATAAGCAGGAAGGAGATTTTATTAGTATTTAGCTCCGTCACCAACTGCTAGTCAGACTGATTTCTGTAATGCCTTGTACCTAGTAAACGCAACCCCAGAACCCCCAAGTGGTTGTGACACACCCATCCCAATCACAGGGATATCAGACGGGACATTTCACTACACTCAGTACAATAATATCCGGTACAATACTGGACACCCTCAAAATGAGACCAAAATACTACGCCTGGTATTGCCATGGGCTCATCACTAGCACCAAATTATGCTTAGTTATTTATGGACAGGTTTCAAAACAAACACATCACATGAGTATTGATAAATGTCATCAAACCTGATTCCATGGACTTAATACAATACATATTGATAAGGGTATTTAGTTAAGGACAGATGAACATATAGCTTCTGACCAAGAGGATGGAACACCAATTTCACACCATTCCAAGAATGATGGACACACCCACAGATACATACAGTTCCCTGTGCTAGAAGTAGTGTGCACCAAAATTTGAATTTTCCTACACTTCCAAAACAAAGCGCATTGAGTTGTGTTGGATACTCAAATGACACACTCTGGCCCCAATAGCCATCAACCAATTAGTGTGATTCTTAATGGATATTATCCGGACTATAATGCACTCAGTAATCCAGCCCTTCTTCTTTTCTGTCTTATATACCCATCCATATAAGAACACCAGAAATCCACCAACATAACATATAAAGTTGAATAAGTTGTACTATAAACCAATAATAAATTTGCAAATTAACAACAAAAAGTATTGTTAATGCAATAAATAAAATTTATTCGTTATAATAAAATACAAATAACCAATCAGGGCTTGTATTATCTAAAGATAAACAAGAACTTAAATTAAATTTTGTAATTAATGAATATATTCATTTTATGAGCTAAATTATGAAGAAAAACGTGACACAACAAGCTATTCTCTCGATGATGTCACATCAATACATGGCATCATTTGAATATGACTCATTAATGCCTCCATGACATCACAGTCGTCTCCATGGTATCTATTCATTCTATGATATCACAAAGTCATCCCTATGTTATCTATGTTAAACAATAAAACAAAAACAGATATTGTAATGGAGGAGGGAAAATATAAACGTGTGATCAATACATATAATAAATGTTTATTATGATGAATAAAAGAGACCCAAGTGAGTCCCATGTACTTTTATGTTTGTTTTCTTGTTAGTTTGTATAAGGCTTAAATAAGGTTTAAAATGAAATACTTGCAAACGTTTATGTAAATGTTTTTAAATGTTTCTAAACCATATGTCTAACGTTTATAAACGTTTATAAACATTTTAAAACCTATAAGAGAAAGGTTTAGATAAGGTTGAAATAAAGTTTAAAATGAAATACTTGTAAATGTTTATGGAAACGTTTATAAACGTTTTTAAACCAAAGAAAAGTATGATAATATATTTACACAGTTCCCACCTTAAGTCCAAAGCCACTTATAAAAATAGCATATATTAACATAAATACCAGATACTATTTGTCAAATATCAGTTCCTTTAAAGCTACAACAAAACCTCATACTAAAATAGTATTTCATTTTGACAGATTGATCACATAAAGTGAGATATAAAAGGATATGCTTACCAAAGTTGTTTTCTCAATTCCAAAACAAAATGGCGTAATGGCTATGATGACATCAGCATCGAAATTCAAAATGAGGCGGTTTACAATTAGACCTTTAAAAACATTTATAAACATTTATGAAAGGTTTATATTACCGTGAAACGCCATCTAAACCATTAGAGCAAAAATTGATAAAAAAATTGGTTTATTTTAGGTTTACAAAACGTTTTTAAGGTTTATAAACGTTTATAAACATTTAGAATCTTTGCTGGGTAGTAGACTGAACCTCCCTGTTTAATTTGGAACTTGTTCTTAGTGGGTGAGCTCTGAAAGTTTGTTAGAATAATGGCTTACCATCATTAAAGTTTCAAAAATTTGTTGTTTTTTTCATCTTTACAATCAGTCATACATGTCCCAGATGATAAACTTACAAAGAAAAAGTATGTAAATTATCTGAAAAATTGAAACAGTATGTTAATTGTGTGAGTGGGTCTGAGAATACATATCTACTGGATTTCATACATAAGGTTCTGAACAAGACATATGCTGTTTAAAGCTACTGATGGCCACAATATCATAGTCAGACGTGACTTCAACACTGATTTTTATTATTTCCATGTTTTCATGATAACAAAAAAATTACAATATATAAGAGTAATTAGATTGTGCAGACTTTACGCCATTATATCCACAGACAAACCATCTATCGTGCCACAGGCAATCATTAGGTTTATTTTGTAGCAGCCATTTTGTGAGATTCACAATTAGAAAAAAAACATTTTTCATTTTTTTTTTGGGTCAATATTCCTGGAATTGTAAGATTTATCTCTTTTTTTAAATATTTAAATGGTTTTAGTACTTTCTGAAATAGTAGCACAAAGCTTTTTTAGGGCTTGTATCCTTTAGTATATTAGTGGAGAGATGAAACCATACAATATTGTGATTGTGAGATGTATCAACCATTAAGGGAATCAGCATGCTAAAATGGGGGTGGGGGTACAGATGGATTGAAGAATAAAAGACTGATAGAAGGATGCGCATATTGTCACATTACACAGGTCAAGTTCTGGTTTAAATAGTAATAGGGATTGTATATGAAAATCCCCAACATAAAAATCCCGAATACAATATGATTTATAAATGTTATATTGTCTTTTCATTTATTCATTGCTGCTGAATGATACTCAATTAGTATTACAGGTACCTGCTTCACCAACATAAAAATCCCCAATACAATACCATGCATTTACTAATGTTATATTGTCTTTCAAATTCTCCATTGTTGCTGACTGATGATAAATATAACAGGTAAAGAGACTAGATTTGCATATGATTTACATTAATAAAAAGTAGAAGGACAACTTAGGGTATGTTAGTTTAAAAGTTAGTTGAGAAATATAAGATAAAAATAAGAAAAAAATTATATGAAAAAATAACCAATCACTTTCCAAATAATCATTTATTTCCTGATAAATCTTAGATATTGACTGGAATGAGGGAGAGGTAGAGGAAGTACCTAATAAGACTAGCCATTTCCAAATCACAAGGCAAACTTCATACACAGGTTAAATTGAAAATTTTAATTACTTAAATGTAGCTTTTATAAGCTACAAGCTTACCATGTAGAACTGGATTCACCTATACAGCACTGGGAATTCGGTCAACACTAAACTTCCAAATTTAATAAGTAAATTAAATTTTTATAAGTTAATACCCTATCCAGTGGACAATTGCTAATCTGGTCGGCACAGACCGGCCCGCCAAAACGACAGAAAAAGTCATCTTATATGAGGGCATAATGCCCCCACAAGCTGGCTGGTCCCAGTACTGTGTACTCCCCAGATGGCGCCTCGTACTTCCTTCCTGTCTAGACAAGATGACGTCATAACTCGGAGGTTGGCCGGATTCCTTTTTTGCGGCCTCCTGAGATAGCATTGTGTTCCAATTTTATTGCACTACAATAGCTTACGGAACTGAATGCTGAATCCAACCGTAAGCAGAGGGATTACAGCTGAGACTGGAGGTATTTGTCAATTTTTCTTGGATGTTGAATTGACTAGATTAAAATGTATGTGTTCAAAAAGACCACTCTGAGTCCCACTTACAGTGCTCCGGTTAAAGCAACTGGGCCTGTAAGAAGCCAAAAATCAGAATACTTGAATGCATAACAGTTAGTACCGGTACTGTCTTGATGTCTGGCTTGAAGGAGGAAGTGCAGCCATGCCCACTTAAGTGGAGTATAGCCCCAATTAAGGGTTTAACCACGAATGAAAATAAGCCCTGGGCTTGAAAATATCATGAACTTGTCACCCTTATTATGAGATGGGATCACCTGAATAAGTACTTAACAATAATACATGTTAAATTACTCTAACTGAAACAAAAGATAAAAAACCTTACCAACATTCTGAGGAGGTAGTCCTATACCTAGACCCTGGGATTTAGACTCCTGAAGACTTGGCTGCAGCGGATGTGACCCCTTTCTTTTCCTTCCAAGGATGACTAGTCTAGGACTAAGGGTCTAGGACTTGTTGAGCCACTATTCCTGGACCCAGATACATATTGTTGTTGTCCGATCAAGTAAGGTCTTTAGGCAAAAATTTGTAAATGTGTTGTGAGCTTTCCAGTGACAAGCTTGCATGATTCGATCAACCGAAATCCCACCATAAAGGCCTTAGAGGCCACAAAGGCCCTAATATCATGCTCTTTAACTTGAACCAAGTCCAAAGACTGTTGGTCTGCTTCTTTGTAACAAAGTAGGATAGTTTGTTTTAACCAAAAAGAGAGAGTAGCGGGTCTGATATCTGAGGTATGTCCTTTCTTGAAGTAAATAAAGAGTAGGGATCGAGACCCTCTCAGTACTGGACACAGGATCCTGTCTTCTTTAAATTGTCTATCCACAATGGTAGTCAGAGCAGGGATAGTCACCGGAGACACAGTTTGAGAACCTTCTCTTGCTAGTTGGTTTTTGGCTATGAAGTCTGAAGAGGGGAACAAAGCTACCTTTCCCCAATGGCCTAGATTAGATACTTTGTTTGCAACCCAGGCATGAATTTTGCTGTGGCGCTTGCTAAAGGCCAAAGCTAGCAAGAAAGCAGTTTTAAGTGTAAGATGTTTGAGGTCTGTGTCTTTCATAGGCTCAAAGGGAGCTTTAGTGAGCTCATTAAGAACAACAGAAAGGTTCCACTTTGGGAGATTTCTGGAACCTTTGGGATGATCCCAAAAAAAGCTAGAAAGTAACCTGTTAAGGTCAGAGCTTTGAGAAATATGGAGACCCGCCAGACCCAAGGTGTCAACAATGGCCATTTTATAACCATCAATGATCCATCAATGATCGCCTGTTTAGATCTTGGTACAGATACATAAAGAAGTCTGAGACTTGTTTCACAGATGGAGTGGAGAAATCCACCGAATTTTCTATGCACCATTTCTCAAAAAGGGCCCACTTTGACTTGTAGATGGTACTTATTGATGACCTTTGAGGGGCAGCAATTCTCTCTGCGACTTCCACAGAGAAGCCTTGTTCATGGAACTGTCCACTCCTAGACACCAGGCGTGGAGGTTGAGATGTTGAGGATTGCTGTGAAACAGATAATTGTGGGACTGTTTGAGAAGAGTTGTTGACACTGGTAACTGGAGTGGGATCTCTGTTGAGAGCTGCACTAGGTCCCAAAACCAGGGACACCCTGGCCAGCCTGGGGCTATTACAATGATGAGGCAATTGCATTGCCTGATTTTTTGGATCACCTTGTGAATGACAGCCATGGGAGGGTAAGCATAAGCAGTGAGACACGATCAGTTTATGTTCAGAGCATCTATGTCCCAAGCGTTTTGGTCTGGGACTGGAGATACATTACAATGGAACTTTGTGGTTAGGATGAGTGGCAAATAGATTTACATGAGGAGTGAACCACTTTTGACAGATCTGTTTGAACACCTGCGAATGCAGTGACCATTCTGTTGATTGGACTTGGTTCGACCTGGACAGAAGGTCAGCCATCACATTCAGGCAACCTAGAATGTGCCTGGCTCTTAGAGTTGTATGGTAATGATGGCACCAGGTCATGATGTTCCATAGAAGAGCACATGAAAATGATGAAAATACTGTGGATTCCTCCTGTTTGTGTAGGCTACTACTGTCGAGTTGTCTGTAGCAACCAACACTGTTTGGTTTTGGCACTGGTCCTTGAACCTTTTGAGGGCCAGAGATACCGCCTTTAACTCTAGAACATTTATGTGTATTATTTTGCCACCACTCTAGGTGAGCTAAAATGGTCTCTGACCAAGGAAGTTGTCCAATGACTGAGGATATCTCCATTTATGTGTATTATTTTGCCACCACTTTAGGTGAGCTGAAATGGTCTCTGACCAAGGAAGGAGGTTGTGCAATGACTGAGGATATCTCCAGTGCTCCTTGAGGTGAAACTGGAAGGGCATCATGTGAAGGCGTCCCTCCAGGACCATCTTCTCCGTTGAGGTGAGCAACCCAATTAGTGACATCAAACATCTTGCAGCCAAAATATGTTTTGACTTTAAGCATAGGATCAAATCTTGAAGATTGAGCTATCTCTCTTGAGTGGGTTTTACAAGGGCTGAATCTAGGTGGTATTCATAGCCCGCAAACGAAAACACCTGAGTCGGTTTGAGTTCGGACTTCTGATTTATTATCCAGCCTAAGGACTGTGTCAGGTCTATCATGGTCTGAGTGTTCCCTTGTGCTTCCTTCTGAGACTGGGACCTGATAAGCCAGTCGTCCAAGTATTGGTGAAGCCTGACTCCCCTTGTAAGGGTGATCAGTTTCACTTCTACAATCATTGTAAAGACCTGTGGAGCCGTGGCTAGGCCATAAGGGAGGGAGGTGAACTGGAACACCAGTGAATTGTGGCAAAACCTTAAGTATTTCCTTGAGTTTTGGTGTATGGGGATGTGATGATAGGCGTCAGACAAATCTATCGATGACACTCATTCCCCTGGAATCAGAGAGGCCCTGATGGATTCTTGGAGTTTCCATTTTGAGCCTTTCTACAACCACGATGGCATTGAGTCTGCTAAGGTCTATCACTGGCCTCCACCTGTGGTGAGGCTTGGGGACTAGAAACAGGCGACTGTAAAATGCAAGAGATTTTACATTTTGCGTTCTTTGACAGAAGAGACTGGATACAAGTGGCCAGAGCTTGATGTTTTTGATGGGTCTTGTATTCTGAGTAAATCTTGGAAACTATGGCTAATTTTGGATTTGAGATGAATGGTAGAATACTAGAATGTAACCATGGCAATAATGTTTAACACATTATTTGAACATTTGTTTGTTTGCTAGTCTCTTCTAAAAGAACGGAGGTGACCTCCTAATGGTGGACCGAGGGAGGCTTTTAAGGAGTCATTGGAAGGAGGGGTTTCCATGCCCTCATCCCCTTAAGTGAGGTCGAAAACGACCTCTGGAGCCTCTGTTAATCGATTTCCCCTACCTCAGGAAAACGATTGGTAACTGCTTGGAGTGGATTGTCCCCATATGGACGTTTTCTGATCCACCCCCGCTTCCGAGTACTTATTCATAGTTTTAAACTTGTCTCTAAGAGGTTGCATTGTCTCTAACATAGAAACCTGAAACACCCCCATTTGTTGTTGAAGTTGGATGTTAAGATGTGCACCCAGGCTTTTTTCTGACTTGCTTTCAATTCTGTTTTGTAAAGCCGTGCCTGGAGTGGGTGTTTGAGGAGTTTGAAGTTTCAAAATGTAAGGGTTGGGGGCGTGTAGGCGATGAATATAATTGCTCTGCAGTGTCTTCTAGGTCTGCATGGGAGCCTGAGAACACCTCCACATCATCCCCAACAAATCTAGTTCATCTTTTGAAGTGTTGGCCACCTTTTGTTTCCGAACATATATTTTGAGAAGCTGTTCATCAGTAAAAGAGTCATCACCCTTGCCAGCTTCTCTACAAGAGGGACAGTAGTTGTGCAGGTCAAAAGGTAAACAGAAGTGACAACACTTCAATGATCTTGGTTTATTTGTGCTGGCTTGGTGGGAGGACATTTTTACAGCAATATTGTCAAAACAATCCGAACCTGAAAACTCACAACACAAATAAAGGAAAAACACTTATCCTGTAAAGTTGAAAATGATACAGAATGTACTATGACAATTAATAAAGCAAATGGTTAATTAAAAATATCTGCAACAATATGTATATCCAGAGAATTCCAGTAAAATATCAGTGAGCAAAAATAAAACGCTTCCTAGTCACGCATCCAACGAGAAAGGAGGCTTCAACGAAAGTACACTACAGGGTTCACCTACAGCATTGGAAATTCGGTCAACACTAAACATCTATTTTTCTTGGACGTTAGCCGGATTCCTTGTGGCCTCAAGAGATAGCATTCAGTTCCACATGGTAAGCTATTGTCCATAAATTTGTGTCTTTGTGAGCATTTTTGAGACCTAAAGGTGACTTTAAAATTAAAGCTACAGACTCAAACTTTTACAGACTAAGAATATGTATAGCATTTATGGTGACTTTTATCTGGGGATATAATGATCAAGTGGAGGGGCCATGGTGGCACAGTTGTAACACACTCGTCTCCCACCTCTGAGGCCAGCGGTTCAAACCCTGGGCCTTATGTGGGAAAGTTGGTACTTCCTTACCGATGGTTGGCAGTTTACAATGCAGAACCTTGACCAACTGTATGTACTGGTTTCCTCTGCTCACCAAACTACCCATTGTGATATGACCTGTACAGTGTTGAAACTGATGTAAAACCCCAAAGACATAAATTAAAAAAATAGCATCAGAGATGTCCGTACCCCACAGCCTGGGGAAATAGTTTTCAACACCATGAGATATAGAAGTAGTGAAACAGTACACAGATTGGATACTTTCAGAGCAGTGTCAGTGTCCAAGTAATGCTTAAGTAGAGAAAATAACATCTAAGAGAAAGAAACTACATGTAAAGATTAAGTATTAAAACAGGACAAATCTGTCAACTAAAAATTACGAAGCTTTAAGACTTCTCCCATTTTGATATTCATTTGTATGATCGAATTATGGTTTGCAAGTTTTGAATATTACCCATACATATGTGGCAATACATGCTTTTGTGTGGAGTTCGGGCAAAACCTGTGGCTCACTTGATGCAATACCATCTGTTACAATGGAAAGTTGCAAAAGTAAAACATTTAATGAATTCTAATATGACTTTAACAGTGCTTAATCTACATCAAAAGACACCCAAAGGTGCAACAACCAAGATTCAAGTAAAAGATATAAGAGAAATAAGAGAGATAAATTACAGTATTAGATATCCATGTAGAGAGATAAAATAGCATCAGATATGCAAGATCAAATATAACAAATATATATATCACATATAACACCCGACCAATGTCCCTACCAAATATCAACTTCCAACCACCTTATGGTTTCCGAAATATAGCCCAGGCAAGGCATTATAGGTCAAGGTCACTACGGCAAGGTCAAACGTCAAATCAAGGTCACACCATGACATTTTACATGTGCACACCCTAGCCAATGTCCCTACCAAGTATCAACTTCCTACACCTTACAGTTTCCGAGATATAGCCCGGACAAGACTTTATAGGTCAAGGTCATTACAGAAAGGTCAAAGGTCACATCAAGGTCAGACCATGATGTTGCACACCTACATCCCCTAACCAATGTCCCTACCAAGTATCAACTTCCTACACCTTACGGTTTCCGAGATATAGCCTGGACAAGAATTTATAGGTCAAGGTCACTACGGCAAGGTCAAAGGTCAAATCAAGGTCACACCATGACGTTGCACGCCTACATCCCTACCACGTATCAACTTCCTACACCTTACGGTTTCCGAGATATAGCCCGGACAAGATTTTATAGGTCAAGGTCACTACGGCAAGGTCGAAGGTCAAATCAAGGTTAGACCATGACGTTGCACACCTACACCCCCTAACCAATGTCCTACCAAGTATCAACTTCCTACACCTTACGGTTTCCGAGATATAGCCTGGACAAGATTTTCAAACTCAAGGTCACTACGGCAAGGTTAAAGGTCAAATCACGGTCAGACCATGACGTTGCACACATACACATCCTAACCAATGTCCCTACCAAGTATCAACTTCCTACACCTTACGGTTCCTGAGAAACAGCCCGGACAAACTTTTTTCCGCCACCCGCCTGCCCACCCGCCCATCCGGACACCATGGGTGAAAACAATACCCCGACAGCCTTTAAGGGCTGTGGGGTAAAAATGCTCTGAACAAGGTTGCCTTGAAGTCACACACTTTGGAGAATGCAGCATGGAGAGTTCTTTCTTCTGCTGGTACATGAAAAGGAACAGGAAAAACACAGGAGAAAGTGATAAAAACTCCTTTATTTTATGTCTGGATATGTAATACTGATGAACAATGCTTTAACTGATATCATGTTTCTCAACAGAATCTACTTGCCTAAAAATACATAACACTTTTTTCAAATTTTGTTTGAGGTTTCTTAATTCTAGTGCTTACCAGCATGGCATTAAATAGTTAGTATAGAAGAGTTTACATGCTGTGACAGTGGTACCCAATTTTCAGTAAAATAGAAATAGTTTACAATAACCTAAACATTGGTAATTTCCTGTTTTATGTTGCATGTGCAAAATCCTGAGCAGTTCAACTACAATATTTACGACATTTATTAGATCTAAGGCTGTATGAGAGCTGATGTCAGTTTTTGAAGCAATGTAACACAATCTTATTAGATCTAAATTCCAAGTCGATATCAATGATTACAATCTAACACAATCAACAAGATACACTTGCAGTATGATTTTGTACTGTCTCATTAGATCTTAATTTCAAGTTAAAGCAAACACAAAAACAAATGAGACTGACAAAAGCAGTCAACAAAAATACGATCAAAATGATCAACAGATAGAAGAATACTGACAAAAAAGAAGAAAAGAAGAGACATTACAAAACAAATCAAGATTTGTAACATTCTGACAAATTAGGATGTGTATATTAAGGATATACATAATGAAAAATAAATTAGGCGTTGTAACATCTGTTTTACTCTGACATAAAACTAAAGTATGAACCTATACATAACTGCAAAGATGTGAAGACAATAAAATCACCCTACTAATGATAAAGAACAGTTACATAACTTAATCTACAGAGTAAAACTAAAACATTACTTCTCATCCACAATCTTACAATGGAATATGTTTATCCAAAATATTCTAGCTTACTACACAGACTCAGGAAGTTCTAAAGGTTTTGACAGACCCAATGCAGATGATATCCATAGAGACAACATATATCCTTCATAGACACATGGGTTAACCTTTAGTATAAATATACTATTAATAGTTAGAGAGTTTTTCAATACCACATATACGGTAAAGTTTGAACCACATATATGCAGTTATTTGAAAATACTATTTAAAATCATATTTTGTAATGTCCATGTTATATCGTAAGCATTGTGCTTTATTCTGGTATAGTACATTGTAGCAGAAGCTTACAGTTCTTTGTGCAAATTAACATCAAAAGGCATTGCTTCACCAGTTGCAAAATTAATCAATTGAGAAAATTAGAGAAATATTTTCAAGGTGAAAATACATCTTGTTTTAGGTCTAATACTGGCAATAACAATAAACCCAAGTTTATGAATATGTTACAAAAAAAAAATTAAAAACTAAATTTACTGAATTATTATAAACAACCATAAACTCGTCATTTATCAGTAATGTATTGATTACATATCACTGTGCTCACATAAAACCATAATGACACTGATTCAAAAGATGTTTAAAACCACAGAAATGTTTGAATAGACAATAACACAGCCAATAACAAAGTCGTAGTGCAATGTGTTCAGTGAATATGTGCCACAAGTAGAACCCTGCCTGAGGTAACATCTACACTATGAATACAAGCAATAAAAAACCTGTGTAACTGAAAGATCTAAGATTTGTGTAACTGCAATAAACAGAAAATTGGTAGATAACACTTATATTTACAGATCTCTTCTCCAAGGAATTAGACCTTAGTATAATATACACAAGAATAACATGACAGTTTAATGGACAAAGTATATGATAAAAATGTTATCACAAAGATAATTTCTAAAAAAATACTTACAATTTTCAAATAAATGACTATGTAACATATTAAATTTAAAACCTCTATCACTATAAGTGGTAAATGAGAGAAAAACTGGACTTACCAGTTACAACTTAATAGTCTATAATGAGTCTCCATTAAATGAATTTCTGAAAAAGCAACAGAGATTACATAAGCATCTGGTTTAAATAATTACCTCCTGCACATAAATACATTTTTGATCAAATTTGAGCTTGATCCATGTATATTACCAATAAACACAACAAAAACCAAAATTGTCACTGCACTCTAAATCAACCAGCCAAAACAAAGGACTTCTTCCAACATTTAAAAAATCATTTTGCAAAGATAATCTCTTGAGAATTATATAACTAATTATTTATAAAATAAACAAGACCATTGCCGTGGTGTGTATCTCCCGCCAAGCATTAAAGGGGAAGAAACACCTTTTCTGAGATATTCACAATTTTTCATTTTCCGCTAAAATCCAAGATGGCCGCCAAAAGTGGCGAAAACTGAAATTTTTCCCCTAGGCACAGAATACTCTTGTACTACACTGTGGGTCAAAAATTCGCTCGAAATTGCTCTATCTCTTACCATTTCGAAGATATTTTCAATGTTTTATTTTCCGCTAAAATCCAAGATGGACGCCAAAAGTGGCGAAAATTGAAATTTTTCCCCTTTGCATAGGATACTCTTGTACTACACTGTGGGTCAAAAATTCGCTCAAAATCGCTCTATCTCTTATGATTTTCGAGATATTCACACTTTTTCATTTTCCGCTAAAATCCAAGATGGCTGCCAAAAGTGGCGAAAATTGAAATTTTTCCCCTTTGCATAGGATACTCTTGTACTACCCTGTGGGTCAAAAATTCACTGGAAATCGCTCTATCTCGTACGGTTTTCGAGATATTCACACTTTTTCATTTTCCCGCAAAAATACAAGATGGCCGCCAGAAGTGGCGAAAATTGAAATTTTTCCCCTTTGTACAGGATACTCTTGTACTACCCTGTGGGTCAAAAATTCGCTCGAAATCGCTCTATCTCTTACGGTTTTTGAGATATTCACACTTTTTCATTTTCCGCTAAAATCCAAGATGGCCACCAAAAGTGGCGAAAACTGAAATTTTTCCCCTTAGCATAGGATACTCTTTTACTACCCTGTGGGTCAAGAATTTGCTCGAAATCGCTCTATCTCTTATGGTTTTCGAGATATTTGTGATTTTTTCACATTTCCACTAAAAGTAGCAATAAAGTAGCCATTACTCACTGGTACATTGAGCAACAGGTGTGAAACTTAAATATGTCACAGTTCACAAAAAAGTAGATGAACAACTTATTTGAGAGAAATTGTGTAGCTGCAATACTTTTGAAGATATAGGCCATTTACTCATTATGGTTACCATTAAAATGTGACAAAGTAGCTATTACTCACTTAGCTATGGAGATACACTTCCAAACTACTGACCATGTTGTAGCTGTGGAGAAAGTATCTGAACAACATATGGAACAAAATACACTACATGCAATAGTTTGAGAGTTATAAGTCATATAGTTATATTAGGTAAAAGTGCTATTACTCACTCAAAAATAGGCCAAAGTTCACCAAACCTAAAAAATATTGAAGAGCGTAAAAATTCATTAGGACAAGTAATTTACCAAAAATGTGTAACTGTAGTAGTTTCAGAGAAAAGTGTGTGACACTCTCACGCATGCACGTACACACACGCATGGTGCAAATTATAATCTCCCGCCGGCAAGCCGGGCGGGAGATAACAAACAAGAATAAATAAACAAAAACATCAACAAAACATGAACACAAACATAAAATAGCATCACTGCGTTTTTTTCTTGTCACACCCTGATTAATTTTGTGATACTTAACATTTTGAAACATATTAAAGACACAAACAAAGTCCACAGTCAGAGAAAGTAACAAAACTTTAAGCAAATAAATCCACACTGGTGTTGGTATTGAAGTGAAATTTCAATGATAGAATAAAATTTCAATTTGGATTCTCTTAATATTAATCAATATTGAAATATTACTGCTCTCAATAAATGCTTCCCTTTACAACTAAAGTCATGAACAATACACTGATAGGGTATTTTCAGTAATATTCTATAATATTTTATAATCATCATAGTTTTCATGAAGCATTGCAGTAATACATCAAAATAGCAGGAGTTTGATTTTTTTTTTTATATTTAGTAGGTTTAAATTACCAGACACTGTTGAGAAAACTGATTATAAATTTAATGGCAATGGCATTTAAACTGATATTTGCAACATCGATATTGAAATTCAGAACTATTATAGATCAATATTGAAATGTTTTACCAACACTAATCAGCATGTAGAGTATACATTAACTTAACATTGCTAAATATTGAAAAGACCTAAGTACAGACTCCCAGTTATCCAAACATGCTGGTGGAGAGACTTCGTTCATATAATAGAAGGTTTATACACAGCAGTGTAAAACAGGAAGAAATACTGAATTTTTGAGAGTAAAAATATGAATGTCAAATTGAACAGATGTTTGGATAATATAAGTTCTCCTGTAATAAATTATCAGTTATTACAGGAGGATCTCTATGTGTGCATACAATTTTTGCATACCGGTACATGTATATCATTTTTTTTATCCAATTACTGTGCACTAGACTTTTTGTCAGTGTGGTAACACTGAAAAAAGATTTCATACATTTAACGATATATGGTACTTTCTTATAAGATATGCTTTCAAACTGTGTATTTATTCTCGTCAGTAAAAACTGGAAAATTATTCATGCAATTTTTTTTTAAATTTAAAAATTAAGTTATTTTTTTTACTAGCTAATATTTCCATTGTTGCTTCGTATCTTTTAGATTCAAGTCATATTCAAATCATATCACAAGAGGCAATATTTACACCTTCATGGAACATATTGGTAAGAATATAAACATAGCTTCAGACTTCTTGCATAGATTAAATAGTAACAACTGTACCAGGGATATGTCAAACAGTAACACCTTAAAATCAAGTGATATTTTGCAACAGAATATTTGTTGTGAAAACCAACAAAAATAAAACACTGTTACAATCACAGCAGAATACAATCATTTACAACAAACACAGAACATGTACAGCTCTAAAGATCAACTCATCATACTTTAATCAATCCAATGAAATTGTGACTTATTTTTGCTTTCACCCTTTTTCTGTATAAAAACTTTAGTTAATTTTTTTTAATGTCTGTTTGAACAGCAGAGGTCACACCAGGTCAGACTGGCATGTTGTTCTTATGGTATGGATATGAACTCATAACCATGTCAGAGCAAAGTGACTTAATGCCAAAGGTCAAATTTGAGGTCATATTGGGACCGGTCGTCAGCATTTGTCACTTGTGGGAGTCAGACCCACACACAGAGGCGACAGCCTGTGATTGTAGATGCTGAACCTGCTAACCCACTAGGTCATTGTGACTGAATGTCAAACTTATCAACCAGTCAGTCAGTAATGCCTCAGATATTAAAATGACAAACTTGCCAGTTCAGTCTTTCAGCAACCAATAGTACAGATAATATAATGATAGAAATAAAGGAATTAAGCAATAAAGTGAATAATGCAAAAAAAAAAAGAAAAAAAACTGACTTCAAATGAGTTAAACATCAAAAAGGGATACAGAGGTAACATTATGATTATTTAGTATTTAGTATTTTTTTAGTTTTTGACAAACACTTCAGCTTATCCACCGTTATAGTTATAATCACAAAAATGGTATTCTTGTATTTGAGGGAATATTTTTCTACCTACTCGGAGTAACATTCTTAAAAATAGATTAAAATATATGAAATTCACAAGTGTGGACACAGACATCTTGAAATAAACAGCAAGGAAATTCAGGTTTCACTATCAATTGTGCTTACTGTCTTTGTTGGCCTTAAAGTGGATAGGCAAAGAAATCCATTTTCATATATTGCAAAACAAGACTGTTTATAACAAACATTACATTTCAAACACAGACATGACTCCTACTGCTATAACTTTATTTATTTATCACACATTCTCAAAAGAGACCTGCTTTCCCACCACAAGCGGATGCCTTTATTTTGACATTATATACACAGTCCTGTAAAATTTCAGGTAAATTGCAATTACTCTCCTTATCTCCTTCAAACTTGAGTGTGAAAATTAATTAAGGAGAAATATACTCGGTGGTTTACACATAGATATTTTGCAGTTGCTCTTGATATTGGTTTTCAGTTATAATATATGAACTTTATGAACACAGAACTTGGACTTGGTGTAGAAAGTCAAATTCTACTCAAGGTTTAGTGTTGAAAGTCTTGGTTTGTAAAGACTTATAAAACTGAATCACATATCGTCAGACATCTTTGGCTGTATAGACTCATTGAAATATTTACATATTAAAACCCCAGCTTGTATGTCAATGATAATCAACCAAAAGGAGAATACTTTGGTCTCTTATCAGGTAAACCTGGACAATACAGAGAAGTACAAAATAACAACAGGACTCCTATATTCATTTCTATACATACAGTTATCCATTTCTATAATATATTCTCCTATTATCTTCAATGGGTAGTTCTAAATAGACGTGTTTAAAAGTACAAATAAAAATCACAAAGGCAGAGCCAACCTCCCTTCATAACTGCAATAAAGTGTAACACCAGAACTGTGGTCATTGCAAATACTTAACAATATGTTCCAAACATGTGCCATCACAATATGTGTTATGCATGACACAGACTCCCTCTACTGATAGAGAGGTGGCTTTTTGCCTTTCTGAAAAGTAAATACATTGCCAAGACATCCTGCATATTGCTTCACATCTTGCCATAAACTAGAACAATTTAGGTACCTCAGTAACAGCATACGTGCTGGATGAAATCAAGCATACCAGTATCCTGTGAAATTAGCTCCTGTCAAATAAGTTCCTGTAACCCATTTCTATGCTGTCACGCATGTGTACCAATTGGATCACTGGTGATTATTATGTACACTTATGCATATTGCACTTATTGCAATCACGGTACCTCATTAGTAAAAATTTGGTCATTATGGAAGGGATTAACAGAGAGTGATGTGATATGTATCCTGTATATCAAAAGACAAACTCAATGGTAACAGGCTAATCAGTTCACTAACTATACAGCATCTGATGTGAAGATACATATGTTACCATAAAGTAGTGTACCCACTGCTCAGTAATTTTCATGAAATTCCTGAATATTTTACAAACACAGAGGATGTAACTATAAAACAGAGGTTGACAAAAGGCAAGTCAAAAACCAGCTCCAGTCTAACATAAAATGTCATACACTTTAGTGGAACTTTTTTTGCTGATTATTGGCTGATTTCCTTTTGTGAATACAGAAAGTCTTGTTTTATTTATGTAAGTAAAATTAATGTATTTCTAAAAGTCATCAAACTGGGCCAGTATCTGAGACGGCACGTGTATAACATTGGTTGGCTCCTCTGGATAATCTTCAAAACATGAGGTGTCCCCAGCATGAGCAACTTTTGGAACAATAGGTGGCTGAAACGACACAAAGATACAGGCATTTTAAAGACACATCAGCCATTTAACTGAGTTTGTCACAATCCAGTATTATCAACATACGAGGTTACTGTAGTGTACATTAAAACTTTTGGAAAACTAGGTGACTGAAAAAGATAAAAAGACAACATTTTAAAAACACAAGGATGATTTTGATTGAGGAATCTCTGCAAGATAATTCTGGACCAAATCATTATTGTTTTCACAGCTCTCCCATTTTATAAGCATATTTAAGGTAGCTACTCTGACAGCCAGGCACCTCAAATAAATACACATACTAACACTGAGTAAGAAAGGAAAACACCCATATCTTTGTATATTTATTATGTCCACCCCCCTGGGGGGTGGATATATTATTTTTGCTTTTTTCGCCGTCCGATGTCCGATGTCCGGCGTCCGATGTCCGGCGTCACGCATGGTTTCCGCTCATTTAAAGGAAAAGTATTAGAGCTATTGTCACCAAATTTGGTATGCAGGCTTATTGGGTCAGTAGCTTGCTTGGGATTGCTTTTGGCTGTTGTACCTCTTTTGCTTACTGAGTAATACTTAAGTACAGCTATTTTCAGTACCCATTGGTTTCCGTGCATTTAAGCCAAAATAATTAAAGATATTTTACTACAATTTTGAATACAAGATTGTTATGTCCATAGCTCGCTTGGTATTGTATTTGGGACTGATAGCTTTGTCAGTGCATGAGTAATAGCCATTTAGGTACTTCATTGTGTATTTTCAGTACTACTTTTGAGTAATTTGCTAATATCTCAGAAACCGTAAGAGATAGAGCGATTTCGTCGAAATTTTCGACCCACAGGGTATCTAAGGAATGTAATATTTGCAATTTTCAAAAAATTTTCCCCTCCCCAAAAATGGCGGCCATTTTGAATTTTCGAATTTTTGCCAAAAATGGCAAAACACAAATTTGCTTCTATCTCCTTAACCGTGCGAGATAGAGCGATTTCGGCGAAATTTTCGACGCACAGGGTATCTAAGCAATGCAATCTTTGCAATTTTCCAAAAATTTTCCCCTCCCCAAAAATGGCGGCCATTTTGAATTTTCGAATTTTTGCCAAAAATGGCAAAACACTAATTTGCTTCTATCTCCTTAACCGTGCGAGATAGAGTGATTTCGGCGAAATTTTCGACCCACAGGGTATCTAAGGAATGCAATCTTTGCAATTTTCCAAAAATTTTCCCCTCCCCAAAAATGGCGGCCATTTTGAATTTTCAAATTTTTGTCAAAAATGGCAAAACACAAATTTGCTTCTATCTCCTTAACCATGCGAGATAGAGCGATTTCGTCGAAATTTTGAACCCACAGGGTATCTAAGGAATGTGATCTTTGCAATTTTCAAAAAATTTTCCCCTCCCCAAAAATGGCAGCCATTTTGAATTTTCGAATTTTTGCCCAAAATGGAAAAACACAAACTGGCCTTAACCGTGCAAAATAGAGTTATTTCGTTGAAATTTTCGACCCATAGGGTATCTAAGAAATGTACTCTTGGCAATTTTCAAAAAAATTTCCTTTTCCCAAAAATGGCGGCCATTTTGAATTTTCAAATTTTTGCCAAAAATAGAAAAACAGGAATTTGCTTCTATCTTCTTAACCGTGCCAGATAGAGTGATTTCGTCAAAATTTTCAACCCAACCAATGCAAAAAGGCATGAAGCTGAAATAATTTACATCTACACTAACAAATATTTAAGCATCATTGATATATTTTACAAATGAAACAGGGTCTTGTAAGACTACTGTACAATTTGGGCAAAAGGTTCATGGGTGGACATTACACATGATAATGTGTGTTCTTCTATGCTATCCTGTTTCTATTCGCATCTACTATCAACAGGGCGGCCTATTTCTAGTTTTATTTTTGTTTTATGCCTCGTTCAACAGTCAGGGTCATATTGCGACTGGTAGTTTACAGGTGGAGAAACCAGTGCATACTAGTTGGTCAAGATTCTACACTTTACAACACCAGGCATCGGCAAGCAACCACCAACTTTCCAACATGAAGTGCCCGGGACGAGATTTGAATTGGCGACCTCAGAGGTTGAAGGAGAGCACTCTTACCGCTACACCACCCCCATATCTTTGTAAATGTAATTTTTGAGTGTAATTTACAGTGAATTCATGATTTTTGTAAAAATATTATTCCTATCTAACCCAGATGGGCTGCTTGCCTGTGAGTTAATTGTAAATATCACACACTTTGATTTTTCTAACTTTTTATTTTTGTAAATCCGAAAAATATTAGCGAGAGACACAGAACTAATTGACACAGTTTAAGGTAGTTGTCTACCTTTAAAATATACCAATATTTTTTGTTGTAATAACCACCAACCTTTTCAAAAAATGCATAACTTTATTACAAAAATTACAGTATGCAAACATATTTTTAATCACATGAGGTTGTAGGGGGACCAAAACAAAACACGCAGCTTATATAAGCAGTATGAATAGGGTCTAGGCTTGCAGTTAAACACAAGTTTCGTCCTAAATATACACACCATTTCATACACAGATTATGTCCATAGTGTCATTAGCAATAAAATGCCACAATAAGCTGGGACTTTTAAACATATTTACTGTATCTGGCTATTTTTTGCAGTGCGACAGCATTAAATTCACAGTATATATTTATTTATTTATTTGGGGCTTTATGTCGCTTTCAACACTGTACAGGTCATATCACGACGGGTAGTTGGAAGGGCAGAGGAAACCAGTACATACAGTTTGTCAGGGTTCTGTACTGTAAACTGCCGACCAATGGCTAGCAGCTACCAGCTTTCCCACTTGAGGTCATGCCGGGAACCGAACCCTGGCCTCAGAGGTGAGAGGCGAGAGTGTTACCACTTAAATTCACAGTATAATTATACTAAGTGGTAAATGCTACATGCTGATACACAGGTTACTATGGACTGATGGGTAATTGGGCATTAAGTTCTTCTTGACCAAGAGCAAGTGTGGTGTGAGGAAAAAACACAGCAGGATCATCATTATGACTCTGAATTCTCAATTCTAATGATTTAAAAGCTAAACCTGATAGTTTCAAAACTCACACCAAATCGATCTGATCCCATCCCGTATACAAAAGTTAATGGCAAACTTTCCAGATCCAATAGACATGTAACTCATAAATTTTACAGGTCTGTAGCTAAAGTTGCAAGTCCCTACTTCAATGTAGATTAAATCATTATTGAGTGTCAAAATTGACCAAGTGGCAAGTGCTAAATAACATTGTTAATGTTATTTTCTATCAACATAATGGCAAGAACATTCTGTTGGTTCTAGTTTAGAAAAAAAATATGAAAATATATGAATAGTTTTTAGGACATCCAGTCAAAACCATAAGTCCAAGTTGGAGTTTTACTTCACGTTCAACAGCCAGGGTCATATTGGGGCAAGTCTTCAGCTTTTTTACAGAATGTGAGTGGAACCCACATAGAGGTGACAGCCTGTGATTAGATGCCAAACCTGCTAACCCACTAGGACGTTTTCAGGACATCCCGACCTGTAGCCCTAAAAAGATACAGGTGTGTACCAATTGTTACCAGTCTCAGACAGGCTGATATGTGTTAATTTCGTACACTGATCCCATGCAGTCTGAAGCAGTCAATGTATGTCAGTTCCAGTTTTATCACTGGATCAGATTAGAATGGATTATATAATCACGGATGAATACAGGCATTAATACATGACAGGCGCTGGCGCTTTAGTTAAATCTCAAACATGCAGAAGTTTGGGGTGTTGGAAAGAGCACAACTGATTCATTCTGATTTTAAACTCGTCTTTTTTGTGCTTTAAAAATTGAATGCAATGCATTCAAATTCTCCAGGATCAAAGCACTGAGATGTACACAGATCACACAGTTGTTTCAAAAGTATTTTTGTCAGGATTTTCCTTGACAAGAACACACAGTGAAACATGTATTTGAACAGCACAGTATACATGCTAGCACAGGGAACCAGTTGCATGATCAGAATTGTAAATAACAAGCAATCACTGACCGCATAAAATTGTGTAACGACTATCTGATATCAATAAACCAACAAGGCTCAAAAGACAAAGACCATGCCGTAAAGCAAGACATATACACTGTACACATTGCACTCACTAAATCTAATACCACTGCAAGAGGACACTGCAGCTACACTTGACCAGGGATTATATTTAGAAAGAGTTTTAATCTAACCTTAAAGAAAGCCAAAATATATATCAATCCAAAACAAGATGTTCAGATATGAAAAAAAGGTGAAGAAATGTTCAATGTGGGAGTAGAAATAAGGAAGTTATAATTTTAACTCTGGGTTTATGATATATACTATCAATACCTAATGATCCAACAAAAATTAAATAAAAAAATGTTTTGTATGCTTTTGATTTTGGTATGTGTGTGGACAAGGTATGTCAAAGTAGTTACTTTATTACAGGATCATTTCATTTCATTATTGGTGCCTTAATCCTTAAAAAAGAATCTTTCCTTATAAAACAAATTATCCTTTCTTTCAAACAATTATTCCTATCTTTTTTTAAAAATAAATTGGTACTGACTTCTTTATTCTTTGACTGAAGAGTAATTAAAAAAACACATTTTTTCCCTTATTTCATGAATTATTCTTTATTTGAATAAATTATTTCTTATTATTTAAAAAAAAAAACTAGCACTGAGTTGTTCCATTCTTTAATTAAAGAGCTATTCATAAACACTGGAAATTCATTTTAAATAGGCAATGGTTATTTCTTTCCTTCAAGTGCATCAACTTGTCTTTTTAAATAATAAGAATAACATTTTGTCAGTTACCTTTTCTGATACCATAAACAATAACTGTTTAAGCATAATGATAAACTCTTTACACTGAGAAAGTTATTTAACTAAAAGGAAGTATTTTCTTCAGTTTTTCATAAGAATAAAGAAAAATATCTTTTTGAATTTGTTCCCAAGTTTTTCAAGTTAGTGTAAAAATGAAAAGAAAAAACACCTCGAGCCATAAAGATGTTTCTAGTTTAAAAAACATTCTTTTAACATAATTTGTGGCTCAATGACTTCACACGTGAGTATACTAAAATGATAATAATACACAAAATGAAAAATATATAAACTTAACAAGTGTGTTAAATACATAACTGAATGAACACAATTATCAAATTTCTCTCTTTTATATCATCTTCAGACTGTTTATATTGCAAAATGTTGTAAAATCTATTGTAAAACATTTGCAAGACATGGAGATATTACCATGTTTTCAAAGGGCAGAGAGAGATGGATATAGGCTGTCTCGGCCCATGGTTTCACTTTTGTTTTTAAAAATGTTTTTACTTAGAAATATTTCTTCTCAAACAAAAATCTTTATTTTGAAAAAAAAATCCTTATTCTAAGAATAAAAATGCTAGTGAGTATGCCCCTTGGTATATGCTTATGTCATACTTATCCATCAGAACAAAATTGAAGAATTCTTTGGAAAAAAAATTACTTTGTATTGGTTTGTATTGTATCGTTATTGGCATTTCAAGAGAAGGCACAAAGCTCCAATTTCATGACCAGATTGTGTCATAATAACGATTGTTATTGTATACAGACCATTAATCCAACAACTGTTATCCAAAATACCAAAAAAAGAAGAATTATTTGCAACATGTTAGAATGTCCTGAACCAAAAAAAAATTGCTTTAAACTGGCACTAGAGTTATTTCTTCATATTGTTCAAGCTGAAGGCAAAATTCTGAATTATGCCTCAGATATAAACTGATGAATAAAACAGCATAACCATAACTGTCAACTTGATAAAAAATACATGATGCACACTTTTGGGTATTAATTTCAAGCTCTGAAACTTCACTTTTCTAATAGCTGACACAACTGTGCCCAGCTCGGAGGTTGCGGGTTCAAGTCATTAGGAAGCTGGTGCTTTGTAGACAGTCAGAATACAGAATCTTGAAGACTTCGTACACACAGTGTTCGTCCAACCTTAAAACTATCTGTCATTATGTGGCTTATATAAAGTACCACTTCATAACTACAAATACAGTAACTTACAGTACCTAACAAATAAAGTAAAAGTTTACGACTTTCCAAAATAAATGGATTGTTTAAATTAGGGTTTACTGCATCTATCATTGCATAGGTCATTCCACAATGTGTTACTGAGCGATGGAGGAAATCAGTGCACACCAGTTGGTCAACATTCTGCACTGAATATAACTTGGCACCAGCAAAATACCACTCAATTTTCTACTTAAGTGATGTCAGAAAATCAAACTCAGGACCTGTGGAGTTTGAAGCAAGACTGGACCACCTCTTCTAATCCTACAGATTAACTCAAATAACATTTTCTGTTTATCTATTTGTTTTACTAATATTAGACAAAAGATTGCAACAGGTAGACTTGTTATGATGTTGTAACTGAGATACAAATCACCACAAAGTAAATGTATAATGTGCACATGCATGACACCTCAGGACAGCACACAAACCATGATGCACCCAACATGGAAAAGTAACAAATGTTCAAGTATTTTGAAGTATACTACTGTTCATAAATGAGCATTCGGAGTATCTTTCTACAGCATACTGATCAAATGTATTCACAGGCAATATTCACTAACATTCTTATACATAGAATATACTAATTCTTTTTTAAAGAAAATTTTAAGAATAAGAGAATTCTTAGATAAAAAACATTTTCTAATTCTGAGAAAAATTCTTATTCTCAGTATAATAATGTTAAGGAATATGGGAAAAGATGACAAAAAATTAGACAAATGCAGTCAAAATTGCAGTTTCAATGAGGAGGACTGTTTTAGCAATCAACAATGTCATGGGGGCATTAAACTATAAGAACTCTGTTGTTATTTTTATGTAATTTATAAATTTATGGAGCTTCTATATATACATTAATATTAATCTAACAAAAGTTGTAACCCTTTAAATGACTAGAAAGTCTGTGTTGTTAAAGCTTGAAGTATATGAGATGACAAAAATTTCCTGCAAATCTCAATCTTATAGCCTGAAACTCAATCACTACTGTTACTTTTCCAAATATATAATTTTTATAAGAAATATGTCACATATAGATCTGACTAAAGATAATATTCAACTATAATATATTTCTCGATTTTTTTCAGAATTGCTTTGCTCGACATTTAGGCTATTTGCCAAGCTGTAATAATTAATGTACCATAATGTATCCTTCTACTGATAAATATTATGTTTATTAGATATTTATAAGCATTAAGTCAAAAACCATTAGAAAAAAAGAGAATGATATTACCGGTAATCAAAATATTCCATCAGAGAAAAATTCCAGCTCGCCTCTTTAACTTCTGGAGTACAACAGTCAAAAATATTTCCTAGAAATTTTTTTTATTCTTTCTGTCACAAAAACCTGGAACCTTTTTCGTAAAAAAACAAAACTTTTTCGAAATGACTATATAATTTCTCAAGACAATATTTTCTGTTTGAGTACTCCATGTATAAGACATTTCATATTAAAAAGGCAAAGTAATTCTGCAAATCTGAGGTGAAAAAATGTGGGATTTTGCAGGAGAAATTTAACACCAAAAATGTCAATCAAAAAGACTGGTTCCCATGCTTGAGCAGTATACTGGTACCTGTTCCCAATCTTCTGGGTAGTAATTCCTGGGGTCACCACTATGGCGAACCCTTGGGATTATAGGAGCCTAAACCAAGCACAGTTTTAAATCATTAACACTTAGTCTATGCAGTACAGTGTGTTGAACTGTAACCAGTGTATCTCAAACTCAGAAATCACCTAAAAATAACTGTTTTTATTTATTTGTACATTTTATAGTACTTAATTTTATAATTTATTCAAACTACATGCAGTAGAATGTATATACAAGGCATTAGTCTTATATCATTGTTCAAATCATTCATGGTTGGAAGATCACTTGTTTTCTGTCAGTTGGATACAATCTGGTCATATACCATATCTATCTTGAGTATTATCACTTCACACAAATCAGATTTAACACAATACTGATTACAAACTTGAAATAAAAATTTCTGAATATTTTATCCTCATGTTATTAGTTAGCATGAGCTCAATATATAACAGTATATAACACTAGATTGTGCCAAGTCGACACCAACATATCCCCAGGTAGGTCATCTCTCACGCCACAAGCATTCACTGGGAATTTATGTAGCACTCATTTTGTGTGACTCACAATTATTATAAACTATTTTTTAATTTTTTTTTTTTTGGTCAAACCATTTTTTTTCTTCATTTTTTAGGGTGGTCAATTTAAAAAAAAAGTCCTCTGGGTAGATCATTCATGGGCCTCACCTGCAAGTTAAATGTCTACTTAAAGCCTTGGTTTTTGGCACATGAAAAAGGAACATATTAATGTATTCCCAGATGAGATTTCAGCTGTTTCAGTTGCATATTATGATAGTTATAGGGCTTAAAAGTGGTAAAAAGTCAATAAATTGTGTGTCTGTGGCATTTTTAGAGAACTTAAGGTGACCTTAAAATTAAAGTTACAGACCTAAAGTTTTTCACAGACAAAGAGTACATATTGAAGTTATATCTACTACAGTTACAGAGTTGTCAGACTTACCATTTTTAAGTAACTGTTATAGGAGAAAATATGGGAAAAATGTTGAAAAAATGTCAAACTATGGTTTCTATAGGCCCCAAAGACAATTTTTACCTTAACATAAAGTCCTGATTTTTGGCATATGTAAGGAGAACATAGTAATGTGTTTCCAGGTAAAATTTGAGGCAGATGAGCCACATAGTTTGTGACCTAGAGGGCATTAAGTGGCCAAAAATCAAATTTTTGACCTTAAGGTGGCCATAACTTCTTTATTATTGGGAGTTTAAGGTCAACTTGATATAGGGTTCCTCTCCTGTTTCAAATGTATGTGTGTATGCCAAGTTTGAATGAAATCCGTGAGATCTTTTTTGAGTTATCGTGCACACAAGTCAAAATGTAAGGTGTGGGCGCAACAGACATGAAACCAATATATCCCCGACTTTCGTTTGTGGATATAATTAACAGTTGTGTTACACGCAATAACTGGGGCCACGGTGGCAGAGTGGTAACACTCTCGCCTCCCACCTCTGTGGCCGGGGTTCGATCCCCGTCATGGCCGTAAGTGGGAAAGCTGGTAGTTGCTTGCCGTTGGTCGGCAGTTTACAATACAGAACCCTAGCGAACTATATGTACTGGTTTCCTCTGCCCTTCCAACTACCTGTCGTGATATGACCTGTACAGTGTTGAAAGTGACGCAAAACCCCAAATAAACAAATACACGCAATAACTTGTCACTGAGTTCTGACAATACCAAAACATTTTGCTGTGATAGAAGTAACAGTCAAGAATATTCAATTATCACTAGTATTTGATAATTTTAAAGCAGCCATTTTCAAATGCAATCTGAAGGTGTCATCTCCTTGTAAGACTTTTTTGAAACTAGTTGTCATAACAGGAATTTGATTTTTGACACACATTGAAAAAAATCTCATAGTTTTCTCGCGTGACTTGGCCCCCTGAATGACCCAACAATGTCGCCCTGAGCATAATCTTTAAATCTTTTTGGTTGTATGACTTACCTTTTCATTCACAAAGGTCAGGAGCATAGTAATGGCAACTGTCGATGCTTAACCCATTTTTAATGTGTTTAAAAATCTTTACGAGTGAGTATTTCTGTCTCAAGTACTGTATTTATTCATATAAACGCCCCGGGGGATGCATTTTTCAAAAGGGGGGGGGGCGATTATTAAAGATAAAAAAAATCACCTCTCGAGTTCAATGACAATGGGTGATAATGGAGACTTAACAGCCTTGATCTCGCTTGCCAGCATGTATAATGGTGAAAGAACTTAAAATATTGGAAACAAACCTTAAATCTGAAGAAATTATAAAGTTTTATCTCAGATTTTTGCAGATTTTAATGTGTCTGTGATCAAAACTGCCAGTTCTGATTTTCTTTATTTCTCATAAGCAGTATTCAATTGGGGAAGTACTAAAATGCATTTTTTTTCGGAATCCCGGAATCGCAAAGGTGTTGGCTGTTGAGAGGGATGTAAAACCTTGAAATATAAACTATGCAAAGGTACAGAAGAGGGGGGGTGTGATTAATAGGGAGGGGGTGTTTGTACGGATAAATACGGTAGTTACAACTGATATTTCTGGTCAGAAGTTTCTTATGACTTTTTACTGTAGTACTATGACTGATCTTGTACACTATGAAAATGGAGGCGGGTAACCGTAAAAAACTTCATGCACAAATAAAAGTAAAGCGGACCACACACTCATCTGAATGAAGCATTTGAAATAAAAAATATTTGTCAATGCATTTCCAATATTCACAACATACTTCCTTGTGTATTATCTTCACACTAGAGTCTATGGAGCTCCTAAAGTGACATGGCATGGGGTACAGTGTTTTACATTATCTCATTATCACAAATATTACAATAAGTTACTGTCTCAAGCCTCTAACTTAATCCCTAAAAATTCTATCTGACATACCCTCAAGATATTATCTCCTGTCCCCAAGACACTGTCTTGTACCCTCAAGATCCTATATCAAACCCTCCAGTTATAAAAACTGATGTCAAAATCTTACGTAAAGCCATTGTGCTGTTATATAAGGGTTCAAAGAAAGTGCATCCTGATCTTTAACAACATTTTGACTTTTCTCACTTAACTGGGTTTTTACTGATTTTACACTGATATTTGACTTTTCAAACAAACAGTACAAAGAATTTTTTGGGTTTTTTTTGATAAAATGTTTGGCTTTTACCTTTATATAAAAGGGTGACTGTTCGACACAATGATAGTTTGTTATGTTTAACACACACAAAAAAAACTTTACTGGAAAATTTTGTATAAACAAGGCCGAAAGGGGTTTCGGTCTACTTGTGAGAGCCACAGAGCCATCAGAGACATGAGTAGTACAATGAGTGGTCACCCATCCAAGTACTAAGTTTAAATGTAGCCCATTGTCGTTTAACTTCAGGGAGAAGACAAACACTCATCACACTACACCACAATTCATGAGAGTCCAGAGACCAAAAAAAAATGAAAAAAGAAGTGATCTCTAGAAGCATGAGCCTGGATAGAACTCGCACCTAAAAACCCATCATCATGATGGTAATAAACTACTTTATGTATCTTAAAGGGGAAAGTTTTAAAGGACGAAAATCTACTCAAATTACAAAGATCATACATTTGAAGTCTTCATATACAAATATCAATTAACACCACAGCTTACTGGGATATAACATATCACCTTTGACAGCACTGATAAACTCTTCCTTCCAGACTAAAAGGGCACAAGTTCTCAAGGAATTTTGTTACTTGATGCAGTTTTTTTTTTACTGTTTTAAAGTACACAAACTCCATTTAAATTTTCAACAGCAGATTTCCACATAAGTTCTTCTGTACACAGCAGTTGTTAATTATCTGAGATAGGTGTATATTACAATGCACTTGCCACACAACATTAGTTTGCTTATTTTAGCATCACAATTGACAGAGGAATGAAGGTTCTTAAATGCTCTTTGACCCCTCGACATTGGGCTTTAAATAAAATCTTGCTTTGTGGCATACCTGCTTGACCTGGTTATCATACTTTTAACATTTTGTTTTCCATTTCATTTAAGTGAACTAAAAAAAAATAGATTCCTTGTAACAAGATATTAGTACAAACCTGCACAAATCTGTAATATTTGAAACAGAAATTTACTTAACCCCACAATTCCTGTTGGGTCACAGGAATGCTTTGTAATTATTTTGTGTAATGTTTTTCTTCCAAAATTCACCCGTAACAGACAAACTTAATCTGCCAAATAAATTGAGAGATAAAAATATCCCTTAGTAGCACTGAAGGTTCAATTATTTGCAAATCATCATATATTGAATACTTCATAATGCAGATATTATTAAGAAAGATACCATTTAAACAGAATTTTTAACTGGAAAAAAATTCTTAATAACTCTCAATTTTTAAGAAATTCACTGGAATCAACTTTAAGCTATTATAAGTTTTTTCTTCAGATATTAATACAGCTTTGACATTTCATTTACAATTAATTTTCAAAGTTCAGTCTGATTAACTAAAATATAATGTAAAATTAAGGCCCAATGAAATCTTCCATTTATACAGTATTCAAGTTACAGTATAAAGTCAAAAGTGAGAAACTATGTTATCAATGAGTATTTATTTAGTACATTCTTCTATTTTTGATAGAAAATTTTTCATCAAGTATGCAGGTCACACCCTGCCTCTTTATGTGAATAAATAAAAAAAATGACAAAGCAGGAGCAATGACACCTTCCAACCACTGGTGAAAAGTACTGAAAACAGACAACTATATGTGGACTTTGCAATTAAGAAAACAATAGTGTTTTTCTTTGTATCGTGGGATATTTTTATGTAGGCCACTGGATATAGAATTTGGCTTCATTTGCCTCCATATTAATTATTAAAGCATGTTACCAATGTTGGATTGACAACATGATGCTTTAATTTTCAGTTTCTTTCTCTTATTTATAAACATCTGAGAAAAAAAAATCTTCAATAGTTTTGAATTACATACCTTGAGCTTTTTGCAGTACACATCTTCCCACTTCACACTACGAAAGTACTTGTGGTGCTTCACATCACTGGTACCGCTCTGAAAAAAGAGCAAATCGTGCATTAATAACACAAGGAAAATAGGAATTGTTAGGAGAGAAGTGGAGGTCAAAAAATGGAATAATTAGACAATTGAAAGTTGGACAATGGGGTTTCTTAATTATCTTTTCTTAAATGAGTACATAAGTACCTCATGTTTTAAACAAAAGTGAGTATAAAAACAAGACTGCACTAACTTTGCAATCAAATTTCAGGTAGTTATGGGTTAAATTGAAACAATGGACATTATACTAATATCTGGAGCTTCAACATGGACCACATATAATAGGGACAATTTCAATTAAAAAAGTAAATTAAGAACCCATCAGAAATGTTAAATTTTGACCATGGCTAACCATGGGATTAACCTCTCTGTTATATAATCTAAATTAACCATGCCTGAGCTTGGTTTAACAAAAGAAAACCATGATAATTATTTGCAATTTATTTCTCCTTGAATTTTTTTCTCGGCAGGGTTCTAGTTAAAAATGAATTTCAGCTGTATCACAAAAGCTTGTTATCCACTGCAATGCTTCACTTCTCATCTGACTCTTCTCACCTTCATATTTCCTAATCGTTTGGTCCTGTCCTGAACTAGTAATTTCTTTATGAGATCTCTGAAAAAAAAACACAACAGGGTGAGAAAATGGGATGACCTTAGTGTCCCCCTACATGTTGCCATAAGCTAGAAGTTCAAACCCACAACCATAGAGGTGAAAGTCAAGTGAGGTGCCAAGCATACTGACCACTGGGATTGTCACTCAGATGTCTCAATGTGTCCAGTTAATGAAATGATTACAAGTAATATCAAGCATACTGACCACTCGGCCGGTCACTCAGATGTCTCAATGTGTCCAGTTAATGAAATGATTACAAGTAATATCAAGCATACTGACCACTCGGCCGGTCACTCAGATGTCTCAATGTGTCCAGTTATTGAAATGATTACAGATAATATCAAGCATACTGACAACACGGCCAGTCAGTCAGAGGCTATTAATGTGACCAGTTAATGAAATGATTACAGACAATATCAAGCATACTGACCACTCGGCCGGTCACTCAGATGTCTCAATGTGTCCAGTTAATCAAATGATTACAAGTAATATCAAGCATACTGACTATGGGGCCAGTCACTCAGAGGCTATTAATGTGTCCAGTTAATGAAATGATTACAGACAATATCAAGCATACTGACCACACGGCCAGTCACTCAGAGGCTATTAATGTGTCCAGTTAATGAACTGATTACAGACAAATAGTGACAAAAATAAACTCCACAATGTGAAGTGCCACAGATTTCCATCTGATCATTGTTTACATTAATTATATATTTCAGAGAGTTTCATGCATAAATACTGCAAGAGCATTTAATGCATTCAAACTTCAAAAAATGTTCCAATTTGAGGCAGAATGTGTATATTCTTTTTATTGAACTTGGATAAAATCGGTGGAATAAGTATGCAGTATATATGTTTTGCAATACCTGTGGGACATATAAATGTCCATGTTATTTTTCTTTCCTGTTTTGTACCACCTAACTGTCATAACACATGAATAACTGCATAAATTAACCCAGTTTGTATCAACAGCTAATAAAAACAACCCAATAAGCTCTCAAAGCTCAACAGACAACTTAAAAACATTGACATCAATGCTATTTGACAAAATTGTGGGAAAATGACTTTTTAAGGTTTTAGAGTGAAAGTGAATGTGTATGTAGAACCAGTGTTAGTTGAATTAATGTACAACTGCAACCAATGTTAAAAGGTCCTGACACCAGGAACTACAGTATTTTCTAGCCATATAAGTAGAAGTTAGTTATGGAATCACTGGTAAATTCTGTGAATATTGGAGGTTCTAATTTAGGCAGACCCAATATACTTAACTGAAAAAAAATTAATATAACAAATAATATGAAAACAGTTCTAAAAGAGCAGTTAATTTGAAATACAAGATGTCACTAAAAATGTAAAAAAAGCTTCCCACAAGTTCTAATGGATAAAAAAAAATATTAACAACATTTAATCTCTGCACTGACAGACTGTAAGGCATATAAAATATGTAAGTTATTTTTCCAAAGTCATATGGTCACGTGGCAAAATGAGTTCAGATAGTTTTAGTAAACTCTTCAATCTAAGCATCATTTAGCTCTAAATATATACATTGGTATGACCTGGTTGAAAATCCAACTGCTGTTTCTGCCGGTAAATTTTGAAATTCCGTTAGACTTGACTTTTACCAATCTGGTAGAAATTCAAATTTTGTTGAATTTCAAATTCTACCAGATATGAACTTGGTCAATGACTGTAACTGAACATATATGGTACAGAAGTCAATATTAAATAAACATAATAAATTTCAGGTAATTTAAAAATTCCAAAAGACTCAAGACATATGAATCTCTTCCTTGAATTCTATTAATATTATTTCCTCTTTGTCTCTGACAAAAGCCCAGTTATTTGAGGATACGCTTCCACGTGTTTCAGACATTTCCATAGCCAGAAATACAGCTATAGACTTTTCTTGCTAAGTTTAGCTGCAGATAACGTAATAAAAGGGTAAATCAATCTGCTACCCTGAACACTGGATTTGTTACATTAAGTCCATTGACATGTTGAGAGACTTCATTATTTTTAGTTTACTTCTTTCTCTCTTGTGGGAGGAAAAAATCTCTTGAAATTGTCGATACCAAGGGATAAAAGAGGATATTTGTCACAGTAAATAAATCAGTAGCATACATAGAAAGAACATGTCATTATGTGCAGGCAGTTTACCATTTTACACAATGTACAATTGGCACAGATCCATTTTATTGATTTATTTAAGTAGAAATAAGTGTGCTAAATGGCTTGTAATACCCAGGGTTTGCCTAAATGTGGGCCAATATAAATAATGATTTGCTGTGTTCACACATTCCTGGTTCATTTAGAGGAAGAAGGTAATACAATTCTCCTTGTCCATAAAGAAGTTCGGTTTCATAAAAAATCTTAACATGAAAAAAATGCAACATAAATTTACACAACATTGCGAGCGAAGCTTAAATGGCAAAGCTTTTATGTACGTTAAATCCATATGGCTGATAATGTTGATGTTTCAAAAATGATGAAACCCAATAAGTATAGGATGTACAATGTAGCGTAAAATATATATCAGGGCTTCAAATATATTAGCAACCTCTCTATTAGCTTCACAAAATGTATGCAAAAAGATTTACACTAGTATATATCTGCACTTGCAAATTTAACTCAGCAGATATAAAACTCTTTGGTCAATTCTACGTGAAGACTAATTCAACATAAAATCTAACCTTTCTTAAAATACACAAGTACCCAATTGTTATTTAATTTTTTTGAGATGGTTTCATTGATAAAAAATATGAATTTGTCACAACTTTCCATTTTATTTACAGTTTACTCAATATTTAAAGTAAGTGGCTGTGTGCAACCGACCCTAATGATGAAGGTTTAGAAACAACCAAATGTCATCCGAAATCCACTTTCGATGTAATTGCAATATATGGAGAATAATCAACATAATGATACAAGTCCAGTTAACCCAATCTCTTGATAAATATATCGACATCAATTAGGTGGTTCCTTCAATGTTTCTATCATTATTACCTTTACCAAAGAGATTATGTTTTTCACTGTGTTTGTCTGTCTGTTTTCTGTAATTACTCAAAAACTAATGAACACATCTTGAAATTTTCATGTGGGTAGGGTCTGAAAAGGGTAGAGTAAGAAATCTAAAATTTGCCACATATCTGAAATTCGCCACATGTGAAAATACTAATAAAATAAATGAATTTGTTGAATGTATAGTAAATTAAGGCTTTTTGAACTGAAATATACCAATTTTTACACAAAAACATCATTTTCTTCATAAAATTAACTAAGGTTTTAGAGCCGACGAATTTTAGATTCCTGGCGAATTTTAGATTTCTTACATTAGAGGTGACTAACTTTTGGGAAAGATTGGGATCATAAAAGGGGTCTGCTCTCTAAGAGTGTTCTGTACTTGTGACATGGTTTAATGAAGCAGATAAGGTCAGGTGACAAAATATGCCAAAAATGCATATATCTGTGTTAAACTTTTTTTAAATTTTGTCACAATAAAAATGGCGATTGTGGGAGTTCTAAGATGGTAGAAAGTCTTAATAACATTATAGCACTATGTAAAATGTTGTAGCTACAAGTAAGAGATCTCTAAAAGTGCCATGAAGGTGAATACTTCGATGGGTGACTGAGTTCTAGACCAGGTATGGGATGTATCTGACTTGGAAGTTGTTTTTGTCACCAGACCTTCATAAATTCTAGTGCACTACTTGTGTCTCTGATGGCTTTGCAGCTCATGTATGTGGACCGAAAAACTTTTCGGCCTTGATAAGAAATTGACTAGAAAAACTTTTCATTAATGGCTAGTTTCTACTTGATATATTAATACAGATTTATAAATTCATTAGGAATTAAGTTTCACGGCATATTCAAGCTCATGAGCTAAAACAGCAACATTAATGTCATGTTTAAATTTCAACTTCTATATTGTTTTTCCACCTAGTGTTTGTTTTTTGTCTGGTATTAATTTGATTTTAGGAAATGTGAAGACATTAAACATATTTCTGACAAGGTTTGCCAAGTGAGGCCATTCAAACTATTTAAGACAAATATGGTTCATTAAATATAATATTATACACATGTACCATACACATGTTCTTAACTGTTCCCACCAATGCCATGACACATTTATAAGTGCTTAATCCAAACACTACCTACTGTATTGCAAATATTTCATTTAAACATTGTCAAGATATCTGCTACTCTGTTTTAATAAAGTAAATATTGATACAATAGGCTAAGCATACTTTTTCTTACGATTACTCTGTTCATAAAATGTACACATTTGTGGTACTTTTCAAAATTATAGATTATGTTTTCTCCCGTTAATTTTATCACCAAAAAGTTCCCAGTTACGTGTAGAGTTACGGTGGGTAAAACACTTAGATAACCCAGGCTGCAATATAGTTCTCCTTTAAATACTGAGGAGCCATGACACTGAAAAGCATTACATTAAGCAGATCTAACATTACCATAAGTAGCATTCTATTTTCTGATTGGGTTTGAAATCAACACTTTGTATGCCAAACATGACAAATCCATGTACATGACACATACATTGTACAGTAGAACCTCTATTATCTGACCCTCTATTATACAAATTTTCAATTATCCAACCTCAAACTCACTCTCCCAACTCAATTTAAGCCTGTTATTTTAGCATTCCTATCGCCTGACCTTTCTATTATCCGACCGTATTCTTACTCTCCAAGAGGGTCGGATAATAGAGATTCTACTGTATTATATTTTTGGTGGGCCTGGTCAAAGGAAGAATTGTTTACATTTTGGGAATGATCTGGGATACTCCCAAAAAATCCTGGCAGAGGTCTGCACTCTATGAGTGCTTTCTAGTTTATATATTGCCACAATATGTGCCAAAGAATGGATAGTCTAAGTAGGAGCTAAACACAAAAAAACACAGTCCCAAACCAAGGCAGAGAGGGTTTAACAATGGGTGTAGGATGTGATTTGTTTGTGTTTAACGTCGCTTTCAATACATTGTATGGGTTACATCATGATGGTTTTTTTTTAAGCACTGAGGAAACCGTGACACACCAGATGGTCAAGACTCAGCACTGTAAACTGCTGGGCATTGGTAATTAGCAACTACCAACTTTCCCACTTAGAGCTGGGTTTGAGGTTTAAACCACTGACCTCAGAGCTGGGAGGCAAGTGTTACTCATTACATTTGGTGGTGGGTCAAGGTAACTCTGAAAAGAAAAATCTTAATAGTTTGTGTCTGAAAGAATCTATGGTTGTTGGTGACCTGATTACAGGTGGTAATCAATTCCACTGACATGACACAACAAATGAAAAAACTTGTTTGTAGATGCAAGAACAATGCCATTAAGTTTACAGAAATTGACTAAAGTTGTGACTGTTGATCATTTTATAAAGTCTCATTTTAATTAAGTCAGGTTTATTAAGAAATGACATGCAATGCCATCATGATCAAGACATACTTACTTGGCTACAAGATTTTTCATATGCCTAGGAAAATCTATCTTCCCAACAAGGATTTTTTCATAGATTTTAAACGGATTGTCATCAAAGAATGGAGGGAATCTGAAAAAACAATGAGAGAAAACAAAATGTAAATATACATAATTACATATACAAAAATACAAGACCTACTGCTCCCTGCCATCACTTGGGGAAACTGTAACACAAAAAGATTCTAAGCTCTTTTATGCTTAATACAGTGGATTTCTACTCACTGAAATTTGTGTTGACACAAAGCATAAGTAATAAATAGACTTTAACCAAAAAAATCCCATCAATTAACCTTTTACAGTACATTTAAGGGCGATAATATAATTTCTACTTTTGCTCCAACTTTCCACACATATTTGAATTTGTATATGGAAAATTCCAAATATAAACATTTATGCCTATCACTGTCACTTTGGCTTCCTTATATAGTACTACATATTTTGATACCTCCCTGGAAATGGACATTAGTTTTACCAATGACAAACTATTGTTCATTTAAGTATTTTGTCTTCCAGTTTGTGCCAAAATAAGGTGTGTGTCAACTTATGAGTCACAACACTTGAAGCAGTCGCAATACAGGTTTAAGTATACAGAACACTCTATACAAGTGGAACCAGTGTAAGTGGAATTGAGACTACCAGTGAGTCTTGCGGTATCATCAGATATCTGTATTTTATTATATAGTTTTATACTCAGTTCCATATCTCCTTGTACTATAGTACTCAAAGCATTTATTTAACCATCCTGACTCCACAAGTACAGACTAAGCTTTCTAGTGACTGACATTCTGCTAAATGAATGACGGAGGCTCAGGGAGGACCATTTATAAAGGTTCTTTCACCTGTCCCTGAGGATAGGACCCAATGACAGAGGACCGCCATTTTAAGTGGTCACCGAGCCACTATATATCTGCCTGTACCTGGAATCTAACCCATGTCTGTTAATCCCTGGTCCACAGTGGCTGAAGTAAGAGTTTGCCATCACTAAACTAAATTCTGTAGATACTGGAGGTCTGCTAATGCAGATTCTACTGTATCTGAATTGTATAAAACATAGAATTTAAATGGACCAGGAACCTGGGTGACCTGGGTAAATGTGAAGGGAAAAGACCGTGCCAAGTCTTATATTTATTTCCCCTTAAAATGAAACTGAACTTGCAAAGTTCCACTAAAAAGAGGAAAGAGCTTGCCATCTTTACTAATGATGACTTAAAGTTTTAGAGCCTATAATATAGATTACTGTAAGATGTATGAAATTAGCACCACAGTATGTCAAATTAGCACAACACTATATGAAATTTACTAATGACGAAACCTACTTTTATTTCCTTGATACTTGGGATATTGTTTATACAATTGTCATTTTTGTGACAATGTTAATCCTCTGATCTCCTCTGAACTGAAAAGTGTTGAATATCGTGTTGATTTTCTCTTACATTTAAAGGGTGCAATTCAGTCGCTAGTTTCACAAACTGCAGTGTATGTCACATCGCTTACTCAAAATACTGATTTAATTAAACTGCATAAAGAAGTCTTAATTAAACTGCATAAAGAAGTCTATTAGTCTACAGAGCATAGCAACCGTCCCTCTGTTGCCACACTATGGTGATAGGCTACAGTGTCACTTAGTATTTAAACTATTGTAACTGCACTGATGTTAATAACCTTTGGAGAGACTTGGGAAATAACTGTTGCTTATATTGTATAGATAGCTATACCAAAAGGTTTGAGAGTGAACTACTGTATATCTTGCTAAAATGAAAGATATTAAATCATAATCAGTATCTATAGAGTCTGTTGACCAGAAAATTTCAATAGTACTTAAATCTCTGTGAATGTAAAATATAAAGCACTTGAGTGAGTGTGCTTGTTCTTGAGTTTGTATACCATACCACTGTATCTGTTGCATTAACGTTTTGATAAAGAAGCATAAAATATATGCATATATATATTTCTGTAATTTGTTCAACACAATCTCCTTTGTCAATGAAGTATGCCATATGTCTAAGTAGATAATCGAGCTTTGGGTTTAAACCCTTAAGTTCATTGATTTTACACATGGTCTGTAATATTCCTTTGATATAGATGTAATTGATTTCACTGCTGACATATTTTCTATTTGCCCAGAAGCTATTAAATCACTGTCTATATATCTATTAGATGGTATTTATAGATAAAAGTAACATAAATAGATCACTGTTTGAGAATGTCTACACTATTCTGCTTATTAAGTCCAAAACCACTTTGTGCCAGTTAACGAAAAAAACATTTTTTTTCCATAGGAAAAAAGGTTAATACCACTCAGTCATTCAGGTCCCTGGCTTCTTAAAGCATTAATCAAATAAGTATTTCTGCTTAAAAAATGAATGTACTATGAATATCAAGATTAAAAGAAAGCTTTCTATATATACTTTCAGTCATAAGCGATTCACAATGTATTATAGGAATTAAAATCGTGAAGTAAAATTTTAAAATTCTGCTCATTGTTTCTTGTATTTGATTTAAAAGCCATATCACTCAGTATTTTGTCACTCTCAGTTGAATCCCTGTTGATTATTTCATTGGGGACAACAGAAACATACTTATTCATCACCAGGGCTCATATTCACGAAAGGTCTTAGCCAGGGCTTAGGCTTAAAGTTGATACTTTTGTCTTAACTTTCGCAGGAAACATTGCTAAGACTTTTGTCTTAATCTTAGCTGTATTCACAAAGAACTTTAAGACTGGTTGGTAGTAGGCTTAAATTTTGTAAAGACGACTTAAATATAGCTGCCATAAACTTTTCTGAACTTCAAAATTTGAAATTGCTGTAAATAAAGTATAATTATACAGAACATCTCACTAAAATAGTCTTTGGGAAGTTTATATGCATTAACAAGGTTTTCCTTTTCAAAACAGCACTTTTCCTTAGATAAAATGCATTAAATGAAGGATATATGTCACCAATAGTATAGTTTGAATAAAAAAGAAAGGTCGAAACTTTTTTTATTCTCAGAACTTTTTTCTAAGAAAATGCCTATAATGACATAATCTAAGGCAAATTCTTAGTTTTAGAGTTAAAGAATGTTTAACTCCGTGAATATGGGTCAGGACCTTTCAGATAACACAGTCAAATTAAACAAAAACTCCCTCTATTATGGAACACAGTAGAACCTGTACATCCAACCACACTGAGAGTGCAAGGCTCTGGACAGATAATGGAGGAGTCCTAATATAGGAGAGGTAGTGCAGTACAAAAAACACAATATGCTAATACAAATTTGGAGAGTAGTAATCAGGTCATAAAAGCAAATACATGTATTGGGACAGTACAAGGTCAGATAACAGACGTTTTATTATCCACCACATGCTGTATTTGACCTAAATACCAGATTATATAGACTAGTATTGGGATGGAAATGCAATTTCAATATCGATATCAAACTCTAAATTGCCTTTGCGTATCGATTGATATTCAAATATCATTTCTCGCCCTAAAATGCATTATTTGGCACCTACTGCTCCTTCTCTTATCAAAAATCTTTTTGCAAACATACAATATCTACAAAGCAGACCACGAATTTAATTCAACCTGCCTGTAAAAGCAATTACATCTCATGAAAAGTCTCATAATAAATCTTTTAATGTATCAATATTAATGATCAGACTAAAGAAAAATGATAAGCTGCAGCACTGTTTAAAAAATTCTTCCTGGCAGGTGCTAGAAACGATATTGAAATTAACAATTTCTAGTATCGATATTGAAATTTAGGAAGATATATTGATGGATATTTAAATATCAATATATGATCTCTTCACCAATACAGACTGGGTAATATTTTTTGTTTTCACCAGAATCCCTTACTTACATTTCCCATACGACCTTACTTTTGGCCTTCTGTCTATTGGGGTGCAAAATTCTAAATTGACAGGGCAGATGTTTAGGAGTCATTATTTTGTGGTGAACTTTATCAATAAAATTGGATAACACAACATCAGCCTCTCCAGTCTACCAAGTTATACCCTCCACTCCTTGGGGGGCAAAACAAAATGTATAAACAAGTGCTGATTTTTTGTCATTAATTATGTAGCCTTCAAATATGCTATACACATCATCATAAAGGTTAGGTATTTTTACAGAGTTTCATCTTGTTTTTCTTGTATTAAATTCTGTTCAAAAATGGCAGAGAAAACTCCAGTAAAAAAATTGAAGCTTTAATATTCAGTGGTATCTGTCACAGCTATCTATTTATTTATTTTATTATTTCATTTTATTGAGAATGAACATATTTATTTATTATTAAACAAAGCAGTGGATACTAAAAGTATAACATCTTACATCAATCATGAAGATGAACAGTACAATACTAATAAATGTTCCACTTATTCACTTCTACTTCTATTTATAGTGCATCTAAACTCGCCACTTGGTGGGGAAAGTTTCTTTGTACAAGTTTTAATTTATGAATAACATTGGACCCAGTTATAATAATACCTTTGACTTGGGGGATATTTCCCACTAGCTCCAATAAACAAATGTGTGTGACTTCCGGCAATTTCTATGTGTATACGGCACAGAAATTTAATGCCACTGGTATCAAATTCAAGCAGAGGTAGTGCACATACTGTCTTTACATGGTGGAGATACCAGGTATTGCGGACACTGAAAATCCAGCTTACGCTTCTCTTACATCCCATAGTACATGTATACAAACGTAAGTGTGCTGCAAATATTGTTGAAAAATTTAAACATAGCCTGGTAGTGGGGTGGTAGAGATTAGCACATGTAAATGAGGTGTATTCTGCCAACAACAGTGTCACAACTTGAAGATTAAACAACAGACTGCTACTAACTACAGGTCGTACATTGGGTTTATATACATGTAAGGTACACGTGAGTGTATCTTACAGCACATGCAAACACTGTAAGTAAATGGGGAGAACCTGCAACACTAGTAAGGAGAATGCACATATCTAAGTCTCTCTTTAGTTACCCTTGAGATATGGATGTATTTGTAGCCATGTTGCAAGCACGCCGGGAATAATTTGCATGCCAATTTTCATTTGCGAGGTGTCTGCAACCTCAAAATTCTGTTATAAAATTGCAAGTGTAGCTTAAGTGTCTCTTGCAAATCAGTCGATTTTTCTCTGTAATCAGGACGTACATGCAGTTATGATAGGATGTAAGAGAGACTGTAGTGTATTTTTCTTGTTTAACTGACTTCACTTGCAGATCTGTTTTTGCAAGCATTTAAATTAGAGTATTGCTTCGCAATAGAAAAAGAAATTGTTTTTGCACAACAAAAACAAAGCATGCCAATGAGTATTAATGATTTTGTAGAAATGACCATCTTCCTGTGTTTACTATATTTTTCCATTTACGGTATGCCAAAATGCAATGTTATAAAGATTTTTTTTTTTTTTTTTTTTTTTTGCGTTTTACACAGAAATTCAAGATGGCTGCCAAAAATGGTGGTAAAACGATTTTTGGGACAAGTCGCCAGTTGACTCTGTAGATACCCTGGGGGTCAAAAATTTTGTCAATATCACTCTATCTCATACCATTTCCGAGATAAACACGTTTTTGCGTTTTACGCAGAAATTCAAGATGTCTGCCAAAAATGGCAGGAAAACGATTTTGGGGAAAAGTCGCCAGTACACTCTGCAGATACACTGGGGGTCAAAAATTTTGTTGAAATCGCTCTATCTCACACCGTTTCAGAGATAAATGTGTTTCTGTGTTTTACACAGAAATTCAAGATGGCTGCCAAAAATGGGAGGAAAACAATTTTTGGGAAAAGTTCCCAGTAGACTCTGTCAATAACCTGTGGATCAAAAATTTCATCGAAATCACCTTATCTCGCACAGTTTGTGAGATATTAAAGATTTTTTCATTTTTTCAGCGTTAAGAAAAATCATGGCGTCTAGTTAATCGTTAATAATACGGCCATTTTGTATTGGATCACTTCCAAAAGTTAATGATTTCCAGAATCTATATTAATGAACATACTTGCCAAATTTCATAACAAATGTACTTGCCAAATTTCATGGGAATAGGTGCAGCACTTTTTAAGTGATCATCCGGATAAGCACACCCCTTTGAATAACATGTTTTTGGCCATGATACTGACTTCTCTGATTCGCTGAAATTTCATGACGCCATATTCAGAAATTTTTCCCAGGGCTACTGCATACATGTCCTAAATTGAAGAAAATCCGCCCAGTGGTTGGCAAGCTATAAGCAATAGAAAATGTGGGAGCCAGCAGATCCATTTTCTCTCCCTCAAATACAAACAAGTGTCCCACAAGGGACGCTTAATTATCCACCTGGTAAGTGGTTCATCAACAGACTTCTTGCCTTGAGAGCTGACACCAGTAAGTTTATAATATATGACATGGTACAAAGTGTAATTTTGTAGAAGCTGAAACTGCACTATAAAAAACTTGGGACTTTTTTTTCTGCAGAATTTCAACACATTGGACTGTTTTGTCCAGCAGAGTTTCAAATTTCACCAAATTGACACTTTTTACTTCATGAAGAGAATTATAATTCTTCTTTCACAAATATATTTTTAAAAAAGTTATATAATTTAACTGATAAATTTGGATCAGATAAATTTGAAAGTGTCTAATTTTAACCATTTTACAAGTATTTGTTGAGCAAATTGAATTAATTGATTAATAGGATATTACTGAATCAGGTCCCATCCTTATATTGAAATTATAAAACCTACAGGACACTTCAATGTGCTTTAAAAATGTTTGTACATTCTCATATCTAACAGCACCTTTTGTTTCGTGGAGTTTACTAATTAGTTTTTGCTTCCAAAATGCTCGGGTTAAAACTAATGACTTTTTTGTCATTCATATTAATTTAGACTTACTCTAATAAAAACTAGATTTTCCTTAATGCTCTATTCTATACTGGATTTTTGTGGCACTTAATCTCTATATTTAAGCAGGCTCTAAGGCACAGCAACTATATGGAATAATATCCTGAGTCAGTCCATGGGTTATAGAGATAAACGCTTTCAAATCTGTAACCCTCACTTACAAATATCTGGAGTCTGGTCTGCCACAGTATTTCCATGAATATATAAATTATTGTTCACTGCCGTTTTGACCCCCCCCACGCCGTTTAAAACGGCAGAGTCCGCCGTTTTAAATGGCAGACCCTGCCATTTACATTCACTAGGTTTAAATAAGGGTTCTAAACGGCTGAGCCATTTAAAATGGCGTCTCCTCCCATTTTAACTTTTTTTCTAGCTGTGACTGTTTGTTAGCTATTGGATTAATATTTGTCTTTAGTCAGGGATATATGTTTAATGTTTCATGAAAACTACCGTATTTAATTCCCTTCCATTATTTGTCATTTAAGCTTATAAATTTGAGAAAAAAAATGAAATATCAAGTAGCAATACAGTTATATCAATACATAGTAATTGTGAATTTTCAACAAGTATTCAAACAATTTTAAAACTACCAAGTAAATTGTTTCAGTCAAAACCAATTTTGTGATACCCTCACAATAGGGACAAATCCAATTGGTGATTACTTAAATAACAGTTAACAAATCAACACAATAGGGATAGGATGTTCCTGATATCTATTTGGCTGAGCCATTTAAAATGGCGGACTGCCGTTTAAAACAGCGGATGGGGTCAAAATGGCATGTAACATTATCACACATCCTCTGTCAATACTAAATGTGCTGTTGTTACAAACTTACCTATTTAGGTTAGCCTACCCCCCACCATAGTTCTCCCTTATCCGACGCCAATTATGACATGGACTTTTTTCGCAAATACTTAGTTGTTCCTGCCTTTAACCCTCAGATTCATAAGTCTAAAACTCATTTTAATGGATCCTTTGCAAACAATGGACCCAGACTTTAAATGAAACAGTCTGCCACTTGCTGTGAGGTCTGTCCCCACACTGGCATCTGTCAGGTGTGAGTTTAGGCTCACCTGTTTCATGAGAGCCTATCCTCCTTTAAGCATCATCTCCTCTGGTTGCGAAAAATACTTTCTGATGCCGACTTTTCTGACCATGGACTTATGACAATTCCTCTACAGCTTATGTTTTATTGTGCCTTAGAATTTGATACAAATCCAAATTAAGTGTTTTAAAGGTTTCTAAATAATTATGATGTGTAAAAGTTACCATAGAAACACTGGTTGAATAAAAAACTATGGTGGAGAGGCCTTGGAAAACAAATATGATTTGAGTTTTCTTCCTGAAGGAGGTAACAGAGAAAGCGGAACAAACATCATCAAGCAATTTATTCCCAATTGTAGGAGCGTCAGAAGCAAAACTATGGCCAAATTGCTTCTTAGATTTATGCAATATGGACTAAACTCATGAGGAACCACCAGGAACCTTCTATCCAACCTTCCTTGTCCTGTGTTGTAGTTCCTATTACAGGGGATCAGAAATGGAGTAGAGTACCAAGGATGACCACTCCTGAGAAACTTGTAAACAAGTGTAGTCATCTTAAACAGAAACAGGCAATATTAACAGGTAACCAGTGGATGCTGTTTAGAATTAGACTGGCACACTTCCATGGTTGCACACGGTTGCACAGTGTACATAAACGAATCTATTTCATGGTCCTGCTGTCTATTTATAAATCTTCACAATCATGTTAATCAAAAAACTTACAGAGAAAATTAGATGCCATGACAAGGCTGGGCTTGTGGAATGTCAGTGATGAATGTGAATTTGAACATTTAAACGTCACATGAACATGTTTGCACAATTCTTTAGTATTTTAAATAGATGAAGTTGCTAAATTAATGTATTTTATGACAGGCCATTTCCTTTAACATCTAATTTTAGTTTTAATATGTTTTCATCATAACCCATAAATCTTATACAAAAGGATTCTCTGGTATAAAACGGGGCTAAAAATAAAATTACTTTGCCTTTATAAGTCTGCTTATGTAAACTTATTCAAATAAACATACTTTTAGTGAATACATTCTCTTCCACTCAAATGCATGTATTTATTATAACAGACACGCAATGGGACCAAGACTGTGCTTTTTATGCTATTTACTCAACAGTGTCAAAGTGACACTGATTAAATATACTCTCAACTGATAATATTTCTCTTCATTTTCTGTAAGAAATTGTTTTCATTTATTGTGTCAGAATTGTACATTTTGGCTTATGAAGTTACACTAATTAAATTTGGGTACTGTGGCACTTTTCAAAGATTATCTCATTTCAATGCATTAAGTTTTATCGGTGGAAGAAAATAGCAACTCATATTCCAGCTATTGACAGTTGACAATGAACCCTTGAGAATTTTATTGTTTGAAATATCTGACTTGACAAAGTTATACGCTTCCAAGTTTGTCATTTTATATGTTGTAATAATCTAAAATGTCTGTGTTATTATTCATTTCAACTCTCTTTCTCTCTCTCAATGTATTTGGACAAAAAGGGTCTTTACTGTACAGTGATAAGTTTTTTTTTATAAAATGACCTGCAAGTCTTCAATATACGACACAAAATGTACTCACAAAACATTTGGTAATTAATACTCTGTCAGAAGTAGTTTCATTTTCAATCAGTTAGAAATGTCTGATTCACTTGAGTAAGTGAAACCCCTTGTTTTATTTTAATAACTTTAATATTAAAACGTTTATTTTTTGTGATCATTTCAGTTTGTCTATCAAATCTTTTGTACAGTTTCAGTGAATTGTCAGTTATATTGCTTAATTTCAAATTTAACCAAATCACACATAATTTAGTAAAGATCAAAGTTTAAGTATGTTGAGCTTTTTGGCATCAAAGTGGGACAGAAGATATTCAGTAGTCACTGTGAAGAAACCTATTTGCTGAAAACAGGTGATACTTAATACACATAAAAATGGACACAAAAAACAATATCCTCAACTTAATCCAGACTTCCAAAGCCCTATATTCTGTTAGCCTGCCTTTATTAATGCCACAAAAAAAAATATCACAAATCTGACAAAATCATTACACTATTTGACGCAAGTATGCAGTCACCCATTGCTCATATTCCACACTTCATTTGATCACACGTTGAAAAACCAAATCTACCAATATCCACAGGCACAAAGACAGAACAATTTAGCCAGCTTAACAACATTTTTCAGGATATGAGAAAAAATCTACGCAGACAAGGAATGTGAGAAATTGGCCGCTAGGGTGGGCTGGGAGTGGGACTTATCATAATTTATTGAAACTCTGCCAAAAAATTAATTACTTAGCTTGTTACATTGGGTATATGCTTTAAAGGGGTCCACATAAATACAAGGTAAACAATGAATTTGAACATTATCTTATCCAATGGGAATTACTGATACAAAAATTATGGTTTATAAACTTGGACTTTATTGGTCATGTGCCAATTTGTTTGGGGTGTTCATAAAATTACATTTCACTCCTTAAAACTTAACATTCTGATATTTTTGTGTCACGTATTGGTATAACTTGTGCTCAGTGTGAATGCATATTTCAGTACATAGAAGCCTAGCCAAATTTACATAGGGCAAGTATTAATTGTATTGTTCATTCAAAATGTCTGAACTGTCCACAAATTTTCAAATTTTAGAATACATAGTCACTATTATATTACCAGTGCAGTTCTCTGTATCGTCCATGCTTTCGTAAGGGAAAATTTGTTTTACTTTCAATATAGTGTTATAGAAAACCCTTTCTATGCAGATGCTAGAGTAGGAAGTTTATTCTGAAAGCTTTCAACAATGTCATTACTTCAGCAGTATTGTCAGAAATTGAGTCCTGTTTAAGATAAACCTAATATAAGCACTTGTGAGAATAACAAGATAAAGCTGTTTTGGAAATAGAATACCTCACTATAACATACGTAACTCAATTTGTATTACGCTACTTCTTTGAGAATAAATTAATATTAATTATTTGTTGACAAAGAACTTTTTAAATTAAAAGTTTCCTTGCCAAAATTTGCAGATCATTTACTTCAATATGGATTCAATGAGTTCCTTCCCACTGTAGTTTTACAAGAATACCTGACACAGTAACACAAAATACACCGCATACAGTATGAGAATCTCCAATTTCTTTCCTTTACTCTGATTTATCAAAACGTTTGTCTAATTTGTGATTTTTGTGAGAATTTTTTGGAATTTGTCTAACCTTTCACAAATTGTAAGCACGGTTCTGCTTACTTAATTAATTGACATTACTTATCTAAGACTTGAAGAGTATGAAAGTCAGAGAGTACTTTTCATTTACCACCAGTATACAGTAACTTACCCCGCCAGCATTTCAAATATTAGGATGCCCAATGCCCACCAATCAACTGCCTTGTTGTGGCCCTTACTCTGGATAATCTCTGGAGCCAGGTACTCAGGGGTTCCACACAGAGTCCATGTTCTGAGAAATTATACATATTCACTAATTTACAACAGAAATGGATGGCTGTAGAAAGATAGGTGGCTCTGGTTAAGGTAGTTGTACATGTACAAGAATTTAAAATAAAATACCTTGAAACATAATATATAATTGGTTCTGGTTTGGACATGTAAAAATGTGTTTTGTGTCAACAACATATTTTTCATACCCTGCTTTATTATGTAGAAAATTGGACAATTATTCTAAAAATATTCATGAATTAAAAATGAATTAAAATGGATCAATTCATGTAACCTTTCATGCCAAAACTACCACAAATTGAGAAACCTTTATTCTGTTAATAGTCAAAGTAGAGTAGTGTCAAAGTAGAGTAGTGTCAAAGTAGAGTAGTGTTAAAGTAGAGAATTGTCAAAGTAGAGTAGTGTCAAAGTAGAGTAGTGTCAAAGTAGAGAATTGTCAAAGTAGAGTAGTGTCAAAGTAGAGTAGTGTCAAAGTAGAGTAGTGTCAAAGTAGAGTAGTGTCAAAGTAGAGAATTGTCAAAGTAGAGTAGTGTCAAAGTAGAGTAGTGTCAAAGTAGAGAATTGACAAAGTTGAGTAGTGTCAAAGTAGAGTATTGTCAAAGTAGAGTAGTGCACAAGAGAACTTAAGTTCAAGAATTACTGACCTTTTGTATATAATTGAGCAATTATTAGCAGATTCTACTTGTAGAACCAATGAAGGCCAATTTTGGCTATGGAATTAAATCAGGTACTGTCACCCTGTGTACGCAAGTAACCAAAATCAAAGTTGTGTTTAATGTACTGCTGAGCAGCCCATGAGAGTGAGGGAATCCCACATTTTGTTATGAGCTGGATAACAACCACAGTGAGACAAGAATCAAGTGATTAATTTATTTATTTATTTATTTGGGGTTTTACGTCGCTTTCAACACTATACAGGTCATATCACGACGGGTAGTTGGAAGGGCAGAGGAAACCAGTACATACAGTTCGCTAGGGTTGTGTACTGTAAACTCCCGACCAACGGCAAGCAACTACCAGCTTTCCCACTTAAGGCCGTCACGGGGATCGAACCCCGACCTCAGAGGTGGGAGGCGAGAGTGTTACCACTCTGCCACCGTGGCCCCATCAAGTGATTAAATACCAACTTACTGGTGGGTTAATCATTTGGCTTTGTCAATATCGATAAATGATGTACCCACTGCAACTTACTAGCCATCACGTACTGGAAGTACAACATAACTACTTGTGACTAGGGCTGTGACGGGTGCTGAAAAACGGCATCAAGTACTCCCCCTCTGACAACCGGCCCGAATTCGAGTAACCGCGAGGTTTAGTATCTACCATTAGAAGTCTTCTGTAAACAAATAGTCGGTTCCGGAAACGAAACTTTTGAAGAAAAACGTCTTCTATTTGACCATATATTATAGAATATGGAGTAAATTGTATGTTTTCAAGTGAAAATAACAACTTTAATTGATATTATGTGACGGAAATGTGGGCGATAATACAATACCTCGCGAGTAACCGAGTTTTTAAAATGGATTCTAACATGACACGGATGTGTCCGTCGTTCTGATTGGTCGAGAGCGATTTCTAAGCCGTCTAAAATTCAGCATCAACAGTACGGCTGTTAAAATGGCGGCGATAATTGGATAATTTTGTAAGGTTACAAGTGTTTAAAGTATTTTATTTTCAACAGTCATGTTAGAATAGGAATATAGCATTCAAAAGCCGTCTAAACGCAGAATTTTGGACGGGCTGACATGATCTAAGCACTCAGGCTTCGCCTTCGTGCTCATACCACGCCAACCCGTCTAAAATTCAGCGTTTAGACGGCTTTTTCTTGCTATATTCCTATACTCGAGTGCAAGCCAAGACCGCCTCGTACACCGAGGCTCAAGTACTCGTTCGCAGCCCTACTTGTGACAGCAATAACTGATTCTGGTGTATGTATAAAAGTGATTACCTGTCTTCTAAAACCTTTGCAAATCCAAAGTCAGTAATTTTCAAGTGTCCATCTCTATCCAGGAGTAAGTTCTCTGGTTTCAAGTCTCTATACACAATGTTTCGTTCATGTAAGTAGTCTAAAGCAGAAACAATCTCGGCAGCATAAAACAAACATGTATCTTCTGAGAAATGTCCAGCATTTCGAAGATAACTGAAAAGTTCACCACCGCAGATAAACTCCAATAGCATGTAGAGGTTCTTGTTGTCATGATGAGCCCAGAGCCTAAAGTAAACAACAACAAAGAAAACAGACTTTCAGTACAGAAAATATAGTTTGCAAAAAATGGTTTTCAACACCATGAGATACAAAAGTGAAATTTTAAAAAGATCAGGAGACTTTCAGCATGGTGTCAGTTATGTAAAGGTCCAAATAATGTAATAATAAGTACAGAAAATAATGTTTAAGAGATAGAAAACATATGTAAAGGAAATGTATTAAAACAAGACAATTCAATAGAAAGATGATACATTAATCTGAGCAAACGGGAAATTACGAAGCTGTAAAATTTATGAATTGAAGTATAGTGGTCAATGGAAATTGCACAATTAAATAAAATACCGGTATATACAATAATCAGTTGCTGCAATCCATACAGTTTTGTGAAAAGAGACATATGTCTCAAATATGGCAGGTGAACACACTTTGGCAGAGCCTAGGTCAAATCAAGGTTATACCATGGTGATGAACACCTACACCCCCCTGACTATTGTCCCTACCAAGTATCAACTTCCTACACTTTATGGTTTCTGAGATAAGGCCTGATCTAGATTTTAAAGATCAGTTACTACAGTATGGTCAAAGATCAAATGAGGATCACACCATTAGGTTGCACACCCACAATCTCTTACCAATAATAAATACCAAGTATCAATCTTCTACACCTTATGGATTCCGAGATATAGCCCAGACAAGATTCCAAAGGTTAAGGTTACTTCAGCAAGGTCCAAGGTCAAATCATGGTCACAGCATCATGTTGCACACCTACACCCCGTACTCAATGTTCCCAGTAAGTTTCAACTTCCTACACCTTACAGTTATAGCCTGGAGAAAATTTTAAAGGTCATTTAAGTCACCACAGCAAGGTCAAAGGTTAATTCTAACATGACAAGCTTGTGTCCGCGATTCTGATTGGTCAATCTCAGTGATAAAACCGAGCATAACCTCACGGCCAGTTTTTAATGTGTGGGCGATAATCCCGCTTCACTTTTTAAAAGTAAAATTACAAAGAATATGCACTACAAATCTTTATCAAAACAGTAAGAAGATAAGAAATAAATGTGAAAAATGAAATGTCATGTTAGAATAGCAATAACACGCCTTCGTGTTACTAATATTGCTATTCATTGTAAAACCCTGCATAACCCCATGCTAGTCGTGTGTTATTTCTACAATCAAGATCACACCATGACATTGAGATACAGCCTGACCATACTTTTTCCCACCAGACATCTGCCTGCCCATCCATACACCATGAGTGAAAACTACCCACACAGCCCTTAAAGGCTGTGGGGTTAAAAAGCGCTTTTTGGTAACTAACTTGATAAACAAAGCAGAGAAAAATCACATCTCTTGTTTTGGCCAATAAGGTGGATTATGCCAAGAAATGCCTGTTATTTGAAAATTATAATGGCATTTTACTACAAGAGAAGGACTTTATTGTAAAATAAAACAACAACTAATGGCACATTTGCATAGTTATGAGTGATTGTAAGAACTCACATTTGAATTCTTGTCCACCAGCTGCCCAGTTAACAAACCTTGTACATTAGTAGCACAGTTTGAAAATAAGCCAGCATCACACCCACATACTGTGAAATCCCAACTAATAAAATCTAATGGAGACTAATAAGGCCTGAACACATCCAGCCACAAGGAGTCCAGACAAGTTAAATATTTTGTATACAGCTGGAGCTCAGGCCTGCACAGAACAGTGTGATCTAGGTATAAACAAACAGAAAGGATTTTCTACCAATTAAGCCCAGCCTGTATTGTCATGAATCAAAGGGCATTCTGAATTAATTTACAATTTATATGACACTTTATTGACAACTTGTTCTAATCTGTTGTTGAATTTCAGTGAATTTTACATTAAAAAGATTGACCGTTAAATGTAACACGTCGTAACATAACCATACAAAGGTACCAGGTGTGACATAGTCAAAGTTGGGGTTTTACATCCCATTTAACAGCTAGGGTCATACTGGGACAGGTCCTCAGCATTACCACTTGTGGGACTCGAACCCACAGAGGTGACAGCCTATGATTAGATGCAAAACTTGCTAACCACTAGGCCATCGAGGACCTCTTCGAGTGTGACATAAACACCTAGTTAAATAAAATAAATAATTAATTAAAAAGGATTGCCAAAATGGCAAATTTAAACTGTGGCTTCAATTTCACAATTCTCACTCTATTATCCAAAGCTGGCTTAGAACCATTTTTTCCAACTCATCAGTTACAAATAAGAGACAAAGATTGTAAACAGAAATGAGGCACAAATAATAAAATAAAACTGGACCTCGGCATATAACATGGAATGAGTTTATATTGAGTATACATTTCACCAGTTTTAGTGTCTTAAACACAAAATGATACTGTGTAATTTGCATTTATGCACTTAATTAGTATGTAGTTATTCTCACAAATATTTATTCTCCCCCAGACAGTTGTTTTGTATTCCCGTAAGCAGACCAATCCGACACTTTGTGAAGTATTAACATATTACTCCAGACTTACAGTAATTTGTCAAAATACAGTGTGGATTTAAATTAGGCCCTTGTGCAATGTGAAGTGTCTGTTGCACAGCAATGCACTTTTTAGTAGTACTTTCATATTTAACACCAAGATCAGCATAGCTCTACACTGCAGGCCCAGTTTTTTATTGCTTTTGGGAACCAATACCCATTTCTGGAAAACTGAAACCAGTCACAAATCTAGGTATAAGGAAACATTTCTAATAAATCCATTAAAATATGATAGACTTAGTGTTAATCAGATATCAGTGATTCTGAACCCAACCCTTAACCGCTTCACTGGTCTGCTGATAGAGGTATAAATAAGTGAATCGTGGTGCTATATTTCACAAAAATACAGTACTCTGATATGCGGGTGTTGTTTTATGTCTACAGATTTCACAAATAATATGAGACATTAATATATTTATTTACAAAGTTCAAAACACCATCAATTATTATACAGATTAGTCTACTTTTCTCTGATTCAACCAGTAATCTTTTGAGTAAATATTATGTCAAATTACATATGGCCTAATTCTTCACCCTTTTTGACAAACGACATGGACTGAGTTAAATAAAAATGTCAGATTTATTTTAGTGTGTAAAATTATCCACTTACAAAAAAACTCTTATTTTACTTTGAAGTATGATATAATGTTTCTTCTAATTTATTTTTTTAATTTAATAATTGTAGAATGGTTTACAAGTTGGTTTACAATTTAGGATCTCTCGTTTCAGACACATCTTCACTCTTTTTTTTTTTGATGTGGTCAGATTTGAACAATATACGCAGATACGCAATATATGCAGAAGAACATTGCAATATACCCAGGTAATCTTTGTGTTTCACACTTGTATTATATTGTCATCTTTAGTCATGATATATTTCTTCTGTTCTTGTATGTCATTCAGGAAGTTTTACTTGCCTTCCCTGAGCACGGTTAGACAAGAATGGCTGCTCTGTATTATGTCTGCAAACTACTGGCAGGTTATTAACCATTGAGCCTATGGTTGGCTCTCTACATTTTACAACTTATCAGCATAAAGATGACAGTTTTTCATGCAAAAACAAAGCGTCCCCATGAGATGGAAAGAAATATGCCGCTGAAAGTGAAGAGTGTGATTGTCGAAGTAACTGGCACGGCATTTGCAAGAGAATTAGAAACTATAGGATAACCACAGAAAATTGAAACTATACTTGGTATGGCCTGATGATGTGTCTCGGTATCAAGAGCATTTTACTGAAATACCATGATGACATTTTAGAACCACCACTATGCTTACCAACCCAAAGTGGTGAAAACATATCAAAGAAAAACTTAAAATACTGGATACATATCCCAAATGTGAAGAAACTACACACTTTTATCCCATTTTTCTGTACATTTTGCAGCCTTTTAAATTGATTTTATGGTAAATAAGTGATGGCTCTTTCAAAACAGTTACTCCATGACACTTGTCAACAGACATAATGGCACAAGAACTTCAAATATTGGAAATAATAAATAACAAATCTGAAGAAATTGCTCACTTTTATAACATATTTTTGTAAATTTGGGAACGTTTATTGTGATATAATTAAGAGGAAATGAGTTTTGCTTCCTTTCAGGGCCTGTTTGATTGGTGGTGTACTAAAACGTGGAGTCCTGGAATCTAAACAATTTTATCTTAATTATTTCTCATCAGTGACTGATTTGACAACTTTTTCACCATTTCTGCTCACTGTAATGAAGGCTCTTATATGAGGTTAATAACGGTATCATATTGCATTGAATTGTTTGTTGTATACAGGCCAATGTAGCTGTCAAAAGTGTAATCTTTACAGACTAATGTATTACTTGGAATGCTCTTTTTGCCTTGACTATGGTCAGTAAGTTTGGACAGTTCAAATATAACTGGATCTAGAGATAAACCTTGGACAAATGGAAGAAAAAATATGTTTCTGTCATAAGTTTCTACTTTGAAACATTTGAAAAAAAGAGTACAGTTTATGTTAATTACTGGGTCAGGCAACTTTAAAGTGTCTGGAAAGAAATGTTTACTTTTTACTGGCCTTGAAGGCTTGAACTTACAACTGAAAAACCTGGCAAAATATCAAATCCACACAAGGGGCCTCATTTTAATGCATGATATAATTATTAGGCCTTTTAACCAATATAATAATGGTCATTAATGGACTTAACATGCACCAGTAATATATATGTCAATACAAGAAATGAGTAGTTGTCTATTACTACATACTGTTTAATTCAAAATACTATTATTATTATATTAATAATAAATGATATGCCATTATAACCTAGATTTCCCTGTATTTACTCCCAAATACAGCAATCATCAGCATAAATAATAAAATGCCAGTTAAAATAACCAAAACATTCTCAATTTTAAATATGATTAGCATTCTGTTTTTTAAGGTTTGTATCAGAGCATATGATACTGGATCTCTTCATATAGGTTTGTACAAGTATAAATTTGTCTCACTGATTTCTGTTTTGTCAGGAAGTTATGGCTGATTATTTAAAGTTACTGTTTATTTTTTTCATTGTGAGTATTATTATATACGTCATTGACAAGAGCACTCAGAGAGTGCATACCTCTGCCAAGGCCCATCAAATCCTCTGAAAATCGTACATTTAGAATTGGCTTTGGATCTTTCCAGAAGTTAATAAATTCTATGTTAGACCAAGATTCAAAGTAAAAATTTGATGTAAATCAATGCAGCAGTTTTTGTTCTTTTTTTTTTTTTTGTTTTTTTTTTTGTAATACTGCCAACAAACAGAATCCAGTATTTACATAACCTCCTTGGTAGAGGTGGTAAGCTAATTACTTTCCATGGAAACTGTGCATGGCAACAATTTAAGGTTGTAATTGGAAAATAGGTTCATCCAATTACTCAAGTTTCCTTCAAAGTTACTAAGAGAACTATTCAAAGAGAACTATTGATATGATATATTAGGCTAAAGTTCCATATTACTACCGCAGTAAAGGAGAATATGTTTTGCAGATGTGTTTGTCTATCACTTGTTTGTTAACAAATTAACCCGAAAAGCTGTGGACAGATTTTGATGAAATTTTCAGAAATTGCTGACAATGGCACAAAACCAGATGATTTTATTTTAGGTATGATCCTGGGTGATCTGGATGAGGTAATTTTTTGTTCAATTTTATAACACTGCACTCCTGCCTCATAGGTATATATTGGAGGACTGTTGGGCCTTGCAAGAGATATGTGCTCTGAGCCTCTGACTGCTCGTTTTGAACTGCCACTGTGGCCCAGCAGATAACACACTCACCTAGGACCACAGAGGATGTGGGTTCAAACCCAGGTACAGGTGGATACACAGTGGCTCAGATGACCACTTAAATGGTGGTCCTCTCTCACTAGATCGTATCCCCAGTCCCAGTGGCAGGCTAAAGAACCTCAAGGACGTTGATAAATGGTCATGCTTGAGCCCCTATCTTTCAGTTAGGGGAATCTGGATTGGTTCTGTTTTAAAACTAAACTATGATAATGATTCACTGACTTGGTGAATAGAAATGTCAAAATTACAGTTTTACATTCCATTCAACAGCCAAAGGTCACATTGGGACAAATCTACAGCATTGCCACTTGTGGGAGCTGAAACTATATAGGGATGACAGCCTGTGATTAGATGCCAAACTCGCTAACCACAAGGCCACCAAGAAGCTAACACTAACTTCATGAAGTTTTATGTTTCACTTTTTACATTGGACAGCATTTTAACAAATGTTTTGAAAAGGCACTAATTTTTGGTAAAATTAACCAGTTTTTCATTATTAAAACTAAAAGATCAAACTTATTTTACTCTCTTAAAATTGATTTTAAATGGGTGAACCCTCGGCGAAAAGCATGGAAAACAATTAAGCTATTATTACACTTATAAAATTGACATTAAAGAACAGAGTACAGGAGGACAAAAGGTTCTTTCTCATTCCTGCCTTAATTTTATAATAAAATCATCAATGAAGCTTTTGACCAATCCACAGTTGAACTTCAAACCTAGTGAACCCTAAGTGGGAAAGTTGGTAGTTGCTTACCGATGATAGGTTAAGTTTATCCTGACCAGCTAGTATATATGTACTGGTTTCCTGTGTCTTTAAAAGTAACCCATCGTGATATAACCTACCGTAAATGACCTATTTAGCGCATCCACCCTTGTAACCGCACCCTATCTCTTTGTCCCAGCAATATCGTCGGTGACAGTGCACAATATCCACATATTTTTATATATTGTATGTATTTTTACTTAATAAATTGAAAATTTTGCCATGAACTTCGAGTTTGTTTATATCTACCACCATATTTACAGGAAGTGGGTATTTTTAGTAGATAATAAATGTCGGAACACCGTTATTCTTACCGGATTGACCTATACTTCATCCCGGAAAGTGTTTCATAATGGGTGTGCTAAAAGGGGAATTTTTACCCACCAAATATTGAATAAAAATAGTCTTTCCTTAGCGCACTGTGCACTAAATAGGTCATTTACGGTATACAATGTGTTGAAAGCAATGTCAAACCCCCCAAAAAACTAGAAATAGGACGCCCTGTTGATAGTAGATGCGAATAGAAACAGGATAGCATAGAAGAACACACATTATCATGTGTAATGTCCACCGAATGAACCTTTTGCCAAAATTGTACAGTAGTCTTACAAGACCCTGTTTCATTTGTAAAATATATCAATGATGCTTAAATATTTCTTAGTGTAGATGTAAATTATTTCAGCTTCATGCCTTTTTGCATTGGTTGGGTCGAAAATTTTGACGAAATCACTCTATCTTGCACGGTTAAGAAGATAGAAGCAAATTCCTGTTTTTCTATTTTTGGCAAAAATTTGAAAATTCAAAATGGCCGCCATTTTTGGGAAAAGGAAAATATTTTGAAAATTGGCACCTGTGGGTTGAAAATTTCGACGAAATCGCTCTATCTCGCACGGTTAAGGAGATAGAAGCAATTTTGTGTTTTGCCATTTTTGGCAAAAATTCTAAAAATCAAAATGGCCGCCATTTTTGGGGAGGGGAAAATTTTTTGAAAATTGCAGAGTACATTCCTTAGATACCCTGTGGGTCGAAAATTTCGACGAAATCGCTCTATCTCGCACGGTTAAGGAGATAGAAGCAAATTTGTGTTTTGCCATTTTTGGCAAAAATTCGAAAATTCAAAATGGCCGCTATTTTTGGGGAGGGGAAAATTTTTTGAAATTTGCACAGAGTACATTCCTTAGATACCCTGTGGGTCGAAAATTTCAACGAAATCGCTCTATCTCGCACGGTTAAGGAGATATAAGCAAATTTGTGTTTTGCCATTTTGGGCAAAAATTCGAAAATTCAAAATGGCCGCCATTTTTGGGGAGGGGAAAATTTTTGGAAAATTGCACAGAGTACATTGCTCAGATACCCTGTGGGTCGAAAATTTCGATGAAATCGCTCTATCTCGCACGGTTAAGGAGATAGAAGCAATTTTGTGTTTTGCCATTTTTGGCAAAAATTCTAAAAATCAAAATGGCCGCCATTTTTGGGGAGGGGAAAATTTTTGGAAAATTGCACAGAGTACATTGCTCAGATACCCTGTGGGTCGAAAATTTCGATGAAATCGCTCTATCTCGCACGGTTAAGGAGATAGAAGCAAATTTGTGTTTTGCCATTTTGGGCAAAAATTCGAAAATTCAAAATGGCCGCCATTTTTGGGGAGGGGAAAATTTTTTGGAAATTGCCTAGACTACAATGCTCAGATACCCTGTGGGCGAAAATTTTGACGAAATCGCTCTATCTCGCACGGTTAAGGAGATAGAAGCAAATTTGTGTTTTGCCATTTTTGGCAAAAATTCGAAAATTCAAAATGGCCGCCATTTTTGGGGAGGGGAAAATTTTTTGAAAATTGCACAGAGTACATTCCTTAGATACCCTGTGGGTCGAAAATTTCGACGAAATCGCTCTATCTCGCACGGTTAAGGAGATAGAAGCAAATGTGTTTTGCCATTTTGGGCAAAAATTCGAAAATTCAAAATGGCCGCCATTTTTGGGGAGGGGAAAATTTTTTGAAAATTGCACAGAGTACATTCCTTATATACTCTGTGGGTCGAAAATTTTGACGAAATCGCTCTATCTCGCACGGTTAAGGAGATAGAAGCAAATTTGTGTTTTGCCATTTTTGGCAAAAATTCGAAAATTCAAAATGGCCGCCATTTTTGGGGAGGGGAAAATTTTTTGAAATTTGCACAGAGTACATTCCTTAGATACCCTGTGGGTCGAAAATTTCGACGAAATCGCTCTATCTCGCACGGTTAAGGAGATAGAAGCAAATTTGTGTTTTGCCATTTTTGGCAAAAATTCGAAAAATCAAAATGGCCGCCATTTTTGGGGAGGGGAAAATTTTTTGAAAATTGCACAGAGTACATTGCTTAGATACCCTGGGGGTCGAAAATTTCGATGAAATCGCTCTATCTCGCACGGTTAAGGAGATAGAAGCAAATTTGTGTTTTGCCATTTTTGGCAAAAATTCGAAAATTCAAAATGGCCGCCATTTTTGGGGAGGGGAAAATTTTTTGGAAATTGCCTAGACTACAATGCTCAGATACCCTGTGGGCGAAAATTTTGACGAAATCGCTCTATCTCGCACGGTTAAGGAGATAGAAGCAAATTTGTGTTTTGCCATTTTTGGCAAAAATTCGAAAATTCAAAATGGCCGCCATTTTTGGGGAGGGGAAAATTTTTTGGAAATTGCCTAGACTACAATGCTCAGATACCCTGTGGGCGAAAATTTTGACGAAATCGCTCTATCTCGCACGGTTAAGGAGATAGAAGCAAATTTGTGTTTTGCCATTTTTAGCAAAAATTCGAAAATTCAAAATGGCCGCCATTTTTGGGGAGGGGAAAATTTTTTGGAAATTGCCTAGACTACAATGCTCAGATACCTGGTGGGCGAAAATTTTGACGAAATCGCTCTATCTCGCACGGTTAAGGAGATAGAAGCAAATTTGTGTTTTGCCATTTTTGGCAAAAATTCGAAAATTCAAAATGGCCGCCATTTTTGGGGAGGGGAAAATTTTTTTGAAAATTGCACAGAGTACATTGCTCAGATACCCTGTGGGTCGAAAATTTCGACGAAATCGCTCTATCTCGCACGGTTAAGGAGATAGAAGCAAATTTGTGTTTTGCCATTTTTGGCAAAAATTCGAAAATTCAAAATGGCCGCCATTTTTGGGGAGGGGAAAATTTTTTGAAAATTGCACAGAGTACATTCCTTAGATACCCTGGGGGTCGAAAATTTCGACGAAATCGCTCTATCTCGCACGGTTAAGGAGATAGAAGCAAATTTGTGTTTTGCCATTTTTGGCAAAAATTCGAAAATTCTAAATGGCCGCCATTTTTGGGGAGGGGAAAATTTTTTGAAAATTGCAAAGAGTACATTCCTTAGATACCCTGTGGGTCGAAAATTTCGACGAAATCGCTCTATCTCGCATGGTTTAGGAGATATGAGCACATTTGCCTTTTTCAGTATTCAAAATAGCTAATTACTCATTTATTTAATTAATTACTCACTCATCTATGAAGCAATTCCCCCCAAAAGCAATCCCATACAAGCTATTAACCCAATGAACCTCCATACCAAATTTCAGAAAGCTAGGCTTAATAGCATTCCTTAAAATGTCTGGAAACCAAAGAGCTACTCAAAAGTAGCAAAGTAGCTATTACTCAGTTAGCTATAGAGCTATCATCACCAAAAGCAATCCCATACAAGCTATTAACCCAATAAACCTGCATGCCAAATTTGGTAAAGATAAGATAAGAACTGTTGCCTAAAATGTCTGGAAACCAAGTGGGACGCCGGACGGCGGACGGCGGAAAAAGCAAAAATAATATGTCCACCCCCCAGTGGGGTGGACATAATAAATATATTAAAACTAGACCTACGCATTGGAGAACCGATGCAAATTTGTATCCACCAGAGGACAACACTCCAAAGCCAGTGAACCATCATTTGACCTTGAAGGAGGAGTCAAAGGTCAAATCTGACAACATCAGAAGATTCCCAGCCCATGATATGCTACAAGTTGGTTTCATATTGCAAACCTCTAGGATTAATAATGAGCGAGTTATAAGAACTTTTAAGTTTGGCTGGTCTCGTTTGACCTTGAAGGAGGGGCTCAAGGCCAAATGTGACCACATCAGAAGATTCCCAGTCCATGATTTGCTATAGGTTGATGTCATTGTCATAGATTGGAAAATTGTGTTATTTGTATTGTTTTGATAAATATAGCATGTTTGTAGCTTTTACCTAAATTAACACAAAACTTATTGTTTTCTTTAGTCCTTTGAAATTATAAGGTCTGATAGAATCTCTAAAGAGTTATAATCAAACACATTTATGATTACATCTGTTACTTAGACTAAGTATACAGTAGAAAGAGAAAATGTATCTCAGTTTGTTTATGTTTGAAGTATGTAACTGCTTGTATCAATAGTGTTACATCTAAAATTCTAATTATATAATTATAAGGTCAACCCCATGTCATCTGTCACTTACTAGAAGGGAATGTGTATTGTTTCACCATCTGGTTAGAATATTGTTCTTATACCTATTGTCTATGTTGTATAAAACCATGTGGTTAGAGAACTGTTCTCACACCTATTTGTATAAGTATATTCTTTATTCTATTGAATTCCTGTGAAACCACATTGTTGAGCTTGAGTATAAATACAGGTACAGACTACAGATAGATTCAGAGTAAAATTTAGAGAGAGTGATTGTAGAGATAAACTAGACATCATAGTGAAGTGATATAAGATATTCATAAATTATTAGAGAACTTTGGTAAATGAGAAATTGTGAGATCTAACATAGAAGATAAATATTAAGAGACATTTCGGTACACTGTTGATTGAGACATTTGTTATTGAATTGTTATAGTTTTATTGTTATATTGTGGAAAACATTAACATCTAATAAACATATAAAACTTCTATCACACCTCTTACTACTAAAGAAGTCACTCGGTGACATCATACTGCAAACCTATAGGACCAATAATAAGGGAAATATAGGCACTTTTAAAGTCCCCTATGTGGGTTACTTTGGCACTCCATGGATGACGTTGAATTAAGAGCTTCAAGGTCAAATGTCTGCAAGGTTGTAGAGGACATGTATATCTGTTGGACATAATAATAATCACCTATGAAGAGATTCAACGTACTATCTATTAGAACTAGCCAATAGAAAAAGGTAGATAATTTTCAAAGAAATGCCCATCTTGTTTTTCAGAATGAGGCCAATTTCAGTCCCAAAGATGCTTACTTCTGAATGAAGATATCCTGCAAATTTGGTGTACCAAGCTCGTGTAGTTTTCCTCTGAGAGCATTAAAGCCTAAAATCTCTCTACATGTGGCGGCGGCGCCGGCAGCAGTGTAGCGAATACTAAATCAAACTATCCAGCAGATGTCTCCCGGTGAATACAATTAGGTTGAGAAGGAACATTAGGTTTATCATGAACAACTTCCATATTTTCAAGAAAGTAAACCGATATTCTTGACATGTATTACTGACACAAATGTGAAGTTACAAATTTAGTCTAATTCTATAACAGACTTACATTAGTTATTCATTAAGAGCCACTGAGGTGACTAGCATCAAATATGCTGGCTGTCAAACAAAACACATTTATTTCTAAAAATAGTCCTTAATAGAGCATGTTAGTTTTAATTTACGCCATATTTTCTGGCTAAAATAAACACCAGATGCTGTCAACCTGTCCACCCTTCACGGTGATATTCACTAATTTGTGTTATTCAATGACACTACTGACACATACAACTCACTAAAGATTCAACTTGCAAAACTTATATCTTCAAATACTAACTCGTTTTCAGCTTCACATACTATGCAATTTTACAGAATGTTTATATTGTATACTTTTTAATGATGAAACATGTTTACGCAAACAATTCTGTAATTTTTATTTTGAACAAGTACAATAAACATTGGTTTTTTAATTTTTAAGGGCAAATTTTATTCAATAGTATTTTAACTCAGAAATTGGTCACACCTTTCTGCATAGTCATATTTGTATATATTTGATTTCCACTAATACCACAAAACACAGACCTCATATCTCGCTAGTAGACGTTAAAGAACAAGAAACTGCACATTTTTAGCCTTCCCCTTACCCCCATCTCCTCCCACACCCCTCCGGCATGTGTATTTTAATCCAGCTTGTGAGAAGACATCACACCTATATATCCAACATTTTAAAGAAGTGGTCCCAATCACAAAATGCATTCCCAATTTTCGAGTTGTGTCAAATTGCCCCTAATGTATTCTACCCAAATACAAATCCCACTGAATCACACCAATTGCAATTGTTCCCAAATAAGAGGTGGACTAAATCACAACCAAAGATAGATGAGTACGTTTGTGGCTAATACGACACCAGTACATAAAGGTGTGACTTAGGTAGTCAGTGTCTTTGATAGCAGTTTTTAACATATTACAGCAGAACCATCATTTTCTATATATTATTAACCACAAATTTCCTGGAACCTTACCACAAATTCTTCCTTTAATTTTGACTAACATGTATACTATGTACATAGTTACTGGGTAGTTAGGATAAGAAATGTGAAATGATTGAAAGTTTTGCCAGTTTTACATCACAGGATGATCAGAGGCCTAATATAGTCACAATAATCATTAACATGTAAACAAAGAAATTGAAGTGCCTGTCCTCACTGGTGAATTCCACTTACTCTCACCAATTACTATCAGGGGAAAATAATTTCAACTCACCAAGTCCATTCTGTACAGTTGAGTAAATTTTATGGAAAAAGACAGTGCTGGGACCCAAAACTGCCTTCCACTTAATAGATAATTCTGCTTAACACTATTGCATTTATAGGTAATTGACCCCTATATTTTGAGTAATAAAATGAACAGACATTAAACAAAGTAATACACACCCTCCATATAGACGTTTAATTAATCAAAGTTCAAAGAACATTTAATGATTCTGACCACTGCATTTTATGACACTGTTATGGGCATGTCAGCAATCATTCTGAATCGAATTCTGACATCAATCCTGGCAAAGATGTCATAATTCATTAAATTTATTACTTTCAATTACATTCTAACATGACACGCTTGTGTCCGCGATTCTGATTGGTCCATTCCAGTTGTAAAACCGAGCATAACCTCACGGCCAGTTTTTCATGAGTGGGCGATAATCCCGCTTCACTTTTTAAAAGTCAAGTTACAAAGAGTATGCACTACATATCTTCATCAAAACAGTAAGAAGACAAGGAATAAATGTCAAAAATGAAATGTCATGTTAGAATAGAAATAACACACTCCAAGCGTGGGGTTATGCAGGGTTTTACAACTCATAGCGCATTAGAAACACTCAGGCTTCGCCTTCGTGTTACTAATATCGCTATTCGTTGTAAAACCCTGCATAACCCCACGCTTGTCATGTGTTATTTCTACAATAAATATTATAAGTGCAAAACCTCAACTTCATACAAATTTCTGTCATCTGTCTGACTCAAACTTACACAGCTGGCATAAAAATGTTTGTTGATTCAATCAAATTAATGAAAGCAATTAACAGACTTGATACAACAAGGACATTAGATCACTGGAGTAAGACCATGTAAAGAATATTAAGATGCATGGGGAATGGGTGTGAACACAAATTTGGAAATAAAACACAGATAACAAAATATTCCACATGAGTTTCCCATTCGCATACTTAACAGTTTTTATAGTCAGAATTTCAGGTCAAATTTAAAATCAACCAGTCCTGTGTCATACGTTATGTGAAAGTAGATGTCTTTAGATATATATGACAAGTTCCAAATAATTACTTATATAGATAGACAGTAATACTTTTTCAACCATAATGGTTAATAATTAAAAGGATTTTACTGTCACACAAATGATAAGTTGTACACCAACGGCTAACTGTATTTGTTTATTGTTGCCGATAACACATCCACATATTCCAAAACTGAAATTTTACATAATTTTAGTCCAAGGACAAAATCTACATAATTATGAAAATTTCTTATATAGAAACTATAATTTATAAATCTGCAATTCAATGATTCTTCATGCCTGACTATTAATACTGAATTACTGCTTGGCAATTCAACACAACTGTAACATGAAATACATAATGTATGCTTAATGTAATTAGGTATGGATTTCTCTTGATTAAAACAGCATTTTAGAATAGAATAGAATCATTTATATAGCGCAAAATTGATGCAACATCCCCTAATGCGCTTAAGGCAAAAAGGGAAATTTGAGGGACATGCCGGGTCAAAATCCTGATTTAGTGCCACAAGGAGAGAAATACTATGGTGGGAGGTATGCAAGTCTAAACAAGTAGCTCTTTAGCTGACTTTGAAACCCTATAATTGTGTTCTGAGATCGGACCGATTGTGGGAGTCTGTTCCATTCAGTGGGAGAAGCCATTGCAAAACCTCGCCTACCAATGGCCTTCTTGGGACGAACTGAAGAAAGAGAAAGCCAGTTTCCACGAGTAAGGCTACTGGGTTTGATTAAGGATGATAAATATGAGGGTTGGGAGAATTTGATAGCCTTGAATGTAATAAGACTATATTTGAACAGGATATGGTATGAAATGGGAAGCCAGTGTAGTTTTCCCCTAAGGTCATGTCGAGAAAGTCCTTCAGTTTTTCCTACATGTTCTGCTATATTGGAACCCATGACTTATAACCCACTCAGCACATGACACCTCCAAACCAATCAATGTTCAGCTTACTACATTCTATTTTTGTATCAATGATTCTGATTAGCTATAATTTGAACTTATAAGATGGCTTAGAATGCTGACATACACTCCCCCCACCATCAATGGGTGTGATGTACATAAAATAACAGAAATACCAAGAGCATTCGGTGAGTGCAGACCTCGACCAAGGTAAATGGGAAAATTCTAACTTCTTTTTGTATCCATGGTATCCAGTCATCCAGACCAGTCTTATAATTTAATGGAATCTAACCAGGACCAAGAATGACCATCATCTGATTTTTTATTTCATGCATTTCCAACCAGCAGTATTTACGTAATCCTGCTAACATTTAACAAACAGACAGAGACAAATGGTCATGAAAATATTACCTCCATGCTAGAGATAATAATCTATGGATATCTGAATAATGTAAATAGTTTGCATGAAAAACACTGGTGGTGCAATAATTATCAAGAATAACAAATGTATAATAAACAACAATATAAACCAGACCTAGCGCATCGGAGAACCGACGCAAATTTACCAGAAAGAAAACTCACCAAAGCCAATCAACCATCGCTTAACGTTGAAGGAGGAGCCCAAGGTGAAATCTGACCACATCAAAAGTTTCTTAGCCCGTGATTTCCTATAGGTTGGTATGACAATTTGCAAACCTCTAGGAACCAGAATGTGCGAGTTATAAGCACTTTTAATTTTGTCTATCCTCATTTGACCTTGAGGGAGGGGCCAATGGTCAAATCTGATCACATCAAAAGATTCCTAGCCCATGATTTCCTATTGGATGGTTTCACATTACAAACATCTACGACCAAGAAAAAGCTATTTAAAAGCACTTTTAGATTTTGCTATCCTCGTTTGACCTGGAAGGAGGGGCCCAAGGTCAAATATGACAACACCAGAAGATTCCCAGGCCCTGATTTCCTATATGTTGGTTAACCATCCCAAACCTCTAAGACCAATAATAAGCAAGTTATAAGCACTTTTAAGTTTGCTATCCTTGTTTGACCTTGAAGGAGGGGTCAAAGGTCAAATCTGACCACATCAAAAGATACCCAGCCCATGATTGCTATAGGTTGGCTTGGCATATCAAGCCTCTGGGACCAATACTAAGAGAGATATAATCTAATCTAATCTAATGTGGACTTTTATAGCGCTTAATCTTCATCTCAGATGGACTCTAAGGCGCAACAGAACATAAAGCAAAGGCAATTAACATTAATCCGGGGATATAGCAAGGTCGTACCAAGGAGACACAGGGTGACAAGGGAGGCTATGGCGGATAGGCTTTTGCATACAGATAAGTCTACAAGCACTTTTCATGACTGACAAAGAAACGCCCGTGGGGGCCATCTTGTTTTTTAAAATGAGGCCAAAAATATTCCCAGTCAAGATTTTGTAATGAGGAACATATCCTGTGAATTTGAGATCTCTACCTATAGTACCCTTTGCTCTAGAGGGCCAACAAAAGTCCTTGCCGAAAGTTGAAAATAAGCCCGTGGCTGCCATCTTGTTTTTCAAAACGAAGCCCAAAATATTTCCAGACAAGATTTTATGGTTATGAATATATCCTGCAAATTTGAGAACTTCAGGCTAGCTACAACATTTTTTTCGTTAGAGCGGTAATGGTGAAATCTCTCTACACACTGCGGCGGCGGCGTAACGAAGCGAAATCCATAGTATCCACCAGATACTATCCGGTGGATACAACAAATAATCAAACTGATTGAACTTCTGAAAGTTTGACAGTAATGAAGCCTCAGGCTTTGAAGTCAGGAGCATGCATAAGCCTTCTTGCCCTGAAAAAAAATGGATGCCATGGCAACATTTTTTTGCCCAATTTCAGTAAAAATTATTGTGATAAAATTTTTTAAACAAAATAAACATCCTGTGAAAATTTCGTAAGGATCAGCCGACCCCAGCGGATGTGAGATGACACTGATGTTGGATGGACGGATGTAAGGAAGGACAGGCAGATGCTGGCTATTCCCACACCCCCCTTTAACTTTTGTTGATGGGGCATAATAACTTATTCATTCCTATACCAATTTAAAGCTGAATTACCAAACCAATTAAGACATCCAAAATATTATTGAACACTTGACAAAAAACAAGAATTCAGATTGTTAACTCTGAACTATGTTGGATATTTTGCCAGATATTCAAGTAATGATAGCTTGATAGACATCCACTTCAGATGTGAAAGAAAGTCTCATTTAGTTTCCTATTTTCAGTGTCCTTGTTGAATATTTAAATGCTCTTTATAGCCAGTCACAAAACTAATCTCCAACAAGACATAAAATTTTGCAACTACAGATAGCAACATGAAATTCAGTTTTAATTCACCACAAAATGTGAAATTCGCCAAGAAGGAAAACCTATTCCCATTTTCTTGATGCATTGGAAATTCTTAACACAATTATAACTTTTGTGACTATATATAGTATTGTATCTCCCTATACGCAAAATTGGCACAAATTGTGATAATTTTGTTATAGGAATAAAAGACATATTCGAGTGCTTTATGATGGTTTTAAACTGTTTCCCAGTGGTGAGTTTCCAATTCTGTACAGAGAGTATGTCACATTTGTTACTGTACAAACTATAACATTCGTACTTGTACAAGCAAAACTTCAAAACTAACCTATGCAAATGCATATATGATAAGATTATATGGTTTGGATAATAGAAATACTAGAAAAACCTCTATTATCCAAATATATATGGAAAGGGATAATTTCGTCTGGATAACCAAAAGTTCTTTAAATAGAAAATGGGTTTCGAAATTGGTATATTTGAAAGTATTTAAAATCTCTGAAATGTCATTGTTCTTATATATTCAATAAATTAAGGTTTTGATTATACAGAAAACCCATTGGATATCAAGATATAATATGAGCCACATTTCTGTAAAGTTTCAAATTCCCAGTCTTTGTCAATTCATAAATTGTACCTTACGACAGCAATTCATTATTAAATTTATCCTCTAAAAATGTCACTCTGATGTGCAGAATTTCCCAGAAAGTACTCAAGCTGTTTATAAAGTTGATATAATATCATGAAACAACTCTCACATACCACACATATACTCTTAATAGTATTTTAGCCAATGTGCCATTAGTTCAGAATAATCTACTGACGTCTGAATTTTATACACAGGGCATATACACAGTCAAACGGGTTTAAGTGAAACTGCAGATATATGTAGAGTTTCCTTTTTAGAAAAAATAAAAATGGCTAAACAGTATTGAATCCTCAAAAAAGTACAGGGAATCTCACTTTGAAAATCTATAGCAAACAGATGAACAGACAAGTCCAGATACCTATAACAACATCTGTACATTGTGTAGTTTTGGAGCAGAAGTTGATAATATGTGATGCAAATGTATGATGAGTAGTAACAGTTTTACTTTATGTTCTTCTATTATGAATCTTTTCAACAGAACATTTCTTATCATAAAAATAACCAGAATTTCCATTTTTTTTCATGCAAACATTGCAGAAAGTTTCGTTTCTTGCTTTGTGAGAATAATTTCAACACCACTGGTATCAAACAAGAAAAGAGAAAACTATTACTGAGTTTGAACTCGGTACAATTGATTACTTTGCTCCCTAATGAGTATACAGTACTAGTACAACTTTAATATTTTCACTATTGTCACATGAAAACAAAAGTTGACTGACTTTGGATTTAAAGATACTCACAATTTTGACCTGCCATGCATCAACATTGATAAATCAGACATCAGATGATTATATTCACAGTATTTTTTTTTTTTTTTTTTTTTTTTTTACTATTTGGGTTACTTTTTGTCAGCCATCACACAAGGCTATTAATCTCCAAGTGCACATCCATCACTCTCCAGTGACCTCACTTTTAAGTGAAGTGGATTTGTTCAAAGAGTGAGTAGACACAAGTCAATCTAGCCAGGATCAGACAACAAGTTTAACTATGAAATACATCTCCTGTTTTGATGCAAAGTTTAGCTCATAAATCGAAAGTAATTCAGTTATGATCATTTTCTATTGAAAAGATAAGACAGATTTTAACTTTCACTCAGAATTCATTTCAGAGTGCAAGGTTATTGGCTAAACTAGCTATGCTATTCCTTGTCAAAATTTTCACTTTTGTTAAGTATTTACCAACATTTTTTTGTATATTCTCAATAGTTTTCGAGAACAGGTTGCATTTCCAATTTTTTGGGGGGCAAGAGGACAGGCTCCCTTTACTTTGCTGCAGTGTTAATGCTTCAACTTTCTAATTGTCACATTTTCTTAAAGTTTTCACCAACAGCATCAGCATAATAGAGGAAACCAATTATGTCGCTGCCAGCGTCATTAAAATTGTACTAAGAGTAATAAAGTTTCTGAGGTTATAATTTTTTTTAACTGAGAAACAGAGAAATATTAAATGGGAGTTGAATAATTACTCGTTGAACCAATCTGTTTTTAATCATAAAATATCTTTACAAGGTATTTTGAGTTAAATTAACCAATATGACCCAAGTTTTATGACTTTTTCCTTCCTTTCTTTTTTGGTATCACAACCAAACACGATTATATTTAAAAAATAAAGAAGTTGTGACTTGAGCAAGACTAGATTGTAGGCTCAGATGTGCTGAAGATTCTAGTCTTTTTTCTCTCACATCTCTCACGTTTCTATAAAAAGACCAAAATTTGCTATTTTTAGCTCAGACATTAAGCACTCTCTCCAACTTGGGTCAAGACATTGAGCTTCTGAGTCACTGGTAAAAAAAACTTTTATGGTTCATCCTGCCAAAATTCTCCATTTGGAGCTAATGGAGGACAAGAGAACATTTTTTATAAATTACTTCACACATCCAAGACATATACTTCTAAATATCAAAAATTTTGTGAGAACAAATTCCACTTTTTAATTTTTATTACGGTAGTGTAAATTTTTACATCACATTTTCACACAGTTAAATGTCAATGATATGTAGAATTCCCATATAAATAGACACAAATGTTTCATCCCTGTGCGAAATTTTCTGTTGACTTTTAAGTCTTATTTCATAAATAGGAGTATTTTCTGTTAAGGGCCAGTTACACATAGCTGGATGATCCACAGATATAGCCCACAGTCCCATATATGGTAACTGATAGGGATGCACAAGGGATGGGTGTGGGTCATGTAAAAGATTTACAGAGCTGCCATGGATCTGCTACGGACAGGTTTGCGGATGAAAAGATTGCACCAAGGATGGGTCTTATGACTGTTTTTTAATCCACACACCCTGTCCGTGTTAATCAGTAGCAGATCCAGGTAGATTCAGCAATGTTTTTATGGATATTATTGCCGCGGAAGCATCAAGGATGTAAGGGATGCCACAAGGACATCCAGGATGGGTTTACGGACAATAAGGACACTCACGGATGAGCTACGGATGAGATCCGGAAGAGCTACGGATACTAAGGTCTGTATGGACTTTACAGACAAATCTAACAGGTTTGATTTTTCCGTAACGTCCTAGGAAACTTATCTGATCCTTGGCATGTCACTATGGATCGCAGCATGCCACTACAGATCTCACAACATTACGGATGATTGTATGGACAGAAAAGATGATCCATAAATTACTCAACATTTTCCATCTTAGGAATCCTGTCACGATCCGGCGGTACATCCGTGGATGTGTAACTGGGGTCTTTAAGACTGGCCAACAAAAGCACTAAACAGTAAAATTTGTTGTATAATTTGTAAAATAACTCAAAAGAAATATTTTATATATTTTTAATTATTATCAGAGTCCAACCATCATACTGGAAATGTGGTGAAGGTCTGTGATCTGGGAGTGTTTTCTATTCAAAATCAATTTGATTCATGTGCTTAATTGATGCTTAGAGATGCTGGAGATCTATTGACTTAAAATAAGGGATATAATTATTACTCAAGTTCTCAATAAACAATAGAGTGATGAAGCATTTGGAGTATAAAATATTCTCATAAAATAGAACTCCAATAAACTATTGCTGTATACTTTCACAAGACAATAATGTAAATTTTGGCTACTTTTACACTGAAAAGAGTACTTGTTATAAAAAGCAGTACATGTAATAGTAAAGAACATTCGAGGACAAAATTGACAACTCCTTCCACTTCCAGCTTTAAACCCTGGATGCTTATTGCTTATTAACTTATTTTATCCATTTTTCATTTCATCACAACTTTCTGCCCATTAGATTGGACTGGTGAAATTTATGACGGACCAAAATCTTTAGAATGGAACTAGGTTACAGGGCCAAGCATCCTAAAACCAATTTCATATCCTGAGTAAGTGCCAACTGGAACCAAATTCTGTGGAAAATAAAACTTCTAGGTACAACACATCTACTTCAACAGCATTCTCTCAAACAGAGTCAAAACATTAAGAACATTGATATGGTGTGACTGTATATACTATTTAGCATATTTAATTGTGCTGGGGATTCAATTTACCTCAATGGTTGTGCACAATTACAATTGAAATATAGTTTCCTTCATTTTAATATTATGCCCCATTCAAATCAATATCAAGCAGGCAGTAAACCGTTTTGAAGTAGTCATACTTCTAGGAAGCAGCCTTAGTTGTAATTCCACCTGGTGCAATTCTTTAATTAACCAGGAACTAAATGATATGCATCTAAATTTACCAATGGAAGATATGACTACTCAGTAAGTACTAACTTACTCAACAATTCCTTGAAAACCAGATGGGCAAACCAGAACTCTGCCTCTTCGCAGAAGATAAGTCATTCTTGCACTGTGGTAAGTGTTACTCTCAATGTACCTACAATACTTGTCTATCTACAGATGATACAATCTTTGCCAAGGCTGATATGCAGTAAAACTATCAGCTGCATTCATACATTCTTTATTTTCCTTTGCAAGTTTTTGTAAATATAAAATCTCTGTCAACTGTTTCAAGTCATTAATCATGTATTCTCTCAATGAAATACATTCAAGCCTCTTTAAAGTAGAATTCTATCTCATGTAGAACTAATTAAACAGGTCCTTGATAGGTATTAGCACTCCTAGATGAACAGAAGTTGTTTTTCAGTCCTTTGAGATTTCCTATAATAGGGTTTAACCCCATAATACTATTCCAGGATAAAGTAGCATGTGATATTGAAGTATTTGAGGAGTTCCATTTGATTTTATATCTAATTGGATTGCTTTCAATACTTTGAGCACGTGTTGGTCAGGGTTTATTTTTGTTTATTTGGGGTTTTACGTCGCTTTCAACACTATACAGGTCATATCACGACAGGTAGTTGGAAGGGCAGAGGAAACCAGGACATATGGTTCGTCAGGGTTCTGTACTGTAAACTGTCGACCCACGGCAAGCAACTACCAGCTTTCCCACTTTAGGCTGTGCCGGGAACCGAACCCCGACCTCAGAGGTGGGAGGCGAGAGGGTTACCACTCCACCACCGTGGCCCCTCACGTGTTGGGGGGATGGACTGATGCATTTTAGTTGGTCAAGACTGCATTCTTAAAACTTTCGAGCAAGCTCTTGCCAACTTTTGCACTTGTTATATGATATAAGGATTAGTATATAAAGACACTAATGAGATGTGGTAAACTATTGTACAGGTCATCATTTTCTTACCCATTTTCTTATGTTAGGACCTTAAAACTAATTTCATTTTTTACCTAAATTTCACCAACAGTAGTTCTAGTTGTAGAATTGCTATATAAAACAAATCTTTTGGCATAATATTTTACAAAACATGAGCCCTAAAGAAGGTTACACGATATGCTGTGCATCTACATGAATCAGTGACCATTTCCACATCATTCTCTTATAAAGTGTACCTTTTCCATTGCTTATTTTTACTTAATTAGCCTGGCACTTAAGTTAAATCAATTTTCACTGAAGTAGAAGTTACAGTTAAATCTTGTGAAAAATAATATATAACACACAAATGGACATTTTACATCATATTTATTTTGAAAAACAATTTTGAGTGTCAAAATGGGTAGTTTAATCAGGCCTTAATTACAATGTATAACAGTAATAATACAAATAAACTGCCTTGATATAGTGCTGCTATAACAACTGTTGCATACCACAAAACTGTGGTTCTATATAAGAACTTCTGCTATCTGAACAAGTAGGGGGAGTAACAATTTGATACAATTTGATTAGGTAGCAGAAGATTCACAAACAAAAATGATGATTAGAGTAAGATATGCAGTAAAGACAGCCTCTCCCGACAATGAAACTTTATGCAGAAGTAAAATGTTTGGCTTTTCAAACAACATTATAAAAGCCGATTAAAAATATTATAAATTTAAACATGCATTCAATAGTTAAAACATCTAATGACGTTTTATAACAGAAATCTGGACAACTACTTGGATATTAATCATTGAAAAGTGTTATTTCTATAATGTTGAATCCCTGGCTTTAAGTAGAAGCCTTTTTCTTTTCTTTTAGGATCATATATAATAGGATTCAACTACATTCTTGCTGTTATATTCACTAGTAACAAGAGTATGAAATGAAATTATTTACACAGTATTTGAAACTTGCTGCCACAAGGTGACACCTTCTCAAAGTACAGACAAAATAATAAAAATCTATGCCACTGTTGCATTGGGGAAGGTCATGAAAGGTTAGAGTAAGAAATCTAAAATTCGCCAGGAATCTAAAATTCGCCACCTCTAAAACCTTAGTTAATTTTATGAAGAAAATGATATTTTTGTCCAAAAATTGGTATTTTTCATTTCAAAAAGCCTTAATTTACTATACAGTCAACAAATCTCACCACAATTCATTTATTTTATTAGTATTTTCACATGTGGCGAAATTCAGATATGTGGCGAATTTTACATTTCGTACTCTAAGCTTTCATAGGGTTTTCTCACTGGTGAATTTCATATTTCCTAGTCTTAATTAACAATGTGAATCAGCTACAGGTACTGGTTAAACATGTTCTGTTGACAGAACTTCCAATCCTGATAGTCACTAAAATTCCGGACCTCAGAGCAATATCAGACGGTTTGATGAATCACAGCTGTTGTATAGACGTTTTAGTTGGACTGCATTTGTCTGTTGGAATGTTTGCAAAAATAACTCAAAAATTTATAGACAGATTTTGATGAAATTTTGTCATAAAGGACAGATAATCTGATTTCTATGATGATCTAGATCATGGTCTGGATCCAGGGATTTTTTAATAGATATTTTTAAAAGTTTTTTTCACCGCAATCATAAGCAATACTGGAGGTGTTGGGCCCTGGTGGAGGTTGGTACTCTCCAAGTGCTCTTGGTTTTTTTATGTGGTCTGCCTCAACCCTGTTCAGTCAGCTATTTCTATGTATTCATCAGTACCACAAAAGAGGGTCCCTTTCATGGAAAACCCTCTAAACTTCGAAAGTTAACTTTTACGTAAATGATTCCACTTAACAGAATTTGGCAATGACTCTTAGAAGTAGGAATGACTGAGACAAACAAGAGTTACACAGTACTCATAGAGTGCAGACCTCTGCAAAGGCAGCTGAGTATGATCCTATTGTAATTTCACCCCAATACCGCATTTTTCTTTATAACTCTATAATTCAACTGTATTACATATAACTTCTACATGTAATGTTTCTCTGTGAAAACTGTGAAGTCTATAGCTTTAATTTTAAGGTCACCTCAAGGTCTCTAAAATGCCGATAGAGGCCAAATTTATGGGTTTTGGCCACTTTTAAGCCCGATAGCTGTCAAACTATGTGACTGATAGAGCAAAAATCTCATCTGAGAATATATTAAGATGTTCTTTTTACATGTATGACAAAACAAAGGTTTCATCATGGCTTCAAGCAGACATTTAACTTGCATATGAGGACCATAAACACCCACCTGAGTGGCCCTTTTTCAGAATTTTTCAGATATTTTTCTTTGAAATTTAGAGCTAGACAAGTCTGAATTTTTTTCTATTGGGAGTATGATCCAAATCATTCCCAAAATTTAATGACTCTTCCTTTGGTTAGACCCTACCAATATAGAGTAAGGAATCTAAAATTCACCAGAAATCTAAATTTTGTCACCTCTAAAAACCTTACTCAATTCTATGAAAAAAGTTTTGTCTTAAACTTGGCATTTTTTTCAGTTCAAAAACCTTAATTTACTATACATTCAACAAATCTCACCTCAATTAATTTGTTTTATTAATATTTCCAAATGTGGCGAATTTCAGATATGTGGCGAATTTTACATTTCTTACTCTACAAAATTTCAGAGACAAACAGACAAACAAATGAATGCCCTAAAAACATAACCTCCTTAGCACACACAATAAATACTCTACATCTTACAATCAGCACTACGGATACAATTATACACTGGTATTATTAATACCACAAATGCAATATGGGATTAGTTCAAACACAAAGTTTTCTCCATAACTGAGTATTAACTGATAATACAGTAATCTTGTATCAAGATAATACCGTATTTTTTCTACTCATATACTTTTACAGTTTGTTGGTTTCAGTAAGTACTGCTGTATGAGTGTTTGCTGCTCTGGGCTGTTTCCTTAGTACAGTGGAATAATCACATACTGCACTCCGGAAAAAATTGGATTTGCTATATTCTTGGATCACATACAAAACCTCTGCATGAGTAGCAACAGAAGAAGTGGAATATTATAAGTTGCCAGTTGTATCCGTTTGAGGTCTCAATGTTACAAAATGCTGCCCTGATGCCAGTATAAATGGAAATATATCCCTACTATAATCAAATGATAATAATAGAAGCATTTATAACTAGCCTAAAATTGATGAGAAATATCCTCTAAGGTACTACTGTCCATGATGTGAAAGTTTCTATTCCAAAACTAGACCTATGCATCGGAGAACCGATACAAATTTGTATCGACTGGAAAGACAACTCACCAAAACCAGTGAACCATCGTTTGACCTTGAAGGAGGGGCCAAAGGTCAAATCTAACAACATCAGAAAATTCCCAGCCCTTGATTTACTATGCGTTGGTTTCACATTGCAAACCTCTAGGATCAATAATAAGCGAAATATAAGCAGTTTTAGGTTTGGCCATCCTCGTTTAACCTTAAAGGAGGGGTCCAAGGTCAAATCTGACCACATCAAAAGATTCCCAGCCCATTATTTCCTATAAGTTGGTTTCACATTGCAAACCTCTAGGACCAATAATAAGCGAGTTGTAAGCACTTTTAACTTTGGCTATCCTCGTTTGACCTTGAAGGAGGGGCCCAAGGTCAAATCTGAACACATCAAAAGATTCCCAGCCCATGATTTCCTATAGGTTGGTTAACCACCCCAAACCTCTAGGACCAATAATAAACATGTTATAAGCATGTTTAACTTTGGCTATCCTCATTTGACCTTGAAGGAGGGGCCCAAGGTCAAATCCATCAACACCAGAAGATTCCCAGCCCATGATTTCCCATATGTTGGTTTACCATCCCAAACCTCTAGGACAAATAATAAGCGAGTTATAAACACTTTTAAGTTTGGCTATCCTCGTTTGCCCTTGAAGGAAGGGCCCAAGGTCAAATCTGACCACATCACAAGATTCGCAGCACATTATTTCCTATAGGATGGTTTACCATCCCAAACCTCTAGGGCCAATAATAAGGGAGATATAGGCACTTTTAAAGTCCGCTATGTGGGTTACTTCGGCACTCCATGGATGACCTTGAATTAAGAGCTTCAAGGTCAAATGTCTACAAGGTTGTAGAGGACATATCTATCTGTCACACATATCACCTATGAAGAGATTCAACTTTCTACCTATCAGAAACAGCCAGTAGAAAAATGTAGATAGTTTTCAAAGAAATGACCGTGGCGGCCATCTTGTTTTTCAGAATGAAGCTAATTTCAGTCCCAGAGAAGCTTACCCTCCAATGAAGATATCCTAGAAATTTGGTGAACCTAGCTAGTGTAGTTTTCTCCTGACAGTGTTCACGCCGAAAATCTCTTTACGCACGGCGGCGAACAATAAACCAAAGTATCCAATTAGGTCACCACCAATATTATCCAAAGCACTGAAGCAGGAGAGTCTGACTAGGAAAGGTGGTCGCTTTATATAATGGATACTCACGCAAAAAAGTTTTAGCTTGCCTTATCACTGATTTATACTGAAATAAGTGAATATTTTGTAGACACCAATACTTAACAATGATGTAATAACATCAGTTAGTCACATTAATGTATTCATATCTTGATATCATCTTAAAAATTTACTAATGTGGTGATGTTAATTAAAATTGTGTGATCACTTCAAAAATTGGCAAATATATTACGTTTGTGTGCGTTTTACCTTCACCAAGAAGGTCATGCAACTTGTGGCATGTGTCCGCTTGTTTGCAAAATAACTTGAAAATTTATGGATGGATTTTGATCAAATTACTTCATATAATTGTGTTTCACAAATGTTGCCTAATGATTCATAAAATATGTTTAAATCAAATACCAACAGCAAACTAGCAAATTAGTGCACAAATCTTCTGTCCCATTAAACACATAATTGTCCATTAACAATAGCTTCAAATTAGAATGGATACCCAAAGTGCACCATTTCAATTATATTCTGCCTTCATTCAAAATATAATTGAGAAACAACACATTAATTCATATGTGGTCAGACTGGAGTTGGATAAATCATGGGTAAAAATATTTTAATGAAAACATATGACACTGTTCTCTAGAAAGATGTGGATATTTACGTCAGTCACTTTTGAAGGGTTGACGTGTAACAGTTAACAACTAACAGATAACTCTACTTTGGTGTGATCTACCAGAAACAAATAGAACTAGACCTACGCATCGGAGAACCGATGCAAAGCTGTATCCACCAGAAAGACAACGCACCAAAGCCAGTGAACCATCGTTTGACCTTGTAGGAGGGGCCAAAGGTCAAATCTGACATCAGAAGATTCCCAGCCCACAATATCCTGCAAGTTGGTTTCACATTGCAAACCTCTAGGATCAATAATAAACGAGTTATAAACCCTTTTAAGTTTGGCTGTCCTCGTTTGACCTTGAAGGAGGGGCTCAAGGTCAAATCTGACCATATCAGAAGATTCCCAGCCCATGATTTCCTATAAGGTGGTTTCACATTGCAAACCTCTAGGACCAATAATAAGCAAGTTATATGCACTTTTAAGTTTGGCTATCCTTATATGACCTTGAAGGAGGGGTCCAAGGTCAAACTTGGCCACATCAATAGATTCCCAGCCCATGATTTCCTATAAGTTGGTTTACCATTCCAAACTTGTAGGACCAATAATAAGCGAGTTATAACCACTTTTAAGTTTGGCTATCCTCGTAAGACCTTGAAGGAGGGGTCCAAGGTCAAATCTGACCACATCAAAAGATTCCCAGCCCATGATTTCCAATAAGTTGCCTTGCCATCCCAAACCTCTAGGACTAATAATAAGCAAGGTATAAGCACTTTTAAGTTTGGCTATCCTCATTTGACCTTGAAGGAAGGGCCCAAGGTCAAATCCAACCACACAAGAAGAATCCCAGCCCATGATTTCCTATCTGTTGGTTTACCATCCCAAACCTCCAGGACCAATATTAAGCGAGTGATAAGCACTTGTAAGTTTGTCTATCCTCATTTGACCTTGAAGGAGGGGTTCAAGGTCAAATCGGACCACACCAGAAGATTCCCAGCTCATGATTTCCTATAGGTTGGTTAACCATCCCAAGTGTCTTGGACCAATAATAAGCGATTTATAAGCACTTTTAAGTTTGGCTATCCTCATTTGACCTTGAAGAAGGGGCCCAAGGTCAAATCCGACAACACCACAAGATTCCCAGTCCATGATTTCATATAGGTTGATTTACCATCCCAAACCTCTTGGACCAATAATAAGCAAGTTATAAGCACTTTTTTTGCCTATCCTTGTTTGACCTTGAAGAAGGGGTCCAAGGTCAAATCTGACCACATCAAAAGATTCACAGCACATGATTTCCTATAGGTTGGTTTCACATTGCAAACCTCTAGGACCAATAATAAGGGAGATATAAGCACTTTTAAAGTCCCCTATGTGGGTTACTTTGGCACTCCGTGGATGACCTTGAATTAAGAGCTTCAAGGTCAAATGTGGGCGAGGTTGTAGAGGACATATATATCTGTTATACATATCACCTCTGAAAACATTCAACCTTCTACCTATCAGAAACAGCCAGTAGAAAAATTTAGATAATTTTCAAAGAAATGCCAGCGGCAGCCATCTTGTTTGTCAGAATGAGGCTAATTTCCTTCCCAGGGAAGCTTACCCCCCATTGAAGACATCCTGCAAATTTGGTGAACCTAGCTGATGTAGTTTTCCTCTTAGAGCGTTAACGCCGAAAATCTCTTTACGCGCGGCGGCGTAGCGATCGCTAAACCAAAGTATCCACCGGATGCCTCCAGTGGATACAAATACAAGCATCATTCTTACAAGTTAGTAGAACTGTAAAAAAAAACTAATCACATAAAGCCTGTCTATCTGCAGTTCAGTTAGTATTTTAATCTCACACATGTCTAATCTCCTGGCTCCTTATTTACTGGAAGTTATATCAAGAAGAAACTGTGACGCAAATACATAATATGAACTTTACACTTAAAATTAAATTGTCACGTTTTTAGTGCATCACAACAGTAATGGGAGAGATGGCCTACATTTTGAAATCAGTTGTTCCCACACACTACAATCTAGAATGCAAAGGATGATTTTTTGCCATGTCTGGTGGTAGACAAATGATTTTTTTTTTTGGAGCTGGAAATGTCATAAAGTAGACAAGGATTTTTTTTTTCAACAGCAAAATTTCTAAAGTATTTCTTGGATTCAAAGTAAATTACAACTGGTTCAAACAAATGATGGGTAATAGGACTGCTCCATTGTTGTGATTGTGTCCCTGATTGAAATATGATCCCTCATTTTTGCCAAACTAGACACACTTGGATGGGGTGAAAATTTGTGATCTGAAGTGATTGCTAAGAATTTTTGGTATTTGAATGGCATGTCAATGCATTGTTGATCATTTACAAAGTTACACTTTATTAACTCTTTCAAAAATTTGTTCACTGAGACCCACCGAAAACAAAAATAACTTTCTAATCATCTTTTTATTCTGCATCACCACTTTCTTTTATCCAAACCAAATTATCCTCTTCTGACATCTTTGGATAATATAGAGGCAGCCATGTACATATTAACCGGGGTATTAGTTCTTTAAACCAATGAAATGAGAATCCAAGATTATATTGGAAGTTGGAACCCGTGAATACATGTATTTTTCGCAACTCACAAGCTGTAACTGATCAGAGATCTGAGAGATAAAGATCATGTATCATTTCGTTTTGACATTTACCAACTTAGCAGTCTCACTGCAAGTGCATGTACCCCCCCACCCCCCCCCACCCCCCACCCCCCCAGCAGATGAAAACATGCAACATGAATAAAGGGCCTGCCCTAATATGAGTTTTTGAGCCAGTGACAGGGATGTAAACTAAGCCTAAGCTTTGGTCTTTAACCATACACAGAATAGGGGTGGTAACTGGTTCAACAATATATTTCCCATATCACTGTCCTGCCACTGCAGAACAGTTTTTTCAGTTCTGGGATACCAAAAAAAAGTTATGGTGGAGAATAACCAGAATCAAACAGACCCCCAAAATAGAAAGTAAGTTCATGCAAACAAAACTTAAGTTAATTCTACCTTCTAATTGTTTCTTTTCTTCAGGTTTATGTGTTTTTTTGCTTTTTTTTATGGTTTATGTTTACCCAGAATGATATACTGGTTATAATGTATCATCACAGTAGTTCAGTAAAATCCTCTCATTACGGAGATACCAGTTGTTGTGGGGGAGAAATTATTGATTGGTTCTGCTATGAGTCGATCCCAAGGACTTTGGATTACACACAGAAATAAATACAAGTCTAGATCTTCAACCAGCTGAGCTAAGGTGTTAACAGAACTGATACACATGAGGATATTACACAGTGCAACCTACTCATCCCTTTCACAAAGTGACAAGATCAGACTTACATGTCTATAATAAAAGGGTGTTGTATCATCTGTAGCACAGACTTCTCATTCTTTACATGATTCTCCTGCTTTAATCGCACCACCTCTGAAATGGCCATGATCTTCAGCGCAAAGTATTCCTTGGTGGCTTTATGCCGTACAAGAACGACTCGGCCAAATGTGCCAGTGCCTGAAACAAGCAAAGAGTGACAAAGGAAAATCTAAGTTATGACTGATGAGGTTAGACTGCCTAATATTGTTTTTACTATTGTTTACTATTATCTAAATGAGACAACATGTAATATAAGTATAACAGAACCTCTGTTTTTTCAAACAACTTACAAGAAGCAGGTTTTGGTCATACATTAAAAGGTTCATACAACAAAACAAAAAATAGCCAGCCTCAGCAGGCAAGAACCCCAGCCTGCAGGTACAGCTAAATGGCCAACAACATAGAGATTTGGAAAAATCTTAGGAACAACTTTTGTTATAAGAAGTATAGAGAACCCACAAAATGTTCTACAAAAGATTCACAGGCCATGATTTGTTACAAGTAGTTTTCATATTTTGAAGCCCAAGAAACAACTATAAGGGAGATATAAGGCCTTTTTGATATGATTACCCTCCTATTTGACATTAAAGATGTGATATGACGGCCATTTTGTTTCCAAAACAAGGCAAGCTTTCCTATCCATTTATATTTTGTGCAAATCTGATAAAGCTAGCTGCAATATTTTAGGTTACAGAAAACATTAAAGATTTTAGAACAAACTTTAAGACCCGAAAATTTTAAAAGTGTTGCCATGGCCTTAGTTGCCGCTGGATACCCCCCAAAATCTAATCAGCTGTAGATCCTCTCGGAGTAAACATATCCTGCAAATGTGGAGAAAATCCATGCATGGGTTTAGACCTAAAAATCTTAAAAGTGTTGCCATGGTAACAGTGGTAGCCAGATACCCCAATGAAACCTAATCAGCTCTAGACCCTCTAGGGGTAAACATATCCTGAAAACTTAGTGAAAATCTGTGCAGGGGTTTAAGCTGTGGAACACCCACAAACTTTAAGATCTAAAAATCTAAAAGTATTGCCATCGCAACAGTTGTGACCAGATACCCTCCAAAACCTAATCAGTTACAGATCCTCTTGGAGTAAACATACCCTAAAAATTTGGTGAAAATCTGTGCACGGTTTTAGTCTGTGGAACACCCACAAACTTTAGACCCGAAAATCCTAAAAGTGTTGCCATGGCAACAGTTGTTACCGGATACCCCCAAAAACCTAATCAGCTCTAGATCCTCTTCTCTTGGGGTAAACATATCCTGAAAATTTTGTGAAAATCCATGCAGGGGTTAAGGCTGTCGAAAACCCACAAACTTTAAAACTTGAAAATCTTAAAAGTGTTGCCATGGCAACAGTTGTTACCAGATACCCCCCAAAACCTAAACAGCTCTAGATCCTTTTGGGGTAAACATTCCCTGAAAATTTGGTGAAATCCATTCAGGGGTTTAGGCTGTGTGTACAAACTTTATGTCGGCCGCCACCGCCGCCCGGACAGCGCAGAGGACGACTATAACCCCAGCCTTTCTGGGCTGGGGTTAATAAAGGATGATTTTTGACTCTCTGTAATGTAAATATTAAAACTAAAAATCCAATTCCAATATTTTTTTTTGTTGTATTAAACAATGCCTAGTACCTTTGTATTGTTTATATTGTGACAATTAGTGATTTTCAGAATTTAAATATGCAAAAGAAATCAGTATATAAGGATGGTCAAGGTTCTGTACTGTAAACAGCAAACAACTGGCAGCTTTCTCAACTGAGGTTAGGCCAAGATGTTCAAACTCCAGTTTACATTTTCCATCAATCAATACTGGGGTGGGCAGGTGCACAAATTTAACTTTGACAACTTGTGAAAGAAAAAATGGATAATTCAAATATATAAGGTTTATTTCTCCTTTTTATGATCATACTATTAAACATGCCAAATCCAAATATTTAGTGATTATTGAAACTTAAAGATTTATGATATTACCTCACAACATGACAGATATTGGACACAAAGTAGAATATTAATATGTATTTGGTAGTCAAATTACCTTGTGGAAGGCAAACAGCTGCCATAAAAGTTGACACAAATTTTAACATCTAATCTAATCTAATAAGAACTTTTTTACACTTAAATCTCTATCATCTGACAGACTTTATGGAGCAACTATCCATAAATGTATTGAATTAGAGTTGGTCTATTAAGGAATAGCCAGATCACACCAGGGAAGTCACAGAGATGGGTGGCTGAAAGCAGAGAGGTTTTTACAAACAAGTAAATTTGGAGCTTTTTCCTGAAGAAGGCAATAGATGTTGCATTGCGTATGCTATCAGGTTGGTCATTCCATATGTACAGAAGCCTTGAGAAGGCAACACTACATCAATGAATACATAAATGATAGTGTTTAGCTTCACTTAGTGTTACCTGTATCACATTTCTCCCCAATAATGTAAAGAAGGGGAATACCGGACCAGTACCACAGATATTTTATAGTTGAAGCTTGCCTTTTGACACAAAAACTTGATGGAAAGTGTGCATCACACGCATTGCATGAACTTCACCCTCCCTTACTGATGGAAGAAAAGAAGAAACAGTGGTCTCTAAGCCTGAAAGCGATTTGAATTTTAACTGTCCGATTAATTGTTCTGTAAAATCTACAATTTTCCGATTAATCAGTTATAGTGTATACTCACCTGCAATGACTGAAATCAGACTTATACAGCATCCAATATGTACAAATAAATACATGTAATATCTTGTCATTTTTATTGACCCTTTGGTTAAATTATAAGGGATAAATTTGGCACAATGTAGATTTCAGAGATCTTTTACAGTGACAAAAATGATCAAAATAGGAAATATTTAGGCATAATAATGCTAATCAATGATGGTTTCTTTCTTTTGGTAGTTTTTATCAATTAATTGAATTGTCATTTTACTATTCTTATTCTATGGCCATGCTAAGGATAATGATTATCTGTTATTCGTGTTTCAGCCTTAGTGATTTCATTAACTTGCATTCCTCTATTTAAAAGCACTAATGTTATTGCATTCACTGATTGCACTATTCGTATGAACACTAACACTGACAAAACATTAATCAGATGGACTGTAGACAAAGGCTTGTTATCATCCTTAGCCCCCAACAGGGAGACATGAGGGTACTGTAATCGAATCAGTCTGTCTGTCCATGCTTATAACTTAAAAATATATATTTCAAATCTAGGTCACATTTTCACATACAGTAGGATCTACCCGTGGTTCATTCCTACTTGAAGACAACTCTGAACCGAGTCAGTATGACTTTCCTCTGGCAACCTCCTGATGTACACAGTTTTGGTACCAACCCATTCCTAATATTTACTCTTAATAACTCGACCTACATATTGGAGAACTGATGCAAATTTGTATCCACCACAAAGACAACTCACCAAAGCAAATGAACCATTGTTTGACCTTGATGAAGGGGCCCAAGGTCCTAGGACCAATAGTAAGCAAGTTATAAGCAGTCTTAAGTTTTGTAATCCTCATTTGACCTTGAAGAAGGGGCCCAAGGTCAAATCTGAACACATCAGAAGATTCCCAGCCCATGATTTCCCATTAGTTGGGTTCACATTGCAAACCTCTAGGACCAATGATAAGTGAGTTAACAGCATTTTTAAGTTTGGCTATCCTCGTTTGACCTTGAAGGAGGGGCCCAAGGCCAAATGTGATCACATCAGAAGATTCTCAGCCCATGATTTCCTATCAGTTGGGTTCACATTGCAAACTCTTGGACCAATAATAAGTGAGTTATAAGCACTTTTAAGTTTACTATCCTTGTTTGACCTTGAAGGAGGGGTCCAAGGTCAAATCTGACCACATCAAAAGATTCCCAGCCCATGATTTCCTATAAGTTGGTTTCACATTGCAAACCTCTAGGACCATTAATAAGCAAGTTATAAGCACTTTTAAGTTTGGCTTTCCTCGTTTGACCTTTCTAGCCCATAATTTCCTATAAGTTGGTTTCACATTGCAAACCTCTAGGATCATTAATAAGTGAGTTATAAAGTGGATAACATACAAAACCTCTGCATGAGTAGCAACAGAAGAAGTGGAATATTATAACTTGCCAGTTGTATCCGTTTGAGGTCTCAATGTTCAAAATGCTGTCCTGATGCCAGTATAAATGGAAATATATCCCTACTATAAGCAAATGATAATAATAGAAGCATTTATAACTAGCCTAAAATTGATGAGAAATATCCTCTAAGGTGCTACTGTCCATGATGGGAAAATTTCTATTCCCAAACTAGACCTATGCATCGGACTGGAAAGACAACTCACCAAAGCCAGTGAACCATTGTTCAACCTTGAAGGAGGGGCCAAAGGTCAAATCTAACAACATCAGAAGATTCGCAGCCCTTGATTTCATATGAGTTGGTTTCACATTGCAAACCTCTTGGACCAATAATAAGTGAGTTATAAGCACTTTTAAGTTTGGCTATCCTGGTTTGACCTTGAAGGAGGGGTCCAAGGTCAATGCTGACCACATCAAAAGATTTCCAGCCCATGATTTCCTATAAATTGGTTTCACATTGCAAACCTCTAGGACCATTAATAAACAAGTTATAAGCACTTTTAAGTTTGTTTTTCCTTGTTTGACCTTCCTAGCCCATAATTTCCTATAAGTTGGTTTCACATTGCAAACCTCTAGGATCATTAATAAGAGTTATAAATACTTTTACCTTTGAGTATCCTCGTTTGACCTTGAAGGCGGGGCCCAAGGTCAAATCTGACCACATTTCACATTAAATTTGCAAACCTCTACGACCAATAATAAGAGAGATATAGGGACTTTTTGGAATTCTGTATTATTATATAGTGTATTTGTTGTTCCAAATATGTATTTGGAATTCCAAATAGAATATATGAAATTTTGAATTTGGATGGCGGTTTCAGGCTTTCGTACAGTAGTGTATTTGTCTCGGAACAATATTTGATAATGTGGCTTGTCTGTGAATGGGGGGGGGGGGGGCGGTATCAGCATTTTCACTAGTGGAGACTCTGATAGCAGTTTCCCAAAGTGGAAACTGTGATTACAACCTTAAAATAATGGACTGGAGTGGAAATTCTGATTCCAGTTTATTAGAATCCCCACTGTGATACAAAAATGTAATTATTTATAAAATAATTTTAAGAGAACTTTTTTTCTGGTATTGCTCAATGTTTCATAAAATTTTACTTTTCTGAAAATGTAATCAATTTTCCCATCATTACATTTTTTTCTGAATTGCGTTTCACTTCCAAATAATTTTAACTCTAATATATGTGTTAATCTTGCATCATTCAAGCTGGATGTAAAACTACAGTGCACATTGAAACGTGTCCACAATACACTATCTAAGTATTCTAACAAAGTAGAATACAAAGAAAGACATACAACACAATGGGCTAACCTTAGTCACAAATTTAAGTTTCTTTTGTTGCCTTTTAAATATCTTGCATCTTTGTGTACATCTATTGATTGCGAAACCATACATTATCGCTTCCCGTCATAAAACCTCCATTAATCCCTTAACATTAATAAATATGCCAGGCAGTAAATCATGTTTGCAAATAGATCGGAAATCATAAACTTCCTTCTTTATTACTTCACTACAATAAACACTAAACATAAAACTTGTCTAATAAATAGTTGAGAAGTGCTTCTTGGGAAGACAATTGCCTTATTGTTTAGTGATTGTGATGATATTTTGAGTCATATAACACTTGGCAAACAGTCACTAGGTTCTGTAATATTTGCTTTAGAATATGAGAGAATCTAACTTATGACTATAGCTGTTAATCAGCACTCTGGAGAGTTTATCATGTAACAAATATAAACAAATTCACATGACAGTTGTCTAAGTGACTTTATTTCCACAAAGTGTGTTAACATAAGCAAACAAAATTGGGACCAGACTTGTTGGTATTTTTTGTGATTAGTTATGGTAGGCAACAGTATAAGTGTGCAGTACTAATAATACCTATTACCTATCCACAATAATCCCCATCCAACCTGATGAGAATATACACCCTTTTGTGTGAATATCACACCAATTATAACTAGCATGTCTACTAGTAAAAAGAATAGGGTTAAAAATGGTGTATGCCAAGTAGCATAGAAATTGAAGAAAAGCTAGTTCTGCTGAGATTTCTAAAGTTAGAAGTGGTGTATAAAACAAATGCAAAACCCCTCTTGACAAATCTCTTCCAATCACACATATACCATCATAAGCCTATTGACTGGTGCACTTATGATCTAGTTGCCAATTAAGGTTTAGTGCTCCTATGTTCAAGTGTATATTATTATTCATGTATGCATATCCTGATTGAATGAAAGTATTACCATGGATCAACATATATCTCTTGACAATAACTGTAAGTCAATCATATATGAAGAAGAAAATAATTATATAATTAAGCCTCTTCTTTTGTAGTATGGAAATTTTTTCATTACAAAATAAACAGAAGACATACTACATCTTATGAACTGATGGCATTATATATACAACTTTTTGTTTATATTGTTGCTACATTACTCTCTCATGCTATTTTCATTTGGATAAACATTGTAAATCACTTACTGCATGAGGTAGAATAACATTAAAGACAATACTACTTTTATTTTGACTGTCAGTAGATAATAGTAGTAAAAACTTTGCCCTCTAATAGCTAAAACTAGAAACTGTCACCTATTGATTCTGAACACCATAAAATATTTCAATTTTCAAGAGAAAATCAGTCACAACAACGAAAAGAATACCATTGCTAAATTATTGCTCTGGTATATTTCATTAATACTTCAAATAATAAATCAATACCCATTAAAAATTTACATATAAGTGGATGTATAATTCTTTTAGGCAAAATTAGAGAAGACAAAGTGTGACAGTAGTGTTCAAGTACCCAGTAATTAATTCAACAATTAACAACACTTTTAATTAATTCTTTTTCCACCCTTATAATGTTCATTATTACTTGAAATAATTATACCCATAAAAAAGTTTGCGTTCAAGTGGATGTATTAATAGTTTAGACAAAATGAGAGAAGACAGATATCACAGTATTACTAAAGTATAATATGAATCCATTAATAACAATTTAATTATTTCTTTTTCCACCCTTACATTACTCCTACTACATCCCATCCCAGTTCCATCCCGCTTATTTGGACATCTGTCACAACTTCATTCCACATCTTTTACCGTAAATTTCCAAAATAACACCCAGGTTCAAATAAATGCCTGGTTCAAATTAACGTCTCGTACCAAGCACACTGTTTGCAATTTATAACACTGTTTTTGTATTTTAAAAGAACCACTGGTTCAATTTAATGCCTGGTTGATGCCATTTGAAAATAATTAACATCTGGGCCATATTTTGGAAAAATACTGTATCTGATCAAATATTGAATGACATTGCTGTACGAAAGCCTGAAACAGCCATCCAAATTCAAAATTTGAAATATTCTATTTGGAATTCCAAATACACTGCTGATTACTTATCTCACCAGAAATTTTAGATAATGCATGAAGTTTCTATGTAAGGATTTGAAAGGTGATTCCACTGAAAAGAGAGTTATGTGTGTAGAAGATTTCAGTTTTATATTCACCTATAGTATTCTTCATCTCCAGTTCATTCAGGCCATATTTAAGTTTGAGCATATCATGTCCATTCATGGCCACAGCTCCATCCACTGGAGGTGATGAATCCCGAGACTGGGGTTTCCCTGGCGACCCATCTCTCTGTTTCCTAGAACGACTTCTTGGTAACTTGAAACCAGACATTTTTTGTCAAAAAAAGTTCAAATAGCTTCTATCATAGTTTTGTTAGTATAAACCCCATCTATAATTTAATCCACATGGAAATATAAGAATGAAATCCCGTTTCTTTTAATAATCCAATGCTCAATGTGAAATGGCTATCCTTTACACGCATGTGTGTTTCTACACGCATGTGTGTTTCTACCAGGCAGCTGTTGTAACAATCCTTGATGTAGCCATTATGATAACCTAAAAAGGAAAACAAATAATCTTCAAAAGTTTAGACGATAAGTTCAGTACATTATTGGGAATGACACTAAATAGACAGCCAATATATAAGCTCTGCCATTATGTGTAAAACTGTGTGATTTCTAAAATATACACCATACATTAGGGGTTTCATTGGGTCATAATTTTCCAAAACCTGTAATATTTGTTATCAAATACATGCAATTATAACCATGCAGTTTTAACTTTTAACCAATTTTAAAAATGTATAACAAATCTCTTTAAAAACTATATATGAAGCACACATGCAGCTTCACCAATATGTTATTCATGCAGTGAGATAGCTATAGATAGCCTTTTATAACCATTCAATGCATTTTTTTCCTCTAAATTGAAAGAATTAAACCTATGTAAAATTTTAAATTTAATGCTAATTAAATACACACAATAACTGAATTTGAAAAGTTAAAAACTGATTGTTGGTTTTAATAGCAAACAAACTCATAACCAGATAAACCAGTTTTTTCATTCATAGCATGATAGCAAGTTTCAATAATATATACTAACTCCAAGTATATTAACACTGTATGAAAGATGAGTATAGTACATGTTTTGTTAAGTACAAAAAGTTTATGTCCATTTTTACACTAGTTACAAGATGTATTACCATTGTAGACAACATTAATACTACAATATATACTGTGACATTTACTTTAAAGCCTGTTTGTGTGTAACTTAGAAGATTAACAAATCTTTAACAGCATTACCTGGAACTTCTACAGTAAGTGTATATTCCAAAAGCTAAGAAAACATTTTTAACATTATTTCTAAAACACACGTTTCATATGAACGTTCCTGGCCAAGGCAGCAGTACAATATTGTAAAGTCTAAAAATAAGTCACCTTTTCCGATTTACTTCTCACATAAGTACTCACTATTGGTTAACTCACTCACACATTGGCTCAGGTCATTGGTAATTACTATTTCTTGTGTTGACATGTGAATAGCTGGAGGTTTATTTACGGTTTAGTTAACCTTTATGCCGAATACCCTGCGTATAAAACATATATTCATAGCCCTTAAAACAAATTCATAACGAAACTGTTTAAATCAATTAATTTCATTGTAAAAGTCATTATAAAATTAAAATATGCAAATAATAGAAACATAATTATACGTATTTTACATTGATATATATGTTAATATAATCCAAACTATAGCTACCCTCTGTTAACCACGTGTACTTCTTGGAACAGCGCAATTGATCAATATGGGTATATTTTTGTGGAATACGTTCAGAATTAACTTTCCCCCTTAAATCGATAAATTAAAAGAAAGTTGAAAGTTTAAGTCATAGACCTTGCGATTACAACATTTATCTGCGTGAGAACACTGTATCTTAGTGATTTGTTACGGGTCATGGATTTATGTTATCTGTTCTCCTTGCTGATACACTTCTAAGTCTGTGGCTAAAACTACCAGCAAGCTCATGCACACAGTAGGAATTGTTTCTCTTTCATAAATTGCATGTTGATTGCTTGGTCAAGATCCATTCTTTTATGGTCAGAGCAGAAAAAAGTATGAAGTTGGAACATGCTGTGCTTGTTTGTGTGTATATTTATATATTGTGAATTACATTCAAAATACTAGTATATTGGACTAGCATAGATTTTATTGTTTAATACAATAAGAAACAATTTCAAGTTTTAATGTGTTTTAACATGTTTTCACCCTGAATTCAACCTTATTTTAATAGCTGATGAAACTAAAACAATAAGTAAACCTTAATTGCAATAAACCTGATTTCATTGGTTGGATTAAATTTGATTCCACTTGTTGACCATGTTTTCACCAGTGAGATCACCTGTTAGAACCAATTGAAACAGTTTGCAAAATCCACACAAATTTCAACAATACATAACCACTGTATTTAATCTAATTTCTGGTGATTTCAGGATCATATAACTGCTTAGAACAAAGTGAAAACAAACTACAAAATCTGCAAGTATTTCACCTAGAATTCACCAGTTGCAAACAGACGTCACACAGGATCCAAAAAAAAAAAAAAGATTTGCAAAGACTGTATGTTTTTCACCACATTTCTCAACTGGATTCAAAGCTATATTTCAAAGTTCTATGCCTGCATGCGTGGAAATTCAAAGGTCAAGTGACAAAGTTTAATCTTGTAAAGATTCAAGCATTTACAAATATATTCACCAGAAAAAACCATTAAGATATTTTATTGACATCCAGTTCCTAAGAGAGGAAAATCAACTTTTATTTCAAAATTTGGGTAGATCTGATATATTCACACTCAGATTGGTTTTATTCACAGTCAACACAAGGTCAAATTTCAAAATTGGGGTTTATGTTTCATTGACAACAAGGGTCATACTGGGCCAAGTCGAACCCACACAGAGGTGACAGCCTATGATAACATAATCCTGTTGAGAAAACTTTAAATTTAGTCAACATAACTTAAAATCATGTTTATATAACTGTAATCAGAGAAATAAAGTATAATATTCATTTTAAACTTTATTGATGATATACAACATTAAACACATGCATTATTCACTGAGTTTAGCACTGTGATTATAGCCAAGGAACTGAAACATAAAGAGACATATATTGCAACAACAAAACCAGCAAACACCTGTATTAAATGCCTTTTGTTTACAAACAGTCTACACTGACTTTAGCAATATGACAATAAAAAATTCTAGACATGTATTGAAGAAACTTACAACAATAAAAAAAGTTTAAGTGCTGGGGTAGAGATCAAAGTACACCAGAGCAGGTAATTAAGAAGATCACAGAGAGAAAACAACTACTTATGCAGGGGGAAATTTTAAAATACATGTATTGAAAAGTTAGTTAATCTACTATTATAAATGTCAGTTTACTATTATAAATGAAAGTGAATGCCGGTAAAGGATGTATGCCAGTAAAGAATCTGTTTAGTTTGTGTCTTATGCATTACTTTTAAATTAGCACAAGTACTAAGCCCCTTTTATAATGTAAAAGTACACACTGTAAAAAGTGTTAAACAGAACATAGAGAATCATCATCACTTTATCAGTATTTTAAGGTCTGTTGAGAGAACTTAGAATTTTGAGTTCTGTCAACAGAATTTAAAATTCTGTCAAATTTTAAGCTCTGTCACATTCTGGTTTACAGTTGTCAAATTGACTAAACATTCAAGATACTAACAAACACATGGGCCCAGCAGGCAAAAACAAACAACTGTGACATTTTTTACATCTTCAGTATTTTATCCAATCAGTTTCTTTTAAATGTTTTAGTAAGTAGGGTATAATTATACTGTAATTATAAAGAAGCTATAATCATGTAGCAAAGCCACAATGCTCAGTTCAGATGCTTGTGTCTCATACAACTAACTATGTCATATAAACTGAAAAAAACACAAGAAATGCCACATTTGTAGAACTCCATCCGTTACTCCCCACCTTAATTAGTTTTCAGTTCTGACCACATAAAACAAACCAAAAGAAGTAAACACCATGCATGCAATTGAACAAGGGTAAACCCCATCTCCACCCCTGCTGTGTTATCTAATTACTTTCAGTCACAGGCCTAATGTTCTGTGTAGCAGGGTACAGATAAGAAAACCAGGAACCCCCATGACCTCACTGCTGTGTGATAAAATGTTATAGCTTAGGTTCTCTGCATAGAGAACCCAGCAGGCACGCAACTTTGAAATCTGGTTGAATCCAACGTAGAAATCTGGTTGAAATACGTGTAGATTTTGCAAATCGTTTTCGGTTGGATCCAACAGGTGAAATCATTTGAATTCAATCGGTGAAATCAGGTTGAATTCAGTGGGTGAAATGTGGTTGAAATACGCGTAGATTTTGCAAAACCTGTTTGCAAGACCTGTTTTCAACTCTAAATCAGTGACATTTCAAGGCATGTGCCTGCTGGGAAGTTTTCAGTGTAAACTTGTAAACTGAAAACTAGCTATTTGAGCATTGGAGCATTTGAGAAACAAATTCAAGTTACTAAGTTTTGATGAATAAGGTTGAATTAATCTTTTTTATTCAAATTAAGTTTGACTTCAAGCATTTATTTTAATTATCAGAAATTGCATTAATCAAAATATAATTATAAATTATAAAAATTATATTTGGGTGCATCAGTTTTGTTGTTGCTATAAATTAATAAGGAGAATAGATAAAAATGTACAAGTACATGCACACATAATCTTTATCATCTTGCATGGTGCATCATAATTCATGAAAGTCTGGAGACAAAAAAAAAACAACACAAAAAACAGTTATCACTAGAAGGTCCCCTTTGTACTGGGATGCTTGAGTGCTTCATTGCACTACTTGTGTCTCTAGTGGCTTCGCGGCTTATGCTAGTAGACAGAAACCCCTTTTGGCCTTGTTTTTTTCATTTTTTTTGCCTCTGGACTTTTATTAATTGTGGCATAGTGTGATTAGTATGTGTCTGTTCACTGAAATTACACTGTAATGGGCTACATTAGTCCTGCAATGGGTGACTGCTTCAGTGCATTACTCATGTCTCTGATGGCTTTGCGGCTTCATCAGACTATTAAACATGCCAAATCCTTTGATTTAAATTATATGGCACACTATGTTTAAATAATTCACAGATCGCAGGGGAAATCTTTATCTACATATTTCATCAACAAGTTCTTTCTGTGAATTGCAAATCAGGATCCTGATTTACAAATATCAAGACGTTTTTTAATTCATTTTCAAAGTGTCTTATATAGAATAGAAACATTTATATAGTGCAAAATTGACACAACATCCTCTAATGCGCTTGAGGCAAAAAAGGGGAAGTCAAGGGACATGCCAGGTGAAAATCTAAATCATGCACAAGGACGGGGATATATACTATGTGGAGGGTATGCAAGTCTAAACTTGAAGGTTGTTAACTGGCTTCGAAACCCAATTATTATTATTTTCTGTGATAGGACCGAATGTGGGAGTTTGTTTCATTAAGTGTGAGAAGCCATTGCAAAACCTCGCCTACCAATGCCCTTCTTGGGACGAACTGAAAAAAAGAGAAAGCTGATTTCCATGAGTAAGGCTACTGGTTTTGATTAAGTATGATAAGTATGTGGGTTCGGAGAATTTGGTAGCCTTGACTGTAATATGATTATATTTGATCAGGATATAGTATGACATTGGGAGCCAATGTAGTTTTCTCAAATAGGAAGTAACATGGTTTGTTTTATCAAGACTGAAAACAATTCCACAAAGGGCATTTTGAATCCTTTGGAGATTGGCCATGTTATATTTATTCACACCATAAAGTAGGAAAATGCAGTAGTCAATTCGACTACTGATCATTGAGTTTGCCAGCAGGGCTGCAATCTCTACACTGGGGAATTTACGAATGCATCTGAAATCTATGAGATAATAGTAGCAGGCACAATAAATCTTGGTTATATATGACTGGCAAAATTTTAAATCATTTAATGTTTTTCAGCTTCAAATTTTTAATCACTTACACATTCACACATTCACTTATTTTTTAAATTTTTTTTGTTTGAGAGTCATGTATTTGCATGCTGGCATCTGAGTCTCTTGGGCAGTGTAATGATTCTTGTTGTGGGATTTTTTTCAACATTCAGCTGAATGATTTGTTTTGGAAGATTCTGGTGGTCTAAAGAAGGACCTATAAATTTTACAGGAGTTGTCCTGAATAAGAACAATTGTATGCAAGTGCAGTGGTTCTACTACTGGTGCTGCTCAGTGTTGGGGAAGCTGTGATGGCTGCTGCTGAGGCTTTTGCTGCATGGTGGTGGTTGGAGGAGAGGCAGCTTGTTGATGCGGGTCACTCGGTGAAAACGGTTGAGGTGTATCATCTGCTGGAAGCTTATGACTGACTGTAGATTCCCAAAAAAGCTATTGAGTCATGATATGTTGTGTGAACTTTCTTTGACTGTGGCTGAGAAAACTGATGGTGGTTGAAATTCCCTCTGAGTCTTTGGAATGATTAAGATGTATATCCGACCAGCTGGTGCTGGTTGGTGTAGCTGTTGAAAAGTCTGTGGCACATATGTAAAAGTTGCACTGGAGCTCCTAGAAAGTGTAGGTTACATAGAGAGTCCTTTGGTATTCAAACTTTCATATTTTTAAATGTAAAATGCATTTTTATGAATAAAAATGTATATACTTACCATATGAAAACACTTGGGTTAGGCGTGGCTTGGCGTTCGGTGACCGCCACGTACACCGTACACAGAATTTAAATATATGAGGGGAGACCCTCTTTAAACCTATATACTTGCTACCTTTGACCCCTGGTGACCTAATTCACTCTGCCATGCGCAGTAATACAGAAATAGTTCATTCTTTTTGTGAATAAACATAAATGCTGGAAAAAGGTCTTTAAAAGCGGGGCAGGCGGGAGGGTGATTTGCTGTTTTCATATGGTAAGTATATACATTTTTATTCATAAAAATGCATTTTACATTTAAAAATATGAAATTTTATTTCATAAAAATGTAAATATACTATACCCAGAGGCAGATACAGTATTTCGCGAAAGAGGGGGCGTGGGGTGTCGCGGGTGCGGATATTTCATACTTGGACATTTTGTAGCGGGACATATCACGCGGTGCATGGACAACATACTGGGGGACAAAACGCCAGTCAAAATTGCAAGGGGGGACAAAATGCTGGCCATTTTATGGAACAGGGAGGCCAAAATGCCAATATTATCAAAACATTTTATACATGATACTGATGATCAAGTAAACTGAAAAAGCCTCTAGCAGAAGAAAAGCCAATGTAAAAAGCTGCAGCAGAAAATACCTCAGTATAAAATCCCTGTAACTAAATTGTACATGGCACATTTACACACAGTCTTCTACTGTGACTTTTTCTGCAGTTTTTTTTCTGTTGGGGCTTTTTGTACACTTAATTGTCAGACATATACAGCAGTTACTGACATGAATAAAAATACATGAAATGTAAAATAAACTTCAAAGGGGCTTCCCATAATAAACAATGGTATAACTGAAAAAAAATTAAATTGGAGGGAAACATACTTGAAATTTAATTTTATATGCCACAATGTTTCTTCAACATTTTAATTTTAAAATAACTAATTCTTTCATTGTTTTTCTTTAACAACACATAAACCAATTGATTAAATTTGATGAAATGTTTTTTTTTTTGAATGTAATGTTATTATAGCCACTGTAGCAAATTAAAACTGAAACACAGAAGTGAAGTTATTAATAATTTGTTGGGGTGAGTGATTCCAGTTGTGTAAACATACACTGGTGGACAAAAAAGGTTTATATAAACAAAGTTATCCACAAAAGATGTAATCCTCAGTTTGTTTGAGGATGAGACCTAACTTAGTACACACACAAAAGAGCCTAATCCCCTTTGATACTGGACAGTGACACAGGTATAATAACTGTCACTTTAAACAGGTATATTACCCTAGTAAAGACAGATCTTGGGGTGGGGGATTGGAGGGGGGCGTGGACAGAGACAAAAACCCCCATGACTAAAGTTTCAAACTCTGAAAGGGGGGGCGTGCGCCCTCCACGCCCCCCCCTAGATCTGCCCCTGATACCATATGAAAACACTTGGGTTGAATGCCCACATGGAAGGATGGTGGGAAAAAGACAGCCTGAGGAAAACCACCCTAAGGTTAAATTGCTACTAAAGGATACTTCCTAGTGCAATGCAATTGAACCCAAAACCTCTGTGCTGAAGCAATAACTTGAGTGAGTTAAATGAGTAGCATTAACAACTGCACTAACTTCAACACTGCTGTCTACACCCTATTAGGTCAGCTCAAAGGAGAAGGCATAAGTATCCCCTGTGCTCAGAATGGAAACATGCCCAGAGGCACTAAGAAGCACAGTTCTGAAAATAGAGATGAAGAATAGATTCCCTAAAAGGGAAATGCCACCCCCCTTTTTCTGAAACTAAAAGTTTCAGATGGACTTAAATTGAAGAACTTAAGTAGGAGAGAAATGGCTGAGTGGAAAAGGATGTCCACTCCACTTAAGAAATCATAAGAGATTCTTAAGAACAACATCTCTGAAGGGAAATAAGTGAAGTGCAAGGATTCCAAGAGGAATCCCCCTTCTTGAGAGCTACATTCCTAAAATAGAAGGATGTAAAAGTGGAATGGCTCTTCCACGTGCAGGATCTCATGTTGGCTAGGAGTGGGATTCCACCCCTAAAGGACCAGGAAGCAGCCTGTGCCCTGACATGATGAGCTCTGACACCATGAAGAGATGCATTCTCTGTGGAACAGAGATTGAGGGAATAAAGGATAAAATGCTATCCAAAAAGATATTGTCTGAGCAGCAATATCACCCTCTTGAACTTCAGAAGAAAGACCAAGAAGAAATCCTTCTAAGTCAGAATAGCTAGATAGAAAGTATCTTAGGAATCTGACTGTAAAAAAGGAGAGGTCTTGTAAGTCATCCTGACCAAAGACAAAAAGTCAAAGCAGGAAGAGCCTTCTGAAGATAACTGGCTTAAGCCAGGAAAGTAAGATTTGACATAAGGATGACTTAGGCCATCCCTAGAGAGTGAGAGAAAACCTTTAAATAAAGGAATCAAAATCACTCCTTCTCCTTCCCAAAGAAAGGGAGTAAGAAAGACTGTCTAATATGTGAAAAACTTGGCTCAGCAAGTAAACAGGGTTCACGAGGAGCCTTGGTAAGAGCCTGCAGAACCAAGGTTTAAGTACCAACAGGTAGGTGACGACTACCCTTACTGTGGACTTAAAGAAGCTCTAAAAGAGACTTCCAAGCTCCCTATAAGAACCCAACTCCAAGTAGTACCTGGAGAGAGCTGACCTGTATCCCTATTGTCTGAAAAATAATTCCTTAAAAGGAACAAACAGCAATAAATGGGACAGTTGAAGCATGGCAGAGTGGCCATGTTTCTCACAAGTTTTTGAAGCAGTTCCACATTGCTTCATAGACAGTTATGGAGGATAAAAATCCTCCAAGACCCCTCCTGTGAAAATTCTTCTTAAAGGAGACTTCAGCCAGAAAGCTTGAAGAAAGGAACTCCATAAAAATAAATAACAAAACTCTAGATGAGATTGTTATAGAAGAGTAAGAGGAAGAGCCAATGGCTTTCTTAGAGGAGATCTTGAGGCCAAACCTGGCAATTACCAGGAAAGGCTACAAGAAACATGATACAGCTCTGAAAGTTGATTAACTTCGTGGCCATAGAGGACAAGGAGCTGAAGGAGGGAAGGAGTAAAACAAGTACTCCGGACCAAAACACTCCAGGGCATCTGTTGCCAGAGCCTAAGGATCTAGCACAGGAGGCATATGTAAGAGCAGCTTGTGATTGAATCACATGGCAAAAGAGATCTAAATAAGATGAGAAGTCTGAGACTACCATCTGAAGATCCAAGAATTGAGGGGCCACCTTATATGAAAGGTGAGAAAAGACCTCCAGAGATGGTCTGCCAAGGATTCATGCCCCTGAAACATGAGTAGGTGGAAGAACAGACTTGTTCTTGTAAAATAATGACAAAAGATGCCAAAATACACATGTCCCAAGAGTGGAAGCTGTCTTGATATAAAGAAAGCCCAGACAACAGTGTTACCTGGACTATCTGAAGAATCCCTTAAGAAAGGACAAATGAGGAACAAATGTCTTGAGAACAAGACATCTGAGTTGTTTGAGGCTGAAAGGATGATCCTTTGATGAAAGGATAATACAGGAACAAATGTCTGAGCAAAAAGGACAGCTATGAGCTCTAGAACTGATGAACAGACTGGACTGCTACATCAAAAATAGACCTTAGGTGGTCCACAGAGCACAAAGAACTCCCAAACCCTGCAGTGAAACATCCATGACAGTAGATGTAAAAACTAGGGAATTAAAGGGAGGTATGCAAATACATAGTTCCCAGGATAGTACCACCTTGAATGAACCTTCATAGAAGGATCAAGGAATGGAAAATCCAGAGAACCTTTGAGAAGGAAAATCAAGTGTCCTGAGATGACACAGAAGAAGTGTCATGTGCAGGGACCTTGAAGAAGCGGCTTCCAAGTGGAAGCCCAGTTGTAGAGGTAAGAAACAGGTTAAGAACCTGACCCAGGAAGGAGACCTGTTAAAGAAACAGATCTAAATACTTCCTGCTAAGAACCACTCCAAGTTGAAAGTCAACTCTAATAGAGTTGGTAAATAAGCCTCTGATTTTTCAACGTGGCCAACGAGAAAGTAGGACGACTGGTCAGAAGTTATCACATGACGACAACTAAAGGCTACGGCCAACAATAAATGTCTATTTTTCTTAGATGTTGGCCATGATGCCTTGTGGCCATCCGAGAACAGCATTGAGTCCCACATGGTAAGCTATTGCAGCGTAATAAAATAGGATATTCTCATCTGTGTATCTATGCACTGTTTATTTGTTTATCTGGTGTAATATCAGAGCATGTTATATACAATAAATGTATTATACACACACGACAGATGAAGATAAAAAATCAGGAAAACAGGAGCTCAAGATACTTGAACTGCTCATGTGAACAGACAGTGTGAGAATGAATGACAAAGAACAGCATTCTTCTGTGGAGAAGAGCTGAAGAATCAGGAAAGTAGAATCTGAGAGACCACTGGAATCAGTTGACCTCCCACTGGCAAGTGGAGGGATCTGGAAGTAAGAGTGAAAATTTGAGTAAAACAACACTCTTATCTCCTGAAGGACACCATAATAGAGGTTGAGGCTGAGCCTCTACCTCTGGAAGGCATTCCACCATCAGAATGTTGGAACCTGGAAAGGAACCACATCCTTAAAGCACTAAGTTAGAGAGAAAACTCCCTGGATGGGAGGAAAAAGGTCTTAATTGGTGTGCCTCAAGAGGCTAATGCAGATAGCTTAAAAGAGGCACCTTGAGTAAGGGCCACATGAAAAGCTTCTGCTTATACTGTTATATGTGAGAAGAAATGGTCTCCCAAGAGAGACACCACAAAAAACAGCACAAGACCAAAATAAGACCAATTTACCCTACCAAGTGACTAAGCACAAGTGAGGGAAATGGATAAAGAAATCTCTCAAAACAAAGTGCAAAGATGGCTGAAAAAGGGCCATAGATCAACCAGCTAAAATGGAGCTAGAAGACCCATTGAAGAGATGTCCAAAGCATGGTGCATGGATGAAAAAGACCACTGAGAAAGTATTGCCTTGTCAATCAACTTGAATAAGTGATCAACAAAACAAGACTGAAGGAAAAAATCCCACAGTACTAAGGACCCTAGGGTCCATCTCAGATCTCCCCTAATGGCAGAGGAACTCTACCTAGGGAAGAGAAGGTCTTAAGAACCCCACCAGGCTAGATCCCAGGTCTGGCAACCTGAGCAAGTCAACCCAAAAAACCCTCTGAAGAGGATTTGTACCTGGCCAAATTAAGTTTTAGAAGGAAAATTTGGGTAATTACCCAACCTATAAAACTTAGAATGAGAAGATCCCAAAAAGAGTGAGTGACAGAAATTAAGAATCTGGCCTCATGAAGGAACTTCTAAGCCTGGGAAAAGTGGTTGACTTAGAGAAAAATAAGACTGATCAAAAGGAAAGAGCAGTCAAATTATTCCCTAATTCTGTTGGACAGGAAGCTTGAAAATCTTCTGTGCAGAAGATTAAAGGATGAAGTCCTAAGCACCCATATAGTCCAACAGACTGGCACGAAAAGTTGGAATAGGGTTCCTGAAGTCTGCCTCAAGGAAAACTGTAGACAGAGGAACCCCCAACATACCAAAAAGGGAAATGTGCCCATTGATCGTCAGATCTAAGAAATGGTGAAAATGCAAAAGAAAGCTGTTGAGTAACAGAAAATTTCCACCAAACCCCAAACAAAAATTTTCTAGATTTAGAAAATGAATGGAGCTGTGTTTAGGAAGTAGCCAAATCAGTTGGATTCAACTGATAAACTCTTCAAAAAGGACCCTGAAAATGAATGGTCTTAATAAGGTAATCCCAGCACCAAAAAGCAGCCTGATTAGGCTGAGCCCTAGGCACAAAAGAGGCCAAAGGACTAAAAATGGACTGAGAAACCAAATGACCAAAATGACAAAATTGGAATGTAGGAAACCAGTAACAGTGAGATGGATTTCCAAAAGGTGGAAGACAAAGTCCTCCCCAGAAGCTGTAAACCCCCATCCTCCAGAATTGAAGGTGGGGAAAGGCTAAAAATGAAGACCCTGGGCTCAAAATTGAACCCCAAAACACTGAAACTAGGATCCGTAATCCAGAAATGTCAAAAGAAAGGGCCTGTACAAGTAAAGAACGGTGAATGGTAGGTAGTAAATACCGTAATGTTACGCTATAAAATATGCGTTAACAATGAAATATATTACACATTATGCTCTGACATGATAATATTAAAAGAATTATGTAGAAGGAATGCATAAACAAACCTGGAAATGCTGTAATCACCATGAAAATGAATATTTTCTGACAACCGATCGGTTGACCTCCATTTTGGATGTGACGTCATCGTCACGTGACCTGGTGAATGATTAGTAAAAAGCTCAATAAATAGGGTCAATTTACGCGGTGAAACGAAGAATTTCGTCAAAAGAATGAAGGAAACCAATAATGGTGAATTATAATGCCTATAAAAGTGCATCAATGAATTAATTCACCGCGGAAATGAATATTTCCAAAGGAAATCCAACATTCTGACACCACGTGACCCGATGAGCGATAATACCAAATCAGTAACTACGTGAAAAACAATGCACAGTCAAGGTGACAATACGGTCAAAATACGTGGGAAAAAACGAAGAATTTCGTTGAAAGAATGAAGGAAAACCGTAAATTAAAATTGTAATGCCTGTAGAAGTGCATAAAACAAAATAATTTACTGAGGAAATGAATATATCCTGACCAATCCTGACTGACCCCTTAAACATTGCTACCAACCCTCAAGAAATCCATAGGTACCAACAAGAAGGCCCCAATGGAAAATCCCATTACTTTTTCAATGCTTAATTTCAACGACAGACTTTTCCATTTTACAGGTGCGAATTTCTAAAATTGTACCACTTTTAATTTTGGTATTCCATACCATTTGAATACCTGTCAGAACAGAATTATATTTTCGTATTTCTAAATTACAGTTGAACTCGAACTGAATTTTTTGTTCATTTTAACATTTGTAATGCTTAAACAACTTCCCAACTTGTGAAATGTTTGTCATTTTAATAAGACTAAGATCAGACTATGATAGTTTTTCAACCATTTAAATTGTGTTTATTATTAGGCAACTTTTCATTCCAAATTTCCTGTGTACTACTAACGGTGACAGAAGAGAACTTGAACAAAAGTTATATGTGATCTGGTTCTAGAATTTTGTACAACAGAATACTTTCCTTTATACAAGTACAGTGCATCATGATTTGAAAATCAATCCTTTTGGCTCCTCCTAGGGATAAGCTTCTTTCTCACTTTCATTCTTTTTCCTTGACCCAAGAAAACTGAAAAAATAATCAGCCTGATTTTTAAAGTTATCTGGCAAATACACTATGCCAAATACATTTAGGATTTGGCTAAGGAGTCACTATTCTAAGAAGTGTTATTTTTTAACAATGTTAAGTTTATGTTTGACCACCAATAATTGAATGTTTAATTCTTTCAAGTTTATCATTTAAAATTAATTGAGTCATCTCAGCTTCATTACTGCTACAACCTATAACTAGCATTAGAAAAGTCATTTTTGACATTTTTTTGGTTTTGCTTTATATATAGCTTTTAGTTTAGGGCCAAAATCTATTTTTCAGTCAATGAATGAAATAAAACAATTATTTAGCCATCAGATCAACTGTTATGTGTTATTCACCAAAAAAATCCAATATAGCGACCATACTTTTTTAGTCTATTTTGGCACTTAATTTCATTCTTTACAAGACGTTAATTAAAAAACTCATTTAAAATGGTAGTTATTTTAGCATGTGACAGAAAAGAAACTAAGAAACTAAAAAATGTAAATTTATTAAGGTAGAAAGATATCACAATCAAAGAAAACTAACTAGTGCACATATTTTCAATTAAAGAGGAAAGAAATAATAAATGGATATCCAAGCCAAAGACTATTCTCAGATAATCTCAAAGAAAGAAAGTTGATCAGCTGAGGAAATTTTATATATATATTTTTTTTTTATTGTTCCAAATGCAAAGTTAATAAAGACGTACAATACAATGACTACATTGATTCTAGTTTACATAACAATCTACTATTTACACAAATAGGTTTTTCCATAGCTCCCATCTTTTATTGAATATGATTTGCTGTGATTTAATATCAAAGAGCATTTTTTTGCTCTGAAAATACTCTTGCTACTTCATTTTGGAGATTGAATATATTTAATCTGAGTTTTTTACGTGCACAACTGAAAATATATTTTTTGGTTGACAGTATTACAAGATTTAATGGCCAGTAATTATGGTCCATTTCATGAAATCCTAGTAGTTTAATTGATTTTGAAAAGTTAACAGTTATTCTAGTTTTCATAAATATCCACTGCTTAATGTTGGACCACAGGTCATTTACTTTATCACACTCACAAAACAAGTGTACAATTGTTTCTGAGGAGCATTGGCAGAATACACACAAATTATTATCAGTTATTTTAGCTTGTATAGATAATCCCTTGATGGTAAAATGCTAAATAAAACCATATATTGAAGCCAAATTATGGAATTGTCAAATAAATAGACTTACAACAAGCTTTAAATACAAGTTTCCATGTTTGTTCATTATCTGGTTCACCTAACAACTCACCCCATTTAATTCTACACAAAGGAATAATTTTTGAATAGGCATTGTTACTAAACATTTTATACAGAGTTCTACATCCACTTTTTCCACTAAGACACTTCAAGTGAAAAGGATAAAAAGGCTGAGTGCTAGCAAAGGAACATTCTTTTTTGTTGTTTTCAATAAAGTTTTTAAGTAGTAATTTAATTCTGTGATAGTAAAAAGTGTTGACAGTTATTTTGAATATTCTTTCAATATCTTTTAATTTTAGTATTTCACCATTTGAGAGTAGTAAATCGACAACAAATAGAATTCCTTTTTCTGCCCACAAAGGGTAATATAGATTTTCAGATGAAATGTGTACATTATACCAGAGACAAGATTGTACAATATCACTGCTAAAATTAAGAACCAAATTATTTGTAAGAGAACTCCAATATTCAAATATCCTTTGCCAGAAGGTATTTTGTACTTTTTGTTTTAAAATAATGCCATAATTAACACCAAATTTTATTAGGTTATTTATGTCTTTACAAGTTGATGAAAACAGACTTCGCCACTGAGATTCCATTTGTATAAAAATTCTTTTGACCCAATTTGTTTTCAAGGCTTTCTCGAAATGATATATATTCACCATTTTTAACCCCGCATTAGAAAAATCCTGACAATTAGTTGTTCTTTTAATTTTATCGGGTTTATTGGGTTTATTTTATATTTGTCGTTGATGTTATTAAGATCACCCTTGGTCATGAGTTGATGTTAAACAGTTTTGGGCACAAGCAGACTAGTTGATTAGCATGACTTATGCATAATTTATTATGGTACCATGGTGACATTAGGAGACAAAGAAAATGCAACAAGTGATGTTCTATCTTTCTTTTGATAATGTTTCTCTAGGTCTCCAGTATTGGTTAAGAAGAATCTACATTGTGCCTGCAACTCAGCTCTGGCAACATTAGGAGCAAAAGCTCGAGATGTTGGTAGTTAAGATGCCACCTTTGGGTAGAACCAACGTAGCATGCATTCTTTGATGACAAAGGCTTCTGAAGAGCCTCTGTCATGGACCTGCAGGCACACTGAGCATAACATGCAAGTATAAATGATCAACTTAGACTGCAGCATCATCCACTGTTTCAGGTATTTTTCTTGAGTGGTGCCCCCAAATGTGTCACAATGTGGATGGTGCCCCCAAAGAACTTTCAGCATTGCTTTTTTGCTCCTCGTATATTTTGCTGTAGTGTCACATCCACTGAGTCCATTAGAATGAATTAGATTGCCCATTATATGTATAGATGTTCTCATACTTTTATCAATATCAATTGTGCTTTGACCTCAAGATGTGGATCTTATGATCATGTCACCGCTGATGGCTTTTGTGAACACAAAATGGCAGAGAAGGTAAAACAATCTGTGTCATTAGTGACAAGTAACACATTGTGTGCATTACTCTTTATGATTGGTAAATGATCATAGTGTCAGCTTCTGACATGGTTTATTTTTATATCTGACCAGCTTGTAACTTTTCCTGCCTCAATTTGTATTGGTATTGGGGAACCAGATATCAAAAGATCTCAACGAGATCTGATGTTAAATAGCATACTCTTGTAATGAACTGGGTGGTCAAATAGAATTATACTCAACTAGATGAGGCAGTCCACAGATCAGCAAGCAGTACATGTATTTGTTTATAAAGAAGAATTGAATTCCAGAATGACGTATGATGCCAATACTTGTCAGAAGCTCCATTAAAGGACTGCATTGACATCCCCCGATGGCGAATAAAAGCAAAGAATGTTCTGTTGAATGTTAAAATTGGTAAGAACAGCACTAAATTGGCTGTAAATGTTAGCGATGCTTGGTCAGAAACAGAAGATGGAATTTGAAAAGGGTTGTGCTGAATGTTCCTAAAAGGAAAACAGTGTTTGCCAGAGGAATGGGTCTACAATATAGCCTTCAAGATTGCAATAGAAAGAATCTTTTATCGTATGAACTACTACCAGGAGCAGCAACTATGCCTGACCACAGAGTCTACTACATCGAAATTTGTGCAAATGAAGTAACACCAAGTCAAAATCTCTTACAAAAGTGCTATTAGAAATAGTCCCATTGCCTGCAACTAGCAATCCTGATCAACCTTCTTGGACAATTTCAGGATACATGAAACTAATTATCTTTAATGATGAAAACATAAAAGTGACTACCCATGTGAACCATCAGAGAACTGTCACAGCTGGTCTAATATTTTCTGTTTGACCAACTGCTTGATTACAATGTGTGTTGGTAGATTTATTGTGTCCAGAAACAAGAAAATGATCATGGATCAGATTTGATGGACAACAGTAACACACTCATAAGTAATATAGTTGTGACATTCAATTCCTCAATTCCTAAAACGTGCACGTCCATGGCAGAGGTTCTTCAAAAAGTTTTGGTCATTGAAGTTGCATGTTACATGTTCAACCCAAAGCTGGCATCTTTTGTCCACAATCATCTGAAGCTTTTGCACTAAATGTTGCCAGAGCCCCAAAACAGGTTGCTATATGGTGGAACTGGGTGTAGAGTTTTTCTACTATTGTAATACTCACAGAAGCATGGTTGGAAGAAAGAGGGCACATCACTTGTAGTTTCACTGCCTCCAAATAAACCTATGGCCTACAACAGAATTGATCGGGCGAAGCTAAGGAAATGAAAGGGCATGCAAAACCACTTCAAGGGGATAAAGCAAAGCAAGCTTGCCATGTACACAATCCTGCATGTATGAAGCCAGTCAACAAATGTGCTGGACCCTAAAATTGTAAATATCAACTCTCATGACAAAGAATGATGATGATGATGGTGATGATGATGATAGCATTGACAAATATAAAATTTGCTCAGGTGATAAAAATTCTTCCTTTGAAATTATCGAGCATAGCATTTGACTTGGATATCCATATACTTTTTCTGTCCCTTTAAATGAATATATGTTCACTTGCTATTTCATCATTTCTCTGAGAAAGCCTGTTACTTTAATAAATTCATTTTTTCAGTTTCTTTTCTTTTGTTTTTATTAAACTGTCACGAGTTAAAATAACTACCATTCTGAAAGGGCCTTGAAATGAGAATCCTTGAAAAAATGAAATTAAGAGTCAAAGTTTGGGCAGTACTAGCTTGTGGTCTTGAAAATTTGTTTTGTCATTGCTTTTGATTGAAATATCAATAATTACTTTGTCAAAGAACATTTTATATAAGACACTTCAAATAATATCCAGTTCGACTACTAAGCAAGGTGTTATAGACCTTTCCTAAAAAATTAAAAAAATATATACTGACCATATAGGATATTACTTTTTTTTGTGAATAACGTACAACTGAAATTTGTATAAATTACAAATATGTGCACTAGTTTTTTTCTTTGATTGTGATATCATTCTACCTTAATAAATTTACAGTTTTTAGTTTCTCAGTTTCTTTTCTGTCACAAATAATTTTTGAATTACTGTCTTGTAAAGAATGAAATGTAGGACCCAAAATAGAAGTATCATCTTCTGATTTTGAAAGAAAATTGATTTGTCAAGGTCTTTGATTAAATATTATTATTTTGCACTTTTTTGTAAAAGAACATCTTGGAGGGGGCCACAGTGGCAGAGTGGTAACACTCTTGCCTCCCACCTCTGAGGCCGGGGTTCGATTCCCAGCACGGCCTCAAGTGGGAAAGCTGGTAGTTGCTTGCCGTTGGTCGGCAGTTTACAGTACAGAACCCTAACGCCGTGATATGACCTGTACAGTGTTGAAAGCGATGTAAAACCCCAAATAAATAAATAAACAGTCTTTTGTGCTTGTGTTGGTGGTTATTCAAAACACTGGTAGAAGCACCATTTACATATTTGGAAGTGGCAGTTTTAATTATGTGGGTGCAAGTTTTTGCACAAATGTTCCGTGCACAGATTTTGGCCATAATATTCATTTTATCAAATCCAAAAAGAAATAGGTCACACCCTCAGTTCAATAAATAACCTGAAGTAGAGAAATAACTGTAAATATTGTATAACCATACAACACCGAGTTTTGGCAGCAGTCCTAATAACATCTTTTACAACAGCAATGCTGCTGCTGATTCCAGAGAGTTCCTTATTATTTTCTTTTGGTTTTCTTTCTATTGACTCTCTGTTTACACTCAAAATAACCAAACCTTCTAGTAATCACTAAAAATAGCAAACCTTCTACAAGGTAAATGATGTAATTGGATAAAAATAGCTAAAAAACTTCTAGAAGGAACATATTTTCCTATAAATACCGTGTGTTTTTGTACATTTGTGTGGATTGTTTCTGGAGTTCTAAATTGCTGTTCTAACATCTTATTTTGAACAAGTATATTGAGTATTGGAATTTACATTGAAGTTTCTTTTGGACTAAAATTATTTACACATCAATAATAAACAGATTGAATATTTGAACAAAAAAACGACTGTATTTTGTTGTGTCTCTAGTGCCAAACCGGTACCAGAACATTTACCCCCCCCCCCATCAGGGGTTACGGCACATGGTGGAGTTAGCTCGGGGTAGTGAATAATATATACATTATAGTATTCAATAATTTATTGGATAGTTTATAGTTTACTGGATAATAACACCTTCATGGTGAACACTAATTTGTGATTAAAATAAAATAGAAGAAAATGGAAAATGGTTATAAACTTTTTAAACAGCAAAATCTTGTAACTGTTAAATATTGGTGTTTATTAAAACTCCTTAAAAGGACCTAAACCAGATTATAGATGAACTAAAGTGGGTAGCATTTCATTCAGAAAGTATTTTGATAAATGACTCTCAAAAGGGCATACTAGTAATTTATAGTCAAACTGATTATTCTGCCCTACAAGTGTTATTGACTTACTTGGAAATGCAATTATTATTAGATCTTTAAACAGTAAATATTTGACACTTAATTTGTTTAAACTAAACATTTAACTAGCATCCAGTTGGTAGAAAAACCTGCATGATAAATAAATATATCTTGAGACCATTGCCTGGTAGACAGTTTAGAATAGTAAATAGGGATGTTAACGTTATGAACAATCAACCAGAACAACAGAATAACGAAGATCATCAGCAAGAACCAGCACAGCAACTTGACCCAGAACCCCAACAACAACCACCCCAGGGTGCAGAAAATCCTCCACAAATACCACCTCAGCAGGATAATTTAGAAGATAATCAAGTGCAGGACGAACTAGAAATGGAACATCCAGCTGTACAACAACCTCTCAACAATCCTATGGCAATGTCATTCAAACCAGTGCTTTTTAATGGGCTCCACCCAGAAACAGCCGGACTCTGGTGGCGTAGTTTTGAAAGATATGCAACACTAAGTGGTATACAGGGGAATGACAGATGTAATTTGCTGGGACTTTTATTAACTGGGAGCGCAGAGATATGGTTTAATTCCTTACAACCACAAACAAGAGATGACTTTGCTGCTTTAGAAGCTGCCTTTCGTGAGAAATATATTGCTGCCGCACACACACAGCTCCAGAGGCAGATGTCTGTTCTCAGTCGCACACAGAGGCCTGGTGAAACAGTTGATGAATATATAACCGACGCCAGATCAAAAATGGTGGATTATAATTATGATGCAACATCTGCCCTTTCTCAATGTGGAAGAGCTGATAAATAAAGCCAGACACGTGGAATCTGCTTTGAAGTCCCAGTCTATGCTCACATTGCCAAGCTACACAACAAACCTGGTGACCCATGCAAGCTATGAAGAAGATCCTTTCCCCCTTTCAAAGAGAGAAACAAAGACATTGGAATCAAGTATTCATACTTTAGCTGAAAAGTTTGATAACTTGAGCAAACAACTAGCAGCCCAGCCAAAACAGTTCAATCGACGATTTCAAAACTCACCTAGAACCAATTGGTCACAACCATCAGCTGAGCAACGTACGCCCTGGTATAAATCATATCAACAACCACAGCAACCAACATTTCAAAACGGTAAGAAATATGCGGCTCAGTCAAATCAGATAAGATGCTGGACCTGCGGACAACAAGGACACATGCAGAGAGAATGTCCTAGGCAACCTCCCAGACAAGATTTCAAAAGACAAGCAATAACAAGGCCAAGATCTAGGACACCAGATGGACGGTTTAGGAGTTCATCGCCTGGACCAAGAAGGCCATTTAGGGGAAACTAGGTGTCCCTGTTCCTGACTGGGGCCGGACCAGGGAAGATCTTGGAACTCTTAAAGAAGTCACGACTGAAGTAAATTGTAATCAACAAAATCCTACTGAAAATAAAATGTTTATCAAAGGACAAAATAGGTCATTAACATGTTGTACTGATGTTAGTGAACACATGAATGAATGCATAATTCCAATTGACTTGGAAGGTATCATAATTGAAGCTTTAATAGATTCTGGAGCAAATCACTCAATAGTAGGTCCATCTTTACTGAAGCAAGTGCCAAAGCTAAAACAAAAATTGGGAGAAGCTAGGAAAGCAGTTTCTGCAAGGGCAGTAAATGGGAGCATTATTACATACCAACAGGAAATAGACTTGAAAGTAAACATTCAAGGACATCCATATGACGTTCATGCATACTACTCCCCCTTCTGCCATATGATATTGTGCTTGGTTACGACTTACTGAAGGAAGCGAAAATGACTATTGACTTTGGAGATCTTCAGATCCAAACCCAAAGGATCTACATTATTAAGGCAGCACATGACATCACCCTTAAACCAAGTAGTGAAACTATTTCGTGGGCACGACTGACAGGAAAGCTCACATCTGGATATGCACTGGTGACGACCCATAAAACACTTCAACAAATGGGATTCCGAACTGCAAGTGCTCTGGTGTGCATTGACAATGACAAACCTTGGATCCCACTTAGAATACTCAATCCTTTCGTCACTACCCAAACAATCAAAAAGGGTACTAGATTAGCTATTGCAGAAAGACTAACAGTGGCCGATATAATTTGCGAACATGACCCAAACTTCTCCAAAACTGCCAATGTGAACACCAAAGCCCAACAGCAAGTCAGATTTCAGCCACCAGATGACTTTTGTAAACTTTTTGATTTGTCGGAATCAACATTCAGTGACAAAGAAAAACAGGAGCTATTATGTTTACTGTGGAACTTCTCAGATATCTTCCTTAAGCATGGAGATAAGCTCAAATGTACAGATGTTTTAGAGTTTGAGATCAAGCTTAAAGATGATGCACAGCCATTTAAAGCCTGTCCCTATCGTAGTAATCCAAAACTCAGAAAAGAGATCTCAAGGCAAGTGAAACAAATGTTGGGAGATGACATTATTCGACCTAGTACAAGTTCATATGGGAGTCCAGTCCTGTTAGTGTCAAAACCAGATGGTACCTACCGTTTTGTTATTGACTATCGTAAACTCAATTCAATGACCTTGCAAGATAACTTCCCGATGGGACACTTATAAGACTCTTTGGAAACCCTAGGCTCATGCGGAGCTAAGTATTTTTCAACACTCGATCTTGAATCAGGATATTTCCAGGTTCCAATTTCTGAGTCATCCAAGCCATATACTGCTTTTGTTACACATGATGGCCTGTACGAGTTTAATCACATGAGTTTTGGTTTGACAAATGCACCAGCATGTTTCAGCAGACTCATGACACGTGTACTACAAAATCTCAATTGGGAAATAGCCCTAGTATACTTAGATGACATCATTTGTTTTAGCAAAACATTCAAAGAACACATCAGCAATCTAACTGCAATATTCCAAAGACTGAGGGATGCTAACCTAACATTGAAGCCGGCCAAATGCTTCTTTGGACGGGAGAAAATAAAATTCCTTGGCCATATTGTAAGTGCTAAAGGTTTAGAACCCCTCCCAGAAAAATGTGCCGCAGTCCAAGGGTTCCCAACTCCAAGAAAAATCAGAAATGTCCGAGCCTTCCTAGGCCTTGTCGGGTTCTATAGGAAGTACATCAAGGACTATTCAAAGATTGCTGCCCCACTAACAGACCTAACCAAAAAGGAAGTTCAATTTCAGTGGACTGATGCTTGTGAAGGAGCCTTTCAAGCCCTAAAGGCAAAGCTAACCAATGCCCCAATTTTGGCTTATCCAGACTACAATAGTAACTACATCCTGTATACTGATGCCAGTTCAGAAGCCATTGGTATGGTACTATCCCAGGTCCAAGAAGGGAAAGAACGAATAATCAGCTATGGTGGAAAGAAACTTAGTCAATCTGAAAAGAGATTCAGCACCACAGTAAGGGAGTGTCTAGCGGTGATTGTATCCTTAAAACATTTTGAGACATACCTCAGAGGTGTTCATGTAACCATAGTCACTGATCATGCCGCTTTGAAGTGGATACTCAGTCAGAAACAACCTAAAGGACACATTGCTAGATGGGTAGCCTTTTTGCAACAATCCAATTACTCAATAAAGCATCAACCAGAAAAATCACTTGGTAATGCAAACGGTCTCAGTAGAAGAGAATATGATCAATCTCCTGCTGACCAAATTAGTCCTCAGGTGAGTCCCCATGAAAGTCCCTTAGACTCTGAACTAGATAAAAGGATATTTGTGACTGATGACCACTCAAAGATGGCTAACGTGTCTCCAATCATATTCAAAGGACGAAGAACAAGATTGAAGGGTCAACGAACTAAACAAGATTTTCAACCTAGAATCAAACTACCAGAAGTAGAATGGTCAAAAGATAAGATAAGAGAATGTCAACTCAAAGATAAAAATGCTGGACCAATGATTCATTACTTTGAGAAGGAAGTGTTGCCAGAAGATTCCAAGAAAGCAAAAGAAATTCTCCTGTCTTGCGACACCTACTTCCTGGAAGGAGGTATATTATATCACCTTTTGGACTCAAAAACTGTAGACCCAAAAAGACAGATTGAGGAGAAAGGAACCTGTCTAGTAATTCCTGAAGAACTAAGATGTGATGTTCTCACTTCAGCGCATGGAGATCTAAATTCTGGGCACTATGGGACCCAAAGATCTTACTCAACCTTGCGTTTAAAATACTACTGGAAGGGGATGTACAGAGACTGTAAAAACTTTGTAGTATCCTGTGAGAAATGCAATACCAAGAAAAACCCAGTCAAAGCAATAAAAGCACCATTGCAGCCCTTAGAGCCAGCAAGAATAAATGCAAGATGGGCCATGGATATAGTCCATATGCCAGTAACTCCTAGAGGAAATAAGTACATTCTTACATTTACTGAGTACTGCTCTAGATATGTTGAAGGATTCCCACTGCAAAATACTCAGGCATCAACAATATCCAGAATCCTTGTGAATGAAATTTGCTTTAGGTATGGAACTCCACAGCAACTGCTAAGTGATCTAGGCAGTAACTTCATATCTGAACTTATCAGGGAAACATGCAAGCTACTTGGCATTGAAAGAATATATACCAGCCCATACCACCCGCAAACTGATGGCCTACTGGAAAAATTCCATTCAACACTTGGGAAAAATCTTGCAATGTACGTGTCTAGAGACCATAGGGATTGGGACCTTGTCCTTAGAAGAGTGTTATATGGCTACAATACAAGTATATGTATTGACTCCAAACAATACTCTCCATTCTTTTTGATGTTTGGACGTGAACCATATTGCCCTCTCGATACCATCCTCCCTACTCTCCATGAAGTACCAAACAATATCAAAGAATATGTGCTACTACTGTCCCATGCTAGAGAAACATCCAAAATGAATGTCACTGAAAGCCAAGAAAAGATTAAGAAAAAATATGATGAATCTAGCTCTTATGATCCATTAGAACCAGGAGAACTAGTATGGATATTTTTCCCAGAGATAAATGTTGGTGGGAGCCCCAAACTATTCCACAATTGGTCAGGACCATACCTGTTAATGGAGAAGATTGGTCCCACAAACTTCAAAGTTGTACAGGCCCATGACCTTAAGCCATTGAAGAATCCCATCCATGTCAACAGGATGAAGCGATTCCACCACAGATCTATTGTTCCCCCATTACCAGAGAGGTTAGAACAACTTCAAGACAAGCAACCAGCTGACTTACAAGACTTGCACATTGGAGACAGAGCCAAACTGGGACAACAAACCCCAACGGTGGAGCAAAATATACCTAAACAAGTTCAAGCAGAGGTTGATCAACTTGTTGATGTAGAAATTCCTGATCCTCCTGTGCCAAGACCTGAGGCTACAGAACAAGTCCAGACAGAGGACGAGAGTCCACCAGAATATGAAATAAATAAAATCCTGAAAAGTAGATATAACAAAGATGGCAAGATCGAGTATTTAATTGACTGGAAGGGATATCCAGCTTCAGCCAGAACCTATGAACCCTTGGAGAACTTGAACGATTCTGCAAAGGAATTTGTGTGCACACATGATATACCAATTATAGGTAAGAAACCTAAGCCTAAGGACAGTTGAGCTAACATCCTGTGGAAAACGAAAGCCTTTATGATGATAGGGCCCATCATCTAAAGTTATTTTCTATTTACCATGATGTTGTTATCTACTGACCCACAGAAGTAAATTGTCCATTTCAGATGGAGTGGAAGAAGAGTTTTTTCATCATAATATTGATAGCCATGCATGCCATGTTGCCATGTGAAACTAAACAAGATGATTCTGATGAGATGACCGTTATTCGTGAAAATTATGGTGTAACTTTCCATAAACAAGGGATATTGGATAATGCCCATAGTGTTTGGCACCAAACATTCGTGGTACCATTGAACTACAGCACAGTACCCAAACTGGACCTTTATTGTGACCACTTAGATGCAGTACCAAACAACAGAACCCTTACTCTGCAGGACTTTTGCCCGTCACTTAAAGTGTACAATCAACGACACCAACGACTTCTGAAGGAGATTAGAGAATCGGAACAGAACATCTATCAATTATTAACAAAGCAAGAACAACATAGAAAACGTCGAGCCATCTTGGGTTTTGTTGGAAGATTCGCAAAGTCTCTGTTTGGCGTTTCTACAGAAGAAGACACAAGCATATTGGCTAAACAGATTAACCATATACAATCCTTGACAGCCAAAAACTATGACCATCTCATATCCGTGTCAGATGCTCTACAATCCTACATTTTGAAAGCTGACAAGAGGGAACAACTCCTACAAACAGCCGCAACTCTAAACCAAGAAGCCATACAGCTAACAAGAACACTTGTGAACAAAACAATAATTTCAAGTAAAATTGAAATCGCAAATTGGATAAACCTCATACATACCTACGGCACACAGTATGTTGACACCCTGGTTGATATTAGATCACATTTTCACCAGACTGAAGCGGCAGTGCAAACTGCAAAAGATTACTTCAAGGATATTTACCATATTATTTTGTGCCTCCACATGAACTTCAAACTACTTTGCAGGAAATTGCTGAAGAACTATCAAGATTTGGACCATTCAAACTGACACATACTGAAATTGGATATTACTATCATCTTCAGGATTTAACTTACAAACTGGATAAAAACCAACTCTTTATTAAGTTAAGGATACCTCTGACAGCCACAACCACGGTGTTTTCACGATATAGGATACACAGTGTACCTATACCACTGGGAGCTGACCACAGTGATCGATCCATCATTGAATTGCCAAAGCCATATTTAGCAATAAGTTATGACAGATTATTTTATATGTTACTCTCTGAAAGCGAATATCAGTTTTGTACTGGTAATCACTTGAAGAGATGCAATCAATCATTGACTATGCAGGAGACCACAAACCCCAATTATGCTTTGGCTTTGTTTTATGACCAATCCAAATTAATTTCAAAATTATGTCCTGTTACCTTCTTACCAAAAACAAATCAAAAGGAATCTCATGTGATAACAGTTTCTGAAAATTCCTATTTGATATCTTCTGATGATACCCAGTGGATACAAACGTGCACCGGTGGTACTCCTGTCCACATTAGTCCATGCAGACTTTGCATTATAAAATTACCTTGTGCTTGTTCTTTGAAAGGGCAAACATTTTTTATGCCTCCAACACTGCAAAATTGTAAGCATATATCAAAACCCCTTGTTGTTCATTCACTTAATTTGGCTGCTTTATTCCACTTCTACAAAGATCACAAGGAAATATATAATTTGACAGCGAAAGCTTTCTTTCCAACACCAGTTTTACCAGATATACCTAAGATTGCTATCATATCCAAAAGATTTAATGATGTTGTCAAACAAGAAGAACAAACCAAAATGTCTCTGAAACAAATAGCCCTAAACCTAAAGAACAAGGACAGAATATATTCCGATAGAGTTTCTAAACTTGACAATGATTTAGGATTACTGACACAACCTGAAATCAGTACAGGTATACCAATTATAACTTGTTTGAATTTTGTTTTTGCTATTATAGCATTAGGTATGTCATTCAATGTGTACTGTAAGCTGCTAGTTCTTGTAAAAAGTATATCTGGTTTTAATTTGCTGAATTCAGCAACCTCTACACCAACTACACATGTTTTGAATGAGCGGAGTTCTGATTGTCTCTATCTGATCGTAATCTTACTGGTTTTTATAGTCGTTGTAGGTATTGTAGTTGTAGTTTGTGTCAAATATTGGTTTCAGTACAAAACTGTGAAAAATGTTTTATACACCAAAGTATGCATCACCCTCTTTGGTGGAAGAGATTCTGTATCTCTAGTTCTTACTCATACTGGTTGTCTGGCAAAGGACTTGAAACTAGAATTTTCACCAGATATGGTGCCTCCAAAAGTCAACCTGTCCATACTAACATGCACCGTTAACTTAAAGTGGAACAACCTTAAGTTAAAAACCAACCATGACCAAGATATTACCTTTCCAGACACAATCCGCTTATCACCTATGGATCTGTTTAAGGTAAGGAAAACCATAGAAAATCTGACTGAAATTCAGATATTGACATATACTTATGAAAATTACTGTGAAATTCACAGATGGGTTTTTCCCACAGAGATACAGAGGCAAAATTTTCAATCATGCAGGTCTCATGACATTGTACATACTGCAAATCCTGCTTCGGCTGATGCTTAGCCCCAGAAGCTATCCATGAAGCAAATATGCATGTAATATAGTAGTATCATTATACCTAGTTTTAGAAACCCCCTTCGGGTACACTTGTATTTATTTATTCCTTTTTAAAAATGTTCATACCCATTAACCTCTTAATACATCGTAGATATTTCTATATATTGCATGTTGCACATATTTCTATATATATTGCATGTTGTAGATATTCCACTGAGGTTTAGCACTCACTCACAAGAGAATATGTTATCTTGCTCTTATAGATGACCAGTAACCATCAGAACTATTACTCCAGTGATGATGATAGCCAACCATCAGGTCCATCATTCAGACTTTATTTCGCTCTTGCTTCTACTGAAAATATGGCCCAGCCTGATATGTCAAATTCTCACAATCGGATGGATAACGAACGGAAATACTACTCCCAACAAGGGCCAAGTACCTCAGGAGCCGCCCAGGATATTTCACACTGGACAATTCATAGCCAGGCAGACTTGGGACGAGCTCCCACAACATCAACACAACCCAACTACAGACCTGTGTCATATTATCCTCAACTATATTATCCCCCATCCTCTTATTTGGGGATTCCACAAGATGATGATGAAGAAGAAGAAGACAGCAGTATGGATTCCCTCCCAGAACTTCCTCCATGGGAACCCTTCTTCCATACATTTCCACCTCCCCAACCCCCACAGATTCAGACACAAAATCCAGTGATGTACAAGAAAAAAAATAGTGGAAACCAATAACAAACCAGTAACAAGTTTTAGAAAATGGACCGCATTTGGAAACCGTCTAGCTAGAAAGAAATTTGCAATAGTTCCCCCATTTAAAAAGTAGGCATTATTCCCCATTAATCATACTAACATTCTTAAGTTATTTGAAAACCAACCTTATTATGCTATCCCCCTACCTGTATTACAGAAATGGCTGCCAAATTTTTCCGCTCCCTTTTGTACGAACACCGCGAAGAACTTACCGCCGAATCCGTGGCTGCGATCAAAGTAGCACTAGAAAACTTACATAATAGAGAAGATGATTGTGTCATTATAAACACTCCTGAGGAACTGCAAGAACCTATCACCAAGAAGCCAAGGACCACAAATATGCTCTTATCTACAACTGATCCTGTGGATGGTGCCCACATCGTTTCGGTTAAGCCAGTAGTTTCAGTTCCACCACCTCCCGTTGCCACATCAGCTCCTAGACAAACCACTGTACCTACATGCAATCAGATGCCCAGCACCAGCCACAGCAAACCCAAAGCAGAAGCCACAGTTCTTTCAGCCTCTTATTCTACACAAATGGAACAAATATCGGACCACATGAATGATTCACCCAGGGACGCCTCACCACACAATTCAAGCTATTCTACCAACGAGACGCCCAACTCCTTTGCATGTCAGGAAAGGACCATATTCTCCATCACCTCCTCAGGAGAACCACAACTACCAATTCATTCTGTGTATACTGTCACCCCTACCTCCATCAAGTTACACCTGCCATCAGTCCGTGAACATTTCACCAACTTTAATTTCTTTGCCTTCTTTTGCCATCTCTCCAAGTTTCCCTTCTACAACACGTCAGCTTTCGATGACTCCTCCCCTACCCATTTAGTTTTGTGTACGGGAAATCCAGACCTCCTGGACTATCACCTGCAGCATTACTTCTTTACTCTGTCCCTCCATGCTCAACTGCACTGAACTTTTACTACATGAATTTTCACAGCCATTTCTCCATCTCCTATGTTATCATTTAAACTGTAACTTTTCACACCACATTGCTACCTCAAGTAATATTGCTACCTCATTATTGCTATGTATTATATTATATATATTTACATTTTACTAAGTATGCGTAGCATCCTTTTAACTACTAAATGATGCTGTTGTTCAATATGTTAATGTGTTCTTTTCATTTTACTGAGAGCTTTCATTATCATGTTGCTATGATAAAAGTGTTTTCTTTTGACTTACAATCTATACCATGGTGCTATTCCTCAGATATTTTACAAAGGTTTTGTATATAATTCTATACTATGTAAATATTTCATATTTCCTTTTATATTGGTGGTATGTTATTTATTATATATATAGTTGTGTATATTATGTTTCTTACTTCAAGGATGAAGTAATTTTTGAACATTGGGTGTGTTCCTTGCACAGATTTTGGCCATAATATTCATTTTATCAAATCCAAAAAGAAATAGGTCACACCCTCAGTTCAATAAATAACCTGAAGTAGAGAAATAACTGTAAATATTGTATAACCATACAACACCGAGTTTTGGCAGCAGTCCTAATAACATCTTTTACAACAGCAATGCTGCTGCTGATTCCAGAGAGTTCCTTATTATTTTCTTTTGGTTTTCTTTCTATTAACTCTCTGTTTACACTCAAAATAACCAAACCTTCTAGCATATTCTTTGACATAAGCATGTATTAAGTAATCACTAAAAATAGCAAACCTTCTAGAAGGTAAATGATGTAATTGGTTAAAAATAGCTAAAAAACTTCTAGAAGGAACATATTTTCCTATAAATACCGTGTGTTTTTGTACATTTGTGTGGATTGTTTCTGGAGTTCTAAATGGCTGTTCTAACATCTTATTTTGAAAAAGTATATTGAGTATTGGAATTTACATTGAAGTTTCTTTTGGACTAAAATTATTTACACATCATGTTTTGAAAATAATAAACAGATTGAATATTTGAACAAAAAAAACGACTGTATTTTGTTGTGTCTCTAGTGCCAAACCGGTACCAGAACATTTACCCCCCCCCCCCCATCAGGGGTTACGGCACACAAATAAAAGTTCAGAAAAGTGGCCTTTATCATGAATACAAAGTCAGAAACTTAATTGAAAATGGTTTACATGCGAATGGTATCAATATGTATGTGTGACACATGTACTCTTAATTGGTATTTCATCAGTTTTACAAGTCACATGTAGTACATAACATGAACTTTTCCATACCTGTTGTGTTTAAAATTTGCATTTTAAGGAATGTCTTGTCCTTGACAGCCTGTATCTGTCTCCTGGTAAAAATATTCCAAAGGGAAAACCAAAGTCTGTACTTAATGTTGTGTGCAACATTCAGGGTCATATTTGGACAGATGTATAATCTGTGTAGCCACATCAAAGGTGTGTATAAACCATGCAAGCGTCTTTAAATATAATGTAGAGTACCAATATTGAGGATCTCTGGTGCTTGCACTTGAAAGTCATGGTGTGTTATGTATAAAGTTATATATATATATATATACAAAATTAGTTTAAATTGTTTCTAAAGGGGAAAAGGGAGCACCTGGGTAAAGGGTCATATAAGAGGGCATAGCTTCATACAAACATCCAGGATGTATGAACACTACAGCAGTGTTCAGAAATTCATTGCTGAAAAATCCACCCCAGTCTCAAGGCACTTCACACAGAAAAATCATTCTGTGAGAAATATGGAATTCTGCATCTTGCAATGGATGGGGGATCCAACCAACCCAAATGCAACCACTAGGCGTAGACGCCAGGAATTATACTTTATTTGGGCATTCCCTACACTCCACCCTGTAGGCATCAACATGTTTGTATGAAGCTATGCCCTCTTATAGCACCCTTTACCCAGGTGCTCCCTTTTCCCCTTTATTTTATATATTGGGCACTTCACACAAAGGGCTGACTTATCAGGGACGTCACAATTGTGACGTCATGAATCACAATGACGCAAATGACCCATCAATGACGTCATAATGCCATCATTAGTCTTTCATCACTGTTACTTAGTAATCCTACTGAATTTCTTGGTTACCCCTTACCTACACCCAAAGGGGCTGAATTCAAATCACTCCTCAGCATAACAGTGAGTTGAATAGATGTGATTTATTTATCAGTGAATATCCAGATAATATTTACCGGCTTTAAATACAATAAAGACCCAGTTTTACCTGTCTTATCAAAATGTGGTTTACCTGCTATATTTGTCATAAAACATACACAATGAAATGCAATCTTAAACGCCATATAAACAGTAATCATATGGATAAGACTTTTAATTGCAACTACTGTTCGTAATGCTTTAAAAGAAATGACTATCTCAAGAGGCACATCTTCAAGAAACATCACAACAAGGATGTTTTCTCTAGAATCCATGACTGCATCAGTACTGAGTGCTCGCCAGAAATCAATAAGGATAAGGCCCATCCCACTGTGGAGTCACCAGGATATGACTCAGTGGATGAGTTTCTGGAGACCATTATCAATGAGGGATCACCACCTCCTAGTTACACAGAAACCACCACCACCATTTGCTGTAACAATGCCGCCAGTGTAGATACCAACTCTATATACAGTGGTGTCACATCAGCTGATGCATTCTTAGAAAGCCTAGTGACAATGGACGCTTCACCCACTTCCTTCTCACCAGAATCAAGTGTAGCCATAGATCCATCCACAAGCTTCAATGCAGATCCAGTCACCACTCAATGCTCGTCTCAACAGTCACTTGCTTCTTCAGTGACCCAAGGCAGTCAGACTGATATCTGTACTCTTCCACCTACTAGGCAATTGGTTCATTCTGGCACCAACACCACTCCCAGGCTGAGTAGGGACAAATGCCTTCAGATCTCAACTACCACCACTGAGGTTTATACATCACCACATGTAGTGCAAATGGATTACCACCCATTACAGGGATGGGACTCCCCAGTGACAAGTTCACCCAAAACCCCTGAAGCAGACATACCACGCTACTACACCAGTGCCTATCAATCAAGAAGGTGTGAGCTTAATTTACCTGAAGGCATCACTTAATTTACCTGAAGGCATGACTAAGGATGATGAAGAAAATCCTCTTCCTCCACACCTTAACAATTCGCCAGTTGCATGGGGCAACACCCCCAAACAGTGTGAATCACCTCAATTCCAGTTAATTGACTATCTGGAGGACATGTGCACACAAATAACACCACCCATATAGTGCGTTATGTGAGGACACTGAGGACTACACCAGTGAAAGACAGTAATTATTTAATAGATATTTATTTATTATTTCCGGTTAATTAATCATTAAATTAATTAATCACTATTATTAACAGATACATCTATTCTGATTTAATATTAAAATCATTTCACTTCCACTGGTACAACCAAATACCAATGGCTTGTTTCTTCAGTTTCTAAAACTATAATTAAAAGTTCATTAAAAGGCTATTTAAAATGCCAAAGTTGAAGAATTCATTTTTTTTCTTCATATACTTTTTTGAAAGATATCACCATAAAAAATATATCCCCTAAAAGCCAAAAGGGCGATTGTTATGATATCCAAAAATTAACCTGATATTCCCAATATCTCACATCCAACTTTTAGATTTACCAAAAGTATGTTTGGCCTGAAATGGGTACTTTTGATGGAAAAGTTACGTTTTTTCCACATTAGTACCTAACCAAAAAGCCAACATACATAAATCTAATGTAATATGCACCATAAATGCCTATTGTTATTGATTCCCTATCAGTATACTAATTTTGTCACCATCAGTCATCACAAACTGTTTTCAGACAACAAACAGTTAACTTACACACATATTTGGAGACAGGCACAAACGCACATGTCTAACCTCACTCATCATATCCTGAAATGACTTGTTTTGGCCACTCTGCTCCACACAGCTGAGACAACTGCAATCAGTTATTCAGTTCCCTAGCCAAATAGCTATACTCATTGGGACTCAACTACCATAATCTATTACTTTTATAGAGTTATTATACTCTCTCCTCCCATTGTCCGTTGCACTGAAAATATTACATGCCAGAACATGTAATTTATTCAAACTTATCTAACCATAAACAGTGAGTGGTTAACTAATACTTAACTGACTCTAACTGCCAACCTTTATAGAGCCATAACCTCTTCATATTTATTATCCAATTGAAATAACAAGGACATTTGCACCTTATATGTCATAAATAATCCACATATTTATATAATTATTGTTTTTATACACAAAAACATGAGTCCACCAAATCCTCCATAAAGAGACTCAATTTGGCGGATTATCCGCTCATTTTGGCGGATTATCTGCTCAATTTGGCGGATTGAAGTGGATAGGTTTTTTGTACCTTAGGACCCAAGTTGGGATGGTTCTTCAGCCTCTGATGAGAAAATCCATATAATTTTCGAAATATTGCCAAGCATAATTGGACAATATAAGGCAAGGTTATACAGGGATAACACCTACCTCACTGACACACAACACTTATATTTCTATTAAATTGTTTCTAGTTGTTATAGATCACACCTGGTCCTTTAAACTTGTAATTGCTGAAATACTATAATTCATACAATTGACACCCAGGGAAATTCACTTAATTACGGGGAGGCCCCAGATAACATTCTGCCATTTGCAAAACACTAGAGAATAGTCATGAAACATTAACATGATGTTTTTACTTAGGGTGAATACTAATGTAACAGTGTCTACAGTAGGCAACATATTTTCTTTGATTAGATTTTGTTTAATATCAAGTAAAGTTTCCATCATATATGTCAACCATGGTAATATTAAGCAGAACCTTTACAATGTCATTTGTCAGAGTTGAACCAGTAGAACCAAAATAGTGACACTAGTATTGGCCCTAGCTCTAGTACAAATGTAACTTTTACAACAGACAAGGCAATAAATCAATCTTTGTTATGTCGCAACATGTAAATTTTTGCAGTGGCAAGTGAATGTGAAGATATAAATTGTCTTCTGTTTTGTGAAAAGTTACGGTTTGAAGCATCACACAGCCCCAAAATCTGTATTTCATCAGCCATTTTAAGACAACTTAAGTACAATTTAAGTACTACTTTAAATGGTGTTAGTCTAATATTCAGTTGCATTTAAATGGTGTTAGTCTAATATTCAGTTGAACCATTGTATAGGTAATCTTTGAATGTGGAAAGAGAAGTAGAACATATAGCCATGAATGCCAAGGCAAGCAAGTACCAACCGTATGACAATACATGATGAAATGGGGAAAACTAACATTTGACTTATGATGTAATCTTGGAACAAGGCCTTCACATTATCGGCTTATTGATCATACAATATTTATAAATTCTGTTTTATTGAATAATTTAAAGTCAATTAATATTATTCATGCAAGTTAACCATATAGAAATAAAAGACAAATTTACCTTTAACTCTTGTAACGGAAATCTACTTATATTTTTGCTATTGAGAACTATGATTTATAGCTCACCCACCATGTCTCCTAATAATCTTATTTTAGAAATTTGAGGTTTACTTCACAACCTTCAGCTTTTCACCTACAATGTCTCATCCTTAATAATTATTGATCTCTGATTTTTCTTGTTTGATGTTCCTCAGAATCTGTTTAATGTGTCATGGAATCCGGGGTCCAGTCCATCCATACTTCAACCCAGTAACTGTCTTTAGATAGAGATTAAATGCTATAGAAGTACTATTAGAGTTAGAATTACCTACTGTTGATTATTCTGCAAATAGACGCAACAGAAACTGAGCCAACTATATGTCTTGAAAGTGTCATGTATATACATACAAATCTTAACTATGTGTAACATGTGTCAATGAAATCACATGCATTCAGCATCAATTTCAAATAATTTTGGCTCATAGTGAATCAAAATTAGCATGGAACAGTGTTGCCTGGTGTATTAATCAGACACTCTCATTATAAATTTGGTATTAAAGTAAAGGGGCATGAATTAGAAAATATATAGTATATGTAACGATCAGTATATATCTTCATTATTATTATTATTATTATTTGGGGTTTTACGTCGCTTTCAACACTGTACAGGTCATATCACGACGGGTAGTTGGAAGGGCAGAGGAAACCAGTACATATAGTTCGCTAGGGTTCTGTACTGTAAACTGCCGACCAACGGCAAGCAACTACCAGCTTTCTTATCTTCATTTAAAGGTCACTGTTTAAAGTGTATACTGAAAAAGCCATACATGGGGATTATATGTTTTTATGGCGAGATACAGTATTTTGGATCACAAAAAAGTATTTATCTGGTGGCTCTGCACATGAAAGCATGTGGACAGTAACAGTTTAATACATGAAAGACACCACATGACCAATTTAATAAATTTGTTTGAGTTCTGCAATTCTATTTAGAATTTCTCCCTCAGAAAAGGTTATTGCCTTCTCTGTTAGAATTGTCATTTGTAAATAAAAACACATTTCAACAGTCTTGGTAAATGACATTATTCTATTCAAAAACACTATTAAACATCTTGAAAGTTATTGGGTACTAATGAGCTCTCTCCCTGTTACCCTTGTGGTATATGTGTATTGTTATCTAAACACAATAAATTTATATCTATTATTCTGGGTTTAATTCAACTTTACTCTAAAGATTCGACTTTGTGGTTGTCTGAAAGACAGCCACTGTTCCCTTGTTAATAGGATTGGCCTGATTGGGTAAGATTGTGCACTAAACCAACTTGGCATCAGTCAGCTACTAACTTTCTATACAAGGCCTGGGCCAATATTCACTGATATTATTATTCTTAAAATTATTCTCAGAATTGTCTCATAAAAATTCTACAAGACACCTTTCTGTTAACAACCTGGATAAAAAAAATTGTTTTGAAAGCAAGCAGTATTAATATTTTTGTTGTTGGCTAGCATGAAAGCACTGGTGAAAAGTGTATGGAAACCGTTTTATGGCAATCCTGGGAATTAAAAGAAAATTTTTAGAATAAGAGTAATTGAAGAACAAGTATGTCTGAACTCCACCATGATGTGGCATCATAATACCTAAGGCATAAAATCCACAGGTAGAGAGACTTTATCAAAATACTCTGTAACAAGACACTATGCAGACTCCGAAGGGAGCCTTCCAAATCTCAATCAAAATAGTAGTACATTGAGTTACGAATACTTGTGATAAAGTCAAATATCCATTCAACACAGATAGTGTCATATTGTGACATCCTCAGTATTATGAACACAGTTCAACCTCTGTATAGCAGAAGCAACAGCCAAGTGATGATTTCCCAAACTCATCCACTTGGTATTTGTGAGATGAAAGGGAAACAAGAGGGTCACAGATGCCCTAAAAGGCGGGTTGCGCAGGCAGAAATAAGGTTAGCAACTGCTGTAATTACATTTAGAAAAGAAGGAAAGAAATGTTAGGTTACCCAGTTAAGGTGAATGTGTAAGACGTGCTAAGAAACGTAAAACTTGTAATCTAGGTTACATAATTGTATCTATGCTGTGAACGGACAAACAAAAGGATGGAATTACACTAATTTAGTAACTTAGCTATGATGGTGATGCATCTCCCTGTCAAGTTTGAATTTGATTGGACTAACCATTTTCGAGTTAGAGACCGGAAACAAAAATGTGGACGGACAGATGGATGGACAGAAAAACGGACAAAAAACGAACAAACGGACAGAAAAACGGACAAACAAACGGACGGAGTTACACCAATTTCGAAAGGAACCTAGCTATGATGGTGATCTATGTCCCTGGCACGTATGAATTCGATTGGACAAACCGTTTTCGAGTTAGAATCCGGAAACGAAAATATGGACAAACAGATGGATGGACAGACAAATGGACCAAAAACAGACAAACAAACAGATGGAATTTCACCAATTTCAAAAGGAACCTAGCTATCATGGTGATCTATGTTCCTGTGAAGTTTGAATTTGATTGGAGTAACCGTTTTCGATTTAGAGTCCGGAAATGAAAATGTGGACGGACAGATGGATGGACAGAAAAACGGACCAAAAAAGAACAAACGGGCAGAAAAACGGACAAACGAACAGACAGAATTTCACCAATTTTGAAAGGAACCTAGCTATGATGGTGATCTATCTCTCTGTCAAGTTTGAATTCGATTGGTCAAACCGTTTTTGAGTTAGTGTCCGGAAACGAAAATGTGGACAAACAGCCGGATGGACAGACAAACGGACAAAAAACGGACGAATGAACAGACGGAATTTCACCAATATCAAAAGGAACCTAGCTATGATGTTAATCTATGTCCCTGTCAAGTTTGAATTCGATCAGACAAACCGTTTTCGAGTTAGAGTCCGGAAACAAAAATGTGGACGGACAGACGGACACATCAATCTAATAGGCCGGTTGGTTACACGCAACCCGCCTCATAAAAAGAAATGAACCACTGTTTAATATCTTTATTGCATTTGATTTAATGATTCACAAAGTAACAATGAGACAGTAAACAAATGAAAGGCTACATCATTTTGATCAGATTATAATACACCAATAATAAACACCAATTTTAATATATAAAGCCTAACTTGCAACAAACTTTCAGCAGTAAATTATGCATTCCTGAGAATTTTCAAAAAAATTTATGGTGATAAATCAATAAAACAGCTTTATAACAATTAGCATTGAACTTTTGTTTGGTAACTTACATGAAGATACATTTAATTTTAAAGTTAGTCATTCAAGAAACTTGCAATTCTATATTTAATTCTTGGAAATTCTTATTTTCAGAATATTTCTTCCTTTTTCGAACCACACCAGGAAAATGGAAAATAAAATTTTATAAATTGATGAGAGTTTTCAGAAATTTAAACTTGTTAATTCTTCAAAAACATTTTGTTATTATCACACCTCAAAAATTGCTAAAGCTACTCTTACATCCTACCATATGGGCTATAAAACATGTTGGTCCCACTATTTTTGTAAAATTTACAGCTGTGGCCAGTTTGTGGGGGAAGTAGACATTTACAAGTGTATCTTACTTACAAAGCAAGTGAATCTTGTGGCATAGCCACACGTCAGTTATGTCAATGACCACACAAAAAATAATTTGCATACAAATTTATCCTCTATGGCCATGAGGTGCTGTCTGTGTGATGAAAATACCTGCAGAATGCGTTTCACCTGAAGTTTAGCCTGTGGCCAGTATGTCAGAAAATGCATGGTTGGATGTAAGACAGGCTTAAAAATAATCCTAACAATACTAGTACATGTGGGTGTAGACTTGATGGTGGAGTAAAGCAGTGCCTTAAAACTTAATCATCCTGACTCTATAACAACTAGAGTAAGAAATCTAAAATTCGCCAGGAATCTAAAATTCGCCACCTCTAAAACCTTAGTTAATTTTATGAAGAAAATGATGTTTTTATCTAAAAATTGGTATTTTCCAGTTCAAAAAGCCTTAATTTACTATACAGTCAACAAATCTCACCACAATTCATTTATTTTATTAGTATTTTCACATGTGGCGAATTTCAGATATGTGGCGAATTTTCGATTTCTTACTCTATTCAATGAAACTCATATGTGACACCTGAGTGATACAGGTAACCTGCACGGGTGAAACGCATGTTAACAATGAAACCATTTACCTAACAAATATTATAAATTTAAACTGAAGTCCAAGTATTTTCCTCTCAACAAAAATAAATCTCCCAACATTTACCCAGAGTATAATAATAGGATTTAAGAAGCTTGTTAGAAAGCCATTGATGTATACTTGTTAGAAAGCCATGGATATATACTTGAAGTCATTGTTTGAGTCAAAGCCTTGTATAAATCCATGGCTTTGACTCAAACAATGACTTCATTTTGACATAGTGTCTCAATTTGTACTCTGTTTCTTCTGTGGCATGTGCAAATATGATTTGAATAATATTCAGAATCTATATGGTAGTTTTTACCCAGTGCTACTGTATGCTTCATGCAATCTGTTGGGAATTAAAATATATCCATATACTTGAATATCGTCCATTAAATTTGACTTTTAAAATTTTTGAGTACACATGTTAAACATAACTAGCTTATACTGTTGTATTAAGTTACTATTTTTTACAGTTAAAGCTATAGTGCTGGGAGATCATCCCTAAACTACTTGTCGATGTTCATATAAAAAAATGTAAACAAAATTTGCCAATCATGGAGTCGTAAAGTGTGAGCCAGACAAAAAAAAATTAAATATTAAAATTAAAACAAGGAAAATAGACACACCCACCATAAATATAACCAAAATATAACCTAAAACCTTTTTACAAACATCTCCCTCACTACATCCATGCTTTACCTATCCTCATTCGTGATTTTCTGATTTTTATGATTACCTTAACAACAGTTGGGAAAACTCCAGGTGTTTTTTGTTATAATCTTTGCGTTTATGGCTAGTTTTGTGATTTTAACTGTTGAATACACCAAATTTTCACAAATCATTATTCTAATCATTGTTCATTGTGACAAAAAGGATACAAATGAATAAGTTCAGAAACTACTGGTTGCATTTGAATTTCACCAATCGTTGATTGGTAATGAGCCAGCGAGAGATTATGCCGAAGTTTGCAAAAAACATTGTTGCAGCATTATCAAGACACAATCACTTTATCTTCATCTGGAATTAAACATTTCAATGTGGTTATATTAGGACCTAAACTTGCGTTTAATTTATTTGCCGTTTATCATTGAAAATCAGTGAAGTTTGGATCAGCATTACAGCTTTCTATCATACAGAATAATCAAAACGGTAAATCCACACCCAGATCAAAAGTTTTGAGACAAACATAAGACAAAGAGTCCTTTGCTCCACCAAAGCAGAAACTGTACTGTTTTCCCAGACTGCTGTTGTTTCATACCCTTGTACACGGATACAGCTTGCAGAGGCAACTAGCACTAAAAATATTCACACGGTAGAGTAAGAAATCTAAAATTCGCCACATATCTGAAATTCGCCACATGTCAAAATACTAATAAAATAAATGAACTGTGGTGAGATTTGTTGACTGTATAGTAAATGAAGGCTTTTTGAACTGAAAAATACCAATTTTTAGACAAAAACATCATTTTCTTCATAAAATTAACTAAGGTTTTAGAGGTGGCGAATTTTAGATTCCTGGCGAATTTTTGATTTCTTACTCTATATATCTTGCTTGTACATGGCTTACAAACTCTGACACTTATTTTAGAGCTGGAACTGAATTTTCAAGCATGCCACAAGCAAGATAGGATATACACGTTTGAGATAATTTGTGTCTCATTTAACTGAACACAATGGTGATGAAAAATTATCAAAATCAAACCAAGAGAACAACAAAGTCACCATCGCTTAAAGGAATCTTATTTTTATGGTGATTTATTTGGTGCCAAAATAAACAAGTATACATGCAAGCTGTACCTTAGTGGGTTAAACAATTCATTCAGTTTCATTATATTCCTTCGTGAGATATTTTTATATAAATCATTTCAGGAAGTTTTCTTATTTTACTGAAGCTAACCTATTATTTAGTTGGATATCTAGAAGTTATCACTATTAGATGCAGGTTTACTTAAGCAATAAAGTTAAATTTCACAGGAAAACTAAAATTTACTCATCTTTTAAACTGCTTAAATTTCACTGGAGTAATAATAAGGCAAAATATTTTTGTCCAGGTGTTGATAATTTTTAGATACTAGTGTTCATCTTTCACAGGGTGCTAATGTCCTTGTAAAAGAAAGGTAAAAAAAAAGAAAAAGAATTACATCAACTTGCTGGATTCATGTATATGCCATCCCTGGGTATGTTAACTGACAGAACATAAAATCTGTTTCAAATGGTCCACTGATCAATAAATTAATCAATGGTTGGAAAAGACTTATGGTGGGTAAACCAACTGATGAAATAAATAAACTAAAAAATATAATAGTTGATAAATTGGGTAAAATTAAATTGCAGATCCATTATTAGTTTTAAAAAACTTATGACATACCAATTAACTCCTAATCTAATTAAGTGTAAGTCCAACAACCATTTGATAATTAGTTAGAAGCATCTTATCACTTGGATATATATAACAAGAACAAGCTACGTGATGATTTTGTCAGCCAAAAACCAAACATCCCAATATGGGTATTTACTGATTTCACATATTTACTATAACATATACATTTATATGATAAAATACACAAAAATTTTGTGAACAATTTGACCTCTTACACCAAGTAACATTTACCGTTAATATTATATTCAATGTTTCTACGCTGACTGCTTCGGTGAAATAGTTGCCTTTAATGAAATATCAATATTTAAGTACTATACTGAGATAGTTTGCTGAAATCATGTAATCCAAAAGAGCAAGTTACCCTAAAACCTGTTTCATGCCTTTAACAAAAAATGTCAAATATCTGTTGAAAATAACATAAAAAAATAATCTTCAGAAGACAAATCTGATTGAAAATCAACCTTCAGCATGTTATTCAGCATGACATTAACAAGATATTAACAGTTTAACTAGTACCTACATGTTCTGTAGTTTCCTATTACTTTCTTAAGACAGCAAGCCCCATCACCATTTACTGAACAATTAAAAGAATATTATCACTTGGAAATATCACAAGAGGCTGATTAAAATCAGTTCAATTATCAAACTGTATAAACTCCATCCCAGAATAAATCCAGACTAGCTCATTTCTGATCACTCCTTCCTATGAACCAATCAAATCCCTTACTTTCTCTACCCTTCCATTACACTGTAGCAGTAAACTCTCCAAAACGTCTACATCAACTCCTGGATATTCCTGATGTAACACATCCACAGGGTTTGTGTACACTGAAGCCCCCTCCTCACTCTCCTCATAACCGTGTCTGTCATGTGACAAAGTTTCTGATGAAGACACTGCCTGTGTAACACCTTGTCTGTAGACAGGTTTGTCAGTGTGATAAGATGACTGTCTGTTATACAAATCAGTGTCAGAAGCATCTCGACTGTACAAACTCTTTGGGAACTTTTCTCCATCATCCTCGGGTTCTTCTAGATCTGACTGAGACTGTAGCCTTGACAAATCTCCAGTATGGACGGGCGAGGAATTGTGGTAGATGTTACTGGAATCTGAAAAATTGGAAATACAGTAATACTGAAATGTATAAACCTGTTTTAACTCTCCAAAAACATCCGAAGTCCCATTGGTTTATAGTAACAGATGTGGTCTCTGTGATCTTGTACTCTGGGGTTTGATTCCTGGCCAGGTCATGGAGATTACACTCTTGGACAAGGTGTATTGCACACTTATATGTATATGTTACAGGAAATATGCGAAATCAGTATTTACTGAAAACTTCCCTTTAATGTTGTCCCTTCAATAGAGGAAGCCACACTATAACCATAGATGCCTTAAAAGAGATTAAGACTATGTTGAAATCCAATTAGGGGCTAGCTGGTCTTTTCATTGTTTCTAACAAAAATTCTTTGATCAAGTAGCCAGTACCTACATTATAAAGTCATAAATCTACCAGAAAATGGCAAAATGTTAAGCCTTGATTGAAATAAATGAAGAAACCACTTACTAATAATCTCTGTTTAACAATAGATTCTTTGGGAATACATGCAGACTTGTTTGGGTGGGAATCATGTTGTGTTAAAGGATAAGGTCAAATTTCTGCTCAATGAAAGTACAATTAAAATATGATAAAATTTAGAAATTTAAATTAATTTCTTAAAGTTTTATTTATTTCGAGTAAAAACACTTTTGATGTATCAGTCACATAAAAATAGTGAAAAGTTAAATGATCTTTAATCATTTGTAGGGATGACATAGGTCCTTAGTAGCTGTGGGATTGAAAATAATATAAGCTTAAATGAAATATCTACAGAAAGCACAAATCTAAAGTTTTTAAAAATAAATATTTAAAAGCCCAGTGCTATTTTTCAACATATTTGTATGTAATGTACTCTAAAATGAAGTATGCTTAGTGTGTTTTAATAGTAATCATAATAGAGTAAAATGTTGCAATATAATTCACAGTTTGGTTTACCATTTAATATTATATAGAGTAAAATATTCCAATATTATGTCCAGTTTGGTTTACCATTTAATATTATATAGTTAGAACCAGTGATCATGAAATTTTCATTTCACATATTTTTTTTTTTTTTTTTACAAGTTAGGCTTTTTTATTGTACCAATCTGTTATTTTATTGATCTAACGACTTAAAAAAAACACACTTTCTACAAAGTAAGTCAAGATAAAATGTGTATATAAATATCTACAGTTTGGAATTACCTCTTAAAATAACAGTTTCACAATGAAAGATAATAAATTAACACAGTTTTAAATCACAATGGTGACTCCTTGAATCACTTGTAAAATGTTTCAAAGTGAGCGTTCTTAACCAATTTATCAGTTGTCAAATGATATTCTAAAAGTAATGCTACAAGAGGATAAAATTGTTGTCACGACATTAATCTCCCGCTGAGTATGCAATAGACAGAACTGACAAGAAATTGGATCCCAAGAATAGGCCGTTGCCAATATGAATGCCAAATTCCAAATACTTTTAGAGTTACAGATTCATAAAAGCTTGTAGCTTTAAAGTCTCAATACCGGGAGAACTGTCCCAAGTTTACCGTTATCTTAACATACCAAATTGTCCAGGGTAACACCCAGGGGCCCTTTCACATATTTACTGAAAGTTAAACAAGTAAACTTGTGAAATAACACAGGTCATAAATCAAATCAGTAAATACACGAATTTTACTGATTTCACATATTTCACATATTTACTGTAACATATATATGTCCCTCTTGATTCAGAATTACAACATAAACTGACACTAATTGCGGAGGTACACCTGTTACAGGATGACATTCTGTGAAGGTGAGTAGAAAATACTCTCAAGTGGCACTAGCCATATAGGCTACCAGCCACAAAGAGTGACTTTACATAATAATGACACATATTTTCTACACTATAAAGATTCAAACTGTACACATAAAACAAACGGTGGTCTTTACCAGGATAGAAACAAACTCTGAAGCAGACCAGATTATCTCTATATCCAGGCCCTCTGTTTTCCTAGTACAATGTACTACTACACTGTACCAAAAATAGATGAACATTTTATCTTGGTTAATTTGGATACTAAGGATCCCAATCAGTAGATCGAACATCACCAGTACAATCATAGCATTTACCCGATTCAATATTGTATTACTGAGAAGAAAAATGGGCTTGTTCCAGTGAATATTGATTCAATAAACATGATTGTACAGGTGATGGAGGATCTAAAGATTTTGTACTCAATTTACCGTTTGCTCTTCTAAGAGGTCTATATTATAAAGGATGTAGGGTATTAGATGATTACAATTCAACTGAATTCCTTTTAAAAATGAACTAATTTTATATTGCCTACTAATTTTAAACTGGAATCCTATTATTTGACCCCTTCAGTAGACATTCAGCTGATTTATATACATGTCAGCCGTTTGTCATATGATTTTGTAAGTTACAAATAAGGAATTAGAATAACAAACTGTTGACTAGATGTGAAACACGAATTTAGTAAACATTATTATATTTTGTAGCTTTATAGTAAATAATAGGAGTGGAGACGGCTAATGTTAAATAGGAGGGTTCCCTAATTGGCAAGTTTCACATGCTGTGTTAACAAAAATTTCTTTTCCTTCAAAGGGCACGTACACTGTATAAGAAGACATTTTAGCCAGAAGAAAATTTCACTAATTCTTCATTATTAACAAATTCAGATTCTATTTTCCCTAATGCTTAGTCTTTTTCTTGAGATATTAATACAGATTTAAAATTTACTGCTATTTAATTTTCACTATCCAAGTTCATCAGCTAAAATAGCTTAAATTATTGCCTACTGAAAATTTCAAATTGTACAATATTTTTGCCGAACCATATAGAGCTGTTTTAAAATGGCTGAAATAAACATTTACAAATTGCTGCGTCAGCAATTCTATACTGGTTAACATGTGCCACACAATGCATTTATATATTTATCATATGACTGTGTCACTTTTAAAGCATGCACTGAATATCTTTGCCATGCACTAGTTACTAAGGTTACCATATGCTGTAGCTGCTGATGTGCTCAATATTTTTTCTGACTGTTTTTGTTGGTTTTCTCTTTCAATCCTCTGTAAAAAAGCTTCATTTCTCCTGCGGTGGTCTTCCTTTAAGTCACGTTGTCTTGCAGAATCACGTCTCTCATTTTGTTCTGACTGAGAACAAATACAAAGATACATTTAAAAATAGCATCAGAGATGCCCGTACCCCACAGCCTAGGGAAATATTTTTAACACCATGAGATCTAGAAGTACTGTATCAGTACAAAGTTCAGGATACTTTCAGAGCACTGTCAGTTATATAAAGGTCCAAACAATGTTTAAATAGAGAAAATACTGTCTAAGAGAAAGATAATGCATGTACTTTATCTACATCTGGCATGGCCGAATTATGGTTTAGATGTTTTGAATATTACCATGCATACAGAAGTGGTAATACATTCAATGAATGCTTATGTGTGGTGTTGGAGCAAAATTTGTGGCTCACTTGATGAAATACCATCTGTTACAATGGGAAGTTGTAAAAGTAAAATTCTTAATGAATTCTAATATGATTTTAACAGTGCTTAATTTGCATCAAAAGACAGACCCAAAGGTGCAACAAGATTTTAAAGGTCAATGTCACTACGACAAGGCCAAAGGTCAAATTAAGGTCACACCATGACGTTGCACACCTACACCCCCTAACCAATGTCCCTAGTAAGTATCAACTTCCTACACCTCACGGTTTCCGAGATATAGCCCGGACAAGATTTTGTAGGTCAAGGTCACTACAGCAAGGTCAAATCAAGATCAGACCATGACGTTGCACACCTACACCCGCTAACCAATGTCCCTAGTAAGTATCAACTTCCTACACCTCACGGTTTCCGAGATATGGCCCGGACAAGATTTTATAGGTCAAGGTCACTACGGCAAGGTCAAAGGCCAAATCAAGGTCACACCATGACGTTGCACACCTACACCCGCTAACCAATGTCCCTAGTAAGTATCAACTTCCTACACCTCACGGTTTCCGGGATATGGCCCGGACAAGATTTTATAGGTCAAGGTCACTACGGCAAGGTCAAAGGTCAAATCCTGGTCAGACCATGACGTTGCACACCTACACCTCCTAACCAATGCCCCTACCAAGTATCAACTTCCTACACCTTACAGTTTCCGAGATATAGCCCGGACAAGATTTGTCACTACGGCAAGGTCAAAGGTCAAAACAAGGTCAGACCATGACGTTGCACACCTACACCCCCTAACCAATGTCCCTACCAAGTATCAACTTCCTACACCTCACGGTTTATGAGATATAGCCCGGACAATATTTTATAGGTCAAGGTCACTACAGCAAGGTCAAATCCAGGTCAGACTATGACGTTGCACACCTACACCCCCTAACCAATGTCCCTACCAAGTATCAACTTCCTACACCTTACGGTTTCCGAGATATAGCCCGGACAAGATTTTCACACTCAAGGTCACTACGGCAAGGTTAAAGGTCAAATCAAGGTCACACCATGACGTTGCACACCTACACATCCTAACCAATGTCCCTACCAAGTATCAACTTCCTACACCTTACGGTTTCCGAGATACAGCCCAGACAAACTTTTTCCCGGCGCCCGCCTGCCCATACGGACATCATGGGTGAAAACAATACAGTTAACCCTTTCTAACTGTAATATACATTATAAAAGTACAACATTTTCTGATGTTAGAATTTCAAAAATGGTCCACTGTAAATTGTAGGTCTAGTTAAATGAAGTCCAATGTAGGCCATTTTGTCAGTAAGTTCACTAATATCAACTGCACAGAAACCATGATTTATAAGGAAAGTATCATCTGAACTGCAGCGCCATTTGGAGATTGAGAGGCTGAGATTTAACTACCACCTCAATGCCAGTATCTCAGACATTAAATTCAAGTTGGTGAAACAACAAAAGTCTAAATGTCAACTTTCATGCCTTTTGTTGTATTTAAACTAAATTTAACTAGATGAATGCTTTTGCTAACAAAAGCGAAGCGTCCCTGAGAGTTTAAAATGCCTTGTGGTCTTAATAAGCATGCTGTAAAGCTAAGAATGCACAAAGCTGCACCGTACTGTTACATAAACCAACCCCCCTTAGTGATATCATGACAGGGAAAATCCTACAAAGGTCTTCTTTAATTAACATAAACAAGCGTTGTAGACATAGACAAGCTGGAGAAAGTGTTGTACATTGGATGTACAACATTGGATGTAACTTCAGTAAATTTTGTGTAAATGCTACAAAGCATTTCAGTAACGAGTATTGATAACGTGGGCGATATTCGATGTTAATTTGCACCAGCGAGTGACAGCACTAATAACTTCATATATAATCATGTGTGCAAGTATGTATTGCTATTTAGATTGTCCACAGGGTTTTGCAATAGGTTTTAATACATTGTGAAAGCATAAAAGCAACAATAAAGGCAAAAGCTATTTCATGACCCCAGTTTGACCCATACATGGGGGTCAGGAGGTAAAACTAACCGGCTATTTAGACTGTCCAGATATGGTTTCCCAATACCTCTTAATACATCCCGAAGCTATAAAAGCAACAATGAAGGAGATATCAGGTAAAAACTCCAAAACAGCTATTTTTTTACCCCAGTTTGACCCATAAGGGGGGGATGGTCATGCGGTAAAACTGACCGGCTACTTAGACTCTCCACATATGCTTTCCCAATACCTCTTAATACATTCTCAATCTATAAAAGCAACATTAAAGGAGATATAAGGCAAAAACTCGAAATCAGCTATTTTACGACCCCAGTTTGACCCATAAGGGGGGTCAGGGGTAAAAATGACCGGCTATTTAGACTCTCCACATATGCTTTCCCAATACCTCTTAATACATTCTGAAGCTATAAAAGCAAGAATAAAGGAGATATAAGGCAAAAACTCCAAAGCAGCTATTTATGACCCCAGTTTGGCCCATAAGGGGGGTCGGGGGATAAAACTGACCGGCTATTTAGACTCTCCACATATGCTTTCCCAATACCTCTTAATACATTCTGAAGGTATAAAAGCAACAATAAAGGAGATATAAGGCAAAACTCCAAAGCAACTATTTTATGACCCCAGTTTGACCCATAAGGGGGGGCCGTGGGGTAAAACTGACCGGCTATTTAGATTCTCCACATATGCTTTCTCAATACCTCGTAATACATTCCAAAGTTATAAAAGCAACGATAAAGGAGATATAAGGCAAAAACTCCAAAGCAGCTATTTATGACCCCAGTTTAGCCCATAAGGGGGGGTTAGGGGGTAAAACTGACCGGCTATTTAGATTCTCCACATATGCTTTCCCAATACCTCTTAATACATTCTGAAGCTATAAAAGCAACAATAAAGGAGATATAAGGCAAAAACTCAAAATCAGCTATTTTATGACCCCAGTTTGACCCATAAGGGGGGGCCAGGGAGTAAAACTGACCAGTTATTTAGACTATCCACATATGCTTTCCCAATACCTCTTAATACATTCTGAAGCTATAAAAGCAACAAGGAGATATAAGGCAAAACTCCAAAGCAACTATTTCATGACCCCAGTTTGACCCATAAGGGGGGGGTCGGGGGATAAAACTGACCGGCTATTTAGATTCTCCACATATGCTTTCCCAATACCTCTTAATACATTCCAAAGCTATAAAAGCAACGATAAAGAAGATATAAGGCAAAAACTCCAAAGCAGCTATTAATGACCCCAGTTTGGCCCATAAGGGGGGGTCGGGGGGTAAAACTGACCGGCTATTTAGACTCTCCACATATGCTTTCCCAATACCTCTTAATACATTCTGAAGCTATAAAAGCAACAATAAAGTAGATATAAGGCAAAAACTCAAAATCAGCTATTTTATGACCCCAGTTTGACCCATAAGGGGGGGTCGGGGGGTAAAACTGACCGGCTATTTAGACTCTCCACATATGGTTTCCTATTACCTCCCAATACATTTTATGGCTCTAAATGCAATACTTAAGAAGATAATAGGGGGGTTGACCTAAATTTAAGGCTCTCAGATTGGAAGGTGTGAGAAAATCACCCATAAATGAGACATTTTGCAAGGGATTGCTCCCAAAATCTAATCAGCTCGCGTTTTCGATAGTATGAACAGGTGTGTGTCAAATTATAAGGCCGTGTAGCAAGTAGTTTTTCCTGAACTGCGATGACGGGGGTGGGGGGGGTGGGGGTGTACTTAAAAAAATTGTTTTTGATCATGTGACCTTCATAAAGGTCAAAGGTCAAATTTAAGCATGCAGAAAAATTTTCCCACGCCTAAGGTATATAACTTCCAAATATGGTTTGAAACCTTCTAATAACTAGATTGGGCCAACTCGGCGCCAACATATCCCCAGACAGGTCATCACTCACGCCACAGGTTTTGATCGGGAATTTTTTATTTAATCCATTTGTTGTATGCCATAAATATTGGGAAAAGTTATATGAACTTCAGCACATCAATCTACTAAGTTTATATCTTCCCAAGGAAGATGGTGTATCCCCAGACGTCGAATACATAACTCAACAGATCATATTTTCAATCTTCCTGCAATGATAACTCTGAACCTATTTTCAAAGTATTTAAATGATTGATGATTGAATGTCCATTCTAAATTAATAATCTCAAAAGAGCATATCTGTTTCTATATTTGTTGACAAATAAAATATTTTTAACTCAACTCATCATACTTTTCAATCTTCCTGCAAAGGGTAACTCTGAACCTATTTTCAAAGTATTTAAATGATTGATGATTGAATGTCCATTCTAAATTCATAATTCCAAAAGCGTATCTCTGTTTCTATATTTGTTCACAAATAAAATATTATTTAAAAATCATATATTATTTATATTATTATTTTATTATATTATTTTTAGAATTTGCATTGTTTTTCAGTTATTCATTTCCTCAATTCCTATATATGTGGTCCATATATATGCAACCTAAATATGTGACACAATCTCAGTTCTGACTCCCTTTGTCTTAGATAATTAGATAATGAAGCAAACACCACCTCCCACCCCCACCCCACCTCTCTCCCCTTCTCCACACCTCTCTCACTATTACAGAAGATCTGTATACCTTTGTTTATTTAGTGTCACTCAATAGCTGGAGGTCCCAGAGGTGGGTGGGGGATGGGGGGTGGAACTACAAAGAGATGGCGTGCTGCAGCACAAATGGTAAACACTTATAATATAAAAGGGGTAATCAAATACAAAAAGCTCAGTTAATCTTATCACTAAAATAAAATCAAATATATAAATAAGGAATGTCTATTAAAGGCCTAAATTTTGGAGTACATACAAGAAAAACATATTGATATATTCTCAGATGATATTTCACTTAGATGAGAGACATAGTTTGAAAGCTACAGTGCTTGAAGATGGCAAAAAGTCCATAAATTGGGTCTCTGTGGGCAATTTTGAGATCTTAAGTTGGCCTAACAGGTAAACCTACAGCCTTTAAATTTTTCACAGACAAGGATTACATATAAGAGTTACATCTAGTGCAGTTTGAGACTCATCAGAATTACCACTTCCAAATTATAGGGCAAAATAAGTTAAAAATATAGGAAAAAAGGCCTAAGTGGGGTCTTTATGGGCCTCAAAGACAATTTTCTCCTCAACTTAAAGTCTTGATTTTCGGCACATGTACTAAGAATATATTAATGTGTTCTCAGGTAAAATTTGAGGCAGATAAGCCTCATAGTTTGTGACCTAGAGGGCTCTAAGTGGCCAAAAGTGCAATTTCTGACCTTAAGGTGGCCATAAGTTCTTTATTATTGGGAGTTTAAGGTCACCTTAAAATAGGGATCTTCCTTTGGGCATCCTTAACATGTGTACCAAGTTTGAAAAAAAAATATTAATCGTTTTTGAGTTATTGCGTACACAAGGAAATTTCTACGGCGGCAGCGGCGCGACGGACCTGAATCCAATATATCCCCGACTTTCGTCTGGGGATATAATAAGGGAGATATTCAAGGGAGACCATAATGTGGCGGCGGCGGCGAGGAAACTGAGGTGAAAACAAAGAAGCGCCCTTTCAGGGACGCTTAATTAATTGCACATGTTTTTGTATTTGCTTATAAGTAACCAAATAATAAGCTACATGTACTGTAGAAAACTAGTGGGAAATGGGAATGTGTATCACTATTATGGTGTTTTGCGGTCAGCTGTTTGCAGAATCCATCATCCATGAGATAACTGTTTCATATTTAACTCCCAGCCAGCACACAAATCGACCTTGTCTCGGCCATGCTGCCACTACCAATGCAGCCCTAATTGACACATACATTATATTTATGAATCTATTAAACAACAAGAGGGTCAAAGATGCCCCAAAAGGCGGGTTGCGCAGGCAGAAATTAAATTTAGAAACAAGGAAAGAAATGTTAGGTCACCCGTTAAGCTGAATGTGTTAGGCGTGCTAAGAAATATATGAACGGACGGAATTTCACCAATATCGAAAGGAACCTACCTATGATGGAGATCTATCTCCCTATCAAGTTTGAATTCGATTGGTCAAACCGTTTTCAAGTTAGAGTCCGGAAACGAAAATGTGGACAAACAGATGGATGGACAGACAAACGGACGAAAAACGGACAAACGAACACACGGAATTTCACCAATTTCGAAAGGAACCTAGCTATGATGGTGATCTATCTCCCTGTGAAGTTTGAATTTGATTGGTCAAACCGTTTTAAAGTTAGAGTCCGGAAACGAAAATGTGGACAAACAGATGGATAGACAAACGGACGAAAAACGGACAAACGAACACACGGAATTTCACCAATTTCGAAAGGAACCTAGCTATGATGGTGATCTATCTCCCTGTGAAGTTTGAATTTGATTGGTCAAACCGTTTTAAAGTTAGAGTCCGGAAACGAAAAATGTGGACGGACAGACGGACAGACGGACAGACAGACAGATGGACAGACGGACGTCGGACACATCAATCTAATAGGCGGGTTGGTTACACGCAACCCGCCTAAAAATAGCATCAGAGATGCCCGTACCCCACAGCCTGGGGAAATAGTTTTCAACACCATGACATACAGAAGTAGTGAAACAGTACAAAGACTGGAATACTTTCAGTACAGTGTTACTTATATAAAGGTCCAAATAATGTTTAAGTAGAGCAAATAACATCTAAGAGAAAGAAAATGTATGTAAAGATAAAGTACTAAAACAAGAAAATTCAATAGCAAGATGACAGTATTAATCAGTAAACCTAAAAAAATATGAAGGTGTAAAATTTATTAATTGGAGAATAGCTGTCAATAGAAATAGCATAATTATGTAAAAGTGCATATAATAATCAGTTGCAGCAATCCATATATCCTTGTCATAAGAGAAAGATGTCTCAAATATGGCAGCTGAACACACTTTGGCAGAGCAAAAAGGTCACACTATGATGCACACATACATTTACATACACCCCCCTAACCAATGTCCCTACAAAGTGTCAACCTTATGGAATCCAAGAAATAGCCCAGACAAGATTTTATAGGTCATGGTCACTACAGCAAGATCAAAGGTCAAATCAAGGTCACACTATGATGATGCACACCTACACCTCCGAACCAATGTCCCTACCAAGTATCAACTTGCTATACCTTACTGTTTACAAGATATAGCCCGGACAAGATTTTAAAGGTCAAGGTCACTACGGCGAGGTCAAAGGTCAAATCAAGGTCACACCATAACGTTGCACAACAACGATCTCCCACCAATGTCCCTGTTAAGTATCAACTTTCTGCACCTTACAGTTTCTGACATATCGCCCAGACAAGATTTTATAGGTCAAGGTCACTACAGTAAGGTCAAAGGTCAAATCAAGGTCACACCATGATGGTGCACACCTACACCCCCTAACCAATGTCCCTACCAAGTATCAACTTCCTACACCTTACGGTTTCCAAGATATAGCCCTGACAAAATTTTATAGGTCAAGGTCACTACGGCAAGGTCAAAGGTCAAATCAAGGTCAGACCATGACGTTGCACACCTACACCCCCTAACCAATATCCCTACCAAGTATCAACTTCCTACACCTTATGGTTTCCGAGATATGGGCTGGACAAGATTTTATAGGTCAAGGTCACTACGACAAGGTCAAAGGTCAAATCAAGGTCAGACCATGATGTTGCACACATACACCTCCTAACCAATGTCCCTACCAAGTATCAACTTCCTACACCTTACGGTTTCTGAGATACAGCCTGGACAAACTTCTTCCCGCCGCCCACCCATCTGGACATCATGGGTGAAAACAATACCCCGACAGCCTTAAAGGCTGTGATGTAAAAATAAATTAAAATTTCTATGTCACCTTATTTCTCTGATGATCTTTGACCTTTCCATATTTTTCATTTTCTTTCCTTCGTGTCTCCTCGCGATACTGCTGGGACTTTTGCTGAAGTAAAATAAAAATACTTCCTGTGTGTCGAAAACATACTATTTCAATTAATTGTAGTTAATATATATGACCTGTTACATTTCAAAATATTTTTCAGTTTGAAATATACCAGACTCAGGATTTACCCTTTAAATACATTGAAATAATATATAACTTTAAAACCTAAATTAACTGGATTGCTTAAAAGTGTGAGCCAAGAGATTACTTTATTAATATAATAAAACCTGAAGCAAAGAGTACTGATATTCCACCATTATCAAGAACAATTCGCATGTACTAAGTTTACTGCTAAGAAAAAATATAAGTGACATTAAAACTGTAAGTGGATAAAATACTTTCACAAAATGGCAATTTCATCCAACATACTCGAACATTAAAAGCAGCTTGTTTCAATTGATTGGCAGTTCTTTGCCTTGACTTGTCTTCTGAAATGACTCCCCTGCCTGTGAAAACAGAAAATAATCTTTTTTTTTTATTCAGAGGTTACATCACAAACTATATTCAGATATAAGTTAGGATGCTACGCATGCAATTAATTATTTTTGAAAGTTCACCATAATTTAAAGCATTAAGATTCAACAAGACTGTGAATCTGCCAATGTGGCCTAGTGGGTAACACACTCGCCCAGATGATCTGGATTTGATACCAGGCACAAGCAGATACATAGTGGCTTGGATGACAACTTAAAAGGGTGGTCCTCTGCCACTGGGTCCTATCCCTGGTGGCAGGCTAAAGAACCCCAGGCAGAATGGAAATGTCAGTGTGACCATTCACCTGCTGTTCCAACATAACTGACTGCTCCCAGCTTTTTCTGTTCTTTGTGTCTCTGATAGTTTTCTTCTTCTCTGCGAGCATCTGAAAAAAATATATCCAAAGATACACACGTCAACATCTGCCATTCAGAAAAAACTGCTCAGAATCTGAAGTCATAAACAAAGATAGTGATAATTGAGCTTATGTGAAACCCATTGTCAGTGTTTTACCACGGTACACATTTCATATATACATAGATCCCTATGCTTCACACTTCATGTAACTCACGTAATATTTACAAAACACGTGGAGGTGGTTATAAACAATACAGCTATAAAGGCTAAAATTATAAGAAATAGCATACAAAAACACTAAAACACTTCATTTTTGAATAAAAAAAACATGTGACAAAATGCACTTAGAAATCTCCAAGCCACAAGATAGGTCTAGTGGAGATAAGTTCCAAATGATTCAACAAGTAGAAATATTAATCTTACTTGCAGCAATAGTTTGTCTTTTTTCAGGGTTTGGAGCAATCACAGTATATGCATCTTTCCTAAAAACAAGATAAAATTCAAGTGTTGTGCGCACATTTACAGTATTTCTATGGAGGAATGGGTCTAAATTTCAAACAATATCTACTTATACAGCAGACCAGTGGCTAAACAATGTAAAGTGTAATCATTTAAAATACACCATTTGGCTGTATTGCATGTGATCTATTCATATTCTTACTCAAATAGAGTTTTAACTTAAAGGGTTTGATAAATATTCTTTATTTCGTTAATCACTATTTTGTCATTTATTCAAATGACAATAACAATGACGAAATTCAGCAGCTAAATTCCTTTGTTCCCTTATGCCTATTTCCATGAAAATTTATTTATTTCACATAAAATTTCCCTGATAACTGAAAATATGATATTTTAAAACAAGAGGAGAGTGCCCGTGAACGGGCACTGTGTCAGCTGACTGAATGTTTTTGATTTGTGATGGTGATAATGAGAGGAAAGCATAATTATCAGGGAAAGGGCTGTACAGAAATACAGTAAATGGTAACTGAACAGCATGTTCGAAAGATATTCCGAAGCTGACAGAAAAAAAGGACAAAAAAGTTGTGCCCTGCAAATGGTATTATGAAATAAAGTAACAAGGTAATTGTTTAAGAGTAAAAAGTAGGTTAAAAATATTTAAAGAAATACTATAAATGCAATATCCTCGTTCGACCATGAAGAAGGGGTCCAAAGGTCAAATCTGACCATACCAAAAGATTCCCAGCCAAAGAATTTAGGATGGTTTACCATCCCAAACCTCTCGGACCAATAATAAGTGAGTCATAGGCACTTTTTAAGTTTGGCTATCCTTGTTTGACCTTGACGGAGGGGTCCAAGGTCAAATCCGACCACACAAAAAAATTCCCAGCCCATGATTTCCTGTAGCTTGTTTACTATCCCAAACCTGTAGGACCAATAATAAGCGAGTTCTAAGCAATTGTAAGTTTGGCTATCCTCAATTGACCTTGAAGGAGGGGTCCCAGGTCAAATCTGACCACACCAAAAGAATCCCAGCCCATGATTTCCTATATGTTGGTTTACCATCCCAAACCTCCAAGACCAATAATACGCGAGTTATAAGCACTTTAAGTTTGGCTATCTTCGTTTGACCTGGAAGGAGGGGTCTAAGGTGAAATCTGACCACACCAAAAGATTCCCAGCCCATGATTTTCTATAGGTTGGTTTTCCATTCCAAACCTCTAGGACCAATAATAAGCGAGTTATAAGCACTTTTAAGTTTGGCTATCCTCATTTGACCTTGAAGGAGGGGTCCAAGGTGAAATCCGACCACACCAAAAAATTCCCAGCTCATGATTTTCTATAGGTTGGTTTTCATTCCAAACCTCTAGGACCAATAATAAGCGAGTTATAAGCACTTTTATGTTTGGCTATCCTCATTTGACCTTGAAGGAGGGTTCCAAGGTCAAATCGGACCATATTAACAGATTCCCAGCCCATGATTTCCTACAGGTTGGATACAATGATTTACTCAACAGTGAGAACCTGAAAGAAGCTATTGCTCAGCTATGCCATGACATAGAGGTCTGCAATTTCACTATGTTATAGCTGACCAAAACGTCTGTGAATAACATATTTAACAAAATACTCTAAATGTAATAGTTTTCAAGTTACTACTGATTTACTCAAGAGTGAGAACCTCAAAGTAACTATTACTCAGCTATGCAATGAGCTACATGTCTGAATTTTTGCTCTGTTATAGCTGACCTAAAAGTAGGTGAACAACATATTTAAGCAAAATACTGTAAATGCAATAGTTTTCAAGTTACAACTGATTTACTCAATAGTGAGAACCTGAAAATAGCTATTGCTCCGCTATGCCATGAGCTATAGGTCTGTAATTTCACTATGTTATAGCTAACCCAAAAGTAGGTGAACAATATATTTAAACAAAATACTCCAAATGCAATATTTTTCAAGTTATAGCCGATTTACTCAACAGTCAGTGCCTGAGAATAGCTATTGCTCAGTTGTGCCATGAGCTACAGGTCTGTAATTTCACTATGTTATAGCTGACCCAAAAGTAGCTAAATAACATATTTGCACAAATTTCTGTAAAGGCAATAGTTTTCCAATTACAACTCATTTACTAAACAGTGAGAACTTCAAAGTAGCTATTACTCAGCTATGCAATGAGCCACAGGTCTGGAACTTCACTATGTTATAGCTTACCCCAAAATAGGTGAATAACATATTGCAACAAAATACTCTAAATGCAATAGTTTCCAAGTTATAAGTGATTTACTCAACAGTGATAACCTAAAAGTAGCTATTACTCAGCTATGCCATGAGCTACAGGTCTGAAATTTTACTATGTTATAGCTGACCCAAAAGTAGCTGAACAACATATTTATACTAAATTCTCTAAATGCAATAGTTTTCAAATTATAAGTGATTTGCTCAACATTGAGAACTTCAAAGTAGCTATTACTCAGCTATGCAATGAGTCACAGGTCTGGAACTTCACTATGTTATAGCTGACCCCAAAATAGGTGAATAACATATTGAAACAAAATACTCTAAATGCAATAATTTCCAAGTTATAAGCGATTTACTCAACAGTGATAACCTCAAAGTAGCTATTACTCAGCTATGCCATGAGCTACAGGTCTGAAATTTTACTGTGTTATAGCTGACCCAAAAGTAGGTGAATAACATATTTAAGCAAAATACTGTACATGCAATAGCTTTCAAGTTACAACTGATTTACTCAATAGTGATGACCTAAAAGTAGCTATTACTCAGCTATGCCATGAGCTACAGGTCTGAAATTTTACTATGTTATAGCTGACCCAAAAGTAGCTGAATAACATATTTATACTAAATTCTCTAAATGCAATAGTTTTGCAATTACAACTGATTTACTCAATAGTGAGAACCTCAAAGTAGTTATTACTCAGCTATGCAATGAGCTACAGGTCTGAAATTTTACTATGTTATAGCTGACCCAAAAGTAGGTGAACAACATATTTAAGCAAAATACTGTAAATGCAATAGTTTTCAAGTTACAACTGATTTACTCAATAGTGATGACCTAAAAGTAGCTATTACTCAGCTATGCCATGAGCTACAGGTCTGAAATTTTACTATGTTATAGCTGACCCAAAAGTAGCTGAATAACATATTTATACGAAATTCTGTAAATGCAATAGTTTTCCAATTACAACTGATTTACTCAATAGTGAGAACTTCAAAGTAGCTATTACTCAGCTGTGCCATGACCTACAGATCTGAAATTTCACTATGTTATAGCTGGCCCAAAAGTAGCTGAATAACATATTTATACGAAATTCTCTAAATGCAATAGGTTTTAAGTTACAAGTGATTTACTCAATAGTGAGAACTTCAAAGTAGCTATTACTCAGCTATGCAATGAGCCACAGATCTGAAACTTCACTATGTTATAGCTGATCCCAAAATAGGTGAATAACATATTGAAACAAAATACTGTAAATGCAATAGTTTCCAAGTTATAAGCGATTTACTCAACAGTGATAACCTAAAAGTAGCTATTACTCAGCTATGCCATGAGCTACAGGTCTGAAATTTTACTATGTTATAGCTGACCCAAAAGTAGCTGAATAACATATTTGTACGAAATTCTCTAAATGCAATAGTTTTGAAGTTATAAGCAATTTACTCAACAGTGATAACCTAAAAGTAGCTATTACTCAGCTATGCCATGAGCTACAGGTCTAAAATTTTACTATGTTATAGCTGACCCAAAAGTAGCTGAATAACATATTTATACGAAATTCTCTAAATGCAATAGTTTTTAAGTTACAAGTGATTTTACTCATGATGGAAGTTACTGAAAAGCCCAAAAGTAGCTATTACTCACTTAGCTATTGAGACAGGCACCCAACTTACTCACCATATTGTAGCTATGAAAAAAGTAGCTGAATAACATATTTTAACAAAATGCTCTAAATGCAACACTTTTCAAGTTATAAATGATTTTGTGCATGATTTCATGAATTTTAATGCATTAAAAATTATTAAAAAAATTTATAAAAAAAAAGTAAGACAGATCCAGGTCTCATACTCACACAAGAGAATCTACCTGTGGCCTAGTACATATATGCAAGATATGAGAGAAATCCCTGCAATAGTCACTGAGAAAATTGTGATTAAGTGTTGAAATTTTCACACTTTTGGTGGGGGTACCCCCCTTGTAATGTCTCTAGCAAACAGACGAACAGACAGATTTGCATGCCTTGAACAATTTTTCATCCTCGATAGATAAGGTATCTTTTAAAAAAAACAGCACGTCTCTAGGCCTTGTAGTTTTGGAGAAGAAGTTGTTCACGCGGACGCGTACGCCCACGCCGCAGAGTGACGACATAATGTCAGCTGACTGACAAGTCAGCTGACATAATTAACAAGACTACTGCTGTGTTATTTATCTCCTGTCAGCTAATAAGCAGAAATGCTAGCAGTCTTACCACAAAAAAAAAAGACTCAAAACCCAAGGAGGAACAATAAATGAAATAAAAGGCCTTTTCAATGCTCTGAACCAACTGAACCTTTGAAGCCAGGGTCAAAGATCAAATTTGATACTTGTAAAAGATTCTCAGGTTGTTTTTAAATTTGATGTTACAGAAGCAAATACAATTGCATCAGTTTGACACAGTACATCCCTGGATGGGACATGGTGTAATGTAACATATAGAGAATTCAGCCATTTGGAAATTAAAAATTCAAGATGGCGGCCAACATTCGGAAAATTAAACATTTTATGAAATTAAACGGTTTATGAGAAAATTGACATTTTCCATTTCCAGCACAATTCAGGATAGCAGGCCAAGTTTGGAAAATAAAAAGTTTTCATAGGCATAATTTCCAGGGTGTATAGTACTCAAAGGGTCCAAAATTTATGTCCAAAATTTACTCAAAATTGCTCTATCTCTAATGGTTTTCAAGATAATCGATATTTTCCATTTCCCACAACATTCAAGATGGTGCCCGGAATTCAAAAAATTTTAAAAAAATTATAGGCATTATATACAGGGTCTAAAGTACCCCAAAGGTCCAAAATTTGCTTGAAATCGCTTTGTCTCCTAACAGTTTTCAAGATAACTGACATTTTCCATTTCCAGCAAAATTCAAATTCTGGTCTACTGTGCCCAAGGGGCCCAAAATTTGCTCGAAATCACTCTATCTCTAATGGTTTTCAAGATAATCGACATTTTCAATTTGTGCTAGAAGTAATACTTCAAATTTTACTTTAGAAGGTTGCCATTGACCTTCTTGTGGAGACTAAAGCTATTGCTCAGCTAAGCAATGACCTACAGGTCTACAGTGTTACTGTTATAGCTGACCTAATAGGTGATTGACACATTTTAACAAAACACTGTATATGCAAAAGTTTTCAAGTTGCAAATGATTTACTCAACAGTGGGAATCTCAAAATAGCTATTGCTCAGCTACGCAATGAGCTACAGGTCTGCAATTTAACTATGTTATAGCTGATCCAAAAGTAAGTGAATCACATATTCAACAAAATACTCTAAATGCAATAATTTTCAAGTAACAATTGATATACTCAAGTGAGACTCTCAAAATAGATATTGCTCAGCTATGCAATGAGGTACAAGTCTGCAATTTTACATGTTATAGCTAGAGATGGGTCAGTAGGCCTGCTGTCTCAGTATCAAGAGCATTTTTCTGAAATACCATGATGAGATTTTAAAACTGCCACTTCGCTTTTCAAAAAAAATAATGTAAGAGTTAAAATATTAGAAACACACTTGAAATCTGAAGAAATTTTGAGCTTTTATCCTGTATATTCATGCATTTGCAGACTTTTATAGTGATACGTAGATTTGGTGACAACACTTTATAACCTTAATCTCACTTGTAAACACATAAAATGGAAGGAAAACTTAAAATAATGAAAATAAATCAGTAATCTGAAGAAAATATACACCTTTATCTCAAATTTTTGGCCTTTGGCGACTTTTATGGCGATGTGGTAACAGAAAATGTCCATTCTGATTGGGGTGTACTAAAATGTGGAGTACCAAAATAGGTAGGGTTTTGCATTGGCGACCTCCCGATGTAAACATATTATGTACCAACGCATCCCTAGTCATAGCTGACCCAAAAGTAGGTGAATAACATATTTCAACAAACTATACTCTAAAGTCAATAGTTTCAAGTTACAAGTAAATTACTCAACAGTGAGAACCTGAAAGTCAATATTGCTCAGCTTTGCAATAAGCTACAGGTCTGTAATTTTACTATGCTATAGCTGACCCAAAACTAGGTAAACAATATACCAAAAAGGAATAGGCCAAGTGCAGTATTTTTGAAGATATTAGACATTTACTGTTTCAGTAATTTAGCCAAAATTAAGGAAATAGTTCTTATTTACTTATGCAACAGAAGTCCAAAGTACATACCATCTTGTAGGTAAGGGAAAAAATAGCTGAAGAACATATTTTAACAAAATACTCTAAATGCAATATTTTTAGAGTTAGAAGCGATTTACTAAATTAACTAAAAGTGCTATTACTCACATAGCTTTAGGCCAAAGTCCAAACAACCTCAAAAAGTTTGAATGGCATAAATATCCATTAGGACATATTATTTACCATAAATGTGTAAATGTATTAGTTTTAGAGAAATCTGCTTGACACACTAACAGACGCACTCTCAGATGGCAAAAGCCCAGTGGGAGATAATTATAAAATTGATCATATATATTGATAATTTATCATTTAACTGTGATTGTCTTTAAGTAATTTTGTGTGGGCATGAATTGGTATGGGGACTATGGGCATCAATATAGGTCCTCCACCACTAACAATTTCCTCATTAAAATATATTTTATATTGTTGCATGTTTACACTTTTAAGTGATAATGTACTCTGTATGTGGATCTCAACCACTTAGCCACTTAGTGACTTGTACATTTAACTTGGTGTTCCTAGAAGACAAAAACGAACTTAAGCCATGTTTAAATTTTTTAAAAACAAATTATATGGTATTTTCCAGTAAAACTGTATGTAAAAATATAAATATAGTCTCTGATGAGCAATTGATAGAAAGAGTCCACACAACCAAATTTTTGGGTGTAATTACAGATGATAAACTTTCCTGGCACCATCATGTTGCATATGTTTGTAAGAAGTTAAATAAAAGTTTATCAGTCATTTATTTAGTGAAAAATATACTTCATGTTAATTCTTTGAAACATCTTTATAATGTACTTATATTACCATATCTTTTTTACTGTTGTGAAGTTTGGGGAAATGCTTCTAAATATTTAATAGAAAGAGTAGTAGCTTTACAAAAAAGGGCTATTGGAGTAATAAGTAAAATTGAATACAGGGCACTAGTGCTGGTATTGTTTATCGATATTGAAATATTTATCGATCCATGCTAAATATACTGATATCGATAATGTAGGATACAATATCAATATCGGAACATACTACTAACTCGATGCAATTATGCTGTTTTCCATGTAAAATAAAATATAAAAGTTAAGAAATATATTGGTTTTCCTATCTTTTTTTGTCAAATTTCACTTACTGCTAAACCGGAAGCTCCATATGTGTTTACGTTTCGGGAAACTTCTAAAACTCGTGAAAGGGTTTGGAAGCTCTTTCTCGGAAAACACCCATGATCCGATATTTCAATATCGATCGATACAGAAGCAAAAATATGGTTTGATATCGATATACATATTATTATTCGATACCAACACTACAGGGCACATACCCTTCCTTTATTTAGTAAATACAAACTGTTAAAGTTTAGTGATATAGTTCGGTTAAAGACCTTTGTTATTTATGCACAAAGCCAAAGAAGGCAGTTTACCTGATAATATTCAACTGTTTTTCAAATTAAAACAAATTACCAATGTAATTACTAGACAAGAGGGAAAGTTTTTTGTTGTTTTTGCGAGAACAAAATTCAAATTCAAATGTATTTCCATATATGGTTTAAAATTAGGGAATAATTTAAGCAGTGACATCAGTGGAATTAAACCTTTTCATAAATTTAAACCAGTATTGAAATAGTATATAATTGAGTCTTACAAAGAATAAGAAAATGTAATTATTTCACTCAACTCAGTTTATTATGGGCATATAATTAATTATATATAGAAAAATTTTCTACATTGTGTTCACGTTGCAATTTTGTGGGGGCAGTACAATTTATAAGCTCAGCTTCAGGTGCTTCCTTTTCAATAAGCCTGTATTATTATTTTTTTCATGCAAACAACCATGTTTGGCTTTTAGAGTGACCCCGCTTACCGTGACCCCCATTTAACTCAAGCAGTTTTATTAATTTCCAATATTTATTTTTTTCTGACTAGTGTATTTGACTTCATTGTCATCAAAGGGTCAGCTATGGCTAAAGATAAGTCCCCATTCGAACCTCTGCATTCTGTCTGACGCATCCTCAGAACTAGGGGGTTGACGCCCCCCTCCACTGGATTCTAATTCGTCTTGCATTGCTGGCCTAGTATTATGGTTCGGTTGCTGATTTCTTGGTACGACGTTGCGAGTTCCTGCTCTAGCAGGCTGACCTCGCCCCCTTCCTCTTGGTACAGTACGCGTAGGGTTAGTAGTGAAAGCTTTACTCATGTTTCATGAAAAGTCATGGAACTTTTGTTTTGGTTTCGGTTTCCAATCGGTGGTTTCTAAACCACGGAAAAATGACGGAATTCCGTGACGGAAACGGAAAATCGCCTAAAAATCGCCTAATATACAAATTAGCCATAGAAATCAAAACGACTTCTATGCATAAGCATTTTACAAGGATTTTAACATAGCCTTTGATTTCCCAGTGTTTTTAATTGGGCGATTTTTTCCGTGGATTTGGTCCACGAATATCTTACTTATAAGATATCTTATGTTAAGTTTCCAGTTTAATTAACTATTTACGACCATTCTACACACTATAATGAACTATTTGGTAGTCGTCTTATTAAAATCAAGCAAATATTAAGCATTTTACAAGGATTTTAACATATCCTTTGATTTCCCAGTGTTTTTTAATTGGGCGATTTTCCGTGGATGTTGGTGATGAATATCTTACTTATAAGATATCTTATGTTGAGTTACCAGTTTAATTATCTATCTACGACTACTCTCTACATAATAATGAACACTTTGGTGGTTGTCTTATTAAAATCAAGCAAATATTAAGTATTTTACAAGGATTTTAACATAACCTTGGATTTCCCAGTGTTTTTTAATTGGGCGATTTTTTCCGTGGATTTGGTCCATGAATATCTTACTTTTAAGCTATCTTATGCAAAGTTGCCAGTTTAATTATCTATCTACGACTATTCTACACACTATAATGAACAATTTGGTGGTTGTCTTATTAAAATCAAGCAAATATTGAGCATTTTACAGGGATTTTAACATAGCCTTGGATTTCCAAGTGTTTCTTAAATGGGCGATTTTTTCCGTGGATTTTCTCCCTAATTAGATCTATGTTACTTTTAAGATATCTTATGTTAAGTCTCCAGTTTAATTATATATCTACGACTATTCTACACACTATATTAAGTAAATTAGGCGATATTTGGGCGATTTTAGGCGATTTTTAGGCGATATTTAGGCGATTTTCCGTATCGCCCAACGGAAATTCCGAACTTTAGAAACAACCTTTCCAATCTATGTGCATACTAAAGCTAATAGTGAAGATCAAAACCCTCGGGAATGGTGCTCGGGAATCATGTTAGATGAGTGGTTCTCTATTTTTCGAGTTTTGTATGATGAATCTATTTGAAAAACTTGGATTACTGAAGATAAAAGGTCTTGAAAGCCTATCAAAGCTACAGACAACATTACAGATAAATAAGTAAATAAAAATTTACATCATACAGTTGGAAGGATCTTTGGTAGGTAAATAAGTACCAATCACCTGTAAAATAACAAGCTCTTACCAGAAATATTGTACTGTATGCAGGTGAAAATAAAAATGTTAGCTTTTATTATTATAAATAAATATTTAATGTGATACAAAATATATTTTAAAATTTTTACCTTTCCCCGGTCCATTTAAATTAACAATTTAATAGAAAAAAAAGCTTTATTTTTGAGATTATGGCATAACTATCAACTAGTGTATAATTGAGAACTTGTGATAGTTGGCAGTGACAGAAATCTTATGTAATGGGAACCAAATGAAATGTTACCAGGATGCATTGGTAGTTGAAATGTAGAAATCAAACATAAAATATTAAAAATATTCTATATAAAATAACCTATGAAGTGTGATTAAAGATAAGTAAAACTGATTGCATTGGTACTAGACATGGGATCACCCAGAACTTCATATGCGGGTATAAAGAAGGATTAAGGTTACAGTTTGCACTTTTTGTGTGTGAAATTGTGTTTAATTCTGAACTCTATCATTGAAATTATGTCATAAATAAACTGTATGGTGTTCACTCGAGCTGAATGTGCATGTCACTATCTATTCTCATTTTTCTGAAATGTCTAAAAAGTTTCTGTTTTATACAGTTAAAGTATAATACATTATCTAAATAAACCACATCAAGGTTGCTTTTGTTACTTTCAAACCTTGAGCCATATGCATTTGCTTCGTTGACTGAAAAAAACATGTTTCTCAGTGGTGTAAATACTGAAAATTTTGTGATTAAATAATGTAGAATGTTAAAGGACAGATTTAGATTTCAAAAAAGAAACAGTTATCCTGATTAAGTTCATTTGAATTTTTATCAGTTGAGACCAGGGGCCGGATTCTTCAACAAAACTTAGCTAAGGTCACCTTAGATCCAAGTTAGGAATGGTTTTCTACTTACCTAAGTAATACTTAGATATTGTATTCATCAATCTCTACTTTGTTAAGTATTACTTAGATCTAAGTTAGGAAAACTCCCTTTACTTTGTACTGTAACTGTTAACATGGGAACCAGTATATCCAAGTTAGGAAGAGTCCTATTCCACAATATTTCTTACATAAGGTCTACTTTGTTTTTTACTAAATCATTTGCTTTGTTAAAAATGGTGTAAAAGCTCATTTTCTTGAAGGAAAATGCTGTTTTTAATATTGTGTCACAGCTTAATGTCAATAAAACACAAGATTTCCTGCAATAACTGCATATTTTAAAAACATTCCATCATCTAAGGTACCTCTGCAGATAACTTGAAATCTAAGTAGAAGTCTAAGGTGACCTTAGAGTTAGGAATGTTGATGAATACCATTTTATTCTAAGTTAGTAAAAGCTTAAGAAAAACTTAGAATCCAAGTTAGGAACAGTCTAAGTATTGTTGAAGAATACGGCCCCAGTACCCAATCTGTTTTTATTAGACTGTTCAGCCATAGGGTTTTGGACTGTATAAGAATAACAAATGCATAAGTTGTTTAATCATATACTGAGCTACAATATCCTGAAAGTCAAGCAGTATCCTTATATCAAAAGACCTTAATTTATGAGGAAATGCACACATAAAATTATTAGTTTCACTTGCGTTAATCAGGATAATTCAAGTATTAACTACACAGCTTAAAATGGTGATTCTCTCCCCCCCCCCCCCCCCTGTAGAAAGCTAGAGAACCTCATGGATATTGATTTAGATTTATTTTTTGTTTTACGTCACTTTCAACAGCCAGGGTCATATTGCAACAGGTAATTTACGGGTGGAAGAATCAGTGCATGCTAGTTGGTCAAGATTCTGCACTATAAACCACCATGTATCAGCAAGTAACTACCAAGTTTCCAACATGAAACACCTGGATCAAGATGCCCATGAACATTGAAGGAAAGCCACTCTTATCATGCATAAACCAGGGGCGGTATTCACTAACATTCCTATCTTAGTCTTAGTCCTAACTTTAGGATTTAAAATATGTTATGAAATTTGTCCTAGTGAAGTTGGTATTCACAAAGCATCATAGTCTTATCTTAGTCCTAACTATTGTCGTAAAGTTGGGAATGCTTGTTCAGAACTCCTCTCAACAGTACTTAATTCTTCCATTGTGACACAAAAAGCAGATGAGAATGTTTACATCACATGTTGAAATCTCAGTGGTTATAATGTGGTTATACAAACTTTCGTGAGATTCGCAACTTTGGACTAAGATAGGATTAGGAAAATTGTCCTAGCTAGGACATGCTTTGTGAATACCAAGTTGGGACTTCTTAACTAAGACAAATGTCATAAATCTTATGACTAAGATAAGACTAGGATTAGGAAAGTTAGTGAATTCTGCCCCAGTTTCTTAGTCTTTCTCAAACTCTTGACAATGATAAAGATGAACATGAATTTTGAACAACTAATGTCACAAAGTTTCACTCCAAATACATGTAGCACCATGACATATTTTGAATTTCAAAAACAAAAATGTATTAATTTCCTTGTTTATGGAAGATTTATATTGAAAATACATGCATACACTAATGTATAATAATAAAGACTTTTATAATTCAATGGCAGTCTGGGTCAAGTCATTTTCTCTGCACATTCTGGTCTGACATATCACTGATCACCCCATCTTAACGAATTTATTATAATCTAATGGGGATGTTTAAGTTTAACTTTACAATTTTATTTTAATAAATATTCTGAACTTTTCAATCCTAAGGCAAACCATCTTATTGTGAAAATATGCAAAGATAAAACATTTGTTATTCTGTAGCATTAAACAAAGTGAATCAGTTTGATCAATGGAGTAAATTACTTCAAAATGATGAAATTGCAAGGGGCCACATACAAACCAGAGATATATCACCCTCTGAATATAAAAAGGTAAAGAGTCCACTTTATGGTTTATAGGATGGGTAAGGTAGTCATAACTGGAATTACGAGTGAGTGTGTTATGGATAATATTGCAAACCCAACACTTTTAGAGCTGGAGACTTTATAAAGGTTGGGCAAAACCCATGGTAAAGCACCAAAATTGTGAAAACTGAAAAAAAGGTTGGTCAGACAAAGGACAAACATGAAAATTATACAATCATTAATGAACATATAAACCATTTACCAAGCAAGCGATGCTATGATTGCATGGAAGAATGTGCCAAAGCTTAATACTCATCCACAGAGTCTTCCAAATATTCCAAGCAAGAGTCTTCAGTTTGACTGGGACGATCATATTGACACCAGTGGCATTTTTCTTTCAGTAAGTTTTCAGTTTATTACACATCATGAACACTTTTGCATTATGAATCATTGAATTTTCATACAGATCAGAAACTGTGACTATTGCACAGACATCTGGCAAGGAACTTGCATGAGATTTGGCCCGTCCTCTGTGTAAAAAGACTTTGAAAAAATCCTATCACTGATGACTTGGAAGATTTTCAATTTCATGTCTTTTGCAGGATACATAAATCCACACACTGGATAAAACTATTTGGAATAGATTCTTTAATGATATGCCATTTCATGCAGCTTGAAAACAACATAAGCAATTCCTTTGAACAAAGTAACTTTCACATAGATTATGTCACTTAGTTTGACTGAGCACAGCAATTCATTCTTCACAGATTCACATAATTGGGTTATTTTTTTCTCTTAAAATGTTTACTGCTGTCTTAGGGTCACAAATGAATCTAATCCCCTTGATAGTTCTCAAATATTTTCCACCATCACATTTACTGTCATCAAGAATGTACTAATTTTTTTCTCCATAGTGTTTATTTTAAAGAATAGAAAACTGTTTGGCTCGCCCAAATCAAAATAATATCTTTCATACTGACAAAATTGATATCTAAACTTGATTCAACTGGCAAAATTTTAGAATTTATAGGTTGCTAATTAATAAATCAATGATTTATTCAAATAGACCAATAAAGTTTGTACACAGTTTATTAATAATTTAATTTTCAAAGCTTCCATTGTGTAGAGTCATTTTTACTTACTATGTTTGGGCATATCAAACAAAGCTGAGCAGAAGAGATCCAACACAGAGAAGCTAGTTCTTTATGTATACAACCAATTGCATCTCAACACAATGACCCAAACTACGAATATTTCAGCTAAGGGATAGAAACATTTCATTTTGGGGCAACAGGGCCACCCATCAAAGCTACACAGATGGCCCATGCCAGATTCATTTACTCTAGATAAGGGGATAAAGTTGGTGCTGTGCACCTTTGTGGGCCAGCAAGCAATTCCTCCACCCAAAAACCCCTCCCCATTGATCTGCAACGTATAAATTTTAAACCCACAACAACACTGATGAAACAAATACATGTGTCACCTAATTGATCTGCAACCTATAAATTTATGTCTATTTCATCCCCTCCTCCAATATCGACCTGCATCCCGTTTGAAACCTATGTGGTCTCTACTGTGGTGAACGGGGTGTAAAACCCCAACGCCATTTGTTCACCGAAAAATCGAATTCATTTCTCGAGAAAGTTTAGTATGTATCATCATGGCGGATAGTGCACAAATACCTATGACGTGACCACACGGAAATAGAACTGGAAAAAAAAATGCAAATATATTTTTAAATTTTTGTGGTATAATAGGTTTTTTTATGACTTCAAGTTTATAGGTGTATTTTTAGTGATTAAGTATTTAATATGGTAAGTTAAAATACCTGGTTACTATTACGTAATAGACGACTGTAATGGAATAACTGGACCTCCACTGAGGTACAGCTGGTTGTACACGGGTGGTCATTAAGATAAACGGTCACGGAGATAAACGGTCTTCAAAGTTTTCAAATTTAAATAGTGTAAATATAAAAAGCACAGAAACTAAACAACAAAATAGATTAAAACAATGCTTTCCATGATTTTAGTTTGTGGAAAATTGTTGTTTAAACCATTTAACTGTTTTTATGTGGATATTTCTCAGGACCGTTTATCTCCGTGACCGTTTATCTTAGTGACCACCCGTGTACGTTCTGTTCAACCAGAGAATTTTGTGGTGTCGAGAGGTTTCGCGGTCAAGAGGTTTCGTTGTCCTGGTTGTTTCGCTGTTAATTTGGAAGATTCGCGGTAAAAACGGGAGACGTTTCGCGTGACTGGACTACTGCAGTAAGGTTACAATTATTTTTGTACAATATTTTACAGATATATAACTTTTTAATGTCTTATATCCACAAACTAATTGATAAAACACAAAAACTCCTACTTCTTTGAAGTCAATTATTAGGATTAAACCCTTGTGGTGCATCACAGAGACAGCCTAATCTTAGCTGGTTAGAGAATTGCAATCAGTATCTACTGCATGAGGGATTAATTAGATGCACTATAGTTGTTCAAAATATAATATCCTATCTCAATATAGTTTAACATTATTGCATTCCATTATATTTACAATTAAAAACTAAAAAGAATGGTACCTCAATGATCAAAATCCATCCATGAATAAAGATTTTGTGTTAGTGTAAACTTTAAAGAAATTATTAAAGTTTACCGCGAATCCTCCAGTGTGTTTTACGCGAAACCTCCATACCGCGAAACCTCTTGTAATCAATTTTGTCACCCAGTGCAGTTCTTCAGTTGCTTTTTATGACCGTATTAAAACGTATCCACCAATATATCTTTTGTTGAGTGGCACTTTTCTGTTGTAAATGCTTGTTTCATTTATTTAATTACTGAAGTAAGCCTTTTCGTAGTTCTGGTAGTGGGAACCTACCAGTAAGCTGTGATTAGTATTTTGAATTTAAATTATCTCATCAGCTTTAGATTACATTCTTCTGTGATTAAATTATCAAATGACTTGCATTGCAATTAATTCTTTGAGTATACTGTGAAATATTTCTCAGGAAGTGTTATATTTTAACAATTTACCTCTATTATCAGCGGTTTAACGGTAAACCGGAAATACCGTAGACATGGTTACCTCGGCTCTACTTACTTGCATGTAGAGCCGTGGCACTACCCCACATAAAACTAGAGATTTGCAAAAAATCATTTTCCTGATGAATAAAACTTAATAAAATGACTCAAAATGGTTTGATATATTTAAAAGCAGTTGATATTAAGCCAAGGACACAACAAATACAATATGTGTATAATATATATGCTATTTTATACAGCTTTTATAACAGTAGAGCATTTTCAAATTTTTGGAGAAATGGTCCAAAAAGTATTGAAAATGAGGAAATATAATTTATTTTTTTTGTCAAATATGTTTGCATGTTGACTGACTGTTGAGGTTAATGTGAGAAAATAGTTGTGGAAACAGTTGTGTTTATAATTTTTATGGTATTTGTGTTTTATGCAAATCTCTAGTTTTATGTGGGGTCGTGCCACGGCTCTACACGCAAGTAAGTAGAGCCGAGGTAACCATGTCTAGAAATACCAGTGAACGCCCATTTTGTAAACTTATAGAAGCATTTGCCGTTGACCTCTAACAAAGCAGTATAAGGTGGGCGTTCACTGGTAGGCGGGCGTTTACTGGTAGAAAGCCACTATGCATGGCTGAGAAAATTTAATTCCATCTGCTAGTGGTGGTGGACCAATTCACGCCTGGGTACCAGTTCAGGCCCACCCCCAATTTTCTTGAAGATTTATCATTTTTTATAGAGAAGATGTTTACCACATCATAAATAATCATCAAATTGATCATATACATTTGTAACATATTGTTTAACTGTGATTGTTTTGGATAAATTTTGGGGTGGGCGTGAATAGGTACTCAGGCGTGAATTGGTCCACCACCACTAAAAGTGGATAAACGTACGGCAAGGTTATGTCCTGGGTTATGTAACATATTGGCAATATGTAGGGAAGTGCTAATTATAAATTGTGACAACACATTTTCATTAAAAGAATTATTTCTGGAAATGGAGGAATAAGTTGCTGCTTTAAGCCTTAACTTGGCACACCTTGGACACAAAAAGCTTATTTTTGATTGTTTTAAGTGTAGTTTCATGCATTTCTTTTTATTAAAATGTGTATTGACACAAGCGCAAGTTATGAAAGTATTTTACGGATATAAATTCAAAACAACAATCCATTTCGAGCAGTTTTTAAGTTGAGATAATGTAATTTCTACTTGAAATCAGCACCACAACTTGGTACAATTTGCATACGGAAATTGTCGATGATATTTCAATTATTTCTGTTGTCACTTCCCTATTTGTTAGGCGGAAATGTGCAAGTGCGGGCAATAAAGTAACTACTACTTTAACTTCTGTTTTGTGTCAATTTAGGGTTTGTACCATTATATGGTGCCAAGCAGTACCCAGTATATAGATTAGATCAGTTTACAGTACACATGTGGATACAAAGAGAAACTGGACACAAAGATAAACAGTTTTTGAGTTTAGCTTAGTTTAGTGGTATAAATGATTAAATTGCACAAAATAAATAACAAATGTCTTGATAAGCTTTGTGTAAGTGTATTTTGTACAGTTTTGTTGTTTACACCACTTATATTTGAAAAAGTCTGAAGACCGCTTATCTTTGTGTCCACCTGTGTACAGAGTTCATGTTAATGCTGTATTTCCACATTATATCAATTAAAATCCACCAACAGATGCCACATTTTTTACTGTAGGTGGAGATATACGTGCAATATATAAAACACTGAAGATAAGCTTTATATTTTAAAATTAAATGGTTTCAAGCGATTTCTTAGCAAGTTGTTTACGTCTGCCATTGTTAGGCAAGGTTTCATGGGAGATGGGAGCTAGACATGATGAGATTCTTCCCAAATGGCCAGTGCTGATTTCATACACTAGTAACTCTACTCAAAATGTTATGCATCAAAAGAAAGTGAGATCTCTGCACGGAAACAATTGAAACAACAAGCCAGAATGGTGATTTTTGTTGGAAACATGTTGCACTAAATCTCAGAAATTCTTGATTTTTAACCCCGGAAAGTTCCCCATAAAATAAAAGCAGTTGCATTCAAAAATATACACAGGGAATGTAACATGTAGCTCATTGCATAGCTGAGTAATGGCTACTTTGAGGTTATCACTGTTAAAAGTAAATCAGTTGCAACCTGTAAACTATGGTTTTTACAGTATTTTGTTTAAATATGTTATTCACCTACTTTTCAGTCAGCAATAACATACTGTAATTGCAAACCTGTAGCTCATAGTATAGATAATAGAATAACAATGATTATCCAAGAATATATGACACTTCTTAAAAACACAACTTTCAATATCGTGCCAAACGAAAAAGATGCTATTACGTCACGTCCCTCTGGCGAATAAAGCAGGAACTAGGCCACCTGGCGAGTGGATTGGAGTGTACCGGTCTGGCCGGAGATAAAACTCAGGACGTCTTTTTATGGCGTTTGGCAGGACCGGCTGGCACCGGATAATAGCTATCGTCTGTTAGGTAAGGTATTAACTAATAAAAGTTTAATTATGTCCACCCCCCTGGGGGGTGGATATATTATTTTTGCTTTTTTCGCCGTCCGATGTCCGGCGTCCGGCGTCCGATGTCCGGCGTCACGCATGGTTTCCGCTCATTTAAAGGAAAAGTATTAGAGCTATTGTCACCAAATTTGGTATGCAGGCTTATTGGGTCAGTAGCTTGCTTGGGATTGCTTTTGGCTGTTGTACCTCTTTTGCTTACTGAGTAATACTTAAGTACAGCTATTTTCAGTACCCATTGGTTTCCGTGCATTTAAGCCAAAATAATTAAAGATATTTTACTACAATTTTGAATACAAGATTGTTATGTCCATAGCTCGCTTGGTATTGCATTTGGGACTGATAGCTTTGTCAGTACATGAGTAATAGCCATTTAGGTACTTCATTGTGTATTTTCAGTACTACTTTTGAGTAATTTGCTAATATCTCAGAAACCGTAAGAGATAGAGCGATTTCGTCGAAATTTTCGACCCACAGGGTATCTAAGGAATGTAATATTTGCAATTTTCAAAAAATTTTCCCCTCCCCAAAAATGGCGGCCATTTTGAATTTTCGAATTTTTGCCAAAAATGGCAAAACACAAATTTGCTTCTATCTCCTTAACCGTGTGAGATAGAGCGATTTCGTCGAAATTTTCGACCCACAGGGTATTTAAGGAATGCAATCTACAATTTTCCAAAAATTTTCCCCTCCCCAAAAATGGCGGCCATTTTGAATTTTCGAATTTTTGCCAAAAATGGCAAAACACTAATTTGCTTCTATCTCCTTAACCGTGCGAGATAGAGTGATTTCGTCGAAATTTTCGACCCACAGGGTATCTAAGGAATGCAATCTTTGCAATTTTCCAAAAATTTTCCCCTCCCCAAAAATGGCGGCCATTTTGAATTTTCGCCAAAAATGGCAAAACACAAATTTGCTTCTATCTCCTTAACCGTGCCAGATAGAGCGATTTCGTCAAAATTTTCGACCCACTGGGTATCTGAGCATTGTACTCTTGGTAATTTTTAAAAAATTTTCCCCTCCCCAAAAATGGCGGCCATTTTGAATTTTCGAATTTTTGCCAAAAATGGCAAAACACTAATTTGCTTCTATCTCCTTAACCGTGCGAGATAGAGCGATTTCGTCGAAATTTTCGACCCACAGGGTATCTAAGGAATGTAATATTTGCAATTTTCAAAAAATTTTCCCCTCCCCAAAAATGGCGGCCATTTTGAATTTTCGAATTTTTGCCAAAAATGGCAAAACACTAATTTGCTTCTATCTCCTTAACCGTGCGAGATAGAGCGATTTCGTCGAAATTTTCGACCCACAGGGTATCTAAGGAATGCAATCTTTGCAATTTTCAAAAAATTTTCCCCTCCCCAAAAATGGCGGCCATTTTGAATTTTCGAATTTTTGCCAAAAATGGCAAAACACCAATTTGCTTCTATCTCCTTAACCGTGCCAGATAGAGCGATTTCGTCAAAATTTTCGACCCACAGGGTATCTGAGCATTGTGCTCTTGGTAATTTTAACAAAATTTTCCCCTCCCCAAAAATGGCGGCCATTTTGAATTTTCGAATTTTTGCCAAAAATGGCAAAACACAAATTTGCTTCTATCTCCATAACCGTGCCAGATAGAGCGATTTCGTCAAAATTTTCGACCCACAGGGTATCTGAGCATTGTGCTCTTGGTAATTTTAACAAAATTTTCCCCTCCCCAAAAATGGCGGCCATTTTGAATTTTCGAATTTTTGCCAAAAATGGCAAAACACTAATTTGCTTCTATCTCCTTAACCGTGCGAGATAGAGCGATTTCGTCGAAATTTTCGACCCACAGGGTATCTAAGGAATGTAATATTTGCAATTTTCAAAAAATTTTCCCCTCCCCAAAAATGGCGGCCATTTTGAATTTTCGAATTTTTGCCAAAAATGGCAAAACACAAATTTGCTTCTATCTCCTTAACCGTGCGAGATAGAGCGATTTCGTCGAAATTTTCGACCCACAGGGTATCTAAGGAATGCAATCTTTGCAATTTTCAAAAAATTTTCCCCTCCCCAAAAATGGCGGCCATTTTGAATTTTCGAATTTTTGCCAAAAATGGCAAAACACCAATTTGCTTCTATCTCCTTAACCGTGCCAGATAGAGCGATTTCGTCAAAATTTTCGACCCACTGGGTATCTGAGCATTGTACTCTTGGTAATTTTTAAAAAATTTTCCCCTCCCCAAAAATGGCGGCCATTTTGAATTTTCGAATTTTTGCCAAAAATGGCAAAACACTAATTTGCTTCTATCTCCTTAACCGTGCGAGATAGGGCGATTTCGTCGAAATTTTCGACCCACAGGGTATCTAAGGAATGCAATCTTTGCAATTTTCAAAAAATTTTCCCCTCCCCAAAAATGGCGGCCATTTTGAATTTTCGAATTTTTGCCAAAAATGGCAAAACACCAATTTGCTTCTATCTCCTTAACCGTGCCAGATAGAGCGATTTCGTCAAAATTTTCGACCCACAGGGTATCTGAGCATTGTGCTCTTGGTAATTTTTCCAAAAATTTTCCCCTCCCCAAAAATGGCGGCCATTTTGAATTTTCGAATTTTTGCCAAAAATGGCAAAACACTAATTTGCTTCTATCTCCTTAACCGTGCGAGATAGAGCGATTTCGTCGAAATTTTCGACCCACAGGGTATCTAAGGAATGTAATCTTTGCAATTTTCCAAAAATTTTCCCCTCCCCAAAAATGGCGGCCATTTTGAATTTTCGAATTTTTGCCAAAAATGGCAAAACACAAATTTCCTTCTATCTCCTTAACCGTGCGAGATAGAGCGATTTCGTCGAAATTTTCGACCCACAGGGTATCTAAGGAATGCAATCTTTGCAATTTTCCAAAAATTTTCCCCTCCCCCAAAATGGCGGCCATTTTGAATTTTCGAATTTTTGCCAAAAATGGCAAAACACAAATTTCCTTCTATCTCCTTAACCGTGCCAGATAGAGTGATTTCGTCAAAATTTTCGACCCACAGGGTATCTGAGCATTGTACTCTTGGTAATTTTTAAAAAATTTTCCCCTCCCCAAAAATGGCGGCCATTTTGAATTTTCGAATTTTTGCCAAAAATGGCAAAACACTAATTTGCTTCTATCTCCTTAACCGTGCGAGATAGAGTGATTTCGTCGAAATTTTCGACCCACAGGGTATCTAAGGAATGCAATCTTTGCAATTTTCCAAAAATTTTCCCCTCCCCAAAAATGGCGGCCATTTTGAATTTTCGAATTTTTCCCAAAAATGGCAAAACACAAATTTGCTTCTATCTCCTTAACCGTGCGAGATAGAGCGATTTCGTCGAAATTTTCGACCCACAGGGTATCTAAGGAATGCAATCTTTGCAATTTTCCAAAAAATTTTCCCCTCCCCAAAAATGGCGGCCATTTTGAATTTTCGAATTTTTGCCAAAAATGGCAAAACACAAATTTGCTTCTATCTCCTTAACCGTGCGAGATAGAGCGATTTCGTCAAAATTTTCGACCCACAGGTATTTCAGCATTGTATTCTTGGCAATTTAAAAAAAAATTTCCCGTCCCCTAAAATGGCGGCCATTTTGAATTTTCAAATTTTTGTCAAAAATGGCAAAACACAAATTTGCTTCTATCTCCTTAACCATGCGAGATAGAGCGATTTCGTCGAAATTTTCAACCCACGGGGTATCTAAGGAATGTAATCTTTGCAATTTTCAAAAAATTTTCCCCTCCCCAAAAATGGCAGCCATTTTGAATTTTCGAATTTTTGCCAAAAATGGCAAAACACTAATTTGCTTCTATCTCCTTAACCGTGCGAGATAGAGCGATTTCGTCGAAATTTTCGACCCACAGGGTATCTAAGGAATGCAATCTTTGCAATTTTCAAAAAATTTTCCCCTCCCCAAAAATGGCGGCCATTTTGAATTTTCGAATTTTTGCCAAAAATGGCAAAACACCAATTTGCTTCTATCTCCTTAACCGTGCCAGATAGAGCGATTTCGTCAAAATTTTCGACCCACAGGGTATCTGAGCATTGTGCTCTTGGTAATTTTAACAAAATTTTCCCCTCCCCAAAAATGGCGGCCATTTTGAATTTTCGAATTTTTGCCAAAAATGGCAAAACACAAATTTGCTTCTATCTCCATAACCGTGCCAGATAGAGCGATTTCGTCAAAATTTTCGACCCACAGGGTATCTGAGCATTGTGCTCTTGGTAATTTTAACAAAATTTTCCCCTCCCCAAAAATGGCGGCCATTTTGAATTTTCGAATTTTTGCCAAAAATGGCAAAACACTAATTTGCTTCTATCTCCTTAACCGTGCGAGATAGAGCGATTTCGTCGAAATTTTCGACCCACAGGGTATCTAAGGAATGTAATATTTGCAATTTTCAAAAAATTTTCCCCTCCCCAAAAATGGCGGCCATTTTGAATTTTCGAATTTTTGCCAAAAATGGCAAAACACAAATTTGCTTCTATCTCCTTAACCGTGCGAGATAGAGCGATTTCGTCGAAATTTTCGACCCACAGGGTATCTAAGGAATGCAATCTTTGCAATTTTCAAAAAATTTTCCCCTCCCCAAAAATGGCGGCCATTTTGAATTTTCGAATTTTTGCCAAAAATGGCAAAACACCAATTTGCTTCTATCTCCTTAACCGTGCCAGATAGAGCGATTTCGTCAAAATTTTCGACCCACTGGGTATCTGAGCATTGTACTCTTGGTAATTTTTAAAAAATTTTCCCCTCCCCAAAAATGGCGGCCATTTTGAATTTTCGAATTTTTGCCAAAAATGGCAAAACACTAATTTGCTTCTATCTCCTTAACCGTGCGAGATAGGGCGATTTCGTCGAAATTTTCGACCCACAGGGTATCTAAGGAATGCAATCTTTGCAATTTTCAAAAAATTTTCCCCTCCCCAAAAATGGCGGCCATTTTGAATTTTCGAATTTTTGCCAAAAATGGCAAAACACCAATTTGCTTCTATCTCCTTAACCGTGCCAGATAGAGCGATTTCGTCAAAATTTTCGACCCACAGGGTATCTGAGCATTGTGCTCTTGGTAATTTTTCCAAAAATTTTCCCCTCCCCAAAAATGGCGGCCATTTTGAATTTTCGAATTTTTGCCAAAAATGGCAAAACACTAATTTGCTTCTATCTCCTTAACCGTGCGAGATAGAGCGATTTCGTCGAAATTTTCGACCCACAGGGTATCTAAGGAATGTAATCTTTGCAATTTTCCAAAAATTTTCCCCTCCCCAAAAATGGCGGCCATTTTGAATTTTCGAATTTTTGCCAAAAATGGCAAAACACAAATTTCCTTCTATCTCCTTAACCGTGCGAGATAGAGCGATTTCGTCGAAATTTTCGACCCACAGGGTATCTAAGGAATGCAATCTTTGCAATTTTCCAAAAATTTTCCCCTCCCCCAAAATGGCGGCCATTTTGAATTTTCGAATTTTTGCCAAAAATGGCAAAACACAAATTTCCTTCTATCTCCTTAACCGTGCCAGATAGAGTGATTTCGTCAAAATTTTCGACCCACAGGGTATCTGAGCATTGTACTCTTGGTAATTTTTAAAAAATTTTCCCCTCCCCAAAAATGGCGGCCATTTTGAATTTTCGAATTTTTGCCAAAAATGGCAAAACACTAATTTGCTTCTATCTCCTTAACCGTGCGAGATAGAGTGATTTCGTCGAAATTTTCGACCCACAGGGTATCTAAGGAATGCAATCTTTGCAATTTTCCAAAAATTTTCCCCTCCCCAAAAATGGCGGCCATTTTGAATTTTCGAATTTTTCCCAAAAATGGCAAAACACAAATTTGCTTCTATCTCCTTAACCGTGCGAGATAGAGCGATTTCGTCGAAATTTTCGACCCACAGGGTATCTAAGGAATGCAATCTTTGCAATTTTCCAAAAAATTTTCCCCTCCCCAAAAATGGCGGCCATTTTGAATTTTCGAATTTTTGCCAAAAATGGCAAAACACAAATTTGCTTCTATCTCCTTAACCGTGCGAGATAGAGCGATTTCGTCAAAATTTTCGACCCACAGGTATTTCAGCATTGTATTCTTGGCAATTTAAAAAAAAATTTCCCGTCCCCTAAAATGGCGGCCATTTTGAATTTTCAAATTTTTGTCAAAAATGGCAAAACACAAATTTGCTTCTATCTCCTTAACCATGCGAGATAGAGCGATTTCGTCGAAATTTTCAACCCACGGGGTATCTAAGGAATGTAATCTTTGCAATTTTCAAAAAATTTTCCCCTCCCCAAAAATGGCAGCCATTTTGAATTTTCGAATTTTTGCCCAAAATGGAAAAACACAAACTGGCCTTAACCGTGCCAAATAGAGTTATTTCGTTGAAATTTTCGACCCATAGGGTATCTAGAAAATGTACTCTTGGCAATTTTCAAAAAAATTTCCTTTTCCCAAAAATGGCGGCCATTTTGAATTTTCAAATTTTTGCCAAAAATAGAAAAACAGGAATTTGCTTCTATCTTCTTAACCATGCCAGATAGAGTGATTTCGTCAAAATTTTCAACCCAACCAATGCAAAAAGGCATGAAGCTGAAATAATTTACATCTACACTAACAAATATTTAAGCATCATTGATATATTTTACAAATGAAACAGGGTCTTGTAAGACTACTGTACAATTTGGGCAAAAGGTTCATGGGTGGACATTACACATGATAATGTGTGTTCTTCTATGCTATCCTGTTTCTATTCGCATCTACTATCAACAGGGCGGCCGATTTCTAGTTACTAATTAAAATTTGCAAGTTTATTGTGGTTGATATCTGTTGTAATGAACACCAGCTACTAAATGCCCAATTGCAATTATGTCCAGTATTCCTGGCCATCAAATATGTCACTCAAACATAGGTAATCGCTGTTGAAGTTTACAATATGCTTTGCAATATCTTTTCCTATCCTGTGATACTTTTAAATGTCTTGGAAGTTAGACTTGAACAAAATGGAAAATGGTACACTGGGTGCAAATCTTGTAGCTATAAACAAAGTAACAAAGTTTGAAGAATGACCGCTCATTCTGATTGGGCAAACACAACTGAACAGCTTGTATAATTTCAAATATTTTACGGTTATTGCTTTGTACTGAAATGCATTACATGGACATACTAAGTAAATAAATTTATAACAGTGTAGCTTTCCAGAAATTAAAAATAATTATATTGTAAATTCTTTCTTCTTGTAATATGTTACAAAGAAACATTAAAAAATAATTGAGATAATTCTGTTTTGTTTTTTGTTTTTTTTTATTAAAAGAAAGTTTTTTTTTCCAGGTTTGTCCAAAAGTGGATAAAACCTATTTATTTTTAACTAAGAAAGGTGGTTTTATCCGGTTTTGTCCAAAGGTGGATAAAATCTATTTTTTTCGGGACAGAAAAAAACCAGGCGGAAAAAACTAAATTGGATAAAACTGCCAACCCTGGATGGAATTATATTCCTGAATTGTTCCTGTTGGAACAGATAGTTCTAATAACCTATGGAAGGGGAAACCTCCAAAAAAATCCGGCAAAGTGTCGGTGAAGATGCCACCAGATGACTGGCTGTGCCAGAAAATGGAGCATCTCAATTGTCTAGCAGCAGAAGGCTTACCTATTCAGATCAGAAGATGCTGGGGATTTAAAAAATGAACAGTTTATCAGAACCTCAAAGAATCAGCACCGCCCCAGACCGGATGTACCTATTCCATGGGAAACTTTGCGAAGATGGAACAAAATGTGCCCTGGAGGGATCCTACATAACTAACCATGCTGTTGGCATGTTGGCTGTACTAGCAAGATAAAGAACGTTTATCTGAGTACATTAACATGTTACAAGAGTCTTTGGTCACGGGCAAGGTATCTAAAGAAATTAGTGATGCTGTGAAGGATCTGACGGATTTGGCAACCTTTCACTAACCTAACCTTTCAATTTTGACAAATATGGCTCTTCCTGGGTTCAAATCCAAGGGTGGTGTCAGTCTTATAGGAGGGGTACAATTTACCCTTCAAGATGAGACCACCTCTGACAAGGTCACCTCTAGTGGTCAGTGGATATGCTAATCCTCTCAAGAACAGCTTCTTGAAAGAGGCATTGCAATCCCTGATGGAATTAAAGGGCAGTGGAAAGAGTCATGGATCAGTCATCACTGGCCTTTTACAACTGGTTGTTTCTTGTCCCTTCGGAGTTTACAAAGGTTGTAAAGCAAATGAAGCTTATGGCTCAAGCAAGGGGTATAGGAATCCACCAGTACCTTGACAACTGGCTAATCAGAGCCCTATGTCAGGAAACTTGTCTACAACATACCAAGACCCCTTTGGTTCTGTGCCACAGTCTGGGTTGGGTGGTAAACCTGAACAAGTCGGAAGAATTCCGGAACAAGTGTTCAACTTTGTAGGTTAGCATTTCAGCCTCTCTCTAGGCTTGATCATTCCCCACTCAGGGGAGGTGGTTAACTTTAAGGCAGAAGATACACACCCTCAAAGGAAAGACACAGTTGAGGCAGTTTATGTCCCTGATAGGGCTTCTGACAGCCATGGAAAAGCAAGTCCTGTCGGGTCACCTTCACATGAGGCCCATCCATTGGTCCTTGAAAAACCATTGGCATGTCCTGGAAATGTTGGAGAAGATCATCCGTCTTCTGGCATCTTTCCATCCTCATCTAGATTGGTGGCTAGACGAGGACAATGTGCTTCGTGGCCAACCACTATACCGTCTTCGTCACGTTGTGCAGCTGTTTACAGACATATCAAATGATGGTTGGGGCACACACTTAGGGGACTGCACCTTAAATGAAATCTGTTCACTCCCAGAAAATAAGTTGCACATAAACTTTCTAGAATTGAAGGCAGTTCTGCTGACCCTCAAGAAATTCTACCATTTGTGCTGGGGCCGAATGGTATTGGGGGCAACGGACCACACAACAGTTTTGTCTTACATACACAAGGAAAGGGTTATGAGATTAGGGTATCTTTGTGCCCTCGTCTAGAGACTGCTCCTGGTGTAACCTAAGGCAGATAGCGCTGAGGGCCAGGCACACACCAGCCCATCTGAACGTGACACCAGACAAGTTGCCCAGTGTTACGGTCACAGGGTAAGCACAGTAGCAATTGCCGGTTGCTTTTAAGTTGCAACAGGAAAAGACAAAAAGTTTAACTTAACAAATTTATTTAACAATTAAAATGATTACAGTCAACTGGTATGCTCTCAATAGTACATACAATAGCACAATAATGAAACCAACCTGACCTGACCACTGTAACTGACAGTTAAGTTTATCCACTGTATCCAGCAATCTATCCTGTGATCTGTCCAGCGATCCGTCCAATGTCCACTAACACACGGATATCTGTATCCTGTAATCTGTTCAATGTTCGATAACACAAAATGTCCTTGTCCTGTGATCTTTTTGATATTCAATCACACAAAATGTCTGTATAGAGATATTCAGAGAGTTTGCACAACTGTACTATCCGCTCCAAGATATGGACAATGTCCAAAATGCAGTAAATCCACTCTCTTGTAGAATCATACACTGTGTATAATAAGTAAGTAATATCCAAAGTACACCATAGTTATCCAGACACTGTAGAAAGTTCACTCCAGCAAAATGTCACAACAACACTAATTTATATTATTAGTTCTAAGACACAAGTAGCGTTCCTTATAGTCAGCGAATATTATGTTCACTTGTAGTCAGATGTACAGTTCTTATATATGGTTAGGGAAAGTCTAGAATCTTATAGAACTAACTTGAACATAATACCAGTCACCAGATCAAGTGAGGAAGTTCTAGAACCTACAGGTAACTTATAGGGTTTCCCCAAATCTATTAATATAACCACTGAGATTATTGTAGCCTAGAAGGATTTTTCCAGTCTATAAATAGATCAATAAACATCAATATCACATAACACAAAAATTAATAACTCCCTTACTTTAAATGTTAATGCATACATATAAGCTTAGATTAAATAATGCACAGACACGGTGCCCATATATGTCACACCAGGCATTAACAGGTGACTGAGACGGAGTGGTCCCTACTGCAGGAGGTGTTCAACCATTTGTGCCCCAGATGGCACACACCTCAGGTGGATCTGTTTGCCACCAGGTTCAACAACAAACTTCCCAAATTTGTTTCTCCTGTCCTGGATCCGAAAGCTTGGAAAGTGGACGCATTAAGCCTTTACTGGGAGGATCTGGATACTTACACCTTTCCCCCAGTGTAAATCCTAGGCCACGTGGTAGATCATGAAAATGGTAGACCATGACTTCCGAATGATCCTGATAGCCCAGGGTTGGCCCAACATTCCCTGGTTTTTGGATCTGGCCAACCTGTTGGTGCAAATACCACTCTCTTCCACAACTAAGGAACCTGCTGACACAGCCTTTCAGCGAGTGTCAACACAGGGACCTCCAGAACCTGAATCTACATGCATGGCTCCTCAAGCCGCAAGCATCCAACAATAAGGGTTTCCTGAGAAAGTGGCTGCAAGAATTGAGGCTCCTCAGAGACTTTCAACCAGAGGCGGTCCATGTTTGTCAAATGGTGTGAGTCAACCAAGTGGTCTTCAGGTTACCCTCTATAAAACAGGTTGTAGATTTTCTTCTGTTTCTGGAGAAAAAATTGTTGAAATTACTACTTCTGTAATGGCTTCTGAAAAATAGAGAAAAATTCATCATGTATCTGATGACAGGTACGTCCTTGGTCTAGTTGATGTTCTGAGTCCTGGCATATTGTCATAGCTATAACTTTAGATCAGTTAGTGTTGAATCCCCAGTGGGAGTTCATACCACGGAAGTGGCCTTGTCACTTTTATCGCGGTATAAATTGTACCCCCGGACGAAAGATATTCAGTAGTCATGCCACCACCGCAGAGATTTCCTTTTGGACGCGATAACTTAAAAATTATTTTAGTTAGACCTTTCAAATTTGGTATGTGGGTATATATGGGCAATGTCATGAATGCTATTGTTTTGTGACCTTGACCTTCAATTTGAAGGTCACTGGTGGCCTCTTAAAGGTCAGATTTTGGCCATTTTTTCACATTTTGGCCTAGTTCTCATATACAGAAACTTAGATCACCCTATGGCTGGTATATATAACACATATATATGTCCCCTATAAGCATGCAGAAATTTGACCTTGAAGCTCTTCATTGAAGGTCATCCACAGGTCATCCAAAGTACCTGACCGAGGCCATTTTTGGAGATATTTTCACACTTAATGCAGGGTCTCAGACTCGTGCGAAAATAATGGTGGCCAGCAGGACCAGTAACTTTTAGACTTAAGTGGCCCTTACAAATATTAAGCGGTCCTTCTTTATTCGAAAATACTTCAAATGCCTTTACATTTACAGATTTTAGGCTAGCTTGTTGAGAGTATCATGGATGACTAGATATGATTTGAGTGACTTTTGATGCAAAAACTCAACTAGAATCAAGGATTAAGAATAATCTAAAATGGACTGGATTATGGTATCATATTTCTGAATAATAAACTATGTGTGAATATAAACTCACTTAGGTGGGAGTCATCTGTTGGTACACATACAGAAGATTTTACAGTTTTCGGGACCCAGTTTTCATATGTACTTTCAATCGTAACTCTAGTTACCAATAATAAATAAATAACAAATATCCCCATCTGTGTCACCAATGTTTAAAAATAATTTATAATGTATTGCATGGTAAAATATATACCGGTAAGTTACCAATAATAAATGAAAAAGAAACAAAAAACATCCCATCTATGTCATCAATGTTTAAAAATAATTTATAATTTATTGCATGGTAAATATATATGTTACCAATAATTTTTAAAAAAAGGAAAGAAAAAAACATCCATATCTATGTCACCAATGTTGATAACAAATTTATAAAGTATTGCATGGTAAAATATAAGTTACCAATAATAAATGGAAAAAAAACCCATCCCTATCTATGTCACCACTTTTTAATATATTTTTGTAATGTGTCTTGCACTGTGTCTGAATGTATTCATTACCAATACTAAATGAATGAAAATAATCATCCCCTTCTATGTCACCAATTTTTAAAAATATTTTTTTCAACAGGTACATTGTACAAGTAACCAAAAATAAATGAATAAAAAAGCACCTTCCATGCATTCAAAACACTATGGAAGATTTTTAAACTAAAAGGACTTCCGTGTTCTTACATTCAAAACGCGATTCCATGTATGTCTGATATTTGCATTCAAAACAGTAGTCACGGAAGAAAGTTAAAATAAAAAGACTTTCATTTCTTTACATTCAAAACGCGATTCTATTATTTTAACCAATGAAATGCCAGAAAAGAAATGACATTGATCCCTTACTAGATGTATGTTAGCTTTTTACTGGCTGTCGTCACGACACGCCTCGATTTGAAACTAATCAGGTACATGAATAGAAATACCGTGAGTGTGCTTTGTTTATAAAATGGCGGAGTCGTAGATCCAAGAAATATGTTAGAAAACGTGGACTGGCAGAGTTCACTTCATTTTAAATTCGCCAGCCGGGCGACAATAAAAGCGTTTCTACTCTACCTTCGTCCAATAAAGTCGCCGTGGGCGAGTTGGCGACTGCGAATTTGAGACCCTGTTAATGCTGACTATATTGCATGGAAACTATTGAAAATGGCTTTGGAGGTCGAGTACATGATGGAGTACCAGTATCCAGACTTACTGGTTACAGTGGATTGTTAGTTACAGAGAAAATCTGCTGATTCCACAGTTGGGACATGAAGAAGGCAGTTATTTCATATAAGCCTACCCCTGCTGAGATGTAGTCAAATTCGCCCAGTTCTGCCAGCTCCTATGAGTTATCGCAGAACTGTGGAGCCAACAGGAACTGGTTACAGAGCATTGCTTCACCTATAGCCGGTTAGGGCCTGGTACTGGGCAGAACCACAGGACTAGCTAACAGACCAGCAGTAGCCTTTTAAGGGTCCAAGTGGCCGTGTTAGATCAACCAGTTACTGCCCGAGGAAATTGGTTACAGAGAAATTCTTATACCAGTCATTGGTCTCAGTGACATGACTGTCCGAACCTACCATACCAGTCAGCCAGCCTACTGTCAGGACCTCCTAGCTGGTCGAAAGTGACTATAGATAAGAAGGCTTTCCCAACAAGATTTGTCCAACTACCTGTCAGCCTTATCAAACCCTACCCCAGCCAGTTACTGCTCCCGGTAAGATGCTGAACTCAACCGGATTGGTCAGCCTACTGCCAGTAAGAAGTCTGCTGTATCAGTTACTGTGGAGGTTCATCAAGTTTTTCTTACAGGTTCCAGTGAGATACAGTGATCCACCCTCCTAGACTGGCCACCCAGCTTGCCTTTTACCCAGCCTGTGAGCAGTGTCAGCTGACACCAGGGGCCTGAGTTTCCAAACTCAGCCTTCCCCTCAAGATTATAACCCATTTGCCGATTTTCACAACTCAAGCAATGGTAAATTTATCTGTTAATCAGACCAGGGGTCACAGTTCTCATAAATGGCTATTAGTGATTTCCACAGTGGGTTGTGTGGGTTACTGACACCCATACAGAAGCAAGTCCACCTAGGTCGCATCCACCTGAAGGTGATACAGTTGCACTTGAAGAACAGCTGAAGGGTACCAGACTCAGTAGAAAAGGTGATCCCAGTTCACTCCACCACATCTAAAATAGTGGTTGTAGGATGACAATGTGCTTCAAGGTCAACCATTACACCTACTTAAATATGCTCTGCAAATCCTTACAGATGCATCAAGAAGGGTGCGTGCTCACTTAGGGAAACACACTGCAAGGGGAACCTGGTCCCTTCCAGAAGCAAGTTACACATAAAGTATCTGGAATCAAGGCGGTCTTTTGGCCCTAAAGGAGTTCCAAGACCTCTTCTTGAACCTTATTGCTACCATAGCTACGGACATCACCATGGTGGTTGCCTATTGAGGGGGGGGGGGGGGGTAAGTCGGGCCCTCTTTGTGCCCTACTATGGAAAATCCTGACCTGGTGCTCCAGGAAAAAGGCTCAAGCCCGAAACATTCACGCTTCAACCAAGTCCCCTCCGGGGATACACTGTGTCGAGACGCAATGTCTAGTTTATTGTACATTTGAGTTTTTCACTATTACTTTTCACTGCATGGATAAGCATGAAGTGGCTCAATTTTTGTGTCAGCTGACTTGTCAGTCAGCTGACATTATGTCGTCACTCTGCGGCGTGGGTGTCCGCGTCCGCGTGAACAACTTCTTCTCCAAAACTACAAGGCCTAGAGACATGCTGTTTTTTTTAAAAGATACCTTATCTATCGCGGATGAAAAATTGTTCAAGGCATGCAAATCTGTCTGTTCGTCTGTTTGCTAGAGACATTACAAAGGAGGTATACCCCCACCAAAAGTGTGAAAATTTCAACACTTTATCACAATTTTCTCAGTGACTATTGCAGGGATTTCTCTCATATCTTGCATATATGTACTAGGCCAGAGATAGATTCTCTTGTGTGAGTATGAGACCTGGATCTGTCTTAGTTTTTTTTTTAATAAATTTTTTTAATAATTTTTAATGCATTAAAATTCATGAAATCATGCACTAAATCACTTATAACTTGAAAAGTGTTGCATTTCGAGCATTTTGTAAAAATATGTTATTCAGCTACTTTTTTCATAGCTACAACATGGTGAGTAACTTGAGTGTCTGTCTCAATAGCTAAGTGAGTAATAGCTACTTTTGGGCTTTTCAGTAACTACCATCTTGAGTAAAATCACTTGTAACTTGAAAACTATTGCATTTAGAGAATTTCGTATAAATATGTTATTCAGCTACTTTTGGGTCAGCTATAACATAGTGAAATTTCAGACCTGTAGCTCATGGCATAGCTGAGTAATAGCTACTTTGAGGTTATCACTGTTGAGTAAATCACTTATAACTTGAAAACTATTGCATTTACAGAAATTTGTGTAAATATGTTATTCAGCTACTTTTGGGTCAGCTATAACATAGTGAAATTACAGACCTGTAGCTCATGGCACAACTGAGCAATAGCTATTTTCAGGTACTGACTGTTGAGTAAATCAGTTGTAACTTGAAAAATATTGCATTTGGAGTATTTTGTTAAAATATGTTGTTCACCTGCTTTTGGGTCAGCTATAACATAGTGAAATTACAGACCTATAGCTCATGGCATAGCTGAGCAATAGTTATTTTCAGGTTCTCACTACTGAGTAAATCAATTGTAACTTGAAAACTATTGCATTTACAGTATTTTGCTTAAATATGTTGTTCACCTACTTTTGGGTCAGCTATAACATAGTATAATTTCAGACATGTAGCTCATGACATAGCTGAGTAATAGCTACTTTTAGGTTATCACTGTTGAGTAAATCACTTATAACTTGAAAACTATTGCATTGACAGAAATTTGTGTAAATACGTTATTCAGCTACTTTTGGGTCAGCTATAACATAGTAAAATTTCAGACCTGTAGCTCATGGCATAGCTGAGTAATAGCTACTTTGAGGTTATCACTGTTGAGTAAATCACTTATAACTTGAAAACAATTGCATTTACAGAAATTTGTGTAAATACGTTATTCAGCTACTTTTGGGTCAGCTATAACATAGTGAAATTACAGACCTGTAGCTCATGGCACAGCTGAGCAGTAGCTATTTTCAGGTACTGACTGTTGAGTAAATCAATTGTAACTTGAAAAATATTGCATTTGGAGTATTTTGTTAAAATATGTTGTTCACCTACTTTTGGGTCAGCTATAACATAGTGAAATTACAGACCTATAGCTCATGGCATAGCTGAGCAATAGCTATTTTCAGGTTCTCACTATTGAGTAAATCAGTTGTAACTTGAAAACTATTGCATTTACAGTATTTTGCTTAAATATGTTGTTCACCTACTTTTGGGTCAGCTATAATATAGTAAAAATTCAGACATGTAGCTCATTGCATAGCTGAGTAATAGCTACTTTGCTTATAACTCACTTATTATTGATCCTAGAGGTTTGGAATGGTAAACAGACATATAGGAAATCATGGGTTGGAAATCTGTTGATGTGGTCCGATTTGACCTTGGACCTCTTCTTCAAGGTCAAACGAGGATAGCCAAACTTAAAAGTGCTTATAACTCGCTTATTATTGGTCTTAGAGGTTTGGGATGGTAAAACAACATACAGGAAATCATGGGCTGGGATTCTTTTGGTGTGGTCAGATTTGACCTTGGACCCCTCCTTCAAGGTCAGTTGAGGATAGCCAAACTTAAAATTGCTTATAACTTGCTTGTTATTGGTCCTACAGGTTTGGGATGGTAAACCATCCTATAGGAAATCATGGGCTGGGAATCTTTTGGTGTGGTTGGATTTGACCGTGGACCCGTTCTTCAAGGTCGTACGAGGATACTGCATTTGCAGTATTTCTTTAAATATGTTTTAACCTACTCTTTACACTTAAACAGTTACCTTGTTACTTTCCTTCATAATACCATTTGCAGGGAACAACTTTTTTGTCCTTTTCTTCTGTCAGGTTCAGAATTTCTTTTGAACATGCTGTTCAATTACCATTTACTGTACTTCTGTACAGCACTTTCCCTGATAATTATGCTTTCCTCTCATTATTACCTTCACAAATCAAAAACACTCAGTCAGCTGACACAGTGCCCGTTCACGGGCACTCTCCTCTTGTTTAAGAATTTATATCAAAATAACCAAAGGCTGCATATATGTATCTTAAAAAGTGTTTGAAATAATTGGTAATCCATAGCTACACTGTACCATAGTGCCTTTGCTTATTTTGACATCTGTTAACTTTAACAATTACTGTATAGCCCCAAACTAAAGTCTGGGATAAACTGGATTCAGCTCCATTGTGTTGCTGTAGACATTTCCTTGTGTACGTGATAACTCAAAACAGATCAGCAGTTTCTTCAAACTTGGTACTAATGTTAAGGGTGGCCAAAGGAAGATCGTTATTTTAAGGTGACCTTAAACTCCCAATAATACTTATGACCACATTAAGCCTGAAATGGACATATGGTCACTTACAGCCCTCTAGGTCACAAACTATGAGGCTCATCTGGCTAAAATTTTACCTGAAAACACATTAATATCTTCTTACATATGCCAAAAGTGAAGACTTTATGTGGAGGATAAAATTTTCTTTGGGGCCCATAAAGTCCCTACTAGGGAATTTTTTTCTACATTTTTCACATATTTTGCCCAGTAATTTGGAAGTGGTAATTCTAATGAGTATCACATTGTACTAGGTTTAACTTTTACATATAATCTTTGTGGAAATTTCAAGGCCTGTAGATTTAACTTAAGGTCTCAAAATTGCCCACAGAAACCCAAATTATGAACTTTTTGCTACTTTTAAGCCCTGTAGCTTTCACGCTATGTCTCCCATCTGGGAGAAATATCATCTGTAATATATTAATGTGTTTTTCTTACCTGTATCAAAAGTCTTGGACCCCAAACACCCTACTTTTTTTGCACATATTTCACATATATTGCCCTGTAATTTTGAAATGGTTAGTCTAAGTTGTTACTGTATAAGATATGACTTCTATATGAAACTATAAAGCGTAGCAAGTTGATGCTTGGTAGGGACATTGGTTTGGGTTTGTAGGTGTGTAACGTGATGGTGTGACCTTGATTTGACCTTGCCGTAGTGACCTTGACCTATAATATCTTGTACAGGCATTATCTTGGCAACCACAAGGTGTACAAAGTTGATAGTTGGACCTTGACCTTTAAATTTTGTCTGGTGAATTGGTAATATCTCAGAAACTGTAAAGTGTATGAAGTTGATACTTGGTATTGTCATTGGTAGGGGTCGCAGGTATGCAACAGCATGGTGTGATCTTGATTTGACCTTTGACTTTTTCATAGTGACCATGAGTTTTAAAATCTTGTCTGGGCTATTTCATGGATTTTGTAAGGTATAGAAGGTTGACACTTGGTGGGGACATTGGTGTGCATCATGTTATGACCTTTGATTTTGGCACTGCCAATGTGTGTTCACCTGCCATATTTGAGACATAATTCTCTTATGACAAAGATACATGGATTGCTGCAAATGATTATTATATTATATGTAGATGTTCTCCAGTTTTTAAATTTTACAGTGTCATAATTTTTAGTTAACTGAATTGTCTTGTTTTAATACTTAATCTCTTTACATACATTTTCTTTTCTTAGACATTATTTTCTCTAAACATTATTTGGACCTTTTTTATAACTGACACTGCTCTGAAAGTATCCCGATCTTTGTAGTGTTTCACTACTTGTATATCTAATGGTGTTGAAAACTATTTCCCCAGGCTGTGGGATATGGGCATCTCTGATGCTATTTTGTTTCTGGACTTATCATCCAGGTAATGCTGCCGCAGATGATTTTGGTAATACAGTAGTTGTAAAATTACAAGTGTCAGAGAATTGATAACAGGGTAAGCTTTTATGGTTTTTTTTTGTAGATAAAAGCTTTTTGTTGGTTTCAGATGCAGTTTATGCTACTGTTTAGCCGGCAGGGCAAATTACGCTTACAGAAATGGTATGAAGCACACCCAGATAAAACAAAGAAGAAAATTACAAAAGAATTAATCACAATGATCCTGTCTCGAAAACCAAAAATGTGTAGTTTTTTGGAATGGAAAGATCTCAAAATTGTGTATAAAAGGTAGGCAGTCCAACTTCATACATTTACTTGACTGTGTAATTTGTGGCTATTTATTTTGAAATTTTTGTTTTTCACTTCAGAACAAAGGAGGTTATTTTTGCAATATAGCTGTATATTTTATTTGTTTATCTACTTAATTTATTTATTTTGGGTTTCATGTCGCTTTCAACACTGTACAGGTTATATCATGATGGGTAGTTTTATGGGCAGAGGAAATCAGTACATACAGTTGGTCAAGATTCTGTACTGTAAACTGCCGACCAACGTAAGCAACTACCAGCTTTCCCATTTGAGGTCAGGCCGAACTCCGATCTCAGACGTTGAGAGGCAAGAATGTTGCCACTCTGCCACCGTGGCCCCCTGTTTATCTACTCAAAGGAATGTGTCAAAATTATTGAGTTGATTTAAAAGAATTTGTACAGGATTTTTGATAATACACATTTTGGCTCAAGGAAGTATTGATTAAATTTGGCGTACAATCCATATTACAATTTGAAAACTGCAACATTGATTATGTACAACTTCCTTCTTTTGTTTGTTAGTTTTGTGTACACAAATGTATCCTATAAAAAATTTCATATTATAAATTTGGATTAGTGTGACATTTTCTATTGTGTTGATAGTAGATACAGTTCTCAAGCTAACAGTAGGGCTATAGTTCATTTCATGCTTGATATGTTGAAAGTTTTGTCTGTCCTAATATATTATGCATATTGTAGGTATTCATTGGCCTGATATGCAGTATCTGGACACATTTTACTTTCATATCAAAAAGTGCTTAAAATATTTGTGAAATGTCATCACATTTGTACAAAAGCAAGGTATTTTTTTGTATTGTCTAAATATTACTTTGTGCATTATATCATTGTAAAAGTTGGAATAATAGGATTACACCAAACAATTTGTTGCAAGGTATTTCTTTGATGCTTTGATGATCAGCTGTTGACAGAATATTTTGTAGGTGTACATGAATGTTCTCTTCTTTGGTAAACTCTTGAACAAGTCAGTTTATCATTGGTTTAAATATTATATTGCTAAGAATGTAGTGATCTTTATTTCCCATTTGTTACCTTGGTGTAACATTTCAGGTATGCGAGTCTCTACTTCTGTTGCTGTATTGAAAAAGCAGACAATGAACTCCTAACACTAGAAATAATCCACAGATATGTCGAGTTACTCGATAAGTACTTTGGAAATGTGAGTGATTATTGGGGGGCAGGCAACAGCTTGGTGTTTCTTGCTTTGTGTATTCTTTTAGTGTTAACCCATCACTTCCTGTGATCCCCAGCCACTGCTTGAAAGCTGACTAATGAGCAGGGATGGTGGATATTCAAAATTTGCCGGACGAGGCATATTTTAGCAGAAAATGAAAATTGCCATCCCCCAAGGTCTGACCATTTACTAGCCTGTTGATTCTGTTAACAGAAACTCCGATTTGAGGTTGAGTCTGTACTAATATTAATTTTTTTTGAAGAACAAAGGCTTTTTAAAAATCTTGGTTTCTATGGTAACTACTGGCCACTAGCCAGTGCTACATTAACTAAGATTAGCTAATAAAATAACACCTGTTTGCCTGAGGAACTTTTATTTACACAAAAACATCTCAAAGAAAACTTGCTAGATTGATAGCAGCATGAAATTACTTTATGACCTTATGATGTCTGGATACTTTTGGAGGCAAAAAGCCACCCATTTTCTTTTATTTATCAAGTTTGAAGCTTCTGATGACAGAATTTCAAATTCTGCTGACATTATTTGACATTTTCTCAACAGAAAACTCCAAGTTTGATTATTAATACAATTAATTGATAATATACAGGTTAGAGTTTCTGTCAACAGAATGTCAAAACTTGTCATGTTTGGGTGTCTGGACAAACATGTTATTTAATGGATTGTTCGAGACATTAACAGCATATACTTTAAAAATTGGGGAGGGTGAATTAGAAATTAAAATCAGGGGAGTTTTGTTACAAATATCACTGCTAACACATGAAGCTTTACTTTGGCTGTGGCAGGGTTATCTTTTCATATATAGATGTATATACATGTGTATAGCATATGTTTCTGAAATATGGCCCAGATGTTCAGCCATTAGTTTTGTTGTTATCCCGATTTTTCAAAACAAGATAAATAAGAGTACTATGTTAAAGATTTTTGGTTTGAGGCATATTATTAAAACCTTTTTTTACACCTGGGCAAGAAAAGGAAATCTATGGTAGTGGGAAGTTTTTATTATCCAAACTTTTAACACCTTGTTGTGATATGTTCAGCTTTTAATTTGGTCGAATTAATACTTAAATTTATCCATTGTTTTGATATTGGTTCATGCATTATAAATATCTTAATTTTTGATAAGTTTTGCATAAAAGTTTTGATAAAATGTGGGTTTGGGTAATGAAAGTTCCACTTTTGCTTACTTATCTCTTCATACATGAATTTTGATTGTCATTGTTTCTAGTTATTCATTTTAACAACTTTATTTTAAATTTAATTTTGTGTTATTTCAGAATGGTAGCCTTAAAAACCCAGATAGTCAGCTGTGCTTGGAATTTTTCTGTTCATGTTCTTTTAACCTTAAAACACACACAAAATGATTTGTAAGCAAAATGTATTTTTGTACATACATTTGCATGCTTTTGTGTACATTATACAATTTCGAACATGTGGTTTTGGTGATCAAAATTCTGGAAGTTAATTTTAATTTTTGTGTGGTAAATACTTGCATAACTGGCAGGATTTTCTATTTTTCTGTGTTTTGGTTGAATTTGTTGCAGTTTTGTAAATGAGGTCACTGTTTTTGATATAAGATCATAAAACATTCACAACACAGAAAACCTTCACCAAGGCATGAGTCTATCTTCACAAAGGTTCTCAATTTTCTTTTTTTAAAGAAAAAAAGGGGGGATGAAGGTGGGCTTCGTCATATTGTGAAATTGCTTCGACCTTTGACTTTTAGCTGTAAAATTGAAACTTGGCAGGGCCATTGTTTGGGAGCTGTAAGTATGCAACCTCATTATTTTATCAGATTTGACCTTTGATCTTGTTAGAGTAACCTTGACCTTTAAAATCTTGTCAGGGCTATATCTGAGAAACTGTAAGGTGTAGGAAAGTATTACATGATAGGTATATTTGTTCAGTATACTGGTATGACCTTTGACCTGGCCTCTGCCAGAATGTTTTCTACTTGACCTAATTGTGCTAACTCCACATACAGCTATACTTCAGCTAATAAATAGATCAACTAATAAATTGTGCAGCTTCGTAATTTTTAGTTTACAAATTAATGCTGCCATCTTGTTATTAAATTGCCTTGGTTTGATATATTGTCTTTACATCTGTTTTCTCGTTCTGTAGCGTTATTTCTCCTGCAGCTTTACATTACTCATACTGTCCGTTCTGAAAGACTTCATATCTTTTTATTTTTTTACCTCCACAATTTGCTGATGGTGTCCAACACTAATTTCCCAGGCTGTGGTTTATCGGCATCTCTGATGCTATTTTCTTAATTTCACCTTAAGTTTCCATCACAACGAAATAAACTGGGAATACTAGTTTACCCGATTCAGATCACTACCACCATAATTTCAATAATCCTAAAAAATTCTGGTTATCAAAAGTGCTACATACCAGTGAACTAATAATACATATACTCCACCCTGGCCCATTACATGGTGAAGGTTAATTGTGTTCAAATATCTATTGACAAAGTAGAGTAACTGTTATGCTGTTATTACAATGAAATTTATAATGTACACTTTATTTTTCATGTGGTGTGGCATTTTTTTTTATTAACTCACACTGTTGCATATTTGTATGTGCAGATCATGTTTGTAAGGTGCAGTTTGTACAATTTAAACTTATGCCGGTAAATCCATATTTTTGAAAACTGATTAACTTTTCCTCTTTTTAGTTGTGATATAATTGCACCTTTATCATAACATTAGTTTTAGCTATATATATATATATATATTCACATCTATATTTAACACAGTTATTTTATTTTCAGTATTTTTATTTCTGAACAAAGTGTAACATTTTTTCAAGGCTTACTCTGTTTTAATGTTTTATTGTCAGGTTCAATAACATCTGAAGGGGACTCTTGATTTTTTGAATACGTGTGTAAACAGGTACTAATATAATGATCGATCAAAAAAAAATTTTCATAAAAAGTTTTAAAATTCACTTCAGTTTATAGATTCACTGTGTCTTCTTGAAAGAATAATTATTTTTAGCAATTTAAAGGTTGAAAAGCAATTTGTTCAACTTTCAAGATTCTCCTATGAACTAATCTTCTATATAGCAGATTCTTTGTCAAACATTGACAATTATTCAGAAGTTGGTTTTCAGTTGACTGAAACCAAAGTTTGGCTGTGCAAGTATCAGCATCTCTTGATGTGCAAATGGATTTCCAGTGTCCCATTGATACAAGTCTGTGTATCATCAGGACAGTAACCTGTTATCTGAAACACTGCATTAAAATTCTTTGTCTATAGTCCCTCCAAACAAAACACTTGCACTACTTCTATGAATAGATGTTCAATGGAAAGTTGACAATGACAGAGTCTTCCGTGTACTACTGCTGTTATATATGTATGTCTGCATCTTCTCGGTGGTTTTCACTTATGCTTGCTAACATTAATGCTATGTGTGGGGTATATTGTGTACAAAATAATAAACCATTGTAGTGTTTGTTTTTATATACATGATTTGTGATAGTAGTTTTTCTTTCGCTCCAAAGTGTTACAGTGTTTCAAAGGGAACTTGCAACAGCCAAGTTGTGAATGCAATTATTTTCACTTCAGATGTGAAATATTTGCATGAAAAACCTGAGAGTTATTATGTTTTGTTTGGCTATTATCTGTATGAAAAACTATATTGCAGATCACAACTGTAGATCTTGTATATGGAAACATACACTAAGGCCTTTACACACAAAATCAGCAAGTTCTGGTGATTGTATATGCGGGATGGCATCCAGTGGATACAATGGATTTCGCTTTGTTACGCCACCGCTGCAAAGAGATTTCACCTTTACCACTCTAACAAAAAAAATATTTTGCTAGATTTTTCAAATTTGCAGGATATATTCATAACCATAAAATCTTGCCTGGGAATATTTTTGGCCTCATTTTGAAAAACGCGATTGCCACCACAGGAGTTTTTTTCAACTTTCAGCAAAGAGTTTTGTTGGCCCTAGAGCAAAGGGTATTATATGTACATGTGTAGAGATATCAAATTTGCAGGATATTTTCATCATTGCAAAATCTTGACTGGGAATATTTTTGGCCTCGTTTTGAAAGACAAGATGGCCACCACAGCTGCTTCTTTGTCAGTCATGAAAAGTGCTTGTATCTCCCTTATTATTGGCCCGTGAGGTTTGGTACGTGAAGCCTACCTATAGGAAATCATGGACTGGGAATCTGCTGATGTGGTCAGATTTGACCTTGGGCCCCTCCTTCAAGGTCAAATGAGGATAGCTAAATTTAAAAGTGCTTACAACTCGCTTATTATTGGTCCTAGAATTTTGCAATGTGAAACCAACCTGTTGGAAATCATGGGCTAGGAATCTTTTGATGTGGCAGATTTGACTTTGGGCATCTCCTTCAAGGTCAAATGAGGATAGAGAAACTTAAAAGTGCTTATAACTCACTTATTATTAGTCCTAGAGGTTTGCAATGTGAAACCAACCTGTAGGAAATCATGGGCTAGGAATCTTCTGATGTGGTCAGATTTGACCTTCGGCCCCTCCTTCAAGGTCAAACAAGGAAAGCCATATTTAAAAGTGCTTATAATTCGCTTATTATTGATCCTAGAGATTTGCAATGTGAAGTCAACCTATAGGTAATCATGGGCTGGGAATCCTCTGTTGTGGGCAGATTTGACCTTGTACCCCTCCTTTTATGTCAAACGAGGGTAGCCAAACTTCAAAGTGCTTACAATTTGCTTATTATTGAAAAATGCTGTTTATCTTCAAAACCATGTTAGTTGTCCTTTTACGGTGAATACATCTTGCATCTGGCCACAGATACGTCCTTGGTCTAGTTTTAACTGGATCTGTATTATACTTATACTGAGAAGACCTACTGCTCTGAGAAAATCTTAAAAATAAAGATAGTTTCAGATTCTACACAGGTTGTCACAGTACATATCATATTGCTGTTTCAACAAAGTAATTATGAAACATATCCATTCAAATTACAGAAAATGAATAACTAATTACATGAATAACAATTAGTTACACCAATAAAAGTCTAAAAACATTACACATTGATGGCTAATTTATTGCTGGATAGATTTCTAAACAGAAACACACAGTAATATGATTCCCACAGTATTGTGACTCGTGTATTGTCTATGGTGCATTTGGACAAGATCTTTTCATTCAGAACTTTGGATGGTAGAGCATAATTGTATATTTAGGGCGTATCGCCTTGCAAGGTTTCTGCAATAGTATAGAGGCGGAGCTTTAACTCTCAAGTTCCACCTCTGTAATTCTACACCAGAACATGTGTTTGTTTATCCAGATATGACCAAGATATAGTCACCACAATTCTGCTTATTATTATATCCCCAAACGAAAGTCGGGGATATATTGCTTTCATGTCCACCGTGCGCCTCCATTGCACATTTTGAATGTGTGCGCGATAACTCCAAAATGCTTTCATGGATTTCATTCATTCTTAGCACACATAAGTATTTGGATGTGGAGAGGAACACTATTTTAAGGTGACCTTAAACTCCCAGTAATAAAAAAGTTATGACCACCTTAAAGTCAGAAATGTACTTTGGCCTCTAAATGCTCTCTAGGTCAAAAACTATGGAGCTCATCTGGTTAAAATTTTATCTGAAAACACATTAATATATTCTTGCTACATAAAATTATACAAAAAATCAAGACTTTATTTTGAGGATAAAATTATTTGTGAGGTCCATAAAGATAGTGATACTTCATCTCGATACTAATATATTAAAGGCATACAGTCCCTACAAAACTTTTTTGCTACTCTTTAAGAATGTACAGTAAATCATTTAAATGCTTTGAGAAACAATCAATCTTATTATTACAGAAAGATTGACCAAAGTAAAAAATAAACTGATTTATAATAATTGTGAATCACACAAAATCGGTACTACAAGGTATACCCAATGAATGCCTGTCTCATGAGAGATGGCCTGTGTGGGGATATATTGGTGCGGAATCTTTGCAATCTAGTTTCAGAGTAATCCTACTTCTAATATGTTCCCACAAGACTTGACAAGTATTCTAGTAGATGAGACACGTGATATCCCAATATATCAACAAGAATACAATTGTACCTCTGTCATCCAACCATGCTATCCAGTGTTTGACAATGGAAGGTTGGATAATAGAAGTTCTACTGTGTTTAGATATCAGAAGGTGGCATGGTATCAGATTATCGGTGCCGCGCTCTGTATCGCTCATGGTCTTGAAAGTGCCCATCCACAATCTCATGTTGTCGCCCATAAATTGCTAATATGTCGTTTCGATGTGAACTTTCTTCATAAAAACCCAATAATCGGTCAAATAAATTAATTTGATCAATTTATATCCATTTTCAACAATATTTTCCTTATTTTAGAAATTATGTCACCTTTTATTGTGCCAAGATTTGTATACCAACCGCATATTTTACTTCCAGTCGTTATGTGCTAAAACGCGGTTTCCCCAAATTTAGGTTATTTTTTCAAAACACCCGGCTGGTTTTCATCGCTGTAAACGCCCATCCCCAACTTTTGCAAATATTTGATCACTATGCCCATGGGCGTTACAGAGCGCGGCTATGGTATATTATCTGATTATAACACTATGGACTTGCGGGATTTTTTTTCTTTTACTCAGTGTGTACAGGCAGATGACTTTTATTTTAGTTCAGAGATCCCGACTGGCAGAATGGTTTCTTTATAAGACTTTTCTTGTCAAAGTAATGATTAGCAAAAGAATCGCTTTGTGACTTTCTAGATATGCCAGCCTGTATTTCTGCTGTTGTATTGAAGCAGATGACAATGAACTCCTAACCTTAGAGATTATCCACAGATATGTGGAACTGCTTGATAAGTACTTTGGAAGTGTAAGTTACCTTAAAACAGTATATATTTAAAGAAGTGATTTGCTAAAGTCCCATTATTATATCCCCAGACGAAAGTCGGGGATATATTGGATTCAGGTCCGTCGCGCCGCCGCCGCCACCGCCGCCGCCGTAGAAATTTCCTTGTGGACGCGATAACTCAAAAACAAATTAATATTTTTTTTTCAAACTTGGTACACATGTTAAGGGTGCCCAAAGGAAGATCCCTATTTTAAGGTGACCTTAAACTCCCAGTAAAAAAGAACTTATGGCCACCTTAAGGTCAGAAATTGCACTTTTGGCCACTTAGAGCCCTGTAGGTCACAAACTATGATGCTCAGCTGGCTGAAATTTTACCTGACAACACATTAATATGTTCTTAGTACATGTGCCGAAAATCATGACTTTAAGTTGAGGAGAAAATTGTGTTTGAGGCCCATAAATACCCCCACTTAGGGATTTTTTGCTATACTTTTCACATATTTTGCCCTATAATTTGGAAGTGATAATTCTGATGAGTCTCAAACTGCGCTAGGTATAACTTTGATATGTAATCCTTGTCTGTAGAAAATTTTAGGGCTGTAGGTTTACCCAAAGGGGTCAACTTAAGGTCTCAAAAGTGCCCACAGAGACCCAATTTATGCACTTTTTGCCACTTTCAAGCACTGTAGCTTTCAAACTATGTCTCTCATCTAAGTTAAATATCATCTGGGAATATATCTATGTGTTTTCTTATATGTGCCCCAACATTTAGGCCTTTAATAGACAGTTAACCTGTGTATCAGGACCATAAACACCCACCCGAGTGACCCTTATAAGACATTTTTCACATCTTTTTCCCTGTAACTTGGAAATGGTAAGTCTGAGAAGTTTCAAACTGTATTAGATATATATTCTGTGTGTAATCTTAGTATGTAACAGATTTTAAGTCTGAAGCTTTAATTTTGAAGGTCAAATTGAGGTCTCTCAAAGGCTCCCAAAGACCCAATATTTGGACTTTTTGCTACTTTTAAGCCCTGTGACTGTCAAACTATGTGACTGATAGAGCTCAAATCCTATCTGAGAAGATATTAGTATGTTATTTTTATATGTGCCAAAAATTAAGGCTTTAAGAAGACATTTAACCTGTGTATGAGGACCATAAATCCCCACCCGAGTGACCATTTTTAGACATTTTTCACATATTTTTCCCTGTAACTTGGAAATGGTAAGTCTAAGAAGTTTCAAACTGTATTAGATGCATATTCTATGTGTAATCTTAGTATGTGACAAATTTTAAGTCTGAAGCTTTAATTTGAAGGCCACATTTAGGTCTCTAGAAGGCCCCATAAAGACCCAGTAGTTGGACTTTTTGCCAATTTTAAGGCCTGTGACTGTTAAACTATGTGACTGATAGAGCTGAAATCTCATCTGGGAATACATTATTATGTTCTGTTTACATGTGCCAAAAATCAAGGCTTCAAGTAGACATTTAACCTGTGTATGAGGACCTTAAACACCCACCTGAGTGACCCTTTTAAGACATTTTTCACATATTTTGCTCTGTAACTTGGAAATGGTAAGTCTGAGAAGTTTCAAACTTTATTAGATACATATTCTATGTGTAATCTTAGTATGTAACAAATTTTAAGTCTGAAGCTTTAATTTGAAAGCCACATCGAGATCTCTAAAAGGCCCACAATGACCCAATATTTGAACTTTTTACCACCTTTAAGCCCTGTAACTGTTAAACTATGTGATTGATGGAGCTGAAATCCCATCTGGGAATGCATTATTATGTCCTTTTTACATATGCCGAAAATCAAGGTTTTTAGTAGACATTTAACCTGTGTATGAGGGCCATAGACACTCGCCCAAGTGCCTTTTTTGACATTTTTTCCGTATCTTGCCGTTATTTGGAAATGCTTAGTGTGACAAGTCTTAAACTGTATTATATATAATTTTTGTTTGTTATGTATGTCCCCCAAAAAGTTTCAGATCTGTAGTTTAATTGCTAAGGTCTCTTTAACAATTGTAAAATGCCCACAGAAACCCAATTTATGGATATTATGCCACTTTAAAGCCCAGTAACTGTCAAACTATGTGGGTTATAGAGCTGAAATCTTTGAATTTTTAAAAGGAAATGCCTGTCTATTTAAATTTTGAATATTAATAATGTTATGGCTATCTTAGTCTTTTAAGAACTTATTTTTGTGTGTTATACCTCTGCTTGCTGAGTTTTTCACTTTTTAAAATGAAACTGGTTAAACATATTCAAGTAGGCAAAATGGACACTTTAAGTGAGCTTTAAGTCCCAATATTAATGAAATTATATCCTTATGTAGTAAAACTAGGGGATTTTTAACCCTCAACTAGCCCAGTTTTATTCAACTTGCCTCAGTTAATTTTGGCACAGCTCCTACAGTTATGAACTCATTTCAGTTGATAATCACATACTTAAAATTCTCAATTCTTTTTGTATTTGAGTACCCCTTTTATATAGATTGTTTGTTTACCATTTATGCTCAACCCACATCCCCCACCCGGATTCCCCCCACCCACCTCTGGGACCTCCAGCTATATTGAGTGACACTAAATAAACAAAGGTATTTAATGATATCAGATGAGAAACAAAGAACTCAATGGGGTTGCAGATCTTGTGTAATAGTGAGAGAGGTGTGGAGAAGGGGAGAGGGGTGGGGGTGGGGGTGGGAGGTGGTGGGCTTCATTACATATAACACAAAGGGGAGTCAGAACTGAGATTGTGTCACATATTTAGGTTGCATATATATGGACCACATATATAGGTATAGAGGAAATGAATAACTGAAAACAATTTGCAAATTCTAAAAATAATATAATAAAATAATAATATAAATAATTTTTTTTTAAATAATATTTTATTTGTGAACAAATATAGAAACAGATATGCGCTTTTGGGATTATGAATTTTAGAATGGACATTGAATCATCAATCATTTAAATACTTTGAAGGAAGATTGAAAAAATATGATGAGTTGAGTTAAAAATAATATTTTATTTGTCAACAAATATAGAAACAGATATGCACTTTTGGGATTATTATTTTAGAATGGACATTCAATCATCAATCATTTAAATACTTTGAAAATAGGTTTAGAGTTATCATTGCAGGAAGATTGAAAATATAATTTGAGTTATGTATTCGGCGTCTGGGGATACACCATCTTCCTTGGGGAGATATAAACAGAGTAGATTGATGTGCTGAAGTTCATATAATAATGGGTAATTATGTTTTAAAAAATTCCCCATCAAAACCTGTGGCGTGAGTGATGACCTGTCTGGGGATATGTTGGCGCCGAGTTGGCCCAATCTAGTTATCCTCTGTTGAATATTCCTTTTTATTGTTGTACATTTATTATCAATAAAGATGTTGTGTTATAAAATGATAAATTACCTGGTTTAAATTTCCCTTGAATGATTGAAACAAAAGACCAGCAGTCCGAAAACTGTCTAAAGTAAAGTTATATCTTTTCTTCTCTATATTATTTCAAAAGATATCCCAGATATGTTACCAAGTCATTCGGTCACTGACTGCTTGTTTTGTGGTACCTGAATCCAGTTACTCATAAATGACCAAAATAAATGATTTCCAAATATCGTTGAAAACCCTTTTTAAAGTCCCCTGAATACTTCATTTAGTCCTTTATCAAAGTGGCAATAAATGAATAGTAAGTAGTATGATCAATGGCTTTATTGTAACATTTTGTGTTATAATTGTGATATGATATTTTGAAAATATGCTGCTATGTAAGATTGTAAATATATGACTATTGTTTTATCACAAAGTCTCTGCTCCCTTTTACAAATTGTAGATCCACCCTGCAATTTTTATACCCAAAAATTGAGATAATAGGTAACTATATAAATTTTGTGAAGATTATTCTTGATACAATTATAGCATTATTGAGTAATTATTCCCACTCTCTCTAAATTAAAAATATTACAGACTATAATATTTGAAAGTCTGTGTTGTAAAAATGTAATGTAATGTAAAGTTGATTAATATTATATTCAACAAGTTCAGAGATCTTGGGAGGAACATCATTTTACAAACAGTTCTTAAATACTAACTACAGTCACTTTTATAATTATTTGAAAAGAAAATGGTTTAATTAAAAAGCCTTCTGCTATACAAGACTGTTGATACACTTAATTCCTAGATAAATGTAGCATGTGTAGGCTGTGTATTTTGTATGCACATGTATTTGTATATATTTTGTGTGATGTTTTATTTAAATATTCAGGCTTGGTTTCTTTCTGTTCATCTTTAATGAAGTAATTTAAGCTCTATGTAATTCTGACTTTGTGACACTCCATACACCTACTTGTCCTGCGAATTGCTGTTTATTTTGGGTTCAGTTGTTCATTGTTTTTTTTTTTTAATTTTTCACTGTTGCATGTTGAAAATTTATTCCTGAAATCAGTAAATAAATCTGTTTTTGACAGTTACAGTTTACTTGTACTGTTGGATATTTTATTTAATGTCAATATCACTATCAAACTTCAATTTGGCTTTTCATATTTTCCAATATAGAAATATTGGATGTTGTCATGAAATTTGTCGCTCCCTTAATTTACAAAAAATCTTTTTCTATTTTGTGTAATATATTTAAAATTCATCCTAACTTTCATTTTAAGTATTGCATAGATTCCAATTCTGTGTTGATCTTATCTAATGTCTTCTTAGTAGTATATTCCACAAGGTTGAGAAAATTGGTCATTAAGTTCCTGGAAATGATATTCAAATACTCACTTTTAATATTAGTATTTATTCAGGGCCTGCATTCACGAAAGGTCTTAGGCTTAAATCCAGTCTTAAAGTTAAGACTTTTGTCTCAGCTAAGTTTTGTCTTAAAACCATATTCACAAAGGGTGACTTAGCTAAGTCCAAGATTATCAAATAACCACTGTGTTTTTCTGTGGCGTGTGACCTTTCTTTTCTATTCTAACTATACTATTGGTGACATATATCCTTCATTTAATGCATTTTATCTAAGGAAAAGTGTTTTTTTGAAATGGAAAACCTTGTCACCACATATAAACTTCCAAAGACTGCTTTAGTGAGATGTTCTGTATAATTATACTTTATTTACAGCCATTTCAAATTTTGAAGTGGAGAAAAGTTTATGGCGGCCTTATTTAAGTCCTCTTAACAAAATTTAAGCCCACTGCTAACCAGTCTTAAAGTTGAGCCCTTGGCTAAGCCTAAGACCAGTCTTAAATTCTTTGTGAATACCACTAAGCTTAAGACAAAAGTTTTTGGGTTTTGGGCAGAAACTTGAGACAAAAGTCTCAACTTTAAGCCTAAGCCCTGGCTAAGACCTTTCGTGAATACGGGCCCAGAAACATAACTGATTAGTATTAAAAAGTCTGGTACTAGCACCACTGGCTGGGTATAGTTGTTCATGTGTTGACCTTCCTCCTTTAAAGTTACAGAGTTTAATTTTGGACTGGCATGAATTTAGGCAGTTTACACAGTGCTTGTCCATGTCCAGTGTTAGTAATATAGTGCCGAAAATGTACTGACTGGTATTCCTAGTATTAAAAAATCTGGTTTTAGCATTACTGGCTAGGTATAGTTTATAAACTTAATATTGTGTTGAACACAACCTAAATGAAATCTATTTTAAGGGGTTTTTTACCCAAAATGTTGAAGCAGTATTTTTGAGACGCTTTATTTCTTTAGTCATTTCTGTGTGAGACCAAATAAAATATCTTTTCGTACAATTTACATTTATTTTAATGACAACATATCAAGGAAAATGCAATGTCTTCAGTCACTTCTGTTCTTTAGATGGAATTAATGCATTAATCCTCATAATTCTGAAAGATAATAAAAATAAACCAAAGTTACTTACAATATGTTTCAATAGTGAAAATATGTTCAACTGACATGTAAATATTTCATTAATTTTTACTAAACAGTGTATTTGTTGACTCACAATCTATTGAGTGAAGTTTTAACAATTAACAAAATTCAAATGAGACAAAAGGTTGCCAAATAGTGTAGTGGGTAAAGCACCTGCCTCCCACCACTGAGCTCAGCAGTTCAAACCCTAGACCTGACCCTATATGAGAAAGTCTGTAATTGTTTACCTGAATGCCGGGGCAGTTAACAGTGTGGAATCTTGACCAACTAGTATGTACTGGTTCCCTCTGCCCTTAAAACTACCCGTTGTGGTAAACTTACACAATGTATTGAAAGCGACGTTAAACCCACGTAAATCAAATATTTAGTATCAGTTGTAAAATCTTCCAACAATTTACTATCTTATCCAGGTCAGTTTTTATCACTGGCCAAATTGTATGCTATAAATAATTTATTAAGTATTTCTTGAATAATCCTGTAAGTGTAACTCCTCAATTTACAAACAAACTAGAAAATATGTACATCAAATATGTAATCACCAAATCAGTTAGAAAATTTCTAAATGCACATAATACTTTAACAGTTCAGTTTATTTACAGATTTTGCATATTTTACAGTACTCTATACAAGTAGAAATTGAACTAATTTAGTAGAAATGGAACCAGGTTTAAGGTCCAAACATAAAAAAAATAGGATGTAATTTTTGTTGGTGAAACTTGTGTCAGCAAGAAGATTCAAAACTTGTGGGTATTATGGGGCAGTAGTTTCTTCAGATTGTGTGCACAGATAATGTTCTTAACCAAAATATATCAAACTTTTGCAATTAGAGAAAAATTCTTACCTCTTTTAAATCACATGTCAGAGATAGTTGTTTCTGTCCTTGCCCGAGTCATGGTATCTGTTATAACCATAACCAAAGTAATTTCCAGTGCCTGGAACACCATAAAACTTTGCTGTTCCAGTACCTGCTCCTACTCCCTCTGCATATTGATTGACTCCATGCTGACGGCCAGCATTATTGTATGCAGCCTCGATTCCATTATAAACTCTCTGGAAGCCATTCCTGTAACCATAGTTACTCGAATGAGGATACGGTCCAGAGGCAGCAATGACAGAGATCAGTGCCAACGCAACTATTACCAAAGTATTCATGTTTGCAGTACTGTACTGAGATATCAGTGATTATTGTCTTCTCAGCTTCTCTTCAGTCTGATACAACATCTTGCTGAGTTTCAGGATCCTTTTATACACCGATTTAGTCACCATGTTGCCTTTGCCAACTGTGGCATTATTATTTTTACATATGAAAATATGTAAGAAAAAAAATCAATCAAAGTTATGCAGTGTATTATTCATTTGACCATCGTTGGATAGGTTCCACTTGTGTGAGACAAAACATGACAGGATGTGGGTCACTTGGTTAATTGTATAGAGTAATACCAGACATATTACACAGTGTGAAGCCTTATTGTCTCTAAATATTTGGCACCAGTTTATGTCTATACAAATGACAGTAAAGTCAGTAAAATGTGCAGTAAATGTTACTGTAATTTATTTTTCAGTCTATGTTGTAAATGTAATTGTTTCAAGCTTAAAGCATTAAGTTCTCTAACATTTTTCACTCAAATTCTAATTCTTACATCAAAAAATACTTTATTCTGACAAGTTTCTTGGAAAACATTTTAAGAATCACGAAAAATTCCTGGAGATTATTATTATTATTATTTTTGACTTGTCATGAAAATTCAGTTTCTAAGTAGTTTTCACACAAACCATACCTTATTTACCAATTTAAACTCTCCATATACTTCTTGCTAAACAGCTCCTGAATTCAAGTTGTCATTGTCTACAAAATTCTATCAATTTTTCAGAAATGAAAGAATTTTGTTACTCTCAGAATCGTTTTTGAAAAATGGCTGCTTTCTTGGAAATATTTATTTAAAGGGTATTGCTTAGAATATAAGCCTATACACATTAACATTAAGTAAAATTCAATACAGTTTTGAAACTTAGATAAGATAATTGGTCCCAAAGTTTGTCACAAAAATAACACTGATTTTTATCAATGTGAAGCAATTGGGTTCAGGGGCAGATCCAGCTTTTAAGTAAGGTGGGGGTTCACGTCAGACATACTTTAACTAGGGGGGTCAGGGGCATGCCCCTCTGGGAAAAAAATTAATTTTTGGTAAAAATATAGTGCATTTCCTGTAAATTTAACACCACTCTCAAGAAATAATTTTGTACTTTGGGTTGAACCCCTTTACATTATTTTTCAAGGGGGGGGGGATCCACTAGGATCCGCTAGTGGGGTTCCTTTGGCAGCAAAGTTCCTATAGAGTAGTGAATTTTACAAGTATTCTGGTAGTGAATTTCTAAACTAATCCTTGCCAGACTCTATAACTTGCCCGCCTCTGTAACCTGAACCTTAACTCACTTGGTGTAAAATTTGTCTGTTCTGACATTCACAATGTACCTTCTTCTTTGAGTAATAAGTAATATTATGATTAAGGATGACATTTTAGTGCTACTTGCAAAATAAATTTATGTTATATTGAAAGAAATATTTTAACCTACAGGTGTTTGAGATTAGAAAAAGAACAACAAAGAAATATTTTTATTTTAAAAACAGTACTTAATGTCAACATGAGATTCTATGTGGCATTCAGATAATGCTATGACACATGTGATTTAACAACTGTTTCTGTGTGTATTTGTGTTTTGTGTGATTAACAGTAAGGTGAAAAGAAAAAGCAATGAGACTGGAAATGTACCTGATTGTAACAACTGAGGTTTTTAAATTCAAACTATTAAGATCTCAGTTAAAACAAAAATTGACTGAATAGTGAATGATATCTGATATACATCTGTTTCTGTTGTTGATTTATATTGATTTAATAAAATAATTTTGCTCAAAAATAATTACCTTCATGTTCATTCAGAGCACTTAAAGCGGTCTTTAATGTAGTTTAAGCAGTTATCAAAGTACTTGTATTTTGCCGATTACCATAATACTCTCCACTTCTTGTTTGAGGACCTATAGATTGTAATAGATTTTAGAATTAAAGATACACTAACTAAACTTTTAGAATAGAAACAAAATATAAAGTGTAAAGTTTATATTATTAAAGTGAAAAGTAATATAGTTATTTGAAAGCATTTGAACAGATAGAGAATCATTTACAGCCTGTCATAACATAACTTGTATAACGTGTTATCAAACACTATACAAATACTTAAGATTGAGATAAAATATAATTTTATATTTAGAACTATTTGTGTCTTTTTTCTTACTTTCAGGTTTGTGAGTTAGATATCATCTTCAACTTTGAAAAAGCCTATTTCATGTTAGACGAATTGCTCCTTGGGGGAGAAGTGCAGGAAACGAGCAAGAAAAATGTACTCAAAGCCATAGCTGCACAGGATCTCTTACAAGAGGTGGGATTTACCATGGTTATATTAATTGCAGAGGGTTTTCTCATGTGGTTATATTGTCACTTAAATGGCTGTTAATTTTCTCTGTGTCTTTTGACTATGTCTGAAGTTTTTCCTCCCCAAATTAGTTGATTTCTGTACTGTTGTTGATTTTGTTTGTTTTACAAAAGTGTTTGTGCTGTTATGCAAACCTTAGAGCTAGAAAACACAAGTGTTGTGACAGTTTTCTACATGTTGTCCTTGTTTATCCACTGAAAAGTTGGTCATCAACTGGAGAAAATGTAAATGCTGTAACCGTAATTGTTGAAAGTAATTTCCATGTATAGAGAGTAAAAGGATGAGACAAAAATGTTTTTACATTTGGTGCATTGCTTGAATTTTTAAAATACAAGTCTTTCCTTTGACATCTAATGCTTTATGTGAAGTAAGATTCATCAGCTATGCAAATATTTCATGAAATTATATAGTCTAGGGATTGAAATCCAATTTCAGTATCAATATGCAAACTCTAAGCTGACTTTGCATATCGGTGGATTTTGAAATATTTCTTAAACATTATAAAATACATTATTTTACACCTACTGATCCTTCGGTTATCAAAAACTGTTGAGTGATATAATGATATATGATCCCTTTATTAGAATTATACTCCTGAAAAGATTTTTTTCAGATAATAATTGTTTGGTCTTGAAAGAGAATGAAAAGAATTCAGTGACACAAAGCAAAAACATTAACTCTCTTAAAATAGAAATAGACACAAGTGTAGTTTTAGTAAGAATATCTGACTTATGATGTGAACAAATAAAGTGAATAAAGACAATTTTCATTAATGTAGTTGTTAACTGTATACCTGAAAGAGTGGAAAATGCTAAAAATTGAAAAACAGAATACAGATTCATGGTTCATAGTTCTAACCAGGTTATATATATTGGAACCTATGTTACATATGACCAGAACCCTGCTGTCCTGACATGGTCCCATAAGGAGTCATAAAATAGAAGAGGTAGTTTCGTGTAATTCAGTAGGTACAGGCAAGTTTGGCAGAGTGGACACAAGGTCATAAAACTGAATATTTAGAAAACAGCAAATTGGTTAATGGTAACTTCAGCTATATGTAATAGGAAAACTTCCCGAATCACGTATACAAAAAATATGTATCACTAATGAAGATAACAATATTATACGTGTCCACAAATAGTGAGAATCAATGTATCACCATATTCCCTGTTTACAAAGCCCCCGTACAATGTAAATCTCAGATCATGTGAGTATTATACTATTATTGACTTGTTATTATTAGTAGGAGCATTTCTATTGTCCCTGATATTCAGTTTAATTTTCTTTTGTATGATGCACACCAAAGTGTAGACGTGCCTTGGAATCAAAACTGTAATAGGTGTTCCTGTCCACAAATGATGACAATCAATGTATCACCCTATTACAGATTTGATGTACAAATACACAAATAAGAAAATGTTCTTAAATAACTTTTGTGCTAAATTTCTTGTTATTCTCGAGGTCAGCAGTGGCCTAGTGGGTTAGCAGGTTTGGTATTTAATCACAGGCTGTCCCCTCTGTGTGGGTTCGACTCCCACAAGTGACAATGCTGAGGACCTGTCTCAGTATGACCCTAGCTGTTAGACGGGACATAAAACACCAACTTATACTATAACTATGTCTTGCTATTCTCTGTGATTTTCTTTACTGTGACACTTTATCATGTCTTTATCTTTCTTAATACTTTCCTCAAATGTTTCCTATTACTGTAACTTGTCATGCATCTATGGTACTATGGAAACAATTAGTGAGCTACAATATTAACCAATTAATGTCTATGACAGACATTTTTTATTGCCATTGTTGTGTACTTAATATCTATTACTTGTCTTTTTATTGTCTATTTTATTTCAAAAGGAGGTAACAAAATTCTTTTTTCTTCTTTTTTAAAACAATCTCCCCAGTTAAAAATCTAGCCTGTATACAAGCTTTTTCTGTTTAAATTTTTGAGTAACTATAATAGAATTATTTGAGCAGTTATCGGGTTATTGTAAGATTGAGTTTACTGTACATGAAACTGTATCAGTATATATTGGCATGAATCAGTCCGCTTCACCAGCTGCACCACCTATATAAAGTATAACACAGAAAGTAAGTGGAAACACTTAACAATTACACATGTAGTAACCAAATATACGGTTACCAAAGCACTAGCTTGCACCAACTTTGTTTGACCGGTTAACTGTTTTCTTAAATTCTTATGTCACCTGATTTGGGATTTTACTGCAACATTGTGATTATTAGAATTCTTTGACTTGGGAGTTTTAATCTACAAAAGGTATGAATTTAAATCATTTTATATATACATTATGATAAACATATAAACTATGACGTTTATCTGCAGGTTACATAACAATTTATATGAATCTTCTGCCTTTCTGAGCACCTCAAGATCTGCTCTATTGCTTGCAATGTTTGCACGTTTTCTGTATATCTTCCTCAAAATATACAGATAGTAGGACTACATGCTGACTACTGACAGCAGTTTTCTTTCCTGCCAAATTAAGCTAATGATTCAGCCTTTAACTGACAGTGTTTGTTGGATATCCTGAAGTGAGGCCTCCAAGACCTCGTGCTTGGCAAGTTTGACTTTTAATCACTTGGTTGTCATCTCTAAGTTGTAGTGGGTGGACGATTAGACCAACGTTTGATTAATTGTCAGTGTCGTGGTACAATCATGGTCTGTCACTGACAACTTCTAAAAATTGATTAAATCTTGCCCTTCTTTATATAACTCACTTTCCTAAACTTTTCTTTAATAAATCAATAGATTTGTCATGAATTTTGGGTTTGTTTGTAATTACCGCCATATTTACCGGAAGTGGATTCTTTTGGTAGATTTTAAATGTAACACTGTTATTCTTACCGGATTGAAATATACTTCATCCCAGAAAGTGTTTCATGATATATTGACCAACACCGGAGTAAGTCAATTATGGGTCGATTATCGGTGGAAAAAATGGGCGAATAATCTACCATGAAAATCGAGGCGATTCCACTCACTACTAAATATTTCTCCGTCACATATTTTCTAACTTCCTGCAGGTGTAACATAAATGCCTGACAAAATAAAGATTGTAAGGTATTTTGCTGCATACTTACTAGTAAAATTATGCACATTGTAAGAAAACTTAAATAGTAAAATATTTAAGCATGTTTTATTCACTCTTTGTTACATTTATGTGACATACAATATTCAGGATGAAAACTCAGAAAATTTACTAATCTCTTAGTATGCTTTTCATGAGTACACTTCGCTTTAATTTCTGACGATAGGTCATACAAAATTTTTGTACTTAATTCAGTGTTAGTGATCTAAGAGGGTAAATGTATCACAGAAATTATGGTATTAGTCAATAGTTTATGAGATTTAAACAGAAAAGCCTTTGCATACAGTATGGTCCCTTGTGTGGTGATGGAGTTAGGAATTTAATACACATTAATAGAGTTGTATGGATTATCAGAAGAGAAGCTGTTAAGTTGTTAGCTTGTAGTGGTCATATTTAATAAAGTTTACATCTTGTGTAATCTGGGGTATTTCTAACCAATCAAATATTACCTTGTAAATATTGTTATACTATAAATAGTCAATTTATAATTTTCCTCTCTGATTTCATTTCTCACAAGCTTTATAGGTTTTCTGGTGACAATTTTTGTCTGACTTTAAGTTGAAATTTATGTTATCTGAGTATTATGGTCTGGTCACATTTATGTGGAAACCCTAATATTGACACTGCTGCTTTTAAAGAAATTCTGTTCCGCAGACCCCTGTTTAATGGTAACATGTTACTTTTTATTAGACTTGTGTTAAGTTTGTTTTCAGTGTATTTCTACAAATGTAAAATTAGTTTTAAATAGAATTACTCTTTATTTCCCTCTTTTTATTTAGGTTTGGGGTTAAATTTTCAATTTTAAACCATTTAAAATTGCAGAGTCAGCAGTTTTGGTATATAAAACACAACTTTCACAATCTATCTTTTCCAATGCTAAAAAAATTACCAAGTAGATGTGAAATAGTTTCTTTCAGTTATTATATAAAGTCATTTGACTTATTTTAGATTGGCTGTTATTTGAGTCTGTTTACATTGGCCAATATTATTCCAGTGTCATTCAAGATAAAGAGTTTTAAAAACCCTCTCCAGAAATATTAATAATGTACAATGCTTTGCAAAAGTATGAAATCAGTGGGTGTGAAAATATTGGATAGGTTATAAAAAGGCTAGAATTTCTTTTTCAAAATCACAGCCCTGATGTTAAATGGGAAGCTTGGTACTTGGTCCATTTTATTAAAACAAAAGGTTACCAAAACTTCAATAAATGGCGTTTCAGTGTCTCCTGTGTCACTGCAAAAGCCTGCTGACACTGTGTGGTCGTATTACCATGCATTTCACTTCAGTTCACAATCTTGTCCTGTTTGTTCTGTAAATGGACCTTGTATATACATGTACTAGGTAATGCAAGTTTTCTACGATGTCTACATTTTAGCTTAGCATGTGAGATCTCATGAGAGGTTCTTCAAACATTTATGCAAAGTTCTTATGTGTACAAATTACAAAAGTATTTCTGTTCTATGTTGTATGTGTCGTGCCCATATATGAATCCCGACTTATGAAACCTACTGGATACTACTAAAATGCAAAATGTGTTGAGCCACACACAAGCACCAACGAGTTAAATATTTTAAACTTTTATATAGCTTGTTGGACCACCATAGAACACTGTGATCTAGGTATAGGAGTTGATGGGATATAAATTTTAATATGTTTAATTTTCTGGGTTAATATGTTTAATTTTCTGGGTTGACATCAATATTGATTAGATTGGGCAGTTAAGACCTTTACCACTTCTTCAATTATCATAAGTGATCGCGACTTTTATGATAGAATGTACTGTTATTATGATAGTAGGAAAATGTGACTGTCTACTCTTGATAGATGTTTGTACTATCTAGTTTAGTTCTTTGATATATTTCAACTTCTTAATATTTTTTATATTTTTCAGCAATCAGTATCTTGGCAAATGTTAATCACATTTAAATCAAATTATTTAACTACCAACAAATGAAATAACTTTGCTTGAGTAAATGGTGGTGCTAATTCCCCAGTTACGGCTTCATAATCTACATGAATCAAATAGACATTTTTCCTTACCATTTTCTATTTTTCGCTCATTTCATAATTTTTTATTTTAAAAAGTTAGATAAAGGACAATAGTACAGTATTAAATAAGAATTTGCCTTTGTAATACAAAGAGTTATCTAAAATTTGCATAGATCCGATGAATTCCTGATCTTTTCTAAATAGCAATATCATAAACTAGGGCTCTTGATATTTTAGTGACTGTTAATATGTTACATTCTGGGGCAAGTACCCAAATGAACTCAGTCGCCGAACGCTTGTTTTTTGATAAACTGCAGTTATGCAAATTATAGGTATATTCTGATTTAATGTATATCCATATAAAATGTATGATTTACTTTTTACAAAACCTTTATGTTGGATATACAATATTCAAAAAGATTAACAGTACACAAGAATTCTCTCTATGTATTACAATGACTATCACCATTTTCATGGCCGAGCTGTATTTTCAGAAAATTGCGGTATATTTGTTCGTGTGATTTTCCGCACCTATTTCTCTCTTTTTTGCTGTCGTGATTTGTTCCTAATTGTCTCCTGTAAAGGGTTTTGGATGATGGTCACGGACGTGTTGAAAGTGATTTTTCAGTTACAGTAAGTAATGTTGCTTTATTATTCTTTTTCCCTCACTATCTATTCTATTCTTGTATGTATATTACCTCATCCCTTTATAACTGTATCTGATATCAATGGTAAGGCATGGGATGATCATGTAGGTGATATTTCAATATTGATCAATATAGCGTCATAAACTTCCAATGTTAATACAGAATATATGTCAATTTCATTATGTTTTCCAATAATTCACTTGAACATTCAAGCCGTATTTTCCAAATATTGTTTTAATTAACAATGTTTCAGGCAGTCTTGTACATTTCTGATCATTTCAAGTACCGGCAGAGGTGTTGCGAGTAAAGTCAGAATAAACAACAGGTATAACATAATAATGCATTTCACAGTATAAAATGATCAACATTGAAATCGTGTTTCAATCCCAGTTCTAATTGCTGTTACGAATATGCAAATGATTAACACAGAATATCTATTTTCCAAATATATTGGATGACCGTTAATGTTGTCTAGATAATTGCAAGATTTTAAACCCATATCTTAGATCTTTAGTCATATTCTATTAGTAGGAAAATGGCTTGGCATGAACCATGTACTTTTCAAGTTACAGAGTATTATTTGTTTATTATTCACCTTACTCAAGTGTATTGACAGTGTATATGACTAATTACAATTAGATAAATATTAGAACACAAACTGAACATAATACTTCAACATAATACAACATGAATTTTACTTGAACATGAAATAAACAAAAAATTCAACTCACATTAATTTGAAACTAACTGACTTTACAACCTTTAACTTTAATCAGTGATTAGAAGAACGTAAAATATGAATAGGAATTATGAATTCTACATGAATATGTGCCTCCAATGTGACTGTAGATACTAGTCTAGCAATTTAACCAGTTGATATAAGGGTAATCAGTGGTAGGTCAAGCTGTTGTAATGAAGTGAAAAAGGCTATCAAAAGATACAACATGTTTACCCTGAAACAGTAAGACAAAATTCTGTGAGAGTTGAAGTGAGTTAAAAAAATTGACAGTTCTGGTACAGGGTCCATATTTAGAGTGTTATGATCAGAATTAATTGTATGTTTAACAGCAATATTATAAAGTAAGGAATAACAATTTTTAAAGTAGTGGAAGTTTTTTAGACTTTTTAAAGTTAATGGTGAAAATTAGATGCAGTAACTGTGTAGAAAACTGGTAGTGTTAATGTTTTTATCTGTTAATCACCATCAAAATAATATTTTTGGTCGTACAACTCATCTTTACACTTCAAATTATGTTATTCCTCACATTGGTGCTCCTCTTTTAATGGTATCAGTCATAGCAGCTCATACTCCCACTCTGAGTAGAAATTTGGCCAGGTCTAATCATCGATTGGTAACTCTCAAAAGTTGACCAGTGGTATAAGTGGACAAAGTACAACTTGCCACAACAAAGAATTGACACTATAAAAGTGCAGTCAAGATGCCTCAATTAAATATGGTTTATGATTATGTGATGCTTTACAATAACATCAGCCACCCAATTGTCTTTTTCTTCAGCAAAGCTTCTCACTGAGGCTGCATCCTCATATTATCTTAAATTGTTTAAAACTTATAACTTTGACTTGGAAAATTCCAACAGTTTTTTTTTCAATTTTCAGCACACGATTTATCTCATTCTTGACTATCAGTCTACCAGACACAGTCAATATGTGTTAATAATTTATATGTAAGAATGAGCAGATGTAGTTGAGAATATGGGCAGTCCATTCATGTTAAGTATGTTATGGTGGCACTCCATAGAAATAATTAAAGAAAATCATATAATAAGAAACATACTTGAAGTTGAGAAAAAGAGTTTCAACCAATAAGACATATGGTCACAAAATCACAAATAGCAAGTTTAACCATCATATTGCTTTTATGTGTCCATATTATGTAAAAATAAAATGCATTCTTTCAAAGAAATTTCAAGTTAAAACAAACATTTTTATTGCGTTAATACATCCTATCCAATGGACAATTGCTTTACCGGTCGGCGCAACCGGTCCCGCCAAACACCAGAAAAAGACGTCCTGTATATAATACCGGCAGGACCGGTCAGTAGTGTGCATTCGCTAGGTGGCGCATCATACTTGCTTCCTGTCCAGACAGAGTGACGTCAGTTCATCTTTTTCGTTTGGCGCGTGTAGTGTGCAGACGTGTTTTGAAGTTTGAAGGAAACGCGGTTTATTCTACGAATTTAAAGCTTATTTTCATCTGAAAAAATATATATTGTGTTTCATACATATCAGGGCCTCTCCAGGACTTAAACGAGGCATTATCCAGTTTTTTATTAGCCAGTTTGAAGAATTTCTGTGTTCTTGTCGTCGAGACGAGTCGTGGGTGAGAGCTCGTGTGTCGTCCCTGCAGCATTCCTTCTGTTGTTTAGAAGCGTGTAGTTTCCACGATTCACCCTCCTTTTATTTCTACCTGGTCGAGTAACACTGAGTGTATGTCGACGAGAAGATATTAGAAGGAAAGAAGAATGCATCATCTGACGTCATCACTTCCAGCTTATGCTTGTCACGTGACACAGACCTGGTCATGTGATACGCATTCATCAATGGAGGTCACGTGATACGCATTTAACAATGGAGGAATCGTGTTTTCAACAGAAGTTTTAGAAGAAAAGACGAGTACTTATCACTCTACAACCACTTTTTAACTGGCAAGAAGAAATCCAGCAACTCGTCTGCTGACCCGAAGAAGTTAGATGTCAAATAGTCTTTGAATTCTGTAAATTTTGCCGGTGCCGGTCATGTGACTTCACAGATCTCAACACAACTACCGGCAAGCAAATCCCCAAGCGTGACTGGTTCAGCTGACAAGAAGTGATGAGTTTTACCGGTACCAGTTCTGGTCAGACTACCGGTGGGGAGCACTAGTGATGGGTTTTACCGGTTCCAGTCTGTACAGACTACCGGTGGGTCATGTTCCTGTGAAGAAACCCCTTCAGTGGTTACCAGTGATCAGCCCTGTTGATCCTGGAACCTCCACCAGAGGCCTTTCCACTGGTGGGACTGTTGGGGTACCTGTTCCAGTCATGTTCCTGTGAAGCTGTCAAGAAACCCCCCTTCAGTGGTTCCAGTGATCAGCCCTGTGTTGATACTGGAACCTTCACCAGAGGCCTTTCCACTGGTGGGACTGTTGGGGGTACCGGTTCCGGTCTGTACAGACTACCGGTGGGTGCTGTTCCTGTGAAGAAACCCCTTCAGTGGTTGCCAGTGATCACCCCTTTTTGATCCTGGAACCTCCACCAGAGGCCTCCCCACTGGTGGGACTGTTGGGGTACCGGTTCCAGTCATCTTCCTGTGAAGCTGTCAAGGAACCCCCCTTCAGTGGTTACCAGTGATCAGCCCTGTTTTGATACTGGAACCTCCACCAGAGGCCTTTCCACTGGTGTGACTGTTGGGGGTACCGGTTCCAGTCTTGTTCAGACCACCGGTGCGGCTGCTCAGAGGGTTCACCTACCAGAAGTCGCGGTGACCATTGAGACCCTTATCTTCCCTGTGCAGAAGTTTGGACAGGTACCGGTCCTGTTCAGGCTACCGGTAGGGTCACTAGCCAGCCAGTGATGAGGGATACCGGCACCAGTTCTGTTCAGACTGCCGGTTGTGGTCACAGAAATCCAGCAAGGGCTACCGGTTAAACAGGATTACCGGTTACACAGAGTTGCTGGTGACCTACAGCAGGGCTACTGGTTCAGAGAATTACCGGCTCCTGAGTGTTGCCGGTTCCGGAGTGTTGCCGGTTCCGGAGTGTTGCCGGTTACAGAGGAATCTGTACCCATCCTTAAGGGCAAGAAACCAGCTCCAAATCCAGTGCTGACAACAGGTTTGCCGGTTACAGAGACTTGCCGGTTCCGGAGTGTTGCTGGTTCCGGAACCGTAGTGCTGCTGGTTACAAGAAATCTGCTGTTCCCATCCTTACTGGCAAGGAACCAGCTTCAAATTCAGTGCTGAGAACAGGTTCAACAGTTGGCCTTCTCTCAGAGCCTACCGGTTTGACCGGTTACAGAGCCTGTTTGATTGCAGAGAAAAGCTGCTGAACCACGCTGTGGACAGGAAGAAGGCAACTTCATATGAGCCTAGCCTTGCTAAGAAGTAGTTCACCCAGTTCTGCCAACTCCGGTGAGTTTATGCAGAACTGTGGAGCCACCAGGAACCGGTTACAGAGCATTGCCTCGCGTATAACCGTGTAAGGCCTGGTACGGGGCAGGTCTCCAGGACTGACTGACAGACCGGCAGAAGTTCCTTAAAGGCCAAAACAACTGTTTAGGCCAACCAGTGGCAGCCTAAGGAACTGGTTACAGGAATTCTTGATCAGTCACTGGTCCCGGTGAAATGCCTGTCAAGCTACCTGACCAGTCAGCCAGCCTACCCTTTCGGGTCCCAGCTGGTCAGACAGTGGCTAGAGATTGAGGGAGGGTTACACTCTCCCCTTCCGGTTCAGACCCCACTTGACGAGGTCACCGACTGTAATAAGCAACTACCACAATCCAACCAAACAGTCCTTCTTTTTAGAGGCACTGTATCAGCTGATAAACAAGAATGCAGTCGAACCGGTGGAAAATCAAAACTCACTGGGGTTTTACAACCGGCTTTTTGGTACCCAAACCCAACAACCGGTGGAGACCGATCCTAGACCTGAGCACCTTGAACACCTTTTTAAACACAGGGACGTTCAAGATGGAAACCCCAGAGACAATAAGAACCTCCCTCCAAGCAGGGGAGTGGGTCACATCCATAGATTTCAAAGAAGCATACTTCCACATACCAATTCACAGTCAGTCCAGGAAGTACATGCGCTTTCACCTCCAGGGTCGGTCCTACCAGTTCAAAGCCCTTCCCTTTGGCCTGTCCACAGCTCCCATGGAGTTCACAGTGGTGGCCAAAGAGGTCAAAATCGTGGCTTTTCAAAAGGGTATAAGGATCCACCAGTACCTAGACGACTGGCTGGTGAGAGCCTCTACCCACCACACCTGTCTCCAGCATACTCAAACCCTAGTCACACTTTGTCAGGAATTAGGGGGGCTGGTGAACATGGAAAAGTCAGAGCTGGTTCCCAAACAGGTCTTCAACTTCGTAGGTTACCAGTTCGACCTGAAAGAGGGCAAGGTCAGACCAAAAGAAAAACGTTGGCAGGCCTTGACACACAAGATCAGATCAATATTGTCGGATCCGCTTTGCCCGGTCTGACAATTCATGTCCCTCATAGGTCTACTCACAGCAACAGGAAAGCAAGTCCACTTAGGGCGACTAACATGAGACCCATACAGTGGCACTTGAAAAACAACTGGAGGGTCCCAGAGTCACTGGAAAAGGTGATCCCGGTCTCCAAATCCCTCCACCCCCATCTAAGGTGGTGGCTGGAGGAAAGCAATGTGCTTCTAGGTCAACCATTACACCCTCTAAAACATGCTCTGCAAATCTTTACAGACGCATCAAAAGAAGGGTGGGGCGCTCACTTAGACGAGCACACTGCAAGGGGACAGTGGTCCCTACCAGAGAGCAAGTTACACATAAACCACTTGGAGCTGAAAGCAGTATTTCTAGCTCTAAAAGAGTTTCAAACCCTAGTCTTCAACAAGACAGTGTTGGTAGCTACAGACAACACAACAGTGGTTGCCTATATCAACAAAGAAGGGGGGATGAAATCGGGCTCTCTGTGTGCCCTACTGTGGAGAATTCTGTCCTGGTGCACCAGGCAGCAAGTAACCCTCAGGGCACGTCACATCCCCGGCCGGCTGAACGTGATAGCAGACAAGCTATCCAGGCTTGGCCAGACCATTCAAACAGAGTGGTCACTTCATCCAGAAGTGTTCCAAGCTGTATGTTCGAGGTGGCATCAGCCACAAGTGGACCTGTTTGCCACCAGGTTCAACAACAAACTACCACAGTTTGTATCACCGGTACCAGACCCCCAGGCTTGGGCAGTGGATGCACTCAGCCTCTCCTGGGAGGACCTGAACCATACGCCTTCCCACCGGCAGCCATCTTGGGCAAAGTGGTGGAGAAGCTCCAGGACTACCCCTGCAACAGAATAATTCTGTCCCACTGTGTCTGCCCAGCATACCCAACCTAGTGTCTCAGCCATTCAACCAGGTCCTTCACAGGAACCTGTTGAATCTGAACCTACATGCCTGGCTCCTAGAGCCTCAGCAATCAAGGACAAGGCTTCTCTGAGGCAGTGGCAGCACCAATTGAGGCTCCTCAAAGAAGATCAACCAGATCTGTCTATGAGGCAAAGTGGACCATTTTTACAAAGTGGTGCCTCAGTAATCAGGTGGACTTCAGGGCACCACCTCTGAAGGCCATTGCTGACTTCCTCCTGCACTTGTTTCAGGAGAAGTTACAACCAGGTACTATTGATGGCTACGGATCCGCCATTGCTGACAAACTGGGCAATTCCACCATTAATGTCAGCAAAGATGAGAATCTCACTCGTCTCCTGGATAGTTTCCATAGAGACAGACCTAAGGGCAGGAGGGGCATCCCCTCCTGGAACCTTTCACTGGTTTTACATCAGCTCACAAAGGCTCCCTTTGAACCCCTGAAAGAGGCCTCCTTGAAACATTTAACTTTCAAGACTGTTTTCTTGCTGGCTTTGGGTTCAGGTAAACGCAGGAGTGAGATCCATGCTTGGTTACATAAGAACATCAGACACCAGTCAGACTGGTCTAAGGTGTCTTTGTACCCCTCGCCCAGCTTCCTATCCAAGAACCAGCTGGCTAAGGAAGGTCCAGATAGTGTGGCTCCAGTGGTCATCCCAGCCCTGGCACCATCTCTGGGTAGGTCACTCAAAGGTGACAGGTCCCTATGTCCAGTTAGAGCCCTGCGCTACTACTTGAACAGGACTGCAGACCTCAGGCAGAATAAGGAGTTAGTCTTTGTCTCCTTCAAGAAGGGTTTTGATAAAGACATCTCACCTGCCACCATCTCCTCATGGATCAAACAGACTGTGGTTCTGTGCTATGAGCTCTCTGACCAGGAGGCCCTCACCTTTCATCAGGTTAAAGCCCATGATGTTAGGGCCTTTGCTGCCTCTAAGGCCTTCCAATCAGGGATTTCCTTAGATCAGATCTTGTCACCTTCACCCAATTCTATTTGAAGGATGTTGCCTGGGCTGACTCGGAGCTTTTCCACCTGGGTCCTGTAGTGGCTGCCCAGCAGGTGCACCACCAGGCCCAGAAGTGAGGGGATGTTGTATATATGTAAATATGTACATATTGTAAAAAAAAAAACAAAAAAAAAACTGTGACTTGCTTCCCTTGGGAAGTTTATTTCTTCTGGGACTGAACTCAGCCCATCTCTCTCTATCTTTCCCTTCTCAAACCGACTCTGGAAGGAAAGAAAAAAGGGGGGGGCAACGTCAGTAGACTCCCGGTTAACCGGTGAGTTGGTGGCCGACCTTGACCTGTCAGGGTTCTCTGACCCTAGGTCAAATGGGCCTGTACTATTTTGTTTTGTTATGAGTTCACAGAAGTCCCTAGCTGCTTACCCGCCTACCAAGCGGTAGTTATTCAGCAATTGTCCATTGGATAGGATGTATTAACGCAATAAAATTGCAAATTTAATAAGTAAATTAAATTTTTATAAGTTAATACCCTATCCAATGGACAGGCAAGGCCCTCCCAACCGACCCCGCTACCAGCTTACTAGGGGTCTAAATCTGTTAAGACAATGAAAAAGATGAACTGACGTCACTCTGTCTGGACAGGAAGCAAGTATGCGCCACCTAGCGAATGCACACTACTGACCGGTCCTGCCGGTATTATATACAGGACGTCTTTTTCTGGCGTTTGGCGGGACCGGTCGCGCCGACCGGTAAAGCAATTGTCCATTGGATAGGGTATTAACTTATAAAAATTTAATCTACTTATTAAATTTGCAAATGTGACTTGTTGCTAATTTTTTTCAGTGAATTAACCAAATTTAAAAGTTTTAATACACCCAGTTGCATTTTTAAATAGAAATAAAAATGGATGATAAAACACTCTGGGCCGGTATTCACGAAGGGTCTTAGACTTAGCCAGGTCTTAGGCTTAAATGTGGTCTTAAAGTTGAGACTTTTGTCTCAGCAAAGTTTTGTCTTAAAACTGTATTCACAAAGGGTGACTTAGCTAGGTCCAAGATTATCGAATAACCACAGTCGTTTTCTGGGTCATGTGACCTTTCTTTTCTATTCAAACTATACTATTGGTGACATATATCCTTCATTTAATCCATGTTATCTAAGGAAAAGTGCTGTTTTGAAATGGAAAACCTTGGTACCACATATAAACTTCCCAAAGACTGGTTTAGTGAGGTGTTCTGTATAATTATACTTTATTTACAGCCATTTCAAATTTTGAAGTGGAGAAAGGTTTATGGCGGCCATATTTAAGTCCTCTTTACAAAATTTAAGTCCACTACCAACCAGTGTTAAAGTTGAGCCCTTGGCTAAGCCTAAGACCGGTCTTAAATTCTTTGTAAATAAGACTAAGCCTAAGACAAAAGTTTTAGCAGTTTTGGGCAGAAACTTGAGACAAAAGTCTCAACTTTAAGCCTAAGCCCTGGCGAAGACCTTTCGTGAATACGGGCCCTGAAAAGGATTAGGTTTTGTATATCTTTCAATATTGTATCAATATTGAACTAAAATGTGTAAAAGTAATATATTTCTTACATTTTATTTATCAATGTTGTATCAATATTAAAACAAAGTAGGTGATAAAACACTTTCAAAAGTGGCAATTTTTTTAATTTATCATTTGTTATTCATTATTGAAACAAAATGGGTGATCAAACATTTTAAAAGGAATAAGCTTCTTTTATTCATCAATATTGTGTCAGTACTAAAGCAAAATGCTTAATCAAAATGCTTCTTAAAAAGCAATAACCCTTTTATATTTATCAGTATTGTATCAATATTAAATCATTGTTGTTTGATACAAATTGTACTGCACATGCACAATATTCAAATTAACACTTCATGTTTGCCCTGTGTACTGTTTGAACTATTTTGTGACCTTTAGATAGAATTGATTGTTCTTGATATATGTATAAAGTAATTTATAGAAGAATGTTTGAATAAACTGTAATCATAAGACTGTCAATGGTCATGCTATAAGTTTCGCAACACTGTGATTATCCAACTACAATCATCATCTTTAAAGTAATGAAAGTCCAATGCTCTAGCCAAGTAAAGTTATTGACAATCGTAGACTTTCATCAGCTATAGAATAGAGACATTATATATCGCAAAATTGATACAATATCTTCTTAAGTCCTTTTGTCTTTTGTGTAATATGTAGGTACTGTGTGACTTTTGGTTAAACAGCCAGCCCTGAGAAAAGAGATTATTCCCATTTACTCCAGAATGCTGGAGGTATAATGAACTCCTGTAGATATACAATTTAAATTGAACTGTTTAGGCCAATGGTAGATACCAATACAAAGACTTGGAGCAAGTCTATATTTCACGCTGCTTGGCACACACTTTTTGTGTTGATTTACCCTCTGACTCTGTATATTGTGGTCACCGGATTTGGCAAAAATTGTTTTTCTCTTGTTGTTTCAAACTTAGCTTATTGCAGTTATGTAGGAGGCTTCAATGTGAGCCTGTAGGTAACATGACCTCAAAAAGATTTCAAAAACATCTTTGCTAATCTATTAAAATGGATATAGATTGATAACTCAGTGATGCTTCTGACCTGTGATTTATTTAGGACATTGTCATAATTTTTATGTGACATATATTTGTCTGCATAAGTTTGTATTTCATTACCATATCGTCAGCAGATTTAACATTATCTGATAAATTTAACCAATGAAAAGGTTTGCCATGTTTTCCAAGTACATTTATTGAAGTATTATTTTATGTATCCTGTCTGCACATGTATATCGGTGTAAATTAATACTTCAGTAAGAAATAGCATCTCTTATTTGACTTGAATTTTAAGCTCTGCATCAAGACAATTACATTTGAGTAGATGACTAAATCATTAGTCCAGGACTCTTAAGTTGGATAATTACAGTTATCTTCAGATAGCACAAAAACCTGTTGTAATTTATAAAACTGAAAACATAGCTTTGTCTCAAGGCTGTCTTGTTTGTGTTTTGAATGATAATCTTTTCATATTTTTAAACCTTTGAAAATTAGAACACATTCAAAAATCATCACGAAATTATAGGTATTGTAATGGGGGTACAGACAAATGATTACACAATACTAGCCTGTCTGATTTGATGATAAAGTTGCAGCTGATTTGACATGCCATTGTTGCAATGCCACCCAATTTTAAAATGACATTTCCCTAGGTCCTATCCACTAGTTAGTATCATCAGCATGTACCAAGGAGTTGAAGTTAATGTGGCCTGATTTTTTGTTTGATTTGAAATATGTTTACCCTCTATTTTGTTTAGTTAATTAATGCTTTTATCTGAGCATATTGTATTGTATTCTGGCAATTCAGTTTGGTCCATACAGGTATTATGTGGGTGTAGCCACTTGTAATACAACTGGAACGGAGGCTGGTTTGTATAGTGGAAATACACTCACCTCCCACCACTTACAATTAGTTTCAAAACTCAGCCCTGCCTATGAATGAGAAGCTTTGCAGTTGGTTCCCCTTGCCCAATATCTTATTGTGTAGAATCTTGACCAACTAGTTTTCCCCTGTTTCCTCCACCTCCACCTGTTAATGTATTTATGTTTGAATTATACAATAATTATATTCATTTAGAGCTAGTACATGTATTACCTCCAGTAAGTCATGTTAAATACAAAATAAAACTAATTGAGTCCTTCCATCACGCTAAAATCAAAATACCAACACTTGTTTGTGATGATTTTTCAGTGCTTTAAGAGTAATAATTAATGTCCAGTATTGTTATTTAACATGCAAACAAGAGTCTTTGGACAAGATCAATAAATGATGATTTTCTACTCGATCACTGACTGCTTTTCTTGTTTGTTTTGGTCACTGTAGGACGAGGCTCTAGAGAATGCTTTGAAGGAATATGGATTGACCTGATTGTATCCTCAAAATACCAGGAACCATTCTAAGGAAACACTATGACTTATGACAGCCAGTCTAAAGCTCACAAGATACACAAATTGTACACTGGACAATGCTTGATACAAGGGACCAGTAGTAGCGTTTTTTTCTGTGTTTTTATGTGTTTATAAGATATTTGAGAAAAAATAGCAGTTACATTATCATCCAGTAATTTCCCTGAGGTGACCCTTGGTACAATAGATTCTCTAGAAGTGTAAATGTCAGTTTTATGGGAAAAACATGAAATAAGCAGAAGCAGTTTTCATATCTTCCATGGATACCATTAAAAATTTAAAAAAAAAAAGAAAAAAAAATGAACAAAATTCAAAGTCAGTGAAAATTATTCCAAAGATTAGACAAATGGTACTTTCGCAAAACCCACAAAATAAGAATTTCAAGTACTTACATAAAAAATTTGTCACAAATATATAGTCACATAATGTTACACAAATTGGAAATGATCAAAAATTGTATGCAACAGATTCTGTCAGCACTTTGAGGAGTACTGTGTTCTCTGCTCACCTCACACTTCTTAGGGTGTGGATTACATCCCTGTTACTTCCTTTCACTGGGAAAAGTTCACAGATTCTTGTTTATGTAGCCAGGGCTAGTATTCCTGAAAAAACAGCTCAAACTCAATCTCACACCCAGAGTGAAGTATAAATCTTTACAATTTAAATGTATATTTGTGTTTAAATTTCAATTCAGATTTGAGGGTATATTTTGGTAGGATTTTACTTGGTAATACTAAGTTTGAATTTATACTTACATAGAAGTGGGTTTGAGTTATTAGTAAGTTTGAGTTTCAGATTGAGTTTGAGATTTTTATGAATACAAATCCTTGTTTGCAGTATAGAGTGTCAACCACCTAGTTATCACTGCTTTCCTCCAACACTAATACTGACAAATTAACCTGTGTTTAAAGACAACTTTAATTTAACATTAAAATTCAAGTAGATTCATCCAGTCAAATTCTGACGGCAAGTACATGATGTTTTAATTGTAGTTATGAAGGCTGCTTTTGTACTTTTGACCAGTAAAGGCCGGTCTTAAAAGGACTGCTGTGTGTCTTAAATCAACACAATGTGACAGATAAAGCAGTTGTGATAAGTAGATGTCATGGCTTTGTTTGGTTTCCAGTTAGGTAAATTAAAGATTTTAATAGGATCACGTATTATTGTTAATGAACTAGAAAGTATAGGAAATATCAGAGAAGTTGGGTAAAACCTGAATTTTAGATAAGATATGCTTGAAGATTCAGAGGAACAAGAGTCTACTATATGTTGGATATTGGGAAAACTTCTATAGAATCTATTGTACTACATGTATCTAAAATTTGTCATGTATCACATGTAAACCTATGAGGATGAATCTTTAATGGACCAATATTGCATGCTGATCCAATGTATAAATTTGCAAGTGATTTGATAGTGACTGCAATTGTATTAGCTTGCTAACATGTGATTTTTGTAGTCTAATTTTGATGGCAATTTTGGCATGTTTGTGTGTTATTAATCCACAGACGTTTAAGGCTGTACAGGTTTTGTTTTCACCAAAGATTTCCAGCTAAGCGATCAGGTCGGAGAGTGGTGGAAAAATCTTGTCCAGGCTGTAGCTGAGAAAGTTTGATGTATAAGAAGTTTACACGTGGTGGGAACATTGGTTCAGGGTCTAGGTGATGGTGTGACCATGATTTGAACTTAACATACTGGCTTTGAACTTAAAGTAATGTGATGGCTACACACGTATTTCAGTTCATGTAAGGACCAGTCACTCAGTAACATCTTGCAGCAAGCATCTTACAATTCAACTCTTCACATTAAGTTTCCCTATCTAATATTTCCCCACTTTCACACCCACAATCCTAGATTGTTGACCTGGACTGACTCTAAACTACGACTTTTATGCCAATTCCTTTGTCAAATTAGCCGGCAGAGCTTCCCCATGTGGGAATGATACTAGGCCTACAAATCAGTAGATTAGGTTATCCTACTGTCATCCTTACTGCACCAGCTGTATTCGCACTTGGCATTTGTATCACAACAATCAATTTCAGCCGTTTAAAACATTCAGCACAAATTTTGTTCCTTATCCGAAAACAAGACGGTAATGAACTTTAAAAAAAACTGATAAGAACCAGTTTCAGAGTTTAAAAATTTGTTATCAAATGGCAGTACATCCAGGTGTCTTATCAGAAAAGTGTGAATACAGTGCAAGTACTATTTTGTTGCAATAACACGTATGACCCAGTGGACAATTAGTTATACTGCCAGTGCAAGCCGGTAGTGTTTCTATAGAATAAAAATATTTATATCGATATCTAACCATATTTTGCTTTCCGTATCGATTAGTATTGAAATATCTGGACTTGAGATGTTTTGCTAGAGACACCTACCAAACTCTTTTGCAAGTTTTAGTAGGTTCCCGAAACGTAAACAAATATGGCGTTTCCACGGTAAGTGAAAATTGACAAAAATAAAATGGAAACTTATGGATTCTTCAAATATTGTACTTTATTTGAATGAAAAACATGATAGTTGTACCTGTTAAGTAGTATGTATCGATAATTCAATATTGATATTGTACACTACATTATTGATATTGGCAAACTTAGCTTGAAGCAATCAATATCTCAATATCGATAACAATACCAGCATTACAAGCTGGCCTTGCAAAATTTCAGAAAAAGCCGTCCTGACTCCTGAGTCTCCTTCAGAATGGCTGGCTGTGTGCACTCTACTTACTAGGTGGCTTTACCTACTTCCTTCCTGGCTAGAGGGTGTGACATTGTTTAACATCCCTTTTGTTTGGTGCATGTACAAACAAGACTCGTTTTATAGAACTCTCAAGTTTCAAGAATATTTACCTAATTTTGCCATCTAGAGCCTAGTTTATAAAGAGCTCTTTGTTGCTACAAACTATTAATGTATCACGGCTTCACATGGACAAACAAGAGGTGCCTGCGGGTAGATGCACACATTGTCGCAATAAAGAACAAGGTTCAAACCCATTCGTCCTAAAGAAAGATTTAGAGTTTTGTAAGCTATTTAACCAAGATCAATGCCACAAGCTTGCAATGCTTTCTACCCTGAGCTCCCAGCTAATCTGGCCTGTCTTTATCTGAAGAGCAGTCATATGGGGGACTGTCAGAGGTGTTCACCCTTTTATGAGCTTGACTCATGTACCATACTTCTTCATCTGCTGATGACAAACCTTGGGTTCGTCACAGTGCCCAACTGGGTGGTAAGATCTCAATGAACTTACCTCCAGAGGATGGGATCTGTAAGAAATTTGAAAAAGTGAATGTGACTCTAGTTGAATGATATCCTTCAAGGAGTTCAGATGCTGGTAGTTTGCAGAGAAACAATTTTATTAAGAATCTGCATTGTTGAACTTCTTAGATGAAATGGTATAGGCTCCACACCAACAACACTGAAACTATAGGCAACAAAGTGTTCTTCTGTTGTAATGACTCAGCCCATTTGATCAGTGCAAGCAGTCGTATAGCCAGATCATCAGGCCCGTCTTCAACACCCCTGCTTTCCAAGCTATCTCACAGGACACACTGAGGAAGATGGAGAAAGCCATGAAGGAAGGTAAATAATTATATCTGTAACCAAGTTGCCAGTTTCAACAGGTGCCTTAATAGGATTTAGGACAATATGTTTACACAACTCAAAGTGATACAGGGTGACCAGGCCAAGGGCAGGTTGTTAGCTAAAGTGCAGGGTGCTACTGAAGAACTATGTTGTCTGATCAATTTTAATCAGAATGTGATTTTCCCGATGACCAAGACAATGCAGCATCTCTCAGACATTGTGTTTGTTCAAATGACCAACATCACACTAGCCCAACAAGAAACATACCTGGATGAACTGAGGTCCTGAGGTCAGGCATTAAACCGGACACTCAGGCTGCCCTCAGAAATGCTCCACTTCAGCTAGCCACCCTGTTTCCAGAGTCAGCTATCAGGAATGTCGAGGACAGGATCTCCCAGTGTGATAGCAAGGGACACTGGTGGATCTCACAGAAAGCAGGGCAGATATCACCATTACTCTCAGTCCTCTTCCAAGCCATCTCAGGACACTGGCCATAGCAGTGGACCACCAGTCGGGAAAATGCTTGGATTTCATAGACATGAGAGGTCGTTGGAAGTCCTAAGTACTCATCCCGACCGGCCAAGGCTCAGTCTTCTTATAAATGACAGTTACTGTATAACACATCTGTTTTGTAAGACAAGCCAGGACAAGAAAGACTCTTGTACATTATGCAAGACATTTAATCTTTGTACAGAGTGCTGTAAATGTATCATATGTTTAAAAGTCAAATGTATTTATTATGTTGTGAATTATTTTTGTTTTGCCTATGGGTTGCCACAAAAAGAAAGGCTTAAGACCCTTATAGATCCAATTCTGTGAAAGGTGCTTTCTGTGTAAATAAGTCAACACGTGTCCACACTGCTACTCTAAATGTACCTGTAGGGGCTAGACTGCACCAATTTTGGGAAACATGGGCTGCCCTAGGGGCCAGTCCCAAGGTCGTGAGAATCCTCAGGGAAGGCTACACCCTCCAATTCCAGACCCGGCCACCACTAACAAGGTTTCCAATAATCATAAATGGCTATGTACATGCTCTAAGGCACAGCTACCTGTTGGAGGCATTACATGCACTTAGACAAAAGCAAGCAACAGAAATGATCAAAACGCTTACATCACTGGCCTTCATCAAGGTTCCCAAACCAAACAACAAGTGGAGACCTGTCTAATATCTGAGCTCACTGAACAAATTTCTGAAGTCAGAAAAATTGGAGACACCATAAAGTATAAGGACCTCCTTCAGACAGTTGAAGGGCAACGTCCATAGATTTAAAGGACACTTACTTCCATGTACCAGTAAACACACAGTCCTGGAAATACCTATGGTTTCATGTCCAAGGTCAGTCCTACCAGCTCAAAACCCTACCATTTGGACTCTCCACTGCTCACACAGAGTTCATGATCGCTCAAAACAAATGTATAAGAATCCTCCAGTCCCTAGACAATTGGTTGGTCAGAGCCAAATCCTACCGTACCTGTCTACAGGATACACAGATCCGTATGGCCCTGTGTCAACTAGTGTCAACCTAGTGTGAACTATATTGGATGGACAAATCAGAATTGGAATAGGTCAGACTAACCCTAGAACATTGGTAGACCTTAAACTTAAAGATACAGAAGCTTCTCACTTATCGGCTCCATGATGAGGCCGATTCAGTGGCATCTGAAAAACCATTGGAAGACTCTATAGAAGGTGATCCCTATCCCAAAGTCTCTCTACACACTCTTAAAGTGTGCTCTGCAAATCTTTACAGGCAAAACAAGAAAAGGAATGAGCACTCACTTAGGAGAGCACACTGTAAGAGAGTCTTTGTCCCTTCCAAAGTGCAAGTTGCATACAAACTATCTGGAACTAGACGGTCCAGGTCCAGGTAAAAGAGTTCCAAGACCTCTCCTCATACAAGACTGTTTTCATACTGACACACAACAGTTGTGTCCTACATGAACAAGAAAGGAAGCATGAGGTCAGGCCCACTTTGTGCCCAACATTACAGAATCTTGACCTGGTGCTCCAGGAAACGGGTAACTCTCAAAGCCCGACACATTCCAGGCCATTTAAATATGTTAGCCGACAAGCTATCCAGATTAGGACAGATCATTCAAACAGAATGTTCCCTCCTTTCAGAGGTCTTCCAGGGGATATGGGGGGCCACGGTGGCAGAGTGGTAACACTCTCGCCTCCCACCTCTGAGGCTGGGGTTCGATCCCCGCATGGGCTCAAGTGGGAAAGCTGGTAGTTGCTTGCCGTTGGTCGGCAGTTTACAGTACACAACCCTAGCAAACTCTATGTACTGGTTTCCACTGCCCTTCCAACTACCCGTCGTGATATGACCTGTACAGTGTTGAAAGCGACGTTAAACCCCAAATAAACAAACAATCCAGGGGATATGCAACAGGTGTCACCTATCTCAGGTAGACCTGTTAGCAAAAAGGTTCAACAAGTTGCTTCATTTTGTCTTTCCAGTTCCAGACCCCCTAGCCTGGGCAGTGGATGCACTCAGCCTGCCCTGGGAGGATCTGGATCCATATGACTTCCTGCAAGTGGCCTTACTAGAGAAGATGGTGGCAAAACTGAAGGACTACCCATGCAGAAGAATTATCCGGACTGCTCCAGGGTGGCCCAACATGCTCTGTTTCTGGGACCTGGTGGTTCTATCAGGACAGATCCCACTGTGCCTGCACAATCTGCTCACTCAGCCATTCAGTCAGATTCCACACAAGAATCTGGCAGACCTAAATTTCCATGTCTGGCTCCTAGAGCCTAAATCTCCATGCTTGGCTCCTAGAGTCTCAAAGAGCAGGGCTTCTCTGAGGCAGTGGCAACACGAATTCACCTCAGAGAGGCTTAACCAGATCAATCTATGAAACAAAGTGGTTCATTTTTTAAATAAAATGGTGTCAGAATAGTCAGGTGGACCTCGGGGCTCCACCTATCAAATCCCTAGCCATCTTCCTCCGGTATCTTTTCCAAGAGAGGAAGCTACAGCTGAGTACTATTGATGGCTATAAAAACATCACCCATAGCAGACAAACTGGGGAATTCACCAATCAGTGTCAGCAAGGATGAAAATCTCCCTCATCTCCTGGGCAGCTTCCACAGAAACAGGCATTCCTTCTTGGAAACTTTCTCTGGTACTTCACCAGCTTATTAAGGCTCCTTTTGTACCCCTTAAAGAGGCCTCCTTAAGCACCTTCAAGACTTTCTAAATCCTCTTGGCTCTTAGCTGTGGCAAATGCAAGAGTGAGATCCATGCATGGCTCAACAAAAAACCAGACATACTGGTCCAAAGTGTCTCTCTTCCCCTCACCCAGTGTTTTCACAGAATCAACTGGCTAAAAGGGTCCAGAGTTTGTGGCCCCAGTCGTCATTTTTGGACTGGCCCCAACTCTGGATAAATCACTCAAGACTGACTGGTCACTATGCCTGGGCTACTTTCTGGACAGGACCTCAGACCTCAGGCAGAACAAGGAGCTGGTCTTCGTCTCTTTCAGGAAAGGCTTTGACAAAGGTATTGCCCCCTGCCACTATCTCATCATGGATCAAGCAAACTGTGATCCCATGCTATGAGCTCTCAAGTCAGGAGGCCTTCGCTTTTCTTAAGACCTTCCAGTTAGATATCTCTTTAGAACAGTTATTACCAAACTGTTATTGGAACTCCAATTTGATCTGAAGGATGTTACCTGGGCTGATTCAGAGCTTCTTCATTTTGGCTCTGTGGTGGCTTCCAGCAGATCCACCACAAGCCCTTAGTTAAGCAACCCCTCACCTTGCCATGCAGGGTCTGATGCTACCAGCTCCTCTCCTGTTTCTTCTGAATAGGGCCACTCCAGGGGACTGAACTAATTCCTCTTTTCTGCCAGCTCAGAGGAGGCCTGTGCTAGGACTAAGGGGGGGGGATTGTCCAGTGCCGCCCACCACTTCACCGGCACCCGGCTAATGGGACCACCATGTGTCCATTCGAGACCAACTAATGACTACTGGGTTCAGTTTATAGTCCCTAGTGGGCTAACCACCTTCCAAACGGTAGTTATTCTAGCTAATTGTCCATTAGGTAAGATGTATTATTAAAATAAAAAATTTACAAATTCAGTTAAATTTGCAGTGTTTAGTAAATTAATGTCTTAACTAATGAATAGGAGAGGCCCTCCCAACCCACCCAACATTCATCTTACTAAGGGCTTATCCAAGATTAGAAGAACGAAAAAGATGCTATGACATCACATTGTCTAGTCAGGAAGGAAGTAGGTAATGCCACCTAGCGAGTTTAGTGCACATAGCCGGCCTTGCTGGAGGAGACTCAGGATATTTTTTCTGATTTTTGATGAGGCCGTCTTGTACCAATAATATAGCTAATTGTCCATTAGGTAAGGTAAAAACTACTAAAAATTTAACTTCATTCTTAAATTTTCTATTTTTCCTGAGCCTTTAAAAATAAAAAAATTGATATTTCCTTGGAATTTAACTTATATAAATAAGGATCTTTGAGGTTCCAGTAAATATGCAGAGTTATTTTTATTTTAAAAAATTGTGGTCTTTTGAATCTTAGTGAAGTAAAGATTTGAAAACCAGTGCGTTTTTTTGTTGTTGTTGTTCTTGTTACTAGTAATAGCAATCTACATTTATTTAGCTGTTAATAATTTGCAAGCTGTGCACATACTCCCCAAAGGGTTCAGAATATAACAAATTAACAATACATGTATATACAATTGTTGATAATGCGATTCATACCACCAAATTATGGCACGCAGTCTGTCATAAAACTTGTATATTTTTTCCATAATTTGGGGTTATGTATATTATAATTATGTCACAGACAAAATTTCAATTTATAATCCAGTCATTTCAAATCCCCCAGTCAAATTAAAATTCTAACCTCACTCAGATTAAATAGAGATATCTTTTAGTAGAATTTAATTTTGTCTCATTGTATTCTGGGTCAGATTGAAATGTTCATTTGGTAAATCCTTCTTAAGCCCATTTTAAATCATGGATGTGTAAAGATACCCTTATTTTCTGTTAGTTTGTGATTTTACTTACTTTATGTCCTTAAAAATTAAATTTTTCTGGATTAATTCTACTTAATTTTCTAAACTGTGGTTCTTGATTATTTACCAGAAAGACTGATATCAAAATAATCTTATTTTAAACAAAAGGTACATTTTTGCAAATTTACATTTTAGTGTAGTGTTTGTATCATACATTTTTGGACATTTCAATATTGATTGATTAATGTTAACAAATTTTAATTCTTCCGAAAAAAACAAAAGAACATAATGATTATTACCAAGAAAATTTACTAGTAGTAAACATTGGAATTCTTAATATATAGCTTGAATATTTATTTTCATATACATTTTAATGTTTGAGAGTTTTATTGCAATGCTTCATTAATATAATAGCAAGTTTTGAATATATGACACAACATGAACATTTGCTAAATTAAAAACTAATTGAGTTGTTAGGGCATGAATTTAACAGCAAGAAAGGATATTTCAATAATAACAGTTAATATCTTAAGCCAACTCCTGCCACCTCTGAGGTCAGCGATTCAAACCCCAAACCCTATGTGGGAAAGATGGTAGTTTCTTACCGATGATCGGTAGTTTACAGTACAGAACCTTTACCAACTGTATGTACTGTTTTCCTCTGCCCATAAAACTACCAGTCGTGATATGAGCTGTACAGTGTTGAAAGCCACATTAAAACCCAAAGCCAACTTGAAGTGAGATATCTATGTTGAAATTTCAATTCAGTACCAACATTTTTAATTTATTGTGTCTTTCGGACTTTCAACGTATATATCCGAGAAATTGTTATTTTTGAACAAATGTAAAAAAAAATCATATTCTTATAGCAAAAGGAATGGATTTTTATGCAATGTTCAACCTTCAATTTTAATTTTTATAAAAGATCTTGTGGTAGCTTCCCAACTTTAAAGTTGGAACCAAAATTTGAAAGATTGTTTGTTTGGGAAACAAAAGTTGGGAGAATATATAATATATTTGATATTCTTGGAACAGGCTTTGCTTGCCCACCCCCAATGGGATCCTCAACCCAGCTGATCTGAATGTCATTAAGTCAAATCATAGAGGTCTCAACTAGTTCCAGGCTTATCCTATTGACAAATAACTCCAGTTGTGTGAAGTCATATGAAAATTGTACAATTTGGGGAATGACCGGCACCAAATTTTGACCAAAATTAGGAAATGAAGTGCCTACATTCTTGCCATCTTCTGACTTTCATGTTAATTGCAGACAGTTTGGGGATCAGTAACATGATCCTTTTATGTCATATTGGCATTCAATCTAGTCATATTGAAATAATATGAAAGTCATGTAGGTCACTGTCAGAAGCCCAGGGGACTACAAGTTTGGTCAACATTGGTCAGATTAGGTTCTGCCTGATCCACACGATTGAGATGCATTTGAATTTTCCCACTTTTTCGCATTTTGCTACACTGAACCATTTAAAGTTGGGCCTCTGTAGCAACAGTCTGTGAGTGTGGAACCAGGCCTTAAATATCAGGGGCCGGTTTCACAAAGGGTCTCAGACTTAGGCTAAGTCAGGGACTTAAATCTGAGTCATTTGTCTTTGCCAGGTCCTGGACTTAAATGGATTTCACAAAGGGTGGCTTAGCGAAGTCCAAGCTTGTCATATAACCACAGTGGTTTTCTGTGTCATGTGACCCTTTATTTCTACTCAAAATATTTTAGTGGTAACATATATCCCTTGTTTAGTTCATTTTATCTTTGAAAAAATGCTGTATTTTTAAATGGGAAACCTTATAATCACACAGACATATACAAAGAATAATTTAGGGAGGTGTTCTATATATTTAGTCTTTATTTTCAAGCATTTCAAATTTTGAAGTGAGAAAAAATATATGGCGGCCATATTTAAGCCTTTGTTTACAAAAGTTAAGCCTACTCTTGGGTAGACTTAGCTAAAGCCTAGACTTAGCAGCTCTGTGAAATCCTCCAAGTCTAAGATCACAGACTTTGCCTCATTTTAAGACAATTTAAGTCTAAGTCTGGGCTAAGTCATTTTGTGAAATCGACCCCAGGTCCTTAAGGGACCCTGCCAGTGAATTTTCACCTGATATCCTGAATTTCTAGTTAGGTAAACTTAATGAAGCAGGTGCATGCATGTACTCAGTTTTCAAGTAGTTTGACCTTGGTGTAGTTTGACAAATTTTAAAACCTCATTGAAGGACAGTCAACTGATATTATTTTTTCAAAAATAAATATATTTTCTTACAAGAATTTATTTTGTGAAGTGTTAAATTATTTTTAAAAATTTGGTGTTGATATTTCTGGTATTTTCTGAAGTTGATTATTATAATATATTTTGTGTGCTAATGTAATGATAATAACTTTGTTGTTGCATGTGAAATAATAATAATAGTACCCGTTAGTATATGCTTGTTTTATTTAATTTGTGTACCACAATAAAATCCTTTATATTGAAACCAATTGATCACATTCATATTATTAATATAATGCACTGAAGAGCTCTGTGGAATGGAAATTCATGTTAATAGCAAAATATTTCTGCTTTGTAAGAAATTCTAGATTTGAATGTAAATAGAAAAGCTCCTGTGAGAACATAATGTCTATATCTACAAAACAAAAAAGACAAAAAAAAACAGGCAAATGTTTTTCCACCGAGTTCAACTACAAAACGCTTGAATGAATATAATACTATGTTCATTGTACATACAGTATTATTTAATATGTATCCAATCATCATAATTTGTTAATGTTAATTAACTTTCCTACTGGTCTAACCTGTATTGATACTCATTATACTTATAAGTATTGTAAGTTCTAGTTATAATACAGTAGAAATAAATGTACAGTTACTTAAAAAGTCAGTTGAATTAGATCAATTTTGTAATTAACTGAAGCTGAAAGCTCCTGGATTTGACTTACTTAAGTTTTCAGTTTCATGATACATGTCTGGACTTTTTCATGCAGCTGCCACAGCAAAGTCAGTTTACCATGGAACATTTCTGCTCTTACCATTTAGTGTAGCCACAAATCAAAGTCACAGGTTATATATTAACCAAAAATAACCAGATGTCTTTACTTCCTGAATTTTATTCATGTATATTTGAAAATACAATAGATTAACCAATTACCAAGAAAACAAATTAGCACCTGTATATATTTTATCCATATTTGTAGGAAGATTAATAATATAATTAATAGAGCATCATTCTGCTTGTGTTTACAATTGACTACAAGTTGATTTTGGTATTTGCTTTCGCTTAGAGTCTATGGTAGACATGTAGCTACTGTCAGAACATACACTTGAAGAGATTTAATATTGCAAATTATCATTTTAAAAGAACTGTTCACTACACTAAGTGGCACCTGGTTCATACTAATTCCTGGTGCCCTGGAGTTGCTCTACTTATTGCCCATTCACACTGTGCAATTTGCAGTCCTATCAATATGTAATTGAACTTTGCTCCACAACCTTTTCCTTATTCTGTAAATTGACCTTGTATGTAATGCAAGTTTGAAAATCAGCTGCGCATAAAGAGAACCCCCCGCCCCCGCCCCCTCCTACATTTTAGTTTAGCATGACTGAGAATTTATAGCAGATTTTTCTGTTTTGAGTGAACATAGTGACGAAATTTAAGCTGATAAGGAAGTCATTTCTAAATTCTGTACTCCAAATAAACCATTACTTTTAAACCATTACTGTTGTGTGGCAGAATTAAGTGACAAATGGAAGTGGTACCATTTCATTTATTTAAGTTCTAGGGTTTTCCACACATGAACTCTGCCTAACACCAACTGGGCCAGTGGTCGACCTTTGTTCCCCATACAACAAAACAAAGCTAATTAACCAAGGCTTACCATGGTAGAGATGTGGTAGAGATATTTTTAGCTTTAACCAAAGAAAATGCTGGTATAAAGTAAGGAGATGTAAAAACTGCCTTGCTACCAATTATTGCTGGTACCAATTATCGCCAGACAGAATTCAAATGGATATAACTTCACCAAAGTAGCATCCAAGTCTAGCAAATAAGGTATTTAAAGCTATTTCCAAAGTGAATGGAACAAGTACACAACATAAAGCCTACAAAATATATAGCCATAACTGAAATATGAACATTTTATTTTCTGGTGGCGATAATTGGTAGCCGGCGGTAATTGGTAGCAAGGCAGTAGTACTTAATAAGCCAAAACAAAGGTCAAATTGTATCACAAACCAACTGTAACCAGTGAAGTTTACCGTATGTTTTAATGTTCTAGTCAGACCTGTGGTGAGTAAGGATTAAGTATACCATTCCTGTATTTCTTCTTCACCTTTAGGTGTTAGAATTACTTATGTATGATTTTGTCATTGAATTACTGATGTGTATAATATTAGAGTGCTGTATTATCGGTGTTATACCCAGTTCACACAGTTCTGTACTGGCTTCATGATTCCCGTGATTGTGAGCACATAATGTAAACTCACTAAGGCTTGTTTGTGGCTCAGTGCATTTCTGGTAACATCCATCAGGTGTTGTAAATGTAAATAAATCGGGATTTGTATTGAGGCAGGATGCGCTTCCCAAAATATACCGTAAATTTCCAAAATAACACCCAGGTTCAAATAAATGCCTGTACCAAGCACACTGTTTACAATTTATGACACTGTTTTTATACTTCAAAAGAACGCCTGGTTCAATTTAACGCCTGGTCTGATGCCATTTGAAGATAATTAAAGCCTGGGCCATATTTTGGAAAATACGGTAGACACAGTCTCCGACATGAGCTGATTTTTTAAAATGGTTGGAAAACCTGCCATTAGATCTCATGTTTTGAACTAAAATGTATACCACGGAGGGGTGAAAAGGATGGAATAGCTACACAGGGTTACGTATTACGAGTGGGCAGCCAAGATAAGAGGTCTCTTTTTGGATTCAAAAAGACAAGGTTGTGAAACAAAATTAAAATATGATTTGTACGAAATGCGCAGAACTGTGTAAACAGGCCTTTAGCATCTGCATGGTGTAAATATACATGTATATGTATTATCTAAGTCTGGATTAGGTTTACCTTTTAAGTTGAAGCTATTAATATATTATAATAAAATAGCATAAATAATATGTATAAATATATACTAGAAAAAGTAACCCAGATCTTGGTGAGAAGTCAGATACCATATTTGTCAACAAACAGAAGCTTAGGAGAGTCCCAAAATATCTTTGGATGTTTAATTTATTTAGTTATTTATTTGGGGTTTTACGTCGCTTTCAACACTATACAGGTCATATCACGACGGGTAGTTGAAAGGGCAGAGGAAACCAGTACATACAGTTCGTTAGGGTTCTGTACTGTAAACTGCCGACCAACGGCAAGCAACTACCAGCTTTCCCACTTGAGACCGTGCGGGGATCGAACCGCAGCCTCAGAGGTGGGAGGCGAGAGTGTTACCACTCTGCCACCGTGGCCCCCTTTGGATTTTTAAACCTCAGACCAAGAATATGTAATAGATTAATTTCTGGTTCATATAAGCACCTGGACATGTATTCTCTAACTTTCTTATTCTTAGAATAAGAATATTTTGAGAAAATGTGCATTTTCATAGAAAATATTCTTCAAATAAGAAGAATTTCTGAGAATAAGAATTGTTTAAAATTTCCACAAAAACTATTTTTGTAAAACATAAATATAATATTTTCAATAAATACCTTCATTTTGATCAAAAACTAAAATACAAATCCTTCCTGATTGTTACACAACTATGTAATAGCCCAATTTGTCAGTTATCTTTGGAATTGTAAAAATTCACATGAATTTAAAAATTCTTTATTTAAGACATTTTTCTTATTCTGAGAGTTTTTTCTTTGGAAATTTTTTTTTTCCTAGAAGATTCTAAGAATAAGACTAAATTAAAGAGTACGAATGTTACTGAATGTGGGCTCTGGAGACCGTATTCACTATTCACTGACATTTTTGTATCATCATTAAATTCCAAAATCTGAAAAAATAGGATATATCAATAATTCAGCATTAATGTGTTTTATTTGGATATAAGTTGAAACACAACTCAAAAGTAATATTGTTCCATACATTTTATATTTTAAAACATGCATTGCCAAAATATAATGCATAACCTACAATTACTATTGATATTATTTTTATATTTTAATTCTTTCAATTTGAACACAACAACATGTTAAATCTGCTCAGTCCATTATATCTCAATTTTTTTATACAATAAATATTTTATCTTTTTATTTCTCAGCACATTTAAACCATTATCACATGTAGATATCTGCAGTTGCACTGCTTAAGGTTCTCTTTTATTTCTTACAATTTTTTTCACAAGTCCATAAAGTAAAAGCTGCAGTTTGAAGTCACAGCTAACAGAAAAATAATCCCAATTATATAGTACTGTACATTGCCCCACAAAGTTTTACCCCAAATAATGCAAAATATTATCATTATCATACCTTTCAGAAAATATTGCATGGTTTCAAGTGATTCCTGAATCAAGTAGTTAAATTAGATTTTTTGAAAAACAGTGTAATGACAAATTGGTGCCCAAGTCTACAGTTATTTTATCACTTCTTATTTAGTTTAAATAAAAGGTTCGTGTACACTAACAAACTTATTCTAAGAATTTCCTTAGAAAATCTATAATTGTATAAAAAGAAACTAATATATTAAGAAAACATTTTTAACACAAGAAGAATTTTTCAAAATCACTTCAAAAATGTATTTTAAGTATAGTTTTCTGACAAACAAAACCTTCAAACTGAACACCAATCAAAATACTAATAATATTACTTAATTTCTACCTTGCCATTGTATCAAATTTCTTGTGGTTATTTCATAAAAAACTATATATTTAAAGTGCTCAGCCATTGAAATTTACTTATCCTTAGAATTTCTTTTTATTCAAAGAAATTTTCTGATAAAACATTTATTTTCTTAGAAAATTTTCAGAATAAGTATGTTAGTGAATGTGAGCCCTGATTCAGATTAATATAAGAGATTAAAAAGAAAAGATTTCCTTAGGATATGTTAATTTTTAAACCTTACCTTTCTAATTTATTTAATTGATGTGGGTTTAATCTCCTGTTAGGCACATTGTAGCAGACATATCACATCTTGACAGTGAAGGAAATTAGTTTTACTTATTGTTCAAATTCAACATCTTTCCAACTCTTAACACTTTTCAGGCTAGAAATTTTTCCCAAAATAATATTCTCTGAAATTTGAAATATTTCAAATGAAGATTAATTACCTAAATAAATGTTGTATATAAACCTTTATGTAATGTAAATTATGAAATGATAATAATGTACTATTTTTTTTATTTTTTCATATTTCAGGAAGAAACTCCACAGGGTTTCTTTGAAGATCATGGATTGGGATAAAGAACAAAGTACAACAGAAGAAAGTCATTTAATCCATCTCTCCATGACCCTGAAGAATGCTTATCACTGAGATGACGTGTTTTGCTGTATATATTCAGAGAAAAGCCCAGACATTGTTTACTTATTTTTAGCCTACTTTTTTTCCTAAATAAAATGATAAATACATGTATGGCCAGGAAACTTGTAGTGAAAGCTGTTTACAGAAATTTTACATTCAGTAAAGGGATGTATGCCCAAACCACCTCAATATCCAATACACACTTGCTTATATAAGGTAAAGAAAATGGTAAAAAAAATTACAAAGTGCAACCAAATTTAACATATATACATTTCAAACTAGCTCTGTATGTTGTATGGTAACAATACATGCCCTCTTCTAGCTGAACAAAATGGTTAAAATATTTTTTTTTCAAAATTGAGCCAGAAATAAGCAAGCTCTGTTTACTTTACACTGTACACTGTGTTTTATGGTAACAATACCTACCAATCAAATACAAGTGAAAAATATTTTTGTGTTGTCCATGCAAATAGACGAGGTATATCATATCAGTTTCAGTTTTTTTTATAATGGTAGTGTGGTTGTTGTTGGTTTGTAGCAGCCTTTAAATGATTATATGTTGATTTGAGTTCATGACTGCCATGACTGCCATAAGTACCGTATTTATTTTTGTACTAGAGTACCCTTTGATAACAATTACTCTTTTCAACAACAATAAAAAAAAATTACACAAATAGATCATTGGTGATTCTACACTAATATTGTATATCCAAACATTTTTAAATTCAGAATATTAAGACTTGTCTTGTCTTTCATTCTTTTCTCCTTCTAATACTCATGACACTGTAATACACATAAACAATAGATATTTACAGCCTAAATGAAGCCATGTTTGTGATTGTCACTGCATGTTTGATGAAATTTCCCATGATTGCCAAACAAACTTGAATACAGCATTATATTATACAATAGTCATACTCAGTTTCATTGATTTAAGTTATATTCTAACATGACACACTTGTGTCCGCGATTCTGATTGGTCAATTTCAGTGGTAAAACCGAGCATAACCTCACGGCTATAGTTTTACATAGGTGGGCGATAATCCCACTTCACTTTTTAAAAGTTAAATTTCGAAAAATATGCATTATAAATCTTCGTCAAAACAGAATAAAATATAAAATGTCATGTTAGAATAGCAATAACACACTCCTAGCGTGGGGTTATGCAGGGTTTTACAACTCATAGCGCATTAGAAACACTCAGGCTTCGCCTTCGTGTTACTAATATCGCTATTCGTTGTAAAACCCTGCATAACCCCACGCTAGTCGTGTGTTGTTTCTACATTAACAGGGTTGAACCCTGCCCCTACTACACAACCACTGCCATTTCTACATTGTATCCTATATACAACAGAACCCTTTACACAGAACTGTTGAGTAGTAGTGGGTACATTGTTCATTAATATTGCCAATATTTATTGTTTTCCGATACAGATATGCAATAATGTATATCAGATTGGAAATTTATTGGAAATTATACACTTTTATCGTCTATGTATCATTGTAGATATTAGTTCCTTCTTGATGAAAACTGCCATATTTAAGCGTCCCGCTTTTCTTTTGATTTGAGCTTAAAAAGTAATGTTTAAATCCATTTTAGTAAAAACTTGCATGACTCCATAGTACTTTGAGTTGTTATGTGGTGGTGTGGATATGATGACATTTTGTTGGTTTATTTTATCTTTAGTTTCATTGTAATGGGATATCTTTGCTTATTACCATAAATGTATTTCTGAAAGTTGAGCACAAGCCATGTTAACCAGTGCATCTATTAAGACTTTAATTAGCTTTGCAATTATACCTGTTTTGTTTATTTTATTTTTAATTGTATTCCATGACATAAAATGGTGATTCGTTGGTTATTGCAGCATTATATTTCTGCTACTCAATCCTCTGGTAACTATATTCTATTTGTTAACAAGCTGTATTATACAAGTATACTGGGTAGTAACTTTTGTTTTATTTGTGACAAATTTAAAATATATATTACTTTGATAATTTTCCCATGAAATGCCACCTCCCTTGCTAAATACTCTCTCATGGTGAAGGTATTTTGCTATATTATTTGGAGTATTCGTTACTGTACAAACCTGATGATGACCACATGTAAAGTGCAGGCTTAACCTCTAGTCAGTAGTAATTAGTGTCAAATAAGTGCAAAATTGAGTGCTTCATGTGCAGAATTATGTTCAAATCAGTCCCATTATTATCAGTAGGCGATGCTTGATATTACATATTCTTTTTAGCAGCGTAAAAACCACTTTTTTTTCCATTATTCATTTGTTTTTTTTATTTCATTTTTTGCTTTTTTATGTATACCTTAGCTTTAATTACACGTTGATATTTCATGTCACCTTGCCAAATATATACAACTCTAAATCTAGGGAGTATTTTACAGCATTAAGAAAAAAATAGTTTCTTAAAAATAAAGTCAGTTTAGAGGGAGTAGATATTGAGCATGTTTGTACTTATTCTCTCGATACTTGGGAACAGAAAGCAGTATTTCTATAATACAAACTGATAAAATTTTGTGTGCAAAGATTAAAACAAATCTCCAGCCTGTAATTATATGTTTCAGTTAATGGCATATTAATAGTGTAAACAGTAAGAATAGTAGAGCAATATTAATTTATAATAAATATAACAAGATTTTCCCAGAATTCCTTGTGGTTTAATTAACAAATATATCCATGTGACCATTTTCTATCATTTCTTTATAATCTCTATTGTAAAATCTCAATTTATAATCTCAATTTATTGTAAAATCTCAATAATTTTATCAGTTAGTAAAATGCAGTGATTGTACTGACTGATGTAAATTATTTACCGCAAGTGTGTGTGTTTCGGTCTTATTTTCCTCAATACTTTGTAAGAATGGCAGACGTCCTGCAAGAGGGTTTTATGTTTCAAATCAGTTGCATCAGAGTGTTGTATTGGATCTATTTATTCCATTTTTAGTACAAGAACCCAAGAAGCCTTTATTGTGCCATGTTAACTTTAGTCGTGATTACTATTGAAATATAATTGTCATTTATTTGTGCATTTGTGTTTGTCAACACCATGACTTGTAATTAATTGGAACTTTGTAATGTTTTCACATAAACTGTTATATTTCGGGCGGTTGAAATATCTTTATTAATAATAAATCCATTAGAAGTACTTTATCAGTATGAATAGAAAGTGTTGTAATTAATGTGAAAGATGTACTGTTCTTGAGTGTAATGTTGTTTGTTATCGTGGCTAAAATATTAGTATAATTAAGTTAGTAATTTATTTTCAACACGTTATCAGATTGAATGCACACATGTATTTAAATCCATGCCATGTTAAAAATGCTTCACACCTGTCCTGATGTGACCATAGATATAGAACAAATGTAGAAACTTAATAGGTTCCTCATGGACCTTCAAGCTCTTCCTGTGGATCTTTTGACAAGTAAAATTCCATTTTAAGCAGGACTTAATTTCTTTTCAATATCCTTTTGAAATTCTGGAAAGTGTCAAACATTTCTCTGCCAGGATTCTAATTGGTCAGTTTAATAGCCATTCAGGGGTTTTACACTGATTTATTGTCTAAATCTGTGAACACTATTGACATTTCCCCTATATACCATTCTACTAGGATGATGTCAACATAGCTTTGAGTGTATAAAACTGACCCTTCATAACTGCATATTTGATATATAACTGGAAAATATTTCAAACTTATGTAATACATTACCAAAGAGGATTGCATATTATGTGATTTATTTGCCAGACTGACCTTATGCCAAACTGTGAAAGGGTGAAGACAGTTGTTTTTACAGAGTTAACGTTCACTTGAAAACATGCACCAATAAGCAACACTGAAATATTTAAATATTTCGTTTACCATCTTTTGACAGATTGTAAATTAATTTTTCCAAGGCAATATTTCTTTCTCTGAGTATACAGAAGGTCATGACATGTAATGTGCAGGAAAATTAATTCTGGTGCATTACAATGGAATGCCATGTATTTTGTTTATAAATTATGAAACATTATTAATGCATAAAGTTTGTAGGTGACTGAAGCTGTGAATATGTATAACATCACTTCAGTGAATTTTCCCTTATTACATCTCTTCTTCTAATGTAGTTATTCCAAAAAGGCAGAAAATATATTAAAAGTCTTGGTTTACACATTTGAATCTCTAGTAGACACACCAAAAAGTTTAGTCATATGAGATATTCCACCCCAGTTACTATGTTTATATTTTTATGATATTATGGTACTCTTTTTTTCTTTTTTTTTCTTTTGTCTCAGACTTGGATACATTATACTTAATCTAACTGTAATGTTGTACTATATTTTGTGGTCCTCTGTTTTACATTTTATGTTTAGAATCAAAACTTGTGATATGAGTAAATAGTATCCATGTTTTCCAAGAAAACAAGAACTAAAATATGATGACAATTACGTTCAAGTTTGAGATGGCTGTTAAATGTCTTGTCAAGAAGATGGCAGTCCACATTGAAAGAGAAGTTAGGTGACCTTTTGAAAAATACTAATAATTAATTTAACATAAATCTCATGCTTATTAAGATTTGCACAAAGTTTTTGCTATATTGACTTTGAATTGACGATCTACATTGTGGAGGCTAGCATGATAGCAAATCCCGGTAATATGTGATAAGGCCATTTGAAAACAAATGTGAAAAATTTACATGTAATCGTAAAGAGACTCTGCAAAAATCAAGCCAGCATATGACTTAAACAATGGCGACCTGTTTCAAGGTCATAGGATTTGAAAGTTGCAATATATTTGTGAATATTATCTTACTATGAAGAATTCAGTTCTTCTATGTTTCTTTTCCAGGCTTTTTCATTCCAGTTGAAGACCAAAGGAAAATGCATTTGTTAGAAAGTAGGAATATGTCCTCTGTATTCCAGATTGTGCAATTCCATTTGTATTTGTTGCATTTGAATATACTGGTATTTAACAAAATCTGTACTTTCTCTGTTCCAGTTGAATCTCTGAGGGAATCACATCACAAAAAAAAAATTTTACTTTTTCTCTTATTAGACATTTTTACTGTTTTATTAAGTACAGTAACTCTTCATAAACTATTTTTCTTTAGTTTCACTGAATGAAAAGGACTAGTTATAAATTCTAGTTCCAGTTTCTTTCTTTTTCAGTCAGTTATAAGTAGTATCATGTTGTCTGTTTAGGTGGTTGCAAAGTGTTTTTTGTAGATATACAGGGTTTAAGTACAGACTATTTCCTGTATATAACAACTGCTTATATGTGTTGCCTTATTGTGCAATTGTTAGATGTCTAATAAACAGTGAAAAGCATCCTGTATTTTACTTAATTGTATTGTTTTCGTACTCAGCACAATATTTCTATGTACTACAGGACTCAAAGCTTATTTAACCCATCTGACTGCCCAAGTGCAGCCCAACTCTCAAGTTACTAACATTCCCCTAACTGAAAGAACTAACATTCCCCTAACTGAAAGACAGAGGCTCAAGGATGACCATTTATCAACATCCTCGAGGTTCTTTAGCCTGCCACTGGGGTAGGACCCAATGACAGAGGACCACCATTTTTGTTAATACAGTAGAACCTGTATTATCTGAATTTGTGGCTCTATCAACTCCTTTACCTTCCCATATTTGTATTTCCCTCTATATTCTATCTCCACAGACCTGTTATATAAACACAGTCTCACTGACTATGATGTTTGGATGGTAGAAGTTGTACTGTACATGTATTTACACTGGAGTTTAATTTCTGCTTAATGTAAATCTTTCTGGAAGAACCCTGTTTTTTTTGGTAGTTGCATTCCATATGTACTACCATTTTTGGATTTGATTACAATTACATGCTTCCAAGTAATACACATGCAAGAAAAACACCTTGAGTGAAACCTCTACCCTGAACCCCTTATTTTAACAGTTAAGACTTGAGCTTTGACTGTTCTATTATGCTGTATTTCCTTGTACAAGATTTTACATTAAACCTGCACCACTCTAATGAGTTGGATACAGTTGTTTCAATCGGCCATAAACAAGGTAAATGCAAACTTCAACATCATTGGTATGTTTGTGAGGTCGTGACTTGTTCCAGCTTTGTCACAGAAGATCCATAGATAGGAAAATATAGTCCTTTTACCATATTCATATACATGGTACAAGATTATGGAAAACTTGTATAAAACTTTTCAGAGTTCCCATAAATGTCTGCATGATTCAGTTTTTGCTCAATCTAATCTAATATGGACTTTATAACACTTAATCGCTATCATTGATAGACTCAAAGATGCAACTATAAATAAGTATATTGAATAGTTGAAGGTCCATTAACATAGCTAGGTCAAACTTAAGAAGATTCCTTTATATAAATCAGCAACAGAATACTAGAGCTTCTGGCTTGTGACAAAGCTTCTGTATCCCTTTAGAATTTTTAACCATTCTCAGAGATTTAGAAACTCTTATAAATTTTTCTTATTTTTAGAATTTTTCTCAAAATATATCTAGCACTTTAAGAATGTTGGAGAATATGGACCCTTGGCATTAATTATTTCAAATTAAAGTTAGATCAGGTTAAATTTACTTTAGAAATTCTATCCTCCATTGAGTATTTGTTTAAAGCTGCCATGTATTTAGGCAAGGGTTCAAGGCTGAGCTTGGCTGGGCCAGAGATCTGAATGGCATTAAAAGGTTTCTATTTTCATGTTTCTCATATTTATTCTCCCACAATAATAGCATTGAAAATTAATTGAAGTTCCTGAGCCTCTGGCCTGATGCCCCATCTGTTGTGTATGTCGGATATTAGAGTTAGTTACCAGAGCCAAAAGCTCTTGAGACAGATTTGGGGAATGTATATAGAGGTAGTTGACATAATATAAATAAGAAAGAGCTATGCAGGGACATCGGCAATTTGCTTGGAGGAGAGCAGTCAGATCTTATTTAGGAGCCAAGATATATCTCCAGATAGATTTTCTAAAGAGTAATTAAGGCTACCTTATCTTGAAGATTAGTAACAAATGTAATATATGTAATATAGGAATATTAATATATATAAGATAGGAATTTAATGTAACAAATGTAATAATGAAATTGTGTTTGTCACTTACATAATGAAGGAAAAGTATGTTTTTATTGCGTTAATACATCCTCCTATCCAATGGACAATTGCTTTACCGGTCGGTTACCCGCCAAACGCCAGAGAAAGACATCCTGTATATAATACCGGCAGGACCGGTCAAGTAGTGTGCAATCGCTAGGTGCCGCATCATCCTTGCTTCCTATCTAGACAGCATGACGTCAGTTCATCTTTTTCATTTGGCATGTGTGGTGTGCAGATGTGTTTTTTGAAGTGATCTCCAAGTTTGAGGGAAAGTTGGAAATATGTAAGATTCTGAAGCTTATTTTCATCTGAAAATATAAATACTGTAGGTGTTACTTACATATCATGGCCTCTCCAAGACTAAAACGAGGCATTTTACAGCTTTATTATAGCCAGTTTTGATGAAATTCTTATTAAATTAATTTTCCAAATTTTTGTCATAGGATCAAGTTTCATTATACACGTAGTGACATGTACAATGACATATAATGTACTAAATATTAGATGACACACACCCAACCCACCCTGGGACTTGTATATCACTGTGAACATTTAAAATAAAAGTATAAGGTTATAACTTTATACATTCAAGTAAAAAAATAAAACATAAATTTTCAGCAATATAAATTGTAAAATGGTAAAAATAGACTTGGATAAAATGTATTTTTGTCACAGAATATTATATATTCATGGATAATATGCATCGCACATACCTTCAGATGTGATGAATGAAGTTTTGATACATTGTTCATCAGTGGGGAGAGAATGGTTTAAGCTTCTTTTAACCAGCTGACATTGCCTTCTAATGCTTTTGTTAAAAAATATCGCCCAAAGTCTAATAATTTTACTTATTGCCTTAACATAGGTTAACCCTAGTATAGATGTCTCTTTCAATTTTCAACTACACTTTATAAAAAATGTTTAATATAGTGGATTATACAGCCTAATACTGAAAGTAGCGGGTGGGACTTGCTTTCTGTGTATTTTAACATAAAGTAATTAAATGTTTAACCTTGAGAACAACTACAGGCCTTGGTGGTTGCGTGTGTCTGATGCACTTACAGAGGGCTCGTCCTGATTCCTGATTGGATGCTAAAAGTTTTTAAAAAGGGCATATATAACCCCAACTTTAATTTTGACATTCAGTAATGCCAGAAGTTCTATAATTATTGTATATTTAGCACAGTATCTTAATTTGTAGAAAAATAGTTTTGTCTGTGTTAAGTAACAGTAAAAATCCCTGGATGGCCTAGTGGTTATAGAATCTAACATATATTTATGAATGTGACTCTTGACGTCAACCTTCACTTACGGAGTCAGGGCTCAGTATGACCTTTGATGTTGAATTGATGTTATAACCATATTTTGATTAAGATTTTCTCATATTGCAGAATTTTATTCTCTAAGGGTCAGACATTAAACCAAATTTCCTCAATTTTCTTATTGTATCCCCGACGCGAAGCGGGGATACTATGGATTCATCATCGTCGTCGTCCGCGCCCTCGTCCGCGTCCGCACAGATTTCTTGTTTTCTGACCTGAATTTGGCAGTTTTCCCATGCTCAAATAGTTGTGGTCCTACAATGACCACATATGCCCTTTACAATTTGAGATTTGTAAATGTTAATTAAGTCTATTTGACTCAGAGTAAGCAGTACATGGATTTATGAGCAGCTCATGAAAACTTTTAACTTTTGGTGCTTGCTGATACCACACAGCCTTGAATCTTGTCACATAAGCGTAATGTAGCTGCTTCAACCTCTATTTTTTTCGAGGTGAGAGTAGATACGTTTGAGAACTTCAGCTGTAAGTCTTTGCAAAGAAATCAAAACAGTTACTTTGTACTAGTTAATGTAAGTTTCTTCGATATAATCAATGTAGTTTGTGATCTATATTGTCAGTCCGTTCCCCCAACTCCATGATAATAAATTCAAATCCATTATGCATGGAGGCATCTTTGAAATGCCGTGTGTCTGTTCCAACATTTTGGATCTTAAAATAATTGAAAAATCCTGCTTTGTACAACTAGATTTAAGAATAAAAAATATGTTACACTATCAAATCATGTGACTACATTTTACAGACATAGTATCTATATCATTAGTTTATACAAGTTGTCACTGACATTTAGCGATATAGACATTCGCATCTATGGCTAAGAGAGTAACAATACAAGTACAATAATTCATTTGTAAGTAATATTACAAAATTATCTGTTTTAATATTGAACTATCTTTTTTACAGGAGACGCCAGAACCAAAGACCATCCTGGAAGAGATTGGGAGCATTCCTGGGAGTATTTCCAGCCTGTCAGCTTCACTGACCTCAAAACTTGCCGCAAAATAGTTCCAATCATTTTATATACTTGTGTGAAATATATCACAGAATGTGAACTTTGCCATGGACAAAACTCCCAAAGTTTTAAATTAAAGGGAATTTCTATGAACTGGAAAAGCACTCAGAGAGAGCAAACCTCCTCCAGAGCCCAATATCTCCACTGTGGCTTGTGAATGCAATGAAAAATAATCCTTTAGGACATTCCTAGATCCAGATGGTGAACCAGATCACCAAGTAAAAGTTTAATTCTCTGCTCCTCGGCCATTGTCAACATTACCTGAAAATTTCATTAAAATCTGTGTACAACTTTTTGAGTTATTTTGCTAAAAAACAAAAGAATTCCGAGATCAGTAAATCTTTTTTAAAGATTCCTGCATCCAGTGAGTGATCTGTACTACCACCAAAATTTAACCATATTTGCATTGCAATATCTTTGACATTTCCTGGAAATTTCATCTAAATCTGTCCACAACTTTTCAATTTATTTTGAAAACAAGCAAATTCACACTGCAAATTACATATATCATCTTGTCAGAGGTTAAATATACAGTTTTTTTCTGACTTATCTTAGGCCACCTCTCTGATGCATATTTTGTTGTGATTACAATTTCCACTGTGACAAAATGACATGCATGCACAAAATATTTCTAATGTCTTTGGTCAGTGTTGAAACCAATGAGTTTGTAGATACAAACGACTCTTTTAAAATGTGTCAAATCTTTGTGAAATTTTAACATTAAATACTTCATGATAATACACAAACATCAGTATTTTAATTATCCTGATAAATTTCTTGACAATTGGATGCCCCTTTAATAGGATGGATGCTGTCTCAAGGTGTGTCCCAAATGGCAAATTTTACATTCTATCGCAAAGTCCATGTGTTACTTTTAGGCTGCTATTCACAAAACGGAGGAGCCAAACATTAAAAAAATTTGGCTCATATATTCAGGTTTTAATACTATTCTTTATTTGATTATTTGATTTATCTTTTAATGATCACATTTGTGAGTGTGACCCCAGAACTACAAACAGTAAGTGACTAGAACTTTTTGGAAGATTTTTTTAGACTTGTTTTTGACCTTTTATTAGCAAGATACACACATACTCCTTTCAGTAGAAATCTGTTACATGGAAGTAATCTGGGTAAAGATATACTTATCAGGTGTTTGGAATCTTTTCTACTGGACACAGTTTGGCTGTTTCTAAATGAGTAGAGGGGCCACAATGGCGTAGTGTAACACACTCGCCTCTCACCTCTGAGGTCGGCGGGTCAAATGCTCGACCTTATGTGGGAAAGTTGGTACTAGTTGCTTGCCGATGGTCGGTAGTTTACAGAACCTTGACTAACTGTATGTACCGATTTCCTCTGCCCACAAAACTACCTGCCATGATATGACCTGTACAGTGTTGAAAGTAACAACTGGAACCCCAAATAAATAAAATAAAAATAGTAGATAAATGTTTCTGCTTAACCAGAAATACAAGATGCAGTATTTACAGTATTATTAAAGGTTGAGTGTGAAGGTAGAGTGACAGAAGGTTTTTAAATAATTCTAGCACTAAGTAGAAGTAATACCTTTATAGTTACAAAATACTGGAAATGTTAGACTTCTTATCAGTAGTTCTGGTGTATACTAATATTTTTTTTCAGTTTCAGACCATAATGATTTGTGGTTCTTAACAGACCTATGAATTTTGTAAAATAGATCAACCTCAGACATTTCTCATTCTACAGTTATGATAAAGGTTGTATGTGAAGGTACTTCAGTATTTACTCTGTGATTAGTTAATGTTGTCTGTACATATAAAGTATCAGTGGCTTTCATATGTCTCCAGATGAATGGATACATTCTCAGAACCTCTCCAGATGAACCAAGTATACCAACCATCAAATATAAAGATGTTCAATTTGTGATTTAAATTGTATGTAAAATAAAGTGAACAAAAATCTTTTTAAATTTATAATGTCACCAGAAATATGTGTTTATATTATTGACTGTTGTTGAGAGAGAGAGATGTATTACAAGTATATTATGATGCAGTTTTGATGCCAGTTTTGATGAAACCAGTCCGATACAATCCAGTATGAAAGGCTCTGATACAAGCTCTTTTTAAACTGAAGTTCATAGTGAAAAAAAAATTCCAAATCAGTCCAGAAATTAGGAAGTTCTGACCATTTTAACTGGAGGTCTGTGCATTGTGCTGACAATAAAATTGGATAATTCTTTAAAATATTTTGTTTGTATAAATTTATATGGTCTTGTTTAATACATGTAGGCAAAGTATGTTTCAGATTCTGTATTAGGACATTGCATAATATATATTATATATATGTGTACAAAATCTTCTTGTGCCCATTAGTTAATTAAGTCCTGTGCACCATTTAATTATCTTGTGATCACCAGTTGATCTTGAGCTCATAAGATAATCTCATGTGGACAATACAGTTATCATTTGGTAATGAGGTCATCTTAATTGATTATGAGTATAACTTAATTAACTGATGCGCACAATGAGATCTCCTGTTCATGACTTGGCACATAGTATATATTGTGTGATGTCTTAATACCAGCTCATATCGTATGGTTGTTGGGCGCTCAGTAAAGCTAAAAGTATGAACCTATGTAATATATACTGTATAAATACAGAAGACTGCTTGTGACTAGAACCCCTGGAATCCACTGTATTTGGTTCTAGTTATATCAAACTTCCATTTGTACCCCACCACAAAATACCACATTTTTAAGTTTTTCTAACCTCACCTTCCACCAGCTGTACTTGTATAGAGTTTGCTGTAGTAAAAGTTGCTTAAACATCATACTGTAAATACTATTGCTTGTTAGAAAGTAGTTTTAGTTTCATAACTTTTAGTATAAATTACATTTTATTTAGTCCAATCAAACTTTGTTAAATAGAATTCCCTTTTCAGTCCAATTATATATGAAGGTCCGTAGATGCTTTTGCCATTGAAATTTACCTGTTATCTGAAAATTCCAGTTAAGTAGAAGTATTTTCTGGTCCCTTAAGATTGCATTTAACAGGGTCCAATGGTATGTAATTTACACGATGCTTATACAATCCATTTATGGATGCAGCCACTAAATTATAGCCATATTTGATGACTGTCACATGGAACAGGACCATTTGTAGTTACATTCAAACCTGGGGCTGGTTTCACGAAGCCACCTTTAGATTAAGGTCACCTTAAATTCAAGGATTTCCTTTAATTTCTCCCTCCTTTAAAAAGTCTCAGTTTCACAAAGCCTCCTTGCTTAAGGAGACTTGAAAACTCCCTTAAATCTCAGGGAAGCTAAGGGCCTACCTTAAATTTAAGGAAGTGTCCTTCAAGGAATGTTTAATATCTTTAAAGAACATTTGCTCCCTCCTTAAGTTTCAAGGAAGACTTTTGGTTAGGAGAGTTAAAGGAGCCTTTGTGAAACTGAATTTTGAGATGGCCTTCCCAAAGGAATAAAAATGACCTTCCTTTACTGAAGGAGGTCCTTTCCAAAGGAGGCTTCGTGAAACTGGCGCCAGTTTTGATTAAGAGTACTAAATTGTTATAGTTCTTGTTTGCAAATTGTATTTCAGTGTGATATATGAATATGTTTCAAATGTCCATTACTTAGCAATACCAGTGAGTGATTTGAAAAAACAAGTTTTTTAAAATAATACTTTTTTCTAAACATTAGGAAATGATCAGAGACATTACATTTTTTGCAGATTTTTGTGATTTAAAACACTCTTCTTGTTTTTAGACTCATTACATGTTTTTGCTATTTTTTGGGAAAAAAAATTTAATAATAGAAATATGTGCCTTCCTCATCTTAATAAAATTTTATTCTATCCACTGGTTTGAATTATTTCTCTTAGATGAGGTAGTTTTTTCACTCAAGTATTCTTTTGATTGCATTTCTAAATGTGTAGATCTGATGTAGAAACCATACTTGCCAGCAAGTAAAGCTGGAGTAGCGTGTGTATTGTAATACTCATTATCTAGTCTGCGATTGTATCATTATTCTGAGTCATGTGCATATCACTTGTATGTGATAATTGATGTCACAAAATCATTGCTTACCAATATGCAACACATATATTCAAATAAACATTTACGAATCACTATGGTCTTTTTATTTGCTTAATAACCTTTCCTTAATCCTCAGTATACAATAGAACCTCTACTATCAGACCCTCTATGGTCCGAATATTCATTGTTATGTCAGCTGACATTATGTCATCACTCTGGGCATACTCATCCGCGTCCACATGAACATCTTCCCCCCCCCCCCCCCTCAAAACTACCTGGCCCAGAGACATGCTGTTTTAAAAAAAATAAAAAAGATACCTTATTTATCAAGGATGAAAAATTGTTCAAGGCATTTTCAAACTTGAAAACTATTGCATTTAGAGTATTTTGTTATGTCAGCTGACTTGTCAGTCAGCTGACATTATGTCGTCACTCTGCGGCGTGGGCGTACGCGTACGCGTCCACGTGAACAACTTCTCCTCCAAAACTACAAGGCCTAGAGACGTGCTGTTTTTTTTAAAAGATACCTTATCTATCGAGGATGAAAAATTGTTCAAGGCATGCAAATCTGTCCGTTCGTCTGTTTGCTAGAGACATTACAAGGGGGGTACCCCCACCAAAAGTGTGAAAATTTCAACACTTAATCACAATTTTCTCAGTGACTATTGCAGGGATTTCTCTCATATCTTGCATATATGTACTAGGCCACAGGTAGATTCTCTTGTGTGAGTATGAGACCTGGATCTGTCTTACTTTTTTTTTAATAAATTTTTTTAATAATTTTTAATGCATTAAAATTCAGGAAATCATGCACAAAATCATTTATAACTTGAAAAGTGTTGCATTTAGAGCATTTTGTTAAAATATGTTATTCAGCTACTTTTTTCATAGCTACAATATGGTGAGTAAGTTGGGTGCCTGTCTCAATAGCTAAGTGAGTAATAGCTACTTTTGGGCTTTTCAGTAACTTCCATCATGAGTAAAATCACTTGTAACTTAAAAACTATTGCATTTAGAGAATTTCGTATAAATATGTTATTCAGCTACTTTTGGGTCAGCTATAACATAGTAAAATTTTAGACCTGTAGCTCATGGCATAGCTGAGTAATAGCTACTTTTAGGTTATCACTGTTGAGTAAATCGCTTATAACTTCAAAACTATTGCATTTAGAGAATTTCGTATAAATATGTTATTCAGCTACTTTTGGGTCAGCTATAACATAGTAAAATTTCAGCACTGTTGCTCATGTCATAGCTGAGTAATAGCTACTTTTAGGTTATCACTGTTGAGTAAATCGCTTATAACTTGGAAACTATTGTATTTACAGTATTTTGTTTCAATATGTTATTCACCTATTTTGGGATCAGCTATAACATAGTGAAGTTTCAGATCTGTGGCTCATTGCATAGCTGAGTAATAGCTACTTTGAAGTTCTCACTATTGAGTAAATCACTTGTAACTTAAAACCTATTGCATTTAGAGAATTTCGTATAAATATGTTATTCAGCTACTTTTGGGTCAGCTATAACATAGTAAAATTTCAGACCTGTAGCTCATGGCATAGCTGAGTAATAGCTACTTTTAGGTTATCACTGTTGAGTAAATTGCTTATAACTTGGAAACTATTGCATTTACAGTATTTCGTTTCAATATGTTATTCAGCTACTTTTGGGTCAGCTATAACATAGTAAAATTTCAGACCTGTAGCTCATGGCATAGCTGAGTAATAGCTACTTTTAGGTCATCACTATAGAGTAAATCAGTTGTAACTTGAAAACTATTGCATTTACAGTATTTTGCTTAAATATGTTGTTCACCTACTTTTGGGTCAGCTATAACATAGTAAAATTTCAGACCTGTAGCTCATTGCATAGCTGAGTAATAACTACTTTGAGGTTATCACTATTGAGTAAATCAGTTGTAATTGCAAAACTATTGCATTTAGAGAATTTCGTATAAATATGTTATTCAGCTACTTTTGGGCCAGCTATAACATAGTGAAATTTCAGATCTGTAGGTCATGGCATAGCTGAGTAATAGCTACTTTGAAGTTCTCACTATTGAGTAAATCAGTTGTAATTGGAAAACTATTGCATTTAGAGAATTTCGTATAAATATGTTATTCAGCTACTTTTGGGTCAGCTATAACATAGTAAAATTTCAGACCTGTAGCTCATGGCATAGCTGAGTAATAGCTACTTTTAGGTCATCACTATTGAGTAAATCAGTTGTAACTTAAAAACTATTGCATTTACAGTATTTTGCTTAAATATGTTGTTCACCTACTTTTGGGTCAGCTATAACATAGTAAAATTTCAGACCTGTAGCTCATTGCATAGCTGAGTAATAACTACTTTGAGGTTCTCACTATTGAGTAAATCAGTTGTAATTGCAAAACTATTGCATTTAGAGAAGTTAGTATAAATATGTTATTCAGCTACTTTTGGGTCAGCTATAACATAGTAAAATTTCAGACCTGTAGCTCATGGCATAGCTGAGTAATAGCTACTTTTAGGTCATCACTATTGAGTAAATCAGTTGGAACTTGAAAACTATTGCATGTACAGTATTTTGCTTAAATATGTTGTTCACCTACTTTTGGGTCAGCTATAACATAGTAAAATTCAGACCTGTGACTCATTGCATAGCTGAGTAATAGCTACTTTGAAGTTCTCAATGTTGAGTAAATCACTTATAATTTGAAAACTATTGCTTTTATTGCGCTACAATAGCTTACCATGTGGGACTGAATGCTTTACTGGTTGCCGCGAGGCACAGACGACCAACGCTCGAGAAAAACAAGCATGTAGTTGGTTCGGCCTCATAGGTTGTCGTGACGTCATCACTTCCTGTGTATCAGCCTCCTTTTCGTTGGTCGCCGCCATATTGGATGCTCTGCTAAGTTTTCAAAGCTGTTTTCTATTATATCTCTGGATATATTGTTTGTCATTCGTCCATAATTCGGCTTTTCCTTTATTTAGCAGTATAGAATCTTATACCCAATTTTCAGCACTTCCGGTGCTGTATTTTGTCAGTTTTTTAACGTCTTCTTAATTCACGTGTTGTGTGCTCGCCACTACACTAGTACTGCTCGAATCTACGGTTCGGAGTATTTCATATTTTATTGCATTAAAACATGGCCACCGCCCACCAGTCTTCTAAAGATAAACCCAGATCCAGCAAATGCAATCATTTCTGTCAGCCATTCGACAGTCATGGCTATTGCCCCTCCTGCAGAGATGTAGGGAAGGGCGATGATCTGTGTGTTACAAAAGCTGGTACTTGTCAAATCTGTGCGTCTTTCACAGACGAACAGTCCACTAAAATTGCTAATAGAAGACGATACAAGAAAAAACATCCCACTTCACAGGCATCGGACAAAGATCGGGACGAGGTACTTGGCGATTCTTTTGAATCGTTTTCTGGATCGCAAGCCGAACTTGAGGCTGCAGCCGATCATTTGTTTACTTCACCTCCACGTCCCAGACCCTTATCTTTCGATCCTTTGCCTCTTACTACACCAGGGCGTACTGTTCCTCCCACTCCCAGTACAGCCTTACATCATAAAGTCCATTCTTCTGTAGAAAAGTCTTTGGACCAAAAATTTGATCAGAAATTTGGTGTTTTTCAAGCCAACATCTATGATGCCCTTAAATCTATGCGTGAAGATTTCCTAAAATCTCAACAAGGGCTGGCTGATAAGATCTCCTCTTCGGCTGTTCGCACCGAACCTCAGACCTCTGTCAGTGCTTCAGAACCCATGGATATTGAATATGGCCCTTCTCTTCCTTCTCGCCTTCAGGCCGAGCAAGGTTCGGACGTTCGTCTTAGCTCTTCCGAACATACACAGTCTGTTCGCCCCAAGATGTCCACTCACAAGGTTAGCCATGCTCCAATCTCAGGTTCGGGATCTGATTCCGATCATGATCGCCCTTCATATCCTAGACCTAAAAAGCACTCTGACAAGCCTAAACATAAGTCAAGGTCCGCATATTTGCCCTCATCGTCAGGGGAGGATCAGTCCCCTAGACGTAGACACAGGTCCCCCAAGCCCCAGAGAATGGCCTCTGATGATCAGGAACATCCTCAAATTGACCTTGATCCGCCCTACTATAGGGATGTGGCTCTGGCTGACATCCCAAATCAATATGCGGAGGAGGTAGATACTTTTCGACGTATCCTCAAATTACCTGATCCGAGGGATTCAGTCCCCAGACCTGCTACTGCTATCATAGGTATCGATGACGAGGTGGCCGTCCAAGAGCTGAGACCTACGGGTCCATCAGCTATGTTGCCCCTCAACTCTGGTATAAGAGATGCCTTTGACAAATTCAACAATGACTTTATGGCTGCAAACCTGGCAGAGGGCAAATACCCAAAGCCCCCCCCCCTTCCACTTCTAAGTGGTACAAGGTTGGACAACCTTGTTTTTTGGAGAAACTCCAAGATTTAAATGCAGACTTTGCCAAGATCTGTATATCTCCTAAACCTTCGGGGGCCCCTTTAGGCAAGGTCCCACTCTCTGTCCTCAAGGACTTAGAATAACAGGCAAGGTACAATCTAACCACATTGAATTTCACGACCACTTTTGCCAAGACATCCTCCTCCTGCAACTCTACCATGAGGAGGTGTCGTTATGGACTAAAAGAAACCTTCAAGAAGGTCAAGTCCCAGGTCAGGAAAGGTGCCGACCCTGAAAAAGCAGTAAAACGTGGTTATGATGAGGCCTATGACTACTTTGATCTCTGGGAGAAGACCCTCACTATTCAACATAAGGCCATAACCTGCCTGAGCAAATCCCTTGCCCATATTTTACAAAGGGAACTTTACACAATGGCAACTTCCGGCTTGCTTAGACGCGAAGCCGAAATGTCCCATCTGCAGCCACAATTAAGGGAAACCAGACGTCAAGAGCTCAGGAATTCCTCTCTCTGGACTCGTTCCCTGTTCAACTCCCAGTCAGTGAAGGAAGGCGAGGACTTCCTTCTCAAAAAAGGCACCTCAAAAGATGCTCAGGGTTTCGGACCCTACCAAAATAAGCCCTTTTGTGGTTCCCACCACAATAAGAGAAGAGGCTCCTACAGGAAACGCCTCTTTGGGGGCAATTCCTCCCAAAGCAGCAACTATTCGTTTCCCTCTTCTAGAGGAAAACCAAACTTCAGAGGCTCCAGGGGTCGTTTTCGACCCCACAACAAAGGAAAAGGGCGTGGAAACCCCTCTACCCTCAATCAATCCACCAGTAGGAGGTCGCCTCCGTTCTTTCAGGAGAGACTGGCACGCAAACAATTGCTCAGCCAACGTGTTAAATATTATCACCAATGGCTACGTTCTGCCATTCCTCTCAAGGCCAAACTTGATAAGATTTCCTCTGATTGTGTCAGAGTACAAGGCCCCTCAAAAAGACCAAGCCTTGGCCGATTGCATCCAGTCTCTCCTGTTAAAGAACGCTATTGAAAGGGTGGAAAATGTAAAATCTCTCGGGTTTTACAGTCGCCTCTTTCTTGTACCCAAGCCTCACCAAAGGTGGAGGCCAGTAATAGACCTAAGCAGGCTCAACACTTTTCTACACGTAGAAAAGTTCAAAATGGAAACGCCAGAGTCCATCAGGACTTCTCTGATTCCGGGGGAATGGGTAGCGTCAATAGACCTGTCGGACGCTTACCTCCACATCCCCATCCATCCAAACTCAAGGAAGTACCTAAGATTTTGCCACAGGTCACAGGTGTTCCAGTTCACCTCGCTCCCATTCGGACTAGCCACAGCCCCCCAGGTATTTACCATGGTCGTAAAAGAAGTGAAGCTCATGGCCCTCAGCAGAGGACTCAGACTTCATCAATACCTGGACGACTGGCTGATCAGGTCTCAGTCCCAGGAGGAAGCATTAGTGAACACTCGGACAGTGGTAGATCTCACCCAGTCCTTGGGATGGATTTTAAACCAAGAGAAATCAGAACTGAAACCAACTCAGGTGTTCTCGTTCGTGGGCTACGAATACCACCTAGATTCAGCCCTTGTAAAACCCACTCAAGAGAGATGGCTCAAACTTCAGGATTTGATCCTACGACTCAAGTCGAAACATGTTTTGACTGCAAGATGTTTGATGTCTCTAATTGGGTTGCTAGCCTCAACGAAGAAGATGGTCCCGGAGGGACGCCTTCACATGAGACCGTTTCAGTTTCACCTGAAAGAGCACTGGAAATTTCCTCAGTCGCTGGACAGCCTCCTTCCCTGGACAGAAGTCATTTCTGCTCATCTGGACTGGTGGCAGAATCCTGCAAAGGTGATGATAGGCGCCGACCTTCATCCCAAAGACCACAGTATCCAACTCTTTACAGACGCCTCAAACGAAGGCTGGGGCGCTCACTTAGAACAAAGTTCTACAAAAGGTCTGTGGTCACCTCAGGAAAAAGGACTTCACATAAACGTCCTAGAATTGAAAGCTGTCTTTCTGGCTTTGAGACACTTCAAAGACCAGTGTCAGGACCAAACAGTGCTAGTTGCCACGGACAACTCAACTGTGGTAGCTTACATAAACAAACAAGGGGGAACACACTCGGCGGAGATGTGCGCACTCCTGTGGAGACTCATGACCTGGTGCCACCACTATCACATAATCTTGAAAGCCAGACACATTCCAGGGTGCCTGAATGTGATGGCCGACCTACTTTCCAGGTCGAACCAGGTTCAGTCGACCGAATGGTCACTCCATCCACAGGTGTTCAAACAGATCTGCCGAAAGTGGTTCACTCCCCACGTGGACCTTTTTGCCACTCATCTGAACCACAAGCTCCCTCTGTACGTGTCTCCTATCCCAGACCCCCAGGCCTGGGACATAGATGCTCTAAACATAGACTGGACGGGTCTCACTGCTTATGCTTACCCTCCAACGGCTCTCCTTTACAGGGTGATCCAAAAAATCAGGCAATGCACCTGCCTGATCATACTAATAGCCCCAGGCTGGCCAGGGATGCCCTGGTTCTGGGACCTAGTGCAGCTCTCAACAGAGATCCCTCTGCAACTCCCGGTGTCGACAACACTCCTCAAGCAGTCCCACAACTTCGTGTTCCACAGCTCCCCGCAGCACCTCAACCTCCACGCCTGGTCTCTAGGAGTGGACAACTCCAAGAACAAGGCTTCTCTGTGGAAGTGGCAGAGAGAATTGCTGCACCTCAGCGGTCTTCAACAAGGAACATCTACAAATCAAAGTGGGCCCTATTTGAAAAATGGTGCAGAGATAATTCGGTGGATTTCTCCTCACCATCTGTGAAGCAAATCTCAGATTTCTTTATGTATCTGTACCAAGACCTAAACAGGCGCCCCTCTACCATTGATGGTTACAGGACAGCTATTGTTGACACTCTGGGCCCTACGGCCCAGCATATTGCCCATAATGAGGACCTTCACAGGTTGCTCTCCAGTTTTCACAGGGATCGCCCCAAGAGTTCCAGAAACCTTCCTCAGTGGAACCTATCTGTTGTCCTCAATGAGCTCACAAAAGCGCCCTTTGAGCCTATGAAAGACACAGACCTCAAACATCTCACTCTCAAGACTGCTTTCTTGCTAGCTCTGGCCTCCGGCAAGCGCCGCAGTGAAATCCACGCCTGGGTCGCAAACAAAGTATCTAATCTAGGCCAATGGGAAAAGGTAGCCTTGTTCCCTTCATCAGATTTTATAGCCAAAAACCAGCTAGCAAGAGAAGGTTCTCAAAGTGTGTCTCCGGTGACTATTCCTGCCTTGACTACCATTGTAGATAGACAATTCAAAGAAGACAGGACCTTGTGTCCTGTACGGGCTTTGAGGTACTATCTGGACCGAACCAAGGACCTGAGAGGGTCCCGGTCTCTTCTTTTCATCTCCTTCAAGAAAGGACATACCTCAGATATCAGACCCGCTACTCTCTCTTCATGGTTGAAACAAACCATTCTACTTTGTTATAAGCAAGCAGACCAGCAAGCCTTGGACTTAGTCCAAGTTAAAGCGCATGACATTAGGGCCTTCGCAGCCTCTAAGGCTTTTTACGGTGGGGTATCGGTGGACCAGATCATGCAAGCGTGTCACTGGAAAGCTCACAACACGTTTACCAATTTTTATCTAAAAGACCTTACTTGGTCGGACAACGACAACAACATGTATCTGGGACCAGTAGTAGCGGCTCAACAGGTCCTAGACCCTTCTCCTCAGTGATGTCTTCTTCGGAAAGAAAAGGGGGGGGGCACGTCCGCTACAGCTAAGCCTTCAGGAGTCTCCCCAGGTCTAGGTATAAGCTACCTCATCAGGGTGTTACAGGTAAGGTCTCACATATTAAATTTACATTAACTTTAAATTCTTGGGACCATAAGGTTGTCTTATAAATAAGGTTGCAAATAGCAATTCTCGAACCTTGACCTCATTTCTGACGTCATAGCCCTTAGGGGTTCTTCCTATCTGTGTACTCCGGGTACACAATCCTCCTTCCAAACACCCTACAGTGTACGACACTGTGTATTCTCATCAGGTTTTTGGCTCTGTACAAGTCCGACCTTCAGGATTGGGACTCTGTAAATGGGACTCAGACTGGAAATTTTTTGGAACTATTTTTTATTACTCTCAATTCGAGAAAAACAACATTCAGACCTTTCAGTCTCAGCTGTAATCCCGCCACCGGGCGGTTGAATTCAGCATTCAGTCCCACATGGTAAGCTATTGTAGCGCAATAAAATTGAAAATTTTAATTACTTAAATGTAGCTTTTATAAGCTACAAGCTTACCATGTGGGACTGAGAAGAGTCCCACCCTACCTCCCCGCTGTATTACAGCTGAGGGGACATGGGTTTAATCTCAACGAAAAGGAGGCTGATACACAGGAAGTGATGACGTCACGACAACCTATGAGGCCGAACCAACTACATGCTTGTTTTTCTCGAGCGTTGGTCGTCTGTGCCTCGCGGCAACCAGTAAAGCATTCAGTCCCACATGGTAAGCTTGTAGCTTATAAAAGCTACATTTAAGTAATTAAAATTTTCAAATTTAGAGAATTTAGTATAAATATGTTATTCAGCTACCTTTGGGTCAGCTATAACATAGTAAAATTTCAGACCTGTAGCTCATGGCATAGCTGAGTAATAGCTACTTTGAGGTTATCACTGTTGAGTAAATCACTTATAACTTGGAAATTATTGCATTTAGAGTATTTTGTTTCAATATGTTATTCACCTATTTTGGGGTCAGCTATAACATAGTGAAGTTCCAGACCTGTGACTCATTGCATAGCTGAGTAATAGCTACTTTGAAGTTCTCAATGTTGAGTAAATCACTTATAATTTGAAAACTATTGCATTTAGAGAATTTAGTATAAATATGTTATTCAGCTACCTTTGGGTCAGCTATAACATAGTAAAATTTCAGACCTGTAGCTCATGGCATAGCTGAGTAATAGCTACTTTTAGGTTATCACTGTTGAGTAAATCACTTATAACTTGGAAACTATTGCATTTAGAGTATTTTGTTTCAATATGTTATTCACCTATTTTGGGGTCAGCTATAACATAGTGAAGTTCCAGACCTGTGGCTCATTGCATAGCTGAGTAATAGCTACTTTGAAGTTCTCACTGTTGAGTAAATCAGTTGTAATTGGAAAACTATTGCCTTTACAGAAATTTGTGCAAATATGTTATTCAGCTACTTTTGGGTCAGCTATAACATAGTGAAATTACAGACCTGTAGCTCATGGCACAACTGAGCAATAGCTGTTCTCAGGCACTGACTGTTGAGTAAATCAGCTATAACTTGAAAAATATTGCATTTGGAGTATTTTGTTAAAATATATTGTTCACCTACTTTTGGGTTAGCTATAACATAGTGAAATTACAGACCTATAGCTCATGGCATAGCGGAGCAATAGCTATTTTCAGGTTCTCACTATTGAGTAAATCAGTTGTAACTTGAAAACTATTGCATTTACAGTATTTTGCTTAAATATGTTGTTCACCTACTTTTAGGTCAGCTATAACAGAGCAAAAATTCAGACTTGTAGCTCATTGCATAGCTGAGTAATAGTTACTTTGAGGTTCTCACTCTTGAGTAAATCAGTTGTAACTTGAAAACTATTACATTTAGAGTATTTTGTTAAATATGTTATTCACAGACGTTTTGGTCAGCTATAACATATTGAAATTGCAGACCTCTATGTCATGGCATAGCTGAGCAATAGCTTCTTTCAGGTTCTCACTGTTGAGTAAATCATTGTATCCAACCTGTAGGATATCATGGGCTGGGAATCTGTTAATATGGTCCGATTTGACCTGGAACCCTCCTTCAAGGTCAAATGAGGATAGCCAAACATAAAAGTGCTTATAACTCGCTTAATATTGGTCCTAGAGGTTTGGAATGAAAACCAACCTATAGAAAATCATGAGCTGGGAATTTTTTGGTGTGGTCGGATTTCACCTTGGACCCCTCCTTCAAGGTCAAATGAGGATAGCCAAACATAAAAGTGCTTATAACTCGCTTAATATTGGTCCTAGAGGTTTGGAATGAAAACCAACCTATAGAAAATCATGAGCTGGGAATTTTTTGGTGTGGTCGGATTTCACCTTGGACCCCTCCTTCCAAGTCAAACGAAGATAGCCAAACTTAAAGTGCTTATAACTCGCGTATTATTGGTCTTGGAGGTTTGGGATGGTAAACCAACATATAGGAAATCATGGGCTGGGATTCTTTTGGTGTGGTCAGATTTGACCTGGGACCCCTCCTTCAAGGTCAATTGAGGATAGCCAAACTTACAATTGCTTAGAACTCGCTTATTATTGGTCCTACAGGTTTGGGATGGTAAACAAGCTACAGGAAATCATGGGCTGGGAATTTTTTTGTGTGGTCGGATTTGACCTTGGACCCCTCCGTCAAGGTCAAACAAGGATAGCCAAACTTAAAAAGTGCCTATGACTCACTTATTATTGGTCCGAGAGGTTTGGGATGGTAAACCATCCTAAATTCTTTGGCTGGGAATCTTTTGGTATGGTCAGATTTGACCTTTGGACCCCTTCTTCATGGTCGAACGAGGATATTGCATTTATAGTATTTCTCTAAATATTTTTAACCTACTTTTTACACTTAAACAATTACCTTGTTACTTTATTTCATAATACCATTTGCAGGGCACAACTTTTTTGTCCTTCTGTCAGCTTCGGAATATCTTTCGAACATGCTGTTCAGTTACCATTTACTGTATTTCTGTACAGCCCTTTCCCTGATAATTATGCTTTCCTCTCATTATCACCATCACAAATCAAAAACATTCAGTCAGCTGACACAGTGCCCATTCACGGGCACTCTCCTCTTGTTTAAATATGTTTTCCACCTACTTTTACAACTTAACAGTAACCTTCTTTCACTTCTACTCTGAAACTCAAACACACAGCTGACACAGAGCCTGTTCACAAGCAATGATTGCTTGTTTACGTTTTCTATTACATTCTTTGTACAAGTGCATGTAATGCCTCCATCAGGTGGCTGTTCCTGAGGGGATGTACATAGCCACTTATCATTATTGGAGACCTGGTCAAAGTTGGCCGGTTGTTATAGATTGTAAAATCTGAGTAAATACATTTTTATTGCGTTAATACATCCTATCCAATGGACAATTGCTTATCCGCTCGGCGCAGATCGGCCCGCTAAACGTCAGAAAAAGACGTCTTGTGTTTCCACCGGACAGTACTGTCCAGTACTGTGCACTCGCCAGATGGCGTGTCTTACTTCCTTCCTGTCTAGACAGAGTGACGTCATAGCATCTTTTTCGTTTAGGGTGAGATCTGTGCAAGAGATTATTTTCAGTGTTTGAAATTTTGAAGAATACTCTTTTTTTTTTTTTTTTTTTGGGGGGGGGGGGGGAGTTTCTGTTTTTTGGTTATACCAAAGTGGATTATAGATCTTATAGCTCAGAATGTCATCCCCGGGTCAACGAAGAGGGGCTTGTGGCCATGCCATGGTGATTTTTGATCAGCACTCTTATTGTGCCCGTTGTCGCGAGAAGAATAAGGGCAAGGACCCTTGTGTGGAGAGTAAAGACACTACCTCTTGTATGTTTTGTTCGGCTTTTACTCCAGAACAGTTAGCCCAGATTTCTACTCCTTCTTACAAGATAAAAAAGGAAAAGTGTGAGGCAAGGAAGTCTGTAACTGCCACCATCACCAAAGATTCTTCTGAACTTGTCGACCCTGCTAGTGTCTCAGTTATTGGGGTTGTTGGCCATCAAGATACTACTCAACAGACTGAACCTGTTAAGTCTTCGTCTACTTCTTCTATGCCTCCGGAGAAAAAGGCCAAGAAAGAAAAGGTCGTTTCTAAAGCCAAGAAGTCGTCTGAGTCTTCATCTACTGATTCTAAGATAGCCGATTTGGACAGTAAGTGGTCCGAACGTTTTAATAGGCTTGAGGCCCTTTTGCTATCTAAGACCTTTCAACCGACCTTTTCTTCAGAAGTCAAGTTAACTCCATCTCACTCTCCACCTACAAACATTCCCAGGGATTCTGAGCCATTTTTTCAACCTACAGGGCGCACTGGCACGGACTTCTCTGCAGAAATGCATCAGGCAGCCAGCCAGCCGGAGTCAGACTCTCAATCTACCACTACAGAGCACACTGGCAAGGGTTTCTCTGCTACCCAGCATCAATCAGCCAGCCAGCTGACATCCGACCAACGGGAAGTGTCTTCAGTGTCAACAAAGCGCACTGGCAAAGGTTCCTCTGCTTCATAGCATCAACCAGCCAGCCAGCTTATCACCGACCGACCGACTTCGAGATCACCTCAGAGGCGCACTGGCATAGATTCGTCTGACCAGGGTTTCTCTGCTTCACAGCATCAACCCAACAGCCAGCCAGCCACCGAACGGCACCGACCTTCTGGCCATGTCAGTACCGACCCCTCCCTCAGACAGGGCACTGCTGGAAGATCTCACAGCCATGCCGACCGACCATTGTCTACTGTTACCACCGACACCAGCTCTCCCTCTCTCCACAGGCACAGGAAAGACGGTGCATCTAGTGATAATCCTGGGACAGACAGTGATTATTCAGACTGACCACCGGTCGACCTCTATGCTGAGGAGGGGAAACTGTCGGACGATCCTGAATTGGCTGCAGAACCAGATCAAATACCCTCAGCGGAACAAACCTATCGGGAGACAATGAAGGGTATACGGGAGTACATGGGTTGTTCGGACATTCCGGACTCAGACAGTGCCAATACTGCGTCGGATGATAATCCATTCTCAGGTCCCAAAGCTGTGACACCGGGGAAAGTATCTGTCCAGATGCCAACTGAAGATTGGCTTTGCAAGAAGATAGGAAAGTTGAACTTAACTCTGGTTGAGGGTTATCCCTCCCGTAGTTCCGAGGCCGGTGGCCTGTTGATGGACCAGTTCCTAAGGACAGCAAAGTTGCAATCCAGGTGGTATGGGCTTGCAACCAACCACATAGCCGACCCTGCTGCTGTCTCGGGCTGGAGTACTGAGTCTTCAAAGCTAAACAGTTGCTTTAGTAGGATATCTAGACAGTCAGGACTGACCTCCACCCCGCCTGCTTCTAGACGCATCTCCCAGGAATCGTTAAGAAGGTGGGAGAAATCTGCAAGAGAAGCGTCGGTCATTTGCAACCAGGTGGCCAGCTTTAACCGCTGTCTTTTCCGGGTGCAGCAGGATATGCAGAGCCAGCTTAAAACCCTTCGCGTTGAATACAAAGGAAAGGGTTCCTCAAAGAGTACTGCCACCATGGACGAACTTAAATACCTCATGGACTTTAACTCCAGCATTACTCAAGCGGCTGCAAAGACCATGGAGCATCTTAGTGAGTTCGTTTTTATCTCGATGGGGAACCTGACTTTGGCTAGGCGAGATGCATATCTTACTCATGTGAAGTCAGGAATTAAGCCGGACACTGTTGCTGCCCTGAGAGCGGTCCTCTGCATATCCCCACCCTCTTCCCTGATGCAGTTATTAAGAGGGCTAAAGAGGAAATCTCTCACTACGAGTCGAAAGGACACTCTGGCACTTCTCGTGGCAAAGCCCGTTTCCACCCCTATGAAAGACCGGACAAGAAATCAGACAGGCGTCTGGATAAGAAGGGAGAGAAACCTGCATGGAAGAGCATTGGAAAGGGTCGATATAGGAAGCCCAGAGGGAAGGCCTCTAGTTACTCTTCACGACCAGCCAAGGGCCAGCAGTCGTATAAATGACAATTACTGTGTAACTCCATTACAGGCACGACTGCTGGCCGGGAGCCCACCTCCAAGACAGACAATAAACACTTGTTCAGAACTCAGTGTAAACTTAAATGTTGTAACACCTGTACTTACTGCGCCCGGGCATTCCCAAAAGAGAGATTTAAGTCCCGGGCCAGTAGATTGTTATTCTCGTAGAGATCACGAATTAAAGTGTGTGAAAAGTGCTTCTGTGTCACTCAGTTGTCTTGTGTTCAACCTGCAATCAATGTAAAAAATGCTGCCTCAAATATGCCTGTAGGGGCCAGACTTCAACTTTTTTGGCAAACTTGGCTGGATCTGGGTGCCGGTCCAAAAATAGTTCAAATCCTGAAAGAGGGTTACACCCTCCCCTTTTGGATCTGGCCAAATCTCAAAAGGTCTCCCACAGTCGTAAGCTGCTATGTCAATCCCCATAGGAACAGCTACCTGATGGAGGCATTACATCAGCTTATAGACAAAAATGCAGTAGAATTAGTGCACAATCAGACCTCCCTAGGGTTTTTCAACCGACTGTTTTTGGTACCCAAACCCAACAACAAGTGGAGACTAATACTAGACCTGAGCAATTTGAATTCCTTTCTCAAGGTGGAAAAATTCAAAATGGAGACACCGGACACCATCAGGACATCCCTCCAGCAAGGGGAGTGGGTCACCTCAATAGACTTCAAGGACGCCTACTTCCATATCCCAATACAGGAACAATCCAGGAAATATCTGAGATTTTTCACCCAAGGCCGGACATACCAATTCAAAGCACTACCTTTCGGTTTGTCCACAGCACCCTTGGAGTTCACTGTAGTAGCAAAGGAGGTGAAACTGATGGCCATGCACAAGGGTATAAGAATCCACCAGTACCTAGACAACTGGTTGGTGAGGGCCAAATCCCACCAGGTTTGTCTCCAACATACTCAGGACCTAGTAAAAATGTGCCGAGACTTAGGTTGGCTGGTGAATGTAGAAAAGACAGAGCTGGAGCCCAAGCAATTCTTCGACTTTGTAGGCTACCAGTTCAACCTCAGGTCCGGTTGGGTCCGACCGACACCGGACCGGTGGCACAGCCTTCAAGAGAAAATGTCCCTGATAGGTTTGCTAACAGCCACAGAGAAACAAGTTCACCTAGGCCAACTGCATATGAGACCCATACAGTGGCATCTCAAAATCAATTGGAGGGTACCGGAATCACTACACAAGATGATTCCAATACCCAGGTCTCTGCACCCTCATTTACAATGGTGGCTGGAGGAAAGCAATGTGCTCCAAGGTCAACCATTGCACCCCTTACAACACGCTCTGCAAATTTTCACAGATGCATCAAAAGAGGGATGGGGGGCATTGCAAGAGAGTCCTGGTCAGTGCCAGAAAGCAAACTGCATATAAACTATCTGGAACTAAAAGCAGTTTTTCTAGCCTTAAAAGAGTTCCAAGACCTCTGTGTGGACAAGATAGTTCTAGTGGCCACAGACAATACGACAGTAGTGTCTTACATAAACAAAGAAGGAGGCATGAGGTCGGGCCCACTGTGTGCCCTACTGTGGAGAATCTTGACCTGGTGTACCCAGCGACAAGTAAGTCTAAAAGCCCGACACATCCCAGGCCGACAAAATGTGGTAGCAGACAAGCTATCCCGGCTGGGTCAGACCATCCAGACGGAATGGTCCCTCCTTCCAGAGGTTTTTCAAGCACTATGCCACAAATGGCACCAACCTCAGATAGACCTCTTCGCCATGAGGTTCAACCACAAGTTGCCTCAGTTTGTGTCTCCAGTACCAGACCCCCTGGCTGTAGCAGTGGATGCACCCACTCTGCCATGGGAGGATCTGGATGCATACGCCTTCCCACCGACCGCCATATTGGGCAAAGTGGTGGAGAAGTTACAGGACTCCCCGTGCAAGAGAATCATTCTGATTGCTCTGGGGTGGTCCAACATCCCTTGGTTTTGGGACCTAGTGACCATGTCCAATCAGGTCCCTATCAGCCTGCCCATCCTGCCCAATCTGTTGACTCAACCCTTCAATCGGATCCCTCACAGAAATCTGACAAATCTGAATCTCCATGCATGGCTCCTAGAGCCACAGCAATCAAGGAGCAGGGGTTCTCTCAGGAAGTGGCGGCAAGAATTGAGGCTCCTCAGAGAAGATCAACCAGATCAGTCCATGAGGCAAAGTGGGCCATTTTTACAAAGTGGTGCATCACTAATGAGGTGGACTTCAGGGCACCCACTGTAAAATCGGTTGCGGATTTCCTGATGTACCTCTTTGAGGACAGGAAGTTGCAACCAAGTTACATTGATGGCTACAGATCTGCCATTGCTGATAAGTTGGGGACCTCATCCATTAATATCAGCAAGGATGAATATCTCACTCGTCTCCTGGATAGTTTCCATAGAGACATACCCAAGGGTCGGAGGGGAACCCCCTCCTGGAACCTTTCACTGGTGTTCACCAACTAACAAAGGCTCCTTTCGAACTGCTAAAAGGGGCGTCATTGAAGCATTTGACCTTCAAGACCGTTTTCCTGCTAGCCCTTGGTTCGGGCAAGAGAAGGAGTGAGATACATGCTTGGCAGAACAGAAATATCAGGCACCAGTCCGATTGGTCCAAGGTGTCCCTGTTTCCATCACCCAGCTTTCTTTCAAAGAATCAGCTGGCAAAAGAGGGTCCAGACAGTGTGGCCCCAGTGGTTATACCAGCCCTGGCCCCGACTCTGGATAAGTCCCTCAAATCTGACGGGTCCCTCTGTCCGGTCAGAGCCTTGCGCTGCTATTTGGACAGGACCTCAGACCTTAGGCGGAACAAGGAGTTGGTTTTTGTTTCCTTCAAGAAGGGTTTCGACAAAGACATCTCACCTGCCACTATCTCCTCTTGGATCAAACAGACTGTGATCCTATGCTATGAGCTCTCTGATCAGGAAGCCCACACATTGCATCAGGTCAAAGCCCATGATGTCAGGGCCTTTGCTGCTTCCAAGGCCTTCCAGTCGGGAGTCTCCTTGGAGCAGATATTATCAGCCTGCCATTGGAAATCTGATAATACCTTCACACAATTCTATCTGAAGGATGTGGCTTGGGCTGACTCAGAGCTTTACCACCTGGGCCCTGTAGTGGCTGCTCAGCAGATCCACCAGCAGCCTAGGGCATAGAGGAGACTTGTACATATGTAAATATTTGTACATATGTTAATAGTTGTATATACGTTAAGAAGCAAAAAAAAAACAAAAAAAAACTCTGACGTGCTTCCTTCAGGAGGTTTATTTCTTTGGGACTGAGCTCATCCCTCTCTTTCCCTACCTCAGAGCAGGTCTGTTGAAAAAAGGGGGGAGGCGAGTCGGTTTGGATCGGTTGGCCGGTTTCTGTCGACCGACTATAGCCTTAAGGGTTCCTCAGGGTCGACCCAGGCTTGGGAAAAATGTTGTTAGTTCTTTCTGAGTTCGCTTAAGTCCCTAGTAACTTACCCGCCGACCAAGCGGTAGTTATTCAGCAATTGTCCATTGGATAGGATGTATTAACGCAATAAAATTGCAAATTTAATAAGTAAATTAAATTTTTATAAGTTAATACCCTATCCAATGGACACACAAGACCCTCCCTCCGACCCCGCTATCAGTCTACTAGGGGTCTAATATGTTTAGACAACGAAAAAGATGCTATGACGTCACTCTAGACAGGAAGGAAGTATGACACGCCATCTGGCGAGTGCACAGTACTAGACCGGCCTGTCCGGTGGAAACACAGGATGTCTTTTTCTGACGTTTGGCGGGCCGGTCATTGGGATTTTGCTGTCTCATATTGTATCCTTCAACATAGACAATAGTACATTTCATAGGATAGCATATAATAGTGTTGGGAAAATATATAAAATTAAATGTTTAAGGATATAAGAAACATTTATACTTTAAACTCGGCCACTTCTACAAGATCCCTAACAGCAACACGGTTCAGGAAGGGGAGGGTATAACCTTCCTTGGAGCTTTTTATGACCTTGGGATTACTCCTAGGGCAACCCAAGTTTTCTAAAACTGGTTCAGTCTGGCCCCTACAGGCAGGTTTTGAACAGCAATGTAGACATTTGTGGCAGGTTGGACAGAGCACAACTGATCTACACAGGAATCACCTTTCAGATATATTTTATTTGTTTTACAATGGGTCTTGCACCTTCTTTTTTGGCTGTCCAGCGACAAAAGGTTCATGATTCACAGCAATACAATTTACATTTAAAGTCTGACAATTTACAAAACCGTTCAGAAGAATTTCTGTCCTTTTGACCAACCCCACCATTTGTTCTGCGACCTTGGGGGCTTTACAAACTGGTCCTTTTGTAACCCACTGATTTCATAAATTCTAGATGAGTAGCCTTCAGTAAGGGTAATGTTCAATGCCTCTAGCTTTCTGCATAGCCAGTCATCAGTAGGCAGACTGATGGATATCTTCCCTAGCAGTTGATTTCTAGGACTGGCAAAAGGGTTGTCATCAGTAGATGAAGAGCCAGAGTGAAAATCTGGGATATGATGACATTCCATAAAGGATCTGACAGCCCTAACACTCTCTCTGTAGTTCTGCTCTTCAGAATGTTAATGATCGGTATCCTAAGTAACCCGACCAGCCTCCGTATCTGATAATTCACCCTCTTCAAGTTTATGTCTGGCTGACAAACACTCAGTCAGTACAGCAGCCATATCATTGTCAGAATCAAAATCTTCAACTGGAGCAGCACTAGCAGCCAACATAATAACTGTCTGTAAAACAGGAGCCTGGTCGGTGTGGGTCGGTTGGCTGGTCTGTTGATTGGCCAGTAGCAAGAAGGGGCTCTCAGAGACTACTGCCCAGCTGGGGGTTGCTTGACTAGTGATACCTTAAGAGATTTGAAGGTAGGCTGGTTGGTGGACTGTTTGCGAGACTTGCTACTGATGAGTGCTTTCAAATGTGAGAGTCTGTCCGACCATTTCTAGTCCAAAGCCTGGATTTCTTTGGTGTTGTCTTTTTATATCAGCTGACTTGGCAGTTGACATTATGTCGTTACTCTGCGGCATTGGCATTCGCGTCCATATCTGCCTGAACAACTTCTCCCCCAAATTTTGCTTTGTTATGCCGCCGCCACAGTGTGTAGAGAGATTTCACCGTTACCGCTCTAACGAAAAAAATATTCTAGCTAGCCTTCTCAAATTTGCAGGATATATTCAAAACCATACCATCTTGCCTGGGAATATTTTTGGCCCCACTTTGAAAAACAAGATGGCCGCAAGGGACATTTATTCAACTTTAAGCAAGAACTTTTGTTGGCCCTCTAGAGAAAAGGGTATTATAGGTAGAGATCTCAAACTCGCAGGATATGTTCTTCATTACAAAATCTTGACTGGGAATATTTGTGACCTCATTTTGAAAAACAAGATGGCCGCCACGGGCGTTTCTTTGTCAGTCATGAAAAGTGCTTATATCTCCCTTATTATTGGTCCTAGAGGTTTGGGATGATAAAGCAACCTATAGGAAATCACGGGCTGGGAATCTTTTGGTGTGGTCAGGTTTGACCTTGGACCCCTCCTTCAAGGTCAAATGAGGATAGCCAAACCTAAAAGTGCTTATAACTCGCTTATTATTGGTCCTAGATGTTTGCAATGTGATACCAACTTGTAAGAAATCATGGGCTGGGAATCTTTTGATATGGTCAGATTTGACCTTGGATCCCTCCTTCAAGGTCAAATCATGATACCCAAACTTAAAAGTCCTTATAACTCACTTATTATTGGTTATACAGGTTTGGAGTGGTAAACCAACCTATAGGAAATCATGGGCTGGTATTTTTTGGTGTGGTCAGATTTGACCTCAGACCCCTCCTTCTAGGTCAAACAAGGATAGCAAAATCTAAAAGTGCTTATAAACAGCTTTTTCTTGGTCCTAGAGGTTTTTAATGTGAAACCATCCTAAAGGAAATCATGGACTAGGAATATTTTGATGTGATCAGATTTCACCCTTGGCCCCTCTTTCAAGGTCAAGTGAGGATAGCCAAAATTAAAAGTGCTTATAACTCACTTATTCTTGTTCCTAGAGGTTTGCAATGTCACACCAACCTGTAAGAAATCACGGGGTAAGAATCTTTTGATGTGGTCAGATTTCACCCATGGGCTCTTCCTTCAAGGTTAAGTGATGGTTGATTGGCTTTGGTGAGTTTTGCTTCTGGTGGATACAATTTGCATTGGTTCTCCAATGTGCTAGGTCTAGTTTTTTATGAATTTTTATTGTTTTCACCCATGGTGTCCGGATGGGCGGGCGTCCGGGCGGGTGAGCGGGCGGGCGGGTGGGCGGGCGGCGGGAAATAGTTTGTCCGGGCTGTATCTCAGAAACCGTAAGGTGTAGGAAGTTGATACTTGGTAGGGACATTGGTTAGGGGGTGTAGGTGTGCAACGTCATGGTCTGACCTTGATTTGACCTTTGACCTTGCCGTAGTGACCTTGAGTTTGAAAATCTTGTCCGGGCTATATCTCGGAAACTGTAAGGTGTAGGAAGTTGATACTTGGTAGGGACATTGGTTAGGGGGTGTAGTTGTGCAACGTCATAGTCTGACCTTGATTTGACCTTTGACCTTGGCGTAGTGATCTTGAACTATAAAATCTTGTCCGGGCTATATCTCGGAAACCGTAAGGTGTAGGAAGTTGGTACTTGGTAGGGGTATTGGTTAGGGGGTGTAGGTGTGCAACATCATGGTCTGACCTTGATTTGACCTTTGACCTTGCCGTAGTGACCTTGACCTATAAAATCTTGTCCAGGCTATATCTCGGAAACTGTAATGTGTAGGAAGTTGATATTTGGCAGGGACATTTGCTAGGGGGTGTAGGTGTGCAACGTCGTGGTGTGACCTTGATTTGACCTTTGACCTGGCCGTAGTGACCTTGACCTATAAAATCTTGTCCGGGCTATATCTCAGAAACCGTAAGGTGTAGGAAGTTGATAATTGGTAGGGATATTGGTTAGGGGGTGTAGGTGTGCAGTGTCATGGTCTGACCTTGATTTGACCTTTGACCTTGCCGTAGTGACCTTGACCTATAAAATGTTGTCCGGGCTATATCTCGGAAACCGTAAGGTGTAGGAAGTTCATACTTGGTAGGGACATTGGTTAGGATGCGTAGGTGTGCAACGTCATGGTCTGACCAGGATTTGACCTTTGACCTTGCCGTAGTGACCTTGAGTTCAAAAATCATGTCCGGGCTATATCTCGGAAACCGTAAGGTGTAGGAAGTTGATACTTGGTAGGGACATTGGTTAGGGGATGTAGTTGTGCAACGTCATGATCTGACCTTGATTTGACCTTTGACCTTGCCGTAGTGACCTTGACCTATAAAATCTTGTCCAGGCTATATCTCGGAAACCGTAAGGTGTAGGAAGTTGGTACTTGGTAGGGACATTGGTTAGGATGCGTAGGTGTGCAATGTCATGGTCTGACCAGGATTTGACCTTGCCGTAGTGACCTTGAGTTCAAAAATCATGTCCGGGCTATATCTCGGAAACCGTAAGGTGTAGGAAGTTGATACTTGCTAGGGACATTGGTTAGGGGCTATAGGTGTGTATTATCATGGTGTCACCTTAATTTGACCTTGTCGTAGTGACCTTAACGTATAAAATCTTGTTGCACCTTTGGGTCTCTCTTTTGATGCAGATTAAGCACTGTTAAAGTCATATTAGAATTTATTAAGAATTTTACTTTCATAACTTCCCATTGTAAGAGATAGAATTTCATCAAGTGAGCCACAGATTTTGCTCCAACACCACACATAAGCATTCATTAAATGTATTACCACTTCTGTATGCATGGTAATATTCAAACCATCTAAACCATAATTCGGGCCTTGCAGATGTAGATAAAGAGGGTTGAATTTTAGTTTGCAGATTAATGCTGTCATCTTGTTATTGAATTATATTGTTTTAATACTTCATCTTTATATGCATGATCTTTCTTTTAAACATTATTTCTCCATTTAAACATTGTTTGGACCTTTATATAACTGACAGTGCTCTGAAAGTATCCTGAAGTTTGTACTGATACAGTACTTCTGCATCTCATGGTGTTGAAAATATTTCCCTAGGCTGTGGGGTACGGGCATCTCTGATGCTATTTTTTCAACTATTTTGCATTTAGAGCATTTTGTTAAAATATGTTATTCAGCTAGTTTTTCTATAGCTATGACATAGGGCGTAACTTGGGAGTCTCTCCCAATAGTTAAGTGAGTAAAAGCTAGTTTCTGACTTTTCAGCACCTTCCATAATGAGTAACATCACTTGTAACTTGAAAACTATTGCAGTTAGAGAATTTTGTATAAATATGTTTGGGTCAGCTATAACAGAGTAAAATTGCAAACCCGTAGCTCATTGCATAGCTGAGCAATAGCTACTTTGAGGTTCTCACTGTTGAGTAAATCAGTTGTAACTTGAAAACTATTGCATTTGGAGTGTTTTCTTTAAATATGTTATTGACCTACTTTTGGGTCAGCTATAACATAGTAAAATTGCAGACCTGTAGCTCTCAGCATAACTGAGCAATAGCTACTTTCAGGTTATCACTGTTGAGTAAATCAGTTGTAGTTTGAAAGCTATTGCATTTAGAGTATTTTGTTTAAATATATTATTCATCTTATTTCTGGCCACTTATAACATAGTAAAATTTTAGACATGTAGCTAATTGCAAAGCTAAACAATTGCTACTTTGAAGTTCACTGTTGAGTAAATCAGTTGTAACTTGAAAGCTATTGCATTTAGAAAATTTTGTTTAAATATGTTGTTCACCCACTTATGGGTCAGCTGTAATATAGTAAAATTGTTGACCTGTAGCAATAGCTACTTTTAGGTACTCACTGTTGAGTAAATTAGTTTGTAACTTGAAAACTATTATATTTACAGTATTTTGTTGAAATGTGTTATTCATCTACTTTTCAGTCAGCTATAACATAATGAAATGGTATACCTGTAGCTCATAGCATAGCTGAGCGACAGCTACTTTCGGGCTATCACATTTGAGTAAATGAGTTGTAACTTGAAACTATTGCATTTAAAGTATTTTTTAAATGTGTTGTTCACCTATTTCAGGGTCAGCTATAACAGTAAAATTGCATACCTGCAGCTCATTGCATAGATGAGCAATAGCTAATTTTCAGCTTTTCACTGTTGAGTAAATCAATTGCAACTTGAAAACTATTGCACTTAGAGAATTTCACTTAAATATGTTATTCACCTACTTTTTGGCCAGCTATAACATAGCAAAATGCAGACATATAGCGCATTGCATTGATGAGCAATAGCAACTTTGAGGTTCTCGCTATTGAGTAATTCTGTTGTAAGTTGAAAGCTGTTGCATTTAGAGTATTTTGTTTAAATATGTTATTCACCTACTTTTGGGTCAGCTATAAGAGAGTAAAATTGCAGACCTGTAGCTCAGTGCAAAGCTGAGCAAACGCTAATTGGAGATTCTCATTGTTCAGTAAATCAGTTGTAACTTGAAAACTATTGCATTTACAGTATTCTGTTGAAAAGTGTTTTCTACCTATTTTTTTCTCTTAACAGCTAACTTTGTACTTTACTTCTGAATACCATTTGCAGGGCACAACTTTTCTGACCTTTTCTTCTTTCATGCTTTCTTTGTAAGCACTTTTCCTGGCATTTTGAGTGAATTTAGTGGTATTGGTAGCAGAATCTGGGTCCATGTGACCTAGTACCAAGACATTACTTGGATCACTAGGGTAGAGGGGCAGGCTGCTTTCTTGTCAAGATTTTTTCTTCTTTTCAAGCTTATAAGATGGGGTGGCTATTTGTGCTGCTTGATCAGTGGTTCAGGAACTACAAAGACTAAGGTCATGTTTGACTACACAAGGATCGTTACCCTGGCCTTTGTCCCTGCATCATGCACAACAATAGTGTTGGTCCAACAGCAACTAAGTGTCCACAAGCCCCTCTGACCAGGAGAGGCCATGATATATCCTTTATATTGTTACACAAATATTTTAGTAAAATATGTCTATGTAAAATATGAAGTATTATATATAAAAAGCCTACTCAATAAATTTGTAGACTTGCAGAATTTCTGAACTCATACTATAGACTTAGAAACATTTCAGATTTCACATACAAATGACAAGGTAAAAAGTGTCTTTTCTTGACAAAGCTGGATTAAAAAAAAAGCCAAAATATTTTTATTAAAATATTTTATTTGTTAATATATAACTGAAATACTGACAGTAACAATAGACAATAACAAAAATACGTAATAATTCTTATAATAAAGAGTTAATTCTTTCTTACAAAATACCTTGAAGATTCATCACAGACATTTGTTTCACATTGCCAGAATAGACTGTCACACAGTGACACAGAATAGTCTTTTTAATGCTTGCAATATAAAGATTTCATCCTGCAAAGAAACTCAGCAACAGGTAAATCAGCAACTACAGGGTGCAGTTGAAACAAAGAAAATTGCATAGCTAGTATTTCCAAATACGTATACAGAGCATTAATATGTGGCTTATATATGTGCTGGCTTTATGTATTGCAGTAAAATGTGCATGGACTACAATTACTTCTTTACTAACACATTAAGGTCACACAGAGTGCAGTAAAATCCCGATTTTATTATCCACCACGTGAAGTATTTGCAATAAAATACAGGGAAATTATACGCACTCGTATAATATTATCTTCATTCGTGATATATTTTTACTGTGAATATCTATTCAAAGTTCAAAGTGTAGGGTTTTACATTCCATTCAGCAGCAGGGTCATTTTGGGACGGGCCCTCAGCTTTGCAACTGGATAACCACTAGACCAACAAAAACCTGTTTGATTATTTAATATTATGAGCCCATTTCACATGTTACCAAAAGTACCTCTACTACTTTTATCAACCTTCTATTATCCAAACAAAAACCTCTTCCAACATATTTGGAAAATACAGATCCAACTGTACTTCACTTTTGACTGAATCTTTATAAAAGAGACTTCCATAATACATCTAAAATGGAAGTTTTTGTTAGGGCTGGTATGGGTGCAATAAAACAGCCCTGAGTACTCACACTGTGACAACTGATCCGAATTCAAGTAATTGCAAGATTTAGTAACTACCATTAGAAGTCTTCTGTAAACCAGTGGTACTGAAACTTTTGAAGAAAAATGTGTTCTATTTAACCAGGTATTATAGAATATAGAATAAATGATTATGCTTTTAAGCCAAATTCACAACATTAATTGATATTATGTGCTCGAGTGCTTAAAAAGAACTCGAGTCCCAGCAAAGACCAATTTGTCTATCGGGTAACCATTGGCAGAGCTAGTTTTTGTGAACATGCATGATACGGGTTGAAACCATATACGTTAGTGTGTCATTTTCTGATCATTTTCAAGTTAACATACAAAGTTTAAACTTAGGGTTTTACATCCGGTTCAACAGCAAGGATTGTAGTGGGACAGGTTGTCGACATTGTAATTTGTGTGACTCAAAGGAACACAGAGGTGAAAGCCTGTGATTAGGTGAGTTTCTAGTCACTAAATGACAATGGACCCCGAGTTAAAATACAGTTCAGCCCCATTAAGTAAATCTCTATTAAATAGAATTCCCTTATAAGTATTATTAAATATCAGGTTCAGTTAAAGTTTGGCCTGTCACTGTATGGAATACTTGGTCAAGTAGCTGTATTTGCTTGGTCAATTAACTGTAATTAACCCTGATATCAAAACAAAACAAAATACACACTGAAAAAAAAACATACTTTTTCACAAAATTATCTTTGACATAATACTGTAAAGTCTTAACACATATAAAGTACAGTTCCATAGAAACTATAGTGTATGTTAGAATAATTTAACATCTCTGTCCAAATTTGGTGAGACAGTAATAATGTCCAATGGCTGGATGATGTTTAAACCTCATGATTCTGCATCAGTTTCTTTGAATTTGCTAGCACAGACGCTAAGTGCTATAGAGGTGTGATTTGATTTAAAGTTCAGCTAACCATGTTCCCTATTATGGAATTCAAATATTCCTGGCCATTTCAAAAACTCTTGCAATCTCAAAATGGCCAGTGGCTGTCTCAAAATGGCCAAATAATATACCTCGCCATTTCAAAACTCTGGTGTCTCAAAATGGCCATTGGCCATCTCAAAACGGACAAATAATAAACCTGGCCATTTTAAAACTCTGGCCATCTCAAAATGGTCATTGGCTGTCTCAAAACGTCCAAAAAAAAAATAAAATTGGCCATTTCAAAACCTCATTTGGTTTAGAAACGGCCTAGCCATTTCAATACTCCACTAGAAGATTACATAAATCTGAGTTGAACTTCAGTTGTTCACTTTGACTTGAAAGTATTTCCTAAGTAGTCAATTAAGTTTATTTTGGCTGTTTTCAAATGGCCAAGACAGTTCAAAATCTAGCTTAGGTTTTAAAATGGCCATCACATGTATTTGGTCATTTTTAAACGGCCATGGCTAATAGTTTCAAAAAGCAAGTAACACAAAAGAAGTTATTACCCATGACTCACAAAACAAAACCTCCAGTTTCTGTGTTAACAGAACCCTTTATAAATAAAATAATTCTATGTAATTCATAGTTCTTTACTTTATCTGGATTTCTAAATACTTTGTTCCAGTGCATGTGTAGATGTCATATAGCAGGTAATGATCACTTCTTTTTCTTCTGAAAAATATTAGAAAAATAGCATCAGAGATGCCCATACCCAACAGCCTGGAGAAAATAATTTTAAACATAATGAAATATAGAAAAAGGTATAGAGTACAAGGATCAGCACACTTGCAGAGAGCAATGTGTGAGGTTGCACACCTACACATCCTGAACAATGTCCCTACCACGTATCAAGTTCCTACATCTTACGGTTTTTTTGAGACATACTCCAGACAAAATTTTACAGGTTAGGGATGCTAAGTTAAAGGTCAAAGGTCAAATCAAGGCCATCGCATGATGCTGGATACCGACATCCCTAACTAATGTCAATGCAAAGTATTAACTTCCTACATCTTACGGTTTCCAAGATATAGCCCGGACAAGAATTAAATGTAACTACAGTATGGTCAAAGTTCAAATCAAGGTCATGCCATGACGTTGCACACCTACATCCCCTTACCATTGTAACCCTACAAAGTATCAACTTCCTACACCTTACAGTTCCTTAGATAAAGCCCTCAAACTAAAGGTAACAAGGTAACTACTCCAAGGTTAAAGGTTAAATCAAGGTCACACAATGAAGTTGCACAACTACAGCCCCAACCAATGTCCTTACCAACTGTCAACATCTTACACCTCAAGATTTCTGAGATACAGCCCAGAAAAGCTTTTTCCAGCTGCCTTCCCGACCGCCCACATGTTGTATGGGGTATGTGGTACACATGTTACCTTCCCTTTCTCAGAATACAAACTTAAAAGAGTGTATCATTGAAAATATTATGAGGGTGTAATTATATACCAATTTTGGTCCACTTTTACAATATTTTTGCAAATTGATTAACATTGTCACTCTTTAGATAAGGATTTTCTTTGAATTTTGGTATTCTCTCAGAAAAAAATTCTTAGGATAAATATTCTTGCTAAGAAAAAGATGTTTTCAAAATTTTCATGAAAAGTGTATTTGCAATTTTTTTTTTTTACAAATAATACCTTCATGTTGATGTCTTACCTTTTTTCCTTTCTTCTTTTTCTTCTTCAATCCTACTCCAAGTTTGATGAGCTGGTTGAATGTATCAGAGTTCATTCTGTGCGTGGTTCTCATTTTCACTCCTCCCATGTCAGCTGTAATGTACACAATTCAATAATTCAAAATGAAACAAACTTAACAACTTTGATTCATCTGATTGTAATAAGCATTAAATATGAATCATCTCATTAGTGAACATTTGCAATGGATAAGCTGGTGGGATGTGTCAGAATTCATGCTGTGAGTACTACTCATCTTTATTCTTCCCATATGGAATGTAACTTTTAAGCGCGGGCTCTAGTGAGGCTCACGCTTCTAGAGATCACTTCTTTTTTATTTTATTTTTTTTTTGTCTCCGACTTTCATGAATTGTGGCGTAGTGTGATGAGTGCCTGTCTACTCACTGAAGTTAAGCAGCAATGGGCCATGTTAGTACTTGGATGGGTGACCGATGGCTTTGCAGCTTGCGCTAGTAGACTGAAAACCCTTTTTTTTGTTCAAAAATTCAAAATAAAACAAAAAGAACAATTAAAATTCATCTGTTTGGCTGAAAGCAAATATTAAATTTGATTCCCCAAAGGTCATCACTTAGCTTACCCTTCACAACATATCTTTTATGTTACATATTAAAAGCTCCCTTATAATAACCATCCCACCAAACCATAGCGCCTTCATTAATAATATTTTAAGGTTTTTCAGACACCGTGTTTTCTTAAATTTCCTACAAGCTATCATTCAGTTCGCCTTGAGATTAGCTTTATTTGTTTTCATATCATTCACTTTTACAACTTACAACTGATTAGATTTTAATTCTGTTCGTGTTGTGGTTGAATGCGAATTTTAGAACTGGTTTCCAAAAGCGGAAATATGGCAAAAAACTGGGTACGTTGATTTATTAAACGCAAAGATATAAGTTTTCAATGTGTACATGAACCATAACTCGCATATAAATAAGAACAACAATGGGCTTTTTGAAGACTTTCAAAGACAAAATGGATGATATATTGATAGGATATTATAAAATACCGAGAAACATTGTTGTAGTTGAATATTTTAGTAAACTTAAGTTCAAATAATGACTATGTGGTGAAACTGGTTTTGGTTACAAGAAAGCAAAACGTAACCGGATCAGTGTCTTTCGGTCTGCAAATAGCTTTCCGGTTTACAGTCTTCAACACTAAATTCTGTCCATTAATTGGATCTCCCACTATATTTTTCTTTTCTGTCATCTTTCAAACTATGATATTTAATCTGAATGGCTAAGATTACACATTTAAGCTGTCAACCCACATCTAATCAGCTCACACTACTCATTTAAACTTTCTTTCATTTTTATTGGCAACCTTTTTTTCTCTCTTTCAATCCATTTAAATCTAATTGGCTGATGCTACTCATTTCAGCTGTTTTATTGAATTTAATTGGTCACTTACTTTTAGAGGTTGGATCGTTTGCAAAAATCAAATATGGTATTTCATATGCTTCTCACTGATATGGTGAAACTTAACTACGAGTGTACCTGAGCCATAATTTACAAACGGAAATGTCTTTCGTGAGATATTTTAAATTGTGAAAACATTATCTTTGCATAGTATAAAGTAAAAATATGACATATTTCACCAAATATGTACCCTTTTTGTTGTTTCTATGAAGTATCAGCCATTAAAAGGCCTACAGTAATGACATTTTAAATAACCAGTTCCTAAATATATTTTTTCGGATTTCGTCGTTTCTGCCACAACAAAAACAAAAAATAGCATCAGAGATGCCCGTACCCCACAGCCTAGGGAAATATTTTCAACACCATGAGATATAGAAGTACTGTACCAGTACAAACTTCAGGGTACTTTCAGAGCACTTTCAGTTATATAAAGGTCCAAACAATGTTTAAATGGAGAAATAATGTTTAAAAGAAAGATAATGCGTATAAAGATGAAGTATTAAAACAAGATAATTTAATAACAAGATGACAGCATTAATCAGTAAACTAAAATTCAACACTCTTTATCTACATCTGCATGGCCGAATTATGGTTTAGATGGTTTGAATATTACCATGCATACAGAAGTGGTAATACATTTAATGAATGCTTATTGTGGTGTTGGAGCAAAATCTGTGGCTCACTTGATGAAATTCTATCTCTTACAATGGAAAGTTATGAAAGTAAAATTCTTAATAAATTCTAATATGACTTTTGCTTAATCTGCATCAAAAGACAGACCCAAAGGTCCATGAAGATTTTAAAGGTCAAGGTCACTACGACAATGTAAAAGGTGAAATTAAGGTCACACCATGATAATACCCCCCTTTTGCCCCTAACCAATGTCCCTACCAAGTATCAACTTCCTACACCTTACGGTTTCCGAGATATAGCCCTGACAAGATTTTCAAACTCAAGGTCACTACGGCAAGGTCAAAGGTCAAATCAAGGTCAGACCATGACGGTGCACACCTACACCCCCTAACCAATGTCCCTACCAAGTATCAACTTCCTACACCTTACGGTTTCTGAGATACAGCCCGGACAAACTATTTCCCGCCGCCCACCCGCCCATCCGGACACCATGGGTGAAAACAATACCCCGACAGCCCTTAAGGGCTGTGGGGTAAAAAACTGATATCCAGAGTGTTGTTCAAACCACTACTTACTTTCATTGGGCATGCCCTCAAGTGGGAAAGCTGGTAGTTGCTTGCTGTTGGTCAGCAATTTGCAGTACAAAACCCTGACGAACTGTATGCACTGGTTTCCTCTGCCCTTCCAACTACCCGTCGTGATATGACCTGTACAGTGTTGAAAGCGACATAAAACCCCATATAAATAAATACTTACTTTCATTCCCCGGTCATCCAATTAGTTTAAATTCAAGACTACATAGTTAGCTAAACTGTATATCTGCATCTGATTGGCCAACAATACTCATTTAAAATATTTGACTCAATCTGATTGGTTGTTTACCTTCTTTTCTCTCCTCTAACCCTTCCACAAGTTCCCTGCCTCCCATGTCTCCAATCAAGTTGTCCTCTAGATCTATTTCCTCAAGACACTTGGAGTGAGCAATCAGTTTCCTCACCAGTCGCATGCAGATAAGTGGGGCCAGGTGACCATCCTTCCTGTAGTAATCAATACCATTGTCTGCAATATGCAGCTTGTACAGCCAGGGACCCACAGGAGGAGGGGGAGGGGGCTCCTTGGATTTCTTCTTCTTCCCTGTAGTTACATATTTAAATTCTGCTTAGTTAAATCTCAAGGCAGCACAAAATATGTCTACATGCCCCGGAGGTTGTACCAGGACAGGAGTCTCCACAAGAGGACACATATCCTGTTTAAAATTCAAGAGAATGGGCTAAATCTAATAAAAACATACCCTAAATATAAATATATTTAACCTAACGCAGAATTTTAGTAATCATGGCTAGTATTCAGCTATCTTTCAATTTTTCACACTCAAGACTTAAATGTCATCCATATAATGTAAGTTTTAAATCTTACATTTAGTTTTAAACATGTTGAGTTTTCATACAGCTGATTTTAGCTTTGACAAGCTTTTTGCCAATTAAACTGATTTTTTTTTTTTTTTTTGCTTGACTGCATGGCAAAGCGTATCGGGTAGGGAATCTGATCCAGATATCAACCCATGACCACCACAGCCAGATGCCCAAGATTTACTACAAATTTCACTCCATACACTTTGAGATTCTGGCAAGTTGATAACTCACAGAATCTATAAAATAATAAAAAAAATCCTGGCGCTATGACTCACCAAAACTGTTTAAACTGCCCTAAACCATATCAATTCTATAGATTTAACTGTACCAGACACATGTTTTACTATAATAATTCTACAGATGGGTGGGTGTGGTTCACCAGATCTTGTTTGCATATTAATCTAAATGTTTCTTTGTCCCATACAAGCAATTTTGATGAAATTAGAATGACGTGTGTATCATGTGGTTCAGTGAAGAAACAATGTTTGATGACAATTAAAACAAAACACTCGGGTAATTCAAAGGAAAACATATGACTTCGATGATAAGTAACAGTCCCTGGCAGAGGTTTGCACTCTACAAGTGTTCTTGCACTATTTCTCTTTTTGACATTCTTTACACTTACCTTTCTTTTTCTTCTTCTTCCCTTTGGGTGCAGTTTCTATTGGTGGCTGGTCAGAACTTGGGGTGAACACAGAACGCTTTTCTTGCTCTGAAAACATGACTACTTGTCACTGCTGAGTTTCAAATGATGGATTCATGACAAGGGATGGGTCGGTATGAAAAATATGTACATCGGGAGGTCACCAATACAAAAATCGTACCGATTTCAGGACTCTGTGTTTTAGCACCCCACAACCAAACATGGACGTTTCCTCTTAATGACATTAAAAAAAAAGTTCCTAAACATACAAAATATGGGATAAAAGCGTGTAATAGTTTCATATTTCTGGTTTCTATCAAATATTTTACATTTTCCTTCCATAATATGTGTTGTCAATTAATATTTAGGTTATAATGTGTCGTAACCAAAACATGGCAGTTCTGCTCAACGTATCATTATAAAAGTCTGCAAACAGACAAAAATATGGGGGTAAAAGCTTATAATTTTTTCATATGTTTCTAATATTTTAACTCTTCCTTCCATTATATGTTTTGGCAAGCGAAGTGGTAGTTGCAAAATCTTGTCACTGTGTTTCAGTAAAATGCTTTCGATACCGAGATACCAGGGCTGGTATTCACAAAAAATCTTATTCTCAGTCTCAAACTCAAACTTATACTCAGTCTCAAACTCAAACTCAACCATACGTAAGTATAAACTCAAATTTGGTATTCTCATGTAAAATCCTACGTAAGTATATGCTCAAACTTAAGTTTGAGTTTGAGACTGAGTTTGAGATTTTTTGTGAATACCAGCCCAGGCCTACCGACCCCTCCCTATTCATGACATGATCATTTTTATATTGCTCTAAAAACATTCACTTATCACAGGTGATTCAGTCATTTCACTAACGCACTAAAATCACTGTAATTCTTTCTCGCTCTGAATATGTATTTGTCCCATGGTGTCTTCTTGTTTATTTATTAATCTAATGATGCTCATGTCATTACAAGGACAATGGGGTACATACACCCTGACATAGAGATGACCCAGCACACTGTTAATTATTTCAAATGTTAACAAGATTGAATCTGCTGCTGCCCGTTTTTTTTTTTTTTTTTTGGAAAACAACTAACAAAGTGTTTATACACAGAAGAATGTTATTCCTTTGGTGCATTAAATTTTCGTATTTTGACAAAAGGAAATATTTTTTGGTGACTTCAGTGATAAATCTTTATAAGTTTCCCATACTCTGAAAACATCCTTTTATTGGAGATTTCTATGGCACAATGGTATCAATACTTTGTGGGTAATAAGTTTGACACTGGCAGATGGTCTGGGAATTAATGGCTTTGCCTTGTACTGAGCCTCTACTGGAACTGGATTGATATATGAGGTATAATATTGGAAACTTGCTAAGATATTGTTTATATCCATAAATAACAGGGATGAAACTCGATGTTCAGTCAGATATATGCACTTCATTTTTTTTTTTTTTTTATACAATTTCAATCATTTACTAGACAGATATTTGGGATTTTATTTTCATCAACTACCATATTTGCTTCATTGGTTCTTTCCATTGGTATATCCATTGGTACCTGAAGTTTGGTTGGCAACAGCAATTTACAATCCTATTTGAGTCTTTCCTATTTTTCTTTCTTGATAATAGACACAAAATACTGTCACAATAATTCTGTGACAAGGTGTCAAGGCTGTCAAATTATTCTTATTCTACATTATGAATTTATTTTAACACTATATACAGCAGTCACCCTCTAATTTGAGTCTTTCCTCCTCCTCTTTCTTCCTCTCTGCCTCCTCTATGGCCTGCTGATGCTCCACTTCTGCCTGTTCTGCACAACCTTTGATTAACTCCACCAGTCCTTCACACTCCAAGTCATTGCCATCCAGGTACAGTTCTCTGAAACAAATACACAAACGTCAGACATAAATGTTATCATATCTTCTATTTCTGGCGGTATCATGCAACCTTGTATATTAATTCTACTTAAATATCTACTTAAATAAATAGTATATTTAGACATTTCTAATCACGACCATCATGATCAAGTAAGTAGAGTAAGAAATCTAAAATTCGCCACATATCTGAAATTCGCCACATGTGAAAATACTAATAAAATAAATGAATTGTGGTGAGATTTGTTGACTGTATAGTAAATTAAGGCTTTTTGAACTGAAAAATACCAATTTTTAGACAAAACATCATTTTCTTCATAAAATTAACTAAGGTTTTAGAGGTGACGAATTTTAGATTCCTGGCGAATTTTAGATTTCTTACTCTATGGCCTTCTGGAATGTGAAAGGACCAGGCCTGCCGCCAAGTAAATAATACCAAACACAAGTATTTTGAAAATGTGTAAATAAATACACATAGATACAGTGTGCTGAAAAAAAGAAAGTTGCTCTCATAGTACAAATATATCTGACATAAGCAATTCTGATATTTTACTACTGGGGTTGTTCTTATTCTGACAAATACAAATGTTGTCATCATTTATTTACAACTGGTTCAGTGCCAAACTCACCTCACGGCAGTCATATCCAGTGTTTTACCCAGATACGACCCACTCGCCACTCCTAGTTCACAGAAACACAGACTGATGGAGATGATGCACTTGTTACCATGGAGACCATCACATAAACCCTTACAGCCCTCATCACCAAATCTAAATAAATAATTCATGCAGCAGATATACAAACAAACAAGAAAATGGTGCAACAACCATTAAGTATGTGTAAGTTTAGAAAGACGATCAGGCTTAAGACTTCTCAAACCAAACTGATCCAATAATGCTAAGATCACTCCATTTCCTTACAGTAATATCTGTATGTACTCGATTTCCGCTTGATGAGCTTGTCCTTATTGCTCTGAACAAAAAGAACTGACACAATAATGCTATGGTCATCCCTTTCCTTATGGTCATATTTGATTTCTACTTTATGACCTTGCCCTCATGGCTCTGAAAAGATGCCTTGTATCTTGGTAGCACACGCTGAAGAATAAGTCTCCAGCCATATCCAGCTCGCTCCCCCTTCAGCCCTCCAGAGCATATACCATAGCACAGCTATTCAGCAGTTGTGGGAGGTTTCATAAAAAAAAGTGATCCAGAGTCCTAAACATGTTCTGAGTTGTGTTTAATCACCCCAAAATTGTCCTACCTACATGTAAATCCCACGGAATGCATCCTACTGAAATACAAAACAGACTCAAACACAACCAAAGGTAAATGAACCTGTAGCTTGTGACCGGAGAACAGAAAGGTGTGGCCTAGATATAAGACATGGTTAGTTAGGAACCCTCTTTAAACTGAAGATTTGCTCAATTAATTTTAAAGATTCTGTGGTGTATACTGGTAATATCTAGTGCTTCTAATAGCATGAAAGTTGGAAATTGTTTAAATCTAATCAGATCAGACCTCATTGCTTTTGATGCACACAGACAAGGTATGTCTTGTGAATTCAAAACTTTTGACAAGAAGAAAATGCTACAGTGGTACAGTATTTAGTGTGTGACTTTATAAAGACAACCACACTTAAATTTAGAAGTCATACATGACATGCAAAAATGACAATAACTGTAAATGTTTGTGTCAAATATCAATAGATATGTGGTTGTGTTTGACTTTTTTAACGAGTGTTAAGTTTGTCATCAAATGTAACTTATTACAAGTTTTTGTCTATTAACTGTAATACACTGGAATCTGTCTATTAACTGTAATACACTGGAAAAGATATTGTCCATATCCAAAGAATACCCTGCCACATGCTAAACAAATTAATTAGCGTTATGCATTGGTGATTTTTGTGTTTTTAATGAACTAGGTGTAAATGAAGGCCATGCTAACTGGTACTTTAATATTAACTAGAGGATCGCTCGCAAAAAAAAAGATAATGTTTTTGCATAGCAAAAACAAAGCGTCCCGAAAAGGATATAAAGGTGAGTGCTAAAGTATTAAGAAAATGCTTCGTTTCTAGCCTTATACTGTTGTGGCAACCAAAGTCAGCGCAGTCTGCTCTATCTAGCACGGTTTTCAAGATATAAGCATTTTTGTGTTTTGCAAAAAATAAAAAAATTAAAAATATTTGGCGAGACAAAAATATTTTGAAAATTGGCATGGCTACTCTGCAGAGATACCCAGCAGGTCCAAAATTTTGTTGAGTTCGCTCCATATAGCACGGTTTTCGAGATATAAGCATTTTTGTGTTTTGCAAAAACTTTGAAAATTCAAAATGGCCACCATTTTTGGGGAGACAAAAATTTTTGTCAAGACCACTGCCGTGGTGTGTATGTCCCGCCGAGCATTAAAGCAGAAGAAATAGCTTTTCCGAGATATTCACAATTTTTCATTTTCGTGTGTGAAAGGTCTTCCAAAAGTAGGTGAATGAGTTATTTGAGAAAAATTGGCTATCTGCAATACTATTAAGAGATAATTCACATTTACTCATTTTGAGTAGGTGAATAATTATCTATGGGTCTGAAACTTCACCAAGTGAAAGCTCTCCCAAAAGTAGGTGAATGAGTTATTTGAGAAAAATTGGCTATCTGCAATACTTTTAGAGATAATTCGTATTTACTCATTTTGAGTAGGTGAGTAATTAGCTATGGGTCTGAAACTTCACCATGTGAAAGCTCTCCCACAAGTAGATGAATGAGTATTTGATAAAAATTGGGTATCCGCAATACTTTTACAGATAATTAGCATTTACTCATTTTGAGTAGGTGAATAAATAGCTATGGGTCTGAAACTTCACAGAGTGAAAGCTCTCCCAAAAGTAGGTGAATGAGTTATTTGAGAAAAATTGGCTATCTGCAATACTTTTAGATATAATTCACATTTACTCATTTTGAGTAGGTGAATAATTAGCTATGGGTCTGAAACTTCACCAAGTGAAAGCTCTGCCAAAAGTAGGTGAATGATTTATTTGAGAAAAATTGGCTATCTGCAATACTTTTAGAGATAATTCGCATTTACTCATTTTGAGTAGGTGAGTAATTAGCTATGGGTCTGAAACTTCACCAAGTGAAAGCTCTCCCAAAAGTAGGTGAATGAGTTATTTGAGAAAAATTGGCTATCTGCAATACTTTTAGAGATAATTCGCATTTACTCATTTTGAGTAGGTGAGTAATTAGCTATGGGTCTGAAACTTCACCAAGTGAAAGCTCTCCCAAAAGTAGGTGAATGATTAATTTGAGAAAAATTGGCTATCTGCAATACTTTTAGAGATAATTCGCATTTACTCATTTTGAGTAGGTGAGTAATTAGCTATGGGTCTGAAACTTCACAGAGTGAAAGCTCTGCCAAAAGTAGGTGAATGAGTTATTTGAGAAAAATTGGCTATCTGCAATACTTTTAGAGATAATTCGCATTTACTCATTTTGAGTAGGTGAGTAATTAGCTATGGGCCTGAAACTTCACCAAGTGAAAGCTCTCCCAAAAGTAGGTGAATGAGTTATTTGAGAAAAATTGGCTATCTGCAATACTTTTAGAGATAATTCGCATTTACTCATTTTGAGTAGGTGAGTAATTAGCTATGGGCCTGAAACTTCACCAAGTGAAAGCTCTCCCAAAAGTAGGTGAATGAGTTATTTGAGAAAAATTGGCTATCTGCAATACTTTTAGAGATAATTCGCATTTACTCATTTTGAGTAGGTGAGTAATTAGCTATGGGTCTGAAACTTTACAGAGTGAAAGCTCTCCCAAAAGTAGGTGAATGAGTTATTTGAGAAAAATTGGGTATCCGCAATACTTTTAGAGATAATTCGCATTTACTCATTTTGAGTAGGTGAGTAATTAGCTATGGGTCTGAAACTTCACCATGTGAAAGCTCTCCCAAAAGTAGGTGAATGATTAATTTGACAAAAATTGGCTATCTGCAATACTTTTAGAGATAATTCGCATTTACTCATTTTGAGTAGGTGAGTAATTAGCTATGGGTCTGAAACTTCACCAAGTGAAAGCTCTCCCAAAAGTAGGTGAATGAGTTATTTGAGAAAAATTGGCTATCTGCAATACTTTTAGAGATAATTCGCATTTACTCATTTTGAGTAGGTGAGTAATTAGCTATGGGTCTGAAACTTCACCAAGTGAAAGCTCTCCCAAAAGTAGGTGAATGAGTTATTTGAGAAAAATTGGCTATCCGCAATACTTTTAGAGATAATTCGCATTTACTCATTTTAAGTAGGGGAGTAATTAGCTATGGGTCTGAAACTTCACCATGTGAAAGCTCTCCCACAAGTAGATGAATGAGTTATTTGACAAAAATTGGGTGTCCGCAATACTTTTACAGATAATTAGCATTTACTCATTTTGAGTAGGTAAATAATTAGCTATGGGTCTGAAACTTCACCATGTGAAAGCTCTCCCAAAAGTAGGTGAATGAGTTATTTGAGAAAAATTGGCTATCTGCAATACTTTTAGAGATAATTCGCATTTACTCATTTTGAGTAGGTGAGTAATTGGCTATGAGTAGGTGAGTAATTGGCTATGGGTCTGAAACTTCACCATGTGAAAGCTCTTCCAAAAGTAGGTGAATGAGTTATTTGAGAAAAATTGGCCATCTGCAATACTTTTAGAGGTAATTCGCATTTACTCATTTTGAGTAGGTGAGCAATTAGCTATGGGTCTGAAACTTCACCAAGTGAAAGCTCTTTGGGATAGCTGCTCTGCAGAGATACCCTGAAGATAAAAAATTTCGTTGAAATTGCTCTATCTAGCACGGTTTTTGAGATATAAGCATTTTTGTGTTTTGCAATTTTTGCGAAAAATTCGAAAATTCAAAATGGCCGCCATTTTTGGCGAGACAAAAATTTTTTCAAAATTGGGATAACTACTCTGCAGAGATACCCTGTGGGTCAAAAATTTCGTCGAAATCGCTCTATCTAGCACGGTTTTCGAGATATAAGCATTTTTGTGTTTTGCAATTTTTGCGAAAATTTCGAAAATTCAAAATGGCCGCCATTTTTGGCGAGACAAAAATTTTTTGAAAATTGGGAAAAGTACTCCGCAGAAATATCCTGCGGGTCAAAAATTTTGTCGAAATTGCTCTATCTAGCACGGTTTTTGAGATATAAGCATTTTTGTGTTTTGCAATTTTTGCGAAAATTTCGAAAATTCAAAATGGCCGCCATTTTGGGCGAGACAAAAATTTTTTGAAAATTGGGAAAACTACTCCGCAGAGATACCCTGTGGGTCAAAAATTTCGTCGAAATCGCTCTATCTAGCACGGTTTTCGAGATATAAGCATTTTTGTGTTTTCCTTATTTGGAAAATTCGTAATGATTAATTAATCATTAATTACTCGGCCATTTCTTGACCAATCAATGCCAAAATCTAATGATTTCCAGATTTTAATAGAATGAATGTATTTGCCAAGTTTCAGGTGAATTGATAAAATTCCTTTCAAGTTATCATCCGGACAAGCTTCCCCATCGAAAAAACACATTTTTGGTCATGTGACCTCTCTGATTGGTTGAAATGTCACTGCAGCATATTCAAAAAAATTCCCCAAGGCTACTGCCTAAACCTGCCAAATTTGAAAAGAATCCGCCTAACGGTTACAGAGTTATAAGGAAAACAAAATGCGGAGCCGGCGGAGCCGGCGGAGCCAGAAGCTCTCCCATACACAAACAAGCGTCCCTTCCGGGACGCTTAATTACCACCCAGGTTACAAAGATGGAACTGAAAAAATATACAAATCAGGAAGTACTTACTCATTATAATCAAACACCAACGTAGTTATGCTAGGAACACAGTTGAAAGATCTGTAATCAAAGAAAAAAGTCAGATAAATCTCTGCAATTCTTTTATATTGACGATTTAAAAAGAAATATCCGCATCTTCATTATGAAGCTTTGAAATCTTTCCAACTTTGGAGACAGATTAAGACAGTCAGTTTACATAGACGAATTTGAAATCTTTCAATCTAGACATTACTTGTATTAAATAAGCAATCAGTGCCCGTGAATGGGCTCTGTGTCAGCTGACTTTGTGTTTTGAGCTTCAGAGTATAAGTAAAAGTAGAAAAGGACACAAAAGTTGTGCCTTGAAATGGCATTCAGAAGTTCATGCATTGACTGGTCCATCTGAAACTTTACTATATTACACATCACAAAAAGTGAACAAAGTTTTTGAGAGAAACTGTGTACCTGCAATACTTTTGAATACAGAAGCTGTTTACTTATTAAGGTAACTGCTGAAAAGTGAGAAAGTAGCTGTTAGTCTACTACCCATTCATACACTGAGCAACAACTCTGAAACTTATTATGCTAACTGCTGAAAAATGAAAGAGTGGCTGTTACTCACTTTGCTATTATGATAACACTTCCAAACAATGACCAGCTCTTTGTTAAGGAGAAAGTATCTGGACAATCTATTTCATGAAAATGCTATAAATCTATTACTTTTCAAGATGTATGCAATTTACTCAACTGTGACATAATAAAAGTAGTCATTACTCAATTAGGCATTGAGCAAAAACTTTGAAACTTTGATATGTTAGTTCATCAAAAAGTAGATGAACAACACCTTCAAAAGAAATTGTGTAGCTGCAATAGTTTTGAAGATACAAGCCATTTACTAATTAGGTAACTGCTACAAAGTGCAAAACTAGATATTACTTGCTTAGCTACGGAGATAGACTGCCAAACTTCTGACCACCTTGTAGCAATGTAAAAAGTAGCTGAAAAACGTATTTCTAGAAAATTCTCTATTCACAACAGTTGTCAAGTAAAAAGTGATTTTACCAATTATGGAAGCTACTAAAAAGTCAGAGTAGCTATGACTCACTTAGCTATTTGGACAGACTCCTACTCCCATGTTACTCACCATGTTGTAGCTATGGAAAAAGTAGCTAAACAATACATTTTACCAAAATGCTCTAACTGCGATACTTTTCAAGTTATAAGTGGTTTAGTGCATGATTTCATGAATTTAATGTCACAGTTATTTCAAAAATTCATTAAAAATAATTAATCAGATCTAGGCCTGATACTCCCACAAGGGAATTTACTTGTCGCCTAGTACATATATGCAAGATAATAGGCAGATCCCTTCAATACTAAATGTGAAAATTGTGATAAGTTTTAAAATTTTCACAGGATGGTTGGGGGTTGCTCACTTGTAATGACTCTTGGGAACAGATAAACAAACATATCTAGATCCCTCAGACAAATATTATGCTTGATAGATAACGTATCTTTTTAAACAAACAGCATGTCTCTGAGCCTTGTACCTTCAGAGGAGAAGTTGTTTACATGGACACATGGACACCAATAAGTGATATGAAAATATCTGCTGCCTGACAAGTCACATGACCAAAACCTACTGCACAGATTTACATATAATATTCACAGTAGGAGGATCTTGGTTGAACATGGAACCAGTAAACTTTTGGGAATGATATGCAACCAATTCTGGGTCCAGTATTTTTATCAATGCATTCATAAGCAACTGTGGAGGTGTCTGGCCTTGGCAGAGGTATGTACTCTCCAAGTGCTCTTGTTAATATTATTTATATCTTTATACTAAGTTGCATTCTGAGATCACTTACAAGGACAGACGTCTCAGAGAATGTGCCTCAATCAGACAGTTCATCAGTTCCAGTTTCTTTATGAGGTAGGCACCTTTCTCTAACAGCAGAGCCTGTTGATGCAAAAATACATCAACAACAGTAATTAAGGCTTCCATTTCATAAAAAACTTGTAAAACATAAGAAAATGCTGGCTAGATGAAGGAACGCCAGATTGTTTTTTCCAGCTTAATCTTTTACAGATTCATCTAATTGCATGATGAATAACATATTTCATTTATAGTTTTCGAACGAACGAGTTCCAGCAAATTAAACCTTACTGCAAGCTATAATAAAATTGATGACATTCAATGAAAAGAACATTGAAACTATTTGCATTTCTGAAATCTGGTGAAACTTTTTGGGGGGTTACTTGAGGAAAGTATGAAATGTCAATTAATGTCTCTGACTACACACTCAGTGATTTGTTGTTGAACATCAAATGTCATCATTAGCCAAAATCAGCTTGAGAAAATGTCTTCTTATTGGTTACAACTGATCACAAGTTAATCATCATGTCATTTATTTACCTATAAACTTAACTTAGCACTTGTAACTTCAATGGCTACAAAGTCATTACATGTTAATTATAATATCCTCCTCGGCCAATGAAAATGAAGGGAAGAAGTCTGCACTTACCAATGTTGCAAGCTGTACATGGTCTAGTGGAAGCTCCCACACATACAACTCACTGACCATTGTGTACCTTTCTTGTCTGAATGCCAGTATCAATGGTTCTAAACTCACCACAGGGTCTGATAGCAACTCCACTGGTGATGCCTCAAGGATAAACTGTAAAAAAAACAGAGGTTAGGACTTCTACATGTAGTCAGTAATTAGATAGTAGTAGAAAGTTAATTTTCAAGATCTCAAGAAGTTACCAAATTGTAAAACATCAAATGCACATAGATCAAATACCCCCTTATTTCTGAAAGCCACATATGTCTGGGTATAGGCAAGAACTTATCTTTATCTTGGAAACATTGTTAATTCCAATGGGGAAGTAATGACCCTTGAGGAAATAAAGGTTTGACTTTTAACATTCCACATTATTACTGAGCAAGACAGTTGATCAATAAGTTAATCAAAAGCTGTAAACAAAAACAACACTTTTTGTTCCAAAGACCAAGTTATCCATATGTTAAACCCTGTATCACCTCACAACTATGGCCCCTCCCAGAAACAAAGGTCAATCAATCAGTTATCCAAGTGCTTAATCTCTGTATCCATGGATTCTAAGGCACACGATCCATTTTATGTGACTTTCAAAAACAAACCAAAGACTTATCTACTTAGAACTGACTTCTCACCATCTAACTTATAATCTCTCTCTTGGGGTCGACATCCCTCACCTGTCATATTATTACTTAGTAGTCAGCATAAGAAAATTTAACATCAAAGGAAATTACCTTTGTAAGAATCTTTTGTTCATCCTTAGCTCCTCTGAGTGTCCTGACCAGACTCTGGCAAGTGACAGTGTCTGACTGAGCACAGTTTCGCTCATATGTACGTAGGAGACGCCAGATGACCTGTACAAGGAAACTACACAATCAATTAAATATAAAAACTTATTGTTTTGTCTGATGTTACACAGTTAAAATTTTGTCTAAAATAAAATCTGGATCAACATGGGCTGAAAATACTAATTAATTGATTTAAATTGGTTAAATGAGAAGTCTTTTCAACCAAAAAGAGTACGTTAAGTCAACCAAGTGTTCGGTGTAACTGGCAAATAGACAAACCCCTGGAGGATAAAAACCTTGGAAAATGTACCTTCTAGGACATAAGCCCAGTTCCAACCCCAGATAAATTATTAGTGTTCTGTTATTAGGATTTTATCTTCCACAAATTTTAGCAAATACAAATACTGTTATCAGGCCATGCAACATATCTGCACAGGAAAGACAACTGAACATTAGATCTTCCTGAACTGTTAGAAAGTTCACCACCTATAGAAATTCCAAACATCCACAGTTTTTTTTGTTGTTTTTTTCATTCTGACCTTCCAGTTTGATGAGAGCCTAAAAGTCACATTAACTAGAAGTGATGAAGAGGAAAAAAGATGATAATTCACCAAAAGCAATACCAAGATCCTTCAAAATTACCTTCAGTCAGCAGGAAGCAATGATAACGAACAAGCCATAGCAATGGAACTTGGAAATATTACGAAATAATGATCTATTTTATGACCAAAATAGAAGAATTAACTTTGGGGATAAATTTGGTAATATCTATGAAACTTGGATAGGATGATCTACTTGAAGACCTCATGAAACATGGCTGTAACTAGAAATATATACACTCTACATGGAACTGTATCAATGTTGCTGTTGACAACCTTCTGTGAATTAATTTTCTAGCTATATTCTGTTTGTGCCAAGTCGACACTTGAATCAATTTAGTTTAACGCACCAAGCAGCAGTGTTACAAAACAGGCATTTATTTGAAATTATTTCATTCATATTCGTTTTTGTTTGGGGTTAAGAATAAATTTGATTCAAAATAACCTATGTGGTATTTAAATTTTATAACACTGTGGATGGCTTTGTAGCAACCCATCTTTCAAAATCATGTGCACAGATGACCGGAATTGCAGAAAACTATCTGAAAATATGGAAATAAGTGCTTTAAAATTATCTGATATTGGAGAGGTTGATGTTTTGTACAGTAACTTGGTAGACCTCAATTTTGCACACAATAAATACTTGGTGGCTGCTGGTTGTCACCAACAAAACTCATACATTTCTGGGTTGCAATAAATACGCAATGGTGAGGGACAGAGCTCACATGCACTTGTTTTCTGAGTAAATTTTGAACGGCATATTTGTACACATATCACCACAAGTATAAAGTGTTATTTGAATTATTTAAGTTATGTATGGATGCCAAACAAACTGGCATGTATGTATTTCAGCCTATTTTTTAAATATAAACAAACCTTCAACATAACACACATATCTACATAAGAAATTCCTGGTGTGTTAAAGCAGTTTAGTTTAACAACATATGCATTGTTAACTGGATACATCAGCTATATAGATATAAGAAAGGGCTTTTTAAAGTAGATGAAATAATTTCCGACAGTTCGAGATTTACACTGAAAACAAGTACATGTGAGCTCTAGTGTTGGGAATCGCCTCTAATTTTCATGGTCGATTATTCGTCCATTTTTTAGGACCGATGATCGACCCCAAGTCCCCAATCGATTATTTTACTCCACTGTTGTTTGTTATTTAAGAAACACTTTCCGGGATAAAGCATATATATAGGTCAATCCGGTAAGAATAACGGTGTTCCGACATTTAGAATCTACCGAAAGCACCCACTTCCGGTAAATATGGCGGTAGACATAAACAAACTCAAAATGCATGACAAATCTGTTGATTTATTAAGTAAAAATTCGTAAAATATATATCGAAAATAATGTGTGGATATTGAGATAAATCAGGAAAGGTAAGATTTAAGCTGAATATAGTCGATCATTAGAAAATGTTAATGACCGACCACAATTGTAGACTAGCTGTCACAGACAATTAAACGAGCACACGTCTAATCTTCCACCCACAAGTGAGCTCTGACCCTTAATTACCATTACATACCATCTATATCAGTAGCAATAGGCAACAGGACAGAAACTTGGTTTATATAATATGAGATGTCATTAATGGGGTCAAGGGAGGATTGAGGAAAAATGACGAAAGATCTCCACATCTTCACTTCATCCCACTAATGTTAGATAAGTCATGAATATATTGTCTGAGTTTATGGAAATAATTTCCTTAAATTATTAAGAAATGCAATAAGTGAACCCTGGTTTACATGTAACAATGTATCACATAAAATGGGTTAAGCCACCTATTTTATATCATTGTCTAACATTAATGCTGTCTAACATAGGTGACAGGGGTGTGTAATCTTTCCGGGGGGGGGGGGCTCTGCATATTTTGCCGATGTGTTAAGTTTTAGAGCGGTACAGCAGATACTGTGGATGAGAGCTGTAAAATTACCTGATCTGGAGTTTCATTGCCTATCATCTTAATTTTTTTCGCCTTTTTCTTTTTTCCCTTTTTAGGTGGCATTTTAAAAGACTATATTATAACAGGGCAAAAGAAAAAGATTTGTTTTTGTTGTCAATAATCAAAAATTTATTGTGAACGATTTGAAAGCATATATACGGGTAGAAGTTACTGGATATTTCAGGCGATCAGAGCTCATGCATTTATGACGGAATTTTATTTTTATGAAAACATGTCCTCAGGAAAAAAGTATTGTTGGTATTTTCCCTTACTACAACTTTATGTCAATAATATTTCCTCATTCTGTGAACTATCTATGACCCCAAAATAGATCATACATAATTGTATAAAATATCAAATGCTTTATACATTTATTAACCTAATTACTCGTTCAAATAAAATAAAACTGACAGGAATAGAGTAACAAAGGTCAAATGACCAGGAAGTTTAAAGAAAATAGCACATGCAACTGGAAAATTAAAAAGCCAAACCAATTTTCCGATCACTCTTGTTATAACCATTAAAATCTGTGATAAATCTAAAAAGCAAATTAGGTGTGGATATAAAAAAAATATAGAGAATGATTCATACTTCATCAATTTAAGCCTGTATGGGTCAAGTTCAGGACAATTTCACATTTATATAGACCCCATGCATGTTTGTTCACCTTAGTTTTTTACAACTGATTCCAAAGTAAGACTGTTCTGATTCGAAGACTACAATATGCAATTTTTCCTTGTTTGATTTGAGGCCACTGGTGGAGATGAAAATCAATACAACCAGTCCTATCTTACGTCTCTTAGGGAGCTGTCCTAGTATGACCCTAGCGCTTCAATGTATGGGAACTTTATATAACAGAGAACTACCAAAACACTTTAGAATGTTTAAATCCATACCACTAATGTTCAGTTTAACAGAGAAAATTGGCAACTGAAGTCTTACTTTTCCTTCAACTTTATTCAAAATAACTGCGGACAAGATTTCATTATATGAATCCTGTAAACGATCATTTTATTGCTCTGCAATAGCTTACTATGTGGGACTAAATGCTATCTCAGTATGCCACTTGCCTTTTGGCCAACTCAAGTAAAATGAGCATAATAATGACCATGAGGTCCATTTGATGGCAGCAACTATCGTCTTTAGGTGACCTAGATAGTGACATAGTACATAGCTTCCTTCTACTCATTGGCTGCCATATTGCTAGAAACAATATAATGAATATACATGCTGTTGGATATTACAATTTATTCAACTTGGTTATATAACTTCATAGAATAATATATTTGTGACAATCTGATAGGATTCTGATAATCTAAATCCTTTTTGTAGCAAGAGAATGTTGAAATCTTTTGAGAAGCCATCATATTTCTGAAATATCCTTGTTATTGGTGAGAGGTTAGGATCTTTTATGACAAGAAAGAAACTGATCACAGTCGCACCTCTGCCACAATATCAAACTTGGGTAACCGTTTTGTTTTAAAATTTTTATGTTATTGTGTGTTAGTCTGTCTGCCAAGTATGAAAGGGAAGGGGTGCAGCTCAAAGATCATAAATACATTCAATACTGACATTTATTTATTTTCACAAATATCAATCAATCAGTTGTCCAGGTGCTTAATCTCCGTATCAACAGATTCTAAGGCACACCATCCAATCCGTAAGGCATAAATCATGAGACATTAGACATGTTCCGAGTCGTTGCCAGGGAGGCGGTCCAGTGTTCGGTAGTAAGAAGCTATGGTGGGAATGATTTCTGAAATAGGTAGGTTTTGAGTCGACTTTTGAAACTGGAGAGATTTGGAGCACTGCGTATATCATATGGAAGATCATTCCATAACTTAGGGGCATCATATGAGAAACTATTGTTAAAATGGACCTTTGATTTATGGATGGAAGGACAGTAAGAGGGAACCAGAAGGAACAAATTTTTGGGATTGGAACGTCTTGTATTCACGGCAGATTTGTACAAGGGGAGATATGGTGCAAAATACTTAGGCTGGCCAGTGGTGAGGTACTTATAGACCAAAACTAGGGTTTTGAAGATAATACGTTGTCTAACGGGTAACCAATGGAGTGTCCTAAGGGTGGATGTAATGTGAGTGTACTTTGAAGCACCAGCTTAATGCAGCTTAAACTGAATCTTGCGTTCACATTGCAAATTTAGGCATGGACAACCAGGACTTGATATACATAGAGCTAAACTACAGAACTACACCTGTCAAAATAAAATAAAATATTTCAGGGGTTTAACACATATGTGCTACATCCTTGACAATTTTAAAAGCTTAAAAAATAAAGCATCGAAAATAGAGAAAAGGAGAAATGCAAAGGAGAAAACTGGGAAAACCCCCCAGTGATGTTGTGTCTATTGGAAAGCATGTGATTGACAAATAATGGCATAGGTGTTGGGTACAACCTTGCTAAAGTCACCCCTTTTTATATAGTTTTGAAAGATTAAAACAGATCCTTGATGTAAATGCGAGTATATCAAAATACTTAAAATATTTTACACACAAGGCTTCTTTTTGTAAAATAAATGAATTTTAATGCACTGTCGAAGGGTGACGCATAGTTTCCGGAATGTCGGTCCCTGGTCATCATTGCTACTAGCTCTTTCGGGTGATATCAGTCTCAATCCGGGCCCTGCTTTTAGATCTCTTAATGGTTGTCTTCTCAACATTAGATCTATCAGAAATAAATCAGCTTCCTTTCTGGAGTTTGTCAAAGATAACAACCCTGATCTTATAGCTGCTACTGAGACATGGCTTAGGCCAGAGGATACTGAAGGTTTTATTTCTAGTATCACCCCTCCTGGTTATAAGTTCACTCATGTACCTCAAGATGCCAAGAAAGGGGGCGGAGTTGGCTTTTTCATCAAGGAGGACCTGAGTTTTGAGAAAGTTTCAAAAAACAATAGTCAGACTTTTGAGAGTACCTCGATTCAGATTAGCACTGAGGGTGTTAAAGATGTTATATTTCATGTGCTCTACAGACCCCCAAATCTTTCAAAGTCACAATTCCTAGGCGAATTTGGCATGTTCCTCGAAGGTGCTGCTTTGTCAGGCTGTGAAAACATTCTCTTTGGTGATCTTAATTTTCATCTGGATCAACACGACACCTGGACACTGAAATTTTATGACCTGTGCTTGAGCAATTTAGTTTTTACACAACTTGTTAATACACCCACACATATTCAGGGTCACATTCTGAATGCTCTATGTGTGAGGGATTCTTTCTCTTGGGCCATTAGCCCCAAAGTTATTGGAGGACTATCAGACCACCAGGCAATCATGTTTAGCCTTATTTTTCCTGTCAGAGAGTCCTGTAAGTTTCAACGTGTTTCCATCCGTAAAATTCACAAGATAAATATTCCAGACTTCAGAGCAGATATCCTGAAATCTGACCTCATTAGATGCCCCTATAAAACTGCCAGTCTTCTGAGTCATCAATACTTTAATACCTTGAGAAGCCTCCTTGACAAACATGCCCCAATGAAGATGAAAAATATTCCGAGACATGCCGAGACTGGTTTCATGAATTGTGACATCCTCAAGGCAAAACGACTCAAGAGGAAATATGAAACTCAACCAGTAATCGTAGTCGATACCGGGCTGCGATCAATCACTATAACTTTCTGCTTGACAAGTCAAAATGTAACCATTATTCCAACATTGTGGCTGAAAATCAAGGAAATCCTAAGGCTTTGTGGAACTGTTTCAAAAAGGTTTTAGATGGCACATGTCACCCTTCTCCATAAGAAGCCCAGCCTTGATAGAAATAGCCTCAAAAAATATAGGCCAGTGTCAAACCTTAGTTTTATATTGAAGCTTTTTGAGAAAGTTGTGGCAAACCAGCTAAATGAATTCATTTCACACGAGGATCTCTTAAATGTCAACCAGTCTGCTTATAAAAGTTCCCACTCCACTGAAACCACATTGTTGAAGATTCAAAACGATATAGCTCTCTTAGTGGACTCAGGAAAAGCAGTGGCCCTAATATTATTAAACCTGTCAGCTGCGTTTGACACTATTGATCATTCCCTTTTATATGACTGCTTGCATGACTGGTTTGGTCTAGATGGTACTGTCTTGTTGTGGATCAAATCGTACCTTTCAAACCGAAAACATAAAATCAAAATAGGTGATAGTTTCTCTGAGGCGGTAATTTTCCCGTTCGGAGTCCCCCAAGGCTCCGTATTGGGTCCTCTCCTTTTTACCCTTTACACTAGTCCCCTCAGTCAAGTTATTTCTAAATTCAATGTTACTCATCACCTATACGCTGATGACACCCAGATCTACTTAGCAGTTGACTCCAGGAACTTTGATTCTAGCATAGAAGAGCTGACCGAGTGTCTCAAGTCAGTACAGGAGTGGATGGTTGGTTTTAAGCTAAAACTAAACCCAGAAAAAAACGAATTTATCATTATAGGTCAAAAAGCCATCAGAGAGTCGCTTGCACCAAATTTCCCTGTCCCACTCCTCCAAAACAATATCTCTCCGTCGGTGGAAGTAAGGAATCTGGGTGTTATCTTTGACTCAGACAACTCCTTTGACAATCATGTTGCCAAGATTTGCCGAGCATGCTACTATCATCTTCGCGATTTGCGACGAATTCGCAAATTCCTTAGTGATGAAACTGCAATACTTCTGGTTAATGCTATGGTCAGTAGTCGTCTGGACTACTGTAACTCTTTACTTTATGGGGTAAGCAAGTCCAACATAGCTAAACTACAGAGAGTCCAGAATGCTCTTTGCCGCATCATCTTCAGACTTGACAAAATGAGTCATGTTACACCCTTTTTGAAAAAACTCCACTGGCTTTCAATTCAACATCGTATCCTTTTTAAGTATAATCTTCTGGTATTCAAGGCTATCAATCTGTCACAGCCCCCATATCTCTCAGCTTTAATAAGATCAAGCAGTCTCACTCACGGCAACAGGCTATCTGTCTCCTCAACCCGCCCTAAAAAGCATATAGGCAGGCGAGGCTTTACAGTAGCTGCACCAGCTGAATGGAACAAGCTACCACAAACTGTCAGATCTGAGCAAACAATAGATCGTTTCAGAAGCAGGCTAGCTGGCATACCCCCCACCTTAGTTATACCTTGGCGGGCGCTTTTTAGATGCCGACCCATGCCTGTCCCTGGACTCTCCCTTCTTGGACCTAAGCGCATTAGAGGACTTGTATCAATTTTGCGCTATATAAATCCTACTATTATTATTATTATAACAAGACTTCAAAGTAGCCAAATCTCCTTGAGGGGAAATTTATAAAGCCTCCCCCAGCCACAGGACAGTGGTACAAGATGGCAGATAACTGCTTTGAGAAGAAGATGCAGGACTTAAATAGGAACTTTGCTAATATTTGCATTTCTCCTAGGACCTCAAGAACCCCATGGGGAAAAGTCACCTACAGGTAGTCAAAGAATTTGAACACCATGCAAGTCAGATAAAATTTTTGTGCCCTCAATTTTTCAGCTGCTTTCAAGCAGGTTATTTCTGAATGTAACTTTGTTATGGAGAACTGTAGGCCCAGCATCATGCAAAGCTACTGTCAAACGGAACAAAAACCAACTCCAAAAAGGGGCTAACCCAGAAAGTACGATGAGAAATTTCTATTACAAAACATGTGACTACATACTAGAGATCCTTGACAAGAGGATCTAGATCAAACAGAGGGCCTTAGCCTATCAGAAGAAAGCCCTAACTCATGTACTCTAGAGAGACCTTTACTTAATGGGTAATGTAGCTCTTGTGCACGAGATAGGACAAGATGATCCATCTCCAACCTGATTTGGGGGAGACTAGGTATCATAAACCCAGGAATTGTCTTTTCCCCCCTCTCCACCTGTCCATTCACAATTCCTGAAGGAAGGTGAAAAGCTCCCACTTAAAAAGACTTCTAAACAATCTCACGGCTTTAGGCCTTGCCAAAACTACCCCTTTCATGGCCCCACTGTAACAAAAGAGTAAATTATAGAAAATCCCCCTATGGTGGTCATTCCACCCTAAGTAGTAACCAATCTTTCTCCTCCAATAAGGGGAACTCTCAAAAAAGATAAAAGAGGGGATAGTTTAGACCACAATGTAGGGGCCGACGACATGGCAACCCCTCAAACCAATGACTATGAAACATCAACTGGTCTGCCTTTATGAGGTCACTTCAGTTCTTTCAAGAGAGAATGGCTAGAAGAAAACTGCTCAAACAATGTGCTGAATATTTTCACAAATGATTACGTTCTTCCATTCATGACCAAACCAATCAGCCAGACAGCCTCTGATTATCTCAGGCTACAAAGAACAACTGAAGACCATAGCTGGCTTCTCACATCCCATCTCTTGTTAAAGAATGCAATATAGGAAGCCAGTGGAGAGATTTTAAGGTTGGAGTGACAAGAAAATCTGGAAGCACCAGAGACAAAGCGTGCCAAACAATATTGGATAATATAAAGCCTTGTGTTATTCTTGGAGGACAAACTGTGAGACAGACAATTACAATAATACAGACAACTACAGATATATGCATTTGCCACTGACAGAGACGTCATGTGAGAGAAAGCGTGGGATACCATGCAAATCTTGAAGGTTAGCAAAACAGGATTTAACCCTTTCACAGCAAGTGGGTCCGTATTCATGTGTGCAAAAAAATTTCCAATTTGGGGAAAACTTTTGAAACAATATGATATTCCTGTTTTAGTTGTTGCAAAAGCTGCTATTTCAACCCCAATGAAAAAAATCAAGTAAAACCTGTTTGAAGTGTAGCATTTTATTGATAAAATCATGAAAAAGAATCATACTGTTATTTATTTCATCCTCAAATTAGTCTGTGAGTACAGTTGAATTCACTGAACATCTTAAGTATCTTCGGAGCAAATCATTTGGCCATGTCTTTCACCCTCAAATTAGTCTGTAAGTAACTGCTAATTTCACTGAACATCTTAACTAAATGAGTATGGTGAAATAAAGTACATTGTGAAAACAGAATGACTTCTTACAAAGTTGAGCCTTGAGAAAGGCTAAAATATATTATTATGTTGAAACATCTGTGAGTACCTGTGATGTAGTTGTGACGTAATTCATGGACAGCAAAGTGATTGCTTGTTGTCAAGGAAACAGGCATAAATCAAACCTCTCCTGTTTTATTCCGCAAGTAATTTGTGCTTCATTCTGAAGCATTCTGCTGTGCAAAAATACCAAAATAAAGCAAAACATTGTGACGTACAATGGACATCAAAACACACAATAAAATGACATAATGTGACATCACACAACAATGAAACGGTTAATGACAGAATTTACATGATTAGTGAAACTAAATTTAGAGTCAAACAGTAGACCCAGATTATCAACAACATCCATTGGGGAGAGGCAGTTGCCTAAAATGTTCACAGGGAAGGAATCTTTAAGCCATTTATACTTATCCATAGAACCAAATAATATAAACTCAGTTTTTGGGGGATTTACTTTAAGCTTATTTTCAAACATCCAGATATGGATGTCATTCAAACAGATCTTGAGCTGACAAAATGAGCTTATACAATTTCCAGGAGATAGAAGGGTGAACAACAAAAATGGTATATGACATCCATATATTTTTGCAATTACCTGACTGGGGGTGGGGTGGGGGTGGGGGGGTGGGGGTGTTAAAGGGAGAACAACAAAGGACCAAGAACAAAGCCCTGTGGTAACCCAAAATTTAGTTTGAAACATTGAGAGGTCACTGAGTCAATTTTGCCAGATTGAAAACAAACTAGTAGGTATGTTGTAAACCACCTGACGACTGTTCCAGTAAAACCAAACCAAAGCTAAAACAAAAAAAAAGTAATGTGTAGATACTTATAACTATTATAAAAATCATGTTAATTGTACTATTATGTGTTGCTGGCTTAGAAATAAACTATTTGTTTATATTATGACAAGCCTTACAGGATTCTCGTGTACGAGTATGCACCACTAATCTGGTCGTTTTTTGCCGATTTCGGTAAAACGTGATATTTACTTCCTGTTTTTTTTACGAAGAAGTGTGTGTATGTATTTCTTGTAAAACTTGCTGTAAAAGGTTATTCATAAGTTACAGTCATCATAAAACTACCAATGGCCCAAGAAACAAGGGAAAGGAAATTTGCACAAAAGTTGGTGGTACGATCTGCTGCCAAAGTGCGTGAGAACGTATCTGCAGCAGTGAGAGAGACCACAATTCTGGTGAGTGCACATTCCTCATGTTACTGGTCGGCCAGTGAATTTCGTCACCCCAGTGAAGTTCGTCATCTGCCGTAAAAATGCTCAAGGACAGACAATATTCACATTTAAATAAATGGAATAGCTGCTTTCAATGACAAGGTACTGCCTTGCTACCAATTATCGCCGGGTACCAATTATCGCCAGACAGAATTCAATTAGCTATAACTTCACCAAAAGTAGCATCCCAAGTATAGCAAATAAGGTAAAACTATTTCCAAAGTGAATGGAGCAAATACACAACAAACTGCTTTCAAAATATGTGACCATTACTGGAATATGAATGTTTTATCTTCTGGTGGCGATAATTGGTACCCGGCGATAATTGGTAGCAAGGCAGTATACCTATATGCCGTAACTGGGCAGTAAAAACTCTTTAATATTGTCATAAAATGCAGGTGACGAACTTCACTGGGGTGACGAAATTCACTGGCTGAGCAGTAGTATAGTGGATGATCGTAAAGTCGATCACTTAAGGGAGACTTTTTAAGAGCGATTGTTCTCACTTAATAAAATTAAAATCAACCTCAAAATATTAAGGTACATTGAAAAATAGGACTTCAAAAAGCAAATAAACTAACAAACTACTGCAAGACTTCCAGGATTTTTTTTCAACAGAAACTTCAAACTTGGGTTTGAAAATGCAGAAAAAAAACTGTTATTTGTAAGATTGATCATTAAGTCGATCACCTAGTACCACCACTTTCATTGGGATCAACAAGATGAAAGGTTTGTTACAAGATGATCAGTAATATCTATCAAACAAAAATTTGTACACAGATTTTATATTAGTTGTATTATAATAAACTGGGTGGTTTATTTCTGTATTGAGGTAATATTTTAGTGTATATTTCAGAAAATATAAAAATATATCTACTTGGGACATATTGCAGGAGTATTTTTGTGGAATATATTTAAGCAAAGGGTGCTTGTTTATATGCAAATTCAAATGAAGTTTGCTATGTGCGGTAAACCTGTTAATGCGGATCGATCGACTTAATGAGCATATCGACATAATGATCATCTACTATACAAAACGGAAGCAAGAATATTTATTGTTATATGATTTTCATGGGTAAAACTCGTGCACTTTCGCATTACAAATAGGAAGTAGATGTGACAACAGCAATAAATAAATTAAATATCTTCAGTATGGTGCGTAAGTTCAGCGTACCAAGCAGCCTGTCATGTATACTGCTCAGCTACCCCTGTTCATCGCCTACCCAAGTTCGTCACCTGCCTCAAACACTGTTAAGGACAGTTAATATTGATACTGAAACAAATGGAACAAATACGAATAATGATGAAGTACAACTCTACCAGGAAAGATTATTGTGAAGAGGTTTTAATGTTGTCAAAAAATGCAAGTGACGAACTTGGGTAGGCAACGAACTTGGGTAGCTGAGCAGTATATAAAAACTGCATGAATATTAAATAAAATAAAGCCATACGATGACACCTAATGTCTTCCCACATGTATTTTCCAAATATTTAATTATATCCCCAGACGAAAGTCGGGGATATATTGGATTCAGGTCCGTCGCGCCGCCGCCGCCGTAGAAATTTCCTTGTGGACGCGATAACTCAAAAACAAATTAATATTTTTTTTTCAAACTTGGTACACATGTTAAGGGTGCCCAAAGGAAGATCCCTATTTTAAGGTGACCTTAAACTCCCAGTAAAAAAGAACTTATGGCCACCTTAAGGTCAGAAATTGGACTTTTGGCCACTTAGAGCCCTGTAGGTCACAAACTATGATGCTCAGCTGGCTGAAATTTTACCTGACAACACATTAATATGTTCTTAGTACATGTGCCGAAAATCACGACTTTAAGTTGAGGAGAAAATTGTCTTTGAGGCCCATAAATACCCCCACTTAGGGATTTTTTGCTATACTTTTCACATATTTTGCCCTATAATTTGGAAGTGGTAATTCTGATGAGTCTCAAACTGTGCTAGGTATAACTTTGATATGTAATCCTTGTCTGTAGAAAATTTTAGGGCTGTAGGTTTACCCAAAGGGGTCGACTTAAGGTCTCAAAAGTGCCCACAGAGACCCAATTTATGCACTTTTTGCCACTTTCAAGCACTGTAGCTTTAAAACTATGTCTCTCATCTAAGTTAAATATCATCTGGGAATATATCTATGTGTTTTCTTATATGTGCCCCAACATTTAGGCCTTTAATAGACAGTTAACCTGTGTATCAGGACCATAAACACCCACCCGAGTGACCCTTATAAGACATTTTTCACATCTTTTTCCCTGTAACTTGGAAATGGTAAGTCTGAGAAGTTTCAAACTGTATTAGATATATATTCTGTGTGTAATCTTAGTATGTAACAGATTTTAAGTCTGAAGCTTTAATTTTGAAGGTCAAATTGAGGTCTCTAAAAGGCTCCCAAAGACCCAATATTTGGACTTTTTGCTACTTTTAAGCCCTGTGACTGTCAAACTATGTGACTGATAGAGCTCAAATCCTATCTGGGAAGATATTAGTATGTTATTTATATATGTGCCAAAAATTAAGGCTTTAAGAAGACATTTAACCTGTGTATGAGGACCATAAATCCCCACCTGAGTGACCATTTTTAGACATTTTTCACATATTTTTCCCTGTAACTTGGAAATGGTAAGTCTAAGAAGTTTCAAACTGTATTAGATGCATATTCTATGTGTAATCTTAGTATGTGACAAATTTTAAGTCTGAAGCTTTAATTTGAAGGCCACATTTAGGTCTCTAGAAGGCCCCATAAAGACCCAGTATTTGGACTTTTTGCCAATTTTAAGGCCTTTGACTGTTAAACTATGTGACTGATAGAGCTGAAATCTCATCTGGGAATACATTATTATGTTCTTTTTACATGTGCCAAAAATCAAGGCTTCAAGTAGACATTTAACCTGTGTATGAGGACCTTAAACACCCACCTGAGTGACCCTTTTAAGACATTTTTCACATATTTTGCTCTGTAACTTGGAAATGGTAAGTCTGAGAAGTTTCAAACTTTATTAGATACATATTCTATGTGTAATCTTAGTATGTAACAAATTTTAAGTCTGAAGCTTTAATTTGAAAGCCACATCGAGATCTCTAAAAGGCCCACAGAGACCCAATATTTGGACTTTTTGCCACCTTTAAGCCCTGTGACTGTTAAACTATGTGATTGATGGAGCTGAAATCCCATCTGGGAATGCATTATTATGTCCTTTTTACATATGGCGAAAATCAAGGTTTTTAGTAGACATTTAACCTGTGTATGAGGGCCATAGACACTCGCCCAAGTGCCTTTTTGGACATTTTTTCCGTATTTTGCCCTGTTATTTGGAAATGCTTAGTGTGACAAGTCTTAAACTGTATTATATATAATTTTTGTTTGTTATGTATGTCCCCCAAAAAGTTTCAGATCTGTAGTTTAATTGCTAAGGTCTCTTTAACAATTGTAAAATGCCCACAGAAACCCAATTTATGGACATTATGCCACTTTAAAGCCCAGTAACTGTCAAACTATGTGGGTTATAGAGCTGAAATCTTTGAATTTTTAAAAGGAAATGCCTGTCTATTTAAATTTTGAATATTAATAATGTTATGGCTATCTTAGTCTTTTAAGAACTTATTTTTGTGTGTTATACCTCTGCTTGCTGAGTTTTTAACTTTTTAAAATGAAACTGGTTAAACGCCGGTTAAACATATTCAAGTAGACAAAATGGACACTTTAAGTGAGCTTTAAGTCCCAATATTAATGAAATTATATCCGTATGTAGTAAAACTAGGGGATTTTTAACCCTCAACTAGCCCAGTTTTATTCAACTTGCCTCAGTTAATTTTGACACAGCTCCTACAGTTATGAACTCATTTCAGTTGATAATCACATACTTAAAATTCTCAATTCTTTTTGTATTTGAGTACCCCTTTTATATAGATTGTTTGTTTACCATTTTTGCTGTAGCACTCCATCTCTTTGAGAGAACATGTAAACTGTGTAAAAAAGATGTAGAAGATGAGATACATTTTGTTTGTGTTTGTCCAGCTTTAGAGCTGATTCGTATGAAATATTTCAAAATTTTAAATATAGATAAATCTGAATTATTAATAGATCAATTATCAAGGGTATTAACTCATATGAATGTCAATATGGTTATTAATTTTATTTTTGATTTGTGGCAAGAAAGAAAAAGTAAATTATATTGTTAATTTTTATGTATTGAATTGCTGTCTTTATTTACTGTATCTTACCTCAAAATATGTTTGCTCTGTTTGTTATTAACTCTCTATTTAAAGTGACTTATAAGCCCATATAGGGCTGGGTATTACTTCAATAGTTTTTGTATAATCCTTGTCAACATAATACATGTCACTATAATAAACTAATAAACTAAACTAAGTCCCAACCCACATCCCCCACCCGGATTCCCCCCACCCACCTCTGCTTGCTGAGTTTTTCACTTTTTAAAATGAAACTGGTGAAACATATTGAAGTAGACAAAATGGACACTTTAAGTGAGCTTTAAGTCCCAATATTAATGAAATTATATCCTTATGTAGTAAAACTAGGGGATTTTTAACCCTCAACTAGCCCAGTTTTATTCAACTTGCCTCAGTTAATTTTGGCACAGCTCCTACAGTTATGAACTCATTTCAGTTGATAATCACATACTTAAAATTCTCAATTCTTTTTGTATTTGAGTACCCCTTTTATATAGATTGTTTGTTTACCATTTATGCTCAACCCACATCCCCCACCCGGATTCCCCCCACCCACCTCTGGGACCTCCAGCTATATTGAGTGACACTAAATAAACAAAGGTATTTAATGATATCAGATGAGAAACAAAGAACTCAATGGGGTTGCAGATCTTGTGTAATAGTGAGAGAGGTGTGGAGAAGGGGAGAGGGGTGGGGGTGGGAGGTGGTGGGCTTCATTACATATAACACAAAGGGGAGTCAGAACTGAGATTGTGTCACATATTTAGGTTGCATATATATGGACCACATATATAGGTATAGAGGAAATGAATAACTGAAAACAATTTGCAAATTCTAAAAATAATATAATAAAATAATAATATAAATAATTTTTTTTTAAATAATATTTTATTTGTGAACAAATATAGAAACAGATATGCGCTTTTGGGATTATGAATTTTAGAATGGACATTGAATCATCAATCATTTAAATACTTTGAAGGAAGATTGAAAAGTATGATGAGTTGAGTTAAAAATAATATTTTATTTGTCAACAAATATAGAAACAGATATGCTCTTTTGGGATTATTATTTTAGAATGGACATTCAATCATCAATCATTTAAATACTTTGAAAATAGGTTTAGAGTTATCATTGCAGGAAGATTGAAAATATAATTTGAGTTATGTATTCGGCGTCTGGGGATACACCATCTTCCTTGGAAGATATAAACAGAGTAGATTGATGTGCTGAAGTTACATAATAATGGGTAATTATGTTTTTAAAAATTCCCGATCAAAACCTGTGGCGTGAGTGATGACCTGTCTGGGGATATGTTGGCGCCGAGTTGGCCCAATCTAGTTTAAAACTGCCATTTTTATCACATGGCATAAAAATAAAGTCAGTTGTTTCATATATAATAATTATTTACGGCGAATTATTTAACAAATTTGTTTAAATACCGATATAACTTCAGTGCAAATGATGGTTCCCAATACTAGACACAATAATGATAAAAATTGAGTAGCAGTCTTTATAGAGTAAAATAGCCCTTGCCCAAAAATATCCCAATGAAATGGTGGATTTCTTGTAATAACTACCGGAAATAACAACCTTTATAAAGGCTGTCAAAAAATAAAGAAAATATACCATCTTAATCAATATTACGTGAACGCATTGAAATTACAATAATTTATCAAATCAATTAAGAAAAATCCATGGTTTTTAGATATTATAAATGACGTAAAAATGTTTTTATCTCTGTGGATATGATAGAAGTACACAAAAGTGTAATACGCCAAAGTTGTATATGCACCAAAGTGAAATAAAACAAGGATACTTTCCGTATGGAAATTGAAGTAATATGTTTTAACAAAACTGGAAATACCAGTGAACACCATTTTTTTTTTTTTGAAACAAAGCATTTGTCCTTGACCTACAAAGAAATATAAGGTGGGTGTTCACTGGTTGGCGGTCATTCAGTGGAAGAGAGGGAGTAGATCACTAAGGCTGATGGTATTACAATGACAAGTTACTTATAATTAATAATTACCATATTTATCCACACAAACTCCCCCTCCCTATTAATCCACCTTTACCTTTGCAAAATTCATATTTTGAGGTTTTACATCCATCTCAACTGCCAACACCTTTGTGATTCAGGGATTCTGAAAAAAGATGCATTTTAGTATTTCCCCAATCGAATACCACTTACGAGAATTAAAGAAAAACAAAACAAAACATGGCAGTTTTGATCACTGATGCAATGAAATCTGCAACAATATGAGATAAAACTTTATATTTTCTTCAGATTTGAGGTTTGTTTCCAATATTTTAAACTTTCTCACCATTATACATGTTGGCTAGCGAGATCAAGGCTGTAACTGTCCATTATTGGCCATTGCCACTGGACTCGAGAGTTGATTTTTTTAGCTGAAAAAAATCCCCCTCCCCCCTTTTTCAAAAATGCATTGCCCCCCCCCCCCCCCCCCCTTTCAAAAATGCCTCCCCAGGGTGTTATATGAATAAATAGTTAAATACGGTATAACAATAATTAAAAAACTTGCCTTTATCTTTGAAAAAAATGATCCTTTGTTAAAATGCTTTAGGCATTTTATCAGAGTGGGCTTTGATTCATGTTAACACAAAGACCACTGCAGGTGTTATATTAGGCTAGTTTTGGATTTAGATATTTTATCTTAAATTCTGTTTAAAAACCAATGAAACTTAAAATTGATGAAATAACATCAAAGCTCTATTGAAGTCAACTTTTTTACAAGCTCTTTTTGAATAATTAATTTAATCATCCATATCTAACACCAGTCCTGTAGCTGCAAATATATATGTTGGAAAGTTATATACAGTGAAAATGAATAGAGTTTGTTTAGTACTTAAACTTCACACACTAAAAAGTAGGAATATTCTAGCAATCTGGAACCAGTTCATCAGAAAAATGCTGGCTATTAGTGCTGGGAGATCACTACATTTTTACATGTCGATGTTCGAATCAGAATAATGTGAACAAAGATCGATCATTGCTGATCATTAGTGCTGTAACGAGTTGACCGAAACTCGAGTCGTAACTCGATGGGCGATATTTGGGGATAACATCGGTTTACGCAATTTAAACTCGAGTTTTTAAGAAATAAATAATGATATACTAATCTTGTTACAAACTAGCACCTTTGAAATTTATTTAACCATAAAGACGTAAAAATCAATGAGCAATGGTGGGTTTTTTATTTCCCTTATTTACGTGGCTGTTCCATAAAGTGCTCATACATATCTGCAAAATTTAACCGGCAACAAAATATATTTCCTTGCAATAAAATGGTACAAAAGACATTAATGGCGGACCCCTTGATGACAATATTTTGACATTGTTATTTTATTTATATTTGTGTCATTTACTCGAGTTCAACTCGAGTTCAACTCGCATCTAACAGGCGATCCTCGATCTACAGAAATCGCTAATGATTACAGCCCTACTGATCATGGAATCAAAAGTGTAAACCAGACCAAAAAAATTATATAACATAAAATAAAAACAAGGAAATAGACAAAAATCAGTAAAACCACCACAAATATAACAGAAATATAACCTAAAAGCTTCTTTTGTGTGCTAAAATGTATACCGCCATGTTACTGGCACGTCTTTTTCAATTTATAATTTTGCATTTACGGCTAATTTTGTAATTTTATCTAGTGAATGTACAAAATTATCACAAAATATAATTTTATTTTGTCAAAAAGGCTACAAAGAAATGAGTTTAGGAACTATCAGTTGTATTTACATTTTACCCATCATTGCTTGGCAATGAGTTAGCGAGCGATAATACCGAAGTTTGCAAACATCATCCCAACACTACTGGCTAATAGTGGCTATTGATCATGTTTTTGAAAAAGTGTTTTTCTAATCCACATGTTGTCAGTGAGCATATTTATAATATAAAGTGTTTGAAGATAATGTGGTATTTCATAAAAGAAATGAAATGAGGTTGAAACAGACCATAAAAATGGTAGGGTGAATATGGAATGGCCAAAATAGTGGTGGGTTGAAGTTTAAAAAAGAAAATTTATAATCAGATACTTCACCCTGCCACTGTTAAGCCATTTGGCCATAAAGTCAGAATCTTAGTCAGTGATAGCTATCTCATAACTAGTACTAATTTATATGCAATAGTAAGTTTGATGATGTTGTATACAGACAAGATTGTCATCCATTGTCTACTTTTGGATGGTGTGTTCAACTGCACTCCCACACACTTTCTAACCATATTTGGAAGTTATATACCTTAGGCATGGGAAAATTTTTCCACATGCTCAAATTTGACTTTTGATCTTTATCAAGCAGGTCACATGATGAAAAATAGTGTTTTTTGGGGGGTACACCGGCCTGTCATCCCCGCTCAGCAAAATCTACTGACCGCTGAAGCTTGTAATTTCATACACATGTTTATACTATCAAAAACATGAGCTGATTAGGTTTTTTGGAGTGATCTGATGAAAATTGACCGATTTATGAGCGATTTTCTCACAGGTCCCAACCAGAAAGCTTAAAATTCATGAAAGCACCCCCCCCCATTATCGTCTTAAGTATTGCATTTAAAGCAATAAAATGTACTGAGATGTAGGAAACCATATGTCAAACTGGAGTCACAAAATAGTCGATTTTGTGTTTTTGCCTTATATCTCCTTTGATTATTACTTTTAGAGCTTTAGAATGTATTAAGATGTATTGGGAAGTCTTGTGTGAAGAGTCTAGATTGCTGGTCGAATTTTTAACCCCTGATCCCCCTTATGGGTCAAACTTGGGTCATAAAATAGCCAATTTTGTGTTTTTGCTTTATTGTCTCCTTTATTATTGCCTTTACAGCTTAGAATATATTATTAGAGGTATTGGGAAACCATATGTGCAGAGTCTGTATAGCTGGTCAGATTAACCTCCTGACCCCCCCCCCCCCCCCCCCCCTATGGGTCAAACTGGAGTCATAAAATAGCAGATTTTGTCTTTTTGCCTTCTATATCTCTTTCATTATTGCTTTTACAGCTTTAGAATGTATTAAGAGGTATTAAGAAACTATATGTGAAGAGTGTATTTAGCCGGTCAGATTTACCTCCTGACCACCCCCACCCCCCCCTCCCATGGGTCAAACTGGGGTCATAAAAATAGCAGATTTGATCCTTTTGCCTTATATCTCCTTTATAATTGCTTTTACTGCTTTAGAATGTATGAAGAGGGTATAGGAAAGTATGTCCAGAGTCTACATAGCCAGTCAGATTTACCCTCCACCTTATGGGTCAAACTGGGCTCATAAAAAGCAGAATTTTTCTTTTTGCCTTATATCTCCTGTATTATTGCTTTTACAGCTTTAGAATGGATTCCATATATGGAGAGTCTATATATATATAGCCAGTCAGGTTTACTCCCAGATCCCCCTCTTCTGGGTTACCTGTGGTCATAAAATAGCAGATTTTCTGTTTCGGCCTTATATCTCCTTTAAAACTACTCTACTTATATACTATAGCATTTATTGTATCCCCAGACGAAAGTCGGGGATACTTAGGATTCAGTACGGTCACTCCAACACAGAGATTTCCTTTCGGATGTGACAACTTAAAAATATTTTAGTTAGACCTTTCAAATCACTTATATCTGCAAACCTATTAAATTTAGAGGTTTTTTGTCAAATATGTTGTTCATGTACTTTTAAATGTACTCTGTCATGGCAAATTTTCAGAGCTGTAGGTCCATAGCTAACTGAGTAATAGCTACTTTGACAGTTCACCACTGAGTAAATCACTTATAGCTGGAAATCTGTTGCGCCTATCCTTACCAAGGTTTCAAGATATCTTCCCTGCTATGAAATCTTGCCTGGCTAACATTTGGTCCAGTTTGTTCAATTTGGTTGGTTGCTATGGCAACGAATTTGAAAGTCTGAGGTGACCAAACTTAAAGGAGCCTATGTCTCCCTTATTATTGGTCATACAGGTTTTGGATATGAAGACAACTTATAGGAAATCATGTGCCCAGAATCTTTTGCTGGTTTCAGATTTGACCTTGGACCCCTCCTTCAAGGTCAAATGTGGTTCTTCATACCTATACTTAAGTATCCTTACCAAGGTTTCAGGATATCTTCCCTGCTATGAAATCTTGCCTGGCTAACATTGTGGTCCAGTTTGTTCAACTATTTGGTTGCTATGGCAACAAATTTGAAAATCTGAGGTGACCAAACTTAAAGGAGCCTATATCTCCCTTATTATTGGCCTTAGAGGTTTTGGATGTGAAGACAACTTATAGGAAATCATGTACCCCAAATCTTTTGCTGGTTTCAGATTTGACCTTGGACCCCTCTTTCAAGGTCAAATGTGGTTCTTCATACCTATAATGGCCTATATCTCCCTTGTTATTGGTCGTAGAGGTTTTGGATATGAAGACAACCTATAGGAAATCATGTGCCGCAAATCTTTTGGTGGGGTCAGATTTGACCTTAGATCCCTCCTTCAAGGTCGAATGTGGGCCCCTGATACTTCTAATGGTCTATATCTCCCTTATTATTGGTCGTACAGGTTTTGAATTCGAAGACAACTTATAGGAAATCATGTGCCCTGAATCTTTTGGTGGGGTCAGATTTGACCTTGGATTCCTCCTTCAAGGTCGAATGTGGTACTTGATACCTATGATGAACTATATCTCCCCTATTATTGGTCGTAGGGGTTTTGGATGTGTTTGTTTATTTGGGGTTTTACGTCGCTTTCAACACTGTACAGGTCATATCACGACGGGTAGTTGGAAGGGCAGAGGAAACCAGTACATAGAGTTCGCTAGGGTTGTGTACTGTAAACTGCCGACCAACGGCAAGCAACTACCAGCTTTCCCACTTGAGCCTGTGTGGGGATCGAACCCCAGCCTCAGAGGTGGGAGGCGAGAGTGTTACCACTCTGCCACCGTGGCCCCGGGTTTTGAATGTGAGGACAACTTATAGGAAATCATGTGCCCCAAATCTTTGGTGGGGTCAGATTTGACCTTAGATCCCTCATTCAAGGTTGAATGTGGGTCTTGATACTTATAATGGCCTATATCTCCCTTATTATTGGTCATAGAGGTTTTGGCGGCAAAGACGACTTATGGGAAAGCATCTGCCGTGAATCTTTAGGTGGGGTCACATTTGACCTTGGGCCCCTCCTTAAAGGTCAGATGTGGCCTTTGATACCTATAATGGCCCATATCTCCCTTACTATTACTCTTGGAGGTTTTGGATGTGAAGACAACTCAAGTTATAGGAAATCATGTGCCCCGAATCTTTTGGTGATGTCAGATTTGACCTTGGACCCTGGTGCCCCAATTCTTGTGGTGGGGTCAGATTTGAGCTCTGACCCCTCCTTGTAAGTCGCATTTAGTGCCTGATATCTATAGTGGCCTGTGTCTCACTGATAATAGGTTGTAGCTTTTTTGGTTGTGAAGACAACTTATAGGAAATCGTGTGTGTTAACATAGTAGTCTGTATATCACACTTCAACCATGTCCCATCCGGGGATACACTGCGTCGAGATGCAATATCTAGTTAATTTAACTTTTCACAATTTATGACCATACAAAAGAAAATAAAGGTTACATTTTTCTTTCATGTTAATGCATCAACCTCCACACTATCTGCTTAACTTTCACTTCTTCTCTCAGTGCTGCCGGTTTATCTTTTCAAAAACCTTTTTCTACTTTTCTACTATATTGTGTCTAACCTTTAGAGATGCTTTGTTTTTGCAAGCAAAAACATTTTTCTAGCTTGGCTTTTTGCAGTCTATGATATTTCAACCTCCTCCATGAAGGTCAGAATGGGGTTGTAAAGTTCTTTACGAAATATAGTTAACAATGTTTATGCATTTTACTAATCTTTTTTTTTTTACTATTTCATTTTTACACTTTGTTTACTGTGAGCTGCTTTGTTTTTGAATTAGCACAAATCTTTTCTTTAGTTGTTTATTTGATGCCAATGTGGACTTTAAAGTGCTTAATCTCTATCAACTGAGAGACTCTAAGGTGCAGCTGGACGTGATCAGTGGTCGTATGTCCATTGACACAGCCATGTAATACCAGAGAAAACATAGGGATGATGGGATGGCTATGGCAGTCAGGCTTTTGCAAACTGGTATGTTTTGAGCTTATTCCCGAAGAAGACAATAGATGCTTTGTGTACATTGTCGGAAAGTTTATTTCGTGACTTATGCCAAGATCATACTGCAGGGAGTATCATCTGTTTGCAGGTGTCCAAAAATCATATAAACCACTAGTGAAAACATCTTTCAAATGCACACACAGAAATTTTAAACAGTTAAAAACAGTAATGAATGCCACAGTATGTGAAGTTTGCTGACAGAAGTCTGACCATATATGGAGGAATTAGGCAATAGGCATTAAACAAAATGTCTTCCGAAGTAGGTGGAAATGCCTGTAGTATGAGTTATGCATGCATGGAGGTGGGGATTGCCTTCTTGAATGAAATATTCTGTCTATTTTTGTTTCAAATTAGGAAAAGGTTTCTATGTTGATATTTATTGATCAAAATAGTGTACTAGATTTCAATATTCATAGAAAAGCATCCATCTAAATATCATTTCAAACACCTCACCAGGCAATGTTTTCAAGATTCTGTTGTGGTTACAAATTATTTTATATTTTAAGAATCATGATTCATATATTGGAAGATGCATTTTGAAATATTAATTGTAATAATCAATTTTAGGGATGGGTCGGTATCAAAAATGTGTATATCAAGAGGTCGCCAATGCAAAACCGTACCGTTTCCGGGACTCCTCGTTTTAGTACACCCCAAATAACATGGACATTTCCTCTTCACAACATCGCAATAAAAGTGCCCAAATGTACATTCTTCAGATTTCTCACTTGTTTATAATATATAATATAAGTTTTCCTTCAATAATAAGAGCTGACAAGCAAGATTGAGGTTATGAATTGTCGTAACCAAAACATGGCAGTTCTGCTCAACGTAATCACTACTGTAGTACTGTATAAAGTCTGCAAATGCAAGAAAATTCGGAATAAATGCTTATAATTGTATCCACCGGATGCATCTGGTGGATATTATGGTTTTCGCGGGGGTACGCCGCCGCCGCAGTGTGTAGATGATTTCTCGTTACCCCTCTGCAGCACAAAAACAAGATGGCCGCCGTGGGTGTTTCTTTGACCGTTTTTTTACAAAATACAAAAAGTGGAAACATCTCGAAAACCGTAAGAGATAGAGTAATTTCGAGTGAATTTTTGACCCACAGGGTAGTACAGGGAGTATTCGGTTGCAATATGAAAAATTTCAAATTTTACAACTTTTGGCGGCCATCTTGATTTTTGCGGAAAATGAAAAATGGCAAATATCTCTGAAACTGTCAGAGATAGAGCGATTTCGAGTGAATTTTGGACCTGCAGGGTAGTAGAAGAGTATTCTGTTGAAAAATGAGAGTTTTCAATTTCACATGGTCGAGTTTTGGACCCATAGCTAATTACTCAACTACTCAAAATGAGTAAATACAAATTATCTCTAAAAGTATTGCAGATAGCCAATTTTTCTCAAATAAGTCATTCACCTACTTTTGGAAGAGCTTTCACTTGGTGAAGTTTCAGACCCATAGCTAATTACTCACCTACTCATAATGAGTAAATGCGAATTATCTCTAAAAGTATTGCAGATAGCCAATTTTTCTCAAATAACTCATTCACCTACTATTGGGAGAGCTTTCACTTGGTGAAGTTTCAGACCCGTAGCTAATTATTCACCTACTCAAAACGAGTAAATGCGAATTATCTCTAAAAGTATTGCGGATAGCCAATTTTTCTCAAATAACTCATTCATCTACTTTTGGGAGAGCTTTCTCATGGTGAAGTTTCAGACCCGTAGATAAATTACCCACCTACTCAAAATGAGTAAATGCGAATTATCTCTTAAAAGTATTACATATAGCCAATTTTTCCCAAATAACTCATTCACCTACTTTTGGAAGAGCTTTCACATGGTCAAGTTTCAGACCCATAGCTAATTACTCACCTACTCAAAACGAGTAAATGCTAATTATCTCTAAAAGTATTGCGGATAGCCAATTTTTCTCAAATAACTCATTCATCTACTTTTGGGAGAGCTTTCTCATGGTGAAGTTTCAGACCCGTAGATAAATTACCCACCTACTCAAAATGAGTAAATGCGAATTATCTCTTAAAAGTATTACATATAGCCAATTTTTCCCAAATAACTCATTCACCTACTTTTGGAAGAGCTTTCACATGGTCAAGTTTCAGACCCATAGCTAATTACTCACCTACTCAAAATGAGTAAATGCGAATTATCTCTAAAAGTATTACATATAGCCAATTTTTCCCAAATAACTCATTCACCTACTTTTGGGAGATCTTTCACTTGGTGAAGTTTCAGACCCGTAGCTAATTATTAACCTGCTCAAAATGAGTAAATGCTAATTATCTCTAAAAGTATTGCAGATAGCCAATTTTTCTCAAATAACTCATTCACCTACTTTTGGAAGATCTTTCACATGGTGAAGTTTCAGACCCATAGCTAATTACTCACCTACTGAAAATGAGTAAATGCGAATTATCTCTAAAAGTATTGCTGATAGTCAATTTTTCTCAAATAACTCATTCACCTACTTTTGGAAGATCTTTCACATGGTGAAGTTTCAGACCCATAGCTAATTACTCACCTACTGAAAATGAGTAAATGCGAATTATCTCTAAAAGTATTGCAGATAGTCAATTTTTCTCAAATAACTCATTCACCTACTATTGGGAGAGCTTTCACTTGGTGAAGTTTCAGACCCGTAGCTAATTATTCACCTACTCAAAATGAGTGAATGCTAATTATCTCTAAAAGTATTGCAGATAGCCAATTTTTCTCAAATAACTCATTCGCCTACTTTTGGGAGAGCTTTCACTTGGTGAAATTTCAGACCCGTAGCTAATAACTCACCTACGCAAAATAAGTAAATACCTATTATCACTAAAAGTATTGCGGATAGCCAGTATTTCTCAAATAACTCATTCATCTACATTTTGGAGAGCTTTCACATGCTAAAGTTTTTTTTATGAATTTTTAAAATAATTTTTAATGCATTAAAATTAATGAAATCATGCACAAAATCAATTATAACTTGAAAAGTATTGCATTTAGAGCACTTTGTTAAAATATGTTATTCAGCTACTTTTTCCATAGCTACAACATGGTGAGTAACTTGGGTGTCTATCTCAATAACTAAGTGAGTAATAGCTACCTTTGGATTTTTCACTAACTTCCATCATGAGTAAAATCACTTGTAACTTGAAAACTATTGCATTTACAGAATTTTGTGCAATATGTTATTCATCTACTTTTGGGTCAGCTATAACATAATAAAATTACAGAACTCTAGCTCATGGCATAGCTGAGTGATAGCTACTTTTAGGTTATCACTTTTGGTTAAATCACTTATAACTTGAAAACTGTTGCATTTAGATTATTTAGTTTCAATATGTTATTCACCTATTTTGAGGCAGCTATAACGTAGTAAAATTTCAGACCTATGGCTCATTGCATAGCTGAGTAATAGCTACTTTGAAGTTCTTACTCAACACTAAATCGTTTATAACTTGAAAAGTATTGCATTTAGAGCATCTTGTTAAAATATGTTATTCACCTACTTTTTCCATAGCAACAACATGGTGAGTAACTTGAGTGTTTATTTCAATAGCTAAGTGAGTAATAGCCACTTTTGGACTTTTCACTAACTTCCATCATGAGTAAAATCACTTGTAACTTGAAAACTATTGCATTGAGAGAATTTTGTCCAAATATGTTATTCACCTACATTTGGGTCAGCTATAACGTAGTAAAATTTCAGACCTCTAGCTCGTGGCTTAGCTGAGTACTAGCTACTTTTGCCTTTCCCGGTGGATAAATTTGGAACTGGCCACAGATGCGTCCTTGGTCTAGTTTCTTCAGATTTTTGGTATGTTCTAATATTTTAACTATTCCTTCCATTATATGTGTTGACAAGCGAAGTGATGGTTGTAAAATCTCATCACGGAATTTCAGTAAAATGCCCTTAAGGGCTGTTGGGTATTGTTTTCACCCATGGTGTCCGGATGGGCGGGCTGGCGGGCGGCGGAAAATAGTTTTTCCGGGCTGTATCTCAGAAACCGTAAGGTGTAGGAAGTTTATACTTGGTAGGGACATTGGTTAGGGGGTGTAGGTGTGCAATGTCATGGTCTGACCTTGATTTGACCTTTGACCTTGCCGTAGTGACCTTGAGTTTGAAAATCTTGTCCGGGCTATATCTCGGAAACTGTAAGGTGTAGGAAGTTGATACTTGGTAGGGACATTGGTTAGGGGGTGTAGTTGTGCAACGTCATAGTCTGACCTTGATTTGACCTTTGACCTTGCCGTAGTGACATTGACCTATAAAATCTTGTCCAGGCTATATCTCGGAAACCGTAAGGTATAGGAAGTTGATATTTGGTAGGGACATTGGTTAGGGGGTGTAGGTGTGCAACGTCATGGTCTGACTTTGATTTGACGTTTGACCTTGCCGTACTGACCTTGACCTATAAAATCTTGTGCAAGCTATATCTGAGAAACCGTAAGGTGTAGGAAGTTGATATTTGGTAGGGACATTGGTTAGGGGGTGTAGGTGTGCAACGTCATAGTCTGACATTGATTTGACCTTTGACCTTGCCGTAGTGACCTTGACCTATAAAATCATGTCCGGGCTATATCTCGGAAACCGTAAGGTGTAGGAAGTTGATATTTGGTAGGGACATTGGTTAGGCTGTGTAGGTGTGCAACATCATGATCTGACCTTGATTTGACCTTTGACCTTGCCGTAGTGACCTTGACCTATAAAATCTTGTTTGGGCTATATCTCGGAAACCGTAAGGTGAAGGAAGTTGATACTTGGTGGGGATATTGGTTAGGGGGTGTAGGTGTGCAACGTCATGGTCTGACCTCGATTTGACCTTTGACCTTGCCGTAGTGACCTTGACCTATAAAATCTTGTCCGGGCTATATCTCGGAAACTGTAAGGTGTGGGAAGTTGATATTTGGTAGGGACATTGGTTAGGGGGTGTAGGTGTGCAACGTCATGGTGTGACTTTGATTTGACCTTTGACCTTGCCGTAGTGACCTTGACCTATAAAATCTTGTGCAAGCTATATCTCAGAAACCGTAAGGTGTAGGAAGTTGATACTTGGTAGGGACATTGGTTAGGGGGTGTAGTTGTGCAACGTTATTGTGTGACCTTGATTTGACCTTTGACCTTGCCATAGTGACCTTGACCTATAAAATCTTGTCCGGGCTATATCTCAGAAACCGTAAGGTGTAGGAAGTTGATACTTGGTAGGGACATTGGTTAGGGGGTGTAGTTGTGCAACGTCATTGTGTGACCTTGATTTGACCTTTGACCTTGCCGTAGTGACCTTGAACTATAAAATCTAGTCCCGGCTTTATCTCGGAAACCGTAAGGTGTAGGAAGTTGATATTTGGTAGGGACATTGGTTAGGGGCTGTAGGTGTGCAACGTCATGGTGTGACCTTGATTTGACCTTTGACCTTGCCGTAGTGACCTTGACCTATAAAATCTTGTCCGGGCTATATCTCAGAAACCATAAGGTGTGGGAAGTTGATATTTGGTAGGGATATTGGTTAGGGGGTGTAGGTGTGCAACGTCATGGTCTGACCTTGATTTGACCTTTGACCTTGCCATAGTGACCTTGACCTATAAAATCATGTCCGGGCTATATCTCGGAAACCGTAAGGTGTAGGAAGTTGATATTTGGTAGGGACATTGGTTAGGCTGTGTAGGTGTGCAACATCATGATCTGACCTTGATTTGACCTTTGACCTTGCCGTAGTGACCTTGACCTATAAAATCTTGTTTGGGCTATATCTCGGAAACTGTAAGGTGAAGGAAGTTGATATTTGGTAGCGACATTGGTTAGGGGGTGTAGGTGTGCAGCATCATGGTGTGACCTTGATTTGACCTTTGACCTTGAAATAGTGACCTTGACCTATAAAATCTTGTCTGGGCTATATCTCGGAAACTGTAAGGTGTAGGAAGTTGATACTTGGTAGGGACATTGGTTAGGGGCTATAGGTGTGTATTATCATGGTGTAGCCTTAATTTGACCTTTTACCTTGTCGTAGTGACCTTTACCTTTAAAATCTTCTTGGACCTTTGGGTCTGTCTTTTTATGCAGATTAAGCAAAAGTCATATTAGAATTTATTAAGAATTTTACTTTCATAACTTCCCATTTGTAAGAGATAGAATTTCATCAAGTGAGCCACAGATTTTGCTCCAACACCACAATAAGCATTCATTAAATGTATTACCACTTATGTATGCATGGTAATATTCTAACCATCTAAACCATAATTCGGCCATGCAGATGTAGATAAAGAGTGTTGAATTTTAGTTTACTGATTAATGCTGTCATCTTGTTATTGAATTATCTTGTTTTAATACTTCATCTTTATACGCATTATCTTTCTTTTAAACATTATTTCTCCATTTAAACATTGTTTGGACCTTTATACAGCTGACAATGCTCTGAAAGTATCCTGAGGTTTGTACTGGTATAGTACTTCTATATCTCATGGTGTTGAAAATATTTCCCTAGGCTGTGGGGTACGGGCATCTCTGATGCTATTTTATCTGAATATTTCAATATTATACTTTGTTATGATTCTGAGTTTTAATATGTATGTTAAAAGGGGCAATTTTTACCCCAAAGCCCTTAAGGTCTGTCAGGGCATTGTTTTCACCCATGGTGTCCCGATGGTCGGTCGGGTGGGTGGTCGGGCGTTTGGAAAAAGTTTGTCCGCTCTGTATCTCAGAAACCGTAAGGTATAGGAAGTTCATACTTGGTAGGGACATTGGTTAGGGGGTGTAGATGTGCATCATGGTGTGACCTTTAACTTTGGCGCTGCTAAAGTGTGTTCACTTGCAAGATATGAGACATGTTTCTCTTATGACAAAGATATATAGATTGGTGCAGCTGATTATGTTTATGTATAAGTGTGCTATTTCCATCGAAAGCTATACTCCAGTTAATAAAATTTACAGCTTTGTAATTGTATCCCTGGATGAAAGTCAGGGATACTTACGATTTAGTATGGTGACACCGCAGCCGCCGCCACAGAGATTTTGTTTTGGACGCAATAACTTAAAAAGATTTTAGTTAGGACTTTCAAATTTGGTATTTAGGTATATATGGGTAATGCCACAAACGCTATTGTTTTTGGACCTTGACCTTCAATTTAAAGGTCACTGGTGGCCTCTTAAAGGTCAAATTTTGGCCATTTTTTCACATTTTGGCCCAGTTCTCATATACAGAAAGTTAAATCATCCTATGGCTGGTATATATAATATATACATATGTCCTCTATAAGCATGCAGAAATTTGACCTTGAAGCTCTTCATTGAAGGTCATCCACAGGTCATCCAAAGTACCTCACCGAGGTCATTTTTGGAGAGATTTTCGGCGTTAACGCTCTCCGAAAACTACACCAGCTACATTCACCAAATATGCAGGATATCTTCATTGGGGGTGAGCTTCTCTGAGACTGAAATTAGCCTCGTTCTGAAAAACAAGATGGCTGCCGCAGACATTTCTTTGAAAATTATCTATATTTTTCTACTGGCTGTTTCTACACCAGCTAATTTCACCAAATTTGCAGGATGTCTTCACTGGGGGGTGTGCTTCATTAAGACTGAAATTACCCTCATTCTGAAAAACAAGATGGCCGCCGCGGACATTTCTTTGAAAATTATCTACATTTTTCTACTGGCTGTTTCTCATAGGTAGAAGATTAAATCTCTTCATAGGTGATATGTATAACAGATATACATGTCCTCTACAACCGTGCAGACATTTGACCTTGAAGCTCTTAATTCAAGGTCATTCACGGAGTGCCCAAGTACCCCACATAGCAGACTTTAAAAGTGCCTATATCTCCCTTATTATTGGTCCTAGAGGTTTGCAATGTAAAACCAACCTATAGGAAATCATGTGCTGTGAATCTTCTGATGTGGTCAAATTTGACCTTGGACCCCTCCTTCGAGGTCAAATGAGGAAAGCCAAACTTAAAAGTGCTTATAACTCGCTTATTATTGGACCTAGAGGTTTGGGATGGTAAACCAACACATAGGAAATCATGGGCTGGGATTCTTCTGGTGTGGTCGAATTTGACCTTGGGCCCCTCCTTCAAGGTCAAACGAATATAGCCATTTGACCTTGAAGCTCTTAATTCAAGGTCATTCACGGAGTGCCAAAGTACCCCACATAGCAGACTTTAAAAGTGCCTATATCTCCCTTATTTTTGGTCCTAAAGGTTTGGGATGGTAAACCAACATATAGGAAATCATGGGCTGGGAATCTTCTGATGTGGACGGATTTGACCTTGGGCCCCTCCTTCAAGGTCAAATGAGGATAGTCAAACTTAAAAGTGCTTATAACTCACTTATTATTGGTTGTAGAAGTTTGTCTGTCAGCTTTTCCGTTTCTGGACTCTAACTCGAAATGCTTTGTCCAATTGAATTCAAACTTGCCAGGGAGATAGATATCCATCATAGCTAAGTTGCTTTCGAAATTGGTATAATTCTGTGTGTTTGTTTGTCCATTTATCTGTCCATCAACATTTCCATTTCCGGACTCTAACTCAAAAACGCATTGTCCAATCAAAGAGATAGATCACCCTCATAGCTAAGTTGCTTTCGAAATTGGTGTAATTTCGTCTGTTCGTTTGTCCATATATAGCATAGATATAATTATGTACATATAACGTAGATTACAAGTTTTACATTTCTCAGCACGTCTAACACATTCACCCTAACTGGGTAACCTAACATTTCTTTCCTTGTTTCTAAATGTAATTACAGCAGTTGCTAACCTTATTGCTGCCTGCGCAACACACCGTTTGGGGCATTTCTGACCCTCTTGTTATATAATTGTGCTATTTCCATTGACAGCTATTCTCCAATTAATAAATTTTACAGCTTCATAATTTTTAGTTTACTGATTAATGCTATCATCTTGCTATTGAATTGTCTTGTTTTAATACTTTATCTTTAGATACATTAACTTTCTCTTAGATTTTATTTTGACTACTTAAGCAGTATTTGGACCTTTATATAATTGATACTGCTCTGAAAGTATCAAGATCTTTGTACTGTTTCACTACTTCTGTATCTCATGGTATTGAAACTATTTCCCCAGGCTGTGGGGTACGGGCATCTCTGATGCTGTTTTTGATTTGTTGCCTTGGCCTTGCACTATAAAACCAACCGTGACCTTCTGAAGGTTGAGTTTGGGACATTTATTCATATTTTGGCCTGATTCTCACATGCAGAAGAACAGATCATTTCGTTTTATTTATAACCTATATTATTGGTCTTAAGGGTTTGGAATGTTAAGTCAACTGAAAGGAAATCATGGTCTGTGAATTGTGTGAAAGCAACAAACAAGACCTTTGACCCCTATTTCAAGGTACCATGTCCTGTCCTGGCATATGCTGCAATTTGTTGCCATTTCTAGTTTGATGTATAAAGGGTGTATTGTGTCCATGGGGGCCCAGTGGTTAGTGGCTGGCAAGTTTTTTATCTAATCACAGGCAGTTACCTTTATGCGGGTTTGAGTCTCACAAGTGACAATGTTCAGGACCTGTCTCAATATGACCCTGGCTTTTGAACAGGATATGAAAAACCCAAACTTTGACTTTAAAATGGTGTATTTTTACATTGATACACAATATGCAATCTATGACCCCCAAAACTCATCAAATACACATAATATTATAGCTGATTGACAATTAAAGAAAGCATGTACTTATCAAGTTATGTTTTACAAGGCAAGAAACAGTGTTCAGTACTGATTAGACCGAGTTTCTGTCCCGTCGCCAATTGCTATTGATATGTTGATGGACACAATGGCGAGGGACAGAGCTCACATGTACTTGTTTTCAGTGTAAACGGCATATTTGTACACATATTACAATAAGTATAAAGTGTTATTTGAATTCTTTAACTTATGTATATGTGCCGTTCATTAATATTTAATGCCAATCAAACTGGTATATATGTATTTCAACCTATTTTAAAATATAAACAAACCTTCAACATTACATAGTTATCTACAAAAGAAATTCCTGGTTTGTAAAAGCAGTTTAGTTTAACAGCATATGTACTGTAAACCGGATACGGCTATATGGACATAATAATTACTTTTTAAAGTAAATAAAATAATTTCCCATAGTTTGAGATTTACACTGAAAACCAGCACATGTGAGCTCTGTCCCTCGCCATTGTGTCCATCAACATATCAATAGCAATTGGCGACGGGACAGAAACTCGGTCTAAGTACTGATCAGTAGTAAAAGTGAAATTTTCTTTTTTGCTTGAAATAGGAATCAGTCCCAGCAGGACATGCTTACATTAATTGGATGAATTTTCTGCATGCTCAGCAACAGCCAGTAAAGTCTGTCACTTTCATATTGTGACAATATGACAACTTCTTCACACTGAATTTTCAGCATATATTATACACTGCTATAATTGTTAAAAGCATTCATTCAATTTACATATATTGAAATATTAATATTCTTTGTTCTTGAGGGATTTTGCAGTAGTCAAAAAAGTTCATAGAGTGACAAAGCCCTTTGGCTGAGCAGTAACTTAGTAATGGCACATTTTCGTACTAACTTTGATGTCTGATTCAAATTAATAAAATTTTAGTCTGAGTACTGAAATTATTATAATGTGTGGTTTAAATTAATAGTCCTTGTCCAGTGTAAGGAAGCACAGGAAATAATGTGCAAAACTGTGGGCTATTGTAAAGTAAAGTTTGTTCAACTGTCTCAAAATGGAACTGTCTCCAGGCTTCCTGTACCATGTGGATTAATGATTACAGAGAAATGTTGTAAAAAACCATCCATGAGAACATGACTCATGGAGTGGTAGCCTGATTATATGGGTATGGTTGTCATGGTGACATTTAAATTCTGATTTTTAATAATTAGATATTTGAGTGTGTGATAAAGTCTACAGATTTCATTTTCATCGAAAAGTATATTTATTGTTCAGAAATGTCTTTTGAAATTTATAAATTACTCAGCCTTTGTAGAACATTCTGATTTTGCATGTATATTAGTGTGGGATTGATTAGATAAGCTGAAGGGAGTTTTAAGATGTATATATATTTGAAACAAATATGTGAAATAAAAAGACGTGAGAGGTCACATGATTGGCTAAAAACATACCACCTAATTTCTTAATTTGGTAAGAATATTCAGTATCAAGAGCGCTCACAATTGCACATTATAATAACTAAATGGGAATTTTTTTTTCAGGAAAACCCAACCAGTAGTATTTGTATAATTCTGCTAGCAAACAATAAAAAATGGACAAACAAATGGCTGTAAAAACAACACCTCCTTGGCGGAGGTAATAAATTGATTGAACATAGATATGAAAGTAATAATGAAATTCATACCTTATAGTAATTTTCATGTTTTTCATCATTAGGGGGAACCAGTTCTAAAACCTTTCCATACAGCAAGAATAATATGCACTGAAACATAAAAGCTGACAAAAATAGGTTGCATGATTATATGTAAACATTGGGAGATGGTGCAGTAAACAGGTTTAACAGCAATGATATACATGCATATATTCCATCTGTTGTACAGAGAGTTCCATGTAGATACACTTGAAGTATATGGGTGTTTGATCCCATTTTTGACACACACACATATATACATATTAATTTGGCATAAGTTATCTTTTATAATGTCAGAACAATATGTTTCATACTGTTTGTAAACTTTGTCTATCAATTGTGACCCTTTAACAAGTAATAAGATATTGGCATCAGTTTGCATTTATAAAATGCCAAGTACTACAGTTTTACCATAGGCTTAAACCTAGTTTAACTTACAGGAATATTGAAAGCAGTATAAAGTATTTGTGTTACATGTTAGCTGTGCTATACCACTCAAATATGCAATAGGCTTTAAGCTGTTTAAGATAGAACTCATTGACACTTTCGCTGCAACTGACTAACATTTTTCTTTACAAAATAGTAGAAAATGATGCATTTTGTGCCAGTTGCAATTTGAAAGGGGATATTCAGCTCATTTATCAACATTGATACGATAGTTTACATTGTGTGCTACAAAAGATTAACATGTTCTGAGAATTATTGTTTTTGTAGATATTTGTTACACTGAAAATATTTGAATGGCAATTTGCTAAACAATAGAAAAAAAATTCTTTTCTGATCGCATTTACAAGTATTTTTATGTGATGTTAAAACTAAAATCCGGATATAAACTGAATTTTTTAACCGTGTGTATCGGAAATGTATGAAAGCCTTGAACCGCCATACAAATTCAAAATTCAAAATGTGAAATAGACTGTTACTATTTGGAATTCCAAATTCATATTTAGAATATTAACTACGTATTTAGAATTCGAATACTGTATTTGGAATTCCAAATATCTATTGGAAATTCCAAATAGTGTATTCTGAATTCCAGATACTGCATTTGGAATTCCAAAGCTTTTATAGAAACCTGTCAGCTCTGGAACATTATTAAGTATACAACTGACACACAACATGCATTGCCTGAGAATACATACAAATCCTCATCCAGGTAGTGCAGAAAAAAAATCATACAAACAAGTTTGGATTAATGATTCAAGTCCAGACCATCTTTGGGGAGGACTTGTGTAAAAGATCTCAAATATATAGGTACCTAGTTATGCCAACAGACAGACAAACAGAGTTACAGAGCCAAATAAAATGAAATACCCCCCATTTACCGGGGGGGGGGGGGGGGGGGGGAACTAAACTATGAAACCAATAAATTAAGAGTAGAAAGTACTGTAATATATGAATACAAAATTATATTGATAATTCTCCCAACTTTTCTCAGTCAGGTTTTGTTGGCGTATAGCCATAAACAACAGAATGCTTGAACTAAATTTCCATATCTTTCATATTACTTCTGCCACGAAGGTATGAAAATCATGATTGGTACTTCCAAATTTTTGCAAAGTATATTACTCAGTCAGTTTGTTTGATGGTTAAATACAGCATAACTCCAAAACTACCTCACAGATGGTTCTAGGGAGCATCAGAACTGTTACAAGGAAGAACTGTTTCAAATTTGGGCATGATCGGGTCAATATCTTTGATCTACAGCAATTTTTTAGCTACATTCGCATACAAATAAATGAGATTATTCATTTAATGCCCTGCAGAAAATGTCTGCAGTCTGCCCTCAGCTCCCCTCCAAGCACTCTTGTTTGTTTGTCTGAATGTTTGTTAGAAGGATTACACAGATACTGTTGGTTGGATCTTGAAAAAAAAATGAGGAGATGGCTTAATTTAATTTGGTCAAACTGAGATCCACTTAAATTTTGATAGTGATCCAGACCACCGCATGGATGCAAAAATATCAAAGATTCAGATTTTTCCCATATATTTATTATTGAGCTGTTTTGCTTTAAAAAGGAGAGAGAAGGTTGTGAAATAAACCTTTACATGTCTTGGCAGAGGTCTGTACTCTTTGACTGCTCTTAGTTTAAGTCTTGGTCCAATTTAAAAGAAAATCTTTTTCACCATTTTATTCAGTTTAAGGATGGCTTCACAAGCTCAGAAACCATAAAGTGTAGGAAGTTGATACTTCATAGGGACATTCATGGTTTGGGGGTGGGGGTGTGCAACATCATTGTTGTGACATTGTGACAGGAGAAATATGTCTCGAACATAGCAGTATGGTATAATCTTTGACCTTGGCTCTACCAGAATGTTTCTACTGCTATGTTTGAGACATATTTCTCCTGTCACAAATATATGTAGATTGCTGCGACTGAATATTATATGTCTTTACATACATGTTGTCTCCTTCAAGTGTTATTGCTTCTGTACCTTTGCATAATTTGCTTTGCAAGTTCTGTGTATAATGGTGTCCAGTGCTATTTCTCTGGGCTATGGGGTACAGGTATACTCTGTTGCTATTTTTTTTGTTTTGTTAAAATCCTTATAAATATAGTGGAGATATCACAAGTTAACAATTGAATGCGCTCCTATAATGTCATCTAAATTCATGATAATATATATATTTTTCATATTTGTCCTTGGGGAAGTTTTTCTGTTGTATTGGAACAGTTTGTTAGATTCAAGCCTTCAGGATACATTCCCACCTCTGCTTCTTGCACATTTCAGCAGTAATAATTTTTCTACTTCTAAATTGCTACAAAGTGTTTCTTTTAGTGTATTAATTGAAATACAATTTCAGTAGTTATATCAACATCAAATTTTACTTTACGATTCGCACATCATTTGGTATTAAACTATCATTTTGATGCAGTGAAAATACAACATTTCACCTAGTGCCTCAATTAACAAAAAAAAAAAAAAAAAAAATGTGTGAAACATTTACAGAAAGATCAAAAGTTGAAGACAAGACTGCTTTGCAAGTAATCAAATATTCTGAGAGATCTCAGGATAAATCTACTAATATACAAGTATTGATGATCAAGATATAAAGTAGTTATACAATACTCATCAGGAGATGTTTGAAACAATGGAGAAATTAATACTTTGCTATATTATTAAAATAGAAGTATTGTGTGTTATACACACACTTTTGTGGGACAAGAAAAGTGCACTAAAATGTTTCATGTGTTACAGATTAAAAAGACTATGCATGTTTTTTCAAAGACTGGAAATTATTATTGAGGTACAACAATCATATATGGGTCCTGCACTTTAAAAATGAGTTGCCCCATTATAATAGTCATTTCACTCATCCCATCCTCACCTCCTACATTTACATTTTTGTTTTGCTTCTGAGAGCTCATGTCAAAGGTTTTTCAAACATTTTTAAAAAAATGACTACAAGCTGGAAATGCTGTCTGTCTTATAGCGAACACATTCTACCTAAATATTGAATCCTGACTAATATACACTTGTGAAACCTAATGGATACCACTAAAACACAAAATGTCTTGAGTCTGGACAAATTAATATTTTTGACCCAGCTCATGAGGTCAGCACAGTACTATGTGAACTTTATGTAAATATTCCTACATCTGAATGTGATATGTGATCTGTAATTTGTGATTTCCCCTCCAGGATACAGTAGAGTTGTCAATACTCAAATAATATAAATTTAGTTGATCATAATCATTCACATTGTCACCCATGCATTAAAATGAAATAGTTTTGTGGTGCTGCAGAGCTGAATGAACAGGAAATGAAATGTGAAAAAATAACCTCAACTATGACTTGGTATCTAGCAAGTAGTCACTGTTGATAGAATGAGGTTTTTCAAACCAGGATGTTGTATTACTTGGAATGGTAAACGTGAAATGTTTTTTTTTTCAACACACTTGCATCAAATTTGTTCATCTTCAGTACAGGAGTGTAATACTGGGCTTTAAATTGTTGTTACTGCTTTTATTGTGCACAGGAATGTACTACTTAATGTTTTAGTTCCTTGTCATCCTGTTGTTTTATTTTAGTGTGGTTTTAACTTCAAGTATTTGGTGTAATTCCACAAAATATGCAATAAATAAATATATAAATAGAGAAAAATGACACATACTTTGTTTCATAATCTAATATATTATAGTGAACTAATTGTACAAGTGGAGCCAGTGAAAGTGGCATTTATTGGATACTGACAGCCACAAAATTACAATGGATACTTGTAGTTACTGTATTTTTTCATCTCTTGAATAGTTAAGAGAGAATAGTGTTTTGGCCTTGTTTGGTTTGTTCTGTACTTTACTATCTAGTACAATATTTGGGATATAGTATCAATTAGCTTGTCTACAGCAGTGGCTCAGCTATGAATTATTCATGTATCTGTGATAGATGAAAGTGGTTATTAAGTAATCCACTATGACATCTGTGTTGAGGGCAGCTTTGGGATTTGTAGATAATGTTTAAATCATCAGGATATTACAATACTGAAAGGCCAAAGTGAGTCGCTTGTATGTTTCTTGGCAAAAGTGGATAAAATGGAAAGATGAGAGCACAGTAATTATATTGGCTTATAATTAAAAAAAATCTTGTTGGATATTTGAAGAGATGGATCAACTTTATTTTCTAAATATTAAAAATTTCTTACAAGTTGTTCTTGTTGACATACAATGGAGTAATGATTAATACAATTCTGTTTTATATGATATGAAATTATATTGTATTAAGTAAATAATATGATAATAAAGGTGTATGGAAAAGTTTGATGATGGTCTTTTGTGGATCATCTTAAGAGTAAGAAATGTGATTTAACCATTGGGGATAGTGTGGATGGATGATCTTAAGAGTAAGAAATGTGATGAATGAAGTAAGGCTAACTCATCAAATTTGGTATCCATTTTGCAGCAGTTGAGATTGACACATAATGTGGTCACAAATGTGTCAATAATTTCCTACAAGTCAAAGAAATAGAAGGGGCATCCTCCTGGATTAATTGCCTATACTGTGGCGAATTTCATATTTCCTAGTCTATTTATTATATATACAGTAAAACATTCCATATCTACTGTTTTGGAAGCACTGATTCTGTGGTTTGATGACACCATATATACATGTATTTGTGGTTAACTTAATCACTACTGAAATCAGTGAAATATGGCAGAAGTTCAAGGAATAAATAGAAAATTTTTAGGGTACATTTTTGATCTTCAAGAGTATTTCTGTAATAAATGCCCCCCCCCCCCCCCCCCCGCCACTAAAGGGCCTGTTCAGACTCTTCTGTGTGATTGTATCAACACGTATTGGAATTTTACTTTATGACCTTGTCTTTCTCACATAAATGGACCTCGTATGTTGGTGGTGCATGTTTAACAAGAGCACTCGGAGAGCGCAGACCTCTGCCAAGGGAGCCCAATTCCTGGGCTATCATCAAAATCCACCCTAAAATTATCTGTCTATAACCACCTTTAAAAAAAAGCCTGGATCCAGATGATCCAGATCACTCCCAAAATCTAATCACTTGTTCCTTGTCCCATTTAGAACATTTCCTGAAAATTTCATCAAAATCCATCCATAACTTTTTGAGTTATCTGTCTTTAAAAATTACATTTCATGGATCCAGAAGATCCAGATAGTGATCCGGATCACTCCCAAAATTTAATTATTTCTTCATTTTACCTTTTCAGACATATCCTGAAAATTTCATGAAAATGCGTCCATAAGTTTTTGAGTTATCTTGTTCACAAACGCATCTGGCAGCCTGGATCCAGATGATCCTGACAGTTTATCCAGATCACTACCAAAATTGAATTACTTGTTCCTTGTCCCATTTAGGACATTTCCTAAAAATTTCATGAAAATCCATAGATAACTTTTTGAGTTATCTGTCTTTAAAAATTACATGTCATGGATCCAGAAGATCCAGATAGTGATCCGAATCACTCCCCAAATTTAATCATTTCTTCCTTTTACCGTTTCAGACATATCCTGATAATTTCATCAAAATCCGTCCATAAGTTTTTGAGTTATCCTGTTCACAAACAAACAAACAGACGGACAGACAAACCCAGGCGAAAAGATAACCTCCTTGGCGGAGGTAAAAAGGAGTCATTCAGTATAGCCATTCCACTCCCTCCTTCATCCATCTAGCATGTATATTTAGTTTAATGTGTGAGAGCTAGTGGCAGTTTTCTTAAACATTTAAACCAATTTTTGCCGCGTGCTGCAAATGTTGTCCGTTGTGTGTCAAACTCCTCCTTCCCTAATACAAATTCAAACTTATTAAAACTTATGGATGCTACCAAAAAACAAAGCTCATTGAGTCAAAAATGAGTCTGGTGAATAAATATTTTCAACTTGTAAGGCCAGTATGGAATGGTGTGAAATAGGTATTACCATATTTGATTGCCCCGCATACTTTATACAACAAGTTTTACTGACTAAGGGTTACAAATTAACACATTAATCATCAATGAAAAGCTAATGGTAGAGATCAGAGAATTTAAAGTCCTTAAGCCAAAACCAGAAAGGCTGAGGTTAAAGTCGTCACTGAGCAGTCCAAAACCGTACACAGATTTTTACCAAATTTTCACCAAATATTTATCCCAGAAGTAATTGAAGCTAATTTTGTTTTGGGCAACATCCAGCAGCAACTGTTGTATGGCAACACAATTGTTTTTTTGTTTTGTTTTTTTGACTGTGGGTGCTCCAAACCTCTGCTCGGATTTTTACCAAATTTTTAGGATATGTATATCCCAAGAAGAATTGGAGCTGATTATATTTTGGGAAATATGTGACAACAACTGTTGCCAAGGAAACTTTTACACTTGTAATTTTGCTGATGCTCTCTGTTCAAATGCCTGTATGGATATTTGGTAAAATTTTTATAATGTGCTTATTCCAAGAGGAATTGGAGCTAATTATATTTTGGCCAACATCTGACAACTGTTTCCATGGCAACACTTTTTCTGTTGTTTGGACTTGTAATTTTGTAGGTACTCTGCAGTCCAACCCAGACATAGATTACTACCATTTTTTTGCATTCAAAATGGTGGGCAATTTCCCAAATATCTGTGGTGCTATCCAATTATACCAATGTGCCAGGGGTTCCCACTTGCTGAGGTTGGCCATTTTTTTAAAATCTGGCCATTATATATCATATAAAATCACAATATATAATTAAATGTTGCAACTTTTGATTTACACAGTATCTTTACACAATTAGAAGTATCCAAATAAATAATTGTTTTGATTATTATTGTCTGCCATCTTTGTTACCTGTTACACTTCTAGGGGGTAGGCATAAAACACTGGTGCTAGAAAACTAACACACATTTTAAGGTAGTTGTTATCTCCCGCCGGCCGGGCAGGAGATTATAAAACGCATTCTGTGCGTGTGTTCGTGTGTTATTGAGTGTGTGTCACGCTTTTATAAAGGGCTGTACATCACACTGGTTGTTTCTCCTTGGCCTTTTCAATGTTTTTTATGACCTTATTGCTTATGTCCTTTCATTTGATGCTGTTATTTCATACCTAGGACCATAGCTAAGTGAGTAATAGCAATGGTGGCTACTTTGAGTAAAGTGCTCATAACTCCAAAACGACTGCATTTAGAGTGTTTCTGTAAAATACGTTGTTCAGCTACTTTCTCCATGCCTACAAGATGGTACCATTTTTAGGGTTCTATCTTCATAGCTAAGTGAGTAATAGCTATTTTCTGTTATTAACAATGAGCAAAATGAGTAAATTGATTTTGTCTTTGTAACTGTTACTTACAATATTGGCCTGAAATATGTTGTTCAACAACTCCTTCATGTACTATATCATGGTGAGGTGTCCAAGGTGTAGCACCATAGCTAACTGAGTAATAGCTATACTAAGTTTAACATTTGACCATTGAGCAAGTCACTTATAACTCAAAAGCTATTGAATATAGAGGATTTTTGTTGAATATGTTGTTCACCTATCTTTTGGATATACTGTATTGTGAATTTTCACAGCTGTAACTCCATAGCTAACTGAGTAATAGCTACTTTGATGATAACCATAGTGAGTAAATGGCTTATATCTTCAAAAGTATTGCAGCTACACAATTTTGTTCCAATATGTTGTTCAGCTACTATCTCCACAGCTACAACATGGTCACTAGTTTGGAAGTGTATCTCCATAGCTAAGTGAGTAATAGCTACTTTGTCAATTTTTAATGCTAACCATAATGAGTAAATGCCTTATATCTTCAAAAGTATTGCAGCTACACAATTTCTCTCAAATAAGTTGTTCATCTACTTTTTTGTGAACTGTAACATATTTAAGTTTCACAACTGTTGCTCAATGTACAAGTGAGTAATGGCTACTTTATTGCTACTTGTGGTGAAAATGTGAAAAATGACAAATATCTCGCAAACCGTAATAGCTACTTTGTCAATTTTTAATGATAACCATAATGAGTAAATGCCTTATATCTTCAAAAGTATTGCAGCTACACAATTTCTCTCAAATAAGTTGTTCATCTACTTTTTAAGTCATTCATCTACTTTTGGGAGAGCTTTCACATGGTGAAGTTTCAGACTCGTAGCTAATTACTCACCTACTGAAAATGAGTAAATGCGAATTATCGCTAAAAGTATTGCAGATAGCCAATTTTTCTCAAATAACTCATTCACCTACTTTTGGGAGAGCTTTCACTTGGTGAAGTTTCAGACCCATAGCTAATTACTCACCTACTCAAAATGAGTAAATGCGAATTATCTCTAAAAGTATTGCAGATAGCCAATTTTTCTCAAATAACTCATTCATCTACTTTTGGGAGAGCTTTCACATAGTGAAGTTTCAGACCCGTAGATAATTACTCACCTACTCAAAATGAGTAAATGCGAATTATCTCTTAAAAGTATTGTACTTAGCCAATTTTTCTCAAGTAACTCATTCACCTACTTTTGGGAGAGCTTTCACATGGTGAAGTTTCAGACCCATAGCTAATTACTCACCTACTGAAAATGAGTAAATGCGAATTATCGCTAAAAGTATTGCAGATTGCCAATTTTTCTCAAATAACTCATTCACCTACTTTTGGAAGAGCTTTCACATGGTGAAGTTTCACACCTATAGCTAATTACTCACCTACTCAAAATGAGTAAATGCGAATTATCTCTAAAAGTATTGCAGATAGCCAATTTTTCTCAAATAACTCATTCACCTACTTTTGGGAGACCTTTCACATGGTGAAGTTTCACACTCATAGCTAATTACTCACCTACTCAAAATGAGTAAATGCGAATTATCGCTAAAAGTATTGCAGATAGCCAATTTTTCTCAAATAACTCATTCACCTACTTTTGGGAAAGCTTTCACTTGGTGAAGTTTCACACCCATAGATAATTACTCACCTACTCAAAATGAGTAAATGCGAATTATCTCTGAAAAGTATTGCAGATAGCCAATTTTTTCTCAAATAACTCATTCACCTACTTTTGCAAAGGCAATCACATAGTGAAGTTTCAGACCCATTATAAGCTAATTACTCGCCTACTGAAAATGAGTATATGCGAATTATCTCTAGAAGTATTGCAGATGGCCAATTTTTCTCAAATAACTCATTCACCTACTTTTGGGAGAGCTTCAAACCAACCTGTGGAAAAGCACAGGGTAAGGGTAAGACCTTGGGCCCCTTCTTTGAGCTGGAATGAAGATATCTAAACCTTTTTAGTGCATATCTTACATGTACATAACTGCGGAATATGTACATTCAAGCAAAACTATTCAATTTAAAGGAGTTTTGTCAAATATGTTGTTCACCTACTTTTTGATGTAGTGCGGCGGGAGATCACACCACGGCAGTGGTCTTGTTTTATTTACAAGAAAAATTTTATACTGGTACTTTTTGTTGTTGTAAATCCCCTCCGTTAGAAAAAATGCATTACCTTCTGGCATTTTTTACAGAAAATATGGTTAAGTATTCTTGCTTAAAATAAATTATTTGCTTGAATCAGTAAAACTATGTCACTAATAATGTAAGCTCTGATAAACTATTCTACACAATATTAAGCATTATAAGGCATCAAAAATGAAAGTAAAACCATAATTTGCCATTGTATAAATATTTGCATAATATGATAATACATAATACACCGGTAATACCTTCCCAGAAATCCTGTTTCTATGTTATAATCTACTGTCAAAACTTGAAATCTAAATCTAGGAAGTTAATACTTGTACTAATCTGAAGGCAAACATTTGCAGGTGTCAATGTTATACAATGTAATTGCCTACTTTCACTCTTACCCTCAGCTCTCAGTAAATAAAGAAGACACAAAATAGAACAGAAGACTTGGTTTCTGTTGTCTCTCCAATGAGTTCAGTTATTCGCCAGATAAACTTCAACTTAGTACAATGTTTCAATTTAATCTTAATATATTTCACAACTTGAAAGTGATATTGCAAGTATCAGTCAAGAGATTGTTGATATTTAGGAAGGGCATTATTGACACATTCTACAGTGGCAAAAATACATCATTTTGAATAGTTGGTTTGTTATATATCAGCTTTGTATAATGAGAATAGATTGTGACTGAGTATGACACATTCAATATTTTCAACATGTCACAGACTTAGAGTGCTTTGTTATGGTGGGTTCCCATGTGGAGGTTTGCCTAAATTCATGGTGTGGTTGTACAAACTAGTGTGACATCTGAAAGTAGGATAATTTAAAAATATAGATATAATATTGTGTGTCAAATTATGGAGATCAGATTTGAGTAAAACTTTTGGGACTGATAAGGATACTTCTGGTTCAACCAAAACGGTTTCAAAGAACCTGAGAGAAGTAATTTTTTCATTTTGAAGGTTCAGAAATAGTGTGATTCAATAAATGCAAAATAATGAAGGTTACTAGAGATGAAGAGTCTTATTAAATTGCGGGACATGTTTTGTTAAATGTTTCATTTTGTGACAATTTTCAGGCCATTTTTATAATATTTAGCATATTTTCAGTGAAATTTGTATATTGTTACTCAGTTATAAAGTCAGATATAGCAGCTGTGGTGAAGTTCATAATTGATTTTTCAGCAGCAAGTTGATAACTTATAAATCATAAAGAGGTAATCTTAAGCAATCAAGCTGACCATGAGAACTCAGACATTATTTTAAAAAGTTGACCATAAAGGACAATATCAGTTAGTCCATGTGATTTGAAGTTTTGGAATATCAGAAATAAACTTTTTTCAATGTGTTAACAAAAATATGTTTTATGCTTCCAAACATGAAATATGGGAGCGTATAAGATACTCGGATGCTAATCCAGAGATTAAGAAATATCAAAGAATAATGAAAAGATTACATGGACTTCATGATAAAATGAAACTGAAGGAGACATGGCCAGTGGATTATTGAGGAAAATCTCGGGGAATGAGAAACAATCGTCTGCCCATCGTATCAAGTTGAAGAAGGAAGATATATTGCTACTTCCTGAGACAGTTAACCAGTTATCATTGCCACCTGATTCCCCAATCGCGAAGGCATTGGCTCGAATCTCCAGGAATCCCTCACCTGCGGGCTCATTTGACTCTTTAGATGGAATTGTGGTGAGACATTTGTGAATAGAATAGAGTATCATATGGTATTGGCAATATTGGGACATGTTTAATCATATTTTACAAAAATAACCATGCCAATAAATTGGTTCATCAAACCCAGCCTCATATTAGCCAGTGGTCGGACCGGTTCTGAAAATAAAAACCGGTTTTCAGGGCTTTGAAACCGAACGAAATCCAGGATTTCGAAAATTTGCAGAGATATAGTAAAAAATTTTACGGGAGCGTACATGAGTTATATTGTCTGGAGGAAATACGGATTCGCGAGATATTTTAAACTTTATAAACTTCATGTGCCATGAATATAAAGTGAAAATGTAAGTTGTTGGCTCAAATATATATGTTCTTTATTGTTTTGACGAAGTATTCACCAATAGAAAGCCTAATATAATTACGTTTTCAATAACCGTTACTTAAATATTCTTTGCGGATTTTGTCTTTTCTACCTAAATGAAATGAAATGCAGTATACCGGTTTACCGTTCACACCACTAATATTGGCTTATGAGTAGCAATATCAGCCAGAGAGCCACAGTCTTTGAAAAAATACTTTGAAAGTAGGATGTTTGAAAATTCAGAATTTTTTTTATTTCCAGAATATGATATGGATCTTTCCTAAATTTGAATTACTTCTTCCCTTGTCCAGACCCTAGTGACATAAAAATTTCTGTTCATTACTTTTTGTATTATTTTGAACACAGAAAAACTAGCACATCTAAAAACAAGCTCCTGGTGGAGGTAATTAAGTCTTTAAATATTTTGACAAAGGGTCAAACTTTTTCTTCAAACTTATAGTTGCAAAAAGATTGAAAATTGAATAAGAAATCCAGTTGCAGTTTTAATTTTTCATACAATTGTTCTTCTAGTTTATCAAGTTTAATATATTTTGATTAATTTTATAAAACTTTTGCTTCCTGGAGTGGGAGACTTTGTTTTTGCCTTTGCAAAAACTTTTTTTTTTCTAATCTAAATTTATGGGATAGTCTGATAAAAGTCATAATTTTTGTGACAATAGAACACAATAAATCTAATCTATTGACATCTAAGTTCTTTAAATTTATTATTTGTGTTGGGTGTGATGCTTTCATTGTTGTAGAGAATTTTGAGTTTCTCAATCTCTTCTATAATTATTCATCCAGCTAGGCTAGTATCTGTGAGTCATTAGGGACTTTTACAGTAGACGTGATCCAGTACTTACTAAAACAAACTGTACAAGTGAGGGCATTCCTTGTGTTTCGGTGTTTCATCACTTCATTGTGTGATGACTTGTCAAGGAGCCAAGCTACTCTAATGCATATACTGTGTACACTGATAAAATAGTTAAGTTCTTAATCCCTGATTCAATTCAACAACTACACTTGTATATAGATTCCAGTAAAATGACTAGGTATTTTACCTTGACTGACAGTGTCCAAATGAAGTCAGCAGATAAACTAATAGAGTATAACATAAACTCAGACCCTAGAGTTAAGTAAAAAGTTTATAACAAAAAGTTGATTTTTTAATGAGTTTAAGTCTGCAGTAATTTTTTGGTGAGTGTAGGTACAATGGGCTAAGTATGTGTTTGCAGTGAAAACTGAATACTATTAAGCTGGTAAGAATAGTTGTTCACAATGCATCAGTGTTGTCTCAGAAACATTCCTTTTGTATTTAAAATACACCTGGGTTGAATTAGACTTGCTCCAAGTCTTTGTATTTCTCATTCCAGCAAAGCTTCTGTCTAGTGAAATACAGTCAGCCCACATTCTGGTAAAAAAAGTCATTCAGTCCTTATATAATACCTTAGACAAAAGGACTTGATGAAAGTCTAGAGTTGGATGGGAATGCTTTGGATTCTGGACAAAAATTATCAAATGGCTGTTTTGGTAGTAGCTGTCATTTGCGTGAAGAATCAAACCCTACTGTCAGCTTGAGGTATAACATAATAATGAAGTCCTTTATAAACATTACTCAGTTTTACTATTTTGGTATGTTGCAGTATGTTTATTTATAATATAGTACTTACAATGCATATTACTTTAATATCACATCTGTGAAAGGTATGAATAATTTTAAACTCTTGCTTTACCTGGACTGGGATGTAACCAAAGTTTTCTTTCTCTTTGCACATGTGCTAGTTACACATTGCCACTTTACTTCACAGTTTGATGTTTGCATCCATGGCAAATTCAAATTGCATGCATGGAGTACTGTACTGAGATACAGTGAAAGGTCAAAGGTCAAAGTTGGGGTTTTACGTCCCGTTCAACAGCCAGGGTCATATTGGGACAGGTCCTCAGAATTGCCACTTGTGGGACTCGAACCCACAGAGGTGACAGCCTATGATTAGATGCCAAACTTGCTAACCACTAGGCCACTGAGGACCTTGAGATACAGTGAAAGACGGATTTAAATAATATAATAAGAAAATTAATATTCTTGTACAGTAAGATTTATTGTGTCATATTTTATGAAATGCAAACTCTTTCATAGTTAGCTGGCCTGTGATTTAATATCAGTTAAATATCACCAGATTAATACTTCTAACTCTAATTTTGTAACAGGGAGATTGGTAGCTATCAGATCATACATTTTATTCTGTGAAATATTGTTATTAATATAACATCAGAATATTATGAAAAGCTAAACTAGAATTTGATCTCTATGTTGAATTTGCCATGTCAACAATTCCAATCTTGCAAGTGATAGGCGTGAGCTAAACTGTGTAATTTAAGGGTTTTACATCTCACTCCGCATCCAGGGTCATATTACATTGTATTAGGACATCTCAGCATTGCCACTTGTGGGAGTCGGACCCACACAGAGGTGACAGCCTGTGATTAGATACTAAACTTGCTGAGGACTAGACCATTGAGGACCTAGCCTTTGAGTGAAAGGAATGTTTTTGAATTGTGAAGTGTGAAAGCAAATAATACCAGTTTGTCATGTCGTTGGTTTATTATTACAGTGCACAGTGAAAATATTTGTTTTGGTGCTTGAAGCTACACAATAAACCACTAGTGTTACTAGCATGAAAACTAGCTTTTTTTCTTGGAGTTCTGTGTTTATTAGCTTGTTTAAAGCAGTGGTTTGAACAATCTTTCGAAAACTAGTTAAGTGAGTTACAGATTGAAAACAATTGGAAGCCAGTTATTAATATTATAAAATCTACCAGTGTTTCTTGCCAATGTTTTATGTTAATTGAAAGCTATCCCAAAATAATAAGTATGGCAATTTGCCAAAACACTTTTTATCCTCTGTTAATCTATTTATACTGTATGAATATTATAATTCATAAACAGATTTTTCAAAGCCAGATGCATGATTCTTCAAGCAAGGGTTGGTGTGAGCTTTTAGCCATACCTCAAGGGTCTGAAGTACTGTGCACTGTTGAAATGTGTAGACATGCAGACTTAGCCTTTCCTAAGTTACGTTTGTCAACTGAGCATGGAGAAAGCAAATGATCTGAGTTTTGGTTTCCTGAGTTAATTTTGTAATTTAAAATTTAATACACCACAATAAAACAGAGCCTACAGATCCTGGCTAGATTCTAATGCATGGCGTTCTGAGCCTTTCCACCGTCGATAACCTAAGGAAGAATCAAAACTTGGTTATTTAAATGGAACTGTAGAAACCAAAAGCCAGAACTCCATGCATTAGAATCTAGCCAGGATCAAATTAACTTAGAAAACCAAAAGCCAAATCATATGCTTTCTGCATGCACAGCTGACAAACCTAACTTAGGAAAGGCTAATGCAGACTTAAATGAAATGGATTTTTGCTGTGATAAATCCTTTCTTTTATGCAAGATGTTGAAGTGATTGTGTACACTTTTCCTATTTCTACCCAATTTATATTGCCCCTGTACACATTGTTACTTTGTTTTGCTGATGTTTTCCCTGTCTTTTCAGCTTGTCTTACTGTAAGGCCAGACATATATTGCTTTTTGCAGAACTGTATCAGTTCAAAATTCTACCACTAGAGTGACTTATGGCTCGTTTACACTGTCATATGTAGTTGTGTCAACATGTATTTGAATTTGGGTTCATGACCTTAAAGTCCTTATTGTTCCATAGATGGACCCTTGTTATGTGAGTGGTGCACATTTAAGAATGGCCTGTCAGGTTAAATAAAACCATCCCCAGCATATGAGGGCTCATGGCAGGTTTTTCCCCCAAAAAATTCAAGAAATCTGCCAATTGTGCTTGAACTGTTTGTGTCGACCACATCCTCCCTCAATATGAATTTTGACTTATTTACACTTATTGCATTGAGTGGATACTACTAAATCACAAAATGCATCGAACCAAGAACATTGTGATCTCTAGATTAACCTGTTACGTGAGAAAACTGGTAAAATCTTCAGGTCTGATACGTAGGCTTCTGTATCAAGGATATTGGCATCCAGACAATATTCTGAAGTGTTCTTTTGATTCTTTCAATCCTGATGCCTGACATTTTAATTATATTCAACATATTGTCATATTATTTCAATTATAAGTGGTAAAGTTACCCAATAGCTAAAATGAAGCTGTTTTTTTGTGTTTTTCACAGTCAAAACCTAAGCTGACAGAACCTCTAGACTACGAGAATGTATTGGTCAAGAACAAGACACTTCTACACAACGATCCCCAGAGGGATATGCTCATCTTCCCACTGGATGACGTGTCTGTGAGTAGTATAGTAGATGATCGTAATGTCGATATGCTCATAAAGTCGATCGGTTTGTATTGACAGCTTTACCACACATTACAAACTTGATTTAAATATGCATCTAAACAACCACCCTTTTCTTGAATATATTCTACAAAAATACTCGTGCAATGTATTCCCAGCAGATTTATTTTTATATTTTCTTAAATAAACACTAAAATGATACCTCATCACAGAAATAAACCATCCAGTTTAATGAGTTTATCAAAGTACAACGAAAATAAAATCTATGTACAAATTTTTGTTCGATAAATATATTTGATCATCTAGTAACAAATCTTTCATCTAGTTGATCCCAATCAAAGTGGTGGTACTAGGTGATCGACTTAATGATCAATCTTACAAATGGCAGTCTTTTTGTGCATTTTTAAAGCCAAGTTTGAACTTTCTGTTGAAGAAAAATCTTAAAAGTCTTGCAACAGTTTGTTAGTTTATTCGCTTTATGAAGTCGTATTTTTATGTCAGCTGACTTGTCAGTCAGCTGACATTATGTCATCACTCTGCGGCGTGGGCGTACGCGTCCGCGTGAACAACTTCTTCTCCAAAACTACAAGGCCTAGAGACATGCTGTTTCTTTTAAAAGATACCTTATCTATCGAGGATGAAAAATTGTTCAAGGCATGCAAATCTGTCTGTTCGTCTGTTTGCTAGAGACATTACAAGGGGGGTACCCCCACCAAAAGTGTGAAAATTTCAACTTTTTATCACAATTTTCTCAGTGACTATTGCAGGGATTTCTCTCATATCTTGCATATATGTACTAGGCCAGAGGTAGATTCTCTGGTTTGAGTATGAGACCTGGATCTGTCTTACTTTTTTTTTAATAAATTTTTTTAATAATTTTTAATGCATTAAAATTCATGAAATCATGCACTAAATCACTTATAACTTCAAAAGTTTACAGCATTTTGTTAAAACATGTTGTTCAGCTACTTTTTTCATAGCTACAATATGGTGAGTAAGTTGGGTGTCTGTCTCAATAGCTAAGTGAGTAATAGCTACTTTTGGGCTTTTCAGTAACTTCCATTATGAGTAAAATCACTTGTAACTTAAAAACTATTGCATTTAGAGAATTTCGTATAAATATGTTATTCAGCTACTTTTGGGCCAGCTATAACATAGTAAAATTTCAGACCTGTAGCTCGTGGCATAGCTGAGTAATAGCTACTTTTAGGTTATCACTGTTGAGTAAATCACTTATAACTTGAAAACTATTGCATTTAGAGAATTTCGTGTAAATATGTTATTCAGATACTTTTGGGCCAGCTATAACATAGTGAAATTTCAGACCTGTAGCTCATGGCATAGCTGAGTAATAGCTACTTTTAGGTTATCACTGTTGAGTAAATCGCTTATAACTTGAAAACTATTGCATTTAGAGAATTTCGTATAAATATGTTATTCAGCTACTTTTGGGTCAGCTATAACATAGTAAAATTTCAGACCTGTAGCTCATGGCATAGCTGAGTAATAGCTACTTTTAGGTTATCACTGTTGAGTAAATCACTTATAACTTGAAAAATGTTGCATTTAGAGCATTTTGTTAAAATATGTTATTCAGCTACTTTTTTCATAGCTACAATATGGTGAGTAAGTTGGGTGTCTGTCTCAATAGCTAAGTGAGTAATAGCTACTTTTGGGCTTTTCAGTAACTTCCATCATGAGTAAAATCACTTGTAACTTAAAAACTATTGCATTTAGAGAATTTCGTATAAATATGTTATTCAGCTACTTTTGGGCCAGCTATAACATAGTAAAATTTCAGACCTGTAGCTCATGGCATAGCTGAGTAATAGCTACTTTTAGGTTATCACTGTTGAGTAAATCACTTATAACTTGAAAACTATTGCATTTAGAGTATTTTCTTTCAATATGTTATTCACCTATTTTGGGGTCAGCTATAACATAGTGAAGTTTCAGACCTGTGGCTCATTTCATAGCTGAGTAATAGCTACTTTGAAGTTCTCACTGTTGAGTAAATCAGTTATAATTGGAAAACTATTGCATTTACAGAAATTTGTGCAAATATGTTATTCAGCTACTTTTGGGTCAGCTATAACATAGTGAAATTATAGACCTATAGCTCATGGCACAACTGAGCAATAGCTATTCTCAGGTACTGACTGTTGAGTAAATCAGCTGTAACTTGAAAAATATTGCATTTGGAGTATTTTGTTAAAATATATTGTTCACCTACTTTTGGGTCAGCTATAACATAGTGAAATTACAGACCTATAGCTCATGGTATAGCGGAGCAATAGCTATTTTGAGCTTCTCACTATTGAGTAAATCAGTTGTAGCTTGAAAACTATTGCATTTACAGTAGTTTGCTTAAATATGTTGTTCACCTACTTTTGGGTTAGCTATAACATAGTAAAATTTCAGACATGTAGCTCATTGCATAGCTGAGTAATAGTTCCTTTGAGGTTCTCACTGTTGAGTGAATCAGTTGTAACTTGAAAACTATTACATTTAGAGTAATTTGTTAAATATGTTATTCACAGAATTTTTGGTCAGCTATAACATAGTGAAATTGCAGACCTCTATGTCATGGCATAGCTGAGCAATAGCTACTTTCAGGTTCTCACTGTTGAGTAAATCATTGTATCCACTGGATAGCCGCAGTGTGTAGAGAGAGATTTCACCATTACTGCTCTGATGAAAAAAAATATTATAGCTAGCTTTCTTAAGTTTGCAGTATATATTAATAACCATAAAATGTTGTCTGGGAATATTTTTGGCCTCATTTTGAGAAACAAGATGGCCGCCACAGGTGTTTTTTGTCAGTCATGAAAAGTGCTTATATCTCCCTTATTATTGATCCTAGAGGTTTGGGATGATAAACCCTCCTTCAAGGTCAAATGAGGATAGCGAAAATTGAAAGTGCCTACAACTCGCTTATTATTGGTGACAGAGATTTGGGATGGTAAACCATCCCATAGGAAATCATTGGCTCGGAATCTTTTGGTATTGTCAGATTTGACCTTTGAACCCCTCCTTCAAGGTCAAATGAGGACAGCCAAGCTTAAAAGTGCTTATAACTCATTAAGCGTCCCTTGCGGGACGCTTGTTTGTGTATGGGAGAGCTTCTGGCTCCGCCGGCTCCGGCGGCTCCGCCGGCTCCGCATTTTGTTTTCCTTATAACTCTGTAACCGTTAGGCGGATTCTTTTCAAATTTGGCAGGTTTAGGCAGTAGCCCTGGGGAATTTTTTTGAATATGCTGCAGTGACATTTCAACCAATCAGAGAGGTCACATGACCAAAAATGTCTTTTTTCGATGGGGAAGCTTCTCCGGATGATAACTTGAAAGGAATTTTATCAATTCACCTGAAACTTGGCAAATACATTCATTCTATTAAAATCTGGAAATCATTAGATTTTGGCATTGATTGTTCAAGAAATGGCCAAGTAATTAATGATTAATTAATCATTACGAATTTTCCAAATAAGGAAAACACAAAAATGCTTATATCTCGAAAACCGTGCTAGATAGAGCGATTTCGACGAAATTTTTGACCCACAGGGTATCTCTGCAGAGTAGCCATGCCAATTTTCAAAAAAATTTTGTCTCGCCAAAAATGGCGGCCATTTTGAATTTTCGAATTTTTCGCAAAAATTGCAAAACATAAAAATGCTTATATCTCAAAAACCCTGCTAGATAGAGCGATTTCGACGAAATTTTTGACCCACAGGGTATCTCTGCAGAGTAGCCATGCCAATTTTCAAACAAAAAATTTCTCGCAAAAAATGGCGGCCATTTTGAATTTTCGAATTTTTCGCAAAATTGCAAAACACAAAAATGCTTATATCTCGAAAACCGTGCTAGATAGAGCGATTTCGACGAAATTTTTGACCCACAGTGTATCTCTGCAGAGTAGCCATGCCAATTTTCAAAAAAATTTTATCTTGCCAAAAATGGCGGCCATTTTGAATTTTCGAATTTTTCGCAAAAATTGCAAAACATAAAAATGGTTATATCTCGAAAACCCTGCTAGATAGAGCGATTTCGACGAAATTTTTGACCCACAGGGTATCTCTGCAGAGTAGCCATGCCAATTTTCAAAAAAATTTTGTCTTGCCAAAAATGGCGGCCATTTTGAATTTTCGAATTTTTCGCAAAAATTGCAAAACATAAAAATGGTTATATCTCGAAAACCCTGCTAGATAGAGCGATTTCGACGAAATTTTTGACCCACAGGGTATCTCTGCAGAGTATCCATGCCAATTTTCAAAAAAATTTTGTCTTTCCAAAAATGGTGGCCATTTTGAATTTTCGAAATTTTCGCGAAAATTGCAAAACACAAAAATGCTTATATCTCGAAAACCGTGCTAGATAGAGCGATTTCGACGAAATTTTTGACCCTCAGGTTATCTCTGCAGTAGTTATCCCAATTTTAAAAGAATTTTTGTCTCGCCAAAAATGGCGGCCATTTTGAATTTTCGAATTTTTCGCAAAAATTGCAAAACATAAAAATGCTTATATCTCAAAAACCCTGCTAGATAGAGCGATTTCGACGAAATTTTTGACCCGCAGGGTATCTCTGCAGAGTAGCCATGCCAACTTTCAAACAAAAAATTTCTCGCAAAAAATGGCGGCCATTTTGAATTTTCAAATTTTCGCAAAATTGCAAAACACAAAAATGCTTATATCTCGAAAACCGTGCTAGATAGAGCGATTTCGACGAAATTTTTGACCCACAGGGTATCTCTGCAGGGTAGCCATGCCAATTTTTAAAAAAATTTTGTCTCGCCAAAAATGGCGGCCATTTTGAATTTTCGAATTTTTCGCAAAAATTGCAAAACATAAAAATGCTTATATCTCAAAAACCCTGCTAGATAGAGCGATTTCGACGAAATTTTTGACCCACAGGGTATCTCTGCAGAGTAGCCATGCCAATTTTCAAATAAAAAATTTCTCGCAAAAAATGGCGGCCATTTTGAATTTTCAAATTTTTCGCAAAATTGCAAAACACAAAAATGCTTATATCTCGAAAACCGTGCTAGATAGAGCGATTTCGACGAAATTTTTGACCCACAGGGTATCTCTGCAGAGTAGCCATGCCAATTTTCAAAAAAAAATTTTCTTGCCAAAAATGGCGGCCATTTTGAATTTTCAAATTTTTGCGCAAAAATTGCAAAACACAAAAATGCTTATATTTCGAAAACCGTGCTACATAGAGCGATTTCGACGAAATTTTTTATCTTCAGGGCATCTCTGCAGAGCAGCTATCCCAAAGAGCTTTCACTTGGTGAAGTTTCAGACCCATAGCTAATTGGTGAAGTTTCAGACCCATAGCTAATTGCTCACCTACTCAAAAAGAGTAAATGCGAATTACCTCTAAAAGTATTGCAGATGGCCAATTTTTCTCAAATAACTCATTCACCTACTTTTGGGAGAGCTTTCACTCTGTGAAGTTTCAGACCCATAGCTAATTACTCACCTACTCAAAATGAGTAAATGCGAATTATCTCTAAAAGTATTGCAGATAGCCAATTTTTCTCAAATAACTCATTCACCTACTTTTGGGAGAGCTTTCACTTGGTGAAGTTTCAGACCCATAGCTAATTACTCACCTACTCAAAATGAGTAAATGCGAATTATCTCTAAAAGTATTGCAGATAGCCAATTTTTCTCAAATAACTCATTCACCTACTTTTGGGAGAGCTTTCACTCTGTGAAGTTTCAGACCCATAGCTAATTACTCACCTACTAAAAATGAGTAAATGTGAATTATCTCTAAAAGTATTGCAGATAGCCAATTTTTCTCAAATTAATCATTCACCTACTTTTGGGAGAGCTTTCACTTGGTGAAGTTTCAGACCCATAGCTAATTACTTGTCTACTCAAAATGAGTAAATGCGAATTATCTCTAAAAGTATTGCAGATAGCCAATTTTTCTCAAATAACTCATTCACCTACTTTTGGCAGAGCTTTCACTTGGTGAAGTTTCAGACCCATAGCTAATTATTCACCTACTCAAAATGAGTAAATGTGAATTATCTCTAAAAGTATTGCAGATAGCCAATTTTTCTCCAATAACTCATTCACCTACTTTTGGGAGAGCTTTTACTCTGTGAAGTTTCAGACCCATAGCTATTTATTCACCTACTCAAAATGAGTAAATGCTAATTATCTGTAAAAGTATTGCGGATACCCAAGTTTTATCAAATACTCATTCATCTACTTGTGGGAGAGCTTTCACATGGTGAAGTTTCAGACCCATAGCTAATTACTCACCTACTCAAAATGAGTAAATGCGAATTATCTCTAAAAGTATTGCAGATAGCCAATTTTTCTCAAATAACTCATTCACCTACTTTTGGGAGAGCTTTCACTTGGTGAAGTTTCAGACCCATAGATAATTATTCACCTACTCAAAATGAGTAAATGCGAATTATCTCTTAATAGTATTGCAGATAGCCAATTTTTTTCAAATAACTCATTCACCTACTTTTGGAAGACCTTTCACACACAAAAATGAAAAATTGTGAATATCTCGGAAAAGCTATTTCTTCTGCTTTAATGCTCGGCGGGAGATACACACCACGGCAGTGGTCTTGACAAAAATTTTTGTCTCCCCAAAAATGGTGGCCATTTTGAATTTTCAAAGTTTTTGCAAAACATAAAAATGCTTATATCTCGAAAACTGTGCTATATGGAGCGAACTCAACAAAATTTTGGACCTGCTGGGTATCTCTGCAGAGTAGCCATGCCAATTTTCAAAATATTTTTATCTCGCCAAATATAGCGGATATTTTTAATTTTTTTATTTTTTGCAAAACACAAAAATGCTTATATCGTGAAAACAGTGCTAGATAGAGTAGACTGCGCTGACTTTGGTTGCCACAACAGTATAAGGCTAGAAACAAAGCATTTTCTTAATACTTTAGCACTCACCTTTATATCCTTTTCGAGACGCTTTGTTTTTGCTATGCAAAAACATTATCTTTTTTTTTTGCGAGCGATCCTCTAGTTTATAATTGGTCCTAGAGGTTTGGAATGGTAAACCATAGGAAATCATGGGCTGGGAATGTATTTGTGTGGTTAGATTTGACCTTGGACCCTTTCTTCAAGGTCGAACGAGGATATTGCATTTGTAGTATTTCTTTAAATATGTTTTAACCTATTTTTTACACTTAAACAATTACCTTGTTATTTTCCTTCATAATACCATTTACAGGGCACAACTTTTTTATCCTTTTCTTCTGTCAGCTTCGGAATTTCTTTCGAACTTGCTGTTCAGTTACCATTTACTGTATTTCTGTACAGCCCTTTTCCTGATAATTATTCTGTCCTCTAATCACCTTCACAAATCAAAAACACTCAGTCAGCTGACACAGTGCCCGTTCACGGGCACTCTCCTCTTGTTTAATAGATGTCAACATTTTGGGGTTGAATTAAATTTTTTATTAAGCGACAACAATCACTCTTTATAAGTCTCCCTTAAATGATTGACTTTACGATCATCCACTATATATCTTGTAATCACTTATTCATTGGTCTACTTCTGTCTGACCTGCATATCTCAACCAATAGGATGCTTTGTTTACACTTACTGTATATCCTCTAAAAAGTAAACAAACCTTTACAAACATAGCGAAGAAATTTGGGAATAAAGAGGTAGTTTTCAGTTTCTGAGTTTTATAAAAAATACTGTGAAAAAGCCTTTGTGATCCATATTAAAATATTGATATGTCATTCCTCCCTATAAATTGATTGCCCGTTCTTTTCAACAGACAAACACAAATGACCATAGATTTTTTTACTAAGAAAACTAATTAGGTCATGTTGTGATATTTAATGCCAGACATCTCACATCCCCCGTAAGTTCAGGACTGTGGAGTCGCCAGTCTCGGAAGAAGCCAAACGTGAAGCCAAAGGTCTGCTAGTGAAAGAATGTATCAAGTCATACACAGCGAACTGGAGCAGAGTGCATTACAAGTACAGTGCCTACTCAGGCAGCTTTGGACAGCTACCGCAGTAAGTATGAGGTTTATTGAATGTTTTGAGTTTTTATGGATAAATAATCTTACTATGGATATGACTAGGTTTACAAAATGGGGGTGGGTATACCGCATTTTATTACGCTACAATAGCTTACCATGTGGGACTTAATGCTGTTCTCGGGTTGCCACACCCGGGGCCAACGTCTTAGAAAAAAAGACAGTTCTTGTTAGCCACCGGATATACTGGTAGTTGTCGTCACGTGATAACTTCTGACCAATCGTCCTACTTTCTCGTTGGCCACGATTGACTGGTAGCAGTTTGTAAATATACAGACATTTTCATTTATTTCTCAGACTTTACTTATTGTTGGAGGCTAATATTTGCATATTTCTTGTAATATATATCATAGATCATTCTGTAAAAGTTTAATTTTCACAGGATAGGTATTTTTATTGCTGTCGCGTGTTTTGAGTTTTCCTCGGTTCAGGCAAGTACATTGTACGTCTTTTATTGCGTATAAAATGTCTACACATCAAGCAAATAAAGACAAACCGAGAGCGCAGAAATGCCGCCATTTCTGCTTTAGTTTTGATACACATAATTTTTGCCCTACCTGTAGGGAGGCTGGCAAGGGAGATGACCCCTGTGTCACCTTTGAAACCCCTTGTGAAATTTGCACGTCTTTCACAGATGAGCAATTACAGAAAATTCAAAACCGGAAGCGGTATCTGAAAAAGCAAAAAGCTACAACTAGTTCCAAAGATGAACTAGATCTTTTGGGTGAAGGCGACGGGGATTCCTTCACTGGATCCAATGCAGACCTCGAGTGTGCTGCTGATAGTCTTTTTACCTCACCCCCCCGTCCACAACCTCTTGCCTTCAGTTCCCTGTCCTTGAAAACGCCAGCCAAAACGATTCCACCCACCCCTGGTACAGCTTTGCAAAATAAAATCCAGAAAAACATAGAGAAATCACTCGGTGATTCCTTAAATATACATTTACAGCAGCAAATGGGTTCCTTCCAGGCATCCATGTTGGAAGCTTTTCAGTCACTCCGACAGGAGTTGGCTGTAAAACAGAAAGTCGAGGTAGAGTCCTCGCTTCTTGCTTCAAAACCTGGCTTGTCCAGTAATTCTGCTGCCCCTCTGGATTTGCCCCCTCCGAGATCTGGTACTAACATTCCAAGCGAGGATATGGATGTGGACTACGGTCCAGCACTTCCTCCTCGTCTAGTATCTACTCAACCTTCCTCGGATCAGTACGTTGCCCCCTCTGAAGGTCATCCCGAAGAGGTTTCGTACTCTCACAAAAAGCAAAGCCATAAGCAGCCAGTTGACCCGGGCTCTGCCTCGGACCAACTAAATGAGGATTCCGATGAACCTCGGATCCCTTCTTCTAGATCCAAAAAACACTCTGACAAGAGCAAACATAAATCAAGATCTAGATATGTGTCATTTACCTCAGAGGAGGATCACTCCCCTGTAGCCAGACACAGGTCTTCTAAGCCCTCTAGGGCTCAGCCCTCAGGAGTAGCTTCTGATCAAGACCTCCCACAACATGATCCAGACCCCCCTTATTATAGGGCAGTAGCTTTGTCTGACATGCCCTCACAATACTCTGAAGAAGTGGATACCTTCAGGCGTATTTTGTCTCTCCCTGACCCCAGGGAATCTATGCCCAGGTTGTCCACCTCAGTGTTGGGTCTGGATGATGAAAAAGGCCGTCAAGAGCTCAGACCTAGAGGTCCCTCCTCTATTCTTCCACTTAGCTCAGTTATCAAGGACGCCTTTGATAAATTCCAACATGACTTTAAGGCTGCCAACTTATCTGAGGGAAAATATGTCAAGCCTCCTCCCTCAACTTCAAAGTGGTACAAGGTGGGACAACCAACTTTTCAGGACAAAATTCAGGAGTTGAATACGGACTTTGCTAAGATCTGTATTACTCCTAGACCTTCTGGGTCTCCAGTAGCCAGAGTTCCCCTGCCAGTTCTCAAGGAGCTGGAACTTCAGGCTAGACAAAACATCTCTACCCTCAACTTCACCGCTGCTTTTGCCAAAACCTCCTCTTCTTGCAATGCTTCATTGGAAAAATGCCAACATAGCATCAAGTCTACGGTCAAGAAGATTAAGTCTCAGATTCAGAAAGGTGCCAATCCTGAGAAAGCGGCAAAGCGCGGATATGAGGAAGTAGCTGACTACTTAGACTTTTGGAACAAGACAGTACTTGTTCAACACAGGGCCCTCACTTGTCTCAGCAAATCTCTAGCCCATATTTTGCAGAGGGAATTATACTCTATGGCTAATACCGGCTTGCTCAGGCGCGAAGCCGAAATGACTCTATTACATCCTCAATTAGGAGAAACGAGACGTCAAGAACTCAGGAACTCGTCCTTTTGGGACCCTTCCTTGTTCGAGTCTCAATTAGTGAAGGAAGGTGAGGACTTCCTTCTCAAAAAAGGCACCTCAAAAGATTCTCAGGGTTTTGCACCCTACCAGAATAAGCCCTTTCGTGGTCCCCACAAGAAAAGAGGCTCCTACAGGAAACGCCCCTATGGGGGCAATACCTCTCAAAGCAGTAACCAGTCCTTTCCCTCGGGAAGAGGAAAATCCAACTTCAGAGGCTTCAGGGGTCGTTTTCGACCCCACAATAGAGGAAGGGGGCGTGGAAACCCCCCTCCCCAATAACTCCTCCAAAGCCTCACTCAGTCCACCAGTAGGAGGTCGCCTCCATTCTTTCAGGAGAGACTGGCTCACAAACAAATGTTCTCAAAACGTGTTAAACATTATCACCAATGGCTACGTTCTGCCATTCCGTTCAAAGCCAAACTTGATCAGATTTCCTCTGATTCTGTCAGAGTACAAGGCCCAACAAAAAGACCAAGCCTTGGCTACTTGTATCCAGTCCCTCCTGTCAAAGAACGCTATCGAAAGGGTAGACAATGTAAAATCTCTCGGGTTTTACAGTCGCCTGTTCCTAGTACCCAAGCCTCACCAAAGGTGGAGGCCAGTCATAGACTTAAGCAGGCTCAACACTTTTCTACACGTAGAAAAGTTCAAAATGGAAACTCCAGAGTCCATCAAGACCTCCCTGATTCCAGGGGAGTGGGTAGCGTCGATAGACCTGTCGGACGCCTACCTGCATATCCCCATCCACCCAAGCTCAAGGAAATACCTAAGGTTTTGCTACAAGGCTCAGGTGTTCCAGTTCACCTCCCTCCCGTTCGGACTAGCCACAGCCCCCCAGGTCTTTACCATGATCGTAAAGGAGGTGAAACTAATGGCCCTCTCAAGAGGACTCAGAATTCACCAATACCTGGACGACTAGCTGATCAGGTCCCAGTCTCAGGAGGAAGCCCAAGTGAACACTCAGGCAGTAGTAGAACTGACTCAGTCCTTGGGGTGGATAATAAATCAGGAAAAATCAGAACTGAAACCTACACAGGTGTTCTCGTTCGTGGGCTACGAATACCACCTAGATTCAGCCCTTGTAAAACCCACTCAAGAGAGATGGCTCAAACTTCAGGATTTGATCCTACAACTCAAGTCAAAACGTGTTTTGACTGCAAGATGTTTGATGTCTCTAATTGGGTTGCTAGCCTCAACGGAGAAAATGGTCCCGGAGGGACGCCTTCACATGAGGCCCTTTCAGTTTCACCTCAAGGAGCACTGGAGATATCCTCAGTCGCTGGACAACCTCCTTCCCTGGACAGAAGCCATTGCAGCCCACCTAGATTGGTGGCAAAATCCCTCCAATGTGATGAAAGGTGCAGACCTTCATCCCAAAGACCACAGTATCCAACTCTTTACCGACGCCTCAAACGAAGGTTGGGGCGCTCACTTAGACCAAAATTTTACCAAGGGTCTGTGGTCAGATCGGGAAAAAAGGCTTCACATAAATGTCCTAGAATTGAAGGCGGTCTCCCTGGCCCTTAGACTTCAAGGACCAGTGCCAGAATCAAACAGTGTTGGTTGCGACGGACAACTCAACAGTGGTAGCCTACATCAACAAACAAGGAGGAACACACTCGGCAGAGATGTGTGCTCTCCTGTGGAAGATCATGACCTGGTGCCATCACTATCACATAACATTGAAAGCCAGGCACATTCCAGGGTGCCTGAATGTGATGGCCGACCTGCTATCCAGGTCCAACCAAGTGCAGTCAACCGAATGGTCTCTGCACCCACAGGTCTTCAAACAGATCTGCCAGAAGTGGTTCACACCTCATGTAGACTTATTTGCCACTCACCTGAACCACAAACTCCCTCTATACGTGTCTCCTATCCCAGACCCAAGGGCCTGGGACATAGATGCTCTGAACATAAACTGGACCAACCTCACAGCATATGCGTACCCTCCTACGGCTCTCCTTCACAAGGTGATCCAAAAGATCAGGCAATGCCAGTGCCTGATCATCGTAATAGCCCCAGGCTGGCCAGGGATGCCCTGGTTTTGGGACCTAGTGCAGCTCTCAACAGAGATCCCACTGCAACTCCCAGTGTCAACAACCCTACTCAAACAGTCCCACAAGCTGGTGTTCCACAACAACCCCCAGCACCTGAACCTCCACGCCTGGTGTCTAGGAGCGGACAACTCCAAGAACAAGGCTTCTCTGTGGAGGTGGCAGAGAGAATTGCTGCCCCTCAGCGGTCATCAACAAGGACCATCTACAAGTCAAAGTGGGCCCTATTTGAAAAATGGTGCAGAGAAAATTCGGTGGATTTCTCCACTCCATCTGTGAAACAAATCTCAGATTTCTTCATGTACCTGTACCAAGACCTAAACAGGCGCCCCTCGACCATTGATGGTTACAGGACTGCAATCGTTGACACTTTGGGCCCAACGGCCCAACATATTGCACACAATGCAGACCTTCATAGGTTACTCTCCAGTTTTCACAGGGATCGTCCTAAAAGTTCCAGAAACTTACCCAAGTGGAACCTTTCTGTTGTCCTTAACGAGCTCACCAAAGCACCTTTTGAGCCCATGAAAGACTCAGACCTCAAACATCTCACTTTAAAAACTGCTTTCTTGCTAGCCTTGGCCTCCGGCAAGCGCCGCAGCGAAATCCATGCCTGGGTCGCTAACAAAGTATCTAATTTAGGCCAATGGGAAAAGGTTGCCTTGTTCCCTTCTTCTGATTTCATAGCCAAAAACCAACTAGCAAGAGAAGGTTCTCAAAGTGTGTCTCTGGTGACTATCCCTGCTCTGACTACCATTGTAGATAGACAGTTTAAAGAAGACAGGACCCTGTGTCCCGTGCGGGCCCTGAGGTTTTATTTGGACCGAACTAAAGACCTCAGAGGGTCTCGTTCTCTCCTTTTCATCTCCTTTAAGAAAGGACATACCTCAGACATCAGACCCGCTACACTCTCTTCATGGTTGAAACAAACCATTTTACTTTGTTACAAACAAGCAGATCAACAAGCCTTGGACTTGGTCCAAGTCAAAGCGCATGACATCCGGGCCTTCGCGGCCTCTAAGGCCTTTTACGGTGGGGTATCGGTGGACCAAATCATGCAAGCCTGTCACTGGAAAGCTCACAACACATTTACAAATTTTTACCTAAAAGACCTTACTTGGTCGGACACCGACAACAATTTGTACCTGGGACCCGTAGTGGCTGCACAACAAGTCCTAGATCCTTCCCCTCAGACCAGTTGTCCTCGGAAAGAAAAAAGGGGGGGGGGCACATCCGCTACAACCAAGTCTTCAGGAGTCTTTCCCAGGATCTAGGTATTCCTTTACCTTCAAGATGTTACGGGTAAGGTCATTTTATCCTTTAATTATCAAGTAATTTCTATTAAGGACTTATTTAGTTGTCATTAATCTCATATTCAGGTTGTAAAAATTTTATGAGATGCCCAACCACTGGGTTGGTCAGTCATACGTGAAGGGCCCTTTTGGACCCTTAGACCTCGGAGTGAGCACTGCTGCACTTCCGTCCTACAATAAAACATCTAGACAGTTTTAGCACTGTCTCTCATTTACTTAGGTTTTTGGCTCGTTACAGGCCCGGCCTTCGGGATCGGGGCACTGTAAATGGGACTCAGACTGGTATTTCTGGCTCTGTTCTATACATATTAATTCAAAATCTTAGAAAAAATGACATACCTTCCAGTCTCAGCTGTAATCCCGCCACCGGGCGGTTGAATTCAGCATTAAGTCCCACATGGTAAGCTATTGTAGCGTAATAAAATTGGAAATTTTAATTATGTCCACCCCCCTGGGGGGTGGATATATTATTTTTGCTTTTTTCGCCGTCCGATGTCCGATGTCCGGCGTACGGCGTCCGATGTCCGGCGTCACGCATGGTTTCCGCTCATTTAAAGGAAAAGTATTAGAGCTATTGTCACCAAATTTGGTATGCAGGCTTATTGGGTCAGTAGCTTGCTTGGGATTGCTTTTGGCTGTTGTACCTCTTTTGCTTACTGAGTAATACTTAAGTACAGCTATTTTCAGTACCCATTGGTTTCCGTGCATTTAAGCCAAAATAATTAAAGATATTTTACTACAATTTTGAATACAAGATTGTTATGTCCATAGCTCGCTTGGTATTGCATTTGGGACTGATAGCTTTGTCAGTACATGAGTAATAGCCATTTAGGTACTTCATTGTGTATTTTCAGTACTACTTTTGAGTAATTTGCTTCTATCTCCTTAACCGTGCGAGATAGAGCGATTTCGGCAAAATTTTCGACCCGCAGGGTATCTGACGAGTGTACTCTTTGCAATTTTCAAAAAATTTTCCCCTCCCCAAAAATGGCGGCCATTTTGAATTTTCGAATTTTTGCCAAAAATGGCAAAACACAAATTTGCTTCTATCTCCTTAACCGTGCGAGATAGAGCGATTTCGTCGAAATTTTCGACCCACAGGGTATCTAAGGAATGTAATATTTGCAATTTTCCAAAAATTTTCCCCTCCCCAAAAATGGCGGCCATTTTGAATTTTCGAATTTTTGCCAAAAATGGCAAAACACAAATTTGCTTCCATCTCCTTAACCGTGCGAGATAGAGCGATTTCGTCGAAATTTTCGACCCACAGGGTATCTAAGGGATGTAATATTTGCAATTTTCAAAAAAATTTCCCCTCCCCAAAAATGGCGGCCATTTTGAATTTTCGAATTTTTGCCAAAAATGGCAAAACACAAATTTGCTTCTATCTCCTTAACCGTGCGAGATAGAGCGATTTCGTCGAAATTTTCGACCCACAGGCTATTTAAGGAATGCAATCTTTGCAATTTTCAAAAAAATTTCCCCTCCCCAAAAATGGCGGCCATTTTGAATTTTCGAATTTTTGCCAAAAATGGCAAAACACAAATTTGCTTCTATCTCCTTAACCGTGCGAGATAGAGCGATTTCGGCAAAATTTTCGACCCACAGGGGATCTAAGGAATGCAATCTTTGCAATTTTCCAAAAATTTTCCCCTCCCCAAAAATGGCGGCCATTTTGAATTTTCGAATTTTTGCCAAAAATGGCAAAACACTAATTTGCTTCTATCTCCTTAACCGTGCGAGATAGAGCGATTTCGTCGAAATTTTCGACCCACAGGGTATCTAAGGAATGCAATATTTGCAATTTTCCAAAAATTTTCCCCTCCCCAAAAATGGCGGCCATTTTGAATTTTCGAATTTTTGCCAAAAATGGCAAAACACAAATTTGCTTCTATCTCCTTAACCGTGCCAGATAGAGTGATTTCGTCAAAATTTTCGACCCACAGGGTATCTGAGCATTGTACTCTTTGTAATTTCTAAAAAATTTTCCCCTCCCCAAAAATGGCGGCCATTTTGAATTTTCGAATTTTTGCCAAAAATGGCAAAACACAAATTTGCTTCTATCTCCTTAACCGTGCGAGATAGAGCGATTTCGGCAAAATTTTCGACCCACAGGGGATCTAAGGAATGCAATCTTTGCAATTTTCCAAAAATTTTCCCCTCCCCAAAAATGGCGGCCATTTTGAATTTTCGAATTTTTGCCAAAAATGACAAAACACTAATTTGCTTCTATCTCCTTAACCGTGCGAGATAGAGCGATTTCGGCAAAATTTTCGACGCACAGGGTATCTAAGCAATGCAATCTTTGCAATTTTCAAAAAAATTTCCCCTCCCCAAAAATGGCGGCCATTTTGAATTTTCGAATTTTTGCCAAAAATGGCAAAACACAAATTTGCTTCTATCTCCTTAACCGTGCGAGATAGAGCGATTTCGGCAAAATTTTCGATCCACAGGGGATCTAAGGAATGCAATCTTTGCAATTTTCCAAAAATTTTCCCCTCCCCAAAAATGGCGGCCATTTTGAATTTTCGAATTTTTGCCAAAAATGGCAAAACACAAATTTGCTTCTATCTCCTTAACCGTGCGAGATAGAGCGATTTCGTCGAAATTTTCGACCCACAGGCTATTTAAGGAATGCAATCTTTGCAATTTTCAAAAAAATTTCCCCTCCCCAAAAATGGCGGCCATTTTGAATTTTCGAATTTTTGCCAAAAATGGCAAAACACAAATTTGCTTCTATCTCCTTAACCGTGCGAGATAGAGCGATTTCGGCAAAATTTTCGACCCACAGGGGATCTAAGGAATGCAATCTTTGCAATTTTCCAAAAATTTTCCCCTCCCCAAAAATGGCGGCCATTTTGAATTTTCGAATTTTTGCCAAAAATGGCAAAACACTAATTTGCTTCTATCTCCTTAACCGTGCGAGATAGAGCGATTTCGTCGAAATTTTCGACCCACAGGGTATCTAAGGAATGCAATATTTGCAATTTTCCAAAAATTTTCCCCTCCCCAAAAATGGCGGCCATTTTGAATTTTCGAATTTTTGCCAAAAATGGCAAAACACAAATTTGCTTCTATCTCCTTAACCGTGCCAGATAGAGTGATTTCGTCAAAATTTTCGACCCACAGGGTATCTGAGCATTGTACTCTTGGTAATTTCTAAAAAATTTTCCCCTCCCCAAAAATGGCGGCCATTTTGAATTTTCGAATTTTTGCCAAAAATGGCAAAACACAAATTTGCTTCTATCTCCTTAACCGTGCGAGATAGAGCGATTTCGGCAAAATTTTCGACCCACAGGGGATCTAAGGAATGCAATCTTTGCAATTTTCCAAAAATTTTCCCCTCCCCAAAAATGGCGGCCATTTTGAATTTTCGAATTTTTGCCAAAAATGACAAAACACTAATTTGCTTCTATCTCCTTAACCGTGCGAGATAGAGCGATTTCGGCAAAATTTTCGACGCACAGGGTATCTAAGCAATGCAATCTTTGCAATTTTCAAAAAAATTTCCCCTCCCCAAAAATGGCGGCCATTTTGAATTTTCGAATTTTTGCCAAAAATGGCAAAACACAAATTTGCTTCTATCTCCTTAACCGTGCGAGATAGAGCGATTTCGGCAAAATTTTCGATCCACAGGGGATCTAAGGAATGCAATCTTTGCAATTTTCCAAAAATTTTCCCCTCCCCAAAAATGGCGGCCATTTTGAATTTTCGAATTTTTGCCAAAAATGGCAAAACACTAATTTGCTTCTATCTCCTTAACCGTGCGAGATAGAGCGATTTCGGCAAAATTTTCGACGCACAGGGTATCTAAGCAATGCAATCTTTGCAATTTTCAAAATATTTTCCCCTCCCCAAAAATGGCGGCCATTTTGAATTTTCGAATTTTTGTCAAAAATGGCAAAACACAAATTTGCTTCTATCTCCTTAACCGTGCGAGATAGAGCGATTTCGTCGAAATTTTCGACCCACAGGGTATCTAAGGAATGTAATATTTGCAATTTTCAAAAAATTTTCCCCTCCCCAAAAATGGCGGCCATTTTGAATTTTCGAATTTTTGCCCAAAATGGCAAAACACAAATTTGCTTCTATCTCCTTAACCGTGCGAGATAGAGCGATTTCGGCAAAATTTTCGATGCACAGGGTATCTAAACAATGCAATCTTTGCAATTTTCAAAATATTTTCCCCTCCCCAAAAATGGCGGCCATTTTGAATTTTCGAATTTTTGCCAAAAATGGCAAAACACAAATTTGCTTCTATCTCCTTAACCGTGCGAGATAGAGCGATTTCGTCGAAATTTTCGACCCACAGGGTATCTAAGGAATGTAATATTTGCAATTTTCAAAAAATTTTCCCCTCCCCCAAAATGGCGGCCATTTTGAATTTTCGAATTTTTGCCAAAAATGGCAAAACACAAATTTGCTTCTATCTCCTTAACCGTGCGAGATAGAGCGATTTCGTCGAAATTTTCGACCCACAGGCTATCTAAGGAATGCAATCTTTGCAATTTTCAAAAAAATTTCCCCTCCCCAAAAATGGCGGCCATTTTGAATTTTCGAATTTTTGCCAAAAATGGCAAAACACAAATTTGCTTCTATCTCCTTAACCGTGCCAGATAGAGTGATTTCGTCAAAATTTTCGACCCACAGGGTATCTGAGCATTGTACTCTTGGTAATTTCTAAAAAATTTTCCCCTCCCCAAAAATGGCGGCCATTTTGAATTTTCGAATTTTTGCCAAAAATGGCAAAACACAAATTTGCTTCTATCTCCTTAACCGTGCGAGATAGAGCGATTTCGGCAAAATTTTCGACCCACAGGGGATCTAAGGAATGCAATCTTTGCAATTTTCCAAAAATTTTCCCCTCCCCAAAAATGGCGGCCATTTTGAATTTTCGAATTTTTGCCAAAAATGACAAAACACTAATTTGCTTCTATCTCCTTAACCGTGCGAGATAGAGCGATTTCGGCAAAATTTTCGACGCACAGGGTATCTAAGCAATGCAATCTTTGCAATTTTCAAAAAAATTTCCCCTCCCCAAAAATGGCGGCCATTTTGAATTTTCGAATTTTTGCCAAAAATGGCAAAACACAAATTTGCTTCTATCTCCTTAACCGTGCGAGATAGAGCGATTTCGGCAAAATTTTCGACCCACAGGGGATCTAAGGAATGCAATCTTTGCAATTTTCCAAAAATTTTCCCCTCCCCAAAAATGGCGGCCATTTTGAATTTTCAAATTTTTGCCAAAAATGGCAAAACACTAATTTGCTTCTATCTCCTTAACCGTGCGAGATAGAGCGATTTCGGCAAAATTTTCGACGCACAGGGTATCTAAGCAATGCAATCTTTGCAATTTTCAAAATATTTTCCCCTCCCCAAAAATGGCGGCCATTTTGAATTTTCGAATTTTTGTCAAAAATGGCAAAACACAAATTTGCTTCTATCTCCTTAACCGTGCGAGATAGAGCGATTTCGTCGAAATTTTCGACCCACAGGGTATCTAAGGAATGTAATATTTGCAATTTTCAAAAAATTTTCCCCTCCCCAAAAATGGCGGCCATTTTGAATTTTCGAATTTTTGCCCAAAATGGCAAAACACAAATTTGCTTCTATCTCCTTAACCGTGCGAGATAGAGCGATTTCGGCAAAATTTTCGATGCACAGGGTATCTAAACAATGCAATCTTTGCAATTTTCAAAATATTTTCCCCTCCCCAAAAATGGCGGCCATTTTGAATTTTCGAATTTTTGCCAAAAATGGCAAAACACAAATTTGCTTCTATCTCCTTAACCGTGCGAGATAGAGCGATTTCGTCGAAATTTTCGACCCACAGGGTATCTAAAAAATGTAATATTTGCAATTTTCAAAAAATTTTCCCCTCCCCCAAAATGGCGGCCATTTTGAATTTTCGAATTTTTGCCAAAAATGGCAAAACACAAATTTGCTTCTATCTCCTTAACCGTGCGAGATAGAGCGATTTCGTCGAAATTTTCGACCCACAGGCTATCTAAGGAATGCAATCTTTGCAATTTTCAAAAAAATTTCCCCTCCCCAAAAATGGCGGCCATTTTGAATTTTCGAATTTTTGCCAAAAATGGCAAAACACAAATTTGCTTCTATCTCCTTAACCGTGCGAGATAGAGCGATTTCGGCAAAATTTTCGACCCACAGGGGATCTAAGGAATGCAATCTTTGCAATTTTCCAAAAATTTTCCCCTCCCCAAAAATGGCGGCCATTTTGAATTTTCGAATTTTTGCCAAAAATGGCAAAACACTAATTTGCTTCTATCTCCTTAACCGTGCGAGATAGAGCGATTTCGGCAAAATTTTCGACGCACAGGGTATCTAAGCAATGCAATCTTTGCAATTTTCAAAGTATTTTCCCCTCCCCAAAAATGGCGGCCATTTTGAATTTTCGAATTTTTGCCAAAAATGGCAAAACACAAATTTGCTTCTATCTCCTTAACCGTGCGAGATAGAGCGATTTCGTCGAAATTTTCGACCCACAGGGTATCTAAGGAATGCAATATTTGCAATTTTCCAAAAATTTTCCCCTCCCCAAAAATGGCGGCCATTTTGAATTTTCGAATTTTTGCCAAAAATGGCAAAACACAAATTTGCTTCTATCTCCTTAACCGTGCCAGATAGAGTGATTTCGTCAAAATTTTCGACCCACAGGGTATCTGAGCATTGTACTCTTGGTAATTTCTAAAAAATTTTCCCCTCCCCAAAAATGGCGGCCATTTTGAATTTTCGAATTTTTGCCAAAAATGGCAAAACACAAATTTGCTTCTATCTCCTTAACCGTGCGAGATAGAGCGATTTCGGCAAAATTTTCGACCCACAGGGGATCTAAGGAATGCAATCTTTGCAATTTTCCAAAAATTTTCCCCTCCCCAAAAATGGCGGCCATTTTGAATTTTCGAATTTTTGCCAAAAATGGCAAAACACTAATTTGCTTCTATCTCCTTAACCGTGCGAGATAGAGCGATTTCGGCAAAATTTTCGACCCACAGGCTATCTAAGGAATGCAATCTTTGCAATTTTCCAAAAATTTTCCCCTCCCCAAAAATGGCGGCCATTTTGAATTTTCGAATTTTTGCCAAAAATGGCAAAACACAAATTTGCTTCTATCTCCTTAACCGTGCGAGATAGAGCGATTTCGTCGAAATTTTCGACCCACAGGGTATCTAAGGAATGCAATATTTGCAATTTTCCAAAAATTTTCCCCTCCCCAAAAATGGCGGCCATTTTGAATTTTCGAATTTTTGCCAAAAATGGCAAAACACAAATTTGCTTCTATCTCCTTAACCGTGCCAGATAGAGTAATTTCGTCAAAATTTTCGACCCACAGGGTATCTGAGCATTGTACTCTTGGTAATTTCTAAAAAATTTTCCCCTCCCCAAAAATGGCGGCCATTTTGAATTTTCGAATTTTTGCCAAAAATGGCAAAACACAAATTTGCTTCTATCTCCTTAACCGTGCGAGATAGAGCGATTTCGGCAAAATTTTCGACCCACAGGGGATCTAAGGAATGCAATCTTTGCAATTTTCCAAAAATTTTCCCCTCCCCAAAAATGGCGGCCATTTTGAATTTTCGAATTTTTGCCAAAAATGGCAAAACACTAATTTGCTTCTATCTCCTTAACCGTGCGAGATAGAGCGATTTCGGCAAAATTTTCGACGCACAGGGTATCTAAGCAATGCAATCTTTGCAATTTTCAAAATATTTTCCCCTCCCCAAAAATGGCGGCCATTTTGAATTTTCGAATTTTTGCCAAAAATGGCAAAACACAAATTTGCTTCTATCTCCTTAACCGTGCCAGATAGAGTGATTTCGTCGAAATTTTCGACGCACAGGGTATCTAAGCAATGCAATCTTTGCAATTTTCAAAATATTTTCCCCTCCCCAAAAATGGCGGCCATTTTGAATTTTCGAATTTTTGCCAAAAATGGCAAAACACAAATTTGCTTCTATCTCCTTAACCGTGCGAGATAGAGTGATTTCGTCGAAATTTTCGACCCACAGGGTATCTAAGGAATGTAATATTTGCAATTTTCCAAAAATTTTCCCCTCCCCAAAAATGGCGGCCATTTTGAATTTTTGAATTTTTGCCAAAAATGGCAAAACACAAATTTGCTTCTATCTCCTTAACCGTGCGAGATAGAGTGATTTCGTCGAAATTTTCGACCCACAGGGTATCTAAGGAATGCAATCTTTGCAATTTTCCAAAAATTTTCCCCTCCCCAAAATTGGCGGCCATTTTGAATTTTCGAATTTTTGCCAAAAATGGCAAAACACAAATTTGCTTCTATCTCCTTAACCGTGCCAGATAGAGTGATTTCGTCAAAATTTTCGACCCACAGGGTATCTGAGCATTGTACTCTTGGTAATTTCTAAAAAATTTTCCCCTCCCCAAAAATGGCGGCTATTTTGAATTTTCGAATTTTTGCCAAAAATGGCAAAACACAAATTTGCTTCTATCTCCTTAACCGTGCGAGATAGAGCGATTTCGTCGAAATTTTCAACCCACAGGGTATCTAAGGAATGCAATCTTTGCAATTTTCAAAAAAATTTTCCCTCCCCAAAAATGGCGGCCATTTTGAATTTTCGAATTTTTGCCAAAAATGGCAAAACACAAATTTGCTTCTATCTCCTTAACCATGCGAGATAGAGCGATTTCGTCGAAATTTTCAACCCACAGGGTATCTAAGGAATGTAATCTTTGCAATTTTCAAAAAATTTTCCCCTCCCCAAAAATGGCAGCCATTTTGAATTTTCGAATTTTTGCCCAAAATGGAAAAACACAAACTGGCCTTAACCGTGCAAAATAGAGTTATTTTGTTGAAATTTTCGACCCATAGGGTATCTAAGAAATGTACTCTTGGCAATTTTCAAAAAAATTTCCTTTTCCCAATAATGGCGGCCATTTGGAATTTTCAAATTTTTGCCAAAAATAGAAAAACAGGAATTGGCTTCTATCTTCTTAACCGTGCAAGATAGAGTGATTTCGTCAAAATTTTCAACCCAACCAATGCAAAAAGGCATGAAGCTGAAATAAATTACATCTACACTATCAAATATTTAAGCATCATTGATATATTTTACAAATGAAACAGGGTCTTGTAAGACTACTGTACAATTTGGGCAAAAGGTTCATGGGTGGACATTACACATGATAATGTGTGTTCTTCTATGCTATCCTGTTTCTATTCGCATCTACTATCAACAGGGCGGCCTATTTCTAGTTACTTAAATGTAGCTTTTATAAGCTACAAGCTTACCATGTGGGACTTAGAAGAGTCCCACCCTGCCTCCCCGCTGTTTACAGCTGAGGGGTAGGTTTAAAAAATTTCAACGAGAAAGTAGGACGATTGGTCAGAAGTTATCACGTGACGACAACTACCAGTATATCCGGTGGCTAACAAGAACTGTCTTTTTTTCTAAGACGTTGGCCCCGGGTGTGGCAACCCGAGAACAGCATTAAGTCCCACATGGTAAGCTTGTAGCTTATGAAAGCTACATTTAAGTAATTAAAATTCCCAATTTTGTTTAATTCAGGTAGATATCTTTTCACTCCCAAAGTAAATTTCACATTTCCCAGTCACTCACTTATGTTAGTGTTGCTTATATATTAACATTTTGAGCCAAAAGTGGAACTCATTTAGACAAAAAAGTGAAGGAGACAGGAACTGTCCTGGATCTTTACAATACTAAAACAAAACATATTAAGATATCCTGGGAGAGAAATGGTTTTGTGTTGTATATTAAAAGTAAGAACAATATGTCCTTGTAGTACTGGACTCAAATCACTATTATACCCATTCTGACTACACAAGTAAAGTCCATGATCTCTAGTAACTGAAAAAACAGCTGAAAAACAGAGGCTGGAGGGTGGTCAACTTTCCTGAGGTTCTTTAGCCTACACCTTGAGATAGGGCCCAATGACAGATGATTTAAGTGGTCATTAGAGCCACTATGTATCTACCTGTTTGCCGGGTTGGAACCCACGTCTTCTGTGTTCCTAAGTGAGTGTTACCTGGTAGGTGGCAGTGTCAGATCTGTTAGCAGTAACATTGCATACACTATTTTCAGTTTTAACAGTGAGCAAAATTAGTATTAATAAGGAAAATATATGCTATTTCCTCATCTGCAGTTCTATGTTGTTAGACTCTGAAATTCTTACCTTTACATGATATGTTGTAATTCAGCATAAAGTCTCAGACACAGGAACTTCCAAGACAAGTGTTTGAAGTGGATGAAGATGATGAAAGGTCTGAAGATGTGAGTTTTAATTGATTCTGAAATCAAGCTGTTATGATGTATTTTTGATTCAGTATGAGTAAAAACTAGACTGTTGTATATTATGTGTACTGATGATAGTAAAATCTTGTCACAGTATTTCATTAAAATGCTCTCGTTACTGAGGCACCCAACCTACCAACCCATCCCTTATGCAGTGTTTCCGCTGGAACCGACCCTGTAACCGACCCTACGACCCTAGGGTCGGTTGCAAAAGTCATAGGGTCGTAGAAAAAAAGGCGCGAAAATGCTGAGTCGGTTATTAAATCCCCGACAGTACGGTACACTTACAGACAGGATGTAATGACTTTCCCGACAAGACGTAGGGTCGGGGACGTTTATTGCACGGCCAGTCGTAGAAGTACTACGACAAGCCCTAAACCCGTAACAGACAAGCCGTAGCAGGTCCCGACAAGCTGTACTGATAAACAGACAGAACTGGAGAAACATACAGGACCCCACGACCAGACTTGCAGTCGGTCATGATGTGAGGTAAAAATATGATCAAAAATTATGTCAAGAATGACAAAGATACAGTGCAAGTGATCATAATTTCAAAGTTAAAGAGATAAAAAAGGTCCACATGTATGCTGTAAATAATTGAGAAAGCTGAACAAATGCTTTATTTGGTGACAAAATAATCAAATTCTCAGCCTATCTCACCAGAGCAATTTAAACAAAAGTTAACAAACTATTTGGATTCAATCACAAGATATTTCTTCTCACTGTAAAAGCCATAAACAATTTTTGGGAAAAAAGAGGATCAAGTGTCGACCAATCAATAAATCGAGAAAATTAGGTCAAGGACAGTTGAAAAACTATTTGGATCCCATCACAAGATATTTATTTTCACTGTAAAAACCCATAAGCAATTTCTGGGATAAAGAGGGATCAAGTGTCGACCAATTAACAAATCTGAAACTAGGACAACAGTAAATATTTGGATCCCATCACATGACCAGAACTTCAGGGTGTTTACCTTCACGTCCAGAAAAATGTGCTTTCTCAGAGGCTCGAAATTATTTGGTATAAATGTGTAGGAAAATTGCTCAGAGGGACGGAATTTAGAAGGGGTCCTTCCCAAAAGCTCGAAATTGGAGTATAAAAAGCAGCAACAAGTATGAGGGTTTTCATTGTCTCGTGAGATATTGTTGGAAGCACATCTCTCTCTGCTTGTTTGCACAGAATATAACATTTTCAATGAAAATTTTATATTTTAAAGTGGCTTTTTCGTTCATAATCTGAAACAGACGTACATTGATTTATTTCTTATATAATATTAAAGCAAAAAAAAACGTGAAAAACTATAATTAAAATAACAAAAAAATAAATTCGGACATTTTGGTCATGTGATGGGATCCAAATCCAAGACCGGAAGTGCACAGTATACGAAAACACTTCAAAGCACAGACAGTTAGCAGCCTTAAATAGAACAACAAAATGTAAACTCTGTACACTGAATCTAGGCAGTATTTAGAAGATTTACAGTAGAAATTTATGGGATCGACTTGCCCCCACACAAATACTACTGATTGTTGCACCAAATTTAACCAGTGAATGTATCTAACACCATTCAAAATTTGGTTTCTCTGTTATAACAAAAAGATGTTTAAAAAATTACAGTGCGTGCTCTGAATCTAATCAGAAATTTATTTTGAAAAATGTTTTGTGACAATGGTACAGATTGAAAGAGTGCTCTACCCAGCATATATTTTACCCATTTTTTACTGACGAGTTGGTTTTAACAGTTAACCCTGTCTGTCTTGTATTAACTAGGGGTGTAACAGTACCAAATTTTCTAGTTCGGGATTCCGCCAATGCAAAATCATCCCGATTTCAGGATACCCAAAAAGTACGAGTTTCAGTATTTCCTGTAGAATGTATAAATTTTCCTCTTCTTGAAATATCATTTCCAAATATGCTCAGTATGGGAACAGATAACTCCATGGCACAGTTTCTGGTAATACTAATTGTATTGATGATTAAAGCTACACTTTATTGTTTTTCTGAAATGTAACACTTAAGAAGTAATACAGTAACTTTTTCTGTAGGATCAATTTCTTAAGATGGCCATTCAGCAGCAGATCACAAAGAAGGGCTGGCTGTACAAAGGACCTGACAGTGGCTCAGAATCTGGCTTTATAGCTTTTACAAAGGTGAGTGCTTAGTGATTTTACAGTTGTGGGTTTCCCCTATTGTGGTTATATAAACTGTGGTTATATCATTTGGTTAAGTACTAGTTGAGGGTAGGTTCATTAAAATTTTGCTTAAATATAGTAGAAAAGCATAAAAAATAATGAATAATACTTAGATTAATAACTGTACATGTTCAATAAGTGCATAAGCTATCAATCATGTATGGATTGGAATAAACTGTAATACAAATTTAAGTTGAAACAATCATACCAATTGATTATTTGGTTATAAAAGCACTAATTAACATCAATAATGCTACACCAGCTAACTGTTTTCTTATGTACATTATCCCATATAGGATTTTATACTATCGTTGAAAGTATGAATATTTCGATTTTAGACCCTAAAAGATGTCCGAGCATTTTATTCGAGAAAATTTTCTTTATGTTTAAAGTATCAACATATTATATTATTAGCTACTTACCCAACAATCTGGAAAAGTTTTTGCTCTTCTAGTATCACATGATCCGCCATGTTGTTTGTTTATATTGGGAACGCATATCCATGTGACATTTTCGGTATTTTCTCAAACATGCTAAACCTCAGTAACATTACTCGGTTAGACAACAGTTAATGCAAACGACTACCTGGCTAGCTAATTTGCTAATTGTTTTAGCCTTAATACAAATGTAAAACTCTGATTTGGCCTTACGTTTCAATAGTGAGAGATTGTTTTAGAGCCTGTAAAATTGATCAAGCCTCATTTACCAAAAATAATAATGTAAAATATTCATATTGTGTAACAAACGAAACCGTCTTCCCTGAGAAAGAATAACGTCTATGGCATGTTTTATACAAGTGTCTACACACTGCTTCATTTAATGTACTTACTTGAACATATATATCAATAAATATACTTGGATATGAAAAAAAGAATTGATATGCCATATTTTATGAATTAACAAAATTAGACTTTTTTTTCACAAAAACAATAGAAAGATATGTATATTAACACAAATAATAAATAATTGCCAAAATGTCTCATAGTTTCTCTGAGAGATTGTCTTTACATTTACACAGAAAGATGGGGAGTGGTAAAGTAACCTTTCAGAAGACTTGAATAAGTCTAAAGTCTGCCTGAATAAGTGTTACATAATGCTTCAGTAAAAACTTATTGACAATCAGTTGTGTGAGAGTTTGTCTTCACATACATACAAAAGGATGAGGAGTCGTAAAAGAACCTTTCAGAAGACTTGTGCAGATCCTAAGTCAGTCCAGATTTGTGTCCCATAATGCTGCGGTAAAAACTGATTGACAATGAAGATAAATGAGTAAAGCCTATTTGTTTGGTGTTTCAGTCGTTCAAGCGTCGGTTCTTTTACCTGAAGCAACAAGCTGATACGACGTATGTTATGGAATTCCATAAAGATGACAAGAAACTTGAAGCCAAGGGTGCCATATTCCTCGATTCAGCTGTCAGTGTAAACAAGGTAATCGCTTTAAATATAAACCCACTGCACTCAAGTGTCCCTCAAAAAGTGCATTTTATTTGTTATTTTTTGTGTGGTTTTCTTGCCGCTGATGCCATTGCAGTCTCATTATGGTCTCCATTAATAACTTCGTTAATATTAAGAGTATGGAATAAGTTTGGGCATGTATCTTCTTTGGTCAAGGGAAAATTTCTCATATGCAACTAACTTGACCTGTTTTTATGTACATTTGCTCCACTTTGACTTATAAACTATTTGAGATTAGTCTACTAAATTCATACATGTATTAACGACATTAATATTCCCAGCCCAGTCATTTTTATGTCAGCTGACATGACATCATTTTGCAGTGTCCGCATACACATCCACGTCCGCATTAACATCTTCTCCAAAAGTACAAGGTCCAGAGACATGCTGTTTCTTTTAAAAGATACCTTCTTTATTTATTATGAAAAGTTGTTCAAGGAATGTAGATCTGTTTGTTCCCGGAGCCATTAGGAGTGAGGTACCCCCGTCAAATTTTCTCATTGGCTATTGAAGGGATTTGTCTCTTATCCTGCAAATGTGTACTACTCCACAAGTAGATTCCCTTGTGTGAGTGTCATGCCTTGAATTTTCTTAATTATTAAGCGTCCCTTGAAAAGGGGACGCTTATTGGTTTCACCCCTGGTTTTCAGTCAGCCGCCGCCGCCGCATTATCGTCTCCCTTGAATATCTCCCTTGTTATTAGGCCTATCCAAATGATATGTGGCAGTGTTCTTCTATAGGCGTGGGGAAATTTTTTGACAGGCATAAATTTGACCTTTATCAAGGTCACATTATCAAAAATTCCAAAAAAAATTTACTTCCTTTTCACTAGATTTCCTCAGAAAGTACTGGGTGTGGGTCAACCAAATTTGGTATGCACATTCCTGAGGGAAGAATCTAGGCGCCAGTCGATATTGGGATCAATCGGGCCATAATTGACCGATTGACGGGCGATTGATTATAAGTTCATAAAAATTTTGCTAAGATTAAGCCTTGAACTCGCTTATTATTGGTCGTAGAGGTTTGGGATGGTATACCAACATATAGGAAATCATGTGCTGGGAATCTTCTGGTGTGGTCAGATTTGACCTTGGGCCCCTCGTTCAAGGTCAAGCGAGGATAGGCAAAGTTTAAAGTGCTTATAACTCGCTTATTATTGGTCCTAGAGGTTTGGGATGGTATACCAACATATAGGAAACCATGGGCTGGGAATCTTTTGGTGTGGTCACATTTGACCTTGGACGTCTCCTTCAAGGTCAAACGGGGATAGCCAAACTGGAAAGTGCTTATAACTCGCTTATTATTGGTCCTAGAGGTTTGGGATGGTATACCAACATATAGGAAATCATGTGCTGGGAATCTTCTGGTGTGGTCGCATTTGACCTTGGGCCCCCCCTTCAAGGTCAAACGAGCATAGCCAAACTTAAAAGTGTTTATAACTCGCTTATTATTGGTCCTAGAGGTTTGGGATGGTATACCAACATATAGGAAATCATGGGCTGGGAATCTTCTGGTGTGGTCGGATTTGACCTTGGGCCCCTCGTTCAAGGTCAAAAGAGCATAGCCAAACTTAAAAGTGCTTATAACTCGCTTATTATTGGTCCTAGAGGTTTGTGATGGTATACCAACATATAGGAAATCATGTGCTGGGAATCCTCTGGTGTGGTCGCATTTGACCTTGGGCCCCCCCTTCAAGGTCAAACGAGGATAGCCAAACTGAAAAGTGCTTATAACTCGCTTATTATTGGTCCTAGATGTTTGGGATGGTATACCAACATATAGGAAATCATGTGCTGGGAATCTTCTGGTGTGGTCGCATTTGACCTTGGGCCCCCCCTTCAAGGTCAAACGAGGATAGCCAAACTGAAAAGTGCTTATAACTCGCTTATTATTGGTCCTAGAGGTTTGGGATGGTATACCAACATATAGGAAATCATGGGCTGGGAATCTTCTGGTGTGGTCGGATTTGACCTTGGGCCCCTCGTTCAAGGTCAAAAGAGCATAGCCAAACTTAAAAGTGCTTATAACTCGCTTATTATTGGTCCTAGAGGTTTGTAATGGTATACCAACATATAGGAAATCATGTGCTGGGAATCTTCTGGTGTGGTCGCATTTGACCTTGGGCCCCCCCCTTCAAGGTCAAACGAGGATAGCCAAACTGAAAAGTGCTTATAACTCGCTTATTATTGGTCCTAGAGGTTTGGGATGGTATACCAACATATAGGAAATCATGTGCTGGGAATCTTCTGGTGTGGTCAGATTTGACCTTGGGCCTCTCCTTCAAGGTCAAACGAGGATAGCCAAACATAAAAATGCTTATAACTCGCTTTTTATTGGTCCTAGAGCTTTGGGATGGTAAACTGACATGTAGGAAATCATGGGCTAGGAATCTTCTGGTGTGGTCGGATTTGACCTTTGGCCCCTCCTTCAAGGTACAACGAGCATAGCCAAACTTAAAAGTGCTTATAACTCGCTTATTATTGGTCCTAGAGGTTTGGGATGGTATACCAACATATAGAAAATCATGGGCTGGGAACCATCTGGTGTGGTCGAATTTGACCTTGGGCCCCTCCTTCAAGGTCAAATGAGGATAGGCAAACTTAAAAGTGCTTATAACTCGCTTATTATTGGTCCTAGAGGTTTGGGATGGTATACCAACATATAGGAAATCATGTGCAGGGAATCTTCTGGTGTGGTCAGATTTGACCTTGGGCCTCTCCTTCAAGGTCAAACGAGGATAGGCAAAGTTTAAAGTGCTTATAACTCGCTTATTATTGGCCCTAGAGGTTTTGGATGGCATACCAACATATAGGAAATCATGGGCTGGTAATCTTTTGGTGTGGTTAGATTTGACCTTGGGCCTCTCCTTCAAGGTCAAACGAGGATAGCCAAACTGAAAAGTGCTTATAACTTGCTTATTATTAGTCCTAGCGGTTTGGGATGGTATACCAACATGTAGGAAATCATGGCCTGGGAATCTTTTGGTGTGGTCGGATTTAACCTTGGGCCTCTCCTTCAAGGTCAAAAGAGGATAGCCAAACATAAAAATGCTTATAACTCGCTTATTATTGGTCCTAGAGCTTTGGGATGGTAAACTGACATGTAGGAAATCATGTGCCAGGAATCTTCTGGTGTGGTCTGATTTGACCTTGGGCCCCTCCTTCAAGGTCAAACGAGCATAGCCAAATTTAAAAGTGCTTATAACTCGCTTATTATTGGTCCTACAGGTTTGTGATGGTATACCAACCTATAGGAAATCATGGGCTTGGAACCTTCTGGTGTGGTCGGATTTGACCTTGGCCCTCTCCTTCAAGGTCAAATAAGGATAGCCAAACATAAAAATGCTTATAACTCGCTTATTATTGGTCCTAGAGCTTTGGGATGGTATACCAACATATAGGAAATCATGGGCAGGGAATCTTATGCTGTGGTCGGATTTGACCTTGGGGCCCCCTTCAAGGTCAAGCAAGGGTAGTCAAAGTTAAAAGTGCTGATAACTCGCTTATTATTGGTCCTAGAGGTATGGGACGGTAAAGCAACATGCAGGAAATCATGGGCTGGTAATATTTTAGTGTGGTCGTATTTGACCTTGGGCCTCTCCTTCAAGGTCAAATGAGGATAGGCAAACTTAGAAGTGCTTATAACTCACTTATTATTGGTCCTAGAGGTTTGGGATGGTAAACCAAGATGTAGGAAATCATGGACTTGGAATCTTTTCTTGGGATCGGATTTGACCTTGGGACCCTCCTTCAAGGTCAAATGAGGATAGGCAAACTTAAAAGTGCTTATAACTTGCTTATGAGTCGCTTATTATTGGTCCTACTAGTTTTGGATATTAAACCAACCTATAGGAGTTCATGGTTTGCAATTTTTTTTTTCATTTGTGATTTTGAAATGTTTTGCAGTTGGCCTTCATATCTGTGACAAGTGTATTTACTTTGCAACCTCTTGCTTTTGACTAAAGTTACATATATTTTTTCCTGTAGAGTACAACAACTCTATATATTACTTTGTTCTCTTTCTTTTATATTTGTAAAAAGGAATTTATAATCTTTCCCCTTCATTAATCCAACAAACAGAAACTTCACTCAGTTTACCATATTTTGAAGTGAATTACCACTGAATTATGTTCTAATGATATATATTAGGATAGTAAGTTGTTACAGTTGTAAATGTCTGATGTACTGCATATATTCAAAAAGTATACAGATCCATGCCACCTTAATAGTAGATTCAACCTTTTCTTTACACTCACTCAGAGCCTTGCTTAAGGCTCAAGTACCCTAGTAATTAAGAGAAAAGATACAGAAAACATGGTCATTTTGCATAATGTACTCTTACAATTAACATGTACTGGATTTTACACATGATATGTCTGCTCAGTTTATATCTCAAAACATGCATGAGTGCTTTATGAATACCAAATATCTGTGTACAAGTATGAAAACATATGGTACAAATTTGAGCCTTAAGCAAGGCTAACTCACTCAATGAGAATTTGGAGAAAAGACACTGTTGTATACTTCAAGGATGAAAACAATCATGTAGCCTTGTTCAGGTGCACAGATTGTTTCTGTTGAAATCACCATTTTTATCACCTTTTTAATATCACATCACTTTGTGGCATTGTCTGATGGAATATTGGTGATCGATGTGCCCAAGATGGGCATCATATTTAACAAGTCCCTATAATAATATACATTGCATCATACTCATTTTATTTCCTGTAGTATGTCACAGAACATTGTAGAAATAATATCGTGTGCTACTGACATTATCTACATATAACATAGCTTTCAGATAATTTGTTTTTTTATACACCGGACACATATTTTTGTTAAGGAAAACAATGACCTACAATATTATAATTGTTTCATTTTTAAAGCTGTAGAACTGTTTTTGAAATAAGTAAGGTTAATTGCTGGTGGTTTATATTTACAGTAACCTTGACCAAACATCCTAACCTGTAATGACAAATTTTAAAGTGGTTATAACTCACGTATTATTGGTCCTAAGGTTTGCAATATGAAACCAACCTAAGGGAAACCATAAGCTGGACTTGGGTCCTGTTTCGAGGTATATAGTTATAAATAGAGACTTTGGGAAAGACTAAGATAATTGTAAAATACAGATGTTAAAAACACAACAAATGTATCAGTTTATGGGAATGATCTCCTCTTGAACTCTAAGATGCTTTTATAAAGGTAAACAGCAATAAAACCACACACATTGTGCAGAACTATGTATAAACATGGTCTCGGGTGTTTTACTATTATGGAGGAATACATAGATAGATAGATCTTTATTCAGCATTACATTACAATGTAATAATACAACAATTTAAAATAAATGCTGAAAGTAAATGTCAGAAGTTCAAATGAACTTATAACTAGACATCCCTAAATTTGGAGAGAACTGACAACATAAAGTTAACAACATACAATAAATACTAAACAGAAATGCCTGAAGTTCAAATGAACTTATTAGTAAATATTACTTAACTTGGACATAACTGACAACAGAAAGTCAAGAAAGAAATACAGCAGATAAAATAGATTTCGATTTATGACACAAAGAAGCTATTTAGCAATGAATATGCTAATTTGAACTGTTTGTCTGTTAATTAAATTTTAACATACTTGACAAAGTACTTAATGGTAAAAATATAGATTAAGATACACGCAGATTTAGTACACAGATCCGTAACTTCCATTTGTCATACCATAATTTGTTGGATAGGCAATGGTTTTTTATATTTAGTGAGGAATTCTTCTTTTAATCTCTTTTTGAAGCTTATTATAGATGGCAACAATCTTACATGTGATGGAATTTGATTGTACAGTTTAACCCCTATAATACTAGGACATCTACTTTTCTGGAAAGTTTTGGGGATATTTTGATAAATGTTTCCACAGTTCCTTGTATTATAGTTATGAACATGCTTGACATATCTATATCGTTCCATTAGTTTAGGTGGTATCAAATTCCTATCAGCTTTGAAAATATGAGTACATGTTTTGAATTTTATTATATCCCGTAACTTTAAACATTTGAATGCATTGTATGTGTTGCTTGTTGAATCTCTGTATCTTAAGGAGCCAATCGGGCACATTCCTGACAGAGGAATCTAGGCGCCAGTCGATATTGGGATCAATCGGGCCATAATTGAGCGATTGACGGGCGATTGATTATAAGTTCATAAAAAATTTACTACGATTAAGCCTTGAACTCGCTTATTATTGGTCCTAGAGGTTTGGGATGGTGTACCAACATATAGGAAATCATGTGCTGGAAATCTTCTGGTGTGGTCAGATTTGACCTGGGGCCCCTCGTTAAAGATCAAAAGAGGATAGGCAAAGTTTAAGTGCTTATAACTCGCTTATTATTGGTCCTAGAGGTTTGGAATGGTATACCAGCATATAGGAAATCATGTGCTGGGAATCATCTGGTGTGGTCAGATTTGACCTTGGGCCCCTCGTTTAAGGTCAAACGAAGATAGCCAAACATAAATGTGCTTATAACTCGCTTATTATTGGTCCTAGAGCTTTGGGATGGTAAACCAACATATAGGAAACCATGGACAGGGAATCTCTTGGTGTGGTCAGATTTGACCTTGGGCTTCCTCTTCAAGGTCAAATGAGTATAGGCAAACATAAAAGTGCTTATAACTCGCTTATTATTGGTCCTAGAGGTTTGTGATGGTATACTAACATATAGAAAATCATGGGCTGGGAATCTTTTGGTGTTGTCAGATTTGACCTTGGGCCTCTTTTTCAAGGTGAAACAAGGATAGCCAAACATAAAAGTGCTTATAAGTGGCTTACTATTGATCCTAGAGCTTTGGGATGGTAAACCAACCTGTAGGAAATCATGTGCTGGGAATCTTCTGGTGTGGTCAGATTTGACCTTTGGGCCTCTCCTTCAAGGTCAAATGAGCATAACCAAACTTTAAAGTGCTTATAACTCGCTTATGATTGGTCCTAGAGGTTTGGGATGGTAAACCAACATGTAGAAATTAAGGGCTGGTAATCTTTTGCTGTGTTTGAATTTGACCTTGGCCCTCTCCTTCAAGGTCAAATGAGCATAGCCAAACTTAAAAGTGCTTATAACTCACTTATTATTGGTCCTACAGGTTTAGGATGGTAAACCAACATGTAGGAAATCATGTGCTGGGAATCTTCTGGTGTGGTCAGATTTGATCTTAGGCCTCTCCTTCAAGGTCCAACGAGGATAGGAACTTTAAAGTGCTTATAACTCATTTATTATTGGTCCTAGAGGTTTGGGATGGTATACCTACATATAGGAAATGATGGGCTTGAAATCTTTTGATGTGGTCAGATTTGACCTTGGGCCTCTCCTTCAAGGTCAAACAAGCATAGCCAAACTTTAAAGTGCTTCTTCTTCTTTGCAGCTGAAAACACACAGTCAGCTGATACAGAACCCGTTCATAGGCACTGAGTGTTTTTTTCGTTTTAAGGTCACTCTTGTGATCCTAACATGGTCCTTTTCACGAACATTTCTCTTCACCAATAACATTTACCTCTTCACATTAGTCCTTTAGCATTTTATATAAAGCTTAAAAGCTGTAGGGACGCTTTGTTTTTGTGTACAAAAACTTTTGTCTAGTTTTTCAATGAATTTTTATGTCAGCAGATTTATCAGTCAGCTGACATTATGGCATCTCTCTGCAGTGTCCATGTCCATGTGAACAACTTCTACTCCAAAAGTACAGGGCCCAGAGACATGCTGTTACTTTTAAAAGATACCTTACCTATCGAGGATGAAAACTTGTTCAAGGCATGTAGATTTGTCTTTTTGTCTGTTTCCCAGAGCTGTTAAAGCAAGGTACCCCCAGCCAAAGTATGGAAATTCAACACTTTAACGCAATTTTCTATTTGACTGTTGAAGGGATTTCTCTCTTATATTGCATATATGTACCAGGTCATAAGTAGATTCCCTTGTGTTAGTATCAGGCCTAGACTTTCCTCAAGTCCTTTTGTCTTAGGTATTGTATGAGGACTGAATGACTTTTTTTCAAGAATTTGATGCTGACAAGTCTTTGTATTTTGTACCCATCAGACGGATTCATAATGATTCCATGTATGTCATATTTTGTGGAATTAGAAATATAAAGATCTGGAGCAAGTCTATATTAGGCCTGGATTATTCTTAATTTCTTTTTAATGAATTTATACCCCATACCCATGGTGTCTGGATGGGCGTCTGGTTGAGCGGTCGAGAAAAAGATTGTCCGGACTACATTTCAGAAAATGTAAGGTGTAGGAAGTTGATACTTTGTGGGGACATTGGTTAGGGGTGTAGGTGTGTAATGTCATAGTGTGACCTTGATTTGACCTTTGACCTTGCTGCAGTGACCTTGTGTTTGAAAATCTTGTCTGGGCTATATCTCGGAAACCATAAGGTGTAGGAAGTTGATATGTGGTAGGGACATTCGTTGGGGGTTGTAGGTGTGCAAAATCATGGTGTGATCTTGATTTGACCTTTGACCTTGTTGTAGTGAGTTGTTGTAGTGAGTGAGTTTTAAAATCTTGTCTCGGCTGTTTCTTGGATTCCACAGTGAAGAAGGCTGATACTTGATAGGAACATTGGTTAGGAGGTGTCGGTGTGCATCATGGTGTGACCTTTAACTTTGGCTCTGCCAAAGTGTCTTCACCTGCCACATTTGAGACATGTTTCTCTTATGACAAAGATATATTGATTTCTGCAACTGATTATTATGTCCACCCCCCTGGGGGGTGGATATATTATTTTTGCTTTTTTCGCCGTCCGATGTCCGATGTCCGATGTCCGTTGTCCGATGTCCGATGTCCGGCGTCCGGCGTCCGATGTCCGGCGTCACGCATGGTTTCCGCTCATTTAAAGGAAAAGTATTAGAGCTATTGTCACCAAATTTGGTATGCAGGCTTATTGGGTCAGTAGCTTGCTTGGGATTGCTTTTGGCTGTTGTACCTCTTTTGCTTACTGAGTAATACTTAAGTACAGCTATTTTCAGTACCCATTGGTTTCCGTGCATTTAAGCCAAAATAATTAAAGATATTTTACTACAATTTTGAATACAAGATTGTTATGTCCATAGCTCGCTTGGTATTGCATTTGGGACTGATAGCTTTGTCAGTACATGAGTAATAGCCATTTAGGTACTTCATTGTGTATTTTCAGTACTACTTTTGAGTAATTTGCTCCTATCTCCTTAACCGTGCGAGATAGAGCGATTTCGGCAAAATTTTCGACCCACAGGGTATCTGAGGAGTGTACTCTTTGCAATTTTCAAAAAATTTTCCCCTCCCCAAAAATGGCGGCCATTTTGAATTTTCGAATTTTTCCCAAAAATGGCAAAACACAAATTTGCTTCTATCTCCTTAACCGTGCGAGATAGAGCGATTTCGTCGAAATTTTCGACCCACAGGGTATCTAAGGAATGTAATATTTGCAATTTTCAAAAAATTTTCCCCTCCCCAAAAATGGCGGCCATTTTAAATTTTCGAATTTTTGCCAAAAATGGCAAAACACAAATTTGCTTCTATCTCCTTAACCGTGCGAGATAGAGCGATTTCGTCAAAATTTTCGACCTACAGGGTATCTGACAAGTGTACTCTTTGCAATTTTCAAAAAATTTTCCCCTCCCCAAAAATGGCGGCCATTTTGAATTTTAGAATTTTTGCCAAAAATGGCAAAACACTAATTTGCTTCTATCTCCTTAACCGTGCGAGATAGAGCGATTTCGGCCAAATTTTCGACCCACAGGGTATCTAAGGAGTGTACTCTTTGCAATTTTCAAAAAATTTTCCCCTCCCCAAAAATGGCGACCATTTTGAATTTTCGAATTTTTGCCAAAAATGGCAAAACACAAATTTCCTTCTATCTCCTTAACCGTGTGAGATAGAGCGATTTCGTCGAAATTTTCGACCCACAGGGTATCTAAGGAGTGTACTCTTTGCAATTTTCAAAAAATTTTCCCCTCCCCAAAAATGGCGGCCATTTTGAATTTTAGAATTTTTGCCAAAAATGGCAAAACACAAATTTGCTTCTATCTCCTTAACCGTGCGAGATAGAGCGATTTCGTCGAAATTTTCGACCCACAGGGTATCTAAGGAATGTAATATTTGCAATTTTCAAAAAATTTTCCCCTCCCCAAAAATGGCGGCCATTTTAAATTTTCGAATTTTTGCCAAAAATGGCAAAACACAAATTTGCTTCTATCTCCTTAACCGTGCGAGATAGAGTGATTTCGTCGAAATTTTCGACCTACAGGGTATCTAAGGAATGCAATCTTTGCAATTTTCAAAAAATTTTCCCCTCCCCAAAAATGGCGGCCATTTTGAATTTTCGAATTTTGGCCAAAAATGGCAAAACACAAATTTGCTTCTATCTCCTTAACCGTGCGAGATAGAGCGATTTCGTGGAAATTTTCGACCCACAGGGTATCTAAGGAATGTAATATTTGCAATTTTCAAAAAATTTTCCCCTCCCCAAAAATGGCGGCCATTTTGAATTTTCGAATTTTTGCCAAAAATGGCAAAACACAAATTTCCTTCTATCTCCTTAACCGTGTGAGATAGAGCGATTTCGTCGAAATTTTCGACCCACAGGGTATCTAAGGAGTGTACTCTTTGCAATTTTCAAAAAATTTTCCCCTCCCCAAAAATGGCGGCCATTTTGAATTTTCGAATTTTTGCCAAAAATGGCAAAACACAAATTTGTTTCTATCTCCTTAACCGTGCGAGATAGAGCGATTTCGTCGAAATTTTCGACCCACAGGGTATCTGAGGAATGGAATATTTGCAATTTTCAAAAAATTTTCCCCTCCCCAAAAATGGCGGCCATTTTAAATTTTCGAATTTTTGCCAAAAATGGCAAAACACAAATTTGCTTCTATCTCCTTAACCGTGCGAGATAGAGTGATTTCGTCGAAATTTTCGACCCACAGGGTATCTAAATGCAATCTTTGCAATTTTCCAAAAATTTTCCCCTCCCCAAAAATGGCGGCCATTTTGAATTTTCGAATTTTTGCCAAAAATGGCAAAACACAAATTTGCTTCTATCTCCTTAACCGTGCGAGATAGAGCGATTTCGTGGAAATTTTCGACCCACAGGGTATCTAAGGAATGTAATATTTGCAATTTTCAAAAAATTTTCCCCTCCCCAAAAATGGCGGCCATTTTGAATTTTCGAATTTTTGCCAAAAATGGCAAAACACAAATTTCCTTCTATCTCCTTAACCGTGTGAGATAGAGCGATTTCGTCGAAATTTTCAACCCACAGGGTATCTAAGGAGTGTACTCTTTGCAATTTTCAAAAAATTTTCCCCTCCCCAAAAATGGCGGCCATTTTGAATTTTCGAATTTTTGCCAAAAATGGCAAAACACAAATTTGTTTCTATCTCCTTAACCGTGCGAGATAGAGCGATTTCGTCGAAATTTTCGACCCACAGGGTATCTGAGGAGTGTACTCTTTGCAATTTTCAAAAAATTTTCCCCTCCCCAAAAATGGCGGCCATTTTGAATTTTCCAATTTTTGCCAAAAATGGCAAAACACTAATTTGCTTCTATCTCCTTAACCGTGCGAGATAGAGCGATTTCGTCGAAATTTTCGACCCACAGGGTATCTAATGTAATGTAATGTAATATTTGCAATTTTCAAAAAATTTTCCCCTCCCCAAAAATGGCGGCCATTTTGAATTTTCGAATTTTTGCCAAAAATGGCAAAACACTAATTTGCTTCTATCTCCTTAACCGTGCGAGATAGAGTGATTTCGTCGAAATTTTCGACCCTCAGGGTATCTAAGGAATGCAATCTTTGCAATTTTCAAAAAATTTTCCCCTCCCCAAAATTGGCGGCCATTTTGAATTTTCGAATTTTTGCCAAAAATGGCAAAACACAAATTTGCTTCTATTTCCTTAACCGTGCCAGATAGAGCGATTTCGTCAAAATTTTCGACCCACAGGGTATCTGAGCATTATACTCTTGGTAATTTTAAAAAAATTTTCCCCTCCCCAAAAATGGCGGCCATTTTGAATTTTCGAATTTTTGCCAAAAATGGCAAAACACAAATTTGCTTCTATCTCCTTAACCGTGCGAGATAGAGCGATTTCGTCGAAATTTTCGACCCACAGGGTATCTAAGGAATGCAATCTTTGCAATTTTCCCAAAATTTTCAGCTCCCCAAAAATGGCGGCCATTTTGAATTTTCGAATTTTTGCCAAAAATGGCAAAACACAAATTTGCTTCTATCTCCTTAACCGTGCGAGATAGAGCGATTTCGTCGAAATTTTCGACCCACAGGGTATCTGAGCATTGTACTCTTGGTAATTTTCAAAAAATTTTCCCCTCCCCAAAAATGGCGGCCATTTTGAATTTTCCAATTTTTGCCAAAAATGGCAAAACACTAATTTGCTTCTATCTCCTTAACCGTGCGAGATAGAGTGATTTCGTCGAAATTTTCGACCCACAGGGTATCTAAGGAATGCAATCTTTGCAATTTTCAAAAAATTTTCCCCTCCCCAAAATTGGCGGCCATTTTGAATTTTCGAATTTTTGCCAAAAATGGCAAAACACAAATTTGCTTCTATTTCCTTAACCGTGCCAGATAGAGCGATTTCGTCAAAATTTTCGACCCACAGGGTATCTGAGCATTATACTCTTGGTAATTTTAAAAAAATTTTCCCCTCCCCAAAAATGGCGGCCATTTTGAATTTTCGAATTTTTGCCAAAAATGGCAAAACACAAATTTGCTTCTATCTCCTTAACCGTGCGAGATAGAGCGATTTTGTCAAAATTTTCGACGCACAGGGTATCTAAGCAATGCAATCTTTGCAAATTTCCAAAAATTTTCCCCTCCCCAAAAATGGCAAAACACAAATTTCCTTCTATCTCCTTAACCATGCGAGATAGAGCGATTTCGTCGAAATTTTCGACCCACAGGTATTTGAGCATTGTATTCTTGGCAATTTAAAAAAAAATTTCCCCTCCCCTAAAATGGCGGCCATTTTGAATTTTCAAATTTTTGCCAAAAATGGCAAAACACAAATTTGCTTCTATCTCCTTAACCATGCGAGATAGAGCGATTTCGTCGAAATTTTTCAACCCACAGGGTATCTAAGGAATGTAATATTTGCAATTTTCAAAAAATTTTCCCCTCCCCAAAAATGGCAGCCATTTTGAATTTTCGAATTTTTGCCCAAAATGGAAAAACACAAACTGGCCTTAACCGTGCAAAATAGAGTTATTTTGTTGAAATTTTCGACCCATAGGGTATCTAAGAAATGTACTCTTGGCCATTTTCAAAAAAATTTCCTTTTCCCAAAAATGGCGGCCATTTTGAATTTTCAAATTTTTGCCAAAAATAGAAAAACAGGAATTTGCTTCTATCTTCTTAACCGTGCAAGATAGAGTGATTTCGTCAAAATTTTCAACCCAACCAATGCAAAAAGGCATGAAGCTGAAATAATTTACATCTACACTAACAAATATTTAAGCATCATTGATATATTTTACAAATGAAACAGGGTCTTGTAAGACTACTGTACAATTTGGGCAAAAGGTTCATGGGTGGACATTACACATGATAATGTGTGTTCTTCTATGCTATCCTGTTTCTATTCGCATCTACTATCAACAGGGCGGCCTATTTCTAGTTGTACATACTTTTACATAATTGTGCTATTTCCGTTGACAGCTATTCTCCAGTTTATAAGTTTTATAGCTTCATAATTTTCAGTTTACTGATTAATGCTGTCATCTTGCTATTGAATTGTCTTGTTTTAATACTTTATCTTTACACACATTTTCTTTCTCTTTGACATTATTTTCTGTACTTAAACATTATTTGGACCTTTATATAATTGACACTTCTCTGAAAGTATCCCAATCCTTGTACTGTTTCACTACTTCCATATCTCATGGTCTATGCATTCCCCAGGCTGTGGGGTATGGGCATCTCTGATGCTATTTTTCCATAGCTACAACATGATGAGTAACTTGGGAGTGTATCCCAATAGCTATGTGAGTAATAGGTACTTTCTGGCTTTTCAGTACCTTCCATAATGAGTAAAATCACTTGTAACTTGATTTTTATTGCGTTAATACATCCTACCCAATGGACATTTGCTTTACCGGTAGGTGCGACTGGTCCTGCCAGACGCCAGAAAAAGACATCCTGTATATAATACCGGCAGAACCGGTCAGTAGTGTGCATTCACTAGGTGGCGCAACATACTTGCTTCCTGTCTAGACATAGTGACGTCAGTTCATCTTTTTCATTTGGCGTGTGTAGTGTGCAGACGTGTTTTTAAAGTGATCTCGAAGTTTGAATAAAAGATGGATTATTCTACAAATTTAAAGCTTATTAAGCGTCCCGCAAAGGACGCTTGTGTATGGGAGACCTTCAGGCTCCGCTGGCTCCGCATTTTGTTTTCCTTATAACTCTGTAACCGTTAGGCGGATTCTTTTCAAATTTGGCAGGTTTAGGCAGTAGCCTTGGGGAATTTTTTTGAATATGCTGCAGTGACATTTCAACCAATCAGAGAGGTCACATGACCAAAAATGTCTTTTTTCGATGGGGAAGCTTGTCCGGATGATAACTTGAAAGGAATTTTATCAATTCACCTGAAACCTGGCAAATACATTCATTCTATTAAAATCTGGAAATCATTAGATTTTGGCATTGAGTGGTTAAGAAATGGCCGAGTAATTAATGATTAATTAATCATTATGAATTTTCCAAATAAGGAAAGCACAAAAATGCTTATATCTCGAAAACCGTGCTAGATAGAGCGATTTCGACGAAATTTTTGACCCATAGGGTATCTCTGCGGAGTAGTTATCCCAGTTTTCAAAAAATTTTGTCTCGCCAAAAATGGCGGCCATTTTGAATTTTCAAATTTTTCGCAAAAATTGCAAACATAAAAATGCTTATATCTCGAAAACCGTACTAGATAGAGCGATTTCGACAAAATTTTTGACCCGCAGGGTATCTCTGCAGAGTAGCCATGCCTATTTTCAAAAAATTTTGTCTCGCCAAAAATGGCGGCCATTTCGAATTTTCGAATTTTTCGCAAAAAATTGCAAAACATAAAAATGCTTATATCTCGAAAACCCTGCTAGATAGAGCGATTTCGACGAAATTTTTGACCTACAGGGTATCTCTGCAGAGTAGCCATGCCAATTTTCAAAAAAATTTTGTCTCGCAAAAAATGGCGGCCATTTTGAATTTTCGAATTTTTCGCAAAAATTGCAAAACATAAAAATGCTTATATCGCGAACACCGTGCTAGATAGAGCGATTTCGACGAAATTTTTGACCCGCAGGGTATCTCTGTAGAGTAGCCATGCCAATTTTCAAAAGAAAAATTTCTCGCAAAAAATGGCGGCCATTTTGAATTTTCGAATTTTTTGCAAAATTGCAAAACATAAAAATGCTTATATCTCGAAAACCCTGCTAGATAGAGCGATTTCGACGAAATTTTTGACCCACAGGGTATCTCTGCAGAGTAGCCATGCCAATTTTCAAAAAAATTTTATCTTGCCAAAAATGGCGGCCATTTTGAATTTTCGAATTTTTGCCCAAATATTGCAAAACATAAAAATGCTAATATCTCGAAAACCGTGCTACATAGAACGATTTTGACGAAATTTTTGATCTTCAGGGTATCTCTGCAGAGCAGCTATCCCAAAGAGCTTTTACTCGGTGAAGTTTCAGACCCGTAGCTAATTATTCACCTACTCAAAATGAGTAAATGCTAATTATCTCTAAAACTATTGCGGATACCCAATTTTTATCAAATAACTCATTCATCTACTTTTGGGAGAGCTTTCACATGGTGAAGTTTCAGACCCGTAGATAATTACTCACCTACTCAAAATGAGTAAATCCCAGACTTCAATACCGACTCAGTATTCCCGCCCATTTTGGTTTTTTTCCACCGACTGTCCACGATTAAGGGTCCCAGACAGGATCGGGACTTAATCTTTTGGTGGAACAGGGGCATTAGACAAAATGGGATTCATAAAAGGTCTAAGACAAAATTTTGTCTTATGTTTTGTCTTAACTTTAAGACCACTGCAGGACAGACAGTCATTTTTAAAATATTCCATTGCATGTATTTACATTTTACCCTTTGTTATGACAACAAAAAATATACTATGGGGATCTTTACTTCCTGTAAAAGAAATTTCTGTGGATTGTAATAGAAATGTACATCGTTCAATTTCCTATAAATTTTTCCACATTTTACCTCCTTGACACAAATATATTGTCATAAAAATGGCTGACTCACAAAAAACCCAAAGATTACTATTTTTACATAATTTTACAAAAAAAAGTAACAAATCTGTTTTATACTTTTGAAGAGCATGTTTGGTGTATTTTTTGGTGAAAAATATATTTGTTTTGTTAATATTTGTTAATTTGGATACAAAAGAGTTCAGACTTTTTTACGTCTATTTTTAGTTGCTTTTAAAGACCCGGTTCACTTTTCTTGCCGCGAGTATTAAACTGAATCGTTTTGTTTCCGAGTAACCGAAGAATCGTTGCAGCCCTAGTTTATAGCATAGATACAACAAGATGCAGTAGAGAGAGCAAAACGCTCGACTCGATGTGACCAGTCTCACAAGTGTTATAAAGTATAACACACATCCACCATGGTGGCATTTCCAGAAATTTTGGAGGCTTATTGGTATCCAGAATATTAACTGGATCTTTCCTAAACTGTAATCACTCCTTCCCATGGCTAGCCCCTGCCTACTTAAAATTTAACATCAAAATTTATTCATTACTTTTGAAGAAATATCAAGTAGAAAGCTAAAATCATTAAAATACATTGAAATGGGACCTATAAAAATTCATGATTTTTTTGTATCCAAAATAAGATCCAGGTCTTTTCCAAAAATAAGTAACTTCTTCCTTTGACCAGGTCCTACCCACAAAAATTTTTATACAGTTAATTCTGGAGTAATCTAAACACCAAAAACAGACAGACAAATAGACAAAAAGCACACAAAAAGATAAACTCCTGGGGCCGTATTCACGAAAGGTCTTAGACAGGTTTTAGGCTTAACTTTTGTATAAAACTATAGCCAATTTAAGCCTAAGATCTGGCTAAGACCTTTTGTGAATACAGGCCCGGGTAGAGGTAAAAATATTGGTTAAAAGCCACTTCTTGGTGACAATCACTCAGGATAAATTTTTTGTGATGGACTGTCAAGAAATTGAAACAAAAAAGAAAACAGAAATAAATGAACATGACGAATACACCACCTCCCTCTTTATTATCTTTATGTCAATTTCAAGACATATATTTAATGAGAAGAAATATTATTACTTAAAGACAGCAAGTATCACAAGCTAGGGTTTGTGACCTCACAATGACAATTGCATTGTGACATCATTAAGTAATGACATCATCAGACAGCGAAATATTGATTTTTATGTCGTCACTCTGCGGCGTGGGCGTCCGCGTCCGCGTGAACAACTTCTCCTCCAAAACTACAAGGCCTAGAGACGTGCTGTTTTTTTAAATGATACCTTATCTATCGAGGATGAAAAATTGTTCAAGGCATGCAAATCTGTCTGTTCGTCTGTTTGCTAGAGACATTACAAGGGGGATACCCCCACCAAAAGTGTGAAAATTTCAACACTTAATCACAATTTTCTCAGTGACTATTGCAGGGATTTCTCTCATATCTTGCATATATGTACTAGGCCACAGGTAGATTCTCCTGTGTGAGTATGAGACCAGGATCTGTCTTACTTTTTTTTTAATAAATTTTTTTAATAATTTTTAATGCATTAAAATTCATGAAATCATGCACAAAATCATTTATAACTTGAAAAGTGTTGCATATAGAGCATTTTGTTAAAATATGTTATTCAGCTACTTTTTTCATAGCTACAATATGGTGAGTAAGTTGGGTGCCTGTCTCAATAGCTAAGTGAGTAATAACTACTTTTGGGCTTTTCAGTAACTTCCATCATGAGTAAAATCACTTGTAACTTAAAAACTATTGCATTTAGAGAATTTCGTATAAATATGTTATTCAGCTACTTTTGGGTCAGCTATAACATAGTAAAATTTTAGACCTGTAGCTCATGGCATAGCTGAGTAATAGCTACTTTTAGGTTATCACTGTTGAGTAAATCGCTTATAACTTCAAAACTATTGCATTTAGAGAATTTCGTATAAATATGTTATTCAGCTACTTTTGGGTCAGCTATAACATAGTAAAATTTCAGACCTGTAGCTCATGGCATAGCTGAGTAATAGCTACTTTTAGGTTATCACTGTTGAGTAAATCGCTTATAACTTGGAAACTATTGCATTTACAGTATTTTGTTTCAATATGTTATTCACCTATTTTGGGATCAGCTATAACATAGTGAAGTTTCAGATCTGTGGCTCATTGCATAGCTGAGGAATAGCTACTTTGAAGTTCTCACTATTGAGTAAATCACTTGTAACTTAAAACCTATTGCATTTAGAGAATTTCGTATAAATATGTTATTCAGCTACTTTTGGGCCAGCTATAACATAGTGAAATTTCAGATCTGTAGGTCATGGCATAGCTGAGTAATAGCTACTTTAAAGTTCTCACTATTGAGTAAATCAGTTGTAATTGGAAAACTATTGCATTTAGAGTATTTCGTATAAATATGTTATTCAGCTACTTTTGGGTCAGCTATAACATAGTAAAATTTCAGACCTGTAGCTCATGGCATAGCTGAGTAATAGCTACTTTTAGGTCATCACTATTGAGTAAATCAGTTGTAACTTGAAAACTATTGCATTTACAGTATTTTGCTTAAATATGTTGTTCACCTACTTTTGGGTCAGCTATAACATAGTAAAATTTCAGACCTGTAGCTCATTGCATAGCTGAGTAATAACTACTTTGAGGTTCTCACTATTGAGTAAATCAGTTGTAATTGCAAAACTATTGCATTTAGAGAATTTCGTATAAATATGTTATTCAGCTACTTTTGGGCCAGCTATAACATAGTGAAATTTCAGATCTGTAGGTCATGGCACAGCTGAGTAATAGCTACTTTGAAGTTCTCACTATTGAGTAAATCAGTTGTAATTGGAAAACTATTGCATTTACAGAATTTCGTATAAATATGTTATTCAGCTACTTTTGGGTCAGCTATAACATAGTAAAATTTCAGACCTGTAGCTCATGGCATAGCTGAGTAATAGCTACTTTTAGGTCAGCACTATTGAGTAAATCAGTTGTAACTTCAAAGCTATTGCATTTACAGTATTTTGCTTAAATATGTTGTTCACCTACTTTTGGGTCAACTATAACATAGTAAAATTTCAGACCTGTAGCTCATTGCATAGCTGAGTAATAACTACTTTGAGGTTCTCACTATTGAGTAAATCAGTTGTAATTGCAAAACTATTGCATTTAGAGAATTTCGTATAAATATGTTATTCAGCTACTTTTGGGTCAGCTATAACATAGTAAAATTTCAGACCTGTAGCTCATGGCATAGCTGAGTAATAGCTACTTTTAGGTCATCACTATTGAGTAAATCAGTTGTAACTTGAAAACTATTGCATGTACAGTATTTTGCTTAAATATGTTGTTCACCTACTTTTGGGTCAGCTATAACATAGTAAAATTTCAGACCTGTAGCTCATGGCATAGCTGAGTAATAGCTACTTTGAGGTTATCACTGTTGAGTAAATCGCTTATAACTTGGAAATTATTGCATTTAGAGTATTTTGTTTCAATATGTTATTCACCTATTTTGGGGTCAGCTATAACATAGTGAAGTTCCAGACCTGTGACTCATTGCATAGCTGAGTAATAGCTACTTTGAAGTTCTCAATGTTGAGCAAATCACTTGTAATTTGAAAGCTATTGCATTTAGAGAATTTAGTATAAATATGTTATTCAGCTACTTTTGGGTCAACTATAACATAGTAAAATTTCAGACCTGTAGCTCATGGCATAGCTGAGTAATAGCTACTTTTAGGTTATCACTGTTGAGTAAATCAGTTGTAATTGGAAAACTATTGCCTTTACAGAAATTTGTGCAAATATGTTATTCAGCTACTTTTGGGTCAGCTATAACATAGTGAAATTACAGACCTGTAGCTCATGGCACAACTGAGCAATAGCTATTCTCAGGCACTGACTGTTGAGTAAATCGGCTATAACTTGAAAAATATTGCATTTGGAGTATTTTGTTAAAATATATTGTTCACCTACTTTTGGGTTAGCTATAACATAGTGAAATTACAGACCTATAGCTCATGGCATAGCGGAGCAATAGCTATTTTCAGGTTCTCACTATTGAGTAAATCAGTTGTAACTTGAAAACTATTGCATTTACAGTATTTTGCTTAAATATGTTGTTCACCTACTTTTAGGTCAGCTATAACAGAGCAAAAATTCAGACATGTAGCTCATTGCATAGCTGAGTAATAGTTACTTTGAGGTTCTCACTCTTGAGTAAATCAGTAGTAACTTGAAAACTATTACATTTAGAGTATTTTGTTAAATATGTTTTTCACAGACGTTTTGGTCAGCTATAACATAGTGAAATTGCAGACCTCTATGTCATGGCATAGCTGAGCAATAGCTTCTTTCAGGTTCTCACTGTTGAGTAAATCATTGTATCCAACCTGTAGGAAATCATGGGCTGGGAATCTGTTAATATGGTCCGATTTGACCGTGGAACCCTCCTTCAAGGTCAAATGAGGATAGCCAAACATAAAAGTGCTTATAACTCGCTTATTATTGGTCCTAGAGGTTTGGAATGAAAACCAACCTATAGAAAATCATGAGCTGGGAATTTTTTGGTGTGGTCGGATTTCACCTTGGACCCCTCCTTCAAGGTCAAATGAGGATAGCCAAACTTAAAAGTGCTTATAACTCGCTTATTATTGGTCCTAGAGGTTTGGAATGGAAAACCAACCTATAGAAAATCATGGGCTGGGAATCTTTTGGTGTGGTCAGATTTCACCTTAGACCCCTCCTTCCAGGTCAAACGAAGATAGCCAAACTTAAAGTGCTTATAACTCGCGTATTATTGGTCTTGGAGGTTTGCGATGGTAAACCAACATATAGAAAATCATGGGCTGGGATTCTTTTGGTGTGGTCAGATTTGACCTGGGACCCCTCCTTCAAGGTCAATTGAGGATAGCCAAACTTACAATTGCTTAGAACTCGCTTATTATTGGTCCTACAGGTTTGGGATGGTAAACAAGCTACAGGAAATCATGGGCTGGGAATTTTTTTGTGTGGTCGGATTTGACCTTGGACCCCTCCGTCAAGGTCAAACAAGGATAGCCAAACTTAAAAAGTGCCTATGACTCACTTATTATTGGTCCGAGAGGTTTGGCATGGTAAACCATCCTAAATTCTTTGGCTGGGAATCTTTTGGTATGGTCAGATTTCACCTTTGGACCCCTTCTTCATGGTCGAACGAGGATATTGCATTTATAGTATTTCTTTAAATATTTTTAACCTACTTTTTACACTTAAACAATTACGTTGTTACTTTATTTCATAATACCATTTGCAGGGCACAACTTTTTTGTCCTTTTTTTCTGTCAGCTTCGGAATATCTTTCGAACATGCTGTTCAGTTACCATTTACTGTATTTCTGTACAGCCCTTTCCCTGATAATTATGCTTTCCTCTCATTATCACCATCACAAATCAAAAACATTCAGTCAGCTGACACAGTGCCCGTTCACGGGCACTCTCCTCTTGTTTACTTATGTGATAAAGAAAATCAGATTTCTCTGTATTGACCCTCTGCATCAACGTCATAATGTGACGTCAGGATGACGTTTCCAGTGAACAACGTCCATTTTGGACGGCAAAACACGGATTATTAGTGCTGTGCTTTGACAAAAAATTAAACTTATGCCTCTAAAAATCATATATTTGAATTCTGTAAAAAGGGAAATCATTCTCAATATATTTCCTTAATGAAGGCACAGCTTTTGAAAAAATACTATTTGGTCTTTAATTATGATTTTGATATTTATGTAAACTTTTGTTAGTTTTCATTTGCGGTCGAGAAACATTTTCACTAAAAATATATATCAAAAGTACACAACTTTTAAATGATTATTTCTCCTTGAATAATTTGTCCATTTTTGTTCTGTAAAAAGTATATTGATGCGAAGGTTATCAACAATTTGGTAAAATGAAAATAAGGAATTCTTCTATGGCCTAACATTTTTATATTTGCCTGTACTTAAGACACACATTACAGAAAAACGGATATTTTGCATTTTACTAAAACTTCAGTGCTCTATATCTCGACAATCCTGTGTCCTAATGTTATTTTGCAAACAGTAATGGATAGGCAAGGGCTTGTACTTTTATGTGTGCAATTTTGAAGTCAATAAGATGCATATTTATTTTATAATTAATTTTTAAAACAAGGTATATCTTCCTATACATCCCATGTGTTAACACAGACATGTTCGTTTAAGCGTGATGTTTTGCTGTCCAAATCATAATACGTAACATTGTGACGTAAGATGCAAAGGGTCAGTATGCCCAATTGAAAATCATTATCTGTCAAGTTGGACACCTCATCTTAGTTTAAGTTTTTTTTGAACAGCAAAATTTTAAATGCTGTGTTTTAATTTTTTCTTTTCTTTTAAAAGACTTAAAAAAAAAATTGCTTAAAAAAGCCTAAAAACAGAAATTAAAAAAACAACTCTAGAATTGACTGGTATTGAACCCCAACCATGAGATTACAGGTTCTACACATTACACTCACAGCCACAGAAGAAACCTGATTGGACACAATTTCATGAGGAAGAAATCCGGTCATGATATTGATTTTTGAAGACAAGCAGGTTTCACTGTATATGCCCAATTAAAAATTAAAAAACCTGTCTTCCGACTTTAATTTTGAAACAAATTACACCAAATTTGGAAGAATTTGTCTGTACCCCATGAAATATCTGCCCACCAAATTTGAGCTCGATTGATGTTATAGTTTTTGAGTTATAACCATGAAATATCCGCCCACCAAATTTGAGCTCGATTGATGTTATAGTTTTTGAGTTATAAGGGCAAAACGGTGCACAGACAGACAGACAGAAAGACAGACAGACAGAAACAAACTGATCACAATAACCCTCTCCTATCGTCGAGCGTTAATTATGTAGCCTAGATTACAAGTTTTACATTTCTTAGCACGTCTAACACATTTACCTTAACTGAGTGACCTAACATTTCTTTCCTTGTTCCTAAATTTAATTACAGCAGTCGCTAACCTTAATGTTGCCTGCGCAACCCGCCTTTTGGGGCACTTCTGACCCTGTTGTTATATTTGATCTTGCTCATAATATCTAAGCAAATAGGAAATGAACTTCTTAAAATAAATAAGCCACCGCCATTTGTCAATACACGTAGGAAATTCACTAGGAAAATATATAAAGTTAATTATCGGCATGGTATTGTGAAGTATTTGTATAGCTTTATAGTGCATGACTCTTCACATGAAAAGACTCTTTACATGAAAAGTAAAGTTAGGAATGTCTTCCTTATTCAAAGCTTTACAACCATAATCTGCAAAACACATTGAATTAGTCTATTAAATGTGGTATCATTCCAGTGTTTGAAGTTAGGGAGGTCCGGAGCTGAGGTTATAAAAGACAGGCTTCATTGTCTATCATCAGTTACATTAATGTGAGCTCAATCTCAGTCATATTTGACTTCTGTAACTTTTTATTTTTTTTGTACATTAGTTTGCTTCTAACCTGAATTGCCAAAGCCCAAATCTGTGAAGATAACAGCGATATTCAAGGTTGGGACAAATACAGAAAAATGATTGCAAATACAAAAATTTCTCCTAGGGCTGTAACGATTCTTCGGTTACTCGGAAACAAAATGAATCACTTTGATACTCGAGTCAAGAAAGGTCTTCGAAAACAACTAGAAATAGACATATAAACTACTACAAAATTTGATTTTTCAAATGTGTGTGTAACAATGATTTTATAAGATGGCATTTCAATTTTATGTATTTTGAAGATGCCTCAAATCTCGCAATATAAAAATAGTTAAAGTTTCCTGTATATTGCATTTTAAATGCTTCTTTACTCCAAAATTCTATGAAATATCATTCTTTCCTGTTGTGTGCATTTTAATCATTTTGTAAGGTGTAATATTTCAAAATATGATGAAATTTATTTCGTGGGCGATAATGAAGCGGTTAACCAAGTCCGAGTTCGTTCTTCCCAAACGAGGAATCGAGGCACATTTTCGGCCTCGCTTGCAGCCTTAATATCTTCATTGGCAAATACAAATACAGATGATTTTTAGAAGGCAAACTCTAATACAAATACAGAATCCAAATATAAATACAAATACATCCAGCTAGAACCCGATAGTGCCATTAAGAATAAAGTGTGTTTGATATAAGTAAAAGCATGATAAAACAGTGAAAAAGGTGTACACTATTTTATAATCAGCACTTCAAAGTGGCTGAGTATAACTATGAAACTATAAAAGGGATTTAATAGATTTCTAAATTGACACACTTCAAAGTGGCTGTAAATATGAAATGAAAATTACAGCAAATAATCCTGGAGTTCTTCAAGAATCAGGGAATGAGTACAATTGTAAATAAATATATTTATTTATGTTTGATCATTGTAAATATTAAATGATGCATGTTTACAAGTGTACAATATTTGCTGCTTTGTTTGTTAAAGGTATTTTGTAGCTCATGTACAACGCACTGTGTCAGTGACCATTGTGCCAGTTATCATTAGTTTGATGTTTCAGTAATTTTGTAATTGTGTAATGTAGTTTTCTGTGGGTGTAAATACAATAGAGTAATATGTCATAATTCATTCCAGTTTTTTTTCCAAGAATTATGGTCATTAATCCAACTGACTGATCCATTTCAACATACAAAACATTAATTTGTCTACCACAGGTCCCAGTCATGTTCACATTCACTTCACCATGCAGAATACTACACCCATCTTTCTCAGGGCCATTTCACTAAAATACTTTTACTTGTACTCTGGACATAAGTATAAACCTCATTAAAATCCCAAACCCGTCACTTTTCAGATTATTCAGTTCATAAATAATTGAAGAGTGATTGATTTCATGTTTGTATAAAATGTCTAATATTTATTTTTTATTTTGTTTATAACTTTGTTTAAACTGAAACCGGTTATTTAAAACATTATTATACGCTACTCTAAACGGCTATATATGTGTTGTTCCAAATCTGTGAAGATGTGTGTGACATTTGGTTCCTCCACATTTTATGACACTGAATGAATTTTCTGACATTGTTTTATGGTCTTATGTGGGGGCTTGGTGCAGTAGCGGTTAGCATGCTCGCCTTCAACCTCTGAGGTGGCTGGTTCGAATCTCGGCCCTGGGGACTTCATGTTGGAAAGTTAGTATTTACTCTCCGATGCCCGGTGGTTTACAGTGCAGAATCTTGACCAACTATTATGCACGGGTTCCTCCACCCGTAAATTACCCTTCACAATATGACCCTGGCTGTTGAACACAAGTTAAACCAAAATAATAATCTAAATTCATGGTCTTGTTACATGTGATATTGTGTGATTACATTTGAGGCTACAATGGCTTAACTACAGGCGGTATCGCCCGTGGTGGGCCGTGTTTGGTGAAACATCCCTGTCCTTGAATCACCTTCTGATGTCCGTAGATGACCTTGCGAGTCAGTGGTGAACCGTCCATTACCTTGTTTAAAATTTCCGCGTCTGATTTTGGGACTGTGATCATGTGCAGACGATTTGGCTCATGCACGTATGAATTTCTGACTACATTTACTGAAGGTGTGGTCCACGGTGTACATAAGGTTGTGATTCGGTCATCGGTGTAATATGGCAACATAATGCTAGTGGAGGTAAATGGATGTTTCGCCACTGTGACACAAGGTCGCATACAAATCTCAAACGGTAGTTGAAGTACAGGGGCATTTCACCAAACGGGTATAACTGTGAATTACACCAACTGTAGTGTGAACAACTCGGATGAAAAGGGGCGAATCCAATATATGTTTTGTGCGTATCAGTTTAGCCTTTGGAAGCTCATATCATACACATTTTGGTGGATGTACCTCTCAGAACATTGCTACAGTTAAACAAAACTTCCTGTGCTATCGTATTTGCAGCTAGGTATTCAGATAATCTATTCAGATACATTAGGAACTCTATCATCCAACCCTTTACTATCTGAATTTTGAATTATCTCACCTCAAATCTATTCTCCCAACAACATTAAAACCTGTAATTTCAGATATTCCATTATCTGATCCAACATGGTCGTATAATAGAGTTTCTAGTGTAACTACATAGTACCAGTCTCATACTATTCATGTGATTAATAACTCATTACTTCTGCATACATGCCTTGTCTCAACACCTGAAGAAATTAAATCAAGGATTGTCACTCATTTACTGATAAATTCCATAATTGGTTTTGTTCAAGTTTTTTTTTGCCTCAGTATGAGGTTACTTTTAGGTGACCTTAAACAGGGCTTTTGCCTCTGGTGGAAACATAGCACAAACAGTAAATTTGTACCATAATAATAACTTATGCTAATTAGTCATTAGATACACTCCAAGAGAACTAAAGACATGTTAAGAGTTCTACATTACACATAGAACATTGTTGGCAGATATTGAACAATCATTGATTTCTTAGCTCTGCACTTGTGGGAATATGACTAGTCATATTTATATTTAGTTTAGCACACAAGGACATTTATAAATCAAAGGAGTAGTTACACCTATATGTTGCCATAACTTCTAAAGCTTTAACAATTATTATGTTCATTTTTTATTAGTTATTTATTTAATGTTTTTATTTATTTATTTTATTTTATTTTATTGGTATTTATTTTTTTTTGGGGGGTGGGGGGGTGGGGGGGGGGTGGAGGGGAGTAAACTGTTGTACTATGCAAAGTATTTAAGGTGTTAAAGTTTTGTATACAATTGTATTTATAAACCCTGACATGTATGATAAATAACTCTTACCAAAATAGGAGTCTTAATGTAGTTATTCAAACCATGACTACCATAATGTGTAAAACACTGGTGCTAGTGGTGTAAATATAGGGAAGTATATATATTGTACTTTGGGGAGGTCCGGAACTGAGATATATGAACTGGCTTTATTGCCATATCACCAAGCTCCATCATTCACTTAATGTGATCTCTATCACAGTGAAATTTGACTACCCTGTCTTTTTGGGATCTATGTTAGCTTTTAGGATATAGCTCTATTTAGAGTCATGCTAGTTGTATTAATGTTGCAACACATTCATGCAGCATAAAAGCTATTTTGTGGAATTCAGGGGCGGGATTCACAAAAGTTCTTAAGTCGAACATATGTCTTAAGTCTAAGATTAAAGTCTTAAATGTTAAAAACTTTGTTAGAAAATTAAGACAAAATTTATGCTTAGACAAAATGGGATTCATAAAAGGTCTAAGACAAAATTTTGTCTTATGTTTTGTCTTAACTTTAAGACCACTGCAGGACAGACAGTCATTTTTAAAATATTCCATTGCATGTATTTACATTTTACGCTTTGTTATGACAACAAAAAATATACTATGGGGATCTTTACTTCCTGTAAAAGAAATTTCTGTGGATTGTAATAGAAATGTACATCATTCAATTTCCTATAAATTTTTCCACATTTTATCTCCTTGACACAAATATATTGTCATAAAAATGGCTGACTCACAAAAAACACAAAGATTACTATTTTTACATAATTTTACAAAAAAAAGTAGCAAATCTGTTTTATACTTTTGAAGAGCATGTTTGGTGTATTTTTTGGTGAAAAATATATTTGTTTTGTTAATATTTGTTAATTTGGATACAAAAGAGTTCAGACTTTTTTACGTCTATTTTTAGTTGCTTTTGAAGACCCGGTTCACTTTTCTTGCCTCGAGTATTAAACTGAATCGTTTTGTTTCCGAGTAACCGAAGAATCGTTGCAGCCCTAGTTTATAGCATAGATACAACAAGATGCACTAGAGAGAGCAAAATGCTCGACTCGATGTGACCAGTCTCACAAGTGTTATAAAGTATAACACACATCCACCATGGTGGCATTTCCAGAAATTTTGGAGGCTTATTGGTATCCAGAATATTAACTGGATCTTTCCTAAACTGTAATCACTCCTTCCCATGGCTAGCCCCTGCCTACTTAAAATTTAACATCAAAATTTATTCATTACTTTTGAAGAAATATCAAGTAGAAAGCTAAAATCATTAAAATACATTGAAATGGGACCTATAAAAATTCATGATTTTTTTGTATCCAAAATATGATCCAGGTCTTTCCCAAAAATAAGTAACTTCTTCCTTTGACCAGGTCCTACCCACAAAAATTTTTATAAAGTTAATTCTGGAGTAATCTAAACACCAAAAACAGACAGACAAATAGACAAAAAGCACACAAAAAGATAAACTCCTGGGGCCGTATTCACGAAAGGTCTTAGACAGGTTTTAGGCTTAACTTTTGTATAAAACTATAGCCAATTTAAGCCTAAGATCTGGCTAAGACCTTTTGTGAATACAGGCCCGGGTAGAGGTAAAAATATTGGTTAAAAGCCACTTCTTGGTGAAAATCACTCAGGATAAATTTTTTGTGATGGACTGTCAAGAAATTGAAACAAAAAAGAAAACAGAAATAAATGAACATGACGAATACACCACCTCCCTCTTTATTATCTTTATGTCAATTTCAAGACATATATTTAATGAGAAGAAATATTATTACTTAAAGACAGCAAGTATCACAAGCTAGGGTTTGTGACCTCACAATGACAATTGCATTGTGACATCATTAAGTAATGACATCATCAGACAGCGAAATATTGATTTTTTACTTATGTGATAAAGAAAATCAGATTTCTCTGTATTGACCCTTTGCATCAACGTCATAATGTGACGTCAGGATGACGTTTCCAGTGAACAACGTCCATTTTGGACGGCAAAACACAGATTATTAGTGCTGTACTTTGACAAAAAATTAAACTTATGCCTCTAAAAATCATATATTTGAGTTCTGTAAAAAGGGAAATCATTCTAAATATATTTCCTTAATGAAGGCACAGCTTTTGAAAAAATACTATTTTGTCTTTAATTATGATTTTGATATTTATGTAAACTTTTGTTAGTTTTCATTTGCGGTCGAGAAACATTTGCACTAAAAATATATATCAAAAGTACACAACTTTTAAATGATTATTTCTCCTTGAATAATTTGTCCATTTTTGTTCTGTAAAAAGTATATTGATGCGAAGGTTATCAACAATTTGGTAAAATGAAAATAAGGAATTCTTCTATGGCCTAACATTTTTATATTTGCCTGTACTTAAGACACACATTACAGAAAAACGGATATTTTGCATTTTACTAAAAGTTCAGTGCTCTATATCTCGACAATCCTGTGTCCTAATGTTATTTTGCAAACAGTAACGGATAGGCAAGGGCTTGTACTTTTATGTGTGCAATTTTGAAGTCAATAAGATGCATATTTATTTTATAATTAATTTTTAAAACAAGGTATATCTTCCTATACATCCCATGTGTTAACACAGACATGTTCGTTTAAGCGTGATGTTTTGCCGTCCAAATCATAATACGTAACATTGTGACGTAAGATGCAAAGGGTCAATATGCCCAATTGAAAATCATTATCTGTCAAGTTGGGCACATCATCTTGGTTAAAGTTTTTTTTGAACAGCAAAATTTTTAATGCTGTGTTTTAATTTTTTCTTTTCTTTTAAAAGACTTTTAAAAAAAATTGCTTAAAAAAGCCTAAAAACAGAAATTAAAAAAACAACTCTAGAATTGACTGGTATTGAACCCCAACCATGAGATTACAGGTTCTACACATTACACTCACAGCCACAGAAGAAACCTGATTGGACACAATTTCATGAGGAAGAAATCCGGTCATGATATTGATTTTTGAAGACAAGTAGGTTTCACTGTATATGCCCAATTAAAAATTAAAAAACCTGTCTTCCGACTTTAATTTTGAAACAAATTACACCAAATTTGGAAGAATTTGTCTGTACCCCATGAAATACCTGCCCACCAAATTTGAGCTCGATTGATGTTATAGTTTTTGAGTTATAAGGGCAAAACGGTGCACAGACAGACAGACAGACAGAAAGACAGACAGACAGAAACAAACTGATCACAATAACCCTCTCCTATCGTTGAGCGTTAATTATGTAGCCTAGATTACAAGTTTTACATTTCTTAGCACGTCTAACACATTTACCTTAACTGAGTGACCTAACATTTCTTTCCTTGTTCTTAAATTTAATTACAGCAGTCGCTAACCTTAATGCTGCCTGCGCAACCTGCCTTTTGGGGCATTTCTGACCCTGTTGTTTATTTGATCTTGCTCATAATATCTAAGCAAATAGGAAATGAACTTCTTAAAATAAATAAGCCACCGCCATTTGTCAATACACGTAGGAAATTCACTAGGAAAATATATAAAGTTAATTATCGGCATGGTATTGTGAAGTATTTGTATAGCTTTATAGTGCATGACTGTTCACATGAAAAGACTCTTCACATGAAAAGTAAAGTTAGGAATGTCTTCCTTATTCAAAGCTTTACAACCATAATCTGCAAAACACATTGAATTAGTCTATTAAATGTGGTATCATTCCTGTGTTTGAAGTTAGGGAGGTCCGGAGCTGAGGTTATAAAAGACAGGCTTGATTGTCATACATTGTCTATCATCAGTTACATTAATGTGAACTCAATCTCAGTCATATTTGACTTCTGTAATTTTTTATTTTTTTTTGTACATTAGTTTGCTTCTAACCTGAATTGCCAAAGCCCAAATCTGTGAAGATAACAGCGATATTCAAGGTTGGGACAAATACAGAAAAATGATTGCAAATACAAAAATTTCTCCTAGGGCTGTAACGATTCTTCGGTTACTCGGAAACAAAATGAATCACTTTGATACTCGAGTCAAGAAAGGTCTTCGAAAACAACTAGAAATAGAGATATAAACTACTACAAAATTTGATTTTTCAAATGTGTGTGTAACAATGATTTTATAAGATGGCATTTCAATTTTATGTATTTTGAAGATGCCTCAAATCTCGCAATATAAAAATAGTTAAAGTTTCCTGTATATTGCATTTTAAATGCTTCTTTACTCCAAAATTCTATGAAATATCATTCTTTCCTGTTGTGTGCATTTTAATCATTTTGTAAGGTGTAATATTTCAAAATATGATGAAATTTATTTCGTGGGCAATAATGAAGCGGTTAACCAAGTCCGAGTTCGTTCTTCCCAAACGACGAATCGAGGCACATTTTCGGCCTCGCTTGCAGCCTTAATATCTTCATTGGCAAATACAAATACAGATGATTTTTAGAAGGCAAACTCTAATACAAATACAGAATCCAAATATAAATACAAATACATCCAGCTAGAACCCGATAGTACCATTAAGAATAAAGTGTGTTTGATATAAGTAAAAGCATGATAAAACAGTGAAAAAGGTGTACACTATTTTATAATCAGCACTTCAAAGTGGCTGAGGATAACTATGAAACTATAAAAGGGATTTAATAGATTTCTAAATTGACACACTTCAAAGTGGCTGTAAATATGAAATGAAAATTACAGCAAATAATCCTGGAGTTCTTCAAGAATCAGGGAATGAGTACAATTGTAAATAAATTTATTTATTTATGTTTGATCATTGTAAATATTAAATGATGCATGTTTACAAGTGTACAATATTTGGTGCTTTGTTTGTTAAAGGTATTTTGTAGCTCATGTACAACGCACTGTGTTAGTGACCATTGTGCCAGTTATCATTAGTTTGATGTTTCAGTAATTTTGTAATTGTGTAATGTAGTTTTTTGTGGGTGTAAATACAATAGAGTAATATGTCATAATTCATTCCAGTTTTTTTTCCAAGAATTGGTCATTAATCCAACTGACTGATCCATTTCAACATACAAAACATTAATTTGTCTACCACAGGTCCCAGTCATGTTCACATTCACTTCACCATGCAGAATACTACACCCATCTTTTTCAGGGCCATTTCACTAAAATACTTTTACTTGTACTCTGGACATAAGTATAAACCTCATTAAAATCCCAAACCCGTCACTTTTCAGATTATTCAGTTCATAAATAATTGAAGAGTGATTGATTTCATGTTTGTATAAAATGTCTAATATTTATTTTTTATTTTGTTTATAACTTTGTTTAAACTGAAACCGGTTATTTAAAACATTATTATAGGCTACTCTAAACGGCTATATATGTGTTGTTCCAAATCTGTAAAGATGTGTGTGACATTTGGTTCCTCCACATTTTATGACACTGAATGAATTTTCTGACATTGTTTTATGGTCTTATGTGGGGGCTTGGTGCAGTAGCGGTTAGCATGCTGGCCTTCAACCTCTGAGTTGGCTGGTTCGAATCTCAGCCCTGGGGACTTCATGTTGGAAAGTTAGTATTTACTCTCCGATGCCCGGTGGTTTACAGTGCAGAATCTTGACCAACTATTATGCACTGGTTCCTCCACCCGTAAATTACCCTTCACAATATGACCCATCCTCACGCGGGATTGCTTTTCCTCGAAAACAAACCCTCACAGAAACCGCGGGGAATGCTGGGAGTAAACTAAGAACTACTTTTCAACACGGAAGTGATTTCCGTAGCATGAAAAATGCTCAAAAATAAATGTTTTCTGTCATAACACACACCCTTCTTAATTATCCCTAAAAATATACATACGGATCTACGAAGTAATGATTTTTCAACAGGAAAACAGCATTTGAAGTGTTGTTTCTAGTCTTCTTACATGGGCGAAAATGGAGTTTCGAAACCGGTAATTATGCTACGATTTTTAATATGGTGATCCGTGGATTTTCTTGCTGTTAAACCTGTATAATTGCTTTGAAGATTGTCACAAATACTTTTTCAAAGTAAAATAAATTTTAGGAATGTAAATTTACATATATTTCTCCCCAAAATTCATTACAATTTGCTACAATGCTGAACAAAAATATTTATAATGCATGAGAGTAATAAAAATTAATGAAAAAAATAACATTAAAGACGTTTTAACAATAATAATGATTAATTTTAATTCTACATACCTATACATGTGTACATTTAACAAATGCTTTGTAGGAGTTTGAAAATTATTAATATTATTTGATTTATTTAGTTTATTTTTTTATTTTATTTTATTTTTTTTTTATTTATTTATTTTTTTTGCATTGGAATTATAATTTTTAACAACCAAGGATTATATACAAAAATGTTACTTTCAGTATGTATTCTGAAAATGATCTTTTAGCATTTTTTATTTTGTAAAAATAACATTTCTTTAAGCATTTAAAAAAATTAGTACAGGTGATAAGCCCGACTTAACCACAACAACCCCAGATGCCAGAGGTTTTTTTAAATATTTTTGTACTAGTTGGCTGAGATACTCATTAACCAGCATACATTAGCTCTGGGTTATAATTTTTTTTTTTAAATATTACCAATCAAAATGTAATTGGGATTGAAACCACAATGAAATTTTCAATTTTCAAGTATATTTAAAACAAAAATATGTAACATGAAAATCAATGTATAAAGCAGCAATAAATTAATACAAAACATAGAATTAGCTTAGTTACTGAAAATGAAAAATAGCTCACATTCTCTTAAATAATAAAAAAAATTTCATGCTTCTTCATTCAACTGGGATGTCTTGTCATTATAGATAGATACCAAGTGTTGTAAGCTTTAAAATGGTATATTAGTAAAATATATTTTTGAATGGAAATTGTATATGTTCAACCCAAAATTCATTAAAATTTACTAGAAAGCTGCAAAAATTATTGACAATAAATAAGAATAATAAAAAATAATGAAAAAATAACATTGAAGATATTTTATTAATAATAGTAATAATAATAATGGTTTATTTCAATTTGTACCTATACATGCAAAAATTTAACAAATTCTTTATAGAATATAAAAATTATTAATATTATTTTTATTATTTATTTTATTTTATTTATTTATTTTTTTTGGTTTTGCTTTGAAATTATAGGACAACCAAGTAATATATACAAAAAAACGTCAACAGAAATAAATGAAATACACAAAAAAGCTGTATGAAATTACACTAAAAAATTAAACATAAATAGCAAAAGGATGTCTCATAAAAAATTTAACACAATACAAAACGCAATAATTAAGGTTTCTGAAAATTATAAAATAATTTGTCTGCAACATTTTAACCAAACCTCAATTTCCGATAATATTTTCCATATGCTTATAGTTGATTCTCTTAAGTTAGAATTAATTATAGGTTACAATATTGTATGCAGACATCTAAAATATTTGTTTCCAGTATAAAATATGCATGTCCAGTTTAGAGGATATAAGATTTTGTTGAAGTTAGACAAGGAAAAATCTTTACACGACTAGGTAACTTGTGACAAAGAATTCATGACATTTTCCCTATAAATCGGGTATGTCACCACTCTAGATAGATGCCACATGTTGTAAGCTTTAAAATGGTATATTACATGTCAAAATCGAACATAAATTGACAATTTTATGAATTTTTAAACTATTTTGTATGATTGCTGTAGAGAAAAAAAAAATGTTTTTAAAAAACTATTCTTGTTGGCGTATTAACACAGTAAAGTGGTGCGTAGGTATACGACGGGCCATAGACACGACGGTTTCTGAGAGAGATCTTTTTTCGAGAGGAAAAAGTCTCGCGAGAGAATGAATATGACCCTGGCTGTTGAACACAAGTTAAACCAGAAAAATATTCTAAATTCACGGTCTTGTTACATGTGATATTGTGTGATAACATTTGAGGCTACAATGGCTTAATGGTTATACACACTACAGGCAGTATCTTCCGCGGTAGGCCGTGTTTGGTGAAACATCCCTGTCCTTGAATCACCGTCTGATGTCCGTAGATGAGTTTGCGAGTCAGTGGTGAACCGTCCATTACCTTGTTTAAAATTTCCGCGTCTGATTTTGGTACTGTGATCATGTGCAGACGATTTGGCTCATGCGCGTATGAATTTCTGACTACATTTACTGAAGGTCTGGTCCACGGTGTACATAAGGTTGTGATTCGGTCATCGGTGTAATATGGCAACATAGTGCTAGTGGAGGTAAATGGACGTTTCGCCACTGTGACACAAGGTCGCATACAAATCTCAAACGGTAGTTGAAGTACAGGGGCATTTCACCAAACGGATATAACTGTGAATTACACCAACTGTAGTGTGAACAACTCGGATGAAAAGGGGCGACCTTAAGGAGGTGGTTCAGCCTCCAAGATCACCTGTGACCGCGGGACATACCGCCTGTAGTGTGAAAGGGACATTAAGAATTTTTACATTTCATCACTAGACTCTCACCTCTGTTGATGTGGGCTGGAGTCCAGCTCTTGACAGGGATTATGCTTTGCAATAATAATAATTATTCAAACATTGACTACCATAATTTATTAAACATGTTATTTTGGTACTATAAAATAGGAAGGTATGTGGGATTTTCAACCGGGAGGACCGGAACTGAGATACAAGAACTAGCTTTATTGCAGTATCTACAGTCTCCATGGTTCACTTAATGTGATCTCTGTCACAGTGACATTTGGCTAACCCACCTTTTTGTCAGCAGATATATTGTCACAGTTTTGTGGCTTTGGCATCCATAATGACTTTTACTCTAAAGCTACATCTAGATTCACCACATCTGCAGAATATTTACACAGCATCAAAACATTTTTTGTGGAATTCCGGTCAAGTACTTCTAACTTTTTTCTAAGAATTTTAACGCTGTTTGATTATTTTCTCCCTACACAACCTCTTTTTGTTGAATAATATATTAAAATACTATTAAACTTACAGCAATGTATGGCTATTTTATAGCTGGAATTTATTTAATCGAAGCAATTGTTTAAATATGGTCAATATCTGGAGATTTACAGTATGTACTCAATATTTGTGACATTAACTTGGAATTTTCATATAAATACAAGAATCCAATATTTGTTTTGTGCGTATCAGCTTAGCCTTTGGAATCCCATATCATACACATTTTGGTGGATGTACCTCTCAGAACATTGCTACAGTTAAACAAAACTTCCTGTGCTATCGTATTTGCAGCTAGGTATTCAGATAATCTATTCAGATACATTAGGAACTCTATCATCCAACCCTCAAATATCTGAATTTTGAATTATCTCACCTCAAACCTATTCTTTGAACAACATTAAAATCTGTAATTTCAGATATTCCATTATCTGATCCAACATGGTCATATAATAGAGTTTCTAGTGTAACTACATAGTACCAGTCTCATACTATTCATGTGATTAATGACTCATTACTTCTACATACATGCCTTGTCTCAACACCTGAAGAAAGTAAATCAAGGATTGTTACTCATTTACTGAAAATTTCCATAATTTTTTCATAACTCCACCGAAGTTCGACTGATTGCCGCCGCCGCCGCCGGATTATGGTCTCCCTTGAATAACTTCTTAGCCTTTCAAATTTTTCTTTCCTTCTTATCTTTCTGTAAAACTATAGGGGCGGGAAAATTTTTGGGATACTTTGTGCTGACCTTAAGCTTTACTTAAGGTAACCTTAAGCATAACTCCAAAACACCCCGTCATCGCGTTTCGGAAAAAGCCACATACACCTGTGCTATAAAATTTATCTGGTACATTCTAGACCAAATTTCCAAGGTCGGAAAGGATTTTCTCATCAATCGCACCATAGATACCTGAATGGGAGGCGTTTTATTTTTGTAAATTTTTTAAAAATGGGTACTTGGTCTGTATCTCAAAAACGGTTAGGATTTCGGCGTTTTGTTGGAATAACTTATTCAGCTACTTTTTGATAATCTTTCACATGCCGAAGTTTTAGCCCTGTATCTGCAATCTTAAGGTCACCTTAATGTCAAAAAAGAGGGTTTTAGTCCTCCAGTTCACTTAGTTTTTCACTTTTTTAACCAAACTTGGCACACATATTAAGATTTGCCAAAGGAATATCCTGACTTTATGGTGACCTTAAACTCAAAATGTTAATGGACATATGGCCTGCTTAAAGTCATCAAATTGGAATAAAATCCTCTGGCTCCTTTCTTTTTCCATTTTTTAAAATTGAAATTATCACTGGTATTAAAGTAGATAAAAATAATACTTATGGTCACCTTAAACTCTCAGTATGGATGGAGTTGTAGCCACCTTAAAGTGAAATAAGGGGGTTTTCAGCCTCCAAGTATCTTATTGTTCGACTGACCTCAGTTAAACTTTGCACACCTATAAAGGATGGCAAACCAAAAGGTTATCCTGACTTTAAGGTGACCTTTAACTGTTAATATAATTTTGGCCGCCCTAAAGTCATAACATTTGAATAAAGCCATCTGGGTCTTTTCTTTTTCCATATCTAACATATATTGATATTGAAGGGACATTCTCATATTATGGTCACCTTAAAGTCGCAATATGAATGAAGTTATGGTCACCTTACAGTGAAAAAGGAAGTTTCAGCCTTCAACTATCTTATTGTTCAACTGACCTGAGCTAAACTTTATGCACTTATAAAGGATGAGAAAAGGGACATTCATATTTTATGGTCACCTTAAAGTCCCAATATGAATGAAGTTATGGCCACCTTGCAGTGAAATTATGGAGTTTTTAATCTCCAGCTATTGTATTGTTCAGCTGACCTCACTTTAATTGTGCACACTTATTAAAAATGAAAATAGGGACAAGTAACATACACAATGCAATCAGGACCGCTTCGTTTTTGTCAGCAAAAACATTCTTCTAGTTGGTTTTGTGCCAATTTTTTTTCCTCAGTGTGAAGGTTACTTTTAGGTGACCTTAAACAGGGCCTTTGCCTCTGATGGAAACATGGCACAAACACTAAATTTGTACCATAATAATAATTTATGCCAATTAGATACACTCTAAGAGAACTAAACATATGTTAACATATGTTAAGATTTCTACATTACACATAGAACATTGTTGGCAGATATTGAATAATCATTGATTTCTTAGCTCTGCACTTGTTGGAATATGACTAGTCATATTTATATTTAGTTTAGCACACAAGGTCATTTATAAATCAAAGGAGTAGTTACAATTATTATGTTCATTTTTTATTATTTATTTATTTAATGTTTTTTGTTTATTAGTTATTTTCTTTGAGGGGGGGGGGGGGGAGTGATAAACTGTTGTACTGTGCAAAGTATTTATGTTGTTAAAGTTTTGTATACATTCGTATTTAGAAACCTTGACATGTACAACAAAAAAACTCTTACCAAAATAGAAGTCTTAATGTAGTTATTCAAACTATGACTACCATAATGTGTAAGACATTTTGTGCTAGTGGTATAAATATAGGGAAGTATAGGTATTGCACTTAGGGGAGGTCCGGAACTGAGATACATGGACTGGCTTAATTGCCTTATTGACCAACACTGTCATTCTATCACAGTGAAATTTGACTACCCTGTCTTTTTGGCATCTATGTTGGCTTTTAGGCTAAAGCTCTATCCAGAGTCATGCAAATTTTATTGATATGGCAACACATTCATGCAGCATAAAAGCTATTTTGTGGAATTCAGGGGTGGGATTCACAAAAGGTCTTAAGTTGAAGATATATCTTAAGTCTAAGATTAAAGTGACTTTCTTAAATGCTAAAAACTTTGTTATAAAATTAAGACAAAATTTATGCTTAGACAAAATGGGATTCATAAAAGGTCTAAGACAAAATTTTGTCTTAAGTTTTGTCTTAACTTTAAGACCACTGCAGGACAGACTTTAAGTCATTTTTAAAATATTCCATTGCATGTATTTACATTTTACCCTTTGTTATGACAACAAAAAATATACTATGGGGATCTGTACTTCCTGTAAAAGAAATTTCTGTGGATTGTAATAGAAATGTACATCGTTCAGTTTCCTATAAATTTCCACATTTTACCTCCTTGACACAAATATATTGTCATAAAAATGGCTCACTCACAAAAAACACAAAGATTAGTGGTGGTGGACCAATTCACGCCCGGGTACCAATTCAGGCCCACCCCCAATTTTCTTGAAGATTTATAATTTTTCATAGAGAAGATGTTTACCACATCATAGATAATCATCAAATGGATCATTTACATTTGTAATTCATTGTTTAACTGTGATTGTTTTGGATAAATTTAGGGGTGGGCGTGAATTGGTACCCGGGCGTGAATTGGTCCACCACCACTACTAGTTTTACATAATTTTACAAGAAAAAGTGACAAATCTGTTTTATACTTTTGAAGAGCATGTTTGGTGTATTTTTGGTGAAAAATATTTTTGTTTTGTTAAAATTAGTTAATTTGGATACAAAAGAGTTCAGACTTTTTGCATAAATTTTGTCTCAGCTAAGATTTTGCTGAGCAATTTTTGTAAATCCCAACTAAGATAAAATCTCAGTTAAGACAAAAGTCTTTAACTTAAGACTAGTCTTAGCTAAAATTTTGTCTAAGATTTAAAATCTTTTGTGAATCCCAGCCCAGATCTCTGAGTACTTCAAGGTGCAGTACTTCTCACTTTCTGGTCAAAATATTAATGCTTTTTTGAGTATTTTTTTCCCTACCTGAGTGAAATATTCTGAAATTTGTGATTCAGTGTATCAGTACCCTGGTGGGTGTTATTCATTCTTTGTTATGTCCCACTGACTGACAGATTAGTAAGTCCACCTGGTGTAGGGATGGGTGTGTTATGTCTTCTTTCCTAGACAAATTTTCCAAAGTGCTTGATCTATTTTGTGGATGTAGAATTTCTACATCAATCTCTAGAGGACATCTAAATTAAATGTGACCTTAAGCTCCAAATAATAAGTTTGTAATGCTGGTACTGGGCTCTGTATATTTGCCATGCTTTCATAAGCGCCCCCCCCACAATCTTACGTTATCACTAAGAAATTTCTAATATGTCATTCCAAGGTGAACTTTCTCTATTAAAACCCAATAATAGGTTCAATTTTATTATTTTATATTTTACATTTTCAACAAAATTGTCTTTTTTTTTTTTTCTTGTTGGCGTATTAACACAGTAAAGTGGTGTGTAGGTATACAACGGGCCATTATAAGACACGACGGTTTCTGAGAGAGATCTTTTTTCGAGAGGAAAAAGTCTCGCGAGAGAATGAATATGACCCTGGCTGTTGAACACAAGTTAAACCAAAAAAAAATCTAAATTCACGGTCTTGTTACATGTGATATTGTGTGATAACATTTGAGGCTACAATGGCTTAATGGTTATACACACTACAGGCAATATCGCCCGCGGTAGGCCGTGTTTGGTGAAAAATCCCTGTCCTTGAATCACCATCTGATGTCCGTAGATGATCTTGCGAGTCAGTGGTGAACCGTCCATTACCTTGTTTAAAATTTCCGCATCTGATTTTGGGACTGTGATCATGTGCAGACGATTTGGCTCATGCACGTATGAATTTCTGACTACATTTACTGAAGGTCTGGTCTATGGTGTACATAAGGTTGTGATTCGGTCATCGGTGTAATATGGCAACATAATGCAAGTGGAGGTAAATGGACGTTTGCCACTGTGGCACAAGGTCGCATACAAATCTCGAACGGTAGTTGAAGTACAGGGGCATTTCGCCAAACGGGTATAACTGCGAATAACACCTGTAGTGTGAACAACTCGGACGGAATGAGTTCCGCCGCTAAGGATCACCTGTGACCGCGGGATGTACCGCCTGTAGTGTGAAAGGGACATTAAGAATTTTTACATTTCATCACTTGACTCTCACCTCTGTTGATGTGGGCTTGAGTCCAGCTCTTGACAGAGATTATGCTTTGCAATAATAATATAATTATTCAAACCATGACTACCATAATTTATTAAACATGTTATTTTGGTGCTATAAAATAGGAAGGTATGTGGGATTTTCAACAGGGAGGTCCGGAACTGAGATACAAGAATTAGCTTTATTGCAGTATCTACAGGCTCCATGGTTCACTTAATGTGATCTCTGTCACAGTGACATTTGACTACCCCACCTTTTTGTCAGCAGATATATTGTCACAGTTTTGTGGCTTTGGCATCCATAATGACGTTTACTCTAAAGCTCTGTCGTATTTGCAGCTAGGTATTCAGATAATCTATTCAGATACATTAGGAACTCTATCATCCAACCCTCAAATATCTGAATTTTGAATTATCTCACCTCAAACCTATTCTTCGAACAACATTAAAATCTGTAATTTCAGATATTCCATTATCTGATCCAACATGGTCGTATAATAGAGTTTCTAGTGTAACTACATAGTACCAGTCTCATACTATTCATGTGATTAATAACTCATTACTTCTGCATACATGCCTTGTCTCAACACCTGAAGAAAGTAAATCAAGGATTGTTACTCATTTACTGAAAATTTCCATAATTTCCATAACTCCACCGAAGTTCGACTGATCACCGCCGCCGCCGCCGGATTATGGTCTCCCTCGAATAACTTCTTAGCCTTTCAAATTTTTCTTTCCTTCTTATCTTTCTTTAAAACTATAGGGGCGGGAAAAATTTTTGGGATACTTTGCGCAGACCTTAAGCTTTACTTAAGGTAACCTTAAGCATAACTCCAAAACACCCCGTCATCGCGTTTCGGAAAAAACCACACACACCTGTGCTATAAAATTTATCTGGTACATTCTAGACCAAATTTCCAAGGTCGGAAAGGATTTTCTCATCAATCGCACCATAGATACCTGAATGGGAGGTGTTTTATTTTCGTAAATTTTTTAAAAATGGGTACTTGGTCTGTATCTCAAAAACGGTTAGGATTTCGGCGTTTTGTTGGAATAAGTTATTCAGCTACTTTTTGATAATCTTTCACATGCCGAAGTTTTAGCCCTGTATCTGCAATCTTAAGGTCACCTTAATGTCAAAAAAGGGGGTTTTAGCCCTCCAGTTCACGTAGTTTTTCACTTTTTTCAACCAAACTTGGCACACATATTAAGATTTGCCAAAGGAGTATCCTGACTTTATGGTGACCTTAAACTCAAAATGTTAATGGACATATGGCCTGCTTAAAGTCATCAAATTGGAATAAAATCCTGTGACTCCTTTCTTTTTCCATTTTTTTATATTGAAATTATCACTGGTATTAAAGTAGATAAAAATAATACTTATGGTCACCTTAAACTCTCAGTATGAATGGAGTTGTAGCCACCTTAAAGTGAAATAAGGGGGTTTTCAGCCTCCAAGTATCTTATTGTTCGACTGACCTCAGTTAAACTTTGCACACCTATAAAGGATGGCAAACCAAAAGGTTATCCTGACTTTAAGGTGACCTTAAACTGTTAATATAATTTTGCCCCCCCTAAAGTCATAACATTTGAGTAAAGCTGTCTGGATCTTTTCTTTTTCCATATCTAACGTATATTGATATTAAAGGGACATTCTCATATTATGGTCACCTTAAAGTCACAATATGAATGAAGTTATGGTCACCTTACAGTGAAAAAGGAAGTTTCAGCCTTCAGCTATCTTATTGTTTAACTGACATAAGCTAAACTTTATGCACTTATAAAGGATGAGAAAAGGGACATTCATATTTTATGGTCACCTTAAAGTCCCAATATGAATGAAGTTATGGCCACCTTGCAGTGAAATTATGGAGTTTTTAATCTCCAGCTATTGTATTGTTCAGCTGACCTCACTTTAATTGTGCACACTTATTAAAAATGAAAATAGGGACAAGCAACATACACAATGCAATAAAGTTCACAGTTTCTATTGCTTATGATGCATATGTTGATATCTTTTATGGGTGACTTCTTTTTCATCAGGGCCGCTTCGTTTTTGTCAGCAAAAACATTCTTCTAGTTGGTTTTGTGCCAGTTTTTTTTTTCCTCAGTGTGAAGGTTACTTTTAGGTGACCTTAAACAGGGCCTTTGCCTCTGGTGGAAACATAGCACAAACACTAAATTTGTACCATAATAATAATTTATGCTAATTAGATACACTCTAAGAGAACTAAACATATGTTAACATATGTTAAGATTTCTACATTACGCATAGAACATTGTTGGCAGATATTGAATAATCATTGATTTCTTAGCTCTGCACTTGTTGGAATATGACTAGTCATATTTATATTTAGTTTAGCACACAAGGTCATTTATAAATCAAAGGAGTAGTTACAATTATTATGTTCATTTAGTGTTTTTTGTTTATTATGTCCACCCCACTGGGGGGGTGGACATATTATTTTTGCTTTTTCCGCCGTCCGGCGTCCGGCATCCCACTTGGTTTCCAGACATTTTAGGCAACAGTTCTTATCCTATCTTTACCAAATTTGGCATGCAGGTTTATTGGGTTAATAGCTTGTATGGGATTGCTTTTGGTGATGATAGCTCTATAGCTAACTGAGTAATAGCTACTTTGCTACTTTTGAGTAGCTCTTTGGTTTCCAGACATTTTAAGGAATGCTATTAAGCCTAGCTTTCTGAAATTTGGTATGGAGGTTCATTGGGTTAATAGCTCATATGGGATTGCTTTTGGGGGGAATTGCTTCATAGATGAGTGAGTAATTAATTAAATAAATGAGTAATTGGCTATTTTGAATACTGAAAAAGGCAAATGTGCTCATATCTCCTAAACCGTGCGAGATAGAGCGATTTCGTCGAAATTTTCGACCCACAGGGTATCTAAGGAATGTACTCTTTGCAATTTTCAAAAAAATTTCCCCTCCCCAAAAATGGCGGCCATTTTGAATTTTCGAATTTTTGCCAAAAATGGCAACCGTGCAAGATAGAGCGATTTCGTCGAAATTTTCGACCCACAGGGTATCTGAGCATTGTATTTTTGGCAATTTTTAAAAAATTTCCCCTCCCCAAAAATGGCGGCCATTTTGAATGGCAAAACACAAATTTGCTTCTATCTCCTTAACCGTGCGAGATAGAGCGATTTCGTCGAAATTTTCGACCCACAGCAGGGTCTCAGACTCGTGCAAAAATAATGGTGGCCAGCAGGACCAGTAACTTTTAGACTTAGTGGCAATTACAAATATTAAGCGGTCCTTCTTTATTCGAAAATACTTCAAATGCCTTTACATTTACATATTTTAGGCTAGCTTGTTGAGAGTATCATGGATGACTAGATATGATTTGAGTGACTTTTGATGCAAAAACTCTACTAGAATCAAGGATTAAGAATAATCTAAAATGACTGGATTATGGTATCATATTTCTGAATAATAAACTATGTGTGAATATAAACTCACTTAGGTGGGAGTCATCTGTTGGTACACGTACAGAAGATTTTACAGTTTTCGGGACCCAGTTTTCATATGTACTTTCAATCGTAACTCTAGTTACCAATAATAAATAAATAAAAAATATCCCCATCTGTGTCCCCAATGTTTAAAAGTAATTTATAATGTATTGCATGGTAAAATATATACCGGTAAGTTACCAATAATAAATGAAAAAGAAACAAAAAAAAAAAACAAAAACAAAAAAAAAACCCAAAAAAACATCTCATCTATGTCATCAATGTTTAAAAATAATTTATAATTTATTGCATGGTAAATTAAAATATATAAGTTACCAATAATTTAAAAAAAAAGGAAAGAAAGAAAACAAAAAACATCCATATCTATGTCACCAATGTTGAAAAAAAATTTATAAAGTATTGCATGGTAAAATATAAGTTACCAATAATAAATGGAAAAAAAACCATCCCTGTCTATGTCAACAATTTTTAATATATTTTTGTAATGTGTCTTGCACTGTGTCTGAATGTATTCATTACCAATACTAAATGAATGAAAAAAATCATCCCCTTCTATGTCACCAATTTTTAGAAATATTTTTTTTCAACAGGTACATTGTACAAGTAACCAAAAATAAATGAATAAAAAAGCACCTTCCATGCATTCAAAACATTGGGCTACGGAAGATTTTTAAACTAAAAGGACTTCCGTGTTCTTACATTCAAAACGCGATTCCATGTATGTCTGATATTTGCATTCAAAACAGTAGTCACGGAAGAAAGTTAAAATAAAAAGACTTTCATTTCTTTACATTCAAAACGCAATTTTATTATTTTAACCAATGAAATGCCAGAAAAGAAATGACATCGATCCCTTACTAGATGTATGTTAGCTTTTTACTGGCTGTCGTCACGACACGCCTCGATTTTAAACTAATCAGGTACATGAATAGAAATACCGTGAGTGTGCTTTGTTTATAAAATGGCGGAGTCGTAGATCCAAGAAATATGTTAGAAAACGTGGACTGGCAGAGTTCACTTCATTTTAAATTCGCCAGCGGGGCGACAATAAAAGCGTTTCTACTCGACCTTCGTCCAATAAAGTCGCCGTGGGCGAGTTGACGACTGCGAATTTGTGACACTGTAAAAATTCTTAATGTCCCTTTCACAGTACAGGCGGTATGTCCCGCGGTCACTGATGATCGTTGGCGGCAGAACACATTTTATCCGAGTTGTTCACACTACAGGTGGTATGTCCCGCGGTTATAGGTGATCTTGATGGCTGAACCGCCTCCTAGGTCGCCCCTTTTCATACAAGTTGTTCACACTACAGGTGTTATTCGCAGTTATATCCGTTTGGCGAAATGCCCCTGTCCTTCAACTACCGTTCGAGATTTGTATGCGACCTTGTGCCACAGTGGCAAACGTCCATTTACCTCCACTTGCATTATGTCGCCATATTACACCGATGACCGAATCACAACCTTATGTACACCATAGACCAGACCTTCAGTAAATGTAGTCAGAAATTCATACGTGCATGAGCCAAATCGTCTGCACATGATCACAGTCCCAAAATCAGATGCGGAAATTTTAAACAAGGTAATGGACGGTTCACCACTGACTCGCAAGGTCATCTACGGACATCAGACGGTGATTCAAGGACAGGGATGTTTCACCAAACACGGCCTACCGCGGGCGATATTGCCTGTAGTGTGTATAACCATTAAGCCATTGTAGCCTCAAATGTTATCACACAATATCACATGTAACAAGACCGTGAATTTAGATTATTTTTCTGGTTTAACTTGTGTTCAACAGCCAGGGTCATATTCATTCTCTCGCGAGACTTTTTCCTCTCGAAAAAAGATCTCTCTCAGAAACCGTCGTGTCTATGGCCCGTTGTATACCTACACACCACTTTACTGTGTTAATACGCCAACAAGAAAAAAAAAAGACAATTTTGTTGAAAATGTAAAATATAAAATAATAAAATTGAACCTATTATTGGGTTTTAATAGAGAAAGTTCACCTTGGAATGACATATTAGAAATTTCTTAGTGATAACGAAAGATTGTGGGGGGCGCTTATGAAAGCATGGCAAATATACAGAGCCCAGTACCAGCACTACAAACTTATTATTTGGAGCTGAAGGTCACATTTAATTTAGATGTCCTCTAGAGATTGATGTACAAATTCTACATCCACAAAATAGATCAAGCACTTTGGAAAATTTGTCTAGGAAAGAAGACATAACACACCCATCCCTACACCAGGTGGACTTACTAATCTGTCAGTCAGTGGGACATAACAAAGAATGAATAACACCCACCAGGGTACTGATACACTGAATCACAAATTTCAGAATATTTCACTCAGGTAGGGAAAAAAATACTCAAAAAAGCATTAATATTTTGACCAGAAAGTGAGAAGTACTGCACCTTGAAGTACTCAGAGATCTGGGCTGGGATTCACAAAAGGTTTTAAATCTTTTTTTTTTTTTTCTTATTTTATTTTTGTTAACATATAACACATACAAGACAACAATTGTTACAAATAAAAAAACACAAGAACACAGGACAATGTACACTTAGAAAAAAAAATTATTACACTATTTATAGAAACAAAATGATTGTCAAATACAAGAACAGTATCCATATATTATACAAAACTTTATAAAGCTAAGCAGTAAAAATTTGTGAAAAGTGTCCCCATATTTTAGTAAAGTTTATGGTCTTCAATTCCAATTTGGCAACATATTCCTGTTCAAAATATATTTTTTTAAAGACGTTACAAAAATTTGAATAATTTGGAATTTGATTTAACTTTGACTTTCGAAAAATATATAATTTAGCTGCAAGGTAGACAGTATTTAAAGGAATGGCATCAACCTTTGTTAAGAGATTTCCTAGTATTATAGTTGATGGGTCTATTGCAAGGTCATTTCCAAGTATGAGCTGCATGTTGGTTTTTAATTCAGACCAAAAATTTTGTACATTTTTACACTGTACAAAAAGATGCAATATAGTTTCATTGTATTCTTTGCAAAAACTGCATTTACCATCATCATGTCTATTAATTATGTCCACCCCCCTGGGGGGTGGATATATTATTTTTGCTTTTTTCGCCGTCCGATGTCCGATGTCCGATGTCCGTTGTCCGATGTCCGATGTCCGATGTCCGGCGTCCGGCGTCCGATGTCCGGCGTCACGCATGGTTTCCGCTCATTTAAAGGAAAAGTATTAGAGCTATTGTCACCAAATTTGGTATGCAGGCTTATTGGGTCAGTAGCTTGCTTGGGATTGCTTTTGGCTGTTGTACCTCTTTTGCTTACTGAGTAATACTTAAGTACAGCTATTTTCAGTACCCATTGGTTTCCGTGCATTTAAGCCAAAATAATTAAAGATATTTTACTACAATTTTGAATACAAGATTGTTATGTCCATAGCTCGCTTGGTATTGCATTTGGGACTGATAGCTTTGTCAGTACATGAGTAATAGCCATTTAGGTACTTCATTGTGTATTTTCAGTACTACTTTTGAGTAATTTGCTTCTATCTCCTTAACCGTGCGAGATAGAGCGATTTCGGCAAAATTTTCGACCCGCAGGGTATCTGAGGAGTGTACTCTTTGCAATTTTCAAAAAATTTTCCCCTCCCCAAAAATGGCGGCCATTTTGAATTTTCGAATTTTTGCCAAAAATGGCAAAACACAAATTTGCTTCTATCTCCTTAACCGTGCGAGATAGAGCGATTTCGTCGAAATTTTCGACCCACAGGGTATCTAAGGAATGTAATATTTGCAATTTTCCAAAAATTTTCCCCTCCCCAAAAATGGCGGCCATTTTGAATTTTCGAATTTTTGCCAAAAATGGCAAAACACAAATTTGCTTCTATCTCCTTAACCGTGCGAGATAGAGCGATTTCGTCGAAATTTTCGACCCACAGGGTATCTAAGGAATGTAATATTTGCAATTTTCAAAAAAATTTCCCCTCCCCAAAAATGGCGGCCATTTTGAATTTTCGAATTTTTGCCAAAAATGGCAAAACACAAATTTGCTTCTATCTCCTTAACCGTGCGAGATAGAGCGATTTCGGCAAAATTTTCGACACACAGGGTATCTAAGCAATGCAATCTTTGCAATTTTCAAAATATTTTCCCCTCCCCAAAAATGGCGGCCATTTTGAATTTTTGCCAAAAATGGCAAAACACAAATTTGCTTCTATCTCCTTAACCGTGCGAGATAGAGCGATTTCGTCGAAATTTTCGACCCACAGGGTATCTAAGGAATGTAATATTTGCAATTTTCAAAAAATTTTCCCCTCCCCAAAAATGGCGGCCATTTTGAATTTTCGAATTTTTGCCAAAAATGGCAAAACACAAATTTGCTTCTATCTCCTTAACCGTGCGAGATAGAGCGATTTCGTCGAAATTTTCGACCCACAGGGTATCTAAGGAATGCAATCTTTGCAATTTTCCAAAAATTTTCCCCTCCCCAAAAATGGCGGCCATTTTGAATTTTCGAATTTTTGCCAAAAATGGCAAAACACAAATTTGCTTCTATCTCCTTAACCGTGCGAGATAGAGCGATTTCGTCGAAATTTTCGACCCACAGGGTATCTAAGGAATGTAATATTTGCAATTTTCAAAAAAATTTCCCCTCCCCAAAAATGGCGGCCATTTTGAATTTTCGAATTTTTGCCAAAAATGGCAAAACACAAATTTGCTTCTATCTCCTTAACCGTGCGAGATAGAGCGATTTCGGCAAAATTTTCGACCCACAGGGGATCTAAGGAATGCAATCTTTGCAATTTTCCAAAAATTTTCCCCTCCCCAAAAATGGCGGCCATTTTGAATTTTCGAATTTTTGCCAAAAATGGCAAAACACTTATTTGCTTCTATCTCCTTAACCGTGCGAGATAGAGCGATTTCGGCAAAATTTTAGACGCACAGGGTATCTAAGCAATGCAATCTTTGCAATTTTCAAAATATTTTCCCCTCCCCAAAAATGGCGGCCATTTTGAATTTTCGAATTTTTGCCAAAAATGGCAAAACACAAATTTGCTTCTATCTCCTTAACCGTGCGAGATAGAGCGATTTCGTCGAAATTTTCGACCCACAGGGTATCTAAGGAATGCAATCTTTGCAATTTTCAAAAAATTTTCCCCTCCCCAAAAATGGCGGTCATTTTGAATTTTCGAATTTTTGCCAAAAATGGGAAAACACAAATTTGCTTCTATCTCCTTAACCGTGCGAGATAGAGCGATTTCGTCGAAATTTTCGACCCACAGGGTATCTAAGGAATGCAATCTTTGCAATTTTCCAAAAATTTTCCCCTCCCCAAAAATGGCGGCCATTTTGAATTTTCGAATTTTTGCCAAAAATGGCAAAACACAAATTTGCTTCTATCTCCTTAACCGTGCGAGATAGAGCGATTTCGTCGAAATTTTCGACCCACAGGGTATCTAAGGAATGTAATATTTGCAATTTTCAAAAAATTTTCCCCTCCCCAAAAATGGCGGCCATTTTGAATTTTCGAATTTTTGCCAAAAATGGCAAAACACAAATTTGCTTCTATCTCCTTAACCGTGCGAGATAGAGCGATTTCGTCGAAATTTTCGACCCACAGGGTATCTAAGGAATGCAATCTTTGCAATTTTCCAAAAATTTTCCCCTCCCCAAAAATGGCGGCCATTTTGAATTTTCGAATTTTTGCCAAAAATGGCAAAACACAAATTTGCTTCTATCTCCTTAACCGTGCGAGATAGAGCGATTTCGTCGAAATTTTCGACCCACAGGGTATCTAAGGAATGTAATATTTGCAATTTTCAAAAAAATTTCCCCTCCCCAAAAATGGCGGCCATTTTGAATTTTCGAATTTTTGCCAAAAATGGCAAAACACAAATTTGCTTCTATCTCCTTAACCGTGCGAGATAGAGCGATTTCGGCAAAATTTTCGACCCACAGGGGATCTAAGGAATGCAATCTTTGCAATTTTCCAAAAATTTTCCCCTCCCCAAAAATGGCGGCCATTTTGAATTTTCGAATTTTTGCCAAAAATGGCAAAACACTAATTTGCTTCTATCTCCTTAACCGTGCGAGATAGAGCGATTTCGGCAAAATTTTAGACACACAGGGTATCTAAGCAATGCAATCTTTGCAATTTTCAAAATATTTTCCCCTCCCCAAAAATGGCGGCCATTTTGAATTTTTGCCAAAAATGGCAAAACACAAATTTGCTTCTATCTCCTTAACCGTGCGAGATAGAGCGATTTCGTCGAAATTTTCGACCCACAGGGTATCTAAGGAATGTAATATTTGCAATTTTCAAAAAAATTTCCCCTCCCCAAAAATGGCGGCCATTTTGAATTTTCGAATTTTTGCCAAAAATGGCAAAACACAAATTTGCTTCTATCTCCTTAACCGTGCGAGATAGAGCGATTTCGGCAAAATTTTCGACCCACAGGGGATCTAAGGAATGCAATCTTTGCAATTTTCCAAAAATTTTCCCCTCCCCAAAAATGGCGGCCATTTTGAATTTTCGAATTTTTGCCAAAAATGGCAAAACACTAATTTGCTTCTATCTCCTTAACCGTGCGAGATAGAGCGATTTCGGCAAAATTTTAGACACACAGGGTATCTAAGCAATGCAATCTTTGCAATTTTCAAAATATTTTCCCCTCCCCAAAAATGGCGGCCATTTTGAATTTTTGCCAAAAATGGCAAAACACAAATTTGCTTCTATCTCCTTAACCGTGCGAGATAGAGCGATTTCGTCGAAATTTTCTACCCACAGGGTATCTAAGGAATGTAATATTTGCAATTTTCAAAAAAATTTCCCCTCCCCAAAAATGGCGGCCATTTTGAATTTTCGAATTTTTGCCAAAAATGGCAAAACACAAATTTGCTTCTATCTCCTTAACCGTGCGAGATAGAGCGATTTCGGCAAAATTTTCGACCCACAGGGGACCTAAGGAATGCAATCTTTGCAATTTTCCAAAAATTTTCCCCTCCCCAAAAATGGCGGCCATTTTGAATTTTCGAATTTTTGCCAAAAATGGCAAAACACTTATTTGCTTCTATCTCCTTAACCGTGCGAGATAGAGCGATTTCGGCAAAATTTTAGACGCACAGGGTATCTAAGCAATGCAATCTTTGCAATTTTCAAAATATTTTCCCCTCCCCAAAAATGGCGGCCATTTTGAATTTTCGAATTTTTGCCAAAAATGGCAAAACACAAATTTGCTTCTATCTCCTTAACCGTGCGAGATAGAGCGATTTCGTCGAAATTTTCGACCCACAGGGTATCTAAGGAATGCAATCTTTGCAATTTTCAAAAAATTTTCCCCTCCCCAAAAATGGCGGCCATTTTGAATTTTCGAATTTTTGCCAAAAATGGGAAAACACAAATTTGCTTCTATCTCCTTAACCGTGCGAGATAGAGCGATTTCGTCGAAATTTTCGACCCACAGGGTATCTAAGGAATGCAATCTTTGCAATTTTCCAAAAATTTTCCCCTCCCCAAAAATGGCGGCCATTTTCGAATTTTTGCCAAAAATGGCAAAACACAAATTTGCTTCTATCTCCTTAACCGTGCGAGATAGAGCGATTTCGTCGAAATTTTCGACCCACAGGGTATCTAAGGAATGTAATATTTGCAATTTTCAAAAAATTTTCCCCTCCCCAAAAATGGCGGCCATTTTGAATTTTCGAATTTTTGCCAAAAATGGCAAAACACAAATTTGCTTCTATCTCCTTAACCGTGCGAGATAGAGCGATTTCGTCGAAATTTTCGACCCACAGGGTATCTAAGGAATGCAATCTTTGCAATTTTCCAAAAATTTTCCCCTCCCCAAAAATGGCGGCCATTTTGAATTTTCGAATTTTTGCCAAAAATGGCAAAACACAAATTTGCTTCTATCTCCTTAACCGTGCGAGATAGAGCGATTTCGTCGAAATTTTCGACCCACAGGGTATCTAAGGAATGTAATATTTGCAATTTTCAAAAAAATTTCCCCTCCCCAAAAATGGCGGCCATTTTGAATTTTCGAATTTTTGCCAAAAATGGCAAAACACAAATTTGCTTCTATCTCCTTAACCGTGCGAGATAGAGCGATTTCGGCAAAATTTTCGACCCACAGGGGATCTAAGGAATGCAATCTTTGCAATTTTCCAAAAATTTTCCCCTCCCCAAAAATGGCGGCCATTTTGAATTTTCGAATTTTTGCCAAAAATGGCAAAACACTAATTTGCTTCTATCTCCTTAACCGTGCGAGATAGAGCGATTTCGGCAAAATTTTAGACACACAGGGTATCTAAGCAATGCAATCTTTGCAATTTTCAAAATATTTTCCCCTCCCCAAAAATGGCGGCCATTTTGAATTTTTGCCAAAAATGGCAAAACACAAATTTGCTTCTATCTCCTTAACCGTGCGAGATAGAGCGATTTCGTCGAAATTTTCGACCCACAGGGTATCTAAGGAATGTAATATTTGCAATTTTCAAAAAAATTTCCCCTCCCCAAAAATGGCGGCCATTTTGAATTTTCGAATTTTTGCCAAAAATGGCAAAACACAAATTTGCTTCTATCTCCTTAACCGTGCGAGATAGAGCGATTTCGGCAAAATTTTCGACCCACAGGGGATCTAAGGAATGCAATCTTTGCAATTTTCCAAAAATTTTCCCCTCCCCAAAAATGGCGGCCATTTTGAATTTTCGAATTTTTGCCAAAAATGGCAAAACACTAATTTGCTTCTATCTCCTTAACCGTGCGAGATAGAGCGATTTCGGCAAAATTTTAGACACACAGGGTATCTAAGCAATGCAATCTTTGCAATTTTCAAAATATTTTCCCCTCCCCAAAAATGGCGGCCATTTTGAATTTTTGCCAAAAATGGCAAAACACAAATTTGCTTCTATCTCCTTAACCGTGCGAGATAGAGCGATTTCGTCGAAATTTTCTACCCACAGGGTATCTAAGGAATGTAATATTTGCAATTTTCAAAAAAATTTCCCCTCCCCAAAAATGGCGGCCATTTTGAATTTTCGAATATTTGCCAAAAATGGCAAAACACAAATTTGCTTCTATCTCCTTAACCGTGCGAGATAGAGCGATTTCGGCAAAATTTTCGACCCACAGGGGATCTAAGGAATGCAATCTTTGCAATTTTCCAAAAATTTTCCCCTCCCCAAAAATGGCGGCCATTTTGAATTTTCGAATTTTTGCCAAAAATGGCAAAACACTTATTTGCTTCTATCTCCTTAACCGTGCGAGATAGAGCGATTTCGGCAAAATTTTAGACGCACAGGGTATCTAAGCAATGCAATCTTTGCAATTTTCAAAATATTTTCCCCTCCCCAAAAATGGCGGCCATTTTGAATTTTCGAATTTTTGCCAAAAATGGCAAAACACAAATTTGCTTCTATCTCCTTAACCGTGCGAGATAGAGCGATTTCGTCGAAATTTTCGACCCACAGGGTATCTAAGGAATGCAATCTTTGCAATTTTCAAAAAATTTTCCCCTCCCCAAAAATGGCGGCCATTTTGAATTTTCGAATTTTTGCCAAAAATGGGAAAACACAAATTTGCTTCTATCTCCTTAACCGTGCGAGATAGAGCGATTTCGTCGAAATTTTCGACCCACAGGGTATCTAAGGAATGCAATCTTTGCAATTTTCCAAAAATTTTCCCCTCCCCAAAAATGGCGGCCATTTTCGAATTTTTGCCAAAAATGGCAAAACACAAATTTGCTTCTATCTCCTTAACCGTGCGAGATAGAGCGATTTCGTCGAAATTTTCGACCCACAGGGTATCTAAGGAATGTAATATTTGCAATTTTCAAAAAATTTTCCCCTCCCCAAAAATGGCGGCCATTTTGAATTTTCGAATTTTTGCCAAAAATGGCAAAACACAAATTTGCTTCTATCTCCTTAACCGTGCGAGATAGAGCGATTTCGTCGAAATTTTCGACCCACAGGGTATCTAAGGAATGCAATCTTTGCAATTTTCCAAAAATTTTCCCCTCCCCAAAAATGGCGGCCATTTTGAATTTTCGAATTTTTGCCAAAAATGGCAAAACACAAATTTGCTTCTATCTCCTTAACCGTGCGAGATAGAGCGATTTCGTCGAAATTTTCGACCCACAGGGTATCTAAGGAATGTAATATTTGCAATTTTCAAAAAAATTTCCCCTCCCCAAAAATGGCGGCCATTTTGAATTTTCGAATTTTTGCCAAAAATGGCAAAACACAAATTTGCTTCTATCTCCTTAACCGTGCGAGATAGAGCGATTTCGGCAAAATTTTCGACCCACAGGGTATCTAAGGAATGCAATCTTTGCAATTTTCCAAAAATTTTCCCCTCCCCAAAAATGGCGGCCATTTTGAATTTTCGAATTTTTGCCAAAAATGGCAAAACACTAATTTGCTTCTATCTCCTTAACCGTGCGAGATAGAGCGATTTCGGCAAAATTTTAGACACACAGGGTATCTAAGCAATGCAATCTTTGCAATTTTCAAAATATTTTCCCCTCCCCAAAAATGGCGGCCATTTTGAATTTTTGCCAAAAATGGCAAAACACAAATTTGCTTCTATCTCCTTAACCGTGCGAGATAGAGCGATTTCGTCGAAATTTTCGACCCACAGGGTATCTAAGGAATGTAATATTTGCAATTTTCAAAAAATTTTCCCCTCCCCAAAAATGGCGGCCATTTTGAATTTTCGAATTTTTGCCAAAAATGGCAAAACACAAATTTGCTTCTATCTCCTTAACCGTGCGAGATAGAGCGATTTCGTCGAAATTTTCTACCCACAGGGTATCTAAGGAATGTAATATTTGCAATTTTCAAAAAAATTTCCCCTCCCCAAAAATGGCGGCCATTTTGAATTTTCGAATTTTTGCCAAAAATGGCAAAACACAAATTTGCTTCTATCTCCTTAACCGTGCGAGATAGAGCGATTTCGGCAAAATTTTCGACCCACAGGAGATCTAAGGAATGCAATCTTTGCAATTTTCCAAAAATTTTCCCCTCCCCAAAAATGGCGGCCATTTTGAATTTTCGAATTTTTGCCAAAAATGGCAAAACACAAATTTGCTTCTATCTCCTTAACCGTGCGAGATAGAGCGATTTCGGCAAAATTTTCGACCCACAGGGTATCTAAGGAATGCAATCTTTGCAATTTTCCAAAAATTTTCCCCTCCCCAAAAATGGCGGCCATTTTGAATTTTCGAATTTTTGCCAAAAATGGCAAAACACTAATTTGCTTCTATCTCCTTAACCGTGCGAGATAGAGCGATTTCGGCAAAATTTTAGACACACAGGGTATCTAAGCAATGCAATCTTTGCAATTTTCAAAATATTTTCCCCTCCCCAAAAATGGCGGCCATTTTGAATTTTTGCCAAAAATGGCAAAACACAAATTTGCTTCTATCTCCTTAACCGTGCGAGATAGAGCGATTTCGTCGAAATTTTCGACCCACAGGGTATCTAAGGAATGTAATATTTGCAATTTTCAAAAAATTTTCCCCTCCCCAAAAATGGCGGCCATTTTGAATTTTCGAATTTTTGCCAAAAATGGCAAAACACAAATTTGCTTCTATCTCCTTAACCGTGCGAGATAGAGCGATTTCGTCGAAATTTTCTACCCACAGGGTATCTAAGGAATGTAATATTTGCAATTTTCAAAAAAATTTCCCCTCCCCAAAAATGGCGGCCATTTTGAATTTTCGAATTTTTGCCAAAAATGGCAAAACACAAATTTGCTTCTATCTCCTTAACCGTGCGAGATAGAGCGATTTCGGCAAAATTTTCGACCCACAGGGGATCTAAGGAATGCAATCTTTGCAATTTTCCAAAAATTTTCCCCTCCCCAAAAATGGCGGCCATTTTGAATTTTCGAATTTTTGCCAAAAATGGCAAAACACTTATTTGCTTCTATCTCCTTAACCGTGCGAGATAGAGCGATTTCGGCAAAATTTTAGACGCACAGGGTATCTAAGCAATGCAATCTTTGCAATTTTCAAAATATTTTCCCCTCCCCAAAAATGGCGGCCATTTTGAATTTTCGAATTTTTGCCAAAAATGGCAAAACACAAATTTGCTTCTATCTCCTTAACCGTGCGAGATAGAGCGATTTCGTCGAAATTTTCGACCCACAGGGTATCTAAGGAATGCAATCTTTGCAATTTTCAAAAAATTTTCCCCTCCCCAAAAATGGCGGCCATTTTGAATTTTCGAATTTTTGCCAAAAATGGGAAAACACAAATTTGCTTCTATCTCCTTAACCGTGCGAGATAGAGCGATTTCGTCGAAATTTTCGACCCACAGGGTATCTAAGGAATGCAATCTTTGCAATTTTCCAAAAATTTTCCCCTCCCCAAAAATGGCGGCCATTTTGAATTTTCGAATTTTTGCCAAAAATGGCAAAACACTTATTTGCTTCTATCTCCTTAACCGTGCGAGATAGAGCGATTTCGGCAAAATTTTAGACGCACAGGGTATCTAAGCAATGCAATCTTTGCAATTTTCAAAATATTTTCCCCTCCCCAAAAATGGCGGCCATTTTGAATTTTCGAATTTTTGCCAAAAATGGCAAAACACAAATTTGCTTCTATCTCCTTAACCGTGCGAGATAGAGCGATTTCGTCGAAATTTTCGACCCACAGGGTATCTAAGGAATGCAATCTTTGCAATTTTCAAAAAATTTTCCCCTCCCCAAAAATGGCGGCCATTTTGAATTTTCGAATTTTTGCCAAAAATGGGAAAACACAAATTTGCTTCTATCTCCTTAACCGTGCGAGATAGAGCGATTTCGTCGAAATTTTCGACCCACAGGGTATCTAAGGAATGCAATCTTTGCAATTTTCCAAAAATTTTCCCCTCCCCAAAAATGGCGGCCATTTTCGAATTTTTGCCAAAAATGGCAAAACACAAATTTGCTTCTATCTCCTTAACCGTGCGAGATAGAGCGATTTCGTCGAAATTTTCGACCCACAGGGTATCTAAGGAATGTAATATTTGCAATTTTCAAAAAATTTTCCCCTCCCCAAAAATGGCGGCCATTTTGAATTTTCGAATTTTTGCCAAAAATGGCAAAACACAAATTTGCTTCTATCTCCTTAACCGTGCGAGATAGAGCGATTTCGTCGAAATTTTCGACCCACAGGGTATCTAAGGAATGCAATCTTTGCAATTTTCCAAAAATTTTCCCCTCCCCAAAAATGGCGGCCATTTTGAATTTTCGAATTTTTGCCAAAAATGGCAAAACACAAATTTGCTTCTATCTCCTTAACCGTGCGAGATAGAGCGATTTCGTCGAAATTTTCGACCCACAGGGTATCTAAGGAATGTAATATTTGCAATTTTCAAAAAAATTTCCCCTCCCCAAAAATGGCGGCCATTTTGAATTTTCGAATTTTTGCCAAAAATGGCAAAACACAAATTTGCTTCTATCTCCTTAACCGTGCGAGATAGAGCGATTTCGGCAAAATTTTCGACCCACAGGGGATCTAAGGAATGCAATCTTTGCAATTTTCCAAAAATTTTCCCCTCCCCAAAAATGGCGGCCATTTTGAATTTTCGAATTTTTGCCAAAAATGGCAAAACACTAATTTGCTTCTATCTCCTTAACCGTGCGAGATAGAGCGATTTCGGCAAAATTTTAGACACACAGGGTATCTAAGCAATGCAATCTTTGCAATTTTCAAAATATTTTCCCCTCCCCAAAAATGGCGGCCATTTTGAATTTTTGCCAAAAATGGCAAAACACAAATTTGCTTCTATCTCCTTAACCGTGCGAGATAGAGCGATTTCGTCGAAATTTTCGACCCACAGGGTATCTAAGGAATGTAATATTTGCAATTTTCAAAAAAATTTCCCCTCCCCAAAAATGGCGGCCATTTTGAATTTTCGAATTTTTGCCAAAAATGGCAAAACACAAATTTGCTTCTATCTCCTTAACCGTGCGAGATAGAGCGATTTCGGCAAAATTTTCGACCCACAGGGGATCTAAGGAATGCAATCTTTGCAATTTTCCAAAAATTTTCCCCTCCCCAAAAATGGCGGCCATTTTGAATTTTCGAATTTTTGCCAAAAATGGCAAAACACTAATTTGCTTCTATCTCCTTAACCGTGCGAGATAGAGCGATTTCGGCAAAATTTTAGACACACAGGGTATCTAAGCAATGCAATCTTTGCAATTTTCAAAATATTTTCCCCTCCCCAAAAATGGCGGCCATTTTGAATTTTTGCCAAAAATGGCAAAACACAAATTTGCTTCTATCTCCTTAACCGTGCGAGATAGAGCGATTTCGTCGAAATTTTCGACCCACAGGGTATCTAAGGAATGTAATATTTGCAATTTTCAAAAAAATTTCCCCTCCCCAAAAATGGCGGCCATTTTGAATTTTCGAATTTTTGCCAAAAATGGCAAAACACAAATTTGCTTCTATCTCCTTAACCGTGCGAGATAGAGCGATTTCGGCAAAATTTTCGACCCACAGGGGATCTAAGGAATGCAATCTTTGCAATTTTCCAAAAATTTTCCCCTCCCCAAAAATGGCGGCCATTTTGAATTTTCGAATTTTTGCCAAAAATGGCAAAACACTAATTTGCTTCTATCTCCTTAACCGTGCGAGATAGAGCGATTTCGGCAAAATTTTAGACACACAGGGTATCTAAGCAATGCAATCTTTGCAATTTTCAAAATATTTTCCCCTCCCCAAAAATGGCGGCCATTTTGAATTTTTGCCAAAAATGGCAAAACACAAATTTGCTTCTATCTCCTTAACCGTGCGAGATAGAGCGATTTCGTCGAAATTTTCGACCCACAGGGTATCTAAGGAATGTAATATTTGCAATTTTCAAAAAATTTTCCCCTCCCCAAAAATGGCGGCCATTTTGAATTTTCGAATTTTTGCCAAAAATGGCAAAACACAAATTTGCTTCTATCTCCTTAACCGTGCGAGATAGAGCGATTTCGTCGAAATTTTCTACCCACAGGGTATCTAAGGAATGTAATATTTGCAATTTTCAAAAAAATTTCCCCTCCCCAAAAATGGCGGCCATTTTGAATTTTCGAATTTTTGCCAAAAATGGCAAAACACAAATTTGCTTCTATCTCCTTAACCGTGCGAGATAGAGCGATTTCGGCAAAATTTTCGACCCACAGGAGATCTAAGGAATGCAATCTTTGCAATTTTCCAAAAATTTTCCCCTCCCCAAAAATGGCGGCCATTTTGAATTTTCGAATTTTTGCCAAAAATGGCAAAACACAAATTTGCTTCTATCTCCTTAACCGTGCGAGATAGAGCGATTTCGGCAAAATTTTCGACCCACAGGGTATCTAAGGAATGCAATCTTTGCAATTTTCCAAAAATTTTCCCCTCCCCAAAAATGGCGGCCATTTTGAATTTTCGAATTTTTGCCAAAAATGGCAAAACACTAATTTGCTTCTATCTCCTTAACCGTGCGAGATAGAGCGATTTCGGCAAAATTTTAGACACACAGGGTATCTAAGCAATGCAATCTTTGCAATTTTCAAAATATTTTCCCCTCCCCAAAAATGGCGGCCATTTTGAATTTTTGCCAAAAATGGCAAAACACAAATTTGCTTCTATCTCCTTAACCGTGCGAGATAGAGCGATTTCGTCGAAATTTTCGACCCACAGGGTATCTAAGGAATGTAATATTTGCAATTTTCAAAAAATTTTCCCCTCCCCAAAAATGGCGGCCATTTTGAATTTTCGAATTTTTGCCAAAAATGGCAAAACACAAATTTGCTTCTATCTCCTTAACCGTGCGAGATAGAGCGATTTCGTCGAAATTTTCTACCCACAGGGTATCTAAGGAATGTAATATTTGCAATTTTCAAAAAAATTTCCCCTCCCCAAAAATGGCGGCCATTTTGAATTTTCGAATTTTTGCCAAAAATGGCAAAACACAAATTTGCTTCTATCTCCTTAACCGTGCGAGATAGAGCGATTTCGGCAAAATTTTCGACCCACAGGGGATCTAAGGAATGCAATCTTTGCAATTTTCCAAAAATTTTCCCCTCCCCAAAAATGGCGGCCATTTTGAATTTTCGAATTTTTGCCAAAAATGGCAAAACACTTATTTGCTTCTATCTCCTTAACCGTGCGAGATAGAGCGATTTCGGCAAAATTTTAGACGCACAGGGTATCTAAGCAATGCAATCTTTGCAATTTTCAAAATATTTTCCCCTCCCCAAAAATGGCGGCCATTTTGAATTTTCGAATTTTTGCCAAAAATGGCAAAACACAAATTTGCTTCTATCTCCTTAACCGTGCGAGATAGAGCGATTTCGTCGAAATTTTCGACCCACAGGGTATCTAAGGAATGCAATCTTTGCAATTTTCAAAAAATTTTCCCCTCCCCAAAAATGGCGGCCATTTTGAATTTTCGAATTTTTGCCAAAAATGGGAAAACACAAATTTGCTTCTATCTCCTTAACCGTGCGAGATAGAGCGATTTCGTCGAAATTTTCGACCCACAGGGTATCTAAGGAATGCAATCTTTGCAATTTTCCAAAAATTTTCCCCTCCCCAAAAATGGCGGCCATTTTGAATTTTCGAATTTTTGCCAAAAATGGCAAAACACAAATTTGCTTCTATCTCCTTAACCGTGCGAGATAGAGCGATTTCGTCGAAATTTTCGACCCACAGGGTATCTAAGGAATGCAATCTTTGCAATTTTCCAAAAATTTCCCCTCCCCAAAAATGGCGGCCATTTTGAATTTTCGAATTTTTGCCAAAAATGGCAAAACACAAATTTGCTTCTATCTCCTTAACCGTGCGAGATAGAGCGATTTCGTCGAAATTTTCGACCCACAGGGTATCTAAGGAATGCAATATTTGCAATTTTCAAAAAAATTTCCCCTCCCCAAAAATGGCGGCCATTTTGAATTTTCGAATTTTTGCCAAAAATGGCAAAACACAAATTTGCTTCTATCTCCTTAACCGTGCGAGATAGAGCGATTTCGGCAAAATTTTCGACCCACAGGGGATCTAAGGAATGCAATCTTTGCAATTTTCCAAAAATTTTCCCCTCCCCAAAAATGGCGGCCATTTTGAATTTTCGAATTTTTGCCAAAAATGGCAAAACACTAATTTGCTTCTATCTCCTTAACCGTGCGAGATAGAGCGATTTCGGCAAAATTTTCGACGCACAGGGTATCTAAGCAATGCAATCTTTGCAATTTTCAAAATATTTTCCCCTCCCCAAAAATGGCGGCTATTTTGAATTTTCGAATTTTTGCCAAAAATGGCAAAACACAAATTTGCTTCTATCTCCTTAACCGTGCGAGATAGAGCGATTTCGTCGAAATTTTCGACCCACAGGGTATCTAAGGAATGTAATCTTTGCAATTTTCAAAAAATTTTCCCCTCCCCAAAAATGGCGGCCATTTTGAATTTTCGAATTTTTGCCAAAAATTGCAAAACACAAATTTGCTTCTATCTCCTTAACCGTGCGAGATAGAGCGATTTCGTCGAAATTTTCGACCCACAGGGTATCTAAGGAATGCAATCTTTGCAATTTTCCAAAAATTTTCCCCTCCCCAAAAATGGCGGCCATTTTGAATTTTCGAATTTTTGCCAAAAATGGCAAAACACAAATTTGCTTCTATCTCCTTAACCGTGCGAGATAGAGCGATTTCATCGAAATTTTCGACCCACAGGGTATCTAAGGAATGTAATATTTGCAATTTTCAAAAAATTTTCCCCTCCCCAAAAATGGCGGCCATTTTGAATTTTCGAATTTTTGCCAAAAATGGCAAAACACAAATTTGCTTCTATCTCCTTAACCGTGCGAGATAGAGCGATTTCATCGAAATTTTCAACCCACAGGGTATCTAAGGAATGTAATATTTGCAATTTTCAAAAAATTTTCCCCTCCCCAAAAATGGCGGCCATTTTGAATTTTCGAATTTTTGCCAAAAATGGCAAAACACAAATTTGCTTCTATCTCCTTAACCGTGCCAGATAGAGTGATTTCGTCAAAATTTTCGACCCACAGGGTATCTGAGCATTGTACTCTTGGTAATTTCTAAAAAATTTTCCCCTCCCCTAAAATGGCGGCCATTTTGAATTTTCAAATTTTTGCCAAAAATGGCAAAACACAAATTTGCTTCTATCTCCTTAACCATGCGAGATAGAGCGATTTCGTCGAAATTTTCAACCCACAGGGTATCTAAGGAATGTAATCTTTGCAATTTTCAAAAAATTTTCCCCTCCCCAAAAATGGCAGCCATTTTGAATTTTCGAATTTTTGCCCAAAATGGAAAAACACAAACTGGCCTTAACCGTGCAAAATAGAGTTATTTTGTTGAAATTTTCGACCCATAGGGTATCTAAGAAATGTACTCTTGGCAATTTTCAAAAAAATTTCCTTTTCCCAATAATGGCGGCCATTTTGAATTTTCAAATTTTTGCCAAAAATAGAAAAACAGGAATTGGCTTCTATCTTCTTAACCGTGCAAGATAGAGTGATTTCGTCAAAATTTTCAACCCAACCAATGCAAAAAGGCATGAAGCTGAAATAAATTACATCTACACTATCAAATATTTAAGCATCATTGATATATTTTACAAATGAAACAGGGTCTTGTAAGACTACTGTACAATTTGGGCAAAAGGTTCATGGGTGGACATTACACATGATAATGTGTGTTCTTCTATGCTATCCTGTTTCTATTCGCATCTACTATCAACAGGGCGGCCTATTTCTAGTTTTAAACAATAAATCATTTGTACCTAGTATTCTGTACAACACTTTGTACTGCATCCAAATTAAGTCATTGTCTTTTATTGTCTTAAAACATACTTGAAATATCCGTTTCCACATGTCTGTACAAATCGTAATACCCAAAGCTTGTTCCCAGAATGAATAGTAAGTGGTATCATGTACCATGTTTTGGTTAGCCAATATTTTGTAAAAATCTTGACTTCCTTTCTGTGATTTGCTAATGATTTTTATTTGAATTGGGAGAGTAGGTTTTTTATGTATTTTAGAAGCATCCTTTTGCTTACTTAAGTAATTTTTGACACAGGTAATGACTCTGTGATGCTCCAAAAAATTGGTTCTTATGTGATACACCGTTTTTAAATCATTCTGGGATATGAACTTTCCATTTCCAAAAACAATGTCTGCAATCGATATAATACCGTTATTATACCAATCGGGTAGAAAAAGATTTACCTTGGATACCACTGGATTATTCCAAAGAGGCCTAGAAAGAGCATCGCTTACATTATTAATTGGAATACTATCAATAAGTTTACTCCAACAGTATAGAGTTTCAGACCAGAATTTATTTGTTGTTTTTCTAGCCATGTTTAGACTATAATATGACCCAAATAAAACAGTCTTTTGGATTGATCCTAGATACATTTTTGCCAATTTAGCCCATGGTGTTTCAGAGTTATTATATAGTCTTCGTATCCAAGTCACCTTAATAGCAGATATAAAAGTACTAAGATCTATCATATTTAGTCCACCATCAAAATAATGTTTTGATAAAGTTTTTCTTTTTACCTTGTCAGGTTTTCCGCTCCAGATAAAATTATAAAACATTGTTTCTAACTGTTTCAATATATTCTTTCCCGGTGAAGGCAATGATGTGAACAAATGATTAAGCTTGGACAAGGCCAAACTTTTTATCACTGTTATTTTACCAATTGGAGTTAGGTATCTATGACTCCAAAGGTTGAAAAGTTTCTCAAGACTTTTAATAGTGGAAAGATAGTTTAACTCAATCATATTTGTTAAATCCACAGAAAAGTTAATGCCCAGAAGAGTAAAATTGCTAGCACCCCACACTAATTCTTTTCCCACATCAAATTTATCTTTTGAATTTCTTTTTTTGCCTATCCAGACTAGTTTAGTTTTATCCATATTTACCCTTAAACCCGACATATTACCATACACCTCTAACACATTAAGAGCAGCTAACAAGGTATTTTTGCTTCCATCCAAAATTAAAGTTGTATCGTCGGCAAACTGTGTGATCTTAAACTCATTGCCATTCACTGAAATTCCTTTTAAACATTTGTCATTTATGATTAAAAGATACATTATTTGGGCGCACAGGATAAACAGGTAAGCCGATATGGGATCTCCCTGTCTGCATCCCCGTTCTATACTAAAAAATTCAGATAGTGTGCCACACTGTAGAATTGCAGCAGACACATTATTATTGAGCACTTTTATCCATTTACAAAAACTGTCTTTGAAACCAAAAGTGGATAGAATAGAGTAAAGAAATTTCCATGAAACAGAATCGAATGCTTTTTGGAAGTCAATTAGCATGAGCAACCCTGGTATTTTATTACAGTTTGCATAATGAATAATGTCATAGATTAAACGCGTATTTTCACCAATGAAGCGGTTGCTCATAAAACCTGATTGTGTCTTTGAGATGATATTAGGCAAAACAGTTCACAACCTTGCAGCCAGAGAAGATGAAGCAATCTTGTATACTACAGACAAGAGCGAAATAGGTCTCCAATTTTTTAGAAGTTGTCTAGGTTTGTCCCCTTTAGGGAGACAAGAAATAATACATTGTCTAAGAGAGATTGACAGTTGTCCTATGTTATAACCATTATTTAGAGATCTTAATACAAAAAACTTCAACTTAGCCCAAAAAACCTTGAAAAATTCAGCAGGGAAGCCATCTATACCAGGACATTTTTGGTTTTTCATAGCTTTTAAAGCTTTACTTATTTCATTGATTGTAAGATAGCCCTCTAAGGAGTTAGCATCGTTTTCTGAAAGGTTTTTAAAGCCGGATAAAGATTGTAGATCATTGATATTACAGTCCAATAATCCAGAGTCTTTACTTTTAAATAGATTTTGATAATATTTTTTTAATTTATTCAAAATCGCTTTTTGAGATGTTATAACATTTCCATCATCATCTACAACTCTTTTAACTGTTTTTTCCATATAATAAAACTTTTCTAGTGAACAGAAATACTTTGAAGGTTTTTCACCTTCACTGAGCCACTGGGCACGAGATCTAATCATAATACCATTGAGTTTGTCTTTACGTATATTTTCTAATTCTTTTTTTTTTAATTCCAAGTGTTTAAGGTTTGTGGAGTCAAAATCTTTTTCCATATTTTCAATCACTTGTATTAAAGTTTGCTCTCTCTGAATTGTTTTCCTTTTTAAAGCAGATGCATATCGTATGGTTTCACCACGAATTTGAAGTAGTAATATTTCTAAGAAATCACTATCAGGGATAGTAAATTCAATATGAGAGTCGTGTAAAGTCGTTATAATATCTGGATTATAAACTGGTATTGCATAGCGTAATTTTTCCCGGTCTATAATATTATTAATATTAATTAGATATTCTTTGTCTTTTAATAATGAACAATTAAATTTCCACAAACCTCTACCACGCTGAAATTTACAAAAAGTCATGAGCAATTCTATAAAAGAGTGATCCGACCGGTATCCTGGTTTGACATAACATTTGTCAATTAGATCTGTTAAGTTATCTGAAATTATAAAGTAATCTAGTCTTGCACGCTTTATTGGATTCTTTTTATGCCATGTGTAGCATCTTGCATCTTTATTTAAAAAACTAAAAGCATCTTTTAAATTCAGTGAGTTCATAGTATCTATTAAGCAGTTTCTAGACTGTGGATTGTTCACATGTCTATAGTTATAGCTATCTTTGCTTGGATCAATCACAAGATTAAAATCACCACATACAATACAATAGTCATTATCTGAGTGCTCAATCTTTTCCTTTAAAGACATAAAGAATCCAGGAGAGTCCTTGTTTGGGGCATATATATTTATAATTTTTATGGTAAATTCATTCAAGCTTAATGATACAGATATCTGATTCCCTGTCGAGTCTCTTTCTACCGACAAGATCTTGTATTCGAATGTTTTATTAATCAAGATTGCAACTCCTCTGGAATTTGTTTGCGAACCACTTAGTAAACACTCACCTGCCCACAAAGGTTTTATTAGTTTTTGATCTTCACTTAGCCAATGAGTATCCTGCAGACAGAGTATATCAGGTCGAATTTCAGCAAAATAGTGCAAAACATCTGTACGCTTATTAATATCTCTAAGACCTTGACAGTTTGCCGAGATAATCCTCAAGTTTGAAGGAGCCATAGAGCTAAAGGCCAAATTATATACTGATGATCAGGAACATACCGCCAAATACCAGCTCCTATTAATACATTAGCAATTATAACACTTTGTTGATACATATACAAACAACGTTTAATATATACAGTCACAGAATTTTTAAGTTTAAAGTCAAATAACGAGAATATGCTTAAAGCATTCTCTGCTGATAAGAGTGTATTTTCGAGGTATCTGTAAAAAAAGGCACTTTGCCAAGGTAAAATCAAGAAAGCAATAAGGATTTTTGTGTAATAACATTCACAAAACAATTTGTAACTCTCTAAGAGTACAACACATGGTAACACAAGGACAAAACATAAAGAACATATAGAAAATAAACAAAAAAACAAATGCACAATTATTACAAAAAAGCAGTGTTGAAAGTTAAGGTCAGGTTGCAAGAAGTGATTTAGTGAACATAATATTTAAAGAAAAATCAAACTTAGAATCTAAATTGCGAAGAGTATAACAACACATCCTACAAAGGTCTTCTTTAATCAACATAAACAAGCGTTGTAGACATAGACAAGGTGGAGAAAGTGTTGTACATTGGATGTACAACATTGGATGTAACTTTAGTAAATTTTGCGCAAATGCTACAAAGCATTTCAGTAACAAGCATTGACAACCTCACACACAACCATGTGTGCAAGCATGTATTGCCATCTAGATTGTCCACAGGGTCCCGCAATAGGTTTTAACACATTGTGAAAGCATAAAAGCAACAATAAAGGCAAAAGCTATTTCATGACCCCAGTTTGACCCACACATGGGGGCCAGGAGGCAAAACCAACCAGCCACCCAGACCGTCCGGACACGGTTTCCCAATACCTCTTAACACATTCCAAAGCTATAAAAGCAACAATGAGAGATATTTAAATGAGAGGTTTTAAATCTTAAACAAAATTTTAGCTAAGACTAGTCTTAAGTTAAAGACTTTTGTCTTAACTGAGATTTTATCTTAAGTTGGGATTTACAAAAATTGCTCAGCAAAATCTTAGCTGAGACAAAATTTATGCAAAAACTCTCAACTCTTTGGTATCCAAATAAACAAATTTTAACAAAACAAAAATATTTTTCACCAAAAAATACACAAACATGCTCTTCAAAAGTATAAAACAGATTTGTCACTTTTTTTTGTAAAATTATGTAAAACTAGTAATCTTTGTGTTTTTTGTGAGTGAGCCATTTTTATGACAATATATTTCTGTCAGGGAGGTAAAATGTGGAAAAATTTATAGGAAATTGAACGATGTACATTTCTATTACAATCCACAGAAATTTCTTTTACAGGAAGTACAGATCCCCATAGTATTTTTTTGTTGGCATAACAAAGGGTAAAATGTAAATACATGCAATGGAATATTTTAAAAATGACTTAAAGTCTGTCCTGAAGTTAAGACAAAACTTAAGACAAAATTTTGTCTTAGACCTTTTATGAATCCCATTTTGTCTAAGCATAAATTTTATCTTAATTTTATAACAAAGTTTTTAACATTTAAGAAAGTCACTCTAATCTTAGACTTAAGACATATCTTCAACTTAAGACCTTTTGTGAATCCCACCCCTGAATTCCACAAAATAGCTTTTATGCTGCATGAATGTGTTGCCATATCAATAAAATTTGCATGACTCTGGATAGAGCTTTAGCCTAAAAGCCAACATAGATGCCAAAAAGACAGGGTAGTCAAATTTCACTGTGATAGAATGACAGTGTTGGTCAATAAGGCAATTAAGCCAGTCCATGTATCTCAGTTCCGGACCTCCCCTAAGTACAATACCTATACTTCCCTATATTTATACCACTGGCACAAAATGTCTTACACATTATGGTAGTCATAGTTTGAATAACTACATTAAGTCTTCTATTTTGGCAAGAGTTTTTTTGTTGTACATATCAAGGTTTATAAATACGAATGTATACAAAACTTTAACAACATAAATACTTTGCACAGTACAACAGTTTATCACTCCCCCCCCGCGCGCGCAAAAAAAAAAAAAAAAGTAACTAGAAATAGGACGCCCTGTTGATAGTAGATGCGAATAGAAACAGGATAGCATATAAGAACACACACTATCATGTGTAATGTCCACCCCATGAACCTTTTGCCAAAATTGTACAGTAGTCTTACAAGACCCTGTTTCATTTGTAAAATATATCAATGATGCTTAAATATTTATTAATGTACATGTAAATTTTTTCAGCTTCATGCCTTTTTGCATTGGTTGGGTCAAAAATTTTGACGAAATCACTCTATCTTGCACGGTTAAGAAGATAGAAGCAAATTCCTGTTTTTCTATTTTTGGCAAAAATTCGAAAAATCAAAATGGCCGCCATTTTTGGGGAGGGGAAAATTTGTGTTTTGCCATTTTTGGCAAAAATTCGAAAATTCAAAATGGCCGCCATTTTTGGGGAGGGGAAAATTTTTTGAAAATTGCCAAGAATACAATGCTCAGATACCCTGTGGGTCGAAAATTTCGACGAAATCGCTCTTATCTCGCACGGTTAAGGAGATAGAAGCAAATTTGTGTTTTGCCATTTTTGGCAAAAATTCGAAAATTCAAAATGGCCGCCATTTTTGGGGAGGGAAAATTTTTTTGAAAATTGCAAAGATTACATTCCTTAGATACCCTGTGGGTCGAAAATTTCGACGAAATCGCTCTATCTCGCACGGTTAAGGAGATAGAAGCAAATTTGTGTTTTGCCATTTTTGGCAAAAATTCGAAAATTCAAAATGGCCGCCATTTTTGGGGAGGGGAAAATTTTTTGAAAATTGCCAAGAATACAATGCTCAGATACCCTGTGGGCAGTGTCACAAATTCGCAGTCGCCAACTCGCCCATGGCGACTTTATTGGACGAAGGTCGAGTAGAAACGCTTTTATTGTCGTCCCGCTGGCGAATTTAAAATGAAGTGAACTCTGCCAGTCCACGTTTTCTAACATATTTCTTGGATCTACGACTCCGCCATTTTATAAACAAAGCACACTCACGGTATTTCTATTCATGTACCTGATTAGTTTAAAATCGAGGCGTGTCGTGACGACAGCCAGTAAAAAGCTAACATACATCTAGTAAGGGATCGATGTCATTTCTTTTCTGGCATTTCATTGGTTCAAATAATAAAATTGCGTTTTGAATGTAAAGAAATGAAAGTCTTTTTATTTTAAGTTTCTTCCGTGACTACTGTTTTGAATGCAAATATCAGACATACATGGAATCGCGTTTTGAATGTAAGAACACGGAAGTCCTTTTAGTTTAAAAATCTTCCGTAGCCCAATGTTTTGAATGCATGGAAGGTGCTTTTTTATTCATTTATTTTTGGTTACTTGTACAATGTACCTGTTGAAAAAAAATATTTCTAAAAATTGGTGACATAGAAGGGGATGATTTTTTTCATTCATTTAGTATTGGTAATGAATACATTCAGACACAGTGCAAGACACATTACAAAAATATATTAAAAATTGTTGACATAGACAGGGATGGTTTTTTTTATCTCCCGCCGGGCTTTAGCCCGGGAGGGAGATTATGAAATGATGCCTGTGTGTGCGTGCGTGCGTGCATGCGTTAGTTAGTCACGCAGATTCCTCCAAAACTACTACAGCTACAGATTTTTTGTAAATTAATTGTCCCAATGAATTTTCACGCCCTCGAAAATTTTTTTGGTTTTATGGACTTAGGCCTAAAGATAACTGAGTAATAGCTATCTTAGCTACTTGGAGTAAAGGGCTCATAACTCAAAAACTATTGCAGTTACAACTTTTTCTTCAAATATGTTGTTCAGCTACTTTGTCCTTAGCTATAAGATGGTACATAGTTTGGGGTTCTATTTCATGCCATAAGTGAGTAATAGCTATTTTCTCATTTGTAGCTAAATAACAAAAGAAGTAAATGCCAAGTATCTACAAAAGTATTAGAGTTACAGAAATCTTTTCAAATATCTTGTTCATCTACTTTTTGGTAAGCTATCACATAGTAAAGTTTCAGACCTGTTGCACCTTGGATAGCTGAGTAATAGCTACTTTGAAATTCTGACTGTTGAGTAAAGCCATTGTAACTCCAAAACTATTGCAGTTAGAGTGTTTTCCTAAAATATGTTGTTCAGCTACTTTGTCCTTAGCTATAAGATGGTACATAATTTGGGGTTCTATTGCATGCCATAAGTGAGTAATAGCTATTTTCTCATTTGTAGCTAAATAACAAAAGAAGTAAATGCCAAGTATCTACAAAAGTATTAGAGTTACAGAAATCTTTTCAAATATGTTATTCATCTACTTTTGGGTAAGCTATCACATAATAAAGTTTCAGTCCTGTTGCACCGTGGATAGCTGAGTAATAGCTACTTTCAAATTCCGACTGTTGAGTAAAGCCATTGTATCTCCAAAACTATTGCAGTTAGAGTGTTTTCCTAAAATATGTTGTTCAGCTACTTTGTCCTTAGCTATAAGATGGTACATAGTTTGGGGTTCTATTGCATGCCATAAGTGAGTAATAGCTATTATCTCATTTGTAGCTAAATAACAAAAGAAGTAAATGCCAAATATCTTCATAAGTATTAGAGTTACAGAAATCTTTTCAAATATGTTATTCATCTACTTTTGGGTAAGCTATCGCATAGTAAAGTTTCAGACCTGTTGCACCGTGGATAGCTGAGTAATAGCTACTTTCAAATTCCGACTGTTGAGTAAAGCCATTGTATCTCCAAAACTATTGCAGTTAGAGTGTTTTCCTAAAATATGTTGTTCAGCTACTTTGTCCTTAGCTATAAGATGGTACATAGTTTGGGGTTCTATTGCATGCCATAAGTGAGTAATAGCTATTTTCTCATTTGTAGCTAAATAACAAAAGAAGTAAATGTCAAATATCTTCAAAAGTATTAAAGTTAGTGAAATCTTTTCAAATATGTTGTCCATCTACTTTTTGGTAAGCTATCACATAGTAAAGTTTCAGACCTGTTGAACCTTTGATAGCTGAGTAATAGCTACTTTGAAATTCCGACGGTTGAGTAAAGCCATTGTAACTCCAAAACTATTGCAGTTAGAGTGTTTTCCTAAAATAGGTTGTTCAGCTACTTTGTCCTTAGCTATAAGATGGTACATAGTTTGGGGTTCTATTGCATGCCATAAGTGAGTAATAGCTATTTTCTCATTTGTAGCTAAATAACAAAAGAAGTAAATGTCATATATCTTCAAAAGTATTAAAGTTAGGGAAATCTTTTCAAATATGTTGTCCATCTACTTTTTGGTAAGCTATTACATAGTAAAGTTTCAGACCTGTTGAACCTTTAATAGCTGAGTCATAGCTACTTTCAAATTCCGACTGTTGAGTAAAGCCATTGTATCTCCAAAACTATTGCAGTTAGAGTGTTTTCCTAAAATATGTTGTTCAGCTACTTTGTCCTTAGCTATAAGATGGTACATAGTTTGGGGTTCTATTGCATGCCATAAGTGAGTAATAGCTATTTTCTCATTTGTAGCTAAATAACAAAAGAAGTAAATGTCAAATATCTTCAAAAGTATTAAAGTTAGGGAAATCTTTTCAAATATGTTGTTCATCTACTTTTTGGTAAGCTATCACATAGTAAAGTTTCAGACCTGTTGAATCTTTGATAGCTGAGTAATAGCTACTTTGAAATTCTGACTGTTGAGTAAAGCCATTGTAACTCCAAAACTATTGCAGTTAGAGTGTTTTCCTAAAATATGTTGTTCAGCTACTTTGTCCTTAGCTATAAGATGGTACATAGTTTGGGGTTCTATTGCATGCCATAAGTGAGTAATAGCTATTTTCTCATTTGTAGCTAATTGAGAGCTTTGACTTGGTGAAGTTTCAGACCCTTAGCTAATTACTCACCTACTCAAAATGAGTAAATGCGAATTATCTCTAAAAATATTGCACATAGCCAATTTTTCTCAACTCATTCACCTACTTTTGGAAGAGCTTTCACATGGTCAAGTTTCAGACCCGTAGCTAATTACTCAAAATGAGTAAATGCTAATTATCTCTAAAAGTATTGCAGATAGCCAATTTTTCTCAAATAACTCATTCACCTACTTTTGAGAGAGCTTTCACTTAGTGAAGTTTCAGACCTGTAGCTAATTATTCACCTACTCAAAATGAGTAAATGCAAATTATCTGTAAAAGTATTGCAGATAGCCAATTTTTCTCAAATAACTCATTCACCTACTTTTGGAAGAGCTTTCACTTGGTGAAGTTTCAGACCCGTAGCTAATTACTCACCTGCTCAAAATGAGTAAATGCGAATCATCTCTAAAAGTATTGCAGATAGCCAATTTTTCTCAAATAACTCATTCACCTACTTTTGAGAGAGCTTTCACTTGGTGAAGTTTCAGACCCGTAAGCTAATTATTCACCTGCTGAAAATGAGTAAATGCTAATTATCTCTAAAAGTATTGCAGGTAGCCAATTTTTCTCAAATAACTCATTCACGTACTTTTGGAAGAGCTTTCACATGGTCAAGTTTCAGATCCGTAGCTAATTACTCACCTACTCAAAATGAGTAAATGCTAATTATCTCTAAAATTATTGCAGATGGACAATTTTTCTCAAATAACTCCTTCACGTACTTTTGGAAGAGCTTTCACATGGTCAAGTTTCAGATCCGTAGCTAATTACTCACCTACTCAAAATGAGTAAATGCTAATTATCTCTAAAATTATTGCAGATAGACAATTTTTCTCAAATAACTCATTCATCTACTTTTGGGAGAGCTTTCACTTGGTAAAGTATCAGACCCGTAGCTAATTATTCACCTGCTGAAAATGAGTAAATGCTAATTATCTCTAAAAGTATTGCAGGTAGCCAATTTTTCTCAAATAACTCCTTCACGTACTTTCGGAAGAGCTTTCACATGGTCAAGTTTCAGATCCGTAGCTAATTACTCACCTACTCAAAATGAGTAAATACGAATTATCTCTAAAAGTATTGCAGATAGCCAATTTTCTCAGATAACTCATTCACCTACTTTTGGGAGAGCTTTCACATGGTGAAATTTCAGACCCATAGCTAATTACTCACCTACTCAAAATGAGTAAATGCTAATTATCTCTAAAAGTATTGCAGATAGCCAATTTTTCTCAAATAACTCATTCATCTACTATTGGGAGAGCTTTCACTTGGTGAAGTTTCAGACCTGTAGCTAATTATTCACCTACTCAAAATGAGTAAATGCTAATTATCTCTAAAAGTATTGCAGATAGCCAATTTTTCTCATATAACTCATTCACCTACTTTTGGAAGAGCTTTCACTTGGTGAAGTTTCAGACCCGTAGCTAATTATTCACCTACTCAAAATGAGTAAATGCTAATTATCTGTAAAAGTATTGCGGATAGCCAATTTTTCTCATATAACTCATTCACCTACTTTTGGGAGAGCTTTCACTTGGTGAAGTTTCAGACCTGTAGCTAATTACTCACCTACTCAAAATGAGTAAATGCTAATTATCTCTAAAAGGATTGCAGATAGCCATTTTTTGTCAAATAACTCATTCACCTACTTTTAGGAGAGCTTTCACTTGGTGAAGTTTCAGACCCATAGCTAATTACTCACCTGCTGAAAATGAGTAAATGCTAATTATCTCTAAAAGTATTGCAGATAGCCAATTTTTCTCAAATAACTCATTCATCTACTATTGGGAGAGCCATCACTTGGTGAAGTTTCAGACCCGTAGCTAATTATTCACCTACTCAAAATGAGTAAATGCTAATTATCCCTAGAAGTATTGCGGATAGCCTTCACATGTTGAAGTTCCAGACCCGTAGATAATTACTCACCTACTCAAAATGAGTAAATGCTAATTATCTCTAAAAGTATTGCAGATAGCCAATTTTTCTCAAATAACTCATTCACCTACTTTTGGGACAGCTTTCACTTGGTGAAGTTTCAGACCTGTAGCTAATTACTCACCTACTCAAAATAAGTAAATGCCTATTATCACTAAAAGTATTGCAGATAGCCAGTATTTCTCAAATAACTCATTCACCTACATTTTGGAGAAGTTTCACATGCTTAAGTTTATTTATGAATTTTTTAAATAAATTTTAATACATTAAAATTAATTAAATCATGCACTAAATCAATTATAACTTGAAAAGTACTGCATTTAGAGCACTTTGTGCAAATATGTTATCCAGCTACTTTTGGGTCAGCTATAACATAGTAAAATTTCAGACCTGTAGCTCATGGCATAGCTGAATAATAACTACTTTTAGGTTATCACTGTTGGGTAAATCACTTATAACTTGAAAACTTTTGTATTTACATTATTTAGTTTCAGTATGTTATTCACCTATTTTGAGGCAGCTATAACATAGTAAAATTCCAGACCTGTGGCTCATTTCATAGCGGAGTAATAGCTACTTTGAAGTTCTTACTCAACACTAAATCATTTATAACTTGAAAAGTATTGCATTTAGAGCATTTTGTTAAAATATGTCATTCACCTACTTTTTCCATAGCAACAACATGGTGAGTAACTTGGGTGTCTATCTGAATAGCTAAGTGAGTAATAGCTACTTTTGGACTTTTCACTAACTTCCATCATGAGTAAAATCACTTGTAACTTGAAAACTATTGCATTTAGAGAATTTTGTGCAAATATGTTATTCACCTACTTTTGGGTCAGCTATAACATACTAAAATTTCAGACCTCTAGCTCGTGCCATAGCTGAGTAATAGCTACTTTTGCCTTTGCCGGTGGATACATTTTGCATCTGGCTACAGATGCATCCTTGGTCTAGTCTCTAAAAGTATTACAGGTGGGCAATTTCTTCTAAATAAGTCATTCACCTACTTTTGAGTGATCTACCACATAGTGAAGTTGCAGAACTGTAGCTCTTTAGATGGCAGAGTAATAGCCACTAAAATAAGTAAATGTCTTGTATCTCTAAAAGTAGTACAGATAGGCAATTTCTTCTAAAGACGTGCTTCCCTACTTTGAGTTGATCTGCATAATGAAGTGGTAGAACTGTAGCTCTTTGGATGGCAAAGTAATAGCTACTAAAATGAGTAAATGCCTTTTGTCTTTAAAAGTATTGCAATCAAACATTAAACTTGTCACTTCTACATGTGCCTCCATCTCACAAGAAAATTTATATTCCACTATCTTTAGTACATCTAATTTATACGGCGGGATATAAATGCATGCGTCAGAATGCTTGTTCCATTTATTATTGGTAACTTATATTTTACCATGCAATACTTTATAAATTTTTTTTCAACATTGGTGACATAGATATGGATGTTTTTTTGTTTTTTTTTCTTTCCTTTTTTTAAAAATTATTGGTAACTTATATATTTTAATTTACCATGCAATAAATTATAAATTATTTTTAAACATTGATGACATAGATGGGATGTTTTTTTGTTTTTTTTGTTTTTGTTTTTTTTTTGTTTCTTTTTCATTTATTATTGGTAACTTACCAGTATATATTTTACCATGCAATACATTATAAATTACTTTTAAACATTGGTGACACAGATGGGGATATTTTTTATTTATTTATTATTGGTAACTAGAGTTACGATTGAAAGTACATACGAAAACTGGGTCCCGAAAACTGTAAAATCTTCTGTACGTGTACCAACAGATGACTCCCACCTAAGTGAGTTTATATTCACACATAGTTTATTATTCAGAAATATGATACCATAATCCAGTCATTTTAGATTATTCTTAATCCTTGATTCTAGTTGAGTTTTTGCATCAAAAGTCACTCAAATCATATCTAGTCATCCATGATACTCTCAACATGCTAGCCTAAAATATGTAAATGTAAAGGCATTTGAAGTATTTTCGAATAAAGAAGGACCGCTTAATATTTGTAAGGGCCACTTAAGTCTAAAAGTTACTGGTCCTGCTGGCCACCATTATTTTTGCACGAGTCTGAGACCCTGATTTTTATATTTCATCACATGACTCTCACATCTGTTGTTGTTGGCTTGAGTCCAGCTCTTGACAGGGATTATGCATTGCAATAATACTATAATTATTCAAACCATGACTACCATAATATTTTTCAAATTTCAAAAGCTTATGACTGGGAATATGCATTGCAATAATAGTATAATTATTCAAACCATGACTACCATAATTTTTTAAACATGTTATTTAGGTGCTATAACATAGGAAGGTATGTGACATTTATAACAGGGAGGTCTGGAACTGAGGTACAAGAACTGGCTCTATTGCAATATCCACAAGCTTGATGGTTCACTTAATGTGATCTCTGTCACAGTGACATTTGACTCTCCCACATTTTTGTCAGTAGATATATTGTCACAGTTTTGTGGCTATGGCATCCATAATGACTTTTACTCTAAAGCTACATCTAGATTCACCACATTGACAAAATATTTACACAGCATCAAAACTTTTTTGTTTAATTCAGGTCAAGTACTTCTAACTTTTTTCTAGGAATTTTAACACTGATTATTTTCTCCCTACACAACCTCTTTTTGTTGAATCATATATTGAAATACTATTAAACTTACAACTATGTATGGCTATTTTATAGCTGGAATTTATTTAATCCAAGCAATAGTTTAAATATGGTCAATATCTGGAGATTTACAGTATGTACTCAGTATTTGTGACATTAACTTGGAATTTTCATATAAATACAAGAATCCAATATATGTTTTGTGCGTATTAGTTTAGCCTTTGGAAGCCCATATCATACACATTTTGGTGGATGTACCTCTCAGAACATTGCTACAGTTAAACAAAACTTCCTGATACATTAGGAACTCTATCATCCAACCCTTTAATATCTGAATTTTGAATTATCTCACCTCAAATCTATTCTCCCAACAACATTAAAACCTGTAATTTCAGATATTCTATTACCTGATCCAACATGGTCGTATAATAGAGTTTCTAGTGTAACTACATAGTACCAGTCTCATACTATTCATGTGATTAATAACTCATTACTTCTGGATTGTCACTCATTTACTGATAAATTCCATAATTGGTTTTGTTCAAGTTTTTTTTTTTCCTCAGTATGAAGGTTACTTTTAGATGACCTTAAACAGGGCTTTTGCCTCTGGTGGAAACATAGCACAAATTCTAAATTTGTACCATAATAATAATTTATGCTAATTAGTCATTAGATACACTCCAAGAGAACTAAAGACATGTTAAGAGTTCTACATTACACATAGAAATTGGTTGGCAGATATTGAACAATCATTGATTTCTTAGCTCTGCACTTGTGGGAATATGACTAGTCATATTTAAGCGTCCCTTGTGGGACGCTTGTTTGTGTATGGGAGAGCTTCCGGCTCCGCCGGCTCCGCCGGCTCCGCCGGCTCCGCATTTTGTTTTCCTTATAACTCTGTAACCGTTAGGCGGATTCTTTTCAAATTTGGCAGGTTTAGGCAGTAGCCTTGGGGAATTATTTTGAATATGCTGCAGTGACATTTCAACCAATCAGAGAGGTCACATGACCAAAAATGTCTTTTTCGATGGGGAAGCTTGTCCGGATGATAACTTGAAAGGAATTTTATCAATTCACCTGAAACTTGGCAAATACATTCATTCTATTAAAATCTGGAAATCATTAGATTTTGGCATTGATTGGTCAAGAAATGGCCGAGTAATTAATGATTAATTAATCATTACGAATTTTCCAAATAAGGAAAACACAAAAATGCTTATATCTCGAAAACCGTGCTAGATAGAGCGATTTCGACGAAATTTTTGACCCACAGGGTATCTCTGCGGAGTAGATTTCCCAATTTTCAAAAAATTTTTGTCTCGCCCAAAATGGCGGCCATTTTGAATTTTCGAAATTTTCGCAAAAATTGCAAAACACAAAAATGCTTATATCTCAAAAACCGTGCTAGATAGAGCAATTTCGACAAAATTTTTGACCGGGAGGATATCTCTGCGGAGTACTTTTCCCAATTTTCAAAAAATTTTTGTCTCGCCAAAAATGGCGGCCATTTTGAATTTTCGAAATTTTCGCAAAAATTGCAAAACACAAAAATGCTTATATCTCAAAAACCGTGCTAGATAGAGCGATTTCGACGAAATTTTTGACCCGCAGGGTATCTCTGCAGAGTAGTTATCCCAATTTTGAAAAAAATTTTATCTCGCCAAAAATGGCGGCCATTTTGAATTTTCGAATTTTTCGCAAAAATTGCAAAACATAAAAATGCTTATATCTCGAAAACCCTGCTAGATAGAGCGATTTCGACGAAATTTTTGACCCACAGGGTATATCTGTAGAGTAGCCATGCCAATTTTCAAAAAAATTTTGTCTCGCCAAAAATGGCGGCCATTTTGAATTTTCGAATTTTTCGCAAAAATTGCAAAACATAAAAATGCTTATATCTCAAAAACCCTGCTAGATAGAGCGATTTCGACGAAATTTTTGACCCGCAGGGTATCTCTTCAAAGTAGCCATGCCAATTTTCAAACAAAAAATTTCTCGCAAAAAATGGCGGCCATTTTGAATTTTCGAATTTTTCGCAAAATTGCAAAGCACAAAAATGCTTATATCTCGAAAACCGTGCTAGATAGAGCGATTTCGACGAAATTTTTGACCCACAGGGTATCTCTGCAGAGTAGCCATGCCAATTTTCAAAAAAATTTTCTCTTGCCAAAAATGGCGGCCATTTTGAATTTTCGAATTTTTGCGCAAAAATTGCAAAACACAAAAATGCGAATATTTCGAAAACCGTGCTACATAGAGCGATTTCGACGAAATTTTTGATCTTCAGGGTATCTCTGCAGAGCAGCTATCCCAAAGAGCTTTCACTTGGTGAAGTTTCAGACCCATAGCTAATTGCTCACCTACTCAAAAAGAGTAAATGCGAATTACCTCTAAAAGTATTGCAGATGGCCAATTTTTCTCAAATAACTCATTCACCTACTTTTGGAAGCGCTTTCACATGGTGAAGTTTCAGACCCATAGCCAATTACTCACCTACTCAAAATGAGTAAATGCGAATTATCTCTAAAAGTATTGCAGATAGCCAATTTTTCTCAAATAACTCATTCACCTACTTTTGGGAGAGCTTTCACATGGTGAAGTTTCAGACCCATAGCTAATTATTTACCTACTCAAAATGAGTAAATGCTTATTATCTGTAAAAGTATTGCGGATACCCAATTTTTATCAAATAACTCATTCATCTACTTGTGGGAGAGCTTTCACATGGTGAAGTTTCAGACCCATAGCTAATTACTCACCTACTCAAAATGAGTAAATGCGAATTATCTCTAAAAGTATTGCAGATAGCCAATTTTTCTCAAATAACTCATTCACCTACTTTTGGGAGAGCTTTCACTTGGTGAAGTTTCAGACCCATAGCTAATTACTCACCTACTCAAAATGAGTAAATGCGAATTATCTCTAAAAGTATTGCAGATAGCCAATTTTTGTCAAATTAATCATTCACCTACTTTTGGGAGAGCTTTCACTTGGTGAAGTTTCAGACCCATAGCTAATTACTCACATACTCAAAATGAGTAAATGCGAATTATCTCTAAAAGTATTGCAGATAGCCAATTTTTCTCAAATAACTCATTCACCTACTTTTGGAAGACCTTTCACACACGAAAATGAAAAATTGTGAATATCTCGGAAAAGCTATTTCTTCTGCTTTAATGCTCGGCGGGAGATACACACCACGGCAGTGGTCTTGACAAAAATTTTTGTGTCCCCAAAAATGGTGGCCATTTTGAATTTTCAAAGTTTTTGCAAAACACAAAAATGCTTATATCTCGAAAACCGTGCTATATGGAGTGAACTCAACAAAATGGGGGGGGGGGGGGGGGGGGGGGGAATAAACTGTTGTACTATGCAAAGTATTTAAGTTGTTAAAGTTTTGTATACAATTGTATTTATCTCTTATATCTCGAAAACCGTGCTATATGGAGTGAACTCAACAAAATGGGGGGGGGGGGGGGGGGGGGGGGGGGAATAAACTGTTGTACTATGCAAAGTATTTAAGTTGTTAAAGTTTTGTATACAATTGTATTTATAAACCCTGATATATATGATAAATAACTCTTACCAAAATAGGAGTCTTAATGTAGTTATTCAAACCATGACTACCGTAATGTGTAAAACACTTGTACTAGTGGTATAAATATAGGGAAGTATAGGTATTGTACTTTGGGGAGGTCCGGAACTGAGATATATGAACTGGCTTTATTGCCATATCACCAAGCTCCATGATTCACTTAATGTGATTTCTATCACAGTGAAATTTGACTACCCTGTCTTTTTGGGATCTATGTTAGCTTTTAGGATAAAGCTCTATTTAGAGTCATGCTAGTTGTATTGATGTGGCAACACATTCATGCAGCATAAAAGCTATTTTGTGGAATTCACGGGCGGTATTCACAAAAGTTCTTAAGTCGAACATATGTCTTAAGTCTAAGATTAAAGTCTTAAATGTGAAAAACTTTGTTAGTAAATTAAGACAAAATTTATGCTTAGACAAAATGGGATTCATAAAAGGTCTAAGACAAAATTTTGTCTTATGTTTTGTCTTAACTTTAAGACCACTGCAGGACAGACTTGAGTCATTTTTAAAATATTCCATTGCATGTATTTACATTTTACCCTTTGTTATGACAACAAAAAATATACTATGGGGATCTTTACTTCCTGTAAAAGAAATTTCTGTGGATTGTAATAGAAATGTACATCGTTCGTTTCCTATAAATTTTTCCACATTTTACCTCCTTCACACAAATATATTGTCATAAAAATGGCTGACTCACAAAAAACACAAAGATTACTATTTTTACATAATTTTACAAAAAAAAGTAACAAATCTGTGTTTTACTTTTGAAGAGCATGTTTGGTGTATTTTTTGGTGAAAAATATATTTGTTTTGTTAAAATTTGTTAATTTGGATACAAAAGAGTTCAGACTTTTTGTGTAAATTTTGTCTAAGCTAAGATTTTACTAAGCACTTTTTGTGAATCCCAACTTTAGATAAAATCTCAGTTAAGACAAAAGTCTTGAACTTAAGACTAGTCTTAGCTAAAATTTTGTCTAAGATTTAAAACTTTTTGTGAATCCCAGCCCAGATCTGTGAGTACTTCAAGGTGCAGTACTTCTCACTTTCTGGTCAAAATATTAATGCTTTTTTGAGTATTTTTTCCCTACCTGAGTGAAATATTCTGAAATTTGTGATTCAGTGTATCAGTACCCTGGTGGGTGTTATTCATTCTTTGTTATGTCCCACTGACTGACAGATTAGTAAGTGCACCTGGTGTAGGGATGGGTGTGTTATGTCTTCTTTCCTAGACAAATTTTCCAAAGTGCTTGATCCATTTTGTGGATGTAGAATTTCTACATCAATCTCTAGAGGACATCTAAATTAAATGTGACCTTTTTTTTTTTTTGGGGGGGGGGGGGGGCACCTGGCTGGTTTTCATTGTCGTAAATGCCCATCCCCAATGTTTTCAAATATTCGCTCACATCACCCACGTGCATTACAGAGCATGACAGCTTTAGTTATTGCAATAGTATCACATTGGGCTAAACAATTTACTCAAATATAATTCACTCAATCTTGCTAAGTGTATGGGTTTGATTTTTTTCTTGAGAGGAAGTTTTAATGTGACATTACCTTCTAAAATGACTTGCATTACAGTGCACTTCAGTGACTGATAAACCACAACTTATACATTACATTTATATTTTGTGTATGAGTGTACCCAGACTCTGGGAGTACACTTACTGTAGTTATAACACATACCAAGGAAAAGTCCTTTTATAGAAAAAACTAACACATAGTAATCATCATTGTTCTGTTGATTTAAACAAATTCATCACAAAATAAAATTCCAAATAGCATAGAATATATTATTAAGAAAAAAAAATTGTCTGAAAACCAGATACAGCATAGCTAGATCTGAAATAGGAGTTGTATTTTAGTGTTAATCAGTAAATTTGGGAGTGTAGAATTGTGTTCATATGTCAGAATATTTCAACAATAAAAGGTCATATAAAAGAGTTTTTTTCTGTAGCACCCCAAGTTTGATCTTTGGTTGAATATTTAAAACTAGACCAAGGACGCATCTGTGGCCAGATGCAAGATGTATCCACCGGCAAAGGCAAAAGTAGCTATTACTCAGCTATGCCACGAGCTAGAGGTCTGAAATTTTACCATATTATAGCTGACCCAAAAGTGGGTGAATAACAGATTTGCACAAAATTCTCGAAATGCAATAGTTTTCAAGTTACAAGTGATTTTACTCATGATGGAAGTTAGTGAAAAGTCCAAAAGTGGCTATTACTCACTTAGCTATTGAAATAAACACTCAAGTTACTCACCATGTTGTAGCTATGGAAAAAAGTAGCTGAATAACATATTTTAACAAAATGCTCTAAATGCAATACTTTTCAAGTTATAAATGATTTAGTATTGAGTAAGAACCTCAAAGTAGCTATTACTCAGCTATGCAATGAGCCACAGGTCTGGAATTTGACTATGTTATAGCTGCCTCAAAATAGGTGAATAACATTTTGAAACTAAATAATCTAAATGCAACAGTTTTCAAGTTATAAGTGATTTACTCAACAGTGATAACCTAAAAGTAGCTATTACTCAGCTATGCCATGAGCTACAGGTCTGAAATTTTATTATGTAATAGCTGACCCAAAAGTAGATGAATAACATATTTGCACAAAATTCTCTAAATGCAATAGTTTTCAAGTTACAAGTGATTTTACTCATGATGGAAGTAAGTGAAAAATCCAAAATTAGCTATTACTCACTTAGCTATTGAGATAGACACCCAAGTTACTCACCATGTTGTAGCTATGGAAAAAGTAGCTGAATAACATATTTTAACAAAGTGCTCTAAATGCAATGCTTTTCAAGTTATAATTGATTTAGTGCATGATTTCATTAATTTTAATGCATTAAAAATTATTCAAAAAATTCATAAAAAAAACTTAAGCATGTGAAAGCTCTCCAAAATGTAGGTGAATGAGTTATTTGAGAAATATTGGCTATCTGCAATACTTTCAGTGATAATAGGCATTTACTCATTTTGAGTAGGTGAGTAATTAGCTACGGATCTGAAAATTCACTAATTGAAAGCTCTCCAAAATGTAGGTGAATGAGTTATTTGAGAAATACTGGCTATCTACAATACTTCTAGAGATAATTCGCATTTACTCATTTTGAGTAGGTGAATAATTAGCTACGGGTCTGAAACTTCAAGTGAAAGCTCTTCCAAAAGTAGATGAATGAGTTATTTGAGAAAAATTGGCTATCTGCAATACTTTTAGACATAATTCGCATTTACTCATTTTGAGTAGGTGAGTAATTACCTACGGGTCTGGAACTTCACCATGTGAAAGCTGTCCCAAAAGTAGGTGAATGATTTATTTGATAAAAATTGAATATGCGCAATACTTTTACAGATAATTAACATTTACTCATTTTGAGTAGGTGAGTAATTAGCTACGGGTCTGAAACTTTACCAAGTGAAAGCTCTCCCAAAAGTAGGTGAATGAGTTATTTGAGAAAAATTGACTATCTGCAATACTTTTAGACATAATTCGCATTTACTCATTTTGAGTAGGTGAGTAATTACCTACGGGTCTGGAACTTCACCATGTGAAAGCTCTCTTAAAAGTAAATGAATGAGTTATTTGATGAAAATTTTCATGTTTGAATAGAATACTCTTCTACTACCCCGCGGGTCCAAAATTCACTCGAAATCACTCTATCTCTGATGGTTTCAGAGATATTTGCAATTTTTAATTTTCTGCAAAAATTGAAGATGGCCGCCAAAAGTTCTAAAAATTGAAAACTTTCATGTTTCAACAGAATGCTCTTCTACTACCCTGTGGGTCCAAAATTCGCTCGAAATCGCTCTATCTCTGACAGTTTCAGAGATATTTGCCATTTTTCATTTTCCGCAAAAATTCAAGATGGTCGCCAAAAGTTGTAAAATTTGAAATTTTTCATATTGCCACCAAATACTCCTGTACTGCCCTGTGGGTCAAAAATTCACTCGAAATCGCTCTATCTCTTACGGTTTTCGAGATATTGGTACTTTTTGTATTTTGTAAAAAAAACAGTCAAAGAAACACCCACGGCGGCCATCTTGTTTTTGTCCAGATATCCAGAATAATTCCCAAGGAAGCTTTGACCATGATGAACATATCCTGCAAATTTGGAAAGTGTACATTGCATGCCCTTTGATATACTGGGGCAGCAAAAGTCCCTAAAAATTTGAATGAAACAGCCGTGGCAGCCATCTTGTTTTTGGAAACGAGGCCAAAAAAACTCGGAGGCAAGCTTTTGTACCATTGAACCTATCCTGCAAATTTGAGGCTTCTACTGCTAATACTTTTGGCTGCAGAGGGGTAACGAGAAATCATCTACACACTGCGGCGGCGTACCCCCGCGAAAACCATGGTATCCACCGGATGCATCCAGTGGATACAGATATGAGTTTTGCACATAGAATATTAGTTAGCAAATATTAACTTATTGGTATTTCATGAACTTCATAACTTGGAACGTATTGCAGTATGAGTAATAATATTTGTATTTAACACACAAGGTCTTTATATATGGAAGTGGGAATATTACCGGTACTATTACATGTACATGTATTGTGCAGAAAGGCTGAACAATCATTATAACATTATTCATTTTTGCTTTCTGGGAAAATACTTTTATACCATAAATAATATTTAAATAGTTGAATTTTCATATACATTTATATAATTATAAGTCTTGACAAATATTATAAATAATTGTGCAAAAGTGGAACTGTTAGTGTAATTATTCACACTGTAGCAACCATTATTGCATGCTGTGGTAACACATTAAAACTAGAAAAGCTCTTGTGCTGTCTTTTAGGGAGGTCTGGAACTGAGAAACAAGAATGGCTATATTGCCGTGATGTCAAGAATATCTGTATCACTGAAATTTGACTAGCCACTTTTTCATTAACAGACATATTGTTATAGTTTTGTGGCATTGGTTACTGTGTTGACTTTAAGTCCTCTAAGACTACATCCACAGCATATCAGTATAGATACCTTTTATGACAATTTGGGCAAGGTGTTGCAGCAGCTGTTGCCATGGCAATTCTTTTTGGCTATTAGGACTTACAATTTCTTGTTGCTCTGTTGACCAAACCCCTCCACATATTTCACCAAGTTTTCAAGGCATGCTTATCCCAAGAGGAACTGGAGATTAATTCAATTAATGTTGTGACAGCTATGTGACAACAACTGTTGCCACTTGTACCTGCAGGCTTGAGTTGCTTCCTGGTGAGTCTGGCTGTTTTTCCTGCTTGTTATAATCCAGTATATTACACGTACAAACTAATCTTATTAAATTAGTCATTAAAGGACAAGATCTTCACTTTTATATTCTTTTAAAAGCCATACTCATTGCTGCATTTCAAAGCAAGCTAATGCAGAGGACAGGGCTAAGTTGAGGATTTGATTGGTTGGGGATCTCAGACAGATTCTGATATTTATGAATATTTATGATTTGCAGGATAGGTATATCACATCCAGGAGCTTATGTTTACTGTGTATTGTCAGTGCATTAGACTTAAAAGAATTCAACTGTTTACATATTGTTATTTTTTTTTTTGTTTTTTTTTATATCTGTTCAGACTTCCAAGCGTTCTGGCAAGCCCACTATGGAGATACACATGCAGGACAAATCAGTCTACACTATGGCAGCAGACAGTGATACTGACCTTGACTCATGGATTTCGTCCTTGAGAAAGGTCATCCAAAGCAACGAATCAGATAAGAGCAGGGGTGAGTTTGTGTTTCTTGATATCACTGCCCGGATTCAAAAAAAAAAAAAAAAAAAAAAAATCACATATCTGGATTTTCCCATGTACCTATTATTTATTTGCCTATCCTATTTTGCTTTAGAAAAGATAAGATTGTGATATAAACTATACATGCAGTAGTGGAGGTCTGTGGTGACCTAGTGCTTTTGTTGAAATTGAAATCCAAAGCTACAGAGTATACCTTGAAATGTTTTTTAAATAAATTTTGTTTATACGGCTACCCTGTCAGAGAATTCATTTCCAAAAAAAAAATAATTTCAAACTCAAATCTATAATCATTTATCAAAACAAAGAACATGGATTTGACTGTTATATAGTATGATTTGTAGAATGCCAAGTTGATGTGAGCTTTGCTCACAGACATTGAAAGTCCGGGAAGTGATAGTCATGTTACTGTAAGACAGAATTCTGGAATAGTTTCGTACAATTCGAAATGTGTTTTGGATTTTGACAGATCTAGACTCCTCTCCTTCCAAATCAGAGAACTTCCAGCAGTCGTTAGAACACAGTATGAATCCAGAGTTACAGAGATATGCTCGTGAAACAGACTCGTTACTTGCACAGCAGAGAAAGGAGGGAAGACAGAAACTCTTCAGAATATATCCTGATGTGCAGGTAAAGGTTGTAAATTAGATTTTAACCTGGAAAATTTTTAAAACTTCTCAAATGTTCTTCCACTTTGGGTAGGTGAATTAGGAATTTTAAAACACAGGAGTAAGATTGAAATTTTCAGACATGCTCTTAAATTGGATTTGTTACTTGCTCGCCAAAGGAAAGAAAGATGCAGAAACTCTTCAGAATATATTGGACTCACTGAACTCACACATTATTACATGTAATGTGAACAAATATCTCTGCCACTACACCTTAACTACATATTTCAAACCCAGGAATCACATTATTTAAATATTATATGTACATATAATAATTTTCTTATTTTTGAAACTAGCTAATGGTAATTTTGTACTAACTGATTAATTTGGAACTTAAAAAGGATAAAATAAGGCTAAAACAGATTGTAATATGCAAGTGTAAATTGTGACTTCACATTAATTTTAGTATTAATTTTAACTAATTTATTAGCTTGGACAATGCTATTAATTCCTGGTGCATTTGTAAACCTGTGTTCACCTCTTCATTAGAAGCTTTCTCTTTGTGAAAGCAAACTTGTAAAAACACTTTTTAAATATTTTTTGCCTCTATTTACATAAAATTGTAAAAGGTATTGTTATATCAGACACAAAACTAAATATTTACATTACATTTCTGTATGATGATGAATTCGTAACAAAGTTGCCTTTTGTAAAAGTGATGGAAGCTGGAAGTATGAATGATTTAACTGATCCCAAGAGAAAAGAAAGTTTTATTGCGTTAATACATCCTATCCAATGGACAATTGCTTTACCGGTCGGCGCGACTGGTCCCGCCAAACGCCAGAAAAAGACGTCCTGTATATAATACTGGCAGGACCGGTCAGTAGTGTGCATTCGCTAGGTGGCGCATCATACTTGCTTCCTGTCCAGACAGAGTGACGTCAGTTCATCTTTTTCGTTTGGCGCGTGTAGTGTGCAGACGCGTTTTGAATTTATCTCCAAGTTTGAAGAAAACGCGGTTTATTCTACGAATTTAAAGCTTATTTTCATCTGAAAATATATTTATTGTGTTACATACATTTTATGGCCTCTCCAGGACTTAAACGAGGCATTATCCAGCGTTTTATAGCCAGTTTTGAAGAATTTCTGTGTACTTGTCGTCGAGAGGAATCGTGGGTGAGAGGTCGTGTGTCGTCCCTGCAGCATTCCTTCTTCTAATCAGAAGCGTGTATAACCACGATTCACCCTCCATTTAATTCTACTTTGTCGAGTAACACTGCGTGTATGTCGACGAGAAGAAATTAGAAGGAAAGAAGAATGCATCGTCTGACGTCATCACTTCCAGCTTATGCTTGTCACGTGACACGGACCTGGTCACGTGATACGCATTCAACAATGGAGGTCACGTGATACGCATTTACAATGGAGGAATCGTGTTTTCAACAGAAGTTTTAGAAGGAAAGACGAGTATTTATTGCTCTACACCCACTTTTTAACTGGCAAGAAGAAATCCGTCTGTTGACCTGAAGAAGTTGGATGTCAAATAGTCTTTGAACTCTGCAAATTTTGCCGGTGCCGGTCATGTGACTTCACACATCTCAACACAACTACCGGCAAGCAAATCCCCAAGCGTGACTGGTTCAGCTGACAAGAAGTGATGAGTTTTACCGGTACCAGTTCTGGTCAGACTACCGGTGGGGAGCACTAGTGATGAGTTTTACCGGTTCCAGTCTGTACAGACTACCGGTGGGTCATGTTCCTGTGAAGCTGTCAAGAAACCCCCCTTCAGTGGTTCCAGTGATCAGCCCTGTGTTGATACTGGAACCTTCACCAGAGGCCTTTCCACTGGTGGGACTGTTGGGGGTACCGGTTCCGGTCTGTACAGACTACCGGTGGGTCATGTTCCTGTGAAGCTGTCAAGAAACCCCTCCTTCAGTGGTTCCAGTGATCAGCCCTGTGTTGATACTGGAACCTTCACCAGAGGCCTTTCCACTGGTGGGACTGTTGGGGGTACCGGTTCCGGTCTGTACAGACTACTGGTGGGGGCTGTTCCTGTGAAGCTGTCAAGAAACCCCCCTTCAGTGGTCCAGTGATCAGCCCTGTGTTGATACTGGAACCTTCACCAGAGGCCTTTCCACTGGTGGGACTGTTGGGGGTACCGGTTCCGGTCTGTACAGACTACCGGTGGGTGCTGTTCCTGTGAAGAAACCCCTTCAGTGGTTGCCAGTGATCACCCCTTTTTGATCCTGGAACCTCCACCAGAGGCCTCCCCACTGGTGGGACTGTTGGGGTACCGGTTCCAGTCATGTTCCTGTGAAGCTGTCAAGGAACCCCCCTTCAGTGGTTACCAGTGATCAGCCCTGTTTTGATACTGGAACCTCCACCAGAGGCCTTTCCACGGGTGTGACTGTTGGGGGTACCGGTTCCAGTCTTGTTCAGACCACCGGTGCGGCTGCTCAGAGGGTTCACCTACCAGAAGTCGCGGTGACCATTGAGACCCTTATCTTCCCTGTGCAGAATTTTGGACCGGTACCGGTCCTGTTCAGGCTACCGGTAGGGTCACTAGCCAGCCAGTGATGAGGGATACCGGCACCAGTTCTGTTCAGACTGCCGGTTGTGGTCACAGAAATCCAGCAAGGGCTACCGGTTAAACAGGATTACCGGTTACACAGAGTTGCTGGTGACATACAGCAGGGCTACTGGTTCAGAGAATTACCGGCTCCTGAGTGTTGCCGGTTCCGGAGTCTTGCCGGTTACAGAGTCTTGCCGGTGACAGGAATCTGTACCCATCCTTAAGGGCAAGAAACCAGCTCCAAATCCAGTGCTGACAACAGGTTTGCCGGTTACAGAGAATTGCCGGTTCCGGAGTGTTGCTGGTTCCGGAACGGTAGTGCTGCTGGTTACAAGAAATCTGCTGTTCCCATCCTTACTGGCAAGGAACCAGCTTCAAATTCAGTGCTGAGAACAGGTTCAACAGTTAGCCTTCTCTCAGAGCCTACCGGTTTGACCGGTTACAGAGCCTGTTTGATTGCAGAGAAAAGCTGCTGAACCACCACTGTGGACAGGAAGAAGGCAACTTCATATGAGCCTATCCTTGCTAAGAAGTAGTTCACCCAGTTCTGCCAACGCCGGTGAGTTTATGCAGAACTGTGGAGCCACCAGGAACCGGTTACAGAGCATTGCCTCGCGTATAACCGTTTAAGGCCTGGTACTGGGCAGGTCTCCAGGACTGACTGACAGACCGGCAGAAGTTCCTTAAAGGCCAAAACAGCTGTTTAGGCCAACCAGTGGCAGCCTAAGGAACTGGTTACAGAGGAATTTTTTGATCAGTCACTGGTCCCGGTGAAATGCCTGTCAAGCTACCTGACCAGTCAACCAGCCTACCCTTTCGGGTCCCAGCTGGTCAGACAGTGGCTAGAGATTGAGGGAGGGTTACACTCTCCCCTTCCGGTTCAGACCCCACTTGACGAGGTCACCGACTGTAATAAGCAACTACCACAATCCAACCAAACAGTCCTTCCTTTTAGAGGCACTGTATCAGCTGATAAACAAGAATGCAGTCGAACCGGTGGAAAATCAAAACTCACTGGGGTTTTACAACCGGCTTTTTGGTACCCAAACCCAACAACCGGTGGAGACCGATCCTAGACCTGAGCACCTTGAACACCTTTTTGAACACAGGGACGTTCAAGATGGAAACCCCAGAGACAATAAGAACCTCCCTCCAAGCAGGGGAGTGGGTCACATCCATAGATTTCAAAGAAGCATACTTCCACATACCAATTCACAGTCAGTCCAGGAAGTACATGCGCTTTCACCTCCAGGGTCGGTCCTACCAGTTCAAGCCCTTCCCTTTGGCCTGTCCACAGCTCCCATGGAGTTCACAGTGGTGGCCAAAGAGGTCAAACTCGTGGCTTTTCAGAAGGGTATAAGGATCCACCAGTACCTAGACGACTGGCTGGTGAGAGCCTCTACCCACCACACCTGTCTCCAGCATACTCAAACCCTAGTCACACTTTGTCAGGAATTAGGGTGGCTGGTGAACAAGGAAAAGTCAGAGCTGGTTCCCAAACAGGTCTTCAACTTCATAGGTTACCAGTTCGACCTGAAAGAGGGCAAGGTCAGACCAACAGAAGAACGTTGGCAGGCCTTGACACACAAGATCAGATCAATATTGTCGGATCCGCTTTGCCCGGTGTGACAATTCATGTCCCTCATAGGTCTACTCACAGCAACAGAAAAGCAAGTCCACTTAGGGCGACTAACATGAGACCCATACAGTGGCACTTGAAAAACAACTGGAGGGTCCCAGAGTCACTGGAAAAGGTGATCTCGGTCCCCAAATCCCTCTACCCCCATCTAAGGTGGTGGCTGGAGGAAAGCAATGTGCTTCTAGGTCAACCATTACACCCTCTAAAACATGCTCTGCAAATCTTTACAGACGCATCAAAAGAAGGGTGGGGCGCTCACTTAGACGAGCACACTGCAAGGGGACAGTGGTCCCTACCGGAGAGCAAGTTACACATAAACCACTTGGAGCTGAAAGCAGTATTTCTAGCTCTAAAAGAGTTTCAAACCCTAGTCTTCAACAAGACAGTGTTGGTAGCTACAGACAACACAACAGTGGTTGCCTATATCAACAAAGAAGGGGGGATGAAATCGGGCTCTCTGTGTGCCCTACTGTGGAGAATTCTGTCCTGGTGCACCAGGCAGCAAGTAACCCTCAGGGCACGTCACATCCCCGGCCGGCTGAACGTGATAGCAGACAAGCTATCCAGGCTTGGCCAGACCATTCACACAGAGTGGTCACTTCATCCAGCAGTGTTCCAAGCTGTATGTTCAAGGTGGCATCAGCCACAAGTGGACCTGTTTGCCACCAGGTTCAACAACAAACTACCACAGTTTGTATCACCGGTACCAGACCCCCAGGCTTGGGCAGTGGATGCACTCGGCCTGTCCTGGGAGGACCTGGACCCATACGCCTTCCCACCGGCAGCCTTCTTGGGCAAAGTGGTGGAGAAGCTCCAGGACTACCCCTGCAACAGAATAATTCTGATTGCTCCAGGGTGGCCCAACATGCCCTGTTTTTGGGACCTGGTAGCAATGTCAAGCCAGATCCCACTGTGTCTGCCCAGCATACCCAACCTGTGTCTCAGCCATTCAACCAGGTCCTTCACAGGAACCTGTCGAATCTGAACCTACATGCCTGGCTCCTAGAGCCTCAGCAATCAAGGAGCAAGGCTTCTCTGAGGCAGTGGCAGCACGGATTGAGGCTCCTCAAAGAAGGTCAACCAGATCTGTCTATGAGCCAAAGTGGACCATTAATCGGCCTCAGTAATCGGGTGGACTTCAGGGCACCACCTCTGAAAGCCATTGCTGACTTCCTCCTGCACTTATTTCAGGAGAAGAAGTTACAACCAAGCACTATTGATGGCTACAGATCCGCCATTGCTGACAAACTGGGCAATTCCACCATTAATGTCAGCAAAGATGAGAATCTCTCTCGTCTCCTGGATAGTTTCCATAGAGACAGACCTAAGGGCAGGAGGGGCATCCCCTCCTGGAACCTTTCACTGGTTTTACATCAGCTCACAAAGGCTCCCTTTGATTCCCTGAAAGAGGCCTCCTTGAAACATCTAACTTTCAGGACTGTTTTCTTGTTGGCTTTGGGTTCAGGTAAACGCAGGAGTGAGATCCATGCTTGGTTACATAAGAACATCAGACACCAGTCGGACTGGTCTAAGGTGTTTTTGTACCCCTCACCCAGTTTCCTATCCAAGAACCAGCTGGCTAAGGAAGGTCCAGATAGTGTGGCACCAGTGGTCATCCCAGCCCTGGCACCATATCTGGATAGGTCTCTCAAGGGTGACAGGTCCCTATGTCCAGTTAGAGCCCTGCGCTACTACTTGGACAGGACTGCAGACCTCAGGCAGAATAAGGAGTTAGTCTTTGTCTCCTTCAAGAAGGGTTTTGATAAAGACATCTCACCTGCCACCATCTCCTCATGGATCAAACAGTCTGTGGTTCTGTGCTATGAGCTCTCTGACCAGGAGGCCCTCACCTCACATCAGGTTAAAGCCCATGATGTTAGGGCCTTTGCTGCCTCTAAGGCTTTCCAATCAGGGATTTCCTTTGATCAGATCTTGTCAGCCTGCCACTGGAAATCTCACAACACCTTCACCCAATTCTATTTGAAGGATGTTGCCTGGGCTGACTCGGAGCTTTTCCACCTGGGACTGTAGTGGCTGCCCAGCAGGTGCACCACCAGGCCCAGAAATGAGGGGATGTTGTATATATGTAAATATGTACATATTGTAAAAAAAAAAAAAAAAAAAAAAAAACTGTGACTTGCTTCCCTTGGGAAGTTTATTTTTTCTGGGACTGAACTCAGCCCCTCTCTCTCTATCTTTCCCTTCTCAAACCGACTCTGGAAGGAAAGAAAAAGGGGGGGGGGGGGGGGGGGGGCAACGTCGGTAGACTCCCGGTTAACCGGTGAGTTAGTGGCCGACCTTGACCTGTCAGGGTTCTCTGACCCTAGGTCAAATGGGCCTGTACAATTTTGTTTTGTTATGAGTTCACAGAAGTCCCTAGCTGCTTACCCGCCTACCAAGCGGTAGTTATTCAGCAATTGTCCATTGGATAGGATGTATTAACGCAATAAAATTGCAAATTTAATAAGTAAATTAAATTTTTATAAGTTAATACCCTATCCAATGGACAGGCAAGGCCCTCCCAACCGACCCCGCTACCAGCTTACTAGGGGTCTAAATCGTTTTAGACAACGAAAAAGATGAACTGACGTCACTCTGTCTGGACAGGAAGCAAGTATGATGCGCCACCTAGCGAATGCACACTACTGACCGGTCCTGCCAGTATTATATACAGGACGTCTTTTTCTGGCGTTTGGCGGGACCGGTCGCGCCGACCGGTAAAGCAATTGTCCATTGGATAGGGTATTAACTTATAAAAATTTAATTTACTTATTAAATTTGCAAATTCTTAAACGAGTCATTGGCTATACAATTGCCCATACCATTTTATAAAATCATTCAATTGCAATTGCTCACTCCTGACATTAGTGAAGGTTGTACCACATGGTTTGTAAGTTTAAAAAATTCTTAAAATATTTAGTGGGGGGGCCACGGTGGCAGAGTGGTAACACTCTCGCCTCCCACCTCTGAGGCCGGGGTTCGATTCCCGGCACGGCCTCAAGTGGGAAAGCTGGTGGTTGCTTGCTGTTGGTCGGCAGTTTACAGTACAGAACCCTAACAAACTGTATGTACTGGTTTCCTGAACTTTCCTCTGCCCTTCCAACTACCTGTCATGATATGACCTGTACAGTGTTGAAAGCGACGTAAAAAAACCCAAATAAATAAATAAATAAAATATTTAGTGAATATTTAGGTCCTCAGTTCTACTCTTGGTCCTGTTCTGAAGTGTTAAAGTTGGATGTTGCTTGCCAATGGAGAGAAGAGTTTTAACCATCTAGATTGAAATTGTGATGCTGCTTTCTAATAATAGTTATTAGCATATTGGGCAACATCAGTGACATCAGACCATAAATTAAATTTTCTCTCCACAGAAAAGTCTTTCACAGCCTTTCCCTGACCGTTCAGACCAGACACGTGACCAGGAACTTTACAAGGAAGTGTTTGGTCAGCGGTTTGTGATCCAATTTGAAAACTTCCAGCCACGCCTCCAGGCAAACCTGGATGACAGAGGGGGAGACCGCATGGATAATGTGAGTAGGGCTTGTAAAGAGTTTTATAAGTGGATGATGTGGGAAATGTATTTAGGACTGGTGAATAGTATAAGTAAAATGAACTCTCTGGATTATATGAGTAGGTCTAATAGTGTTATAAAATGGACAATGTGTGTAATGTGAACAGACCTAGTATGTTGTGGTGTAGGGTCAGTAGATAGTGTATTACAAGACAGTGTGGTTATAGACCCAGAAGAGGCGGGTTGAGCAATCATATCAGGGATAGGGTCCAGCAACAAATTTCAGTCTTATGAAAGTATCCCTGTTAGGGTGCTCTTTTGCAACTCTGTCCTGTTCCGAATTGACAGGTGGATACTTCTTTGAGTTAGATATTCCGGAAACAATATTTCAAGATGGTGGCCATGTCACCCACTGGCACCAATTTTGAAAGTAACCTAGCATAGGTGGTGTCCTACCGCCTTGTCATCTACCAAGTCATTCGGCTGAAGGGTCTGCAACTTAGAGTCTGGAAGCCAAAATGATGACAGATAGACATTGAACACAGCAGTCAAATAGGTGGGTTACTTACATGTAACCCGCCCAAAAATATACCCCATTGAGAATGTGAACAGGGCTAGTAAACAGTGCTGGGATGGGTCATCATTTGAAAAGATTGAGCCTTGTGTCAGGAAAACAAGCTGTGGTCAAATTTAATTTGAGTTGGTTAACTGTCGTCAAATAGTCATTATGTCCATGATTCATATAAGTTCTTTGTTGTCAAAACATAAGTTTTGTTACCTCTGAGAAATGTAGAATAGCATAAACACAGAGTAGAGTTATACAGTCTACAGTAGTTAATAGGAAAACTTCCCAAATGACATATACAGAAAAAATATCACGAATGAAGATAACAATATTATACGAGTGTGCAGCATTGTCACTCTTCATGAGAGATATATTATAGGAATAAAAGACATATTCGAGTGCTTTATGATGGTTTTAAACTATCGAGCGGCTGAATATTAAAGCCACGAAGCCCGAAGGGCTGAGTGCTTTAATACAGCCGATCGATAGTTTAAAACCATCATAAAGCACGAGAATTTGTCTTTTATTCCTATTCTAAAATGGTTATATTAATAATTTGGTCAAAATAAGTGGTAAATCTTACGGAAAAATCAAAACAAATCCAACGCCATGTTGGCTGTTCCATCAATACCACATACATAGTGACATCTATTGTAAAAATATAGGATATTTGTTACTCTATTTTCACAAAATCTGTAAAGAAATATTGGGAGATTGTCACTGTAGATGCTTTCACCTTGTTGTAAGCTTTAAAACAATATGCTATTTATTAAAATCAAGCAAAAAATAACAATTTTATGAATATTTTAACCGCGAGTCGTTTGTTTACATTTGTACGCGAAGGGACGATGTACGAGATTTCAACAGCGTGCTTTATTTACCGTTCTATATTCGCCGTTCAAGCATTGCGCAAAAGACGTGTCCAAGGTCACTGCGCAGCGTACCATTTTAGAATTCTCTGTATATATCTAATGAGGGATGTTTTACTTCTAATAATTCACCATTACATATCATTTATGACTAAAATAACTTTGTATTTCTAGAGATTGTGAAAAAGACATCATATATATAGGGGCATTATTAAACATAAAAACCCCAATCTTTAACTTACGATTTCTCAGCCATTTCTGCATGAATTTTTATGCTACAAAAACTAAACAGAAGCCCTGTAAAAAGGACCTTAAGTTTCTAATTATATATACCGTAATACATATTTGTAACTTACATGGTTTCTGGCGGCCGGGGTTCGATCCCCGTCATGGCCGTAAGTGGGAAAGCTGGTAGTTGCTTGCCGTTGGTCGGCAGTTTACAGTACAGAACCCTAGCGAACTGTATGTACTGGTTTCCTCTGCCCTTCCAACTACCCATCGTGATATGACCTGTACAGTGTTGAAAGCGACGTAAAACCCCAAATAAACCAACAAACTTACATGGTTTCTGAGATATTGGTGAAAACTAGAAGTTATTGACACTTATTATCCATGGTTTGGAGGCACGGTTGTATAAAAAACAATAGATGTACATCCCGCTATATCCCCATGTATAAGTCATGTACGGCGCGTGGTGGATAATAAAATAATGTACTTTGCTGTGTATAATTGTAGTACCTGTTTTATTTTTATGACAGCCGGAGCCGTTCTTCATCTCCTTTGCTCTGTATGATGCCCGGTATGGCTGCAAAGTGTCAGAAGATTTCCACTTTGACCCGAATTCTGACAATGTCCGGACCATGTTACCAAGTAAGTGAGTCTAAGGAAAATCATGTTATGTTCAGACATGAAACATTAACTTTGTAAAGTTCCTTATTATTCCTTATTAGATTGTTATTTATTATATTGTTGTCTATGGTATTTCTCTCTTTGAATTAAAAAAAACCCTAAAATAACTTGATTATTCAAATGGTACTTTTTAAAGATACTTCAGAGGGGAATTCAAGACTGTAATGAGGAACTCCAACTCTTTTTGAAATATATAGTTATATGAATAAGTAGGGCTGCAACGATTGTTCAGTTACTCGGCAACAAAACGATTCAGTTGAAAACTTGAATCAAGAAAAGTGAACCGGGTCTTCGAAAACAACTAAAAATAGACGTAAAAACTACTAAGAAATTTGATTTTTCTTTACAATATATGAATATATTTATATATATTTTTCCAATGTAAGGTGTTTTCATTTTCAGTTTTTATTTTTAAGCATTTGCAAACGTCAAATGTATGTGTACCAATGCTGTTATAAGACGGCATTTTAATATGACATAATACAAAGATGCCTCAAATCTCACAATATAAAAATGGTTAAAGTTTCCTGTGTTTTGCATTATAAATGCTTCTTTATTCCAAAATTCCATGAAATATTAACATTCTTTCCTGTTGTGTGCATTTTAATCGTTTATAAGGTCTAATATGTCAAAATATGATGGAAGTTTATTTCGTGGGTGATAATTAATCGATTAACCGAGTCCAAGTCAATTCTTCTAAATCGAGGCGCATTTTCAGGCTCGCTTGCAGCCCTATGAATAAGAACAACAGTATAAGGCTAAAATACTAAATATACAATGAGCTATTTTACATTGTGACTCGTAACACTTCTGCTGATTATTGTGTGGACTGTACTACTTGCCCTTTCTAGGTGTGGACCACAGAAGCAATGGTCAAGTGAATGGGTCAGTGAATGGAAGCTCCACCCACACCAGTGGGGTTGATCCTGATTGGCTGAAATATCCCAAAAAAGTAAGTAACAAGTGTTTGTATTGCTTAGTTTAGATAAGCTTGTAACAATTTTAGCTATTAAGTGTTCCATAGCAAGGGTTTGTTCCTACAGCAAGTACGACAAATATTTGAAGCATATTCACATAGAAGGAAATTCATAAAAGGTGAAGTTATTTACAGCACTGATATGCTTCTGATTCATGTTTCTGAAAACAAATGAAAGACAAGTGTCTTCAGGCTTACCTGCCCACCTTTACTGAGACTCTCCCAGTGGTGGCTGTACTTGGTGTTGACAGCCTCCTGTTACTGGAGCATCCATTTTAGATAATAAATCTTCCCTGAGGATGCCCGGCTCAGATGGAATGAGATTTTGTATCTGCCCTGACATTCACAAAAACTTGAAATATTTGAAATGAACCTGACATGCTTTACACAAACTTCATAATTTTCTGCAGTGAAAATCCACAGAGGTCTGTGATTATCAATTAGTTTAATTGTTTATTTTTCAGGGTGTATTTTCTGTGATGAATGCACATCCTGAGATCTTCCTGGTAGCAAGGATTGAGAAGGTGTTGAACGGTTCAATTAGTAGCGCGGCAGAACCCTACACCAGGACGCCAGATGTAAAAATGGGGACCAAAGTACACAAGCAGATGAAGCTATACTGCACCAGACTGGGACAGTACAGGATGCCATTTGCTTGGGCTGCCAGGTAAAAGAATGATTCATATCTTTGGTGCATTGTTTTTAAATTGTAACGCAGGAGGTAGAAGGATTTTGATTGATTTGTATTGAATTTTTGTCTCGTATTTATAGTTTTGGGATTGAAATACACTGCCAATATCGATATCAAACTCAATTTGACTGCATATCAATCAATATTGAAATATCGTTTCATTCCGAAAAGTGACTATTTCACAATCATTGATGCCGCATTGCTTTAAAACATACCTTATACCACTGTCACTTGCCATGTACATGGTCAGACGTTATAATTCACGGTTACAGGCATTGGGTGAAATGCCCCTGTGCTTCAACTACCATGTAAGGTTTATATGTGAAGTTGTGACACAGTGGTGAAATGTGGAATAAACTCGCCTTATGTCGCTGTACACCAAAAGATGGCTGAGTCACAGCCTTACATACATTGTGGACCACACCTTCAGTTACCGTAGCAAGAAATTTATATGAGCATGCTCGCATTCATCTGTGCTTGCTCAAAGTTCTAAAAGTCAGAGGCTGAAATTTTATAAACATTTTAAAAATTCCACATACAAACCTCGGATGGTAGTAGGACAGAGGCATTTCGCCCAATGCCTTTAACCGCAGGATGTCCTGCCTGTAGTGTGACTGGGGTTTAAGGATCATAAGGTGAATACATTAGAACTGCTGTACAAATAATCATTTGCTCATAGATTTCTATAAATAAATCTTCCAACATATGAACATATAGTAATCGATGATCTAAATATAAAGTAGTTATAAAATTTTACCTCATGAAGTATGAGAAAGAACATTGAAATTAACCCTTTTGGTATCGATGTTGTAATCTAGGAAGCCATATTGATTGATATTGAAATATTGATGTATAATCCCCTCCTTATGTGTTTGGGTGGACCTTATTGGTATACTTGTATTTAAATGTAGTACTTGGGGGCATTGTTATTCAGTTCTATCTGCAACGTTGTTTGTATAAGCAGGATTGGGTTTTTGTGTTGTGGGAGGGTGAGGGATTTTGGTTGATAGATAAAATATATTGTGTGTTCTTTTTGTGTGTAGATCTTAGTAGATCTTTATTCTGTATTTGATAACAGGAGGTATTTTGGATTACATTATAATGTTGTTTGTACAAGCTGAGTTGGGTTTATGTCTCTATCTTTTCTTTACTTTTCTTTTGTTAATTGAACTGTTGTAGAAATTTGGTCAGAAAGCTATAGTATATATTGTACCAACTCTTTAGTCTCGACATGTTTAGTTTGAGTGTGTTTTTTTTTATTATTTCCGTTTATTAAACACTGGGACTTCATAGAATAAGAGTTCTTCTCAGATAGAGGGACTATTTTACAAAAAGTGAGTGCTATGGCTGTCTCAGGGTGCCCAGTTATTTGAAAATGGTTTCATGGTGGTGACAAATTGAGTATACACCAGAGAATGGGTTACTCTTACAAAATACTGTTTATTTCTGTAACAAGTTTGGATGAAAACTACCTACTTATATCATTGTTTTCAACAGATGTTTGACGAGTTATTTTTGAAATTTTTTACTTCATTTGCCATGTTTACTTCACTGGTGTTTCCAGTTGGTTTGCATGAAAATCGGAGTTTTTGGATTTGGGTCAGGTCGGAATACAGATACCTGGCTCTGTCCACCCGCACCCCCCCCCCCCCCCACCACCACCACCCCACCCCGCCCACCCCCGATCATACCCATACTTAGCACATAGATTAAGTATGTTGACCATTTTAAAAATGTTTGAAGAGACATAGACATTCCATTTGTTTCAAACATAGAAGGCCATGCCTAAACATTGTAATGCTATATCCTGTGTAAATTTTCATTTAAATGTGGCACAAATTTAGGTGTTTGTATAAATTAAATCAGAAAGATCACACTTTATAATTGTTACTGATAACTTTTAAATACACGCATGACAAAATGTATAACACTAAAAATAACAACGATTTGAAAAGTACTTATAAGTCAGTGTGAGGCTTCACTGTCAATGTACTATTGAGCATGTGTCTGCCTTTGTTATGAATGTCACTATGTTTTGCTGACAAAATAATTATGGCTAATGGTAAAGCTGCTCATTAATGGTACATACTAAGTTACTAATCTTGAGGTATATTCAGTGGATATGTATCTGATTATGGACACAATTTTAGCAAAAAAAAGGGGCCACGGTGGCAGAGTGGTAACACTCTCGCCTCCCACCTCTGAGACTGGGGTTCGGTTCCCCTCACGGCCTCAAGTGGGAAAGCTGGTAGTTGCTTGCCGTTGGTCGGCAGTTTACAGTACAGAACCCTAACAAACTGTATATACTGGTTTCCTCTGCCCTTCCAACTACCCGTCATGATATGACCTGTACAGTGTTGAAAGCGACGTAAAACCCCAAATAAATAAATTTAGCAAAAAAAATAAAAAACATATTAAGCAAAAGGGGACAAATGAACATTTATACAACCGAGTCTTGATACATTATTTCATTCCATACATTTTACTAATGGCTCTGTGACATAGGTGATGTAGGCTATGGGTTTTATTGGGTTCAATTGCATTGGAATTTCATTGATTCCAAGTGGTTTACAGTGCAGAAGCTTCATCAAGAAGTATGAACTATGTTTCTACACCTATAAAGGGGAAAGTTTTAGTCCCGGGGAAAAATATCTCATTAAATTTCACTCTTGTCATATTTATAAGTATTATCTATAATAAAAAACAAACCCAACTGGCCCACAGAGATGTTGCCTATCATCTGTCTGACAGTGAAATCCTCTCTAAACCTCTGTATTCACAGCAGCATTACAACTCTGATATGTATATTTACCATCCGTCACTTGCCATGTACATGGTCAGATGTTAATACTTTAGCATCACATTTGACTGAGGAATGACTGATTTTAAATGTTCTTTGACCTCTTGAGTTTGAGCTTTAATTGAGTAATTCTAATTCACATATTGTATTATGGTCCAGTCACATCTTTCTACACGGTCAGATCTATATATAGTTGTTTTCTGCTTGACAATCTTGTTGTTATGGCTCCAAAAAGAGTCCTCGTGTCTGGGTTGTACATGTTGAACACTGAGCCATCATGAATATTTGTGTTTAACTAGTCTTTGAAACATTAACGTAACAGAAAATTTATCCTTGTTTTCCTTAAATTTTTAGAATGTAATTAATTAGAGGTCACATGGATTTTTTGCATTGGCATGACCACTTTATTATCATGTACATAAGTATGATGGGCACCTTCTCTTGCCTCTTTTGTAAATTTAAAACAATCATCCTAATTAATTATCCCCAGATGTTCACATTTCCAAACCACATTTTCAATAAAGTATAAATTTGTATGTAAAATAAACCCTCCACCTTCCTTCTCTCAAAGTTGTATATCAAGATAGCCATCTGAACAGTTCCTGGTTTTAGAAATTTAATTATTCACTGGCATAATTGATTTCAGAGAATTTTTTTTCAGAACAAAGACTGATTAATTGTTTGCAATCCTTTCCATTTACAGAGTAAACGAGTGTTTACTTCCAGCTTATACTTACAATACTTGTTGCATTAAAGAGGATCAAGAGAAAGACTTTATTACTGAAATTGTAGATTCTGTGATTTCCCATTTTTCTGAATTAATGAAATCACATAATTGACAAAACAGACTCCAGCAAAATTATGATCCAAATTGTTACTTGTTTTCAGATGAAGATGTTAGTTGGAGACTTGTCTGGTTTAAATGTGTTGATTTTATGAGCTGTTGCCAGAACAAGAAATCAAAAATTAAAAAATTTTTAAAGCTGTAAAAATGTATAATTAATATAAATTTCTAATTTTCTGAACCCGTTGATTATGTGAAATTGTAAAATATGCAAGAGTTAATATTCTTCCACAAGTAATTATTGTGTTCTCAGTTTGAAAATATAAGATTTATTTCTTACAGGCCGATCTTTAAAAATTCCAAATCTACCCTACAACAATTCAGCCATTTGAATGACATAGACCCAGTAGAAACCGAAAGGTATAATATTTGAAATAAGCACTCTGATTGGTTATTCTCTTTGAATCGACTTCTGTGGTTGGTTCATTTAAAATTCTGTTTAATTGCACTGCTGCAGTAGATGATAGCACTGTTAAATTCTGTGTTTTAAAACACTGCATTTTCATTTAAAAAATTGTTCTTGTCATTACGATTGTCAGTTTATAGCCTGAATAGTTTGCAGACTGGGAAGTGATAAGGCTAATTGGTTTCATATTTTTTTTTGTTCTGGTAAAAGTTGAAAGGGTTCCTACGAGTTAAGGTCTGTATCCACCAGCGACAACACAATAGGAGATGGCATTGTCTGAAAACAAATTTGGAACTAACGCGGGATAAATACACCTTGGCTATTTGCCCTGACATTGATAAAAGTTGACACAATAGAAGTAAACCAAGACAAAATTGGGAGAAGAACATTAGAATGAGAAGGAATTGGGATAGTTTGAAAAGATTGGATAATTGAAAAAACAGCAGCAAAAGACAGACCACAGTGGAGAAGTCTGTGACTCCCCTCATGTTCAAGAAAGCAGTAGGATAGGGAACAACCCAAGTACTTGTACTTGCAGCTGGCACAGTGGTAACACACTCGCCTCCCATCTCTGAGATAGATGGAATCTCTGCCCGACCTCGTGTGGGAAAGCTGGTAGTTTCTTCCCTTTGGTAAGCATTTTACAGTACAGCACCTTGACCAGTTGTCTGTGCTGGCTTTCTCTATACCCTTCCAACGCCCCATCACAATATAAGGGATAAGCTACTGGGCGTGACATAAAACTCTAAAGTCAAAATAAATAAGTGTACTTGGTTCCATGTTCTAGACCTCAGGCCTGAACACGACACGAGGCGATACTATCCAAAACTAAATTTGGAACTTACCGGTATATGATTTACCTTGGCTATCGAGTACAGATGATGGAATTTTGAGTCAAAACGAAATGCCTTTTTGGCTTGAAAAAATTTTCAACTTTACTGAGAGCGGTAGGTCTTCATGCCTGATAAATATAACTTCCTTATTTGTTAACCAATTTGGAGTTTTTTTACCAGTGTCTTCAGTTTTGATCGAGCTTGTATTTGAACTAATCTTATGGAATCGGTTTGGTGTGTTCAAGCTTTTATTCTTACAAAAGGGTATTATGAGCGTTTATGCAAGTAATTATACAGTAGACCATGTATAAATAGAGCCTCAGATATCTACAGGATTAGGTTCAGGTTTTCCCTGACCTATGCAAACAACAATAATATAACGTATTATTATGCTGATATCATGGGACTTGTCCAATGACACCTTGATTCAAGTTACCATGGTTCTACAAAATAGTCTACTGTACTATTCAGGCTCTAAAGGACAATTATAGAGAGAACAATGTTTGCAGTTCTTAGCAGTCTTTGTGTCCTTAATTTCCTCACCAAACATGATTGTTTTAACTTGTCTTAATGTGTGTCTGCACTTCTGTTAAGTACCACATGTGAATCTGTTTATTAGATTAAATCAGTGCTGTTCCCACTTTAACATCACGTAATGTAAAATGATTGTATCATGTGTATTAATCAGTAGCTGTGTGTCACTAATGTTTTTGAATAATCCTTCTTTTAAAAAACATAATCGAACTGCATGGTTTAATGTTGGAATTTGACCTCTTTAAGTTCAATTTTTATTGATTGCATCTTTCACAGATGCTTCATATTTAGCAACAAGCTAACATGATAGATAGACATGAGTATTGCACAAATACTCATGTGATGATACTTTTGTGATACCCCACTTCCTTCAATATTACCGTAAGTAAAATGTGTCAATATTTGCCAAAAAATTGTTAAAGATCAGTCCTGGAAGATATTCAGAGTAAGGGGCACCATGGAATACACAACTGCAGGTTTTAACTTTTGATTTTTGGTTATTTCTGTTCTGATTTTAATGTTCCTCATACTTTTGTATAAACCAACCTGAAGTTAAAGTGTAGTTGTTATAAACCACATTAAAATGGGAAATAATGGCCTAATTAAGGAAAATTATTTGGAAAATGAATATTAGGTAATCAAATTTGACCAAATCTTAGGTTGTACTGGAGTTAATTCAGCCTGGAATGACTTCTAAGCAGTTTATGTGCAATTACATAAAATTGGGCGAAGGAGGGGGAGAGGGGTATTAATTTTTTCTTTCTTTTTTTGAAAATTGGCATTTATTCCCAAGGAACACTGGAAATAGAAGTTAAAATTGACCGAATTACTAAATGTTTTGGTTGTAATAAAAAAAAAATGTATATTGTCATTACAATTTTTCCTTTTGTATCTGGAGAGTCTAGATATTTTCATATTCTTGTCTAAAAGCATTAGTTTCTGAAGACAGCCTCATTTTTGACATTCCTTCATAGATTTCAGCAGTATAAATAATATTCCTGGTTATGGATCTGATAATGAGGTCTGATCATCCACGTAGTTCAACAACTAGCTTAACAGCCTCCACCCCACAAATGCAAGGATATGATTGGTTAAGAGCTCTAGACAGATGTATGGATGAACAGCCTTCCAGTTTATAAATATAGACACTCTTCAAATCAGTGACACAGAGTAACACCTCAATGTAATGTTGGTTTAATGGGGAGGGGGGGGGGGGTAACAATAACTAATAATTTAGCTCAGAATTACCTTTTCCATAAATTTTGTCCAATTGAATTAGATTCAGTGATACACCAAAATATTGAGGCAAACTGTATCAGCGGCTTACATCAACAACTTCAAAGCATCAATTTGCTTGGGAATCCATGTTACTCTTGTTTGAAAGTTCCAGGCCACTTTGACATTGCAGTGACAATGTTTTTGTCCCAGGAATTTAAGATTTGTGAATATTTCATGGTATTCCTATTCTGTTCTGAAAAGTCATCTCATGCAAGACATAGAGGTATCTTGCTTAAGAGTGTCTTTTGTCAAATAAGATTTTACACTTTTTAAACTAACATTCTACAAGGCATTGCTGCTTATTGTGGAGAATTTCTGCATGACTAATATTTACTTAATTGAAACTAATCCTTTTGCTGAATTTTAATTGGTTAGAAATGGGAAATTTGTTACAGCATGTAAAATTTGTCTCTAGGGGTAGGGGTGGGTGGGGGTTCAGTGACTGAACCCGGACCACTCTTTAAAAAGGTGACAAAATATTCAATATCTGTACCAATTTCACATCAGGGGAGATCAAAGTCCTTATATAATCTCAAACATCACAAATATGTGAAGAATTTATGACAAGTTAAGGAAAAACAAGGAGACTTCCTGTGACAAATTTTACATTTCTGAATCTCTGGTACTTTTGGTGTTTATATCCAGTTAAACTATTGACATCTAACTGAATTTGACTTTGCATGTCAATTCCTATCAAAATAAAGTGATATCTAGTTGACAGATGATTATGTTGGAGATAGGTCCAGATTTAGCTTACAATAATAAGTGTTGAACATTGACCTGTCTTAGTGAGACTCCAGCTGTGGAAAATTGTGTCAAATTCCTGATTTTTTACTTTTACACAAGCTAGAATATAGTAAAATAAAAGTATAAATGTTAAGAATCTTCATTTACCAATGTCAAAATAGGCTGACAATGGGCTTCAGCAATTCCTGCAGTTTTGAAATTTGTCACAGTAGAATTGAAGTACCTGAAACCTTAATGATACCATTAGCTGACATCTCAATTTTTTATATTTTCATAGTAACTGCCATGCTCTATAGTCGATACTAACACCTCAAACTAACTTCTCCAATTGGTGGTGATGATATAAATATTTACTGCCAATTTTATCAATAGTTTCAAACTTGAATGTCGTAAAAAATATTTTAATGTTATTTTGTACTCTTTTCTGTGGTGGTGTTATAATATTGGTGTTGATATTAACAAATAACAATATTGAAATTGTGCATATTGAATCACATGTATGGCAGCATGGTATAAGTATATTAAGGGTTTATTGTATTTTGATTTAAATACTTTATCTGCATTTAGAATTACAATTATACTTTTACCCAGACTACAATATTTTTTTTTCATTAAAAGGATTAATTGTCGACGGTTTAATTGAGTAGCAAACTTATCAAATCCCATTCCATTTACTTTACTTGTGAACATTTTTACAGTAATAATAGAACTGTAATAAGGGACAAATCCCCTTCCATCTGCTAGACTTGTGTGAGAAATTGTTACTGTGATAATAAGACAGATCTTCTCTGCCAAATTAATACAAATTTTGATTATTTTGTCCTACTTTTAAAGGGTGCCCCCGCTGGCAAATTTCATATTTATCATTTCTCTGAATATTTTTCAAATTATTTTAAAATCCCCTTTTTTGGATTGTAATTAATTAATTTGTACACAGGACTATACAAACTCCCCTTTTGTTGCTCAATTAGTTTTGTGATTTTGTTGATCTGATAAATGTCTAATTAAAATTTCCTGTTATTATTGGCATAGAAAAAGCACTTAATAGATGAAGAAAGTTAATAAGATATCTGTGTAGTTTACTAGTTTTATTGTTAGAAATAGACACCCATCTTCCATACAGGTTGGGCTGAACAGATTACTTGTAAATTCATTCGAGAATATAATAATATACATTTCCAAAATTGTTATAACTTCTATAATAACTTCTATAATATCATCAGTTTTACAAATATCCTCACAAAATTTACCTCCATTTTATCTTCTGAATTTACAAAGGGATATTGAACAATTTCTGGCCAGTTTTTGTGCCAAAAGGAGTAGTATTGGGAACATTTCACTTAAAAAACCATGACAACACTTTATAGTCGCCATCTGGATTTTCAAGATATATAATAACCCCCCCCCCCCGTCAAAGTAGTAGATGTAAACCCTAAATTAAAAGGCATTATAAACTTTTATTGCATATGTTTGTGCATTTGTAGATTTTTATAGCAATTTCTTTTAGGAGAACTGCTGTGTTTTTAGTTTTATGCCCTTTACTTTCTGGCAGAAGTCCTATTGAATTGAGGTGTGTACTAACACACATCTTCTTACAGAATCCCATAATGGAAACAGTTTTGCATTGGTTGGATACCAAAATAAAAAGTATGCTGCTGACTCATCCCTGAGAAAGAGTGATAATGTCAAAAGGGTACTGGTAAAAAGGTACAGGAATGGGAAACAGATATTTGTTTCAGCCCAACTCACAAGTGCTTACCATTAGTTCAAAGCTTATGTACTATGGACAGACAAGACTCCAGTGGAACCCCAGTAAGTTGAATTTCATAGGACCAGAAAATACTTCCACATTTCCAGGTATTCCACATAATAGAGTGTATTTCAACAGCAAAGGTTGTCTTGAGACTTGAGATTCTGTTCTACTTAAAGGTAAATTTTATTGAATAAACTTGTACCCAGAATCATTATGGTTCAAGTGCATTTAAGTACACATGTTTCTTGTTCAGTGGGTAACCCCGTGTGATCTATGATTTTAGACCAGTATTTAAGCCATTCACCGTGGAGTTAGACACGTATGCTGACTTTGCCATATACCGTTCTGATGGGAGTCGCATCTCAGAGGAAGATCTCATCAAGAATCTACAGGACTTCAAAAAGTGAGTGTCAGATTATGGTATAAAATCACTTAACTTTACAGGTGATTTATGCAGAAAATAGTTAAATTACAATCATGATAAATTATATTACAATTTAATTATTGTGTTTACTACTAAACTTTAAAAGGTGAGCGTTTAAAGTATTGGCTTCAAACTATGGTACACTCTGTGAACTATTAAATAACATAATATTAAATGGCAGGAAGTTTTTATAAATCGGTTTTGAATTACAGAGTTAGATGGTAAGACTTAAAGGATAGGGTCGTAAAATGTAATACAAAAATATGAAAAGTGAGTTACTGTTAAATGACTGGACTTCCATGAAGTGAGTGCATCTCTGAATAAGGTCAGAAGGTAATATGAGAATGAAATGCTTAAAATTAAAATGTTTTAAAAAGTTGGTAGGACCACAGTGTTCACTTGTGGGACTTCAAAACACAAGTGTTAAATTACAGACACTTTAGACAACAATTTTTAAATTACCGTCACTTAAAAAAATGAGTATAACATTACAAAGAGGTTAAAAAAAGAGAATTACAAATTATAAAGACCGGAAGTGCGCAGACTACACAAAACAATGCAGTGCGCATATCTCTGCGTACATTTATCTGCGGCAATAAATGGACGATCGCCGATAATAGAGAACCAAACGATACAGGCAAAATATAGTACGATAAACAGGTGTGTAGAAAAACATATTTACAAAAATATTTATGGATTAATAAAAGATACCGGTCTTTATAACAGAAATAAAAGGACGAAACTTCCGCGCTCGTCCATTCTCCACCGGAAGTACCGTCCTTTTATAGAGGTCATAAAGTACTCACCCTCGGACTTTATTTCTACAATAAAATCTATAGAAAAGTGAATGTTAAACTTGTGGGACAACAAAAAGTAAATGGTGGTTACATGAGAACTGAGTGTTAAAATACAGTACAACTTAAAAATAAAGATGCTGGTTGATAGAATTCACTGGAACTTTACAAAATAACACGCAAAATACCAAAGCTGCTGCAACTTGTATGAGTGATAAATATATTTATAATTTCTGACAAATGTTATTTAATGTTCAGTTCTTTGTACTGTACCCTTAATAATCTGTTACTTCACCCTTTAAGGAATACTGGGATATACTTTCTGATGACTATATTAAGTAATTTAAGTATAATGTAGGAAAGTATTGAGTGCATTCATGACATCTTTGCCTTCAAATGGTAATCTCAATAACTTTATTTAAAGAGTTTTACAGTGATGTCAGTGTTACTACATTGTGATCAATGATGCCATCTCAGTTTGTAAAGGCAAATGAGTTAATGCTTGTTTTGGTGTTTACAGTATCACACTTACATTTTGGTCAATGTTTCATTTGAGGTTTCAATAAAATATTGTCAAAGGTTATTAAAGGCTAGTTATTCAATGAATATCAAATTGGTTAAACCTTGTTGACTTTATTTGAGCAGTTAGAAGACATATTATAAGCTTCTTTTTCAAGCAGTTATCGATTGTTTTTGGAAAAGAACAACTGGTTTAAAAATGAAATCCAACTGCAATTTAATCTCATCACTGTTAAGTTGTCCTTGTTTTGTTTCTGTACTCAAGCACACAGCGGAAGAGTCGTTCACTCACCAGACACGCCAGTGTGCTCTCACTCAGGTTACTATCATGGTTATCATTACCTTGGTTACCTCACATACACACACACACACCATTGCTTCCTAGACATTTTTTTTGTCTAAATTCTGAAAAAAAACCCAAAATCAGTGCATATTATAATACTTGACTGCAAGACTCAAATTGGTTCACAAAAGTTTCAAAAGATTGCTCTATGCAAAATGATATTTTGAATTTGTACAAAATTTGAGTCTTACTCAAGTTAAACATGGATGTGTATATATTTTAATTGATTTATTTCTTGGAATGTTGATTTTCCCATTATTCAGTTATTGTATATGCATATGTCCAAGTACTAAATGTACATATAAATTTGGAAAAGGAAATACTACAACATTAACTGTATAGAGTTATGTAAACTGGCACCGTGTTAACAAGGACAGATCTAGGCCTTAACAGCGGGGTACAGGGGTAGTTCTGACACGTAGGCATGGGGTACTACTGTTCTTATAATATCCATGAAATATGTCTATTGTATCAGAGTAGTAATTGGAGCTGGAAACAGAAAACCTGACCTGAACTTGGGTAGCCATGTTTTTACAGTAATCCAACTGGAACTATCAGTAGAGCAATTATGGTGGCTTTTGTAAACAAGTATATAGAAAAATAAAATCTAAATTGCTAAAGAATAAACTTTCTTTGTAATTAGGGAAAGTTTCAGTTTAGACAATAAAGTTTCAATTTATATAATGCACTGTTACATATGCTGGCTTTTACATCAGCATATTGCAAAGACAGATGCACTTATACCTCGTAATATATACAAGTGCTTTATCAAAACTAAATACACTGTATATGTGAACATGTCTGAAAAAAAGGTTTTACAAATTTTAGCCTTTACCGAGGCTTAATAAAGCGTGGAAGGTCTGAATATAAGGAAAATTAAGTAAAAAGTGAAATTTAGGTGGACAAATCTGACTGAACATTAGGTTTTAACCCCATGTTTTTGGTGGACATAAAAGATATTTTACTAGTATTAAAAGTTTTCGACTTGCTAGCTTAAATGTCCTAGACTTCCCAAAACTGTTGATCCATTTTAGACTTTCCCTTCTTAGACAGTATATTGTGTGACGACAGTGTATACCAAATCGTGGCAGTGTACCAGGATTATAATATGTAAGGAGAATTTCAAATGTGGTCCCATGCAATACAGGCTCAAAATAAGTTCAATCTTACCCGAGAAACATATTAACTATTGTTATTATGCTATAGGGTAAACTGTTCTATAGACATTTCCACTTCAGTAATATAATGCTAGCTGATTAAGTTTCTAACATACTGCTGTGGTCAGGTGGACGTTCTTTGGGCTTAGTTGCCCATTTTGCCAGTGCTTATTTTTGGTTTCTGTGACATGATGTGTTTCTTCTCTCCTGAACAGGATAACACCCTTTAATATGATGCCATTCCACATTGGTGATTTTAAGCATATGGCTCTGATGTGACAATTTGTGGGAAAAAGGCAGAAAAATTGGGACCACACAATTAAACATGTATTACCGTTTGGCAGGTGGACCTTGGATTCTTCAAGAAAAAGCTCAAAACTTATCTTTTTTCAAAAGCCTATCAGCCATCATGGTGTCATACCAGCATCTTTGGTATGACCTGGCTATGTCATTGGATCCACGACTATTCTAATTGTTTATATTTAAATACATGGTAGAGTCCATCAATTGAGGGAGATTAAGCACTATAAAGTCCACATTTGATTAGATTAGCTAAGTCTTAGAGTCTGGATATTCACTTGTAATATGTTACGTGGGTATCAGAGGTTATAAACTGGCAACAGGATCATGTATCAATATTTCAAATAATTTCTGTTTTTACCCCACAGCCCTTAAGGGCTGTCGGGCATTGTTTTCACCCATGGTGTCTGGATGGGCGGGCGGGCAGCGGGAAAAAGTTTGGTGTAGGAAATTGATACTTGGAAGAGATATTGGTTAGGATGTGTAGGTGTGCAACGTCATGGTCTGACCTTGATTTGACCTTTGACCTTGCCATAGTGACCTTGAGCTTGAAAATATTGTCCGGGCTATATCTCGGAAACTGTAAGGTGTAGGAAGTTGATACTTGGTAGGGACATTGGTTAGGGGGTGTAGGTGTGCAACGTCATGGTCTGACCTTGATTTGACCTTGCCGTAGTGACCTTGACCTATAAAATCTTGTCCGGGCTATATCTCGGAAACCGTAAGGTGTAGGAAGTTGAAACCTGGTAGGGACATTGGTTAGAGGATGTAGGTGTGCAACGTCATGGTCTGACCATGATTTGACCTTTGACCTTGCTGTAGTGACCTTGACCTATAAAATTTTGTCCAGGCTATATCTCGGAAACCATGAGGTGTAGGAAGTTGATGCTTACTAGGGACATTGGTTAGGGGGTGTAGGTGTGCAACGTCATGGTCTGACCCTGATTTGACCTTTGACCTTGCCGTAGTGACCTTGACCTATAAAATCTTGTCCAGGCTATATCTTGGGAAACCGTAAGGTGTTGGAAGTTGATGCTTGGTAGGGGCATTGGTTAGGGGTTGTAGGTGTGCAGCATCGTGGTGTGACCTTGATTTGACCTTTGACCTTGTTGTAGTGACCTTGACCTTTAAAATCTTGTTGCACCTTTGGGTCTTTGTCTTTTGGGTCTTTGATGCAGATTAAGCACTGTTAAAGTCATATTAGAATTCATTAAGAATTTTACTTTTACAACTTCCCATTATAACAGATGGAATATCATAAAGTGAGCCACAGATTTTGCTCCAACACCACACATAAGCTAGACTTGCTCCAAGTCTTTGTATTTGTGTCCATCAGTAACCAGAACAGTTTTAAATTTAAATTGGAAACTTACAGGAGTTCATTATACCACAAGCAATCTGGAGTGTGGGGGATAGTCTCTGAAAAAAAACCATTTTGTCAGGGCTGGTTGTTTCTCCAAAAGTCATACAGTACCCATATATTACAAAAAATACAAAAGGACTTGGTGTAAGTCTACACATAAGCATTCATTGAATGTATTACCACTTCTGTATGCATTGTAATATTCAAAACATCTAAACCATAATTCAGCCATGCCAGATATAGATAAAGAGTACATGTATTATCTTTCTCTTAGACATTATTTTCTCTATTTAAACATTGTTTGGACCTTTATATAACTGACAGTGCTCTGAAAGTATCCTGAACTTTGTACTGATACAGTACTTCTATATCTCACGGTGTTAAAAATATTTCACTAGGCTGTGGGGTACAGGCATCTCTGATGCTATTTCTTAGCAAGTGAGACATCATTAACTGTGAAATATACACTTTATAATATGAATGATATTCAGCATCGATCAATTTGCAAAGTCAAATTGGAGATGGTCATCAATATTGAAATTACATTCAGTCCCCATAATATTGTAAACTCATTTTCACTCTCACAAATTGATATTGCTTATTATCTTTACAGTGGAATGTGTCTTCTATTTATTGAAAGACCTTAAAGTTACTTGACCACAAACTTTATCTTATTACATGTTTGGATGAAGTTGCACTGTGTCAAATTTCTCTTAGGTGATCAGTGGTGTAGTGGTTAGTGAGTTTATCATCCAATCACAAGCTGTTAACTCTGTGGGGTTGACTCCCATAAATAGCAAATGTAGAGGTTCTGTCCCAATATAATGCTGGATATTGAACAGGACTTAAAACCCTTACATAGTAGGATGGTAGAGATTGCACTGTGTCAAATTTCTCTTAGGCTGTCACCTCTTTGTTGCTTCCATTCCCACAAATGGCAATACTGAGGTCCTGTTGCAATTTGACCCTGGCTGTTAAACTGGGCAAAAACTGAAATTTTGACCTTTTACAGTATCCCTCTTGGATAAATATCCTGAAACAGCAAGAGCTAGAGCCATTTATCAGAATCTGTCTGTTTAGTTTTGTATAACACTGTGCTTATTAATACCCACTGAAGCCTTGTTTAAATAGAGTAGAACCTCTATTTTCTGACCATGTTTGTTGGATAATAGAACTTTACAGAAGGTTGTAAAATAGAGGAGATGTTTAGTATGGCACGACAGAGACATATAAATTTAAGCAGTAGTTAACAGACTTTACTCAGTGTATGCAATATTATTAGACTAAATTTGACCACACTGAACTTGCTGCCTACTCTTCGTTAATCAGTCACTGTCACTTTCAGGCTTATTTTAAAAGTTCATTAACTTTCAATTAGCCATTTTCATAGAAAATAGCTTTATTGTTCATCTAAATCTGACCAAATCAGACTTTATTGCACTTCATCGATCTCCCAGTAGATTCTATGGTGCTTGCTAGCTAAGTATTGTTCCACACTCATACAGCTATTGAATGATAAAGACAGGGAACCAGTGGCCCATTAAGTACAGTGGCATCATATCGCAGACTGTGACCTCTGTGTGGGTTCAACTCCCACAAGTGACAATGATATTGGTCTGTCGTAACATATGACCCAAGGTGCCGAGCAGTACATAAAACCCAGAACATTGACTTTTAATTTCCTTTTTGCATCAACGCATGTATTTTAGATTAGAATTGCACAAGTACTAGTGCTTTTGGTGCAGTAGATAACTTTTTTCTTTTTTTCAGTTTCAATATTAACTCAAGTTACTCACTGGGCAGTAATTTCAAAATGTTTTAATAGTTTATCAGTACATGATATTTTAATCATTAATATTCAGACATAAAAATATTTATTTTGAAATTTTTGGGGTTTTTTATGTCAGCTGACTTGTCAGTCAGCTGACATTATGGCATCACTCTGCGGTGTCCGCGTCTGTGTACGCGTCCGCGTGACAAACTTCTTCTCCAAAACTACAAGACCCAGAGACATGCTGTTTTTTTAAAAGATACCTTAACTATCGAGGATGATAAATCGTAAAATTCATGCAGATCTGTCTGTTCGTCTGTTTGCCAGAGCCATTACAAGTGAGGTACCCCCACCCAAAGTGTGAAAATTTCAACACTTGATCACAATTTTCTCATTCACTATTGCGGGGATTTTTCTCATATCTTGCATAGATGTAATAGGCCACTAGTAGAGTACCTTGTATGAATATAAGACCTGGATCTGTCATAATTTTTTTTTATTAATTTTTAAAATAATTTTTAATGTAATAAAATTCATGAAATCATGCACTAAATCAATTATAACTTGAAAAGTATTGCATTTAGAGCATTTTATTAAAATATGTTATTCAGCTACTTTTTCCATAGCTACAACATGGTGAGTAACTTGGGTGTCTATCTCAATAGCTAAGTGAGTAATAGCTACTTTTGGACTTTTCAGTAACTTCCATCATGAGGAAAATCACTTGTAACTTGAAAACTATTGCATTTAGAAAATTTTGTGTAAATATGTTATTCAGCTACTTTTGGGTCAGCTATAACATAGTAAAATTTCAGACCTGTAGCTCATGGCATAGCTGAGTAATAGCTACTTTTAGGTTATCACTGTTGTGTAAATCACTTATAACTTGAAAAGTATTGTATTTAGAGTATTTACTTTCATATGTTATTCACCTACTTTTGGGTCAGCTATAACATAGTAAAATTTCAGACCTGTAGCTCATGGCATAGCTGAGTAATAGCTACTTTCAGGTTATCACTGTTGAGTAAATCACTTATAACTTGAAAACTATTGCATTTACAGTAATTTGTTTGTATATGTTATTCAGCTACTTTTGGGTCAGCTATAACATAGTAAAATTTCGGACCTGTAGCTCATGGCATAGCTGAGTAATAGCTACTTTCAGGTTATCACTGTTGAGTAAATCACTTATAACTTGAAAACTATTGCATTTACAGTAATTTGTTTGTATATGTTATTCAGCTACTTTTGAGTCAGCTATAACATAGTAAAATTTCAGACCTGTAGCTCATGGCATAGCTGAGTAATAGCTACTTTCAGGTTATCACTGTTGAGTAAATCACTTATAATTTGAAAAGTATTGTATTTAGAGAATTTAATTTCATATGTTATTCACCTATTTTGGGGCAAGCTATACCATGGTAAAATTCCAGATCAATGGCTCATTGCTTAGCTGCGTAATAGCTACTTTGAGGTTCTTACTCAACACTAAATCATTTATAACTTGAAAAGTATTGCATTTAGAGCATTTTCTTTAAATATGTTATTCAGCTACTTTTTCCATAGCTACAACATGGTGAGTAACTTGGGTGTCTATCTCAATAGCTAAGTGAGTAATAGCTACTTTTGGACTTTTCAGTAACTTACATCATGAGTAAAATCACTTGTAACTTGAAAACTATTGCAGTTAGAGAATTTTGTGTAAATATGTTATTCAGCTACTTTTGGGTCAGCTATAACATAGTAACATTTCAGACCTGTAGCTCATGGCATAGCTGAGTAATAGCTACTTTTAGGTTATCACTGTTGAGTAAATCACTTATAACTTGAAAAGTATTGCATTTAGAGTATTTACTTTCATATGTTATTCACCTATTTTGGGGTCAGCTATAACATAGTAAAATTCCAGACCAGTGGCTCATTGCATAGCTGAGTAATAGCTACTTTGAGGTTTTTACTCAACACTAAATCATCTATAACTTGAAAAGTATTGTATTTAGAGCATTTTGTGTAAATATGTTATTCAGCTACTTTTGGGTCAGCTATAACATAGCAAAATTTCAGACCTGTAGCTCATGGCATAGCTGAGTAATAGCTACTTTCAGGTTATCACTGTTGAGTAAATCACTTATAACTTGAAAACTATTGCATTTACAGTAATTTGTTTGTATATGTTATTCAGCTACTTTTGGGTAAGCTATAACATAGTAAAATTTCAGACATGTAGCTCATGGCATAGCTGAGTAATAGCTACTTTCAGGTTATCACTGTTAAGTAAATCACTTATAACTTGAAAACTATTGCATTTACAGTAATTTGTTTGTATATGTTATTCAGCTACTTTTGGGTCAGCTATAACATAGTAAAATTTCAGACCTGTAGCTCATGGCATAGCTGAGTAATAGCTACTTTCAGGTTATCACTGTTGAGTAAATCACATATAACTTGAAAACTATTGCATTTACAATAATTTGTTTGTATATGTTATTCAGCTACTTTTGGGTCAGCTATAACATAGTAAAATTTTAGAACTGTAGCTCATGGCATAGCTGAGTAATAGCTACTTTTAGATTATCGCTGTTGAGTAAATCACTTATAACTTCAAAAGTATTGCATTTAGAGTATTTAGTTGTATCCACCGGACAGCAGGATATGTTCCTCATTATAAAATCTTGACTGGAAATATTTGGGTCCTCATTTTGAAAAAAAAAAAACATGGCCGCCACAGGCCACAGTCATGAAAAGTGCTTTTAAGTCGCTTATTATTGGTTCTAGAAGTTTGGGATGGTAAACCAACCTATAGGAAATCATGGGCCTGGATTCTTTTGGTGTGGTTGGATTTGACCTTGGACCCCTCTTTCAAGGTCAAACAAAAATAGCCAAACTTAAAAGTGGTTATAACTTGCTTATTATTGGTCCTAGAGATTTGGGATGGTAAACCAACCTATAGGAAATCATGGGCCTGGATTCTTTTGGTGTAGTCGGATTTGACCGTGGACCCCTCTTTCAAGGTCAAAAGACGGTAGCCAAACTTAAAAGTGCTTATAGCTCGCTTATTATTGGTCCTAGAGATTTGGTATGGTAAACCAACCTATAGGAAATCATGGGCCTGGATTCTTTTGGTGTGGTCGGATTTGACCTTGGACCCCTCCTTCAAGGTCAAACAAAAATAGCCAAACTTAAAAGTGCTTATAACTTGCTTATTATTGGTCCTAGAGGTTTGGGATGGAAAACCAACCTCTAGGAAATCATGGGCTGGGAATCTTTTGGTGTGGTCGGATTTCACCTTGAAACCCTCCTTCATGGTCAAACGAGGATAGCCAAACTTAAAAGTACTTATAGCTCGCTTATTATTGGTTCTAGAGGTTTGGAATGGAAAACCAACCTATAGGAAATAATGGGCTAGGAATCTTTAGATCAGATTTGACCTTTGGCCTCTCTTTGAAGGTCAAATGAGGAAAGCCAAAATTAACAATGCTTATATCTCGCTTATTTGTGTTCCTAGAGGTTTGCAATGTCACACCAACCCATAGGAATCATGGGGTAAGAATATTTTGACATGGTCAGATTTCACCTTGAGCTCCAAGGTTAAGCATGTTTTAATGGCTTTTGTGAGTTTTCTGGTGGATACAATTTGCATCAGTTCTCCAATGCTATAGGTCTAGTTTCAGTGTGTTATTCACATATTTTGGGGTCAGCTATAACATAGTAAAATTAAAACTATTGCATTTGCAATATTTTCTTTAAGTATGTTTTTAACTTACTTTTTACACCTTAACAGTTACCTTCTTAGTTTTCTTCCAAACACCATTTCCAGGGCACAACTTTTGTGTTTTTTTCTTCTGTCACTTCTACTCTGAAACTCAAAACACACAGTCAGCTGACACAGAGCCCGTTCACGGGCACTGATTGCTTGTTTCTCAAATATATCCAGCCCAGGGTTCGTGATGTACCTCTAAAATATGGAGTCCAAGGGATTACATGACGTCCAAAAAATGGAGTCCCAATAATTTTTTCTGAGTCCAGTGTTTGCGATAGGGTTACCTTGTACCTTATGGCACATCAAAAATGGGGTACCATTGTGTGAAAATGGGGTACAAGTAATAATTTTTCTCCCTTATTTCTGGATACCCTTAAATATATAGAAGCACTATTCAATTTCCTTTGTACTGATAAATAATATGTATCTGTTGATAAATCAATTTTAAAAATATTTTAAACAGCTGGACCCCAGTCAACAAACTTCATTTTAATGCAATTAGAGTGAAATTTATTTTGTATGATTATTTTATTTAATAGAATAGAATAGAAACATTTGTATTGTGCAAAATTGATGCAACATCCTCTAATGTGATGGAACTCAAAAAGGGAAAGTCCAGGGACATGTCAGGTTGGGACTCCAAATTAGCACCTGCCAGGGAGATGTACTATGGTTGGAGGATAGGCTAGGCTGAACAAATAGCTTATTTTTAAGCTACAAATATGGTATTTATACTGTTTGAAGTACAAATATTTGTAGTTTCTGTTGCTTTTTGTTTGACCAAAATTCATTGGGTGGTTCCAGAAGTATAGTTTTTTTTGTTACATCCCCTGTAAATATTTTCGAATGTTACAGTACAGCTTTTATTTTCCAGGGGACTTTTTGGGGGTTTAATATCAAGAGTTTCCGAGATTAAGTATAGTTTGTCTCCCACGAAAGTTCACCGTCCTGGCTTGTTGTTTCGATTGTTTCCGTGCAGAGATCAGGCTCTTTTTCGATATATAACGTTTTGAGAAGATTTGCTAGTGTACAACACCAGCACTCACTAGCTGTTTTGGAAGGATCTCGTCACGCATGAAATCTCACTTTACAATGGTGGAGGTAAACAACTTGCCAGGAAATCGCTCTAAACCATTTAATTTTAAAATATAAAGCTTATCTTCAGTATTATATGTATTGCGTGCATATCTACACTTCCTGCCAACCAAAATTCACTTCTAAAGCAGAAATATTTTCTTCTTAAAAATCGCATCCTGAGGGACGTACTGACAACCAAAATTTGCGTCCAAATCTGAAATACCGTGTGTTTAACATACTCTGACGGCGTATTCACAAACCCTGCAGCCTGTCTTCAATTTATGATGAGTTTTAATATCTTGTATATTAAATTACCATATTGAAATATATTTTTTATCTGCAATTGTGGTATTATTAGTTGTCACATGATGTCATGAAATGATAAAAAAATATTTCATTACTGATTGGTATTCAGCCTCAAAATAGATTTTCATAAATACCGGTATATTGCAATTACATTTTAGTCCCTAACATATATTTTTGGTTCCCATCTAACTTAAATGTTCGTAACTCAGAAGAGTGTGCAAGCAGTATACACAGTTGTAAGTGTAACTGAAAGTATTATCACCAAGTTACTGCAGCCAGTGGTACTGTACACTACACTCTGTAGAACACGCTTTGCGTAAGGCTCAAATTTGGACTATATTTTTTATGTCAGCTGACATTTTGGCATCACTCTGCGGCGTACGTGTCCGCATCTGCGTCCACGTCCGTGTGAACAACTTCTTCTCCAAAACTACAAGACCCAGAGACGTGCTGTGTTTTGTAAAAGATACCTTAACTATCGAGGATGATACGTCATAAAATTCATGCAGATCTGTCTGTTCGTCTGTTCCCCAGAGCCATTACAAGTGAAATACCCCACCCAAAGTGTGAAAATTTCAACACTTGATCACAATTTTCTCATTCACTATTGAAGGGATTTTTCTCTTATCTTTCATATATGTACTAGGCCACTAGTAGATTCCCCTGTGTGAGAATAAGGCCTGGATCTTTCTTAATTATTTTTTTATGAAATTTTTAAATAATTTTTAATGCACTAAAATTCATAAAATCATGCACTAAATCACTTATAACTTGAAAAGTACTGCATTTAGAGCATTTTGTTAAAATATGTTATTCAGCTACTTTGTCCCTAGCTACAACATGGTGAGTAACTTGGGTGTCTATCCCAATAACTAAGTGAGTAATAGCTACTTTCTGACTTTTCAGTAAATTCCATCATGAGTAAAATCACTTGTAACTTGAAAACTATTGCATTTAGAGAATTTCCTATAAATATGTTATTCAGCTACTTTTGGGTCAGCTATAACATAGTAAAATTTCGGACCTGTGGGTTATTGCTTAGCTGAGTAATAGCTACTTTGAGGTTATCAGTGTTGAGTAAATCAGTTAGAACTTGAAAACTATTGCATTTAGAGTATCTCTTTAAATATGTTATTCACTTACTTTTGGATCAGCTGTAACAAAGTAAATTTGCAGAGATGTAGCTTATTTTATAGATGAGCAATAGCTATTTTGAGGCTATTACTGTTGAGTAAATTAGTTATAACTGGAAAACTATTGCATTTACAGAAATTTGTGTAAATATGTTATTCACCTACTTTGGGGTCAGCTATAACATAGTAAAATTGCAGACCTGTAGCTCTTTCCATAGCTGAGTAATAGCTACTTTGATGTTATCACTGTTGAGTAAATCCCGTGTAACTTGAAAACTATTGCAGTTAGAGTATTTTGTTTTCATATGTTATTCACCTACTTTTGGATCAGCTATAACATAGTAAAATTGCAGACCTGTAGCTTATTTCATAACTGAGCAATAGCTATTTTGAGCCTCTCACTCTCAAGTAAATCAGTTGTAACTTGAAAACTATTACATTTACAGTATTTTGTATACAATCATATGTTATTCAAATACTTTGGGGTCAGCTATAATATAGTAAAATTGTAAACCTGTAGCTCATTGCATAGCTGAGTAATAGCTACTTTGATGTTATTCATGTTGAGAAAATCAGTTATAACTTGAAAACTATTGCATTAAGAATATTTTGTTTAAATATGTTATTCACCTACTTTTGGGTCAGCTATAACATAGAAAAATTGCAGACCTGTAGCTTATTTCATAGCTGAGCAATAGCTATTAGAGGTTCTTACTGTTGAGTAAATCAGTTATAACTTGAAAACTATTGCATTTATAGTATTTTGCATAAATATGTTATTTAGTTACTTTTGGGTCAGCTATAACATAGTGAGATTGTAGACCTGTAGCTCATGGCATAGCTGAGTAATAGCTACTTTGAGGTTCTCACTGTTGAGTAAATGAGTTGTAACTTGAAAACTATTGCAGTTAGAATATTTTCTTTGAAGATGTTCTTCACCTACTTTTGGGTCAGCTATAGCATAGTAAAATTGCAGACCTGTAGCTCATTGTATAGCTGAGCAATAGCTACTTTCAGGTTTTCATTATTGAGTAAATCGATTGTAACTTGAAAGTTATTGTGTTTAGAGAATTTTCTTTGAATAAGTTGTTCACCTTCTTTAGGGTCAGCTATAACATAGTAAAATCGCGGACCTGAAGCTCATTGCATAGCTGAGCAAAAGTACTTGTAGATTCTTACTGTTGTGGAAATCAGTTGTAACTTGAAATCTGTTGCATGTACAGTTGCATTTTCCTTTTCTTCATTCACTTCTACTCTGAAACTCAAAACACATGGTCAGCTGACACAGAGCCCGTTCATGGGCACTGATTGCTTGTTTCAAACATGTGCAAAGATACCCGGTATTCATAAAGCAACCATACATGTTATGAGATATAAGCTTATCAGGGTAGAGCTGATTATGCTAATGTGAAAGCCAGTACATGTATGAGGACATTATACAAACTGAAACTTCATTATCTGAACTGAAAATTTTCCCTAATTGCAAAGAAACTTGAGCCTTCAGCAAGGCTACTGTAGAACTCATGAATGTGACATTCAGGCTGTCTCCCCAATCACACCCAAATAACAGGATTCCAGTGAACTCCACTAGTGTGAAAAAGTGGACCACAAAATACAAATTGCAGAGTCTATGCCATTAAAATGTGAGAAAAATGTTAAATAAATTTACTTCCAGTATAAGCAAGGAAACTCTTACTTCAGACACTTAGACCATTTTCCTCGTTAAGTACAAATGAAATCAGTTTGTAGGTTTCAACATAAGAAAATATTCATACAATATTTTAGTCAGCACAAGTAAGAATCATCCCTGAATGGAAGCAGAAGCTGTGGATGTTAAAGGTTCTAGTAAAAGAGTTTACTGTAAAAAGACATTAAATTGATAGAGTTTATTTTGGGAGCGGTTGGGGAAGGGATGTGTGTACTGCAATGGTGTAAGATTACCCATAGCTTATAATTAGATATTGAATAAAAACTTCAATTATGCATACAGCTCTAAGTTTATGTTGTACAAATATCAACCATATATTAATTTGCCTTATCTGCTAACAGTTTTGGTTACATTATGTTATATATGTAAATAAAATTAAAATTTTTTTTTTTTGGAATATAAAATTATTACTGCTGTAATCTGTATATTTTTAATAAAAATAAACATACTAATGATTAAAATAAAAGGAAATTTGTTTTCATTTTATGGAAACCTATTATTCTTGAAAGAAATTGTATATATTTTAAAATTATTATTATGTATCATGACATTAAACCCTTGGTGCTTTACCCTTTTGTTTTGCCATATCCATATATTTTGTACAGATACTGACGATTTCATTTTTCAAGTCATTTAATAAACAATAGATGGTATATCTATCGTAGGACATATTAAAATATGGATCTCGCTTAGACAGATTTTAGATTCACCCTGGCAAAATGAAACTATTAAGTTTATGTATTCCATTCATATTTACACTCTTTGTTGTTGGGATGATGATTTTATAAGATGGGAACTTAAAATGGCAGTTCTGTCATTGGGTCCTGTCCCCAGTGGTGGGAACAAATCCAGGGAAATTGATAAATGGTCATTCCTTCGATTTTGTTTTCTTGTAAGAAGAATGTCAGTTGGCATGGATCAAGTAACTGTTTGTCTCCTCTAGTAAAGGAGTTATTGTGCTGAGTTTTAAATATATAATATAGTCAAAGTTAAAGTTTGGCTTTTATGTCCTGTTCTACAGCCAGGGTCATATTGGGACAGGTCTTCAGCATTGTTACTTGTGGGAGTCACACAGAGGTGACTGCTTGTGATTAAATGCCAAACTTGCTAATCATTAGGCCACTGTGGACCTAAATAATCATGTAACATGTAGAATATAGACATCTGCACCTGTAATAATTTGAATGATTTAAAGCCATGATAAAGCATCTTAATAAAACTTACCACATTTATGTAAGTTTCCCCACCTGTTATTTTCACTCTTTAAAACCGACCTCCTGCTTACTTGAGTAAGAACGTCTATTGACTATCAGTTTTTCCCGTTTGTCAGTTTAATACACTGATTTCACCCTTGTGGGAACTTGTTACTTATTACTCGTAGCGTACCATTGTGTCATGGGTAACACTTGCCTTCTACCTTTTACATTGTGGGTTCGAACCCATTATTAAGCTGGCCAGTCAGCAGTTGGTGGCTTTTAATACAGATTGTAAACCAACTAGTATGCACTGCTTTCCTCCATTACCTCAGTTAATTAATTGATTGATGTCCTATATAATGAATGACCTGTGACCTGATACCCAGATACCATGTGGTCAGGTCAAAAATGGAAGACTGGTTCATCAGATTGTTTGCTGTTTTGCGTATAAAACTCAAGAAGCCATTATAAATTTTTAAAACTTGTTGCATTACATAATTTTTGTTCAATTATTTGTCAAGATTTTAAATAAAATGTTTTGAATGGTTATAAATTGTTCTCTTTTCACTGAAGTACTAAATTGATTTAACCGTTTAAATTTTTTTTTATTTATTTTTTTTTTTTTTCAGAATTATTACAGAGATTCACCAAAATGATGAAACTATATATATTGCTTTGTTGATACTTTTGAAGACATCTGTATCACATATTCAAAGCCTGCTCTTAACCTCTTAACCAGCAACCCATATTGAAAAGTTGAAACCCACTGTAACTCTATCAATTTGTTTATCCATTCTTGTAGGCCAGAGAAACAGGGAAAATGGCAGCCAATCTACGCTTCTCTGAAAATCAAACTCAGCCAGTATGAGGACACTCCAGAAAACAGAAGTGAGTCATAATATTAATGTATTTCATCATACCTGATTGTGACCTCATCATTGATCGCAATATTTGTGACAGCACAAGCCACTTGAACTCCAGATATTATAATTTCATTCTTTGGAAATTAATGTTGTCATGGATACACTGAAGCTTCTATATTTTAGGTAAATATTGACTTCAGTGAGTATATAGACACTTAAACCTTGATAAAATGTGCCAAATCATGTTTGTATCTGTTTTCTACTGCTTGGCGCCATATAATGGCACACGACTCAAATTGGCACAAAACGGAAGTTAAAATATTGAATGACATGGTTCTTTATCGCCCACACTCGCGCATTTTCTGCTTAACAAATAAGGAAGTGGAAGTGACGACAGAAATAAATTAAATATCATCGGTGATTTCCGTATGCAAATTGTGCCAATGTGAGGCGCTGATTCCATGTAGAAATTATATTATCGCCCCTTAAAAACCCTTCTTAAACGTTCATTGTTTTGACTTTTTGTTGTTATAACACATTTATAATTTGTGTTTGTGTCAATGCATATTTTAATCAATAGAAATCCACGATTATCATATTAAACAGCTAATAACCACAAATAAGGTTTTTGTGTCCAAGGTGTGCCAAGTTATTGCGCAAGGCAGTATGTGTTAAACTTCTTTATCACAGTTTTGTTCACATGGGCATGATGACAGTATATAAGGGTTTAGCAATCTATACTCTGTCACTCTAAAATAACAGGATTTTAATTAATTGTTTGTGATATGATCATGATATTTTCTGGTATCTTCATATCAGTTTTGTGACATGGAAGCATCTCCGATCCCGAGTTAATGTTTCTTACTCTACTGTCCCCAATGTGGGTTTTGACGCAGTTCATTTTTAATGGACAAGATCAGGGGCAGAAAATCTGCACAAACTCACTGTCATGGATGGATCTGTCTATATTTCTACAATTTTCTCATGATGGGAACACAGAGTATCACAGTTTTAATATGTGGGAGTGTATCTCTAAAAAAGGTTGGAATAACAGATCCTCATGGAATGAGAAAAGTCCAGAAACATGGAAAAGGACAAACAACCAAAACAATATTATAGTATCAGAAAAGTGTAGTAAATAAGTGAGAAACAAAAGAACACACACCCAAAGCTAAAGCTCATTAGACAATATTGAAATATTACAGGTTTGTCACAATGTAACTGTGGTGTAGAAGAGGATTGTAGAAACCTAACTTGGATGACCCTGTTCAGTTTTCATTTATCTATTTCATTTCAGACTTACTCACAACAAGCCTTGTACCTATCAAGCCGTTCTCTCTCCCACCAATCGACTCTCCGACCCTTGAAGTGTGCGAGTTTGTGTCCACGGAGGGTAAATTTTCCCACCCTTATGCCACCTACCTCAACCATCTCTACATCTACCCAAAGACCCTGAAATATGATGCACAGAAGGCATTCACAAAGGTAGGCTGGAATAGTGTGATATAGTGTGATCTAAGCTAATCCTAGTTTAATGGCAATTAAATACTGCAGTAAAAGATTATAAGGTACATTGAAATAAAGGAAATGGTTTGTTCATAATTATAGAATTTTTTTAGTACATCTGCCCAGAGACACTGAAATATGACAAACAGAAAGCTTCACAAAACTTGGCAGAAATACTGTTATCTAATAATAAAAATAAAAACTAAATGGAACTTTTATAGGAGATGATCTCTGCAATAACAAATTTTAAGTAACATAAGTGTAAAAGGTTATTGTTCTAAAGTTATGGAATTATTAGAATCTTAACAGTTTGAAACAAAAACTGTATCTTGTCTTTAGTTGACCTAAAGTGACCACAAATGGTATATCATGTGACTTGTTGGTGGCAGGACAGTCTTCTCTGACTCATGATCTAGTTTGAGGATGTTATAAACCTTAAACTTGACAATGTGTTTCTGTATTGGCGTTTTTAGCTGACAGAGTTGAACTAGGTTTAATGACCCCAACAAACAACTGTTACGAGATGCTAAGTATAATTGCTGATAATAATTTAAAGGATTAGCTACCGAAACACACTCACACACAACTTTTTCAAAGTAGATTGAGTTAAAATTGCATTCTCTAATCAGGCTAATCAGTTCTCCATGGATTGACAGACTGCCTGTCTGATCTGATGTCCGTGACAAAACCAGGTTACTTACATATTGAAGACCTGTTCTTCAAGAAAGTTAAACCCAAGATCAAATTTGGTCACCGAACTTTTGTTTTTACCAGTTGAAATAAGAACGCTTTAGAGAGTTGCCCAGAAGAATTTTTGAAAAGTGAAACTGAGAAATATTTCTGTCCACTAGGGATGGGTCGGTAGTCCCGTTGCTTTGGTATCGAGAGCATGTTACTTAAATACTGTGACAGAATTTTACAATTGCCATATGTCAAGACATATAATTAATGGAAAACATAAGATACTGGAAACAAACCCCAAACTAAAGAAATTACTCACTTTTATCCCTTGTTTGTGTACATTTGGTTACTTTTATTGCGATTTCGTTGAGAGGAAACTGCCTTGTTTTGGTTTAATGAGTTTCATTGCTTGTCAGTGGCTTATTTTATCTAGGGTGTATAAAAGTGCTGAATTTAAAGAAAAACCAGAATGGTTTTGCATTGATAGCATCTCAATCTACACATTTTTGATATCAACCTATTCCTACTATCCACACAGTTCTTTTGAACATTTTGTGAATAAGGTACTATTATAATACTGTCTACAACACTGATACTGCTAGCCCTGTGTAATTATACCAAGTAATTACCTCCGGCTTTACCTCTCACTAACCAACAAGTGGCAAATTTGAGGACCTGTCCCAGTATAACCGTGTCTGCTGAATGGAAAGTGAAACACTATTTTTAACTCGCCAATCATTCTATGTTTACTGTTTTCTTCACAGGCACGTAATATCTCATGCCATGTGGAAGTGCGGGAGTCAGATGAGGACTCGAGTCAACCACTGCGCTGTATCTATGGGAAACACGGTACAGACATCATGACGACCAGTGCACTGTGTGCAGTCACCCATCACAACAGCAGCCCAGACTTTCAGGAAGAGGTAATGTTATCAGGGATTTGTATAGCTTTTAATATCTATCTTAGTATATTTTTATTATTCTGTGGCAAAGTTGTCAATGGTATCACTAGCTTATCAGGGGCCGATTTCACAAAGGGACTTAAGCCCAGACTTAGACTTAAATTTAAGACTTTGGTCTTAAATTTGTTCAACAGAATGTTAAGTCGTTGGTCTTAGACTTAGTGGATTTCACAAATCAGTTAAGTCCATAAAATTGCTAAGTCAGTGGACTTAACAAACTAGTCTGGTAGGTAGTGGGCTTAAATATTGTAAAGAGGACTTAAATATGGCTGCCATAAACTTTCCTCCACTTTAAAGTTTGTGATGGCTGTAAATAACATATAATCATACAGAACACCTCACTAAAGTAGTCTTTGGAAGTTTTTATGTGGTAACAAGGTTTTCCATTTCAAAACAGCACTTGTCCTATGATAAAATGCATTAAATGAAGGATATATGTCACCAATAGTATATTTTGAGTAGAAATAAAAGGTCACATGACACAGAAAACCACTGTGGTTATTTTGATAAACTTGGCCTTAGCTAAGTCATCCTTTGTGTTAAATCCCTGACCTAGCTATGACCAAAGTCTTAGATTTAAGTCCCTGACTTAGCCAAGTCGCTTTGTAAAATTGACCCCAGGAGTTTATATGCTTTACAAAACACAGTACCCTTCTCCGTGGTGCACTGTGTTGACTTTTCTAGCTTAATCCTGATGGAATATATCAGTAATATGACAAAACCCCAAATTTATTCAACTGTTTATTGTAATTTGTAATTATGGCTTTTGAATAATTAACATCATGTATGGGGTTTTAAGGATATTAAGGTTGTTTTGATATCTCTTTTTGTTGTTGTTCAGGTGAAGATCCTACTTCCCACACAGCTGCACTCCCGTCATCACTTGGTCTTCACCTTCTACCACATCAGCTGTGACTTGTCCAAAGACAGGAGCAGCAAGACATCCACCAGAAAGGGTCATCCCACTGAGATGGTGGTAGGGTATGCCTGGTACCCACTGGTAGATGACAAGGGCAGGTAAGAACACTGTGTGATGGTTAAGTTACCGTTTTGTAGTATTGCAATCAAAAGCAATTTTCAAATCTGTGTCTTGGAGCCGGTTTCATGAAGGCTCCTTTGTTTTTTCCTTCCTTAAAGTAAAGGAAGGGGGATTTCTAACCTTTGGCAAGGCTTCCCTTAAATCCTGTTTCACAAAGCTTCCTTTATTCCACCTTACCAAAGATTTTCCTTAAAACAAAGGAAGAGCAATTCCCTGTATAACCACACTGCTTGGAATTTCCCCTCCATTACTTATATAACCTTTACACAATTTATTTTAAATATCAAGAGAGTTAATTGCATTTAGCATTTGAACTATTTTAAACTTGGTACATCAGGTATATTTTAATTTTCAGATACATTATTTGCATTTTTATTTCTTTTGGGAGTTGTTTCCAAAACCTATAACCACACCGATGTTTTTCTTTCACTGTAAGTACATGTGTACTTGTGCACTTATTTTGTACCTAAATTACCTTATGGAGGCAATGTCCTTATGGTAACACTGTTAAAGATCTGTAAAGTCAATAAATCAATATTTTACTATATTTTAATAAATTTTGTAAAATGCAGATTGGTTGTGATTATATTTCGCAAATTAATATAGTAGGTCACATGACAATTTTTTACCCAAAGTAAGGGAGGGGTAAAAGGAAACTCCATGAATATGTTTCTCACTTCAAAAGTTTGAACATCAATTTTTCAAGAATTAAACAACTAAATTGTATGAAATAAACAGCAAAACATTGTTTGTGGATGTCGGTTTGACAATAATGTTTCAAGTTCCATATATTTACGTGGATTCACCTTAAAATGTTCATTAAAGTTAATAAACATTCCTTGAAGGACACTTCCTTAAATCTAAGGTAGGTCCTTAGCTTCCTTGAAATTCAAGGGAGTTTTCAAGGTCTCCTTTAAGGAAGGAGGCTTTGTGAAACTGAGATTTTTTAAAGGAGGGAGAGAATCAAGGAAATCCTAGAATTTAAGGTGACCTTTATCTTAAGGAGGCTTCGTGAAACCGCCCCTGGAAACAAAAATTTGACAATTTGTTTCATTAAAGTATTAACCAAGCTATCAAATGTTTGATTGTGTCTGTAAAGCAGTAGATTAGATTGGAGTAAATGAGACATAAATAAAACCATGAAAGTAGTTTCATTGTGAGTAAAATTAGAGGTTTTGGATATTAGATCACTACATATTGATAAAACACAATAAATTTACTGAATATGAAGTGTTTCTGTGCAATATTGAGTGCATTCGGTGTTAAATGTGTATTTTCAGGATGCAGGTTGTTACCGTTGTTAATTGTGTTTACCTGTGTTTTAATTTGTCTCTGTTTATCTGTATACACAATTTATTCAAAGCAATGATTAGGTGCATTCATTTGTCAACTTGATAAATACATTTTATTGAAAGTCATATTCTAACTGTTTGTATAGCTTTGACAATTTGCTCAATAAGTTTGGTTCCAATGTTGGAAATTTGGACTCTGAAAACATTTAGAAATCACCAATATATCCCCCAAAACCACTTTTTTCATCCAACTGAGAAACAGTTGGATATGGTCAAATTCATCAACAATATCTGTAGGGGTGTTGCGGTAGTACCGGTACCGGTAAATAAATCACTGCAAACCATCATAAATTCAGCTACCGGTTTTCCGCTTAAAGGTCAATGTAAAGTAATTTTACTAACCTCACACACAAAATAAATGTCATATCCGCTTTTCTTTGCTTTTTACTGTAAAACAACAACCACAATGAGCGATAATTCAAAGCAAACCACATAGTTTGTCGATTAGCCAATCAGAATCGAGGACACATCTGTGTCATGTTAGCAGAATTCCTGATTAAAGTATGGAAACTATTTGCTTCTCATGTTTTGTTGAATAAGAGACGGTTAACCGGTAACCGACCGGGAAGTGCCAGACGTGAAACCGGAAGGAAAAAATCGTTACCGCAACACCCCTAAATATCTGTAAAGGAGATGTTCTTACCAAATTTTTAATATAGTTACAGGATTTTATGGTAGGTTTCTGTATTTTTACTAGTTTTCAATGCACTTGTTAGATGTGTGAAATAGATTGATGTCTACTAGTTTGTGAAGATAATAAAACTTAGAATTAAAAAATTCTGAACGATTTCACAGAGCTAGTTAGAAGTGACAAAACACTCAATCATGTCAAATATTTGGTGGTATAGTAAAACATGTTTGTTGTTGTCAGGGTGAATGTTGGTCTCCATGGTGAGGACAAGTGCGTCGGAGAGCAGCAGCTACGCGTGGCAGCGAACCTTCCTGTGGGGTATCTGGGACACGAGTCCTTTGGTCTCAACAAAGGGGTGTGTAAACTATGTCATGGTATTCGACAGAGACAAAATAAAAACAACCGTGACAAAGATTTATTTATTGATTTTGAATTTATTTGCCAGATTTCACTGAGTTTACTTTCTTCTTTTCATTGTTTATGTCAGTTATTTTCATTAAATTCTATGGTTACAATATCACACTTTCCACCTCTATTTTCCAAACAAAACCTACCCCTTCCAGTGTGTGTTTGAATAATAGATTTTATTGCGTTAATATATCTTACCTAGTGGACCGGTGCAATAGTCCGGCGCCTAGCCGGTCCCGCCAAACATTAGAAAAAAATGTCCTGAGCTGGGCTCTGGCCTGGACCGGTAGTGTAGTATTCACTCGCCAGGTGTCACCGGACACCCAGCTCCCCTACTGCGCGTGTGCGCGCATGCGCACTTCCTCTTTTTGTTTGGCGCCATTGTGTTTAAAATCGTGAAATTTATAAGAGAAACTTTTATTATTATATCAAGTGTTATAGTGTTTTGTTGGTGATAATTTGTGGATTATTAATTCATATATATATCATGGCATCACCAGGACAGCGTAGAGGTAACTGCGGGCACATTATGGCTGCGTTTGATGGACATAAAAAATGTGCAAGGTGTAGAGACAAAAAGTTGGGGGATGACCCTTGTGTTAAAGATCAGCCTTGTTCCATTTGTGACTCTCTTACAGTTCAACAACGCTCCATGCTCTCCACCCCTCAATATCAGATCCGGAAGGATAAAAAGTCGGGTCTCTTAGTCTCTCCCTCCAAAGTCACTGTTGTTGGTGTAGTTGACCAGGAGGTTTCGGGCGAAGAAGAAGAATTACCGGTTCAAGCTTCCGGTTCCGGTGAGCAAGAAGTTTTTTCTGTCTCTCATCATAGTGCTGAAGAATTTGTGTCAAAACAGGACTTTGATACACTTAGCAATCAACTAGAAGAAAAATTCGCCAGATTCGAGGCACTGCTCACTAGGACAAACATTTTCTCGACCCCGAAAGCCCCAGTTACCACATCATCTTTTTATACTTCCGATCAGCCCTTCTTCAACCCTGCTGAGTCTGGAGCCACCGGTCCGGTGAGGCCTCCGACTTCAGCTAAGGATACTTCACAGAAAAAAGATAAGAAGAATAAGGGCACGGGCAAGAAAGGTAAAAAGGAAAAACTTATCCCTTGTACCACAGTTACGTCTGAGGCACCGGCTCCGGTGAAGGACAACACTGTAAATATATCTCTGCCCCCTCAGGATATTGAACAGCCGGCCAAGGTGGATGTACCCGCTCCGGGTTTTGAATTGTCCCTTGGCTCCGGCGCTGATGCTTCTATCTCCAAGCCAGCACCGGCTACACATCCTAACACCTTGTCTGCTTCTGCCACCGGTACTTCCGGTCAGTCTTTCTTCACTGACCCGGACGTTTCAGATTTTGACTCTGCTCAAGACAAAGATTCAGAGGAAGGTGAAATATCAGATTCAGAAGCTACAGAGCAGAACGAGGAAATGAATTACCGTGAAACCTGCAGAGCTGTTAGGGCTTTTCTAGGATGGGATCACATTCCGGACTTTGAACTTTCTGTTTCGGATGGTGATAGATCAGACAACCCTTGGAAGGGCAAACACCCAAGAAAGAAAGGTGTCTGTCGAGTTTCCTCCAGATGATTGGCTCTGCCATAAGATGGAAAAACTAAATTGCCGCGCTGCTGAAGGTTACCCTTCACGTGCACAGGAATCCGCTGGCTTGAAGGTCGACCAATTCATCCGCACGCCTAAAAGTCAATCGAAGTGGTATAGACAACATAGACTGAGACAAGACTCCAGTTCCAGACCAGGTAGAACCATTTTTAGTTGGTCAGACTCTGAGGCACGCCTCAATGCCCAGTATTCTAGAGTCGCAAAAGCATCAGCTTACCCTCAGTCTGGTCCGGCATCACGTCCAGTACCTCAGGATATTTTGCGCCGGTGGGAGAAGTGTGCTAGGGAAGGGACATACATCACTAACCATGCGGCAGCATTCAATAGATGCACAAGTGAAATACAGGAAAAAATGAACAGTCACATCAGTTTGCTCAGCGATGTTATTGTCAAAGGGAAAGCTCCCAAAGAAGTGGTCAATGCCATCAAGGACCTTAAAGATCTATCCGCCTTTCACTCCAATGTTTCTGTGGCACTAGGCACTTCCCTTCAACATCTAGCAGACAGTTTATTTATCCAACTGGCAAATTTTATCTTACTCAGAAGAGATTCTTACCTTGAGTTTGCAAGAGCCGGCTTGAAACCGGACACCTGGAACAGGCTGCGTAATGCTCCTCTGTTTAGCTCTTCCCTGTTTCCGGATGATATTTTAGCCACAGCGGAGCAGGACATAGCAAAGTTTGAATCCGCACCAAGTGCTCAAGGTCCCGGTCCGGGCACAGGGCAGCACTCTGGTAGAAAACACCAGTCGTACCGGTACAAACCGTACGAAAAGAAGGATAACAGACAGTCAGGCCATTCTTCTTCCCAGTTTAGCCAGCCATGGCGTCAATTTTCTCATAAAGGGAGGGGTCGCGGCCGCGGACGTGGAGGTGGCAACTCCGGTTATTTCTCCAGATCGTCCCGTGGACAACACTTTAAATGACAATTATTGTTGGACAGATCCTCATTCAGAGTTAATGGTAGAGGATCCAATAGTTCAGGACATAAACCAAAATGTAAGCTTACGTGTTGTATGTCGTGTACCTTGTGTAACCGGGCTGTCAGAAAACAAAGACATAAGTCCCTCTCAGGCTCAAATGAAAATAAAGTGTGTGAAGCCTGTTTACTGTGTAGATCATTGTCTTTATGCTCCAACTGTTCAAAATGTCCCTCATGTTGTAGAACGTCCTCCTGTGGGGGCCAGGCTGCAAAGGTTTTGACAGGTCTGGCACTCCCTAGGTGCAAACACAAGAGTAGTTTCCATTCTTCAGGAAGGGTACAACCTACCCTTCAAGGAGAAACCTCCTCTGACAAGGTCACCGGTAATTATCAGTGGATACGCAAATCCGGTCAAAAGCAAGCACATAAAGGACTCCTTACAAGCACTCCTTCAAAAACAAGCGGTAGAAAAGGTGACAACTCCGTCCTCCCTGGCCTTTTACAACCGCTTGTTTCTAGTACCAAAACCCAACAACAAATGGAGACCCATCCTAGATCCAAGTCAACTGAACTGTTACCTAGCAACCTCATCTTTCAAGATGGAGACACCAGAGACCATCCGACTCTCCCTTCAAAAAGGGGAGTGGGTGACGTCTCTGGATTTCAGCGACGCTTATTTCCATATCCCAATAGGACAAAGGTCGCGGAAATTCCCCAGATTTTTTCTCCACAGTCAAGCTTATCAGTTCACAGCTCTCCCCTTTGGCCTCTCAACGGCTCCGTTGGAGTTCACAAAGGTGGCCAAAGAAGTCAAGTTAATGGCACAGGCTCGGGGTATCAGGATCCACCAGTACCTCGACGACTGGTTGCTGAGAGCCCCGTGCCCGGAAACGTGCCTACTTCATACCCGGACCCTCTTGGACCTATGCCACAGGTTAGGGTGGGTAGTGAATCTAACCAAGTCGGAGTTGGTGCCTCAGCAAGTATTCAACTTTGTAGGTTACCGTTTCGACCTCTCTCAGGGACTGGTCAAACCGACCCAGGAGAGGTGGATGGCTCTGTCCCAAAAGATCAACACCCTCCTCAATCAACAGGTGTGTTCGGTTCGACAGTTCATGTCCCTTATAGGACTACTAACAGCCACAGAGAAACAGGTAGTAGCCGGGCGACTTCACATGCGCCCTATCCAGTGGCATCTGAAGAGACATTGGCATGTCCCGGAATCATTAGAGAAAATTATTCCGCTTCCTCAGTCCCTTCATCCACACCTGAGGTGGTGGTTGGACCCAGGCAATGTCCTAAAAGGTCAACCGCTACACCCGTTACAACACGCTCTTCAACTGTTTACCGACGCCTCAAACGAAGGTTGGGGTGCTCACTTAGGAGACTTCACAGCAAGAGGCCTTTGGTCCACACAAGAAAGTGCCTTGCATATAAATTTGCTGGAACTCAAGTCCGTGTTACTGGCCCTAAAACGGTTCCAGCGGTTGTGTTGGAACCAGACCATTCTGGTGTGTTCCGACAACACGACAGTGGTATCTTACATAAACAAGGAGGGCGGTATGAAATCCGGCTCTCTCTGTGCTCTCCTCTGGAGGCTACTGATGTGGTGCAACCAGAGGCAGATTGTATTACGGGCAAGGCATATTCCGGGTCGCCTCAATGTCATTGCGGACAAGTTGTCCCGACACGGTCAGGTGATACAAACGGAATGGTCCCTCCTGCAGGAAGTCTTCGACCAGATTTGCAGAAGGTGGCACAAACCGGAGGTGGACCTATTTGCGACCAAGTTCAATCGCAAACTTCCCAGATTTGTGTCCCCGGTTCCGGATCTACTAGCCTGGAAAGTGGATGCTCTAAGCGTTCCCTGGCAAGATCTGGATGCCTATGTTTTTCCTCCGGTGGCTCTCCTAGGGAAGGTGGTCTCCAAGTTGATGGATCATGGTTTCCACAGAGTCATTCTCATTGCTCCAGGGTGGCCCAACATGCCATGGTTTTGGGATCTGGTCAGCATGTCAGTACAGATTCCACTAAGTCTACCGAGAGTAGGGAACCTCTTGACTCAACCCTTCAATCAGTGTCCTCACAGGGACCTTCACAGTCTGAATCTGCATGCATGGCTCCTAGGGCCTTTGCCATCCAACAGGCAGGCTTCTCTGAAGAAGTGGCAACACGAATTGAAGCTCCTCAGAGACGCTCAACCAGAGCCATCTACGAATCAAAGTGGTCCGTTTTTGTCAGATGGTGTGAGGAACATAAGGTGGACTTCAGGTCTCCTTCTATAAAGCAGATCTCTGACTTCCTGCTCTACTTATTTCAGGAGAAACATCTGCAACCCAGCACGATAGATGGCTATAGGACTGCTATATCTGACAAGATAGGAAATGGCCAGGTAAATATCGGTAAGGATGAGAATCTTACCAGACTGTTGGACAGTTTCCATAGGGACAAACCTAAGGGTAGGAGGGGTGTTCCTTCCTGGAACCTTTCTTTGGTTCTTCATCAGCTCACCAAACCTCCCTTTGAACCTCTTAGGAAGGCTTCCCTTAAACACCTTACCTTTAAGATGGTCTTCCTCCTGGCCTTAGGTTCGGGCAAAAGAAGAAGCGAGATTCATGCCTGGGTACATAGGAACATCAGGCATGAGGAGGATTGGTCTAATGTCTCCCTGTACCCTTCCCCAGGTTTCATCTCCAAGAACCATCTGGCTAAGGAGGGCCCGGGTTGTGTAGCCCCGGTTATAATCCCGGCTCTTGCTCCGACCTTGGACAAGTCTCTTAAGGAGGACAGGACCTTGTGTCCTGTGAGGTCCTTGCGTTACTACCTAGACAAAACCAAGGACCTTCATTCAGACAAGGAGTTGGTTTTCGTCTCTTTTAGGAAGAGCTTCAAGAAAGACATTGTGCCTGCCACTGTCTCTTCCTGGATCAAACAAACAATTGGCCTATGTTACCAACTCTCGGATGAGCAGTCTCAAAATTTGCATCAAGTTCGGGCTCATGATGTCCGGGCTTTCGCGGCTTCCAAAGCTTTTCAGGGAGGCGTACCCTTAGATCAAATTCTATCAGCCTGCCATTGGAAGTCTCATAACACATTCACCCAGTTCTACCTAAAAGATGTAGCCTGGGCAGACTCTGAGCTATACCACCTGGGCCCGGTGGTAGCAGCTCAACAGATTAGAGATTAAGTTTGAATCTTCTTTGTAAATATGTATATATATATAAAAAAAAAAAAAAAAAAAAAAAAAATGTCTCTGCAGTCTACCTTACCTCTCAGGATAGATGAGGGACCAAATTGGAATTTTTCCCTATTGCTTCCTCAGGACTCATTGGGACTCTTCTCTCCTCCCCTCTTCATGAGTGTCAGATTTCTGAAGAAAAGGGGGGGGGGGGGTAATGTAATGTAACCGAGAGGGTTAGGAACCGGTCTAGGTTTGTTAACTCGGTCTATATGAGTTTTGGGAGTTATCTCCCGTAGTGAGTCCCCTGAATTTTTGATTGATCTACCCGCCATCCAATGGGTAGTTATTCTGCACCGGTCCACTAGGTAAGATATATTAACGCAATAAAATGGAAAATTTAAGAATTAAATTAAATTTTTATAAGATAATATCTTACCTAGTGGACAAGGAGAGTCCCACCCTACCTTCCCCGCTTAATTCAGGGGGACTTTACTTGGTAGGCAACAAAAAGAGGAAGTGCGCATGCGCGCACACGCGCAGTAGGGGAGCTGGGTGTCCGGTGACACCTGGCGAGTGAATACTACACTACCGGTCCAGGCCAGAGCCCAGCTCAGGACATTTTTTTCTAATGTTTGGCGGGACCGGCTAGGCGCCGGACTATTGCACCGGTCCACTAGGTAAGATATTATCTTATAAAAATTTAATTTAATTCTTAAATTTTCCAGTTCCTACTCTGTCTGTTTTTCTCTCGTGGACTTCTAGCTCTTATGTTTAAACATATTGCTACTTCTAAAGTAGCTCTATACTGGCTGAAAGTTAGGAGAGAAGTAAGCCTCTTTTCAGTACTTTAAGCTATGAACTCGGCTGCATAATAATTATTTCTTTTTATTACTTGTGCTCTTTTATTCAATATAATTTATTGTACCAGAATGCTATTATATCTAAACAATAGATATTCACTCATTTCTTACAATCATTGAATTGTATTCATTATAATAATTTATTCTGAAGTTTTTTATACTCTTTTAACTTGTAGGCTTCGGGTCCAGATGTTCGGTGGGTGGACTCTGGTAAGCCTCTGTTTAAATTCAATATCCGCCTGGTGTCAACGATCTACACTAAAGACCCTCATCTCCACAGCTTTTTCACCCATTGTCAAGAGTCCACCAAGTCCAGGGGGAGTCCAGGGCACAGCACGTCTTCCGCTGCAGCTGTGGAGTTTGAGAGTGCTCAAAGACTGAAGGTCTGCCAATAAGTACAGCTAGTGTTAGGGAACAGTGGAATTTGTCACTGACAAAATGCCCCTTATTTTGATCTGAATAACGGGATACTTTACTCATTTTACTGTGGACATAGTTGAAAAGACTTTATTACTAATAAAGAAATCGTATACATGTATTTTCCAATTCTCTCAAAAAAGTTTTTCTCTGATTACAGCCCGATTACTCGTATAATGGATTGCTATGATTTACAGAGTGACAGCATGTATTCTGTATGCAATTCTGATGTCATTGTCACAGTTTTAGGTGATTTTTCTGATATTAAGCAAAATTTCAGTAAAGTTTCATTTAACTCCATTTGGGGTAGTTTTAAGTGGCATATTTCAGGTTTCTTCATATGTATTTAAGGTTTGGGGTATTCCTTGTAAAGGTATCGTCAAGATTCAAAAATGACATCAGGGTAACCCCAAATTTTCCCATTCTAATTTCAATGTTTTGGAGTATCTATGACTTTCAAATATATCCCTATATTGCCATTTGGATTATAATGTAAACAGTAAAATAGAACTCACTAAATTTTTGACCAAATATGGGCACAAATTTCAAGAAAATGTGACTTTTTTTTTCAAAGTAGAATTCTTAATGTCACAGTTTTGAATGATAATCACAGTATTACAACTGCAATTACCTTCTGATGATTATCCTGATGTTTTGATGGATGATGACTTTACTAATTCATGAAATAACTACTCACCTGGGCACATAGTCATAAAGATATTACACAAAATGAGTAATGTTTTACATTTGAATGATTATTCTATATGACAAAGAATTTGAACTCTGTGTTTTTAGTTTTAGCAAAGAGCTAAAAGTCAACAAATATTACTTTTAGTTCCTTTTAATATACTTTTAAACCAGTATTTTATCTTTAAATATACTTTTAAACCAGTATTTTATCTTTATGACAATGACATATCTTTGACAAGTTTTGTTTGAATAAGAGAAAAATACCTCTTTATAATAGTGCATTAAAATGAAGAAAAGGATAATATTTAGAAGCCAAAAAAAAAGGATAAAGACTTTCTGAATGTTGGCCTTGGTGAAGCAGTTGTGAGTTTCTAGGCATGTTAACTTTGTTAATCTATACCTATTGTTATGGCTTCCATTGTGACATTCATGCATGTTTTGAAATTCCCACTAATATTGAAGATTGTAAACAAGTGCTCAAGTATGGGGTAACAGGTAGAGTGAAGGATTGTATAGAATGAAGGAAAGACTGCACACTCTGTTTTACACTTGAACATTGGCTGTTTTCTAAATATTCCTTCAAAAACGTACTTGACTGGGTCATTTTCTATTACTTTCCAGGGGGGAAAGGCAGATTTTTTTTTTTGTCTGTGTAAAGTAGGGATTGGTCAGTACATGTGTACATTAGGAGGCTTCCAATGCAAAACTATTTTACTTCCAGGACTCCACATTTTTGTACACCCCAAACCAAACATGGAAATTTTCCCTCAACGACATCACAATAAAAGTCCCCAAATGCATTAACTATTGGATTAACATGTGCAATTTCTTCAAATTTGTGGTTTCCAATATTTTACATTTTCCTTCCATTATAAAAATTGACAAGCGAAATTGAGATTTTTAAGTGTCGTAACTTATTTACCTAAACAGAGAAGTTCAGCTAAACAAAATTGCTATAAAAGTCTGCAAATGCGCAAAAACATGACATAAAAGTTTATAATTTCTTCAGAATTTGGGTATGTTTTCAATAGTTAACTTTTTGTTTCAATATTTGTCTTGACAAACAAGACGGCGGTTGTAAAATCTCATCACGTTATTTCAGTAAAATACTCTTGATACTGAGACATTGGGCATGCCAACCAATCCCAAGAGTATAGAGAGTGCTTGTTTTAAGATTACGGTTATCGTGCAAAAGTATTTGAGTAGAAAAAAGTACTTCTCATGGCTACCTTACTAATATACTTATTTATAACTAAAACATTTAATTTTACACACTTCATAGATGTACAAAGGGTTTCCAATTTTTCAAATGAATTTCAATTTTTCCAAACTTTTAACATTATTTCAATATTTATAACATAATAGTTAATGAGTCAAGGATAAATTTAAAACATGCTGCATATTTTGGAAACTCTTGGCAAGCCAAAATAACTTGAATGCCTGTTTTTATTTCATAAAGATTTCATGTACCCTACCATATGAAAACACTTGGGTTAAGGACGGTTAGGCATTCGGTGACCGCCACGTACACCATACATAGAATTTAAAATATAAGGGGAGACCCTATTTAAACCTATGTACTTGCTACCCTTTTACCCCTGAACTTGAATGCCTGTTTTTGTCAATCAAGATTGCTTATAACTGCGTTTAGCCCAACGCTTAGGTAAGATATTAAAAGTGGCAAATTCCAAATTAGTGATCCTTTTGAAATTTCAAATTAGTGTTTTAGTAAAGTGCAGTAGAATCTCTGTATTTATAAGGACAGTCTGTACTGTCTTAGCTTTCACTGGTTGTTTGAATCACCCACTCAAAATACTATAGTGTGTCAAGCTGATATTATTTATGTATAATTGACTTCGTAAGTCTTCTCGTCACCTATGATGCAAGGTTGGTCCTAATTTATTTTGTCTTAATTTTAGAGGGTCCTCCCAGTAGTAGCTTTAATATAGTGTGCCCAATTTCACATTTTATTGCGTTAATACTTCCTATCCAATGGACAATTGCTAATCCGGTCGGCGCAGACCGGCCCGCCAAACGCCAGAAAAAGACGTCCTGTGTTTCCACCGGCTGGCCGGTCCCAGTACTGTGCATTCGCTAGGTGGCGCATGGTACTTCGTTCCTGTCTAGACAACATGACGTCATATCATCTTTTTCGTTTGGCGCGTGTACTGTGCAGACGTGTTTTCAACATCTCCAGATATTTTAAGCAAAAGTGTGCATTATGACGGATTTTCAACCTTATATGTGGATATTTTCAGTGTAGAAGTGTTACCTTCTGATCAAGCACGGATATACTTTTAGAAATCTGCTGGAAACGCTCCCTAGTTGACTCAATTTTTTGTTGATGATAGGGCAGTAATCGGCGGGAAATATGAAGGCAGCCATTTTGCTAGTTTCATCCCATTCAACCATTGTGTTGTTAGGGGCAGATCGACTTTATTGAGGAATTATGGATATACTACTTACAGGTATTTTTATCCGTGTCTTTTTGTTTTGAATGTACCATCTATAACCTTCCAGCTACAGTCACCATAGAAACATCTTAGAAATCACGGAAAACCTCAGTCTACGTATTTTTGAGCACTGTAAATAAAGGGGATTCCCCATGAAAGGTGCATTCTTCATCAGAGCGCACTGGTACAGACTTCTCTGCTGTAAAGCATCAGTCACACCAGCCCAGCTCGAGTTTTTGATGTTTTTTAATCAGAAGCAATGAATTCTTCAGATTTCTTCAGAGTGCACTGGTACCGACTTCTCTGCTGTAAAGCATCAGTCACACCAGCCTAGCTCGAGTATATTTTCATCAGAAGCAAGAGGTGAATTCTTCAGATCTCTTCAACCGACCTCTCCAGTATTCACTACACAGAAGGAATTTTTGTCACTCTCAGTCCCACCCTTATGGACCCGGCCATTGTGTCGGTAGTAAGGGCAGTGGATGGCCAGGAAACTGGTTTGAGTGTACAGCCGGCTGAGAAGAAGAACCGACTTCAGACCGGCCAGGAATTTCATCTACAGAGTGCACTGGTCGAGGCTTCTCTGCTTTTAAAGCATCAGCCGACCGGCCAGCAAAAAAGAACGCGACCTCTGACGTCATATCCAGTCAGCCAATCGCGTGTCTTCACGAAGTTGGTCATGTGTTTTCACCGACCAGTCACGAAGTTTATCACGTGATTCACCGAACAAGAAGGTCGGAAGTACATTCTTTGCACTCACGTCTTCTGTGATTCCAGTTTTAGTTCCTGTAATCCACCTCCAGCGTACTGGTACAGACTTCTCTGCTACAGGCATCAGTCGACCAGTAAGCTTGCTTTCAGTTTGATATAAGGAAAGAACGCGTCTAGTGAGGGCATATCCCCGAAGTTGGTCACGTGATTCACCGACCAGTTCACGAAGCAGATCATCATCTCCAATCAGCCAATCACGTTGTCCCTCCGACCAGCAAGCTGGTCACGTGACACCGACCAACAATTGTTTCTAAATATAGCTCACAAGGGCTTTCCCAACAACTGTCAAATCTACAAATAAGACGTGCGTTCAAGGAAACACTTTTTATTAATGGCTGAATTCAACACAAAAGAATTGCTTTAGCAGTACCAGCTATACAGCCTTGTACACTTGCTTCAACAACCGGTTGCAGAGTTTACCGACCAGTACCGGCTACACAGTCTTGTACACTTGCTTCAACAACTGGTTACAGAGTGTACCAACCAGTACCGGCTATACAGCCTTGTACACTTGCTTCAACAACCGGTTGCAGAGTTTACCGACCAGTACCGGCTATACAGCCTTGTACACTTGCTTCAACAACTGGTTACAGAGTGTACCCACCAGTACCGGCTATACAGCCTTGTACACTTGCTTCAACAACTGATTACAAAGTGTACCAACCAGTACCGGCTACACAGCCTTGTACACTTGCTTTAACAACCGGTTGCAGAGTTTACTGACTAGTACCGGCTACACAACCTTGTATACTGGCTTCAACAAATGGTTACAGAGTGTACTGACTGGTACCGACTATACAGCCTTGTACACTTGCTTTAGCAATTGGCTACATATGGTTTCAATCTTCTGGTTACCAAGTCTGCTGATTGGGTGGTGACTACACAGTCCTAACTGTAAAATGCTTCACCCCAACTGGCTACAAAAAAAAAAAAAATCCAGTAGCCTTCTACATTCCTTGGTGACCTCAGTCTGCCAATTTTTCGCCAGTTACAGAGAATTACTGTTTACGGTAAATTACCGGTTATGGAGACCTGGTACCGGACCAGTTTGCCCAAGGTAAATTTGATTACAGAGAATTCTTAGACCAGTCAGTGGTCAACAGTCAGACAAGTTCTTCCATCTCATAAATGACAATTTACTCTGTAAATACTGCACCTTGCAGGGTGCTGCCCTGGGGCAAGAGTCCTTTAAATGTGAAAAATTGTGTCAGCCCCACTGGACTGGACCACAGCAAGAACAGAGAGCCTGTTTGCTTGGATCATTGTCCCCAGATCAGACCAGTGTCCAGAAACTGGAGGGACAGAAATGCTGGTCAGACTATCAAATGTCCCAAATGTGGCACACATCCTGGCTGTAGGGTCCAGACTAACCCGTTTAGGAATTTAGGAAGCCTTGGGGGCTGGACCCTAGGTAGTACAAATGTTAAAGGTGGGCTTCACTTGGTTTTGACAAGGTCACCCAAAATTTATAAACTGCTGTGTACATCCTCACAGGAACCTATTTTGGCCAGAGGCATTACATCAGTTTATGGACAAGATGCAGTCGGTCCAATTCAAAATCTCTGGTTTTCTTCAACCTTGCTTGGTTCCAAAACCACACAACCATTGGAGACCTATTGTAGGTCTGAGCAACCAAACCTTTCGGAGGCCATCAGGACCACCCTCCAACAATGGAAGTGGGTTACCTCAATAGATTTCAAGGACACCTACTTCCATCTATCAATACAGGAACAGTCCAGGACATATCAAATTTCATGTCCAGGGTCAGGCATACCAGTTCAAAGCACTGTCCTTCGGTCTGTCCTCTGCACCATGGATCTAACTGTAGTAGCAAGAAGTTGAAACTGATGGCCATACACAAGGGTATGATAACCCACCAGTACTTAGTTGACTAGTTGGGTAAAGCCACATCCCATCAGTTTTGTCTCCAGCATACACTAGATCTAGTAAAATATGCAAGTGTTAGGTTGGCTGGTGAATTTAGAAATATCAGAACTGGAACCAAAGACAGGTCTTTGACCTTGTAGGTTACCAGTTCGACCTCGAGGCCGGTTGGGTCCGACCTATACCGGACCATTGGCAAAACCTTCAGGACCAAATACTAGAAATACTGTCACTACTGGCTTGTCCGGTCCAGCAGTTCATGTCTGATAGGTTTACTAACAGCCACAGGAAGTAAGTTCACCTAGACCGACTTCATAGGAGACCTATACAGTGGCAGAGTCACTAGAAAAGGTGATTCCAATACCAAGGTGATTGCACCCACATTTACAATGGTGGCTGCAAGAGGACAATGTCCTTACAGGCCAACCATTACACCCAAATAAACTATGATCTGCAATTTTTACAGATACATCACAACCAGGGTGGGGCGCTCACTTAAATGAACGGACTACAAGAGGCACCCGGTTCCTTCTGGGAAGCAAGTTGCATATGAATCACCTAGAACTCAAGGCAGTCTTTCTAGCCTTAAAAGAGTTCCAAGACCTCTGCATACACAAGATAGTACTTGTAGAGACGGACAACACCACAGTGGTGTCATACATTAACAAGGAAGGAGGTATGAGGTCGGGCCCACTTTGTGCTTTACTATGGAGAATCTTGACCTGGTGCACCAGAAATCAAGTAACTCTCAAAGCCCGACACATTCCAGGCCGGCTGCGGGTGGTCGCAGACAAGCTGGCCTGACCACTCAAAGGGTGGTTTCTCCTTCAGGAGGTCTTCCAAGCAATATGCAACAGGCAGCAGAGGCCTCAAATAGACTTATTTGCCATTTTATTCAACAACAAGTTGCCCTGGTGTCACCAGTACCAGATCCCCTGGCCACAGCAGTGGATTCGCTCAGTCTGCCATGGTAGGATCAGGAAGCATACACCTTCCCACCATCAGCCATATTGGGCAAAGTGGTGGAGAAGTTGCAAGACTCCCCATGTAAGAGAATCATTCTGATTGCTCCGGGGTGGCCCAACATGCCTTGGTTTTGGGATCTAGTGGCTACGTCCAGCCAAATCCCACTGAGCCTGCCCAATATGCCCAACCTGTTGACAGCCATTCAATCAGATCCCTCACAGAAATCTGACAAACCTTAATATCCACGCAGGGCTCCTAGAGCCTCAGCAATCGAGGAGCAGGGCTTGTCTGAGGCAGTGGCAGCAAGAGTTGAGGCTCCTCAAAGGGGATCAATCAGATCAGTCTATGAGGCAAGTGGGCCATTTTTACAAGTGATGTATCATTCATCAGGTGGACTTCGGGGCCCCCCCTGTAAGTTAGTTGCTGACTTCCTTATGTACCTATTTCAGGACAGGAAGTTGCAGCCCAGCACCATTGATGGTTACAGGTCAGACATTGCTGATAGACTGGGAAATTCGCCCATCAATATCAGTAAGGATGAAAATCTCACTCGTCTCCTGGATAGTTTCCACTGAGACAGACCCAAAGGCCGGAAGGGAATCCCCTCCTGGAACCTCTCCCTGGTTTTTTGCACCAGCTGACAAGGGTCATTTTGAACCAATTAAAGAGGCCTCCTTGAAGCATTTGACCTTTAAGACAGTTTTCCTCTTGGCCCTGGGGTCGGGCAAGAGTAGAAGTGAGATATATGCTTGGCAAAACAGAAATATTAGACACCAGTCCGACTGGTCAAGGTGTCCCTGTACCCGTCACCCAGCTTTCTCCCCAAGAATCAGCTGGCCAAAGAGGGTCCAGACAGTGTGGCCCCAGGGGTATAACAGCCCTGGCCCCAACTCTGGATAGATCCCTCAAGTCTGACAGGTCCCTCTGTCCAGTCAGAGCATTGCGCTACTATTTGGACAGGACCTCGGGCAGAATAAGGAGGTGGTTTTTGTCTCCTTTAAGAAAGGTTTTGACAAAGACATCTCACCTGCCACTATCTCCTCTTGGATCAAGCAGACTGTGATCCTATGTTATGAGCTCTCTGACCAGGAGGCCCCCACTTTACATCAGGTTAAAGCCCATGATGTCAGGGCCTTTGATGATTCTAAGGTCTTCCAGTCGGGAGTTTCCTTGGATACAGTCTTGTCAGCCTGCCACTGAAGTCACATAATACCTTCACATAGTTCTATCTGAAGGGCGGGGCTTGGGCTGATTCAGAGCTTTACCAATTGGGCTCGGTAGTGGCTGCTCAGCAGATCCACAAGTGGCCCTTAGATTGAGGAGATTTGTATATATGTATAAACAGTTTCTTCATGTACATAAGAATTAAGTGTGGCGTGCTTCCTTTGGGAGGTTTATTTGCATTCTGGGACTGAACTCATCCCTCTCTTCCCCTACCTCAGAGCAGGTCTGCAAAAGGGGGGGGGCAACGGCGGTATAGCCCCGGGTAACCGGCTGCTGGCAACCGACCATGGCCTTACAGGGTTTCCTGACCTTAAGGTCAACCCAGGCCTGGGCCTATAGGTCTCCTGACGAAGTCAGCCTAGACCGTAGGTTAAAATTTGCTATTACTTGTGAGTTCACATAAGTCCCTAGTAACTTACCCGCCGGCCAAGCGGTAGTTATTCAGCAATTGTCCATTGGATAGGAAGTATTAACGCAATAAAATTGCAAATTTAATAAGTAAATTAAATTTTTATAAGTTAATACCCTATCCAATGGACACACAAGACCCTCCCACCGACCCCGCTATCAGCTTACTAGGGGTCTAATAGGTTTAGACAACGAAAAAGATGATATGACGTCACGCTGTCTAGACAGGAACGAAGTACCATGCGCCACCTAGCGAATGCACAGTACTGGGACCGGCCAGCCGGTGGAAACACAGGACATCTTTTTCTGGCGTTTGGCGGGCCGGTCTGCGCCGACCAGATTAGCAATTGTCCATTGGATAGGGTATTAACTTATAAAAATTTAATTTACTTATTAAATTTGCAATTTATTACTCTACCCTTGTCTCAACGCATAGTTCTCAGATTCTATATTCATCCATTTGCAGTGTATAAACAATAAACTGGTATTCGGGTTTTTGTTTCGTTGCGGTAGAATCAACAAAATCCTCAAAGAATAGTGAAATATATATATATGTCACATTTTTACTTTATGCTGAGTAACAATGGTGTTTACTCACTTAATATTTCACGAAAGCCATTTCCGTTTGTAAATGATGGCAAATGTATGCTTGCATTTAATTTTTACCATATCATTTGACAAATGTACAAAATACTGGATTTCATTTGGTTCAAAGCTCTGTGAACCGATTTTGATTTTTGTAAACAATGACACCACTATGCATTACTCGGACAGTAGAAAACCAAAATTGAGTATTCAAATAATAGCAGTTTAGATAATAGAAATTCTGCGGTAATTGATAAATCTTGTTTGCACCAGTTAATACCATGGTTTTTGTTGCCTAACCTTCCCTGTTGCTAACAGTTACATGGCAAGGGAAATATTCCAGTGACCATCACTCCTCCAGGGTCAAAGGGCACGCCTTATGACCAACAGATGCTGCTGGTTGTCAAGGTATGTCTGGCTTGTTGTTATGCATGATTGGTTGGATTTTTTGAGGTATGTTTCTAAATGGCCTCACCAGTTGGCATTGTATTCTAAGTACAATAGCTTGCCCCTGTATCTACCTCTTAGATCTACTGCAAAGTTACTTGCTTTTAATTAGTTTTTCTGAATGTTGCCTTGTAAATACTCTATAATAAGCATTTTGTTATTTCAAGGAATCTTTACTGTTTTATATAGGTGGCTTTTTAAATGTAATTTGAATATATTGTCCATACCTCAGTTTCCACATTTTTAAAAAAATTATTAGTTAAGATCTTCACATTTTACTTGCATGAAACAGTTTTAATTATTTTTTCCCAGCTTAGCATTTCTCCAATGCTCTTGAAGCTATATTGCTTGTGGCTTTATGTCTCGCCTGGTGAAATTAGATTTCACGATTAATTCTCTAAATTAGAGTTATTGATTTGTTTAGCTCATTTAAATGATTCCAGGGTCTTTATGTCACTGAACCACCATCAGTTTTTAATTATCTTCTCCTTGTTTAAGTGGTTTGTAAAGATTTCTCAATTGAAAACTATAAGATCTCTCAATTAAAAAGTAATTGAAAACTAATTGATTTGCTCATTTTATTCATCAAGGATTTCAGTGGCACTTAGCCATCAATATATATTCAATTTCCACATACCCTGCTTATGTGAAATCACAATTATGATTTGTAAATTGAAAATATCATTGGTGTGATTAGCTAGCTTGAACGATTTCAGGGACTCCATGCCACTGAGCCATCAACACTCATCAACTTTCTGCCAACCATCTTGAATCAGCTCTTCAGACTTCTGGTCAGTACAACCAATGAAGAGGTGGCCATTAATGCAGTGAGGTGAGTGTGTCAGAATCTGCCCTGGCTGCAGTAATTAAGGATAACTTATGTTCTGCTCATAACATGAATTGGACAGTATTCATGTAAATGATATTACTACAGATTATAGCTGCAATTTATAGTTAATTGTATAATGTAATTGTAAATCTAGCACAATGTGGCCATTATTGCAGACAGATAAGTCAATAGTTACTTCCAAAAACAATTGATAAATCATAAAGTTGTAATTACTATAATATAAACTAGAGTGGTGGTGATGAACATGAGATTTTTCACAAATGAAATAGCAACTTGACTGTTCAGTAGTTTATGGGGGTGTGGTGGTGGAGTTGTTAACATACTTGAGTCCATTTCCTCAGTTTGTGGAGCTCGGCTCCAGTCATAGCTTCAACTCAAGCAATGTATTATAGTTTACGGTTAATATCTGAGTTTTCGATATGATTTGCAGAACTGCACAATGTGGTTACTATTGTAGCTTTATAAAAGAAATAACACATATTGTGTCTACCGATTGTTTTTTTGAATTCCAGAGTTTTGATCCATATTGTGAACTGTGTACACAAGGAAAACAAACCAGAAATACTCAAGACTTACGTCAAGGTGAGTGGCGGATGTTTAAACAGGGTGTATCCAATCATGGAAAACCTGGAAAAGTCATGGAATTCCGTTTTTTTTCCAGACCTGGAGAAGTCATACAAATTGACTCCAGGTTTTGGAAAATTCATAAAAAGTCATGGAAATTAAAAGACATCCTCTTGTGAAATGGCGTTGTTCCTTTCTTTCATCCAGCATTTCAATACAAGGATATGTTTATGTAATCAGATCAACTTTTGGTGTCTTCCACATGTTCCTGTATCATGACTAGAACCTTGTGCGTGGTTCTCAAAGGCAAAAGCAGTGGGAGCTCGTGGCCTCGGTACATGTAGCTTTGAGGCCATGAAGCATGTAAAAGGTCCTTGATTATAAAGCTTTGGTCATGGAGAAGTCATGGAAAAGTCATTGAAAAAATATTGAAATTAAGTGGATGCACCCTGTTTAAAATAGTTGAATGATTGGTTTATTGTTTCTTTTTTAATATCTGTTCTTGTTCAATATGCTTTCATTTTGGTTATTAAAATGTAACAAAAGAATACTTTTCTTAGACTCACACCACATGTGCTTTTGTTATTTATTTTTCTGTTACTGTTTTTTGATGAGTACACTAGTGAAGGGATCATGTATCGATATTTCAATATCGATCGATATGTCTTTCTGAATTTCAATATCGATACTAAAAGTGGGAATTTCAATATCATTTCCATCACCCTCCAGGAAGAAATTTCAAAATAATTCTGTAATTTATCAGTTCCCTGTAGTTTGATCATCAATATTTATGCATTAAAGAGACTTATTGTTAGTTTTTTCAGGAAATTTAATTTCTTTTTTAGGCTGCTTGTATTAAATTCATGGTCAGTTTTGTATATCTTATATGTTAGCAAAATGATTTATGATAACTGAAAAATCAGTAGGTGTAAAATAACAGATTTTACGGCGTGAAACAATATTTCAATATCGATCGATCTGCAAAACCAAAAAAAGTGTCTGATATTGATATTGAAACTGCATTTCAATGCCTACACTAGAGTACACTGTTTCACTACATTCACTTTTCCAATATCCGAGATATGTGAGCAGTTTGATCAGTTGCTGAATGTTTCAGTTGTATTTTCAGTACGTATTTGTCACAGAACCAGCAGCAGGTACCAAAGATAGGACAGTCCATGAACAACTGGCTCATAACCTCAAGGCCATCCTCAGACCGACCCAGACTGACCAACTGGTCATTGGCAAGTTCATGAACCACTCTTGGTTCTTCTTTGAGGTGCTGATAAAGTCCATGGCTCAGCATCTGCTGTCCACAGGCAGGATCAAGGTGAGTTTTAGCATGAACCAGTTTGGTTTGAACAATAAGCTTTTGAATTAAGGTTACGATGGTATCTCTTGATAAATATCGTATTCGTTTTCTCATCTCTGCTTCAGTGTTTGAAGTTATCTAATGAGTATGCTTCTGACATGTTCAATAAATAGAATCTCTCCTGTGCTGAATCCAGGAGACAAGCCTCCCGAATAGCAAGAAGTCCCACAGCCAAAAAAAAAATAAATTTTATGCTTGTTGTTACTAGATAATGCTTGCAAAAATTGGGTGACAAGCAAAATTTGCCTAGTGGCAAAAAAAATATTACACTTGGTCATTTGTGTAGCATGTTAAAGCAGCTTTCTAATGATGGGGCTTGTACAGTACATAGGTTTATTGCTTTTACAGATGTCTCGACACGAGCGTTTTAGCTCAGATTACCAGTTCCACATGTCGACCTTGACCCAAACACTAGCCACTCACATCACACAGAAGTACAGCGAGCTCCCTGCAGAGTCAAAAAATGCAAACCAGAGCCTGGCAGACTTCATCAAGGTAAGTCCAGGTTGTCTGGGATCCAGTGACCCAATTTTATGCCTGGTTATTAAATGGAAAATTTGTGCCTTTATAATCACCATATTTTGTGTATGTGTCATTTAGGTTAGTATTATAGTCACACTCTTTCTGAAGAACAAAATGGCTGCCATGGTATCCAGTGATTTGTGCTCATTTATAGTCATAATGATGTATGGAAAGAGACCTCCTAATTTGACTTTATATGAGAGATATTCTTGTTATGTTTGTAGTTATTGTGGCAAGCTAGGTTATTTATGCAATCTGTTGCAGTGTTTCCATACATTTGGTATCTTTAGATGTTGCTCAATTTGTGAGCCCAAAGAGAGATTCAGTTTTAGTTACCCTGGTACTAATTTATTTAATTAAACTTCAAGAAATTGGTACTGGGGTAATTTCAGAATTCATTTCGAAGTTCTCTGTAACACTGCATAAAATGGTGTATGATAGCTTACGTCGGATGTCGTAAGCTGCATACATGTGTACATACACTTACGTGTTGACAATTAAGATGCCAAGTATATGTACATCTGTGGACAGTGAATCAGACATGACAGTCCTGTCAGTCACATTAAATAGTGACAGATACATTTTTATTGAATGTAAGTGATAAACTGAAATAAAGACACCCACAATATAAAACACAAGAAGTATGTATGTGTTCACAAATGTTTTTGTACTTTTATAGGGAGCTCCAGTACCATTTACTCTGGTGTCTGACATAGCTGTCTTGGGTATATCATGTTTTACAGCATTTCAGTGAAATGGGCATTACACCAGTAATCCAGCGTAACTGATCTATCCTTATTTCAGACTCACTCCAGAGTTTATTGTTATTTCTTTCAGCGCTGTTTCACATTCATGGACAGAGGGTTTGTTTTCCGTCTTGTGAACACGTGTGTGGAAACTTTCTGTACAAAGGACGCCCCTGTAAGTATATGCATATTTTGAAGGTTTATTACATATTTGCAGTCCTGTTCATAACATGAAATAAGTATTTTAACCTATGTAATACCTCAGCAGTTGGGTTTGTTCATTCTTGTTAGTTAAAACATCTCCAATAAACACCAAAGGTGAAATTAAATTGGATTTTCACCCAGGTTTGAAAATGTTCCCCCTTAGCTAGTATAGTTAACTCACAGGTTTTCTGCATCTGGTCTTTGTCAACCAATGACAGCCTCTACATTTCGGAAACCAAAGACATTCAGTCTACTTACAGTTCTCACTTAGCACCATGTATCACATTAGCATTGATAATATAAGCTAGCCCTGAATTAATCTTTAAAAAATCTAGACCAGGATATTTCTCATCTCCGTATTAGACACGACCCCAAAGTTGTCCTCCAATGCATAGGCAAATTCTCACTAGTGACTGAAGCTGTTATGCCGCTCCTCCAACCTTACTTTTTATTGCGTTAATACAACTTACCTAGTGGACAGATGCATTTGTCCGGCGCTCTGCCGGTCACGCCAAACGTTAGAAAAAAACGTCCTGAGCTGGGCTCTGGCCGGGACCGGTAGTGTCCTGTTCACTCGCCAGGTGGCTGTACAGCCTACCTGCCGGTATACTGCGCATGCGTGCGCATGCGCTCTTCCTCTTTTTGTTTGGCGCGTGAGGATTTGAAACGCTTGAAGTTTAAGAGAAACTATTTTAATTTTTTTATGTGTTATACAAGTGAATTCTTGTTAAATTTGTAGTGAGTTATTGTGTTCATATATCATGGCATCCCCTGGAGATAAAAAAGGACAGAGGCGAGGCGTTTGCGGTCATATTATGGCCTCCTTTGACTTGCACAAACGCTGTGCCAGATGCCGTGAGAAAGGGCTTGGAGATGATGACTGTGTTGCTAAGAAATCTTGTTTTATTTGTGATGGGCTCACAGATTCTCAGAAGGATATGCTTGCTACCCCTACATATAAGATACGCAAGGACAAGAAGTCTGGTGTTTTGGTATCTCCGGAGCAAGTGACAGTCATTGCTTCTGTTGAAAACAAAGAACCAGTTTTTCAGCCGTCTCCTTCGGCAGCTCAGTCTGCTGCGCATGCGCAACCAGAGGATTCAAGTACTAGTACGTCTTTTGTTACCTCTGATCAACTCCAACAAATATCGGATCAATGGGCTGAACAATTCGCCCGGTTTGAGGCATTACTCACCAGGGGCAACGTTTTTTCTACCCCTAAATCGTCTGTCCAGCATGTGCCTTCCCATGCTCCCATTTCAGACACTCCTTTTATTCCCCCTTCTGCCCGGCTCACCGGTCCGGTGGAGTTCCCGGCAGAAGGTGAGGTTGATAAACAACAGGATGGTAACACTGTTCAAAGGGATGTAAAGGAACAGAAGAAGTCACGCAAGTCCCGTAAAGACACTAAAGATGATAAACGTTCAAAGAAAAGACAAGTGTCTCCTTCCCCGGATGTTGGGACCCTTCATACTAAATCAGTACCGGTCCCTGTTAAACCACCGGTCCAGGCTCAAGTCACCTCCGGTCCGGAGGTTGTGCCTAAGCAGAAATCTAAACCTGCTCCACTGTCTACTGTGGCTTCTGACCCGGAACAGTCAGAACTCTTTCTTCCCGGTACAACCGGTCCAGTTTTTGCTCAACCCGGTCCGTCCGGTCAAGTTCCACCCGTAGTTCAAACTTCATCTCTCTTTGGGGATTCCACTGTTTCTGAAGCTTACCGGGCTCCACCGGAGCCGGATTCCCTGGACATTGACCCCCCTCAGTCCGAGGATCAAGTGTCTGATGAAGGTGAAATATCCTCTGATACCCTGGACAGGCCTGAACAGACGGAAGATATGAACTACAGAGAGACAGTTAGATCCATCCGGTCTTTTATGGGATGGAATCATATCCCTACGTTTGAAAGTGACCTCAGTGAGCCTGACAAGAGTAATAATCCCTGGAAAGGGAAGCTACCTAAAAGACCTGCCCGCGTCTCAGTAGCCATGCCGCTGGATGACTGGCTCTGCCAGAAGTTGGAAAAGTTGAACACAGTGGTGGCGGAAGGGTACCCTTCCAGGTCTCAAGATTCGGCTGGCTTAAAGAAGGATCAATTTGTGAAAGTGCCGAAATCGCAAAGTAGATGGTACCAAATGCATATGATCAGACCGGAGGGCCCGCATAGGCCGGGAAAGACAGTATTTAGTTGGCATAACTCAGAAGCCAAGGTGAATTCCCAGTTCCCCCGCATTGTGAAGGCATCTGCTTACCCTTCCACAGGCCCCCCGTCGCGCCCTATTTCTCAGGAATACTTGCGCCGGTGGGAAAGGTGCTCCAGGGAAAATTCATACATAGTAAATCACGCAGCAGGCTTTAACCGTTGCACCAGTGAATTACAGGAACGCATGACCGGCCATGTCAATATGCTTCATGCCAGAATTAACAAGGGAAAAGCACCCAAAGAGGTTTCTACTGCCCTCTCCGACTTGAAAGATCTTACTGCCTTTCATCAAAATGTTTCTGTGGCCATGGGCACTGCACTCCAGCACCTGGCGGACAGTCTCTTTGTACAAATGTCCAACTTGATTTTACTACGTCGGGACTCTTACCTTGATCATGTCAAGAACGGGATCAAACCTGATACATACAACCAGCTGCGTAATGCTCCGTTATTCGGGCTTGGATTATTCCCTGATGCCGTTATACGTACAGCAGAGCAGGATATTGCCAGTCATCACTCCGCCGGTTCTGTTCCCAGACCCGGTCCGGGTGCTGCCCAACAGACCGGCTGGAGATCTTCACAGAGGTACCGTCCCTATGATAGCAGAGACAGTAGGAATACCGGTACCGGAGATCAGGATCGTCAGGCTTGGAGGCAGTTTAGCCGGAATAGAGGCCGGGGTCGTGGCAGAGGACGTGGTTCCAATCCCCGTTTCTCTAAATCGAGAGGTTACAAGCACTATAAATGACAATTACCTATTAGATCCAACTCCCTCAACGTCAGTTTTTGCAAAGTTGGACAAAATGGCCTTAAAAAAGACTGTAAACTCAGAAGTAATAGACAGTCCATGTTCAAAGACATTTCATCAGACACCAAGTTTACCTTCTCAAAATGTGTCTTATCTTGCTGTAGATCATGCTCATTCTCTTTGTTTCCAAGGGCAACCGCAAAAGAAAGGTATAAGTCCCTGTATACCAAAGAGAAAAATAAAAGATGTGTTTTTTGTGCAAGTCAATGTCTTTTTGCCCCACATGTTCCAAATGTCCCCAATGTTGTCCCAAGTTTGGCTGTAGGGGGCAGACTGCAAAAGTTTTGGCAAGTTTGGCTCAGTCTGGGTGCGAATCCAAGGGTGGTCTCGATTTTACGAGAGGGATACACGCTACCCTTCAACATCAGACCACCTCTGACCCGATCCCCGGTGATCAAGAGTGGTTATGCTCACCCCGGCAAAAACAAAGCCTTGTATCAGGCGGTAACAGACCTCATAAACAAGTTGGTAGTCGAAAAGGTGGTCATCAGATCCTCCCTGGCCTTTTACAACCGCCTCTTTCTAGTACCAAAACCGAACCAGAGATGGAGACCTATCTTGGTCCTCAGCCATCTCAATCTCTTTTTGAAACCAGGCACCTTCAAAATGGAAACTCCGGAAACAATAAGGTTGTCTCTCCAAAAGGGGGAGTGGGTAACGTCGCTGGATTTCAGCGACGCTTACTTTCATATCCCTATCAGTCAGAGATCACGGAAGTACCTCAGGTTTTTTCTGGGAAGAAAAGCTTATCAATTCACGGCCCTTCCTTTCGGGCTCGCCACAGCTCCACTGGAATTCACCAAGGTAGTCAAGGAGGTGAAACTGATGGCTCAAGCACGGGGTATCCGGATCCACCAGTACCTCGACGACTGGTTAGTCAGAGCCCCGGACCAGGAAACTTGCCAGTTACATACCCAGACCCTCTTGGCCCTGTGCCACGAACTAGGGTGGGTGGTAAACATGGAGAAATCGGAACTTACACCTCAACAGGTTTTCAATTTTGTAGGTTACCGGTTCAACCTGCTGTCCGGTCGAGTGTTGCCCACTCAGGACAGATGGATCGCTCTTCAGCAGAAACTACAGTTCATCAAAGGCAGGGACTGTTGTTCAGTCCGTCAGTTCATGTCCCTCATCGGGCTACTTACTGCCACGGAAAAGCAAGTGTGGGCCGGCCGGCTTCACATGAGACCGGTGCAGTGGCATCTAAAAAGACACTGGCATGTGCCGGAGAGCCTGGAGAAGATTATTCCGGTTCCCCTTTCTCTTCACCCACACCTGGATTGGTGGTTGGACGAGACCAATGTGCTAAAAGGGCAACCCTTGCACCCTCTTCAGCACGCCCTACAGATTTTTACAGACGCCTCAAACGAAGGCTGGGGCGCACACTTAGGGGGATCCATAGCAAGAGGCGTTTGGTCAGAACCCGAAAGTCGCCTCCACATCAACTTCTTGGAACTCAAGGCAGTTCTTCTGGCTCTCAAGAGTTTCGAGAAGCAGTGCAGAGGACAGATTGTTCTCATAGCAACCGACAACACGACTGTAGTGTCTTACATCAACAAAGAGGGCGGTATGAGATCAGGGTCTCTCTGTGCCCTACTTTGGCGGCTCCTAGCCTGGTGTCATCCCAGGAAGATAATTCTGCGGGCCAGACACATTCCGGGTCGCTTGAATGTCATAGCAGACAAGCTGTCCCGGCACAATCAGGTGATCCAGACCGAGTGGTGCCTGTCTCAACAGGTGTTCAATTGCTTGTGCTCCAACTGGGGCCAGCCGCAGATAGATCTTTTTGCCACCCGATTCAATCACAAGCTTCCCAAGTTTGTCTCTCCAGTTCCGGACTCGACAGCTTGGGCGGTGGATGCTCTCAGCCTACCATGGAGCAACCTGGACGTGTACGCCTTTCCTCCAGTCTCCCTTCTCAGTCAGGTCACATCCAAACTGGTCAATCAGGGCTTTCACAGAATGATCTTAATCGCTCCGGGTTGGCCCAACATGCCTTGGTTTTGGGATCTGATCAGTCTATCAAGTCAAATTCCCTTCAGTCTTCCCTTGGAGAGGAACCTGTTGACTCAACCGTTCAACGGCCTTCTCCACAGGAACTTGAATCATCTGAATCTGCATGCTTGGCTCCTAGAGCCTCGTCCATCAGGCGACAAGGGTTTTCTGAGGAGGTGGCAGCAAGAATTGAAGCTCCTCAGAGAAGTTCAACCAGAGCGGTCTATAAGTCAAAGTGGGCCATTTTTGTTAAGTGGTGTGACTCCAACCAGGTGGACTTCAGGGCGCCCTCTCTGAAACAGGTGGCCGATTTTTTGTTGTATCTTTTTAAGGAGAGACAGTTACAACCCAGTACTATACAAGGCTACAGAACAGCTATTGCCGATATGGTGGGTAACGACCCGATTCATTTTGGCAAGGATGAAAGCCTGACTCGCTTGCTGGACAGTTTCCATAGAGACAAGCCGAAAGGCAGGCGGGGAGTCCCTGCGTGGAACCTTTCATTAGTGCTCCACCAGTTAACCAAAGCTCCTTTCGAACCCATGCGGAAGGCCTCTCTTAAACATTTGACCTTTAAGACGGTTTTCCTTTTGGCTTTGGGTTCCGGCAAAAGGCGGAGCGAAATCCATGCATGGTTATACCGCAACATCAGGCATCAGGAGAACTGGAGTCAGGTCTCCCTATATCCCTCTCCCAGTTTTCTATCTAAGAATCAGCTAGCGCGGGACGGACCGGCTGCTGTGGCACCGGTTGTCATTCCCGCGTTGGCTCCATCATTGGACAGGTCCCTCAAGGAGGACAAGTCACTTTGCCCGGTCAGGGCCTTGCGTTACTATTTAGACAGGACCAAAGACTTACGCTCGGGCAAAGATCTGGTGTTTGTGTCTTTCCGGAAGAGTTTTCAGAAGGACATTGTTCCGGCTACTGTTTCTTCCTGGATCAAGCAAACTGTGTTGTTGTGCTATCAGCTTTCCGATCATGAGGCTCAAACTATACATCAAGTTCGGGCTCATGATGTGCGGGCCTTTGCCGCATCCAAAGCCTTTCAGGGCGGGGTTTCCTTGGATCAGATCCTATCAGCTTGCCATTGGAAGGCCCACAACACTTTTACACAATTCTACCTGAAGGACCTAGCCTGGGCAGATTCAGAGTTGTACCACCTAGGTCCTGTGGTAGCTGCTCAACAGATCCACGAACATCAGTAATAGTCTTATTGCTGACTGTATATAGTGTACACATTTTTTTGGGTTTAGTGTATATATAAAAAAAAAAAAAAACCTCCACTATCCTTTGCGACTGGATTGCCATGATCCAAAGTGGATCCAGGAGCTTCTCAAGGATGGTGTTTCTTTGCTCCTGTTCTTCTTCCTCATTCATGAATTTGTTAGTTCATGCCCTCATTAGTCTTCCTGCACCTTCGGCTCGATTGGTGCACAGGCTGTTTCCTTGTGGAAAAATCAGGGGGGGGGGCAAGGGTGTTTTGGTCCTTAAAGGTTGGTTTATTTAACCAGTACCGGACGCACCCGTTATACTATTAGCTATATGGGTTTCCCTTGTTTGGCTACCCTCCATCCAATGGGTAGTCATTCTGCATCTGTCCACTAGGTAAGTTGTATTAACGCAATAAAATAGAAAATTTAATAGTAAATTAAATTTTTATAAGTTAATACCTTACGTAGTGGACAGGGGGAGTCCCACCCTACCTTCCCCGCTATCATAACCAACAAGGGGTCATAAGGTAGACAACAAAAAGAGGAAGAGCGCAGTATGCCGGCAGGTAGGCTGTACAGCCACCTGGCGAGTGAACAGGACACTACCGGTCCCGGCCAGAGCCCAGCTCAGGACGTTTTTTTCTAACGTTTGGCGTGACCGGCAGAGCGCCGGACAAATGCATCTGTCCACTAGGTAAGGTATTAACTTATAAAAATTTAATTTACTATTAAATTTTCTAGTTAACTATATTCACCCCAACTACAGTCTATGAGCTTTATCTGTGACAGCAGCACTCCCACCTCCCAGCTCTGAGATGGAGTCCTCATCTTGGTCCAAACCCAAGTGAGAACGATATTCCATGTGTGCCATTGGCCAGTGATTTACAGAACAGAACCTTGACCGACTATATGTACTGGTTTCTTGCACCCCTTCGTTCTACCCATAACAATATGACTGATACAAAGTGTACTAGGTGTGTTATGAAACACCAAATAAAAGTATAGTTCCAATACATATATCAATTGCAACATCCAAAAATGCCAAGAAAGTAAATAGAATAGCAAATCTTTGTAAGCATTTACAGCAGAAATATATTGTAGTTACTCTTTTTTTGAGTGGTAAAAGTGGTAAAAGTTCACCTACGAAATGGGAAATTCCCCGCTGAAACTACTGCATTCTATTTCCTTGATTTGTCAAATTTTTCAAACATTCTTCTGATGTAAATATGCCACAAATTTTGTTTTACTTTCACTTTTAAGTGGTTTTACTTTCACTTGTAAGTGGCAAGTGTCATATGTTTAAGGGATTTAACTTTCTCACTGTAAATACTTTTTTTTTTTATGCAGCAAATGCAGAAGTACAAGTTTGAGTTTCTGCGAGGTGTCTGTGAACATGAACATTACATCCCACTCAACCTGCCACTGATGAAGAAACCTGTGAAGAACTACAAAGGTACAAATGTGGGCTTCTGTTATTCTGTCTTATTCAATTTATATTATCCTAATTAAATTTTCCCAATAGTTGAGAATTTATTTGTTGCTTAAATACCTTAGAGTCTAGTATGATGGTGATTAAATTCTATAAAACTTACAAACTAACAAATTACATTAGTATTCAGTCTACACAGTAGTTTGAAATTGCTTTGAGAGTGCAGTATCTCCACCAAGTATTGTTTGTGATTTGCTTAAATGAAAATTGTATGTGACTTTGTATACTTTCATCATAAACATTGAAAAATAATATGAAATTGATATTAATACTAGGTTTTGTCTTTCTATTACTGCTTCAAAGTTATCTTTTTGTGATGTTGAGTCAGTGTTTTGTGACATCATGGCATTGCCTTGTGTGTCACTTCTGAGATGTAATCTTATCAAAATGGTATTCTAATAGTAATGTCCTGAATGTTTACAGGGACACATCACAGCAAAACGCTTATCTCATTTTCGTGTCATGAAGTATTTATGACATCCAAACATTCATTTACTCTCATTATGCTGATACAGATAAACTGTAGCTAAGTAATAATAAATAAATAAAAAAATTTCATTCAAATTTGGTACATTATACCAAAGTATTTTACTGGAAATCAATTATTGATTGTCTACTGGGAGTCGATCCCTCGGCCTTTGGATTACACACATAAATAAACACAAGTCTAGCTCTTTAACAAAATAAATGTATCCCAGCCTGTAGACCAAATACACTGTGCGGTGGATAATAGAAAATGGTAGAGTAAGAAATCTAAAATTCGCCACCTATACAACCTGAGCAAATTTACAAAAGAAAGTGATGTCTTAAAATTGGTATTTCTTAGTTCAGAAAGCCTTACTCCACTACAGTTTCAGCAAATTTGACCTCACTTTATTTATTTTATGAATATTATTCACATGTGGCGGATTTCAGATATGTGGCGAATTTTAGATCCTTACTCTACCCACTCTGTATGTCACAGTATTTTGATCAAATACAGCTTATTGTGGATAACTAAATAATACATTGTTAAATTAGTTCTGTAAGTACTGTGAGAGGCTGTACTTTATTTCATTTTGATACCACATGTTTTAGATGCCCTAAGGTCGTTAATGTCTGGCAGTGCCCTAGGAGGTAAATCCCTCAGTTCTGTCATATTATAGTCAAACACCTGTAAGTGCAGTCTCAGTAGGTGGGAATATTTGCTACTTTATCCGTTAGGGAAATGTTTATTTGAGAAAGCTGGGCAGGGTCAGCAGCAATACCGTTTCACTTGAATATGGTAGTGACACTTGAGATGAACGAGACAAATTCTTGTACAAAGCATTGGGAGAAAGCATAAAATATTAGAAATCCGAAGAAAAATTTCACTTTTATCTCCTTATTTTTTGTTGATTTTAATACTTTTGTAATAACTTCTTTGATGTTTTATTTTTGGGAACTTCACTTCCGTGTTGGTGGGCCTATTCATTTTGGGATATGCTAGAACATAATTGTTAAGTGCAAGCTCTTGTGAGATTACTTTTTTTTTTTTCTTTTTTTCGCCAACTGTCATGAGAACTGGCAAAGCATGATGAGTGCCTGTCGCACCACCAAAGTTAAGTGTCAGTGACCTGGCTGCGTTTGTTATTGGGTGGGTGACCATCTGAGTTCGGGGCCAAGTACAGGATGCAATGTGACTTGAAGTTTTTTTGTTGTTTTTTTTTGTCATACTTTCATAAATTCCAGTGCACTACTCGTGTCTCTGATGGCTTTGCAGCTCACGCATTTAGAACAAAAGACTTTTCAACCTTGTTTTTTGCCCATTCCGGAATCGTGATGGTTTCACAGTGGCAGGATACCAAAATGGAAGATCTGCTACTGACCCTGGCCTATACAAAGCTTTCAGAGGACCTGGTGTTTACCTTAATGAATTTTACTTGTCAGGGTTTTACTTACAGGGGTTTGATTGTACTGACTATATTACCCATCAAAATCATTCTGGAGCTGTAATCACAAAGATTCTTTATCTATACATTCTAGGTTTTTAAAACTAAAAACATTTTCTTTGCTCAAACAATTTTGAAAAAATTGTACTTTATTCCTATAAATAATTATTACTGTCAAATTTTTCAACATGTAAAATAAAGAACTGTAAGTTCAAAAAACTTTTAAAAATTCAGTTTTACTAAACAACTGTTCTTTTTTTTAATCTTTAGTGTAGGCAGTCATCTCTTTAAATAATAATGACTTTTTGTAAATTGGCTTGAAATGAAATGTTAAAATGTTGAATCATTGCATAATTTAATATCATTGAAGAAAAGGTCATTCTATTTAAAGCAAAAAGAGATCAATAATCTTTGTGAATACAGTCCATACTGTCAGGGTCAGCTAGCTACTCTCACTCTTACATCAACTGGGAATGGAATAATCTATCCTTCAATCTCTCTAGATTTACTCAGAACTGACAAAAGCATGTGTAATCATGACATAATATTTAAAGGTGTGAAAAGCAACTTTTTTTTTCTTTCTCAAGTCAACTGTCACACACCAAGTGGTGCTGCTGTTAAAAGAACCATTTGAATTTTGCTTGTTTATTTCTGTTGCTTTTGCATTTTATCTCTGATTTTGCCAAAGCTTCTGTAAAATTGTTTTGAAACCAATCAGAAAAGGACTTAAAATTCAATATATTAGGGTCTTTCTGTTCAACTAGTGCATGTAATGATCACTGGCTGTTGCTGACCAGGTATAAAGTTTTAAATGCTTTACCTGTTATGTAACAACTAATAATAAATTTGTGAAAAGGAAAGGAAAATCTTTCACTGAACACATGAACATTCATTCGAGTTATGATCAAAGGGACTAAAAGAAACTAAAGTTTTTTTTATAAAACATGAATTATATACATGGAATTTGCAAACATTCTTAAATACTAACATACCCACTTAATGTCTTATAATAAGTATACAAATTTGTTGTGTATAGATATTTCAAAATATTTTACGTTTGTCTCTTGCCAAAAATTAATTTAAATAAAAGTATTGCGTGTTTATGATTTCTGAAGGACGTAACACACCACTTTCCTAGCAAATTTCATGTAATTCATCATATAAAAGCTTATTCTTTATTTTTTGCTTCTTTTGTGCTTCTTTCTGCAGAAATAACACTTGAAGGTAAAGAAACGTACCCCAGATTTTGTGTATGTGTTGTTGTGGTAGAGTCGTATATTCCTTTATATGTGATATTTCTTTTATGTGGGATTTTCTTTTGTTATTAAGAATGCTGAATGAAAAAGCATAATACATTCTAGGGCTGCGAACGAGTACTCGAGCCTCAGTGTACGAGTCGATCTTGGCTTGTACTCGAGTCCATTTTAAGTACTCGGTTACTCGCGAGGTATTGTATTATCACCCACGTAATGAAACGTTTGTGAAAAATATGCTGCATTTCAGCATTTCCGTCACAGAACATCAATTAAAGTTGTTGTTTTCCCTTGAAAACCTACAATTTACTCCATAATCTATAATATCTGATTAAATAGGAGACGTTTTTTCTTCAAAAGTTTCGTTTCCAGAATCGACTATTTGTTTACAGAAGACTTCTACTGGTGGGAACTAAATCTCGCGGTTACTCGAATTCGGGCCGGTTGTCAGAGGGCGAGTACTCGATGCCGTTTTTTTGTACCCGTCACAGCCCTAATACATTCAAAGTGGTTTACCATGATATGAATGTAACTGTTTTCTGGGGGTGTTCAAAAGTATTTGAGTACTATTTATACATTAGAGTAATTTATTACTTCGAGTACAAAATTAAGAAATAACCACTCCACTGAAACAGTTGAATTCCCAGTGTTTACATAGAAATGACACAATTGATCTCAATGGACTTTGCTTTGTTGCTTTTTATGTCAGCTGACTGGTATCACTCTGTGGCGTGGACGTACGTCTACACGTACGCGTGAGCGACTTCTCCGACGAAAATACAAGGCCCAGAGACATGCTGTTTTTTTAAAAGATAGCTTATCTACCTAGCATGAAAATTGTTCAAGGCATGCAGATCTGTTTGTTTGTCTGTTTGCTAGAGCTGTTATAAGTGAGGTACCCCCCACCCTAAGTATGAAAATTTTAACACTTTATCACAATTTCTCAGTGACTATTGCAGGGATTTCTCTAATATCTTGCACATATGTACATAGGTCACAAGTAGATTCCCTTGTGTGAGTGTCAGACCTGGGTCTTTCTTAATTATTTCTTTATGAATTTTTAAAATAATTTTTAATGCATTAAGTCATGCACTAAATCAATTATAACTTGAAAAGTATTGCATTTAGAGCATTTTGTTAAAATATGTTATTCAGCTACTTTTTCCATAGCTACAACATGGTGAGTAAGTTGAGTGTCTATGTCAATGGCTAAGTCAGTAATAGCTACTTTCGGACTTTTCAGTAACTTCCATCATGAGTAAAATCACTTGTAACTTGAAAACTATTACATTTAGAGAATTTTGTGTAAATATGTTATTCAGCTACTTTTAGGTCAGCTATAACATAGTAAAATTTCAGACCTGTAGCTCATGACATAGCTGAGTAATAGCTACTTTTAGGTTATCACTGTTGAGTAAGTCACTTATAATTTGAAAAGTATTGCATTTAGAGTATTTAGTTTCATATGTTATTCACCTATTTTGGGGTCAGCTATAACATAGTAAAATTCCAGACCTGTGGCTCATTGCATAGCTGAGTAATAGCTAATTTGAGGTTCTTATTCAACACTAAATCATTTATAACTTGAATGAAAAGAATTGCATTTAGAGCATTTTGTGTAAATATGTTATTCAGCTACTTTTGGGTCAGCTATAACATAGTAAAATTTCAGACCTGTAGCTCATGGCATAGCTGAGTAATAGTTACTTTTACGTTATCACTGTTGAGTAAATCACTTATAACTTGAAAAGTATTGCATTTAGAGCATTTTGTTAAAATATGTTAGCTACTTTTTCCATAGCTACAACATGGTGATTAACTACGGTGTATCTCAATAGCTAAGTGAGTAATAGCTACTTTTGGACTTTTCAGTAACTTCCGTCATGAGTAAAATCACTTGTAACTTGAAAACTATTGCATTTAGAGAATTTTGTGTAAATATGTTACTCAGCTACTTTTGGGTCAGCTATAACATAGTAAAATTTCAGACCTATAGCTCATGGCATAGCTGAGTAATAGATACTTTTAGGTTATCACTGTTGAGTAAATCACTTATAACTTGAAAACTATTGCATTTAGATTATTTAGTTTGAGTATGTTATTCACCTATTTTATTGTGTTAATACATCCTATCCAATGGACAATTGCTAATCCGGTCGCCGCAGACCGGCCGGCCAAACGCCAGAAAAAGACGTCCTGTGTTGCCACCGGCTGGCCGGTCCGTAGTACTGTGCACTCCCCAGATGGCGCCTCGTACTTCCTTCCTGTCTAGACAACCTGACGTCATAGCATCTTTTTCGTTTGGCGCGTGTACTGTGCGAACATGTTTTCAACAATCTCCAGATATTTTAAGGAAAAGTGTGCATTATGATGGTTTTTATACCTTATTTGCAAATAATTTATTGTTAAAGTGTTACCTACATATCAAGCACGGATATACATCGAGAAATCTGCTGGAAACGCTCCCTAGTTGACTCAATTTAGTGTTGATGATAGGGCAGTAATCTACGAGAAATATGAAGGCAGCCATTTTCTAGTTTCCTCCCATTCAACAATTGTGTTGTTAGGGGCAGATCGACAATATTTAGAAATATAATGGATATACTACTTACAAGGTATTTTTATCCGTGTTATTTGTTGTATGTACCTGCTGTAACCTTCCAGCTACAATCACCATAGAAACGCCTTTTCTAGTACTACAATAGAAATCACGACAAACTTCAGTCTACGTATTTTTGAACACTGTAAAGAAGGAATTCCCCAAGCAAGATGCATTCGTCATCGTCAGAGCGCACTGGTACCGACTTCTCTGCTGTAAAGCATCAGTCACACCAGCCTAGCTCGAGTAATTAGTGTTTTTTCATCAGAAGCAATAGATGAATTCTTCAGAGCGCACTGGTCCAGACATCTTTGCTTTAAAGCATTAGTCGACCGGTAAGCTTATATGTTTATATGTACATCAGCAGCAAGAGATGAATTCTTCAGATTTCTTCAGAGCGCACTGGTCCAGACATCTTTGCTGTAAAGCATTAGTCGACCGGCAAGCTCATATTCAGCCGACCTCACCTAGTATTTACATAGAAGGAACTTCATCTTTGATCACTCTCAGTCCCTCCCTTGTGGACCCGGCACTTGTGTCGGTAGTAAGGGAGGTGGATGGCCAGGAAACTGGTTTGAGTGTACAGCCGGCTGAGAAGAAGAACCGACTTCAGACCGGCCAGGAATTTCATCTACAGAGCGCACTGGTCCAGGCTTCTCTGCTTTAAAAGCATCAGCCGACCGGCCAGCTCAAAAGAACGCGACCTCTGACGTCATATCCAGTCAGCCAATCGTGTGTCCTTCCGACCAATCACGAAGCAGGTCACGTGTTTTCACCGAACACGGAGGTCGGAAGAGCGTTCTTTCAGAACTCACGTCGACTGTGATTCCAGTCCCTGCTTTGCAGACCCGGCCTGGTTGTCGGTAGTGGGGTTTTGTGGACTGTAAAGTTGCCGGCAAAGCATCACACAAAGAACGCGAATACTGACGTCATCTCCAGTCAGCCAATCGCGTGTCTTTCAGACCAGCAAGCTGGTCACGTGACACACCGAACACCAAGTGTTTCTAAATATAGCTCACAAGGGCTTTCCCAGCAACTGTCAAATCTACAAATAAGACGTGCGATTTAAGAAATACTTTAATTAATGGGGGAAACCTACAGCAAGCTGAATTCAACACAAAAGATAGTTGTAAAATTGCTTTAGCAATTGGTTACAGAGTGTACCGACCAATATACCGGCTACACAGCCTTGTACACTTGCTTCAACAACTGGTTACAGAGTGTACCTGCTGGTACTGGCTACACAGCCTTGTACACTCACTTCAACAACTGTTTACAGAGTGTACCGGCTGGTACTGGCTAGACAGCCTTGTACACTTGCTTCAACAACTGGTTACAGAGTGTACCGGCTGGTACTGGCTACACAGCCTAGTACACTTGCTTCAACAACTGGTTACAGAGTGTACCAACTGGTATTGGCTACACAGCCTAGTACACTTGCTTCAACCTACGGGTTACAAATCTACTAACAGGGTGCTGGCTACACAGTCCTTACTAAATAATGCTGCGAGCCAACTGGTTACACACAAAAAAAAAAAAAAAAAAGGGCTAAATATAGACCAGTAGCTGTCAAAATTGATTGGTCACCCCAGCCTGCCAGTTTTTTGCCGGTTACAGAGAATTGCTGGTTACAGTTAAGTACCGGGTATGGAGTCCTGGTATCGGACAGAGTTGCCTAAGGTTAATTTGGTTACAGAGAATTCTTAGACCGGTCAGTGGTCTTGGTGATGTGACATGCCAGTGTCCCAAGCTACTGCCAGGCAACCTTCCCTTATCACATCTCTCAAAAACCTGTTATCAGTGCTGGACTTGGCTGGAGAGATAATAAATTTGGTCATGTCCGGCCAGGGGTCAGACATCTCACGAATGACAATTGCTCTGTAAATGCTGCACCTTGCAGGCTGCTGGCCCGGGGCGAAGAGTCTATTAATATGAAAAGTTGTGTCAGTCCCACCAGACCACAATAAGAACAGAGAGACTGTTAACCTGGATCATTGTCACTAGACCGGACCAGTGTCCGGAGGGACAGAAAATGTTTATCAAAATACCAAATGTCCCAAATGTGGCACACAATCGGCCTGTAGGGTCCAGACTAAGCCCCTTTTCGGGAACTTAGGAAGCCTTGGGGGCTGGTCTCTAGGTATTACAAATGTTCAAGGAGGGATACCTACTCCCATATACCTATACAAGAACAATCCAGGTAATGCCTGCTATTCGGTTTTGTCCACAGCACCTTTGGAGTTCACTGTGATACCAAAGGAGGTAAAACTTGTGACCATACACAAGGACTTAAGAAGCCACCAGTACCTAGACGACTGGTTGGTGAGAGCCAGATCCCAGGCTGGTCTCCAACATTCACAGGAACTAGTGAATATTGTATCAGCCACTGGGTTGGCTGATGAACTTACAGAAATCAGAGCGGGAGCCCAAACAAGACCTTGATTTTGTAGGCTACCAGTTCGACTTCAGGTCTGATCGTTCCGACCGACTCTGGACCGGTGACAGAACCTTCAAGAGACTATGTTAAAACTGCTATCCCTACCGGCTTGCCCGGTCCGGGAATTCATGTCCTTGATAGGTTACTGACGGCTACAGAAAAGCAAGTTAATCTAGGTCGACTTCATATGAGACCCATACAGTGGCATCTCAAAACAACTGGAGGGTACCAGAATCACTGGAAAAGGTGATCCAAGTCCCCAGGTCCCTGCATCCCCATTTACAATGGTGGCTGAAGGAAGATGATGTACTTACAGGCCAGCCATTATACCCAATAAAGCATGCTCTGCAAATAGTTACAGACGCATCAATAGAAGGGTGGGCGCTCACTTAAACGAGCACACGGCAGGAGGAACCGGGTCTCTCCCGGGAAGCAAGCTGCACATAACTATCTAGAACTTAAAGCAGGCTTCCTGGCTTTAAAAGAGTTCCAAGAAATTTGCTCAAACTAGATAGTACTTGTAGCAACTGACAACACCACAGTAGTGTCATACATAGACAAGGAAGGAGGCATGAGGTCGGGCCCACATGTGCCCTACTATGGAGAATCTTGACCTGGTGTACCAGGAAACAAGTGACTCTAAGCCCGACACATTCCAGGCCGGCTGAATGTGGTAGCGGTCAAGCTATCCAGGCTAGGCCAGACCATCCAAACAGAGTGGTCTCTCCTTCCAGAGGTCTTCCACTCAATCTGCAGCAGGTGGCACCGGCTCAAATAGACTTATTTGCTATGAGGTTCAACAACAAGTTGCCTCTGTTTGTGTCACCGGTACCAGATCCCCTGGCCACAGTAGTGGATACACTCAGTCGGCCATGGTAGGATCTGAAAGCATACACCTTCCCACCATCAGCCATATTGGGCAAGTGGTGAAGAAGTTGCAAGACTCCCCATGCAAGAGAATCATTCTGATTGCTCCGGGGTGGCCCAACATGCCTTGGTTTTGGGATCTAGTGGCCATGTCCAGCCACATCCCGCTGAGCCTGCCCAATCTGTCCAGCCTGTTCACAGCCATTTGATCAGATCCCTCACAGAAATCTGACAAATCTTAATCTCCATGCAGGGCTCCTAGAGCCTCAGCAATCGAGGAGCAGGACTTGTCTGAGGCAGTGGCAGCAAGAATTGAGGCTCCTCAAAGGAGGGGTCAATCAGATCAGTCTATGAGGCAAATGGGTCATTTTACCAAGTCATGTATCATTCATCAGGTGAACTTCGGGCTCCACATGTAAAGTCAGTTGCTGACTTCCTTAGGTACCTGTTTCAGGACAGGAAGTTGCAGCCCAGTACTATTGTTGGTTACAGATCAGCCATTGCTGATAGCCTGGAAATTGGCCCATCAATGTTACTAAGGATGAAAATCTCACTCGTCTCCTGGATAGCTTCCACTGAGACAGACCCAAAGGCCGGAGGGGAACCCCCTCCTGGAACCTCTCCCTGGTTTTTGCACCAGCTGACAAGGTTCATTTTGAACAAATTAAAGGCTTCCTTGAAGCTTTTGACCTTCAAGGCAGTTTTCCTCTTGGCCCTGGGTTCGGACAAGCATAGAAGTGAGATACATGCTTGGCAAACAGCCCAGCACCATTGATGGTTATAGGTCATCCATTGTTGATAAATTGGGAAATTCACTTTTCAACATCAGTAAGGACGAAAATCTCGCTCGTCTCCTGGATAGTTTCCTCAGAGACAGACCCAAAGGCAGGAGTGGCATACCCTCCTGGAACTTCTCACTGGCCGTGCACCAGCTAAGACTCCATTTGATCCAATCAAGGAGGCCCCCTTGAAGCATTTGACCTTCAAGACGGTATTCCTCTTGGCCCTTGGGTCGGGCAAATGCAGAAGTGAGATTCATGCTTGGCAAAACTGATATGTTGGACACCAATCCGATTGGTCAAAGGTGTCTCTGTATCCATCACCCAGCTTTCTATCCTAGAATCAGCTGGCCATAGAGGGTCCAGACAGTGTGGCCCTGGGGTTATAACAGCCCTGGCCCCCAACTCTGGATAGATCCCTCAAGTCTGACAGGTCCCTCTCTCCGGTCAGAGCACTGTGCTACTATTTGGACAGGACCTCAGACATCAGGCAGAATAAAGAGGTGGTTCTTGTCTCCTTTAAGAAAGGTTTCAACAAGACATCTCACCTTCCACTATCTCCTCTTGGATCAAGCAGACTGTGATCCTATGTTATGAGCTCTCTGACCAGGAGGCCCACACTTGACATCAGGTTAAAGCCCATGATGTCAGTGCCTTTGCTGCTTCTAAGGTCTTCCAGTCGGGAGTCTCCTTAGATCGGATCTTGTCAGCCTGCCACTGAAGTCACAATACCTTCACACAGTGCTTTCTGAAGGGTGTGGTTTGGGCTGACTCGGAGCTTTACCAATTGGGCCGGGTGGTGGGCTGCTCAGCAGAACCACAAGTGGCCCTTAGAGTGAGGAGATTTGTATATATGTACATAATGTAACAGTTCTACAAGCACATAGTATAAAATGTGATGTGCTTCCTTCGGGAGGTTTATTGGCTTTCTGGGACTGAACTCATCCCTCTCTTCCCCTACCTCAGAGCAGGTCTGTTAAAAAGGGGGGGGGGCGACGTCGGTATAGCCCCGGGTAACCGGCTGTTGGCAACCGACCAAGGTCTTACAGGGTTTCCTAACCTTAGGGTCAACCCAGGCCTGGGCCTATAGGTCTCCTGACGAAGTCAGCCTAGACCGTAGGTTAAAATTTGCTATTACTGGTGAGTTCACATAAGTCCCTAGTAACTTACCCGCCGACCAAGCGGTAGTTATTCAGCAATTGTCCATTGGATAGGATGTATTAACGCAATAAAATTGCAAATTTAATAAGTAAATTAAATTTTTATAAGTTAATACCCTATCCAATGGACACACAAGACCCTCCCACCGACCCCGCTATCAGCTTACTAGGGGTCTAAGAGGTTTAGACAACGAAAAAGATGCTATGACGTCAGGTTGTCTAGACAGGAAGGAAGTACGAGGCGCCATCTGGGGAGTGCACAGTACTACGGGCCGGCCAGCCGGTGGCAACACAGGACGTCTTTTTCTGGCGTTTGGAGGGCCGGTCTGCGCCGACTGGATTAGCAATTGTCCATTGGATAGGGTATTAACTTATAAAAATTTAATTTACTTATTAAATTTACAATTTTGTGGTCAGCTATAACATAGTGAAATTAAAACTATTGCATTTGCAATATTTTCTTTAAATATGTTTTTATCTTACTTTTTACACCTGAACAGTTGCCTTCTTACTTTCCTTCTGAACACCATTTCCATGGCACAACTTTTGTGTCCTTTTCTTCTGTCACTTCTACTCCGAAACTCAAAACACACAGTCAGCTGACACAGAGCCCGTTCACGGGCACTGATTGCTTGTTTTTGTTACAACAGCAGATTGATAGAGAGATATTACTCAAGTATTAGTATTACCATGCGTGGCAGCCCGTAGGTTTTCCATGTTCAAGGTCAGCCAGTTATAAGTCAAACATGACCGTATGTTTAACAGTATTATAATAAATGTTTTCTGTTTCCATGAAAAAATGCAATTTCTCAGCTGACTTGAGAGATACTTATTAGGTATTTTATATCAGTTTATACAAATGACCTGATCGTGAATCAAGTCTGTGTGATAGTTACCATATTTCTGCACCTATTATTGTTAGACGTCATTTATGTTAGAATATGTCATATTTTAGTAAATTTGTTGCCAAGTCTGAGGTGTTCACTTCTCTTAAGTTTAAGTTCTTTGAATGAGCCAAGCAGGCGGCCTTGTGGTGAGGGTGTTGGACTTTGGAGTGGAAGGTGTTGAGTTCATTCCTTCAGTAATGGAGATTATAATCATTCAGTAATGGATAATGTACCCTTGGACAAGGTATTTTACACATACCAATAACCAAAAACACCAATGACTCATAAAAAAATGTGTATTGGTTCATCTGTGCACTTAAACATTTATTTCAACATTTGTTGACTTTTAGAATAAGAATATATTATAGCTAACATATTATAGCTTATTTGAAACTGTTTTGTTGATATTTTAATACCATTCAATATGGATGGTCATATTGTAGTGTGATGAAGTGTCAAAATTTCATTTCAATATGACCACAATTGATATGGTTTTCTCTTTGTTTGCAAATTTCACAAATTGCATGATGATTCAGAATGTTTTGTTTCTTTCTACAAATGACATGTACAGTTCTACATCTTGATGTGTGTTATTGTATTATCTGCTCTATTTGAATTTTTTAATCAAAAATACAATTCCATATTCTCTATTTCATTGAAATGTATATGTAAATCTTCTTGACAATGTCCACTTGACAAATTATACCTGGCAACCATATTGGTGGTGCAGACTTAAGCTAGTTTTGAGAATGTACTGATTGTTATAATTTACTGAGCAGTTAACTTGAATGTTTTTTAAAATAGTCACTTCTCATTGATCGCTGGATCTTGTCTGGTAAATAAACAAAATAATAACAGCCCTCATACCTTTATACGCAATGTCTTTGAAAGGCTTATGAGGTAATTAAGTGTCCCTTGAAAAGGGGACGCTTATTGTTTTCACCCCCTGTTTTCAGTCAGCTGCCGCCGCCGCCACATTATAGTCTCCCTTGAATATCTCCCTTGATATTGGGCCTATCCAAATGATATGTGGCAGTTATCTTCTATAGGCGTGGGAAAATATTTTGACAGGCATAAATTTGACCTTTTTCAAGGTCACATGCTCAAAAATTCAAAAATAAATTACTTCTTTTTCACGAGATTTTCTCAGAAAGTACCGGGTGTGGGTCAACAAAATTCCTGATATTTTAGAATCTAGTCGCCAGTTGATATTGGGATCAATCGGGCCATAATTGACCGATTGACGGGCGATTGATTATTGGTTGATAAAAAATTTGCTGAAAATAAGCCTCGACCTCACTTGTTATTGGTCCTAGAGGTTTGGGATGGTAAACCAACATGTAGGAAATCATGGGCTGGGAATCTTTTGGTGTGGTCAGATTTGACCTTGAGCCCCTCCTTCAAGGTTAAACGAGGATCGCCAAACTTAAAAATGCTTATAACTCGCTTACTATTGGTCCTAGAGGTTTGGGATGGTAAAGCAACATGTAGGAAATCATGGGCTGGGAATCTTTTGGTGTGGTCGGATTTGACCTTGGACTCCTCCTTCAAGGTCAAACAAGGATAGCTAAACTTGAAAGTGCTTATAACTCCCTGATTATTGATCCTAGAGGTTTGGGACGGTAAACCAACCTATAGGAAATTATGGGCTGTGAGTCTTTTGGTGTGGTTGGATTTGACCTTGGGCCCCTCCTTCAAGGTCAAGCGAGGTTAGCCAAACCTAAAAGTGCTTATAACTCGCTTAGTATTGGTCTTAGAGGTTTGGGATGGTAAACCAAACTGTAGGAAATCATGGGCTGGGAATCTTTTGGTGTGGTCGGATTTGACCTTGGGCCCCTCCTTCAAGGTCAAACGAGGATAACCAAACTTAAAAGTGCTTATAACTGGCTTATTGTGACCCTAACATAATCCTTTCAGGAGAATTTCTCTTCACCAATAACATTTACCTCTTCACATTGGTACTTTAGCATTTTATATAAAACTTCTAAGCTGTAGGGGCGCTTAACCTTTAGCTGTAGGGGCGCAAAAACCTTTTGTCTAGTTATCACATAAAGAGAATGTTATTATGTATTAAATGTCTGTGACATCATAGTATGGCATCGGTAGACAGGAAAAAGTCAAATGTTGTCATGTACTGCAGTTCCGAAGGTTAAACTTTTATTTGGATCTTGAAGCGGTTAAACTTTAAGAACTAGGTGAATAGAAGATCTTTAATATTATCTCTTGGGTGCTTTTTCACATACCAGTTAAGTGGCAGTTAAACAATTGAGCGCGAGTTTCTGGATTATTGCCTGGTTCAAATGAATGGTTTGTATAAACAAGTGCACATAATTTTATTGAACCAGTGACAATTTATCACTCATAATACTTTTATTGGTCTTTCAAGCACCAATCAACATGCTTTTACTTGCAACAAAAAATTACTGTATTTTGTCCTATGTTATGTGCAAGCTGGAATGATCAGTTCTTGTCCATTTTTTTCTGAATTCTAGTGGTAAGGCAAAATATGAAAATTAAAATAAGTTCTTCAAGCAAACATGAGCAGACAATGTCTCTAAAGTAAACATGTGAGATATTTCCATATATTTATATGATTTTTATTGTTTTGTTAAAGTATTATCCATTAGAAAGCCAAACACAATGACATTGTCAATGACCAGTTCTTAAATATTCTATGTGGGTTTTGTAATTTATACTACAACAAAACAAAATGAGTTACCATTTCCCAGTGCCAATTAATATATTATAATCACTTGATATGTGGGTATAGACTCATACCTGGTTGGGAAGATACCTTGACCAATGAGACATAAAGTACGACCACACATTGTTGAAGTTTACAACAGTTACTACTTCCTTGGCAATCACTTATCAAACTATTGCATTCTACAAATAATTATATTTCTTTTTAATATTTTTTTGTTTAAACATCACAAAAAATGTTCGTTTGTGTACAGTTTCTCGTTGGGGACCATTTTGTGAATGCATTTTATTAAGCGTCCCGCAAGGGACGCTTGTTTGTGTATGGGAGAGCTTCAGGCTCCGCCGGCTCCGCCGGCTCCGGCGGCTCCGCCGGCTCCGCCGGCTCCGCCGGCTCCGCATTTTGTTTTCCTTATAACTCTGTAACCGTTAGGCGGATTCTTTTCAAATTTGGCAGGTTTAGGCAGTAGCCTTGGGGAATTTTTTTGAATATGCTGCAGTGACATTTCAACCAATCAGAGAGGTCACATGACCAAAAATGTCTTTTTTCGATGGGGAAGCTTGTCCGGATGATAACTTGAAAGCAATTTTATCAATTCACCTGAAATTTGGCAAATACATTCATTCTATTAAAATCTGGAAATCATTAGATTTTGGCATTGATTGGTCAAGAAATGGCCGAGTAATTAATGATTAATTAATCATTACGAATTTTCCAAATAAGGAAAACACAAAAATGCTTATATCTCGAAAACCGTGCTAGATAGAGCGATTTCGACGAAATTTTTGACCCGCAGGGTATCTCTGCGGAGTAGTTTTCCCAATTTTCAAAAAATTTTTGTCTCGTCCAAAATGGCGGCCATTTTGAATTTTCGAAATTTTCGCAAAAATTGCAAAACACAAAAATGCTTATATCTCAAAAACCGTGCTAGATAGAGCAATTTCGACAAAATTTTTGACCCACAGGGTATCTCTGCGGAGTACTTTTCCCAATTTTCAAAAAATTTTTGTCTCGCCAAAAATGGCGGCCATTTTGAATTTTCGAAATTTTCGTAACAATTGCAAAACACAAAAATGCTTATATCTCGAAAACCGTGCTAGATAGAGCGATTTCGATGAAATTTTTGACCCACAGGGTATCTCTGCGGAGTAGTTTTCCCAATTTTCAAAAAATTTTTGTCTCGTCCAAAATGGCGGCCATTTTGAATTTTCGAAATTTTCGCAAAAATTGCAAAACACAAAAATGCTTATATCTCAAAAACCGTGCTAGATAGAGCAATTTCGACAAAATTTTTGACCCACAGGGTATCTCTGCAGAGTACTTTTCCCAATTTTCAAAAAATTTTTGTCTCGCCAAAAATGGCGGCCATTTTGAATTTTCGAAATTTTCGTAAAAATTGCAAAACACAAAAATGCTTATATCTCGAAAACCGTGCTAGATAGAGCGATTTCGACGAAATTTTTGACCCACAGGGTATCTCTGCAGAGTAGTTATCCCAATTTTGAAAAAAATTTTGTCTCGCCAAAAATGGCGGCCATTTTGAATTTTCGAATTTTTCGCAAAAATTGCAAAACTTAAAAATGCTTATATCTCGAAAACCCTGCAAGATAGAGCGATTTCGACGAAATTTTTGATCCACAGGGTATATCTGCAGAGTAGCCATGCCAATTTTCAAAAAAAATTTGTCTTGCCAAAAATGGCGGCCATTTTACTCACCTACTCAAAATGAGTAAATGCGAATTATCTCTAAAAGTATTGCAGACAGCCAATTTTTCTCAAATAACTCATTCACCTACTTTTGGGAGAGCTTTCACTTGGTGAAGTTTCAGACCCATAGCTAATTACTCACCTACTCAAAATGAGTAAATGCGAATTATCTCTAAAAGTATTGCAGATAGCCAATTTTTGTCAAATTAATCATTCGCCTACTTTTGGGAGAGCTTTCACTTGGTGAAGTTTCAGACCCATAGCTAATTACTCACCTACTCAAAATGAGTAAATGCGAATTATCTCTAAAAGTATTGCAGATAGCCAATTTTTCTCAAATAACTCATTCACCTACTTCTGGGAGAGCTTTCACTCTGTGAAGTTTCAGACCCATAGCTAATTACTCACCTACTGAAAATGAGTAAATGCGAATTATCTCTAAAAGTATTGCAGATAGCCAATTTTTCTCAAATAACTCATTCACCTACTTTTGGGAGAGCTTTCACATGGTGAAGTTTCAGACCCATAGCTAATTATTTACCTACTCAAAATGAGTAAATGCTAATTATCTGTAAAAGTATTGCGGATACCCAATTTTTATCAAATAACTCATTCATCTACTTGTGGGAGAGCTTTCACATGGTGAAGTTTCAGACCCATAGCTAATTACTCACCTACTCAAAATGAGTAAATGCGAATTATCTCTAAAAGTATTGTAGATAGCCAATTTTTCTCAAATAACTCATTCACCTACTTTTGGGAGAGCTTTCACTTGGTGAAGTTTCACACCCATAGCTAATTACTCACCTACTCAAAATGAGTAAATGCGAATTATCTCTAAAAGTATTGCAGATAGCCAATTTTTCTCAAATAACTCATTCACCTACTTTTGGGAGAGCTTTCACTTGGTGAAGTTTCACACCCATAGCTAATTACTCACCTACTCAAAATGAGTAAATGCGAATTATCTCTAAAAGTATTGCAGATAGCCAATTTTTCTCAAATAACTCATTCACCTACTTTTGGGAGAGCTTTCACTTGGTGAAGTTTCACACCCATAGCTAATTACTCACCTACTCAAAATGAGTAAATCCGAATTATCTCTAAAAGTATTGCAGACAGCCAATTTTTCTCAAATAACTCATTCACCTACTTTTGGGAGAGCTTTCACTTGGTAAAGTTTCAGACCCATAGCTAATTACTCACCTACTCAAAATGAGTAAATGCGAATTATCTCTAAAAGTATTGCAGATAGCCAATTTTTGTCAAATTAATCATTTGCCTACTTTTGGGAGAGCTTTCACTTGGTGAAGTTTCAGACCCATAGCTAATTACTCACCTACTCAAAATGAGTAAATGCGAATTATCTCTAAAAGTATTGCAGATAGCCAATTTTTCTCAAATAACTCATTCACCTACTTTTGGGAGAGCTTTCACTCTGTGAAGTTTCAGACCCATAGCTAATTACTCACCTACTGAAAATGAGTAAATGCGAATTATCTCTAAAAGTATTGCAGATAGCCAGTATTTCTCAAATAACTCATTCACCTACTTTTGGGAGAGCTTTCACATGGTGAAGTTTCAGACCCATAGCTAATTACTCACCTACTCAAAATGAGTAAATGCGAATTATCTCTAAAAATATTGCAGATAGCCAATTTTTCTCAAATAAATCATTCACCTACTTTTGGGAGAGCTTTCACTTGGTGAAGTTTCAGACCCATAGCTAATTACTCACCTACTCAAAATGAGTAAATGCGAATTATCTCTAAAAGTATTGTAGATAGCCAATTTTTCTCAAATTAATCATTCACCTACTTTTGGGAGAGCTTTCACTTGGTGAAGTTTCAGACCCATAGCTAATTACTCACCTACTCAAAATGAGTAAATGCGAATTATCTCTAAAAGTATTGCAGATAGCCAATTTTTCTCAAATAACTCATTCACCTACTTTTGGGAGAGCTTTCACTTGGTGAAGTTTCACACCCATAGCTAATTACTCACCTACTCAAAATGGGTAAATGCGAATTATCTCTAAAAGTATTGCAGATAGCCAATTTTTCTCAAATAACTCATTCACCTACTTTTGGGAGAGCTTTCACTTGGTGAAGTTTCACACCCATAGCTAATTACTCACCTACTCAAAATGAGTAAATGCGAATTATCTCTAAAAGTATTGCAGATAGCCAATTTTTCTCAAATAACTCATTCACCTACTTTTGGGAGAGCTTTCACTTGGTGAAGTTTCACACCCATAGCTAATTACTCACCTACTCAAAATGAGTAAATGCGAATTATCTCTAAAAGTATTGCAGATAGCCAATTTTTCTCAAATAACTCATTCACCTACTTTTGGGAGAGCTTTCACTTGGTGAAGTTTCACACCCATAGCTAATTACTCACCTACTCAAAATGAGTAAATGCGAATTATCTCTAAAAGTATTGCAGATAGCCAATTTTTCTCAAATAACTCATTCACCTACTTTTGGGAGAGCTTTCACTTGGTGAAGTTTCACACCCATAGCTAATTACTCACCTACTCAAAATGAGTAAATGCGAATTATCTCTAAAAGTATTGCAGATAGCCAATTTTTCTCAAATAACTCATTCACCTACTTTTGGGAGAGCTTTCACTCGGTGAAGTTTCAGACCCATAGCTAATTACTCACCTACTCAAAATGAGTAAATGCGAATTATCTCTAAAAGTATTGCAGATAGCCAATTTTTCTCAAATAACTCATTCACCTACTTTTGGGAGAGCTTTCACTCTGTGAAGTTTCAGACCCATAGCTATTTATTCACCTACTCAAAATGAGTAAATGCTAATTATCTGTAAAAGTATTGTGGATACCCAATTTTTATCAAATACTCATTCATCTACTTGTGGGAGAGCTTTCACATGGTGAAGTTTCAGACCCATAGCTAATTACTCACCTACTCAAAATGAGTAAATGCGAATTATCTCTAAAAGTATTGCGGATAGCCAATTTTTCTCAAATAACTCATTCACCTACTTTTGGGAGAGCTTTCACTTGGTGAAGTTTCAGACCCATAGATAATTATTCACCTACTCAAAATGAGTAAATGTGAATTATCTCTTAATAGTATTGCAGATAGCCAATTTTTCTCAAATAACTCATTCACCTACTTTTGGAAGAGCTTTCACACACGAAAATGAAAAATTGTGAATATCTCGGAAAAGCTATTTCTTCTGCTTTAATGCTCGGCGGGAGATACACACCGCGGCAGTGGTCTTGACAAAAATTTTTGTCTCCCCAAAAATGGTGGCAAAACACAAAAATGCTTATATCTCGAAAACCGTGCTATATGGAGCGAAATCAACAAAATTTTGGACCTGCTGGGTATCTCTGCAGAGTAGCCATGCCAATTTTCAAAATATTTTTGTCTCACCAAATATAGCGGACATTTTTAATTTTTTTATTTTTTGCAAAACACAAAAATGCTTATATCTTGAAAACCGTGCTAGATAGAGCAGACTGCGCTGACTTTGGTTGCCACAACAGTATAAGGCTAGAAACGAAGCATTTTCTTAATACTTTAGCACTCACCTTTATAGCCTTTTCGGGACGCTTTGTTTTTGCTATGCAAAAACATTATCTTTTTTTTTTGCGAGCGATCCTCTAGTTATTATTGTTATAAATGTTCTAACTTTTGATTTTTATTTCGGGTTTTAAGTAGTATTTGAATTTTTCATTAGAAATGCAGTTAAGAGTACAAATTTTAAATAATCACTAATATCTGGTTTAATTTCACTTGTTTGCAGCTGATTATCTGTAGGTGGTGTCAATAAGTCCATTTCTGGCATATTTCAAAGGAAAGTGAGATATTTTGTATGTTTTATCCCTGACATAGTACCCAATAGAGAAGTCACTAATGATGAAACTACAATCAGTAGTCCTAGTCACAGTAACAACTATTTATCTCTCCACGCAGATCTTAAGCACGACTACACCTTGTCGGAGGAGTTTCGTAAGAACCACTTCCTGGTGGGATTGTTACTTCAGGAAGTGAAGCAGGCACTCAATGAAGTGAGGGATGTCCGAAAGGTTGCCGTGGCAACACTCAGAAATCAGCTGGCAAAGCATGCATTTGATGACAGATATCAAGGAAAGGTGGGTGTTTGTTGTGACATGAGCTAGAGTGGAAGCTGTGTTATACAAACATGTGAGAGATTTTGTTTGGATGACAGAAGTGTAGGAATCTTTTAAAATAGAGTCAAGTTCTTTTTTTGTATAAGTGAGCTTATCTGAACCTGGGTCCATATTTATTAACATATTCTTTTTAGAAAAATTCCTATTCTTAGTATATTCCAAGAAAACATCCGTTACCTAAGAAACATTTTCAGGCTAAGACAGATTTTTAGGTATCAGAATTTTTAATTTACTGAGAATTCTTAATGTCATTGTAAAAAATTTGATTCAATAACTTCTGTGTTTAAAGCAAACAGAATTTTTATTTTTATTTCATAAAAATGTAAATATACTATACCATATGAAAACACTTGGGTAGGCGTGGCTTGGCGTTCGGTGACCGCCACGTACACCGTACATAGAATTTAAATATATGAGGGGAGACCCTCTTTAAACCTATATACTTGCTACCTTTGACCCCTGGTGACCTAATTCACTCTGCCATGCGCAGTAATACAGAAATAGTTCATTCTTTTTGTGGCGGTTGAACTATCAACAGGCGTTTTGCTACCTTTTAAAAGACCTGCATTTACACGTTTTTGAAGCTCTGTGAGTACTTCTTTGCTGTTTTATTCACTTTTCCTCCATTTTATTTACCTTTTACTTCAATTTCTGGTGAATTTATTGTATACTTTGGGCATTATTTACGTATTTCTTCATAATTCGTATTATCGCTCATCTGGTCACGTGGTGTTAGAATGTCGGATTACCTTTGGAGATATTCATTTCCTTTGTAAATTAATTCTTTTTATGCACTTCTACAGGCATTTTTATTTTAATTTACGGTATTCCTTCATTCTTTCAACGAAATTCTTCGTTTCTCCACGTATTTTGACCGTATTGACTGTGCATTGTTTTTCACGTAGTTACCTATTTGGTATTTTCGCTCATCGGGTCACGTGGTGTCAGAATGTTGGACTTCCTTTGGAAATAATCATTTCCGCGGTGAATTAATTCATTTATGCACTTATACAGGCATTATAATTCACCTTTTACGGTTTTCCTTCACTCTTTTTACGAAATTCTTCGTTTCACCGCGTATTTTGACCATATTTTTGAGCTTTTTACGAATCATTCACCAGGTCATGTGACGATGACGTCACATCCAAAATGGAGGTCAACCGATCGGTTGTCAGAAAATATTCATTTTCATAGTGATTACAGCATTTCCAGGTTTGTTTATACATTCCTTCTACATATTTCTTTGAATATTATTATGTCAGAGCATAATGTGTAATATTTTCAATTGTTAACGTATTTTTCATAGCGTAACATTACGGTATCTACTGCCTACCATTCACGGTTCTTTACTTGTTCAGGCCCTTTCATTTGACATTTCTGGAATTCGGATCCTGGTTTCAGTGTTTTGGGGTTCAATTCTGAGCCTAGGGTCTCCATTTTAGCCTTTCTCCACCTTCAATTTTGGAGGTTGGGGGTTTACGGCTTCTGGGGAGGACTTTGTCTTCCACCTTTTGGAGATCCATTTCACTGTTGCTGGTTTCCTACATTCCAATTTTATGTCAATTGGTCATTTGGTTTCTCAGTCCATTTTTAGTCCTTTGGCCTCTTTTGTGCCTAGGCTTCAGTCTAATCAGACTGCTTTTTGGACTGGGATTACCTTCTCAAGACCATTCATGTTCAGGGTCCCTTAATTAGAAGAGTTTATCAGTTGAATCCAACTGATTTTGCTACTTCCTAAACTCTACTCCATTCATTTTCTAAATCTAGAAAATTTTTGTTTGGGGTTTGGTGGAAATCTTCTGTTACTCAACAGCTTTCTATTGTGTTTTCACCATTTTTTAGATCTGACGATCAATGGGCACATCTCCCTTTTGGGTATGTTGGGGGTTCCTCTGTCTACAGTTAACCTTTAGGCAGACTTCAGGAACCCTATTCCAATTTTTTTTGTGCCAGTCTGTTGGACTATATGGGTGCTTAGGACTTCATCCTTTAATCTTCTCCTCAGAAGATTTCCAAGCTTCCTGTCTAACAGAATTAGGGAATAAATTTGACTGCTCTTTTCTTTTGATCAGTCTTATTTTTCTCTAAGTCAACCACTTTTCCAGGCTTAGAAGTTCCTTCATGAGGCCAGATTCTTACTTTCTGTCACTCATTCATTTTGGGATTTTCTTATTCTAAGTTTTGTAGGTTGGGTAATTACCCAATTTTCCTTCTAAAACTTAGTTTTGCCAAGTACAAAATCCTCTTCAGAGGGTTTTTTGGGTTGACTTCTTCAGGTTTCCGGACCTGGGATCTAGCCTGAAGGGGTTCTTAAGACCTTCTCTTCCCTAGGTAGAGTTCCTCTGCTATTAGGGGAGATCTGAGATGGACCTTAGGGTCCTTATTTCTGTGGGATTTTTTCCTTCAGTCCTGTTTTGTTGATCACTTATTCAAGTTGATTGACAAGGCAATACTTTCTCAGTGGTCTTTTTCATCCACCATTCTTTGGACATCTGTTTCAATGGGTCTTCTAGCTACATTTTAGCTGGTTGATCTATGGCCTTTTTTCAGCCATCTTTGCACTTTATTTTGAGAGATTTCTTTATCCATTTCCCTCACTTGTGCTTAGTCACTTGGTAGGGTTAATTGGTCCTTTTTTGGTCTTATGCTGTTTCTTGTGATGTCTCTCTTGGGAGACCATTTTTTCTCACATATAACAGTATAAGCAGAAGGTTTTCATGTGGCCCTTACTCAAGGTGCCTCTTTTAAGCTATCTGCATTAGCCTCTTGAGGCACACCAATTAAGACCTTTTTTCCTCCCATCCAGGGAGTTTTCTCTCTAACTTAGTGCTTTTAGGATGTGGTTCCTTTCCAGGTTCCAACATTCTGATGGTGGAATGCCTTCCAGAGGTAGAGGCTCAGCCTCAACCTCTATTATGGTGTCCTTCAGGAGATAAGAGTGTTGTTTTACTCAAATTTTCACTCTTACTTCCAGATCCCTCCACTTGCCAGTGGGAGGTCAACTGATTCCAGTGGTCTCTCAGATTCCACTTTCCTGATTCTTTCAGCTCTTCTCCACAGAAGAATGCTGTTCTTTGTCATTCAGTCTCACACTGTCTGTTCACATGAGCAGTTCAAGTATCTTGAGCTCCTGTTTTCCTGATTTTTCAGGGCATTATCCTTGACAAAGATATACTGGAAACCACAATTAGATTTATATCTTTTCCTGGTTTTCCAGACTATCAGGATGCAACTTATCAGTTGATCATTTTCTCAATTGGCCAGTGGACCACTTCTCTTCCTCAATTTGCCTCCTTTCTCTCCTTTGGCTCCTTTGGTTCACTCTTGCTCATAGTTTTGCTTTTGGGCAAGGTGTACCACTTTGTGGCAATGCCTTATGGTCTAGCCACTAGCCTTTCAGGATTTACTTCCTTAGTCAAGGAAGTAAGGAAAGTTGGCTTTGAGGTTGGGCATCTCAGTGCACATGTGACTACAAATTGGCTCATTAGAGCCAATAGTTGTCAGAGGCTCTTTTTTCAACTCTATTAGAGTTGACTTTCATCTTGGAGTGGTTCTTAGCAGGAAGTATTTACATCTGTTTCTTTAACAGGTCTCCTTCCTGGGTCAGGTTCTTAACCTGTTTCTTAATTACCTCTCTAACTGGGCTCCTTATTTCTTTTGGCTTCCACTTGGAAGCCGCTTCTTCAAGGTCCCTACACATGACACTTCTTCTGTGTCATCTCAGGACACTTGATTTTCCTTCTCAAAGGTGCTCTGGATTTTCCATTCCTTGATCCTTCTATGAAGGTTCATTCAAGATGGTACTATCCTGGGAACTATGTCTTTGCATACCTCCCTTTAATTCCCTAGTTTTTACATCTACTTTCATGGATGTTTCACTGCGGGGTTTGGGAGTTCTTTGTGCTCTGTGGACCACCTAAGGTCTATTTTTGATGTAGCAGTCCAGTCTGTGCATCAGTTCTAGAGCTCATAGCTGTCCTTTTTGCTCAGACATTTGTTCCTCTTTTATCCTTTCATCAAAGGATCATCCTTTCAGCCTCAAACAACTCAGATGTCTTGTTCTCAAGACATTTGTTCCTCATTTGTAAGGGATTCTTCAGATAGTCCAGGTAACACTGTTGTCTGGGCTTTCTTTTTATCAAGACAGCTTCCACTCTTGGGACATGTGTATTTTGGCATCTTTTGCCATTATTTTTACAAGAACAAGTCTGTTCTTCCACCTCATGTTCCAGGGGCATGAATCTTTGGCAGACCATCTCTGGAGGTCTTTTCTCACCTTTCATATAAGGTGGCCCTTCAATTCTTGGATCTTCAGATGGTAGTCTCAGACTTCTCATCTTATTTAGATCTCTTTTGCCATTTGATTCAATCACAAGCTGCTCTTACATGTGCCTCCTGTGCTAGATCCTTAGGCTCTGGCAACAGATGCCCTGGAGTGTTTTGGTCCGGAGTACTTATTTTACTCCTTCCCTCCTTCAGCTCCTTGTCCTCTATGGCCATGAAGTTAATCAACTTTCAGAGCTGTATCATGCTTCTTGTAGCCTTTCCTGGTAATTGCCAGGTTTGGCCTCAAGATCTCCTTTAAGAAAGCCATTGGCTCTTCCTCTTATTCTTTTATAACAATCTCATCTAGAGTTTTGTTATTTATTTTTATGGAGTTCCTTTCTTCAAGCTTTCTGGCTGAAGTCTCCTTTAACAAGAATTTTCACAGGAGGGGTCTTGGAGGATTTTTATCCTCCATAACTGTCTATGAAGCAATGTGGAACTGCTTCAAAAAACTTGTGAGAAACATGGCCACTCTGCTATGCTTCAACTGTCCCATTTATTGCTGTTTGTTCCTTTTAAGGAATTATTTTTCAGACAATAGGGATACAGGTCAGCTCTCTCCAGGTACTACTTGGAGTTGGGTTCTTATAGGAGCTAGGAAGTCTCATTTAGAGCTTCTTTAAGTCCAGAATTAGGGTAGTCGTCACCTACCTGTTTGGTACTTAATCCTTGGTTCTGCAGGCTCTTACCAAGGCTCCTCTTGAACCCTTTTCATTTGCTGAGCCAAGTTTTTCACATTTTAGACAGTCTTTCTTACTCCCTTTCTTTGGGAAGGAGAAGGAGTGATTTTGTTTCCTTTATTTAAAGGTTTTCTCTCACTCTTTAGGGATGGCCTAAGTCATCCTTAAGTCAGATCTTACTTTCCTGGCTTAAGCCAGTTATCTTCAGAAGGCTCTTCCTGCTTTGACTTTTTGTCTTTGGTCAGGATGACTTAGAAGACCTTTCCTTTTTTACAGTCAGATTCCTAAGATACTTTCTATCTAGCTATTCTGACTTAAAAGGATTTCTTCTTGGTCTTTCTTCTGAAGTCCAAGAGGGTGATATTGCTGCTCAGACAATATCTTTTTGGATAGCACTTTATCCTTTATTCCCTCAATCTCTGTTCCACAGAGAATGCATCTCTTCATGGTGTCAGGGCTCATCATGTCAGGGCACAGGGGTCTTCCTGGTCCTTTAGGGGTGGAATCCCACTCCTAGTCAACATGAGATCCTGCACGTGGAAGAGCCATTCCACTTTTACATCCTTCTATTTTAGGAATGTATTTCCTTCAGAGATGTTGTTCTTAAGAATCTCTTATGATTTCTTAAGTGGAGTGGACATCCTTTTCCACTCAGCCATTTCTCTCTCTTCTACTTAAATTCCTCAATTTAAGTCCATCTGAAACTTTTAGTTTCAGAAAAAGGGGGGTGGCATTTCCCTTTTAGGGAATCTATTCTTCATCTCTATTTTCAGAACCGTGCTTCTTAGTGCCTCTGGGCATGTTCCTATTCTGAGCACAGGGCATACTTATGCCTTCTCCTTTGAGCTGACCTAATAGGGTGTAGACAGCAGTGCTGAAGTTAGTGCAGTGGTTAATGCTACTCACTTAGCTCACTCGAGTTATTGCTTCAGCACAGAGGTTTTGGGTTCAATTGCATTGCACTAGGAAGTATCCTTTTGTAGCAATTTAACCTTAGGGTGGTTTTCCTCAGTCTGTCTTTTTCCCACCATCCTTCCATGTGGGCATTCAACCCAAGTGTTTTCATATGGTATAGTATATTTACATTTTTATGAAATAAAATTTCATATTTTTAAATGTAAAATGCATTTTTATGAATAAAAATGTATATACTTACCATATGAAAACAGCAAATCACCCTCCCGCCTGCCCCGCTTTTAAAGACCTTTTTCCAGCATTTATGTTTATTCACAAATTGGAATAGGGTTCCTGAAGTCTGCCTAAAGGTTAACTGTAGACAGAGGAACCCCCAACATACCCAAAAGGGAGATGTGCCCATTGATCGTCAGATCTAAAAAATGGTGAAAACACAATAGAAAGCTGTTGAGTAACAGAAGATTTCCACCAAACCCCAAACAAAAATTTTCTAGATTTAGAAAATGAATGGAGTAGAGTTTAGGAAGTAGCAAAATCAGTTGGATTCAACTGATAAACTCTTCTAATTAAGGGACCCTGAACATGAATGGTCTTGAGAAGGTAATCCCAGTCCAAAAAGCAGTCTGATTAGACTGAAGCCTAGGCACAAAAGAGGCCAAAGGACTAAAAATGGACTGAGAAACCAAATGACCAATTGACATAAAATTGGAATGTAGGAAACCAGCAACAGTGAAATGGATCTCCAAAAGGTGGAAGACAAAGTCCTCCCCAGAAGCCGTAAACCCCCAACCTCCAAAATTGAAGGTGGAGAAAGGCTAAAATGGAGACCCTAGGCTCAGAATTGAACCCCAAAACACTGAAACCAGGATCCGAATTCCAGAAATGTCAAATGAAAGGGCCTGAACAAGTAAAGAACCGTGAATGGTAGGCAGTAGATACCGTAATGTTACGCTATGAAAAATACGTTAACAATTGAAAATATTACACATTATGCTCTGACATAATAATATTCAAAGAAATATGTAGAAGGAATGTATAAACAAACCTGGAAATGCTGTAATCACTATGAAAATGAATATTTTCTGACAACCGATCGGTTGACCTCCATTTTGGATGTGACGTCATCGTCACATGACCTGGTGAATGATTCGTAAAAAGCTCAAAAATATGGTCAAAATACGCGGTGAAACGAAGAATTTCGTAAAAAGAGTGAAGGAAAACCGTAAAAGGTGAATTATAATGCCTGTATAAGTGCATAAATGAATTAATTCACCGCGGAAATGATTATTTCCAAAGGAAGTCCAACATTCTGACACCACGTGACCCGATGAGCGAAAATACCAAATAGGTAACTACGTGAAAAACAATGCACAGTCAATACGGTCAAAATACGTGGAGAAACGAAGAATTTCGTTGAAAGAATGAAGGAATACCGTAAATTAAAATAAAAATGCCTGTAGAAGTGCATAAAAAGAATTAATTTACAAAGGAAATGAATATCTCCAAAGGTAATCCGACATTCTAACACCACGTGACCAGATGAGCGATAATACGAATTATGAAGAAATACGTAAATAATGCCCAAAGTATACAATAAATTCACCAGAAATTGAAGTAAAAGGTAAATAAAATGGAGGAAAAGTGAATAAAACAGCAAAGAAGTACTCACAGAGCTTCAAAAACGTGTAAATGCAGGTCTTTTAAAAGGTAGCAAAACGCCTGTTGATAGTTCAACCGCCACAAAAAGAATGAACTATTTCTGTATTACTGCGCATGGCAGAGTGAATTAGGTCACCAGGGGTCAAAGGTAGCAAGTATATAGGTTTAAAGAGGGTCTCCCCTCATATATTTAAATTCTATGTACGGTGTACGTGGCGGTCACCGAACGCCAAGCCACGCCTACCCAAGTGTTTTCATATGGTAAGTATATACATTTTTATTCATAAAAATGCATTTTACATTTAAAAATATGAAAGTTTGCTGTTGATCAACGTGAAGGCATTGTTTGATTATAAACTGTACTATTTGAAAAATACACTTTCATGGCAATTCTGAAAAATACTTTTTATCCACTTTTATTTGGAGGAAATCCATTTCATTTCATGGAAAATTCATGGAATAAGAGTTTTCTTAATGTAGGAATGTTTACTTGGTAATCCAAGCTGTTATATTGAATAGGCATAAAATTTAAACCCATTCAACATTGGAGGAAATTTAACTTACAGTTTCTCTTCATTCCATTGTGTTTTTATAGAACCAGCAGGCACGTATTTCCAGCCTGTACTTGCCGTTTCTCATGGTGATCCTAGAGAACAAGCATCGACTCACTCCCAAGGAAACCCTGCCTTCCCCAGCAACCAACCAGACAACAGAAAACACTGACGCTACTCCCAGTGCAAGTAATACATTGTCACGGGCAACAGTCACATCACATGACACTGTAAGTAGACAGTTATTGGTATTTCAGGTAAACACCTAAATATTGAAATTTCTAAAATCGGATTCAAAATTTCAATTGATATATTTAATGACATATGTACAGTAACAAAGTTACTCAGGTGACATATATTTTTATGTCAGCTGACTTGTCAGTCAGCTGACATTATGTCGTCACTCTGCGGCGTGGGCGTACGCGTCCACGTGAACAACTTCTTCTCCAAAACTACAAGGCCTAGAGACATGCTGTTTGTTTTAAAAGATACCTTATCTATCGAGGATGAAAAATTGTTCAAGGCATGCAAATCTGTCTGTTCGTCTGTTTGCTAGAGACATTACAAGGGGGGTACCCCCACCAAAAGTGTGAAAATTTCAACACTTAATCACAATTTTCTCAGTGACTATTGCAGGGATTTCTCTCATATCTTGCATATATGTACTAGGCCACAGGTAGATTCTCTTGTGTGAGTATGAGACCTGGATCTGTCTTACTTTTTTTTTAATAAATTTTTTTAATAATTTTTAATGCATTAAAATTCATGAAATCATGCACAAAATCATTATATCCCCAGACGAAAGTCGGGGATATATTGGATTCAGGTCCGTCGCGCCGCCGCCGCCGCCGCCGCCGTAGAAATTTCCTTGTGGACGCGATAACTCAAAAACAAATTAACATTTTTTTTTCAAACTTGGTACACATGTTAAGGGTGCCCAAAGGAAGATCCCTATTTTAAGGTGACCTTAAACTCCCAGTAAAAAAGAACTTATGGCCACCTTAAGGTCAGAAATTGGACTTTTGGCCACTTAGAGCCCTGTAGGTCACAAACTATGATGCTCAGCTGGCTGAAATTTTACCTGACAACACATTAATATGTTCTTAGTACATGTGCCGAAAATCACGACTTTAAGTTGAGGAGAAAATTGTCCTTGAGGCCCATAAATACCCCCACTTAGGGATTTTTTGCTATACTTTTCACATATTTGGCCCTATAATTTGGAAGTGGTAATTCTGATGAGTCTCAAACTGTGCTAGGTATAACTTTGATATGTAATCCTTGTCTGTAGAAAATTTTAGGGCTGTAGGTTTACCCAAAGGGGTCGACTTAAGGTCTCAAAAGTGCCCACAGAGACCCAATTTATGCACTTTTTGCCACTTTCAAGCACTGTAGCTTTCAAACTATGTCTCTCATCTAAGTTAAATATCATCTGGGAATATATCTATGTGTTTTCTTATATGTGCCCCAACATTTAGGCCTTTAATGGACAGTTAACCTGTGTATCAGGACCATAAACACCCACCCGAGTGACCCTTATAAGACATTTTTCACATCTTTTTCCCTGTAACTTGGAAATGGTAAGTCTGAGAAGTTTCAAACTGTATTAGATATATATTCTGTGTGTAATCTTAGTATGTAACAGATTTTAAGTCTGAAGCTTTAATTTTGAAGGTCAAATTGAGGTCTCTAAAAGGCTCCCAAAGACCCAATATTTGGACTTTTTGCTACTTTTAAGCCCTGTGACTGTCAAACTATGTGACTGATAGAGCTCAAATCCTATCTCGGAAGATATTAGTATGTTATTTATATATGTGCCAAAAATTAAGGCTTTAAGAAGACATTTAACCTGTGTATGAGGACCATAAATCCCCACCCGAGTGACCATTTTTAGACATTTTTCACATATTTTGCCCTGTAACTTGGAAATGGTAAGTCTAAGAAGTTTCAAACTGTATTAGATGCATATTCTATGTGTAATCTTAGTATGTGACAAATTTTAAGTCTGAAGCTTTAATTTGAAGGCCACATTTAGGTCTCTAGAAGGCCCCAGAAAGACCCAGTATTTGGACTTTTTGCCAATTTTAAGGCCTGTGACTGTTAAACTATGTGACTGATAGAGCTGAAATCTCATCTGGGAATACATTATTATGTTCTTTTTACATGTGCCAAAAATCAAGGCTTCAAGTAGACATTTAACCTGTGTATGAGGACCTTAAACACCCACCTGAGTGACCCTTTTAAGACATTTTTCACATATTTTGCTCTGTAACTTGGAAATGGTAAGTCTGAGAAGTTTCAAACTTTATTAGATACATATTCTATGTGTAATCTTAGTATGTAACAAATTTTAAGTCTGAAGCTTTAATTTGAAAGCCACATCGAGATCTCTAAAAGGCCCACAGAGACCCAATATTTGGACTTTTTGCCACCTTTAAGCCCTGTGACTGTTAAACTATGTGATTGATGGAGCTGAAATCCCATCTGGGAATGCATTATTATGTCCTTTTTACATATGGCGAAAATCAAGGTTTTTAGTAGACATTTAACCTGTGTATGAGGGCCATAGACACTCGCCCAAGTGCCTTTTTGGACATTTTTTCCGTATTTTGCCCTGTTATTTGGAAATGCTTAGTGTGACAAGTCTTAAACTGTATTATATATAATTTTTGTTTGTTATGTATGTCCCCCAAAAAGTTTCAGATCTGTAGTTTCATTGCTAAGGTCTCTTTAACAATTGTAAAATGCCCACAGAAACCCAATTTATGGACATTATGCCACTTTAAAGCCCAGTAACTGTCAAACTATGTGGGTTATAGAGCTGAAATCTTTGAATTTTTAAAAGGAAATGCCTGTCTATTTAAATTTTGAATATTAATAATGTTATGGCTATCTTAGTCTTTTAAGAACTTATTTTTGTGTGTTATACCTCTGCTTGCTGAGTTTTTAACTTTTTAAAATGAAACTGGTTAAACGCCGGTTAAACATATTCAAGTAGACAAAATGGACACTTTAAGTGAGCTTTAAGTCCCAATATTAATGAAATTATATCCGTATGTAGTAAAACTAGGGGATTTTTAACCCTCAACTAGCCCAGTTTTATTCAACTTGCCTCAGTTAATTTTGACACAGCTCCTACAGTTATGAACTCATTTCAGTTGATAATCACATACTTAAAATTCTCAATTCTTTTTGTATTTGAGTACCCCTTTTATATAGATTGTTTGTTTACCATTTATGCTGTAGCACTCCATCTCTTTGAGAGAACATGTAAACTGTGTAAAAAAGATGTAGAAGATGAGATACATTTTGTTTGTGTTTGTCCAGCTTTAAAGCTGATTCGTATGAAATATTTCAAAATTTTAAATATAGATAAATCTGAATTATTATGTCCACCCCCTGGGGGGTGGATATATTATTTTTGCTTTTTTCGCCGTCCGATGTCCGATGTCCGGCGTCCGGCGTCCGATGTCCGGCGTCACGCATGGTTTCCACTCATTTAAAGGAAAAGTATTAGAGCTATTGTCACCAAATTTGGTATGCAGGCTTATTGGGTCAGTAGCTTGCTTGGGATTGCTTTTGGCTGTTGTACCTCTTTTGCTTACTGAGTAATACTTAAGTACAGCTATTTTCAGTACCCATTGGTTTCCGTGCATTTAAGCCAAAATAATTAAAGATATTTTACTACAATTTTGAATACAAGATTGTTATGTCCATAGCTCGCTTGGTATTGCATTTGGGACTGATAGCTTTGTCAGTACATGAGTAATAGCCATTTAGGTACTTCATTGTGTATTTTCAGTACTACTTTTGAGTAATTTGCTAATATCTCAGAAACCGTAAGAGATAGAGCGATTTCGTCGAAATTTTCGACCCACAGGGTATCTAAGGAATGTAATATTTGCAATTTTCAAAAAATTTTCCCCTCCCCAAAAATGGCGGCCATTTTGAATTTTCGAATTTTTGCCAAAAATGGCAAAACACAAATTTGCTTCTATCTCCTTAACCGTGTGAGATAGAGCGATTTCGTCGAAATTTTCGACCCACAGGGTATTTAAGGAATGCAATCTACAATTTTCCAAAAATTTTCCCCTCCCCAAAAATGGCGGCCATTTTGAATTTTCGAATTTTTGCCAAAAATGGCAAAACACTAATTTGCTTCTATCTCCTTAACCGTGCGAGATAGAGTGATTTCGTCGAAATTTTCGACCCACAGGGTATCTAAGGAATGCAATCTTTGCAATTTTCCAAAAATTTTCCCCTCCCCAAAAATGGCGGCCATTTTGAATTTTCGCCAAAAATGGCAAAACACAAATTTGCTTCTATCTCCTTAACCGTGCCAGATAGAGCGATTTCGTCAAAATTTTCGACCCACTGGGTATCTGAGCATTGTACTCTTGGTAATTTTTAAAAAATTTTCCCCTCCCCAAAAATGGCGGCCATTTTGAATTTTCGAATTTTTGCCAAAAATGGCAAAACACTAATTTGCTTCTATCTCCTTAACCGTGCGAGATAGAGCGATTTCGTCGAAATTTTCGACCCACAGGGTATCTAAGGAATGTAATATTTGCAATTTTCAAAAAATTTTCCCCTCACCAAAAATGGCGGCCATTTTGAATTTTCGAATTTTTGCCAAAAATGGAAAAACACAAATTTGCTTCTATCTCCTTAACCGTGCGAGATAGAGCGATTTCGTCGAAATTTTCGACCCACAGGGTATCTAAGGAATGCAATCTTTGCAATTTTCAAAAAATTTTCCCCTCCCCAAAAATGGCGGCCATTTTGAATTTTCGAATTTTTGCCAAAAATGGCAAAACACCAATTTGCTTCTATCTCCTTAACCGTGCCAGATAGAGCGATTTCGTCAAAATTTTCGACCCACAGGGTATCTGAGCATTGTGCTCTTGGTAATTTTTCCAAAAATTTTCCCCTCCCCAAAAATGGCGGCCATTTTGAATTTTCGAATTTTTGCCAAAAATGGCAAAACACTAATTTGCTTCTATCTCCTTAACCGTGCGAGATAGAGCGATTTCGTCGAAATTTTCGACCCACAGGGTATCTAAGGAATGTAATCTTTGCAATTTTCCAAAAATTTTCCCCTCCCCAAAAATGGCGGCCATTTTGAATTTTCGAATTTTTGCCAAAAATGGCAAAACACAAATTTCCTTCTATCTCCTTAACCGTGCGAGATAGAGCGATTTCGTCGAAATTTTCGACCCACAGGGTATCTAAGGAATGCAATCTTTGCAATTTTCCAAAAATTTTCCCCTCCCCCAAAATGGCGGCCATTTTGAATTTTCGAATTTTTGCCAAAAATGGCAAAACACAAATTTCCTTCTATCTCCTTAACCGTGCCAGATAGAGTGATTTCGTCAAAATTTTCGACCCACAGGGTATCTGAGCATTGTACTCTTGGTAATTTTTAAAAAATTTTCCCCTCCCCAAAAATGGCGGCCATTTTGAATTTTCGAATTTTTGCCAAAAATGGCAAAACACTAATTTGCTTCTATCTCCTTAACCGTGCGAGATAGAGTGATTTCGTCGAAATTTTCGACCCACAGGGTATCTAAGGAATGCAATCTTTGCAATTTTCAAAAAATTTTCCCCTCCCCAAAAATGGCGGCCATTTTGAATTTTCGAATTTTTGCCAAAAATGGCAAAACACAAATTTGCTTCTATCTCCTTAACCGTGCCAGATAGAGCGATTTCGTCAAAATTTTCGACCCACAGGGTATCTGAGCATTGTGCTCTTGGTAATTTTAACAAAATTTTCCCCTCCCCAAAAATGGCGGCCATTTTGAATTTTCGAATTTTTGCCAAAAATGGCAAAACACAAATTTGCTTCTATCTCCATAACCGTGCCAGATAGAGCGATTTCGTCAAAATTTTCGACCCACAGGGTATCTGAGCATTGTGCTCTTGGTAATTTTAACAAAATTTTCCCCTCCCCAAAAATGGCGGCCATTTTGAATTTTCGAATTTTTGCCAAAAATGGCAAAACACTAATTTGCTTCTATCTCCTTAACCGTGCGAGATAGAGCGATTTCGTCGAAATTTTCGACCCACAGGGTATCTAAGGAATGCAATCTTTGCAATTTTCAAAAAATTTTCCCCTCCCCAAAAATGGCGGCCATTTTGAATTTTCGAATTTTTGCCAAAAATGGCAAAACACCAATTTGCTTCTATCTCCTTAACCGTGCCAGATAGAGCGATTTCGTCGAAATTTTCGACCCACTGAGTATCTGAGCATTGTACTCTTGGTAATTTTTAAAAAATTTTCCCCTCCCCAAAAATGGCGGCCATTTTGAATTTTCGAATTTTTGCCAAAAATGGCAAAACACTAATTTGCTTCTATCTCCTTAACCGTGCGAGATAGAGCGATTTCGTCGAAATTTTCGACCCACAGGGTATCTAAGGAATGCAATCTTTGCAATTTTCAAAAAATTTTCCCCTCCCCAAAAATGGCGGCCATTTTGAATTTTCGAATTTTTGCCAAAAATGGCAAAACACCAATTTGCTTCTATCTCCTTAACCGTGCCAGATAGAGCGATTTCGTCAAAATTTTCGACCCACAGGGTATCTGAGCATTGTGCTCTTGGTAATTTTTCCAAAAATTTTCCCCTCCCCAAAAATGGCGGCCATTTTGAATTTTCGAATTTTTGCCAAAAATGGCAAAACACTAATTTGCTTCTATCTCCTTAACCGTGCGAGATAGAGCGATTTCGTCGAAATTTTCGACCCACAGGGTATCTAAGGAATGTAATCTTTGCAATTTTCCAAAAATTTTCCCCTCCCCAAAAATGGCGGCCATTTTGAATTTTCGAATTTTTGCCAAAAATGGCAAAACACAAATTTCCTTCTATCTCCTTAACCGTGCGAGATAGAGCGATTTCGTCGAAATTTTCGACCCACAGGGTATCTAAGGAATGCAATCTTTGCAATTTTCCAAAAATTTTCCCCTCCCCCAAAATGGCGGCCATTTTGAATTTTCGAATTTTTGCCAAAAATGGCAAAACACAAATTTCCTTCTATCTCCTTAACCGTGCCAGATAGAGTGATTTCGTCAAAATTTTCGACCCACAGGGTATCTGAGCATTGTACTCTTGGTAATTTTTAAAAAATTTTCCCCTCCCCAAAAATGGCGGCCATTTTGAATTTTCGAATTTTTGCCAAAAATGGCAAAACACTAATTTGCTTCTATCTCCTTAACCGTGCGAGATAGAGTGATTTCGTCGAAATTTTCGACCCACAGGGTATCTAAGGAATGCAATCTTTGCAATTTTCAAAAAATTTTCCCCTCCCCAAAAATGGCGGCCATTTTGAATTTTCGAATTTTTCCCAAAAATGGCAAAACACAAATTTGCTTCTATCTCCTTAACCGTGCGAGATAGAGCGATTTCGTCGAAATTTTCGACCCACTGGGTATCTAAGGAATGCAATCTTTGCAATTTTCCAAAAAATTTTCCCCTCCCCAAAAATGGCGGCCATTTTGAATTTTCGAATTTTTGCCAAAAATGGCAAAACACAAATTTGCTTCTATCTCCTTAACCGTGCGAGATAGAGCGATTTCGTCAAAATTTTCGACCCACAGGTATTTCAGCATTGTATTCTTGGCAATTTAAAAAAAAATTTCCCGTCCCCTAAAATGGCGGCCATTTTGAATTTTCAAATTTTTGTCAAAAATGGCAAAACACAAATTTGCTTCTATCTCCTTAACCATGCGAGATAGAGCGATTTCGTCGAAATTTTCAACCCACGGGGTATCTAAGGAATGTAATCTTTGCAATTTTCAAAAAATTTTCCCCTCCCCAAAAATGGCAGCCATTTTGAATTTTCGAATTTTTGCCCAAAATGGAAAAACACAAACTGGCCTTAACCGTGCCAAATAGAGTTATTTCGTTGAAATTTTCGACCCATAGGGTATCTAGAAAATGTACTCTTGGCAATTTTCAAAAAAATTTCCTTTTCCCAAAAATGGCGGCCATTTTGAATTTTCAAATTTTTGCCAAAAATAGAAAAACAGGAATTTGCTTCTATCTTCTTAACCATGCCAGATAAAGTGATTTCGTCAAAATTTTCAACCCAACCAATGCAAAAAGGCATGAAGCTGAAATAATTTACATCTACACTAACAAATATTTAAGCATCATTGATATATTTTACAAATGAAACAGGGTCTTGTAAGACTACTGTACAATTTGGGCAAAAGGTTCATGGGTGGACATTACACATGATAATGTGTGTTCTTCTATGCTATCCTGTTTCTATTCGCATCTACTATCAACAGGGCGGCCGATTTCTAGTTAAAATTTCCAATTTTACATTTAAAAATATGAAATTTTGTGACACATTTCGTATTCTAGTTTGTCTCAATTGTCACAGAGGCTGTGGAACGTAATGATATATTATTTTTGCTTTTTCTGCTGTCCGGCGTCCCACTTGGTTTCCAGACATTTTAGGCAACAGTTCTTATCCTATCTTTACCAAATTTGGCATGCAGGTTTATTGGGTTAATAGCTTGTATGGGATTGCTTTTGGTGATGATAGCTCTATAGCTAACTGAGTAATAGCTACTTTGCTACTTTTGAGTAGCTCTTTGGTTTCCAGACATTTTAAGGAATGCTATTAAGCCTAGCTTTCTGAAATTTGGTATGGAGGTTCATTGGGTTAATAGCTTATATGGGATTGCTTTTGGGGGTAATTGCTTCATAGATGAGTGAGTAATTATTTAAATAAATGAGTAATTGGCTATTTTGAATACTGAAAAAGGCAAATGTGCTCATATCTCCTAAACCGTGCGAGATAGAGCGATTTCGTCGAAATTTTGGACCCACAGGGTATCTAAGGAATGTACTCTTTGCAATTTTCAAAAAGATTTTCCCCTCCCCAAAAATGGCAGCCATTTTGAATTTTCGAATTTTTGCCAAAAATGGCAAAACACAATTTTATTGCGTTAATACAACTTACCTAGTGGACAGATGCATTTGTCCGGCGCTCTGCCGGTCACGCCAAACGTTAGAAAAAAATGTCCTGAGCTGGGCTCTGGCCGGGACCGGTAGTGTCCTGTTCACTCGCCAGGTGGCTGTACAGCCTACCTGCCGGTATACTGCGCATGCATGCGCATGCGCTCTTCCTCTTTTTGTTTGGCGCCATTTTAAAAAAGTTGTCAAAAGATTTATAAAGAGACGTTTTTCATTTTAGAGTTGGATAGACATTTTAAAGTTACATCAATTTCATATTAAATTATTACTGAATATTCATGGCATCCCCTGGAGATTTTAAAGGGCAACGCAGAGGCGCTTGCGGACATATAATAGCTGCGTTTGATCTTCACGAACGTTGTGCAAGATGTAGAGAGAAGAAGTTGGGGGAGGACCCGTGTGTCAAGGACAAACCTTGCTCATTATGTGATCAATTTTCGGATACACAAAAGGAAACTTTGTCTACTCCATCTTATAGAATAAGAAAGGAAAGGAAAGCAGGATTGCTAGTGTCCCCCAAAGAGGTGACAGTTATTTCTCCGGTGGAAGACTTGTCGTCTGCTAACGCTCCGACAGATAATTCTTCTGCGCACCCTTCTGCGCATCCAGTACCGGAATCTCAGCCCTCTGCGCAGCCTGCCGCGCAGGCACCTGCCGCGTCTTCTGCTTCTACTTCAGACGCCTCTTATGTCACTTCTGATCAGTTAGTTGCATTATCTGACAAGATGTCTGAGCAGTTTGCAAGATTTGAGGTAACATTTTTACTGCTCCTTCTATGCCTGTTAAACCAGTTTCTGCTCAAAAGGTACTATCAGATACTCCATTCCTTGACCCTTCTTCTGCCCGACCCACCGGTCCGGTGTGGCCTCCGGCAGTAGCTGTAGATGATAACGGGTCTGATGTTAAACCGGACAAGAAGAAACCTCACAAACACAAGAAGTCTGATAAGAAGACTCACCGACACTCCGGTAAACATTCTGAAAAACCCACCGACAGGCAAAAGCATACATCTGAACTAAATCCGGTCGGTGCAAAACAACTACCCACAAGTTCATCACAGGCACCCGCCGAAGACATGACCGACACCGGCTCTCAAGCTCTTCCGGCCAAAGCACCTGTCTCTCAGCCGGCTGGCCAGTCAACCGGTCCACCGACAAAGGAACTGTCAGCTACCGGTCCGGCTCCCAGTTACTCTCAGGCCAGTGCCAATTACAGAACCACCGGTCCGGAAGATTATTCACAGGCTAGTGTATTTTCTGATCTACCATATGAACCGGAAGACAGCGTTATTCAGCTTCTGAACCTGATGAAGGGGAACTGTCGGATACTGGTGAAAAACAAGAAGTTACAGAGGATATGAACTACCGTGAGACAGTCCGGTCTGTTAGATCCTTTATGGGATGGAATCATATCCCGGTTTTTGAGGCTGATTTTAGTGAGCCCAACAAAAGTAACAACCCTTGGAAAGGGAAGGTTCCCAGGAGACCGTCTCGTGTGTCTGTAGCTATGCCACCAGACGACTGGTTATGTCAAAAACTTGAGCGTCTAAATACCACGGTGGCTGAGGGTTATCCCTCTAGGAGTCAAGACTCAAGTGGTCTGAAGAAGGACCAATTCATTAAGATGCCGAAATCGCAAGCGCGTTGGTACCAGATGCACACCCTCAAACCTGACACTACTCCTTGCCCTGGCAAGTCTGTGTTTAGTTGGAGGAATACCGAGGCAAAAGTGAATTCACAATTTCCACGTATTACCAAGGCCTCTTCCTATCCGCCTTCTGGTCCTGTTTCACGCCCTATTTCCCAAGAATACCTACGTCGATGGGAACGGAATGCCAAAGAAGGCAGCTACATTGTCAACCAGGCTGCAGGCTTTAACAGATGTGCTAGTGAACTGCAGGACCGTATGAATCAGAGCTTAGTGTGCCTTCAGTCGAACTTCAATAAAGGAAAGGCCCCCAAAGAAGTCTCAGAGGCTCTTCACGACCTGAAAGACTACCTAGCCTTCCATCAAAATGTCTCCATTGCCATGGGAACTTCATTGCAGCATCTAGCTGACAGCCTTTTCGTCAACATGGCAAATCTTGTGCTTCTTAGACGTGACTCTTATTTAGACCATGTCAAGCCTGGAGTAAAGTCTGACACCTGGAATCGGCTCAGGAATGCCCCATTGTTCAATTACGGTCTCTTCCCTGATGACCTGATATGCATTGCAGAACAGGATATTACTAAGTCTGAAACCACCAGTGCTGCTCCAATGCCCGGTCCGGGTGCTATGCAGCGCACTGGGTGGCGAAACCAGAATAGGTTTCAACCCTATGATCGCCGGGATTCTAGAAATGCAGCTTCAGCTGAACCTACCCAACCATGGTGACAGTTTGCTCGGGGCAGGGGCAGATCAAGAGGAAGGGGTCGTAGTACTAACCCCCGTTTCTCTCGCTCCCATGGATTTAAACAACAAAAATGACAGTTACCAATACAACCCAACCTCTGTAGTCAAGACATTAAATCGGTTGGGCAGAAAACAGACTCTAAACTTAGTCAAGAAAGTTTGTCACAAACCAGTTCTTTGTTCAAAGTTAAGTCCAGTTCCACCGGAAATGGCCGGTTCCAGTATTCAAGAGACAGTAAAAGACATTTTAACAAAAAGTTCGGGTCAATTACTGGCTCCAGTTCAGACAGGTTCAAGACCCCACACATCTCAGAATCCAGACTTTCCCATGAGGCAAGTAGATCATGTAAATCAGGATGTGTTCTTTCATGTTGCAACTCATGCTCTTTCTGTAGCTACCACCGGGCTTCCGCAAAAGAAAGGTCTAAGTCCCGTACCAGTGTTGAGAAAAATAAAGCATGTGAACAGTGTTTCTTGTGTCGATCCATGTCTTTTTGTCCAAAATGCTCAAGGTGTCCCCACTGTTGTGCACGATGGTCCTGTAGGAGGCCGTCTTCAAAAGTTTTGGCAAGTTTGGCAAAGGTTAGGCGCAAACCCTCGGGCAGTCTCCATTTTAAAGGAGGGTTACAGCCTACCTTTCAGATTAAGACCTCCTCTCACCAGGGTTCCAATCATTCAGAGCAGTTATGCCAATCCGGTCAAAAGCCGTTTCCTCAAAGAGGCACTGATCTCTCTCCAAGGAAAGTTGGTAGTGGAGCCAGTCCTGGTCCGGTCTTCTCTCGCCTTCTACAACCGGCTGTTTTTAGTACCCAAACCGGAAAACAAGTGGCGGCCTATTTTAGATCTGAGTCGGTTGAACAAGTTCCTCAAAACCGGCACATTCAAGATGGAAACTCCGGAAACCATCCGGACCTCACTACAGAAAGGGGAGTGGGTGACCTCGCTGGATTTCAGCGACGCATACTTTCACATCCCTATTCACCCCCGGTCGAGGAAGTACATGCGATTCTTCCTCAACAAAAGAGCGTACCAGTTCACTGCCCTTCCCTTCGGGTTGGCCACGGCTCCTCTAGAGTTCATCAAGATAGTCAAGGAGGTGAAACTTATGGCTCAGAACAGGGGTATAAGAATCCACCAGTACTTAGACGACTGGTTACTGAGAGCCCCTTCGAGGCTCAGGACAGTTGCACGGTAAGGCAGTTCATGTCCTTGATAGGACTCTTGACAGCCACCGAGAAACAGGTCTGGTCAGGTCGTCTCCACATGCGTCCCATTCAGTGGCACCTAAAAAGACACTGGCAGGTACCCGAGGTCCTAGAGAAAGTCATTCCTCTACCTCCCTCTCTGCAACCTCACCTAGATTGGTGGTTAGACGAGGAAAATGTGTTAAGGGGCCAACCCTTGCATCCATTAAGTCACACCCTTCAACTGTTTACCGACGCATCAAACGAGGGTTGGGGCGCTCACTTAGGGGACTCTACGGCAAGAGGAGTTTGGTCAGAAGTAGTAAGTCAACTTCATATCAACTTCTTGGAACTAAAGGCAGTCTTTCTGGCCCTCAAGAGTTTCGAGCCTCTCTGTCTGAACCAGATTGTCTTGGTGGCGACCGACAACACAACTGTGGTCGCCTATATCAACAAACAAGGGGGTATGAAATCAGGCTCTCTTTGTGCCCTCCTCTGGAGACTCCTTTCCTGGTGCCACCCCAGAGGAATAGTTCTGAGAGCCAGGCACATTCCGGGTCGGTTAAATGTCATAGCAGACAAGCTGTCCCGGCACAATCAGGTGATCCAGACCGAGTGGTGCCTGTCCCAACAGGTGTTCAATCGCTTGTGCTCCAACTGGGGCCAGCCGCAGATAGATCTTTTTGCCACCCGATTCAATCACAAGCTTCCCAAGTTTGTCTCTCCAGTTCCGGACTCGACAGCTTGGGCGGTGGATGCTCTCAGCCTTCCATGGTGCAACCTGAATGTGTACGCCTTTCCTCCAGTCTCCCTGCTCAGTCAGGTCACATCCAAACTGGTGAATCAGGATTTTCACAGAATGATCTTAATCGCTCCGGGTTGGCCCAACATGTCTTGGTTTTGGGACCTGATCAGTCTATCAAGTCAGATTCCCTTCAGTCTTCCCTTGGAGAGGAACCTGTTGACTCAACCGTTCAACGGCCTTCTCCACAGGAACTTGAATCATCTGAATCTGCATGCTTGGCTCCTAGAGCCTCGTCCATCAGGCGACAAGGGTTCTCTGAGGAGGTGGCAGCAAGAATTGAGGCTCCTCAGAGAAGTTCAACCAGAGCGGTCTATAAGTCAAAGTGGGCCATTTTTGTTAAGTGGTGCGAATCCAGCCAGGTGGACTTCAGGGCGCCCTCTCTAAAACAAGTGGCCGATTTCTTGTTGTATCTCTTTAAGGAGAGACAGTTACAACCCAGTACTATAGAAGGCTACAGAACAGCTATTGCCGATATGGTGGGTAACGACCCGGTTCATTTTGGCAAGGATGAAAGTCTGACTCGCTTGTTGGACAGTTTCCATAGAGACAAGCCGAAAGGCAGGCGGGGAGTCCCTGCGTGGAATCTTTCATTAGTGCTCCACCAGTTGACCAAAGCTCCTTTCGAACCCATGCGGAAGGCCTCTCTTAAACATTTGACCTTTAAGACGGTTTTCCTATTGGCTTTGGGTTCCGGCAAAAGGCGGAGCGAAATCCATGCATGGTTATACCGCAACATCAGGCATCAGGAGAATTGGAGTCAGGTCTCATTATATCCCTCTCCCAGTTTTCTATCTAAGAATCAACTAGCGCGGGACGGCCCAGCTGCTGTGGCACCGGTTGTCATTCCCGCGTTGGCTCCATCATTGGACAGGTCCCTCAAGGAGGACAAGTCACTTTGCCCGGTCAGGGCCTTGCGTTACTATCTAGACAGGACCAAGGACTTACGCTCGGGCAAAGATCTGGTGTTTGTGTCTTTCCGGAAGAGTTTTCAGAAGGACATTGTGCCGGCTACTGTTTCTTCCTGGATCAAGCAAACTGTGTTGTTGTGCTATCAGCTTTCCGATCATGAGGCTCAAACTATACATCAAGTTCGGGCTCATGATGTGCGGGCCTTTGCCGCATCCAAAGCCTTTCAGGGCGGGGTTTCCTTGGAGCAGATCCTATCAGCTTGCCATTGGAAGGCCCACAACACTTTTACACAATTCTACCTGAAGGACCTAGCCTGGGCGGATTCAGAGTTGTACCACCTAGGTCCTGTGGTAGCTGCTCAGCAGATCCACGAACATCAGTAATAGTCTTATTGCTGACTGTATATAGTGTACACATGTTTTGTTGGGTTTAGTGTATATATATATAAAAAAAAACAAAAAAACCTCCACTTTCCTTTGCTACTGGATTGCCATGATCCAAAGTGGATCCAGGAGCTCCTCAAGGATGGTGTTTCTTTGCTCCTGTTCTTCTTCCTCATTCATGAATTTGTTAGTTCATGCCCTCATTAGTCTTCCTGCACCTTCGGCTCGAATTGGTGCACAGGCTGTTTCCGCTTAGGAAAAATCAGGGGGGGGGCAAGGGTGTTTTGGTCCTTAGAGGTTGATTTATTTAACCGGTACCGGACACACCCGTTATACTATTGTCTATATGGGTTCCCCTTGTTTGGCTACCCTCCATCCAATGGGTAGTCATTCTGCATCTGTCCACTAGGTAAGTTGTATTAACGCAATAAAATAGAAAATTTAATAGTAAATTAAATTTTTATAAGTTAATACCTTACCTAGTGGACAGGGGGAGTCCCACCCTACCTTCCCCGCTATCATAACCAACAAGGGGTCATAAGGTAGACAACAAAAAGAGGAAGAGCGCATGCGCACGCGCAGTATACCAGCAGGTAGGCTGTACAGCCACCTGGCGAGTGAACAGGACACTACCGGTCCCGGCCAGAGCCCAGCTCAGGACGTTTTTTTCTAACGTTTGGCGTGACCGGCAGAGCGCCGGACAAATGCATCTGTCCACTAGGTAAGGTATTAACTTATAAAAATTTAATTTACTATTAAATTTTCTAATTTGCTTCTATCTCCTTAATCGTGCGTCAAAATTTTCGACCCACAGGGTATCTGAGCATTGTACTCTTGGCAATTTTTAAAAAAATTTCCCCTCCCCTAAAATGGCGGCCATTTTGAATTTTCGAATTTTTGCCAAAAATGGCAAAACACAAATTTGCTTCTATCTCCTTAACCGTGCGAGATAGAGCGATTTCGTCGAAATTTTCGACACACAGGGTATCTAAGGAATGTACTCTTTGCAATTTTCAAAAGAAATTTCCCCTCCCCAAAAATGGCGGCCATTTTGAATTTTCGAATTTTTGCCAAAAATGGCAAAACACAAATTTGCTTCTATCTCCTTAACCGTGCGAGATAGAGCGATTTCGTCGAAATTTTCGACCCACAGGGTATCTAAGGAATGTACTCCTTGCAATTTTCAAAAAAATTTCCCCTCCCCAAAAATGGCGGCCATAGAGCGATTTCATCAAAATTTTCAACCCACAGGGTATCTAAGGAATGTACTCTTTGCAATTTTCAAAAAAGTTTCCCCTCCCCAAAAATGGCGGCCATTTTGATTTTTCAAATTTTTGCCAAAAATAGAAAAACAGGAATTTGTTTCTATCTTCTTAACCGTGCAAGATAGAGTGATTTCGTCAAAATTTTCGACCCAACCAATGCAAAAAGGCATGAAGCTGAAATAATTTACATCTACACTAATAAATATTTAAGCATCATTGATATATTTTACAAATGAAACAGGGTCTTGTAAGACTACTGTACAATTTTGGCAAAAGGTTCATGGGGTGGACATTACACATGATAATGTGTGTTCTTCTATGCTATCCTGTTTCTATTCGCATCTACTATCAACAGGGCGTCCTATTTCTAGTTAATAGATCAATTATCAAGGGTATTAACTCATATGAATGTCAATATGGTTATTAATTTTATTTTTGATTTGTGGCAAGAAAGAAAAAGTAAATTATATTGTTAATTTTTATGTATTGAATTGCTGTCTTTATTTACTGTATCTTACCTCAAAATATGTTTGCTCTGTTTGTTATTAACTCTCTATTTAAAGTGACTTATAAGCCCATATAGGGCTGGGTATTACTTCAATAGTTTTTGTATAATCCTTGTCAACATAATACATGTCACTATAATAAACTAATAAACTAAACTAAGTCCCAACCCACATCCCCCACCCGGATTCCCCCCACCCACCTCTGGGACCTCCAGCTATATTGAGTGACACTAAATAAACAAAGGTATTTAATGATATCAGATGAGAAACAAAGACCTCAATGGGGTTGCAGATCTTGTGTAATAGTGAGAGAGGTGTGGAGAAGGGGAGAGGGGTGGGGGTGGGAGGTGGTGGGCTTCATTACATATAACACAAAGGGGAGTCAGAACTGAGATTGTGTCACATATTTAGGTTGCATATATATGGACCACATATAAGGTATAGAGGAAATGAATAACTGAAAACAATTTGCAAATTCTAAAAATAATATAATAAAATAATAATATAAATAATTTTTTTTTAAATAATATTTTATTTGTGAACAAATATAGAAACAGATATGCGCTTTTGGGATTATAAATTTTAGAATGGACATTGAATCATCAATCATTTAAATACTTTGAAGGAAGATTGAAAAGTATGATGAGTTGAGTTAAAAATAATATTTTATTTGTCAACAAATATAGAAACAGATATGCTCTTTTGGGATTATTATTTTAGAATGGACATTCAATCATCAATCATTTAAATACTTTGAAAATAGGTTTAGAGTTATCATTGCAGGAAGATTGAAAATATAATTTGAGTTATGTATTCGGCGTCTGGGGATACACCATCTTCCTTGGAAGATATAAACAGAGTAGATTGATGTGCTGAAGTTCATATAATAATGGGTAATTATGTTTTTAAAAATTCCCGATCAAAACCTGTGGCGTGAGTGATGACCTGTCTGGGGATATGTTGGCGCCGAGTTGGCCCAATCTAGTTTATAACTTGAAAAGTGTTGCATTTAGAGCATTTTGTTAAAATATGTTATTCAGCTACTTTTTTCATAGCTACAATATGGTGAGTAAGTTGGGTGCCTGTCTCAATAGCTAAGTGAGTAATAGCTACTTTTGGGCTTTTCAGTAACTTCCATCATGAGTAAAATCACTTGTAACTTAAAAACTATTGCATTTAGAGAATTTCGTATAAATATGTTATTCAGCTACTTTTGGGTCAGCTATAACATAGTAAAATTTCAGACCTGTAGCTCATGGCATAGCTGAGTAATAGCTACTTTTAGGTTATCACTGTTGAGTAAATCGCTTATAACTTCAAAACTATTGCATTTAGAGAATTTCGTATAAATATGTTATTCAGCTACTTTTGGGTCAGCTATAACATACTAAAATTTCAGACCTGTAGCTCATGGCATAGCTGAGTAATAGCTACTTTTACGTTATCACTGTTGAGTAAATCGCTTATAACTTGGAAACTATTGCATTTACAGTATTTTGTTTCAATATGTTATTCACCTATTTTGGGATCAGCTATAACATAGTGAAGTTTCAGACCTGTGGCTCATTGCATAGCTGAGTAATAGCTACTTTGAAATTCTCACTATTGAGTAAATCACTTGTAACTTAAAACCTATTGCATTTAGAGAATTTTGTATAAATATGTTATTCAGCTACTTTTGGGCCAGCTATAACATAGTGAAATTTCAGATCTGTAGGTCATGGCATAGCTGAGTAATAGCTACTTTAAAGTTCTCACTATTGAGTAAATCAGTTGTAATTCGAAAACTATTGCATTTAGAGAATTTCGTATAAATATGTTATTCAGCTACTTTTGGGTCAGCTATAACATAGTAAAATTTCAGACCTGTAGCTCATGGCATAGCTGAGTAATAGCTACTTTTAGGTCATCACTATTGAGTAAATCAGTTGTAACTTGAAAACTATTGCATTTACAGTATTTTGCTTAAATATGTTGTTCACCTACTTTTGGGTCAGCTATAACATAGTAAAATTTCAGACCTGTAGCTCATTGCATAGCTGAGTAATAACTACTTTGAGGTTCTCACTATTGAGTAAATCAGTTGTAATTGCAAAACTATTGCATTTAGAGAATTTCGTATAAATATGTTATTCAGCTACTTTTGGGCCAGCTATAACATAGTGAAATTTCAGATCTGTAGGTCATGGCATAGCTGAGTAATAGCTACTTTGAATTTCTCACTATTGAGTAAATCAGTTGTAATTGGAAAACTATTGCATTTAGAGAATTTCGTATAAATATGTTATTCAGCTACTTTTGGGTCAGCTATAACATAGTAAAATTTCAGACCTGTAGCTCATGGCATAGCTGAGTAATAGCTACTTTTAGGTCATCACTATTGAGTAAATCAGTTGTAACTTCAAAACTATTGCATTTACAGTATTTTGCTTAAATATGTTGTTCACCTACTTTTGGGTCAGCTATAACATAGTAAAATTTCAGACCTGTAGCTCATTGCATAGCTGAGTAATAACTACTTTGAGGTTCTCACTATTGAGTAAATCAGTTGTAATTGCAAAACTATTGCATTTAGAGAATTTAGTATAAATATGTTATTCAGCTACTTTTGGGTCAGCTATAACATAGTAAAATTTCAGACCTGTAGCTCATGGCATAGCTGAGTAATAGCTACTTTTAGGTCATCACTATTGAGTAAATCAGTTGGAACTTGAAAACTATTGCATGTACAGTATTTTGCTTAAATATGTTGTTCACCTACTTTTGGGTCAGCTATAACATAGTAAAATTTCAGACCTGTAGCTCATGGCATAGTTGAGTAATAGCTACTTTGAGGTTATCACTGTTGAGTAAATCGCTTATAACTTGGAAATTATTGCATTTAGAGTATTTTGTTTCAATATGTTATTCACCTATTTTGGGGTCAGCTATAACATAGTGAAGTTCCAGACCTGTGTCCCACCTCTGCGGCCGGGGTTCAATCCCCGTCATGGCCGTAAGTGGGAAAGCTGGTAGTTGCTTGCCGTTGGTCGGCAGTTTACAGTACAGAACCCTAGCGAACTATATGTACTGGTTTCCTCTGCCCTTCCAACTACCCGTCGTGATATGACCTGTACAGTGTTGAAAGCGACGTAAAACCCCAAATAAACAAATCCAGACCTGTGACTCATTGCATAGCTGAGTAATAGCTACTTTGAAGTTCTCAATGTTGAGTAAATCACTTATAGTTTGAAAACTATTGCATTTAGAGAATTTAGTATAAATATGTTATTCAGCTACTTTTGGGTCAGCTATAACATAGTAAAATTTCAGACCTGTAGCTCATGGCATAGCTGAGTAATAGCTACTTTTAGGTTATCACTGTTGAGTAAATCACTTATAACTTGGAAACTATTGCATTTAGAGTATTTTGTTTCAATATGTTATTCACCTATTTTGGGGTCAGCTATAACATAGTGAAGTTCCAGACTTGTGGCTCATTGCATAGCTGAGTAATAGCTACTTTGAAGTTCTCACTGTTGAGTAAATCAGTTGTAATTGGAAAACTATTGCCTTTACAGAAATTTGTGCAAATATGTTATTCAGCTACTTTTGGGTCAGCTATAACATAGTGAAATTACAGACCTGTAGCTCATGGCACAACTGAGCAATAGCTATTCTCAGGCACTGACTGTTGAGTAAATCGGCTATAACTTGAAAAATATTGCATTTCGAGTATTTTGTTAAAATATATTGTTCACCTACTTTTGGGTTAGCTATAACATAGTGAAATTACAGACCTATAGCTCATGGCATAGCGGAGCAATAGCTATTTTCAGGTTCTCACTATTGAGTAAATCAGTTGTAACTTGAAAACTATTGCATTTACAGTATTTTGCTTAAATATGTTGTTCACCTACTTTTAGGTCAGCTATAACAGAGCAAAAATTCAGACTTGTAGCTCATTGCATAGCTGAGTAATAGTTACTTTGAGGTTCTCACTCTTGAGTAAATCAGTTGTAACTTGAAAACTATTACATTTAGAGTATTTTGTTAAATATGTTATTCACAGACGTTTTGGTCAGCTATAACATAGTGAAATTGCAGACCTCTATGTCATGGCATAGCTGAGCAATAGCTTCTTTCAGGTTCTCACTGTTGAGTAAATCATTGTATCCAACCTGTAGGAAATCATGGGCTGGGAATCTGTTAATATGGTCCGATTTGACCTTGGAACCCTCCTTCAAGGTCAAATGAGGATAGCCAAACATAAAAGTGCTTATAACTCGCTTATTATTGGTCCTAGAGGTTTGGAATGAAAACCAACCTATAGAAAATCATGAGCTGGGAATTTTTTGGTGTGGTCGGATTTCACCTTGGACCCCTCCTTCAAGGTCAAATGAGGATAGCCAAACTTAAAAGTGCTTATAACTCGCTTATTATTGGTCCTAGAGGTTTGGAATGGAAAACCAACCTATAGAAAATCATGGGCTGGGAATCTTTTGGTGTGGTCGGATTTCACCTTAGACCCCTCCTTCCAAGTCAAACGAAGATAGCCAAACTTAAAGTGCTTATAACTCGCGTATTATTGGTCTTGGAGGTTTGGGATGGTAAACCAACATATAGGAAATCATGGGCTGGGATTCTTTTGGTGTGGTCAGATTTGACCTGGGACCCCTCCTTCAAGGTCAATTGAGGATAGCCAAACTTACAATTGCTTAGAACTCGCTTATTATTGGTCCTACAGGTTTGGGATGGTAAACAAGCTACAGGAAATCATGGGCTGGGAATTTTTTTGTGTGGTCGGATTTGACCTTGGACCCCTCCGTCAAGGTCAAACAAGGATAGCCAAACTTAAAAAGTGCCTATGACTCACTTATTATTGGTCCGAGAGGTTTGGGATGGTAAACCATCCTAAATTCTTTGGCTGGGAATTTTTTGGTATGGTGAGATTTGACCTTTGGACCCCTTCTTCATGGTCGAACGAGGATATTGCATTTATAGTATTTCTCTAAATATTTTTAACCTACTTTTTACACTTAAACAATTACCTTCTTACTTTATTTCATAATACCATTTGCAGGGCACAACTTTTTTGTCCTTTTCTTCTGTCAGCTTCGGAATATCTTTCGAACATGCTGTTCAGTTACCATTTACTGTATTTCTGTACAGCCCTTTCCCTGATAATTATGCTTTCCTCTCATTATCACCATCACAAATCAAAAACATTCAGTCAGCTGACACAGTGCCCGTTCACGGGCACTCTCCTCTTGTTTCATTTTATCACGAGAAATGACAAAAAAAAATAATATCCAGGTCTGCAACTTGGGTGTAAAGGGTACCTTTAGTAAGTGACCAGAATTTATTTGCTTATTTATTTAGGGTTTTACGTCGCTTTCAACATGGTACAGGTCAGATCACGATGGTTAGTTTTGTTGGCAGAGGTCACCAGTTCACAAAGGTTGATCAAGGTTCTATACTGTATACTGCCGACCTTCGGTAAGCAACTACCAACTTTCTCACATAAGGTCTTGGGTTTGAACTGCCGACCTCAGAATGGGAGGCAAGTGTGTTAGTAAGTGACCATAAGAACTTCAGTTGTAAACGTAAATAAAGTGTATTTATTTTTTCCTTTACAGAGTAGCCTGGATTCATCCAGTGTTTCCGGCACACACAGCCGCTCCAGTGCCTCACTGCCCAGATACCAGAAAGACCCCAGTGTGTTTGCACTCATTGCCGGACAAGGTAATGGCATTCTTGCCAAAATATGTGCTCAAGTGATGTCCCTCTTTTTCACAAAAATTGAATGTTTTATACATAACATAAAATAACATGTATTATTATAACAAAGAATTTACCCAGCGAGTACATGGAGATACTTACAATATTGTCCAAATGTGCCAAATTTGTGTAGTATATTGAGTTAAATGTTTTAATTACCTTCTGGTGTATCTTATTGTGAAAATTTCATCAACTGAGCATTTTTTTATTTGTGTATACTTTCTAACACTAAAATAACATCAGTAACCAGAACAGTCAGAGAGGGTACACCTCTGGTCAAGGCCCAATACCTCCAATATTACTTTTGAGTGCAATAATAAAAAATCTACTAAAACATTCCTGGATCCAGACAGTGATCTCAATCACCACCAAACTCCAATCATCTGTTCCTTATTAGCATTGCCTGAAAATTTAATCAAAATCCATCCATAACTTTGAGAGTTATTTTGCAAACAAACAGACAAATGCATGGTATCAAAACATAGCCTCCTTGGGGGAGGTAATTAAGCGTCCCGCAAGGGACGCTTGTTTGTGTATGGGAGACCTTCAGGCTCCGCATTTTGTTTTCCTTATAACTCTGTAACTGTTTGGCGGATTCTTTTCAAATTTGGCAGGTTTAGGCAGTAGCCTTGGGGAATTTTTTTGAATATGCTGCAGTGACATTTCAACCAATCAGAGAGGTCACATGACCAAAAATGTCTTTTTTCGATGGGGACGCTTGTCCGGATGATAAGTTGAAAGGAATTTTATCAATTCACCTGAAACTTGGCAAATACATTCATTCTATTAAAATCTGGAAATCATTAGATTTTGGCATTGATTGGTCAAGAAATGGCCGAGTAATTAATGATTAATTAATCATTACAAATTTTTTTTTTTCATTACGGGTATCTCTGCGGAGTAGTTTTCCCAATTTTCAAAAAATTTTTGTCTCGCCAAAAATGGCGGCCATTTTGAATTTTCGAAATTTTCGCAAAATTGCAAAACACAAAAATGCTTATATCTCGAAAACCGTGCTAGATAGAGCGATTTCGACGAAATTTTTGACCCACAGGGTATCTCTGCAGAGTAGTTATCCCAATTTTGAAAAAATTTTTGTCTCGCCAAAAATGGCGGCCATTTTGAATTTTCGAATTTTTTGCAAAAATTGCAAAACATAAAAATCCTTATATCTCGAAAACCCTGCTAGATAGAGCGATTTCGACGAAATTTTTGACCCACAGGGTATATCTGCAGAGCAGCCATGCCTATTTTCAAAAAAATTTTGTCTCGCCAAAAATGGCGGCCATTTTGAATTTTCGAATTTTTCGCAAAAATTGCAAAACATAAAAATGCTTATATCTCGAAAACCCTGCTAGATAGAGCGATTTCGACGAAATTTTTGATCCATAGGGTATATCTGCAGAGTAGCCATGCCAATTTTCAAAAAAATTTTGTCTCGCCAAAAATGGTGGCCATTTTGAATTTTCGAATTTTTCGCAAAAATTGCAAAACATCAAAATGCTTATATCTCCAAAACCGTGCTAGATAGAGCGATTTCGACGAAATTTTTGACCCACAGGGTATCTCTGCGGAGTAGCCATGCCAATTTTCAAAAAAAAAAATTCTCGCAAAAAATGGCGGCCATTTTGAATTTTCGAATTTTTCACAAAATTACAAAACATAAAAATGCTTATATCTCGAAAACCGTGCTAGATTGAGCGATTTCGACGAATTTTTGACCCACAGGGTATCTTGCCAAAAATGGCGGCCATTTTGAATTTTCGAATTTTTCACAAAATTACAAAACATAAAAATGCTTATATCTCGAAAACCGTGCTAGATTGAGCGATTTCGACGAATTTTTGACCCACAGGGTATCTTGCCAAAAATGGCGGCCATTTTGAATTTTCGAATTTTTGCGCAAAAATTGCAAAACACAAAAATGCTAATATTTCGAAAACCGTGCTACATAGAGCGATTTCGACGAAATTTTGGATCTTCAGGGTATCTCTGCAGAGCAGCTATCCCAAAGAGCTTTCACTTGGTGAAGTTTCAGACCCATAGCTAATTGCTCACCTACTCAAAATGAGTAAATGCGAATTACCTCTAAAAGTATTGCAGATAGCAAATTTTTCTCAAATAACTCATTCACCTACTTTTGGAAGAGCTTTCACTTGGTGAAGTTTCAGACCCGTAGCTAATTACTCCCCTACTCAAAATGAGTAAATGCTAATTATCTTAAAAACTATTGCGGATACCCAATTTTTATCAAATAACTCATTCATGTACTTTTGGGAGAGCTTTCACATGGTGAAGTTTCAGACCCGTAGATGATTACTCACCTACTCAAAATGAGTAAATGCAAATTATCTCTTAAAAGTATTGCAGATAGCCAATTTTTCTCAAATAACTCATTCACCTACTTTTGGAAGAGCTTTCACATGGTGAAGTTTCAGACCCATAGCTAATTACTCACCTACTCAAAATGAGTAAATGCGAATTATCTCTAAAAGTATTGCAGATAGCCAATTTTTCTCAAATAACTCATTCACCTACTTTTGGGAGAGCTTTCACTTGGTGAAGTTTCAGACCCATAGCTAATTATTTACCTACTCAAAATGAGTAAATGCTAATTATCTGTAAAAGTATTGTGGATACCCAATTTTTATCAAATAACTCATTCATCTACTTGTGGCAGAGCTTTCACATGGTGAAGTTTCAGACCCATAGCTAATTATTTACCTACTCAAAATGAGTAAATGCGAATTATCTCTAAAAGTATTGCAGATAGCCAATTTTTCTCAAATAACTCATTCACCTACTTTTGGGAGAGCTTTCACTCTGTGAAGTTTCAGACCCATAGCTAATTACTCACCTACTCAAAATGAGTAAATGCGAATTATCTCTTAAAAGTATTGCAGATAGCCAATTTTTCTCAAATAACTGATTCACCTACTTTTGGAAGAGCTTTCACATGGTGAAGTTTCAGACCCATAGCTAATTACTCACCTACTCAAAATGAGTAAATGCGAATTATCTCTAAAAGTATTGCAGATAGCCAATTTTTCTCAAATAACTCATTCACCTACTTTTGGGAGAGCTTTCACTTGGTGAAGTTTCAGACCCATAGCTAATTACTCACCTACTCAAAATGAGTAAATGCGAATTATCTCTAAAAGTATTGCAGATAGCCAATTTTTCTCAAATAACTCATTCACCTACTTTTGGGAGAGCTTTCACTCTGTGAAGTTTCAGACCCATAGCTAATTACTCACCTACTCAAAATGAGTAAATGCAAATTATCTCTAAAAGTATTGCAGATAGCCAATTTTTCTCAAATAACTCATTCACCTACTTTTGGGAGAGCTTTCACTCTGTGAAGTTTCAGACCCATAGCTAATTACTCACCTACTCAAAATGAGTAAATGCGAATTATCTCTAAAAGTATTGCAGATAGCCAATTTTTCTCAAATAACTCATTCACCTACTTTTGGGAGAGCTTTCACTTGGTGAAGTTTCAGACCCATAGCTAATTACTCACCTACTCAAAATGAGTAAATGCGAATTATCTCTAAAAGAATTGCAGATAGCCAATTTTTCTCAAATAACTCATTCACCTACTTTTGGGAGAGCTTTCACTCTGTGAAGTTTCAGACCCATAGCTAATTACTCACCTACTCAAAATGAGTAAATGCGAATTATCTCTAAAAGTATTGCAGATAGCCAATTTTTCTGAAATAAATCATTCACCTACTTTTGGGAGAGCTTTCACTTGGTGAAGTTTCAGACCCATAGCTAATTATTCACTTACTCAAAATGAGTAAATGTGAATTATCTCTAAAAGTATTGCAGATAGCCAATTTTTCTCAAATAACTCATTCACCTACTTTTGGGAGAGCTTTCACTCTGTGAAGTTTCAGACCCATAGCTATTTATTCACCTACTCAAAATGAGTAAATGCTAATTATCTGTAAAAGTATTGCGGATACCCAATTTTTATCAAATACTCATTCATCTACTTTTGGCAGAGCTTTCACTTGGTGAAGTTTCAGACCCATAGCTAATTACTCACCTACTCAAAATGAGTTAATGCGAATTATCTCTAAAAGTATTGCAGATAGCCAATTTTTCTCAAATAACTCATTCACCTACTTTTGGGAGAGCTTTCACTTGGTGAAGTTTCAGACCCATAGATAATTATTCACCTACTCAAAATGAGTAAATGTGAATTATCTCTTAATAGTATTGCAGATAGCCAATTTTTCTCAAATAACTCATTCACCTACTTTTGGAAGAGCTTTCACACACGAAAATGAAAAATTGTGAATATCTCGGAAAAGCTATTTCTTCTGCTTTAATGCTCGGCGGGAGATACACACCGCGGCAGTGGTCTTGACAAAAAATTTTGTCTCCCCAAAAATGGTGGCCATTTTGAATTTTCAAAGTTTTTGCAAAACACAAAAATGCTTATATCTCGAAAACCGTGCTATATGGAGCGAACTCAACAAAATTTTGGACCTGCTGGGTATCTCTGCAGAGTAGCCATGCCAATTTTCAAAATATTTTTGTCTCGCCAAATATAGCGGACATTTTGAATTTTTTAATTTTTTTGCAAAACACAAAAATGCTTATATCTTGAAAACCGTGCTAGATAGAGCAGACTGAGCTGACTTTGGTTGCCACAACAGTATAAGGCTAGAAACGAAGCATTTTCTTAATACTTTAGCACTCACCTTTATATCCTTTTCGGGACGCTTTGTTTTTGCTATGCAAAAACATTATCTTTTTTTTTTGCGAGCGATCCTCTAGTTAAGATAATATCCTAATATCACCATGGAAATGTGATGATATATTGAAAAGATCCTGATATCACCATGGAAATATGATGATGTATTGAAAATATCCTGATATCACCATGGAAATATGATGCATTGTTCAATCACAGTGTCCAGTCTCAACAGCCTGAATGACCTCCCTGGCAGCAAGCGGGACTCCAGACATGGGTCATCCAGCTCACTGGACAGTGCGGGCAGTGCAGACACCATGACAGGCAGAGACCTGGACAGTCACAGTGGACGCGGCAGTGAAAGGTCGGGGAGTTCTCACAGAAGGTAAGGCAGACATAAATGAATATTAAGTACTAATTATACTGTATTGGGTATTCTAAAATGGTAGGCTGCGCAGTGACCTTGGACACGTCTTTTGCGCAATTCAGAAATCGCGAATATATAGAACGGTAAATAAAGTGACGCTGTTGAATTCTATGTACATCATCCCTTCGCATACAAATGTAAACAAACAACTCACGGTAGAATAAAATGTAAGTTATATGCAGCAAATGTAAAGTTAAATAATTCAGTGGGGATTTTTATCAATATTTCATTTAAAGATCAACTACTCATTAATATGACATTACAGAATTCTGTGGGGGATTTTAACCAAAAGGCTGTTTGCACATCCATCACTAAGCACATTTAGTTAATGGAACAGCCAACATGGCGCTGGATTTGTTTTGAATTTTGCGTAAGATTTACTGCTTATTTTGACCAAAATATTAGTGTAACCATTTTAGAATAGTAATAAAAGACAAATTCTCATGCTTTATGGTGGTTTTAAACTATTAATCTGCTGTATTAAAGCACTCAGCCCTTCGGGCTTCGTGGCTTTAATACAGCCGCTCGATAGTTTAAAACCATCATAAAGCACTCGAATATGTCTTTTATTCCTATAATCTATTACTCAAAACAGCTTTAAAATGACAGGTACATCAGGAATTAATGTAGTTCAATCAGATTATGTAGACTCACCGATCCGAGGCAGGAATTAGCAAATAATGATGAAACTTTACAACAGGAAAGCTTACATATTTTAAAATTTTATCAACAAAAATAACAAAAGTTGTCCAAAACTTCAGTCAAAACACCCAGGTTTACACTTTCTTCATTTTCATATATGTCCCCCAATAATTTCCTTTGGTAAGTATCTTAAGATTCATCCCTTCAACTAGATTATCCCCAATAGTATCTTTTCTTCATTCACAGCCTCAGCCTTGGATTTCTGACCTAGAATGTTTGCTTGGTTACTGTTTTTTGTCAATTCGTTTGTTTAGTACAATAAATTCCCCCATGCAAGGAAGATATATAATGTACCTGTAAATCAGTACGTTAGATTTAAATAAATTACAATAGTCACTGAATTTGAAATAGTTCTTTCTGAGAAAATAAATTGATGCGCTTTCCAGGTCAGAGTCTCTGACGGGACAGAGTACGTACACATCTCCCATGGGAGTGATGAGGTATGACAAGCTGGACCAGCAAGAGATCAGAGACTTACTGGTCGTCTTTGTCTACATACTCAGCAACCTCACAGAAGGTAATGTAATATACTCCCCTGTATATTAATTGGTACATTTTTTCAGCATTATTATTTTCAGCATTATTTATTGTTTTGGAGCAAGGTTGCCAATGTCAAGATGCAACAACAAATAACCATATCAGCAATGTAATACATAATCAAAATGGAAAGTACTCATAGAGTGTACACCTACACCATGTGACGTCTCCAAAAATTAAAGATTTTTCATATCCAGAATATGATCCAGATGATTCCCAATTTGAGTTCTTCCTTTCCTCACTATCAGTGTCTACATAGGTAGATGAAATACTCGAAGTTTGTAAAAAAATTTATAAAGTTCCAAACTCTCTGCAAGTAAATGGGAAATTTGTATTAAAAGTTAGTTTGAAATTGAGGATAATGTCTTGTTTTATCTCTCTTTTTTTCATCCAGATGTGCTACTGGGCTGGTTTAATAACTCTTCAGACTTTGATGTTATTGATTTCTTTGAAGTTCTGGAGTAAGTAATGTATTATTATGTGCATAAGAGAATTTAACTACTTGCTCAATAGCGTTAATATTAGTATCTAATGGACGTCGTCTAGCCCAAAAATGTTCTTCAATGATAAATTTGTCAGTGCTCTACTTCAAACATATTCAACTTGCAGTCTTTAAGCTAGTCAGACTGATGTATACAAAAAAAATCAGAAAAAATTTGGATAGCTATAATTTGTTGGGCACAAACATGGCTTTAGCATGGTTATTTTCATTTTAAGCTCTGAATCTTTGCACATTTTTTGCAAATTTTTATAATCAGAACTACATCTCAAAACAATTACTTGATAATCATTGATTGATATAGTTTCTTGGATTTAAATATGAATTATGAAAATGTACAACTAACTTCATAGTATTATTCAGATATGGTTGTCATGTACAGATATATGTCTTTCAAGTGATCCGTTTACAAGCCATATTAGATTCACTTTAAGATCCATTTACAAGCCATATTAGATTCACTTTAAGATCCATTTACAAGCCATATTAGATTCACTTTAAGATCCATTTACAAGCCATATTAGATTCACTTTAAGATCCATTTACAAGCCATATTACATTCACTTTAAGATCCATTTACAAGCCATATTACATTCACTTTAAGATCCATTTACAAGCCATATTACATTCACTTTAAGATCCATTTACAAGCCATATTAGATTCAGTTTAAGAAATTGTGTAAAATTCATTAAAACTGTCATAATTTTAAGTACTTTGTTCACATCAATATAACTAGTTTGATAAATTATGAATAAGTGGCCATCTTTTTAATGCATTTATGGCATTAATATTTCCCTTCTCTACTTAATAACAGTGATGTTTTGGAAACTTGCCCGCATGTTATTTTCTTGTTTTATAACCGGGCTGAAAATCTCCTGGTTCTTTACACTTACAGGATCTGTTTGCAGCAGTTTAAATACATGGGAAGGAAGAGAATTGCCACATTTTCGTAAGTTGTCATTTGATCTTTTTTTTTTGTGCTATTAATATTTCTTACATCATTGTCAAATGTTAACTGAGTAAACTCCAGAATATATGAAAAGTATCACAGTGACTGTAAATGCCTCTATCGAATAAGCTAAAATTGGCAAAATTATTCTCTGAAATTTTCCATGTGTTGGACAAATGAGTAATTTGTACATTTATATTTTAACCAGTGACAATCAATTGGAATACTGAATTCCATTCATATCAAGGAGAAAAGTGGTTTTGATGTTTAAAGCGACTACACCACTGACAGTCACTGATTTCTTGCATTGTATTTTTCAGAATTATTGGCAGTTCAAACCAACAACCACTTTCTGCCAAGAAGAGTGGTCACGCCAGTAGAACAGGCAGCATGGTGGGCAGTGAAATGATGCAGCAACTCATCAGTGGGGGAGGACCTCAAGGTCTGTAGGTTTTTATATCATACTGGCTAAAAGCCTGCAGAGATATTTAGCTAGTTCCGTAGCTAGGTCTTGGGGAGGGCTCATGTAATGCTACAACAAATATTAGAAACCAGTAACAACAAACATCTTTTTAAAATGAAACCAAAATTATTGACCAAGGTCAAATGTCTGTGTAATATGATCATATCCCCAAGACCATTATTTAAGTTTTGATGAATTGTTTTTGTCATTGTTATGCATGGTGTGTGGAATAGTGATGCAGTGTGGTCATATACTTCAGACAATACATCACAGTCCTTTCAAATTCCCCTTGCCTTCCAATCTTTAGTCAACGCACCACCATAATGCTCATTGGGCTTGGGGGCATTTTTACCTCCCGTTGTTTTAGTGTATATGTAACAAAAATGGCTAGAATCTAATAAAATAGTGTACCCAACTCTCATCTTTGAATCTCATTCTCATGACGTGAGTTGATGTAATCTCGTCTCACAATATCATAACTTGAGATGTCAGATCTCGTTTTACTCTCCCACCACGGCGCCGAGACTGTAAAATACAGAATCACACCTTTCCCATGGTATATAACTTGACCATTGTAGACACAGAAACATATTAAAGAAAAATAGTAAAATTGTAATACACCGTAATAATAATTAACAATTTCACAGAAATTTTTAGAACTCAACACAGTTACTTCAATTCAATTTAGTGGGCGTGTGGTAGTTAAATTCCGAGGAATTAGTTGGGATTTATTAACATAGAAGCTCATTTTATTGCGTTAATACAACTTACCTAGTGGACAGATGCATTTGTCCGGCGCCCTGCCGGTCACGCCAAACGTTAGAAAAAAACGTCCTGAGCTGGGCTCTGGCCGGGACCGGTAGTGTCCTGTTCACTCGCCAGGTGGCTGTACAGCCTACCTGTCGGTATACTGCGCATGCGTGCGCATGCGCTCTTCCTCTTTTTGTTTGGCGCCATATTTAAAAGTTGTTAAAGGATTTATAGAGACGTTTTTCATTTTTAACGTTGGATATACATTTTAAAGTTACCTCAATTTCATATCAAAGTGTTACTGAATACTCATGGCATCCCCTGGAGATTTTAAGGGTCAGCGCAGAGGCGCTTGCGGACATATAATGGCCGCGTTTGATCTTCACGAACGTTGTGCAAGATGCAGAGAGAAGAAGTTGGGGGGGGACCCCTGTGTCAAGGACAAACCTTGCTCATTATGTGATCAATTTTCGGATTCCCAAAAGGAAACTTTGTCTACTCCATCTTATAGAATACGAAAGGAAAGGAAAGCAGGATTGCTAGTGTCCCCCAAAGAGGTGACAGTTATTTCTCCGGTGGAGGACTTGTCGTCTGCTGACGCACCGACAGAGAACTCTTCTGCGCAGCCTTCTGCGCAGTCTGCACCGGATCTTCAACCCTCTGCGCAGCTTTCCACGCAGGCACCTGCCGCGTCTTCTGCTTCTACTTCAGAGGAATCTTATGTCACTTCGGGTCAGTTGGTTGCATTATCTGACAAGATGTCTGAGCAGTTTGCCAGATTTGAGGCTCTTCTCTCAAGAGGTAACATTTTCACTTCTCCGTCTATGCCAGTTAAACCAGTTTCTGCGCAAAAGGTGCTATCAGATACTCCTTTCATTGACCCTTCTTCTGCCCGACCCACCGGTCCGGTGTGGCCTCCGGCAGAATCTGTAGATGCTAACGGGTCTGATATTAAACCGGACAAGAAAAAATCCCACAAACACAAGAAGTCTCACCGACATTCCGGTAAACATGCTGGTAAACCCACCGACAAGCTTTCAGCTGACTTACATCCGGTCGGTGCAAAACAACTACCTACAAGTTCAGCTCAGGCACCCACTGAAGATATGACCGACACCGGCTCTCAAGTTCTGCCATCCAAAGCACCTGTCTCTCATCCGGCTGGCCAGTCAACCGGTCCACCGACAAAGGAACTTTCAATTACCGGTCCGGTTCCCTGTTACTCTCAGGCCAGTGCTAGTTACAGAACCGGTCCGGAAGATTATTCACAGGCTAGTGTGTTTTCTGATCTGCCATATGACCCGGAAGAAAATGAGCGTTATTCAGCTTCTGAACCTGATGAAGGAGAACTGTCGGATACTGGTGAGAAACAAGAAGTTACAGAGGATATGAATTACCGTGAGACAGTCCGGTCTGTCAGATCCTTTATGGGATGGACTCATATCCCGGTTTTTGAGGCTGATTTCAGTGAGCCCGACAAGAGCAACAACCCTTGGAAGGGGAAGGTTCCCAGGAGACCAGCTCGTGTGTCTGTGGCTATGCCACCAGACGACTGGTTATGTCAAAAACTTGAACGCTTAAATACTACAGTTGCTGAGGGGTATCCCTCTAGAAGTCAAGATTCAAGTGGGTTGAAAAAGGATCAGTTCATTAAAATGCCAAAATCGCAAGCGCGTTGGTATCAGATGCACACCCTCAAACCTGACACTACTCCTCGTCCTGGCAAGTCTGTTTTTAGTTGGAGGAATACCGAGGCAAAAGTTAATTCACAATTTCCACGTATTACCAAGGCCTCTTCCTACCCGCCTTCTGGTCCTGTCTCACGACCTATTTCCCAAGAGTATCTACGTCGATGGGAACGGAATGCCAAGGAAGGCAGCTACATTGTCAACCAGGCAGCAGGATTTAACAGATGTGCTAGTGAGCTGCAGGATCGGATGAGTCAGAGCTTAGTGTGCCTTCAGTCGAATTTCAATAAAGGGAAGGCCCCCAAAGAAGTTTCAGAGGCTCTTCACGACCTGAAAGACTACCTAGCCTTCCATCAAAATGTCTCCATTGCCATGGGAACTTCATTGCAGCACCTAGCTGACAGCCTTTTCGTCAACATGGCAAATCTTGTGCTTCTTAGACGTGACTCTTATTTAGACCATGTAAAACCTGGAGTGAAGTCTGACACCTGGAATCGACTTAGGAATGCCCCATTGTTCAACTATGGTCTATTCCCTGATGACCTGATATGTATTGCAGAACAGGATATTACCAAGTCTGAAACCACCAGTGCTGCTCCAAGACCCGGTCCGGGTGCTATGCAGCGCACTGGTTGGCGAAACCAAAATAGGTTCCAACCCTATGATCGCCGGGATTCTAGGAATACAGCTTCAGCTGAACCGAATCAGCCATGGCGACAGTTTGCTCGGGGCAGGGGCAGATCAAGAGGAAGGGGTCGTAGTAGTAACCCCCGTTTCTCTCGCTCCCGTGGATTTAAACAACAAAAATGACAGTTACCATTACAACCCAACCTCTGTAGTCAAGACATTAAATCGGTTGGGCAGAAAACAGACTCTAAACTTAGTCAAGGTAGTTTGTCACAAACCAGTTCTTCGTTCAAAGTTAAGTCAAGTTCCACCGGAAATGGCCGGTTCCAGTGTTCAAGAGACAGTGAAAGACATGTTAACAAAAAGTTCGGGTCAATTACTGGCTTCAGTTCAGACAGGTTCAAGACCCCACACATCTCAGAATCCAGACTTTCCCATGAGGCAAGTAGATCATGTAAATCAGGATGTGTTCTTTCATGTTGCAACTCATGCTCCTTCTGTATCTACCACCGGGCTTCCACAAAAGAAAGGTCTAAGTCCCGTACCAGTGTTGAGAAAAATAAAGCATGTGAACAGTGTTTCTTGTGTCGATCCATGTCTTTTTGTCCAAAATGTTCAAGGTGTCCCCACTGTTGTGCACGATGGTCCTGTAGGAGGCCGTCTTCAAAAGTTTTGGCAAGTTTGGCAAAGGTTAGGCGCAAACCCTCGAGCAGTTTCCATTCTAAGGGAGGGTTACAGCCTGCCATTCAGATTAAGACCTCCTCTCACCAGGGTTCCAATCATTCAGAGCAGTTATGCCAATCCGGTAAAAAGCCGTTTCCTCAAAGAGGCACTGATCTCTCTCCAAGGAAAGTTGGTAGTGGAGCCAGTCCTGGTCCGGTCTTCTCTCGCTTTCTACAACCGGCTGTTTTTAGTACCCAAACCGGAAAACAAGTGGAGGCCTATTTTAGATCTGAGTCGGTTGAACAAGTTCCTCAAAACCGGCACATTCAAGATGGAAACTCCGGAAACCATCCGGACCTCGCTACAGAAAGGGGAGTGGGTGACCTCGCTGGATTTCAGCGACGCATACTTTCACATCCCTATTCACCCCCGGTCGAGGAAGTACATGAGATTCTTTCTCAACAAAAGAGCGTACCAATTCACTGCCCTTCCCTTCGGGTTGGCCACGGCTCCTCTAGAGTTCACCAAGATAGTCAAGGAGGTCAAACTTATGGCTCAGAACAGGGGTATAAGAATCCACCAGTACCTAGACGACTGGTTACTGAGAGCCCCTTCGAGGGAGATTGGTCTCCTTCACACCCAGGTTCTTTTGTCGCTTTGCCACGAACTGGGCTGGCTAGTCAACCTCAAAAAGTCGGAACTGAATCCTCAACAGGTCTTTACCTTCGTCGGTTACCGGTTCGACCTGTTGACGGGTCGGGTTTTACCAACTCAAGAAAGATGGGCAAGCTTGCGTCAGAAACTACTGTTTTTAAAGACCCGGGACAGTTGCACGGTAAGGCAGTTCATGTCCTTGATAGGACTCTTGACAGCCACCGAGAAACAGGTCAGGTCAGGTCGTCTCCACATGCGTCCCATTCAGTGGCACCTAAAAAGACACTGGCGGGTGCCCGAGGTCCTAGAGAAAGTCATTCCGCTACCTTCCTCTCTGCAACCTCACCTAGATTGGTGGTTAGACGAGGAAAATGTATTAAGGGGCCAACCCTTGCATCCATTAAGTCACGCCCTTCAACTGTTTACCGACGCATCAAACGAAGGTTGGGGCGCTCACTTAGGGGACTCTACGGCAAGAGGCGTTTGGTCAGAAGTAGAAAGCCGGCTTCATATCAACTTCTTGGAACTCAAGGCAGTTTTTCTGGCCCTCAAGAGTTTCGAACCTCTCTGCCTGAACCAGATTGTCTTGGTGGCGACCGACAATACAACTGTGGTCGCCTATATCAACAAACAAGGGGGTATGAAATCAGGCTCTCTTTGTGCCCTTCTCTGGAGACTCCTTTCCTGGTGCCATCCCAGAGGAATAGTTCTGAGAGCCAGGCACATTCCGGGTCGACTGAATGTCATAGCAGACAAGCTCTCCCGACACAATCAGGTGATCCAGACCGAGTGGTGCCTGTCCCAACAGGTGTTCAATCGCTTGTGTTCCAACTGGGGCCAGCCGCAGATAGATCTTTTTGCCACCAGATTCAATCACAAGCTTCCCAAGTTTGTCTCTCCAGTTCCGGATTCGACAGCTTGGGCGGTGGATGCTCTCAGCCTTACATGGGGCAACCTGAACGTGTACGCCTTTCCCCCAGTCTCCCTGCTCACTCAGGTCACATCCAAACTGGTGAATCAAGATTTTCACAGGATGATCTTAATCGCTCCGGGTTGGCCCAACATGCCTTGGTTTTGGGATCTGATCAGTCTATCAAGTCAAATTCCCTTCAGTCTTCCCTTAGAGAGGAATCTGTTGACTCAACCGTTCAACGGCCTTCTCCACAGGAACTTGAATCATCTGAATCTGCATGCTTGGCTCCTAGAGCCTCGTCCATCAGGCGACAAGGGTTCTCTGAGGAGGTGGCAGCAAGAATTGAGGCGCCTCAGAGAAGTTCAACCAGAGCGGTCTATAAGTCAAAGTGGGCCATTTTTGTTAAGTGGTGCGAATCCAGCCAGGTGGACTTCAGGGCGCCCTCTCTAAAACAAGTGGCCGATTTCTTGTTGTATCTCTTTAAGGAGAGACAGTTACAACCCAGTACTATAGAAGGCTACAGAACAGCTATTGCCGATATGTTGGGTAACGACCCTGTTCATTTTGGCAAGGATGAAAGCCTAACTCGTTTGTTGGACAGTTTCCATAGAGACAAACCGAAGGGCAGGCGGGGAGTCCCTGCGTGGAATCTTTCATTAGTGCTCCACCAGTTGACCAAAGCTCCCTTCGAACCCATGCGGAAGGCCTCGCTTAAACATTTGACCTTTAAGACGGTTTTCCTCTTGGCTTTGGGTTCCGGCAAAAGGAGGAGCGAAATCCATGCATGGTTATACCGCAATATCAGGCATCAGGAGAACTGGAGTCAGGTCTCATTATATCCCTCTCCCAGTTTTCTGTCGAAGAATCAGCTAGCACGGGACGGACCTTCTGCTGTGGCTCCGGTTGTCATTCCCGCTTTGGCTCCATCATTGGACAGGTCACTCAAGGAGGACAAGTCTCTTTGCCCGGTCAGGGCCTTGCGTTACTATTTAGACAGAACCAAGGACTTGCGTTCGGGCAAGGATCTGGTGTTTGTATCTTTCCGGAAGAGTTTTCAGAAGGATATTGTGCCGGCTACTGTCTCTTCCTGGATCAAGCAAACTGTGTTGTTGTGTTATCAACTTTCTGATCATGAGGCTCAAAATATACATCAAGTCCGAGCTCATGATGTACGGGCTTTTGCCGCTTCCAAAGCTTTCCAGGGCGGGGTTTCCTTGGACCAGATCCTATCAGCTTGCCATTGGAAGGCACACAACACTTTTACACAATTCTACCTGAAGGATCTAGCCTGGGCAGATTCCGAGTTGTACCACCTAGGTCCTGTGGTAGCGGCTCAGCAGATCCACGAACATCAGTAGTAGTCTTATGGCTGACTGTATATAGTGTACACATGTTTTTGGGTTTAGTGTATATATATAAAAAAAAAAAAAAAAAAAAAAAAAAAACTATCCTTGGCTACTGGATAGCCATGATCCAAAGTGGATCCAGGAGCTTCTCAAGGATGGTGTTTCCTTGCTCCTGTTCTTCTTCCTCATTCATGAATTGCTAGTTCATGCCCTCATTAGTCTCCCTGCACATTCGGGTCGAATTGGTGCACAGGCTGTTTCCCTGTGGAAAAATCAGGGGGGGGGGGCAGGGTGTTTTGGTCCTTTAAAGGTTGGTTTATTTAACCAGTACCGGACACACCCGCTATGCTATTATCTTTATGGGTTTCCCTTGTTTGGCTACCCTCCATCCACTGGGTAGTCATTCTGCATCTGTCCACTAGGTAAGTTGTATTAACGCAATAAAATAGAAAATTTAATAGTAAATTAAATTTTTATAAGTTAATACCTTACCTAGTGGACAGGGGGAGTCCCACCCTACCTTCCCCGCTATCATAACCAACAAGGGGTCACAAGGTAGACAACAAAAAGAGGAAGAGCGCATGCGCACGCATGCGCAGTATACCGACAGGTAGGCTGTACAGCCACCTGGCGAGTGAACAGGACACTACCGGTCCCGGCCAGAGCCCAGCTCAGGACGTTTTTTTCTAACGTTTGGCGTGACCGGCAGGGCGCCGGACAAATGCATCTGTCCACTAGGTAAGGTATTAACTTATAAAAATTTAATTTACTATTAAATTTTCTATTTTAGATGCATTGCCAAGTAAGATGCAGGAAATTATATTGTACCTGACAGTCTTACTATCATTATTAAACTACAAACTTGTTAGACATTTATTCATCCATGTTTCAGCTGGAGGTTTTGAGGTTGGTCAGATGGAGGCCAATCTCTCGTCTGAAGTGGCGATGATTGTCATGGATGTGGTGGCTTTGTACACACAAAGTTTTAAGGTAAAAACCAACAACCATATTCACTAACACATTACTTGAATTACTCTTAGAAAAAGTATTTCTTTTAATTCTTTGGAATTTGTAGATTTTTTAAGATGATAATGGTGACAAATTGCGTGCAATAACTTTGCAGAAAACAGGAAGCATTAGTATTTTAGTTGGTTGATCAGCATTTTAAAAAAAAATTTCGGAGTTTCTTCAAAGTCTTGGATTGTATTTTGGGGTTGCCCTCCCATCTCCTTAGTGATCTCTGGCGTTCAACATGCTGTGACAAGTTGTACTGTAACAGGATAGAATATGGTAGCAAAACAAACATTTAAATTGTTCTTTTAACTGTCACAGGTGCAGCTCCAGTTCCATGATGGTGACAACAGTGTGATGCACAAAGTATTTGACCTTCACCTTTGTTTCCTGCAGTCTAGTCAGTCCCAGAATGTACAGAAGAATGCATTTGCAGCCCTCAGAGCATTCATCAACAAGGTAAGGAAACTTGGAGTATTAATTGTTACAATAATAAATACTAGTTATATTACATATGATTTTTGTTTTTGGCCTTGAAAATTCCATGAATAAGATGTAAATACAAGTCCATGAGTAAAAATAAGAATGTTTGTAAATATAAATACTAGCCTCATTTATTCCAAAGGTTGCAGAATGAATTCTTATGATAAAGTGTAGCCAGCACCCAATCATAGACAAATGTTCAAAACTCCCAGGACACAGGCTGAATGGTAGTGATAATGGTTGATATTTATCAACTAAATTACATGTGGTAACAAACTTGTCTAGGAACTCGGAGGACGTGGGTTCAATCCCAGGTACACGCAGATACGTAGTGGCTCGGATGACCACTCAAAATGGCGGTCCTCTGTCATTGGGACCTATCCCCAGTGGCAGGTTAAAGAACCTCAAGGACGTTGATAAATGGTCATCCTTGAGCCTCTATCTTCCAGTTAGGGGAATGTCAGTTACTTGTGAGTTGGGGCTGTACCTGTACAGTCGGATTGGTTAAATAGCGCTTTGAGTCCTGTAGTATATGGAGATATTACTCTAAGTATAAATACAAAATAATAATAATGTACTAATATTGTATTAAAAATGTTGCATTGCCTTTGTTCTTCAGTTCCCCAAGGTTTTATTCCAAGCCGACGCTTCTATGTGTGGCAAGCTGTGTTATGAAGTGAGTATTTACTGATCATCTTAGTTTAGCCATTATTTAATTGTTTATGACATACTAATTTACTGATGGTTATTCCAAATAGATATATTAAATCAGATTTGGTTTCACAAGTAGTGATACACCACTAACCAGTTTTAGAAAATTTCAACCCTTTTGTTCAACTCTCTCTGAAATTGTTCAAGGTGTTTGTATAATACTCTTGGTGTACACAGTTTTTGCCCCATGCTACTAGTACCAGGTTTTTCATATGTCTTTACATTCTGAATGGATGTAAATTAAATATTTATGTAGATTTTATACGAATATGGTTATAGCTTATACATAAATATATCTCTGTGTATGTATATTTGAGGTATGTGTAAATTAATACAAAATTTTAAATTGTGATTAAGGTTAATTTTGCACAATGACATACCCCTCACTCGTGATATAGGACCTTTTCAGCATATTTAAAGCAACAATAAACAAACCGGAATCTCCCCCAAAAATGTCCTCAATGTTGATGGCCAACATAAGCAATAAAATAAATAGATGTGATCAGGTGACCTTTTGGTATGAGGACGGGTGACTATAACTCAATAACCTGGTTATGGTTGTTTTGAAACCTTAAGTGTGCATGTCTTCATTTGCCTGATGAGTTAGATGTCTCCACCAAATACCTGTTGTTTGGAAATAGTATGTATTTCTCACAAAAATTTATTTAATAATTTAGTTTCCAAATCTACGTTTTAACAGATTCTGAAGGCATGTAACATGCGACTGACTAGTTCAAGAACTGAGGCCTGTGCTCTGATGTACCTCCTGATGAGAAGCAACTTTGAGTTCTGTAAACGTAAAAGTTTTAACAGAGTACATCTCCAGGTACTGTAGAAGCCTTGTTACCTCAGTTTGTATTAACCAAGTATTGATTTTATTAAGCTAAACATTCTTTACCTGATCCTCAATAAGTGAAGGCTTCTGGTTTGGTTTTGCAATTGGGGCCACTGTGGCCTAGTGGGTAACACACTTGCTTAGGAGCGTATAGGAGGACGTGGGTTCAAATCCAGGTACAGGCAGATACATAGTGGCTTGGATGACCACTTAATATGGCGGTCCTGTGTCATTGGGTCCTTTCCCCAGGAACAGGTTAAAGAACCTCAAGGACATTGATAAATGGTCATCCTTGAGCCTCTGTCTTTCAGTTAGGGGAATGCAAGTCACTTGAGAGCTTGGACTGTACTTTGTACAGTCGGATGGGTCAAATAGCGCTTTGAGTCCTGTAGTATATGGAGACATTGTGCTGAGTATAAAAACCTAATATAACAGCTGGATGGTGTAGTGGGAAATGCTATCGCCTCCAACCTCTGAAGTCTGCGGTTCAAATCCCTGACCCTATGTGGGAAAGCTGGTGGTTGCTTGCCCAGCAGTTTACAATGCAGAATCTTGACCAACTAGTATGTACTGGTTTCCTCAGCCCTAAAAGATACCCATCATGATATAACCTATATAATATTAATGTACTGAAAGCATTATTGAACCCAAATAAAATTAAAATGGTTTTACAAAGTTGCCATAAAAAGTAAATAGATCACAAGAAAAATCCAATAAATGGTTCATTAACCAAATTTATATCAAGCAAATATTAATTTTATTGAGCTAAACAACTTTTACCATATCCGCAATCAATTAATGTTGGTGCATTGGTTTTGCAAACGTGTCAACAAAAATGTAAATAGATCAAAAGAAACATACAATAGGTGATGAGTTTTGCCACGTTCTAAAGAAATTTTAATCACATGACCACCTAGCTATCCAATCATCATCCAATCCCTACAGAAATGGATTCCTCCATTTAGATTGCAGGTGAACAACCGACACTAGCCTAAATAAGCAACACTCGTACACTTAAAATTCCCACACCAAAATCCTTTTCCATGAACCTAGGAAAGCTGTCTTAATACCTGGTGAAAACTCATCTGAGATTTGTGGAATATGGTGCCAACTTAGCACCAATTAGGTATATAACCATATATATGTGGAAATGTCAACTGAGGGATGTTATTCCACCAAAAAGTTCCCAAACACTTCTATCATAACATGCTACATGCGTCTGATAAGCCTCTCCGGCGAAACCATGTATCAAACCCAGAATGGGACAACCAAAACGATACAATATGATGACATCACATGACACTGACATCACAAAAACCCCCTAGGTCAAGTTTGTTTGCCAATGAACTCACTAATATCACTGGTCTGTGAGAAAATCGCCTTGGCAACCTACATTCCTGACCCAATCCAGGTCATTTGAACACGGTCACGCAAACAATACAGATGTGTACGGGTTTTCCATGAATCTTTTGCTTCGTTTGTTATTAAAAAACATACAATAAATATAGATTATTTTTCAAATTTCAATTAACCAAAAAATTCTGATGTGAGTTGTTAACCAATATTCTGCTTTCCACCACTATTTCGTAGATACAAAAAAACATAGCAAGAGTATTTACATAAACAGGCCTCTACCTTTGATGTTTTATTTTTTGCAGATGATTGTGGCAGTGTCCCAATTAGTGAATGATGTGACTAGTTTGAACAACTCCAGATTCATTGAGTCTCTTTCTGTGATCAACAGCTATGCACACAATGACAAGGCCATGAAGGTGAGTAGTCAGCCAATCAGAATCAATGATAGAATGAGATAAGCCAATAGATTTCACTGACACAAACATTTGAAAAGGATCTAGTTCACTATATGGGATGAATTGCCTTGGTTGAATCGTTTCAGCCAAGTGACTGCTTTCAGAAGTCTGTTCAGCAAACTTTCTGTATGTGTTGGCCATCAGCCAATCAAATTCACTGAAAAAAGGAACAAACTCATGAATTTGATAGACGTAAAAATATTAAAATAATAACATATCGTTTAATGGGATGAAAACTGATGTTCTCTGTTTTGGAGTTCATTGAAACACTGAAACATTATACATATAAATTAATGAATATATAATAACATAATGAGTTGTCACTAGAGCTGATAAATTTACAAGGCACAAAATATTTGTATTTTTGAAATATTGAATAATTTTATATATTTTTTTTTACTTTAGCCAACACCATTTCCTAAAGAGGTGAAGGACCTTACGAAGCGTATCCGCACTGTTCTCATGGCAACCGCACAGATGCGAGAGTACCAGAATAATCCGGAGATGTTGATAGACTTACAGTACAGTCTGGCAAAGTCCTATACTTCTACACCTGAACTCAGGAAAACCTGGCTGGAAAGCATGTCCAAGAAACACCGCAACTATGAGAATTACTCAGAGGTTAGTTGAACTAAGTGAATCTATAGTTAGTAAACACACTTATTAGTAAGTTATTACACTCCAGAGGCTACTTTAAGTTCAGAAAAAGTATCCTAAGCTTAAAATGTTTCAGGAGTCAGTACAAACAGTATACAGGATGTATATTTCAAGTATATACAGTTGACTTTAATCTTAATATCACTGATCTTTTACAAAATGCTCTTGTCAAAAAGTCCAATATGAGAAAACTATTGAAAACTGTCCCCAGATACTGGCATTTATAAAAAAAAATATTCATTATATCCCCAGACGAAAGTCGGGGATATATTGGATTCAGGTCCGTCGCGCCGCCGCCGCCGTAGAAATTTCCTTGTGGACGCGATAACTCAAAAACAAATTAATATTTTTTTTTCAAACTTGGTACACATGTTAAGGGTGCCCAAAGGAAGATCCCTATTTTAAGGTGACCTTTAACTCCCAGTAAAAAAGAACTTATGGCCACCTTAAGGTCAGAAATTGCACTTTTGGCCACTTAGAGCCCTGTAGGTCACAAACTATGATGCTCAGCTGGCTGAAATTTTACCTGACAACACATTAATATGTTCTTAGTACATGTGCCAAAAATCATGACTTTAAGTTGAGGAGAAAATTGTGTTTGAGGCCCATAAATACCCCCACTTAGGGATTTTTTGCTATACTTTTCACATATTTTGCCCTATAATTTGGAAGTGATAATTCTGATGAGTCTCAAACTGCGCTAGGTATAACTTTGATATGTAATCCTTGTCTGTAGAAAATTTTAGGGCTGTAGGTTTACCCAAAGGGGTCGACTTAAGGTCTCAAAAGTGCCCACAGAGACCCAATTTATGCACTTTTTGCCACTTTCAAGCACTGTAGCTTTCAAACTATGTCTCTCATCTAAGTTAAATATCATCTGGGAATATATCTATGTGTTTTCTTATATGTGCCCCAACATTTAGGCCTTTAATAGACAGTTAACCTGTGTATCAGGACCATAAACACCCACCCGAGTGACCCTTATAAGACATTTTTCACATCTTTTTCCCTGTAACTTGGAAATGGTAAGTCTGAGAAGTTTCAAACTGTATTAGATATATATTCTGTGTGTAATCTTAGTATGTAACAGATTTTAAGTCTGAAGCTTTAATTTTGAAGGTCAAATTGAGGTCTCTAAAAGGCTCCCAAAGACCCAATATTTGGACTTTTTGCTACTTTTAAGCCCTGTGACTGTCAAACTATGTGACTGATAGAGCTCAAATCTTATCTGAGAAGATATTAGTATGTTATTTTTATATGTGCCAAAAATTAAGGCTTTAAGAAGACATTTAACCTGTGTATGAGGACCATAAATCCCCACCCGAGTGACCATTTTTAGACATTTTTCACATATTTTTCCCTGTAACTTGGAAATGGTAAGTCTAAGAAGTTTCAAACTGTATTAGATGCATATTCTATGTGTAATCTTAGTATGTGACAAATTTTAAGTCTGAAGCTTTAATTTGAAGGCCACATTTAGGTCTCTAGAAGGCCCCATAAAGACCCAGTATTTGGACTTTTTGCCAATTTTAAGGCCTGTGACTGTTAAACTATGTGACTGATAGAGCTGAAATCTCATCTGGGAATACATTATTATGTTCTTTTTACATGTGCCAAAAATCAAGGCTTCAAGTAGACATTTAACCTGTGTATGAGGGCCATAGACACTCGCCCAAGTGCCTTTTTGGACATTTTTTCCGTATTTTGCCCTGTTATTTGGAAATGCTTAGTGTGACAAGTCTTAAACTGTATTATATATAATTTTTGTTTGTTATGTATGTCCCCCAAAAAGTTTCAGATCTGTAGTTTAATTGCTAAGGTCTCTTTAACAATTGTAAAATGCCCACAGAAACCCAATTTATGGATATTATGCCACTTTAAAGCCCAGTAACTGTCAAACTATGTGGGTTATAGAGCTGAAATCTTTGAATTTTTAAAAGGAAATGCCTGTCTATTTAAATTTTGAATATTAATAATGTTATGGCTATCTTAGTGTTCATTACATATAACACAAAGGGGAGTCAGAACTGAGATTGTGTCACATATTTAGGTTGCATATATATGGACCACATATATAGGTATACAGGAAATGAATAACTGAAAACAATTTGCAAATTCTAAAAATAATATAATAAAATAATAATATAAATAATTTTTTTTTAAATAATATTTTATTTGTGAACAAATATAGAAACAGATATGCGCTTTTGGGATTATGAATTTTAGAATGGACATTGAATCATCAATCATTTAAATACTTTGAAGGAAGATTGAAAAATATGATGAGTTGAGTTAAAAATAATATTTTATTTGTCAACAAATATAGAAACAGATATGCTCTTTTGGGATTATTATTTTAGAATGGACATTCAATCATCAATCATTTAAATACTTTGAAAATAGGTTTAGAGTTATCATTGCAGGAAGATTGAAAATATAATTTGAGTTATGTATTCGGCGTCTGGGGATACACCATCTTCCTTGGGGAGATATAAACAGAGTAGATTGATGTGCTGAAGTTCATATAATAATGGGTAATTATGTTTTAAAAAATTCCCGATCAAAACCTGTGGCGTGAGTGATGACCTGTCTGGGGATATGTTGGCGCCGAGTTGGCCCAATCTAGTTTTTATTATCCACCACGCGACGTATTTGCCCTAAATATGGGGAAATACAGACCGGGATGTATTTTTTTTGTATACACCGGCGCCCCGGTACTATGGATATTGAATTTGATTAACTTCCGGTTTTTCAACAATATCTCGGAAAGTATGTAACTTAAAAACATGTATAATATATCATTAGAAAGGTGCTATTCTAGCGCTTCTGTTCATGTATGTTGCATAAATATCCATACAGAAATGACTGAGATATTGCAAGGTAAAGATTGAAGTTTTATATTCAGTGTTGCTCGTGCTTTTTGACAGTCTGTTTCACGTTTTCTCATTAAATATTCATATCATTTGACCCATAAATCACACAAAATGGTGGATAATAAAAGTAAAACATCCCTCATCAGACATATACAGAAAAAATATATCACTCATGAAGATTAACAATATAATACTCGTGCTGCGCACTCGTATAATATTGTTATCTTCATTCGTGATATGTTTTTTCTGTATATGTCATTCGGGACGTTTTCCTATTATATTATGACAAATTATGTGAAATGACCAAATGGTTTTAAGTTATAAAGATTAGTCATATGACCGTAGATTGTATGGTTTTCATGTGTTTAAAAATATTAAGGACAGATTGATGAAGGTCTCAAATACAAGTTGTTGATTTTCTTAAATCTGTTACTGATGTGAGACCAGACATTTTTTTCTTGGTTGGTCTCCTGAATTATCCTTTTTCTTTAAAGTTCTGTAGTCAACCCCTGTTGGTATTACAACATATTGCTCCATAACTGCTGTTATTACCGCCCTGATGTAGGGTTTGTTACCCTGACCGTCCCAGGGTTATAAGTTGTATTATTTTTATCAAAATAGGTAGGTAAATATTATATGAAATTGTTAAGAAATATTGATTCTATTTTTATCAAGCATGGATATTTTATCCACTGTTGGCTTTTATCAATATATTAGTATTCACTTTGGTGCTGATCCAGGTTTTAATGGCCCTTTGATGTTTTAATTTGAGATCTCGGCTTTTCTCTCTGGGGGATCTTAGAGTCTGTCTTGTGATCAAGATTGAGACGTTTTTATTAGAATTTGTGTTCTACTTGTCTGGAATTACCAGTATACGCTGTATAGATAGTATTTCTGTCTTTCAGGCTGCCCATTGCTTTCTCCACATGGCTGCTTTGGTGGCGGAGTATCTCAGAAGAAGAGGTAAATTATTGATTTTTCATCTTGAAAAATTTATATTCACAAAAAATTCTTATGAAACACATTGTATGATATGTTGTCAGGTAAAATCTAGTGATATCGAGGATGTAGTTGTTTCTTGGTAACTTGAGTCGATACAAAATATTTAATATGTCTAATTTTGTAGGTGTCTGATTCTTGTGAATAACCACTGGTGCTTGGTATTCAAATGTACAATAAATTGAAAACTGTAGAATTATGTAACAATATTGTGTAACATTGATTTAGTTCTTCTTTCAGTTTTAGGTTGTTATGGTATTTTTAAATTCACTCTTATGTAGTGGATTATGCATGAAATCTGGGAAGGGATCTAGTGATATATATTACCAATAACAGATAACAAATGGACTCCTTTATGTTAATTTTGTGTGTGATTATAATTAGTTGAATTCTGTAGTCCATATAATCTCTGTAATTATAATAATAACTAGCAATGCACTCGGAGAGTGCAAACCTCTGCCAAGCAGCTCATTTCCACTTTTATACTTTCTTTCCTAGGATCTTTGTGATATTGTCAAAATTTCCTGAATGTTTCCTCAAAATCCATCCATAACTTTTTGAGTTATTTTGCAAACGGACAAACTAACAAACCAACCACTGCTGCCAAAAAGGAATCATCCTCAGCAGAGGTAATAATACTCCGTCTGGTTACAAGGCTTAAATAGTAAAATTGATCGGAAACATTTTTATCTTGTACCATATTGAGTGACATACAAAGGAAATGGTTCTAACTTCACCAAAATTTCCGAACAACAGAGCAAACATCCATCAAAAGAAAAGTAAATGAAAATATAATGCTACAGAAAAAGGAAATAATATTGAATAGATTTCCACCCTAATAAGCTTCGTGCGTATTCACTGAGAAAAGTCTTTTGGAAGTTTTGGGTCAAATTCCTTGTTGAATGGTATCTGCTGATACAATGCAGCCTCAAGTGTCTCATCATGTTAGGAGAATGAGATTGTGGTCGGATATCAGACGGTTCCTAAAATACAGGTCACAGTTTTGTATTAAATTAAGAATAAACTACATTCCATCATTATTCAGAATACTTTTGCATGTGTTGTCACAATAATATTATGGAAAGTATGCTCATGTCACTCTTATCCTAAAGCGATGTCACTGGCTGTCTGTCAGTTACCATTAGATGTTCAAAACTGCAATCATTAGATTACAAATTTCTCGGCAGTAGTTTTCCTAGCTAATTTGGACCATCCTTGCAATGTGAAACCAACTTAAAGGAAATCATGGGCTAGGAATCTTTTGATCTGGTCAGATTTGACCTTGCACTTCTCCTTCAAGGTTAAGCAATGGTTGATTGGCTTTGGTGAGTTGTCTTTCTGGTGGATACAATTTGCATCGGTTTGCTTCTAGGTCTAGTTTTAATAGATGTTTCCAGAACTTGTGATCTTTCCTCCAAATGCCAGGTTGATTCAAGATCTATTTTTAGCAAGGTTAAGCCCCAAGTAGAGGGGGGTGTATAATCTTTGTAATGGCTAGGTCAAATAAACACAGTAAAGAAAGAAGAGATTTCTGGGAAATATCTCATCAGATGACAAATTGCTGTGCTAAACCGTTGCTCTATGTGAATTTGTTACTACATATTTAAGTTCTAAATAAGTAGCAATAACATAAATTAAATGCAGAAGATTATTATACCCATGATTTTGGTCTGCACAAGTGAAATGTTTAAGAGAGAAATTTACATATCCCATGGCGGGCTAACTGAAAATGTTCCTTTCACAAATCATAAAAATAGATATTTTATAGTTCAAATGGTAGCATATACAATAGTAAATGTGAACAGTGAACAAGGTCAAAGTGTAATTTGACAACATATTATTGAGTTAAACATTAAACTGTAAACATTTTGCATAAACTTCAAAATTGGAGTTTAGTTCCATTTCAAAAAGTTGGGGGGGTGGGGGTTAAAAGATATCCCCGCCCCCTCAACTATCTATGTCCCTCAAATATCACCTTTTTTTCCTATTCCTTTGTTAGGTTACCACACTTAATTTCCTCTTGTAGGGAAGATATTGCACCTGTAGATAGTAGATTAGATTTCATGTGTATACTTACGGTTGTAAAATTTTCAACAGTATTTTAGTAAATATGGTTTTAATTCCCATGACAAGGATGCTAAGAACCATCCATAGTTCAAAGGATGTAATGGCATTTCTTCAATCATGAATTTCACATCACAGTCTGTGGCAAACTTTACAAACTCTTGTGAGTTTTTGCAATAGAGTGGTTAATTCCACATAAAAAAGTGATACATTTTACCTAGTTTTAACTCAGAATGAAATTTCTTTTGTCTTATACAGCTTTCTAATGTCTTCTCTTCTTCACACAGTATGGGATACTTTTGTTTTATTGTTTCTTCTGTTGTTTAACTTCACAGGGAAACTTGGGCGTAAGTTGATAGTTTTCCTGTATAAGCTTGCAATTGTAGATGGTTTATATTTATATACATATATATTTATATTTTATATATTTATATATTTACAAAATTATCAGTACTTGTTGTTGCATAATCATTGTATTAAATTCACCCTGGCTCAAACCCTGAAAGTTTTTTTTTTCTTCAATATATTTGAGAATACCACTCTGTTATATGTCAGGTTGTTAAGTGTACTCAGTTGAACCCTTATAAGTTGAGTCTTAGGGGAGCAAAAAATTCTTCTGCATAAACAGGTGTTCTAAGTAATAGAGTAACAGTTAAGGGTGAAATGGTTAACCCTACTACCTGAATATTAGGCTACCCAAGAATAAACCAACGCCCATATTGCTGAACTGGTATGTAACTGTTTTCTTAAAGTTTTATCATTTTCATGTGGGATTTTACGCGATTATTTAAAATTTTATTATTTGGAGTTATACCCTAAAAATGTATCATTTTATTACGCTACAATACCTTACCATGTGGGACTTAATGCTGTTCTCGGGTTGCCACACCCGGGGCCAACGTCTTAGAAAAAAAGATCGTTCTTGTTGGCCACCGGATATACTGGTAGTTGTCGTCACGTGATAACTTCTTACTTTCTCGTTGGCCACAATTGACTGGTAGCAGTTTGTAAATATACAGACATTTTCATTTATTTCTCAGCTTTTACTTATTGTTGGAGGCTCATATTTGCATATTTCTTTATATATATTTCATAGATCATTCTGTAAAATTTTAATTTTCACAGGATAAGTATTTCTTTGATTTTCGCGTGTTTTGAGTTTTCCTCAGTACAGGCAATTATATTGTACGTCTTTTTATTGCGTATAAAATTTCGATTCACCAAGCAAATAAAGACAAACCGAGAGCTCAGAAATGCCGCCACTTTTGCTTCAGTTTTGATATACATAACTACTGCCCTACCTGTAGGGAGGCTGGCAAGGGAGACGACCCCTGTGTCACCTTTGAATCACCCTGTCAAATCTGCACGTCTTTTTCAGATGAGCAGTTACAAAAAATTCAGAACAGGAAACGTTATTTAAAAAAGCAAAAAGCGGCAACTAGTTCCAAAGATGATGAACTAGATCTTTTGGGCGAAGGCGACGGGGATTCCTTCACTGGATCCAATGCAGACCTCGAGTGTGCTGCTGATAACCTTTTCACCCCCCCCCCCCCCCCCCCCCCCCCCCCCTCAACCTCTTGCCTTCAGCTCCCTGTCCTTAAAAACTCCAGCCAAGACTGTTCCACCCACCCCAGGTACTGCTTTACAAAATTAAATCCAGAAAAACCTTGAGAAATCCCTGGGGGATTCCTTAAATATACATATACAGCAGCAAATGGGTTCCTTCCAGGCATCCATGTTGGAAGCTTTTCAGTCACTCCGAGAGGAGTTGGCTACACAAAAGAAAGTCGAGGTAGAGTCCTTGCTTCTTGCTTCCAAACCTGGCTCGTCCAGTAATAATGCTGCCCCTCTGGATTTACCCCCTCCGAGATCTGGTACTAACCTTCCAAGCGAGGCTATGGATGTGGACTACGTTCCAGCACTCCCTCCTCGTCTAATAACCACTCAAGATTCCTCGGAGCAGTACGTTGCCCCCTCTGAAGGTCATCCCGAAGAGGTCTCGCTCTCTCACAAAAAGCAAAGCCATAGGCAGCCAGTTGACCCAAGCTCTGCCTCGGACCAACTAAATGAGGATTCCGACGAACCTCGGATCCCTTGTTCTAGATCCAAAAAACACTCTGACAAGAGCAAACATAAATCAAGATCTAGATATGTGTCATTCTCTTCAGAGGAAGATCAGTCCCCTGTAGCCAGACACAGGTCTTCTAAGCCCTCTAGGGCTCAGCCCTCAGGAGTAGCTTCTGATCAAGACCTCCCACAACATGATCCAGACCCCCCTTATTATAGGGAAGTAGCTTTGTCTGACATACCCTCACAATACTCCAAAGAAGTAGACACCTTCAGGCGTATTCTCTCTCTCCCTGACCCCAGGGAATCTATGCCCAGGTCGTCAACTTCGGTATTAGGTCTGGATGATGAAAAAGGCCGTCAAGAGCTCAGACCTAGAGGTCCTTCCTCTATCCTTCCACTTAGCTCAGTTATCAAGGACGCCTTTGATAAATTCCAACATGACTTTAAGGCTGCCAATTTATCTGAGGGAAAATATGTCAAGCCTCCTCCTTCCACTTCCAAGTGGTACAAGGTGGGACAGCCTACTTTTCAGGACAAAATTCAGGAGTTGAATACGGACTTTGCTAAGATCTGTATTACTCCTAGACCTTCTGGGGCCCCAGTAGCCAGAGTTCCCCTGCCAGTTCTCAAGGAGCTGGAACTTCAGGCTAGACAAAATATCTCAACCCTCAACTTCACCGCTGCATTTGCCAAAACCTCCTCTTCTTGCAATGCTTCATTGGAAAAGTCTACTGTCAAGAAGATTAAATCTCAGATTCAGAAAGGTGCCAATCCTGAGAAAGCAGCAAAGCGCGGATATGAGGAAGTAGCTGACTACTTAGATTTTTGGAACAAGACAGTACTTGTCCAACACAGGGCCCTCACTTGGGAATTATACTCTATGGCTAATACCGGCTTGCTCAGGCGCGAAGCCAAGATGACTCTATTACATCCACAATTAGGAGAAACGAGGCGTCAAGAACTCAGGAACTCGTCCTTTTGGGGCCCTTCCTTGTTCGAGTCTCAACTAGTGAAGGAAGGTGAGGACTTCCTTCTCAAAAAAGGCACCTCAAAAGATTCTCAGGGTTTTGCACCCTACCAGAATAAGCCCTTTCGTGGTCCCCACAAGAAAAGAGGCTCCTACAGAAAACGCCCCTATGGGGGCAATACCTCTCAAAGCAGTAACCAGTCCTTTCCCTCGGGAAGAGGAAAACCCAACTTCAGAGGCTCCAGGGGTCGTTTTCGACCCCACAATAGGGGAAGGGGGCGTGGAAACCCCCCTTCCCAATGACTCCTCCAAAGCCTCATTCAGTCCACCAGTAGGAGGTCGCCTCCGTTCTTTCAGGAGAGACTGGCTAACAAACAAATGTTCTCAAAATGTGTTAAACATTATCACGAATGGCTACGTTCTGCCATTCCGTTCAAAGCCAAACTTGATCAGATTTCCTCTGATTCTATCAGAGTACAAGGCCCAACAAAAAGACCAAGCCTTGGCCACTTGTATCCAGTCTCTCCTGTCAAAGAACGCCATCGAAAGGGTGGAAAATGTAAAATCTCTCGGGTTTTACAGTCGCCTGTTCCTAGTACCCAAGCCTCACCAAAGGTGGAGGCCAGTCATAGACTTAAGCAGGCTCAACACTTTTCTACACGTAGAAAAGTTCAAAATGGAAACTCCAGAGTCCATCAGGACCTCCCTGATTCCAGGGGAGTGAGTATCGTCGATAGATCTGTCAGACGCTTACCTGCACATCCCCATCCACCCAAACTCAAGGAAATACCTAAGGTTTTGCTACAAGTCTCAGGTGTTCCAGTTCACCTCCCTCCCGTTCGGGCTGGCCACAGCGCCCCAGGTCTTTACAATGATCGTAAAGGAAGTGAAACTAATGGCCCTCTCAAGAGGACTCAGAATTCACCAATACCTGGACGACTGGCTGATCAGGTCCCAGTCTCAGGAGGAAGCCCAAGTGAACACACAGGCAGTGGTAGACCTAACTCAGTCCTTGGGGTGGATAATAAATCAGGAAAAATCAGAACTGAAACCTACTCCGGTGTTTTCGTTCGTGGGCTACGAATACCACCTAGATTCAGCCCTTGTAAAACCCACTGAAGAGAGATGGCTCAAACTTCAGGATTTGATCCTACGACTCGAGTCAAAACGTGTTTTGACTGCAAGATGTTTGATGTCTCTAATCGGGTTGCTAGCCTCAACAGAGAAAATGGTCCCGGAGGGATGCCTTCACATGAGGCCCTTTCAGTTTCATCTCAAGGAGCACTGGAGATATCCTCAGTCGCTGGACAACCTCTTTCCCTGGACAGAAGCTATTGCAGCCCACCTAGACTGGTGGCAAAATCCCTCCAATGTGATGAAAGGTGCAGACCTTCATCCCAAAGACCACAGTATCCAACTCTTTACCGACGCCTCAAACGAAGGTTGGGGCGCTCACTTAGACCAAAATTCTATAAAGGGTCTGTGGTCCGATCGGGAAAAAAGGCTACACATAAATGTCCTAGAATTGAAGGCGGTCTCCCTCAGGCCCTTCGAGACTTCAAGGACCAGTGCCAGAATCAAACAGTGTTGGTTGCGACGGACAACTCAACAGTGGTAGCCTACATCAACAAGCAAGGAGGAACACACTCAGCAGAGATGTGCGCTCTCCTGTGGAAGATCATGACCTGGTGCCATCACTACCACATAACATTGAAAGCCAGGCACAGTCCAGGGTGCCTGAATGTGATGGCCGACCTACTATCCAGGTCCAACCAAGTGCAGTCAACAGAATGGTCCCACAGGTGTTCAAACAGATCTGCCAGAAGTGGTTCACCCGTCATGTAGACTTATTTGCCACTCACCTGAACCACAAACTCCCACTATACGTGTCTCCTATCCCAGACCCAAGGGCCTGGGACATAGATGCTCTGAACCTAAACTGGACCAACCTCACGGCCTATGCGTACCCTCCTACGGCCCTCCTTCACAAGGTGATCCAAAAGATCAGGCAATGTCATTGCCTGATCATCGTAATAGCCCCAGGCTGGCCAGGGATGCCCTGGTTTTGGGACCTAGTGCAGCTCTCAACAGAGATCCCACTGCAACTCCCAGTGTCAACGACCCTACTCAAACAGTCCCACAAGTTTGTGTTCCACAACAACCCCCAGCACCTGAACCTCCACGCCTGGTGTCTAGGAGCGGACAACTCCAAGAACAAGGCTTCTCTGTGGAGGTGGCAGAGAGAATTGCTGCCCCTCAGCGGTCATCAACAAGGACCATCTACAAGTCAAAGTGGGCCCTATTTGAAAAATGGTGCAGAGAAAATTCGGTGGATTTCTCCACTCCATCTGTGAAACAAATCTCAGATTTTTTCATGTACCTATACCAAGACCTAAACAGGCGCCCCTCGACCATTGATGGCTACAGGACTGCAATCGTTGACACTTTGGGCCCAACGGCCCAACATATTGCACACAATGCAGACCTTCATAGGTTACTCTCCAGTTTTCACAGGGATCGTCCTAAAAGTTCCAGAAATTTGCCCAAGTGGAACCTTTCTGTTGTCCTTAACGAGCTCACCAAAGCACCATTTGAGCCCATGAAAGACACAGACCTCAAACATCTTACTCTCAAAACTGCTTTCTTGCTAGCCTTGGCCTCCTGCAAGCGCCGCAGTGAAATCCATGCCTGGGTCGCAAACAAAGTATCTAATCTAGGCCAATGGGAAAAGGTGGCCTTGTTCCCTTCTTCTGATTTCATAGCCAAAAACCAACTAGCAAGAGAAGGTTCTCAAAGTGTGTCACCAGTGACTATCCCTGCTTTGACTACCATTGTAGATAGACAATTTAAAGAAGACAGGACCCTGTATCCCGTGCGGGCCCTGAGGTTTTATTTGGACCGAACTAAAGACCTGAGAGGGTCTCGTTCTCTCCTTTTCATCTCCTTTAAGAAGGGACATACCTCAGACATCAGACCCGCTACACTCTCTTCATGGTTGAAACAAACCATCCTACTTTGTTACAAACAAGCAGACCAACAAGCCTTGGACTTGGTCCAAGTCAAAGCGTATGACATCCGGGCCTTTGCGGCCTCTAAGGCCTTTTACGGTGGGGTATCGGTGGACCAAATCATGCAAGCCTGTCACTGGAAAGCTCACAACACATTTACAAATTTTTACCTAAAAGACCTTACTTGGTCGGACACCTACAACAATATGTATCTGGGACCCATGGTGGCGGCACAACAAGTCCTAGATCCTTCCCCTCAGACCAGTTGTCCTCGGAAAGAAAAAGGGGGGGGGGGCACATCCGCTACAACCAAGTCTTCAGGAGTCTTTCCCAGGATCTAGGTATTCCTTTACCTTCAAGATGTTACGGGTAAGGTCACTTTATTCTTTAGTTATCAAAGTAATTTCTATTAAGGACTTATTTAGTTGTCATTAATCTCATATTCAGGTTTAAAAAATTTATGAGATGCCCAACCACTGGGTTGGTCAGTCACACGTGAAGGGCCCTTAGGGACCCTTAGACCCCGAAGTGAGCACTGCTGCACTTCCGTCCTACAATCAAACATCTAGACAGTTTTAGCACTGTCTCTCATTTACTTAGGTTTTTGGCTCGTTACAGGCCCGGTCTTCGGGATCGGGGCACTGTAAATGGGACTCAGACTGGTATTTCTGGCACTATTCTATACTTTTAATTCAAAATCTTAGAAAAAAAAAAAAAAAAATTACATATCTTCCAGTCTCAGCTGTAATCCTGCCACCGGGCGGTTGAATTCAGCATTAAGTCCCACATGGTAAGCTATTGTAGCGTAATAAAATTGAAAATTTTAATTACTTAAATGTAGCTTTTATAAGCTACAAGCTTACCATGTGGGACTTAGGAGAGTCCCACCCTGCCTCCCCACTGTTTACAGCTGAGGGGTAGGTTTAAAAAATTTCAACGAGAAAGTAGGGCGATTGGTCAGAAGTTATCACGTGACGACAACTACCAGTATATCCGGTGGCTAACAAGAACGATCTTTTTTTCTAAGACGTTGGCCCCGGGTGTGGCAACCTGAGAACAGCATTAAGTCCCACATGGTAAGCTTATAGCTTATAAAAGCTACATTTAAGTAATTAAAATTTTCAAGTTCAAAGCATTTCATCTTAATATTAAAATATTGCATTACTTGCTAATTATCCAAGAATTTAGGAGAATTTTCTACTTTTCTATCATCTCGCAATCTGTCATATTGTTTGTTTACATCCTGGTCACATGTGATGTTTTCGGTACATCCTCAAACATGCTAAACCTTGGAAACAGTTAACTGGTTAGTGGATCGTTAATGCAAGCAGTTACCCGGCTACCAAATGATAGTAATTGTTTCAGCCCCAGTAACTTAACCGAGAACAGGTTCTCTGTCAGCCAATGCTGGGGAATCAACACCACTTTTTATGGTTGATTATTCATACATTTTTCCTGAAAGATAATTGAGTCATAATTGACTTTTTTACTCCATGGTTGGTCATAATATAATAAAACACTCTCTGGGATGAAGTACAATATCAGTCCAGTAAAAATTACCGTGTTATCTATGTTTCCGACATTTAGGATCTACCTAAATTATTCATTTTCATGAGCATGGTGGTAGATATAAAAAAAAAAACTTGACAGATCCGTCGATTTGTCAAAGAAAACTACTAGAAATATCTTTTTAAAATTTATGGACATTGAGACACATACAGAAATCTTCTCCACATAAAGACAGCATCTAATGATCGACCCACAACTGTGTGCCTCATATTAGTTGTTGTTGTACGAGGAGGTTACACAAAGTCACACTTAAAAGGTGTTCAACTGTCTGTGGTTTTATATTCAACTTTTATTCTTCACATTTGTTTATGTTTCTATTATATAATTCTTTGATATGATTCTTTCTAGTATATATGTTATTATATTTGTCATTCAGTTCTCACTGATTTTACTGTCTATTTTGTTTTATTTAGTATTATGTGGAAAGTGAGTCAGATTTTAAGTCCTCAACATATACAGTTGATCCCCCATAAAGTTAAATCTCAGTGGACAGAAAAACACTTCTACTTTTCCAGAAATTCAAGAAAATAATAAATTTCAATAGAATAAGGCCAGGGGCCAGATTCACAAACAATACTTAGATAAGGTCGCATTAGACAAAAGTAAGAGAAGGTTTTTCAATTAAGTTTTGACCCCACAGCCCTTAAGGGCTGTTGGGGTATTGTTTTCACCCATGGTGTCCGGATGGGCGTCCAGGCGGGTGGGTGGGCGGTTTTAAATAGTTTGTCCGGGCTGTATCTCAGAAACCGTAAGGTGTAGGAAGTTGATACTTGGTAGGGACATTGGTTAGGGGGTGTAGGTGTGCAACGTCACGGTCTGACCTTGATTTGACCTTTGACCTTGCCGTAGTGACCTTGAGTTTGAAAATCTTGTCTGGGCTATATCTCGGAAACCGTAAGGTGTAGGAAGATGATACTTGGTGGGGATATTGGTTAGGGGGTGTAGGTGTGCAACATCATGGTCTGACCTTGATTTGACCTTGCTGTAGTGACCTTGACCTATAAAATATTGTTCGGGCTATATCTCGGAAACTGTAAGGTGTGGGAAGTTGATATTTGGTAGGGACATTGGTTAGGGGGTGTAGGTGTGCAACGTCATGGTGTGACCTTGATTTGACCTTTGACCTTGCCGTAGTGACCTTGACCTATAAAATCTTGTCCGGGATATATCTCAGAAACCGTAAGTTGTAGGAAGTTGATATTTGGTAGGGACATTGGTTAGACGGTGTGGGTGTGCAACGTCATGGTGTGACCTTGATTTGACCTTTGACCTTGCCGTAGTGACCTTGACCTATAAAATCTTGTCCGGGCTATATCTCGGAAACCGTAAGGTGTAGGAAGTTGATATTTTATTGCGTTAATACATCTTACCTAGTGGACAGATGCATTTGTCCGGCGCCCTGCCGGTCTCGCCAAACGTTAGAAAAAAACGTCCTGAGCTGGGCTCTGGCTGGGACCGGTAGTGTCCTGTTCATTCGCCAGGTGGCTGTGTAGCCTACCTGCCGGTGCACTTCCTCTTTTTGTTTGGCGCGAAAGGAGTTCGTCAATTTTTTGACAGAGTTTATAAATTTTATTTTATTGTGCACCATACTAGTGTGTTTGCTACGAATCTTTACTTATTGGATTATTTAGTTATCATGGCATCACCAGGCAGTTTAAAAGGGCAGAGGCGAGGTACATGCGGCCATGCAATGGCTGCTTTTGACTTGCATGAGAAGTGTGCGTGTTGTCGCGAAAAGAAGATTGGTGAGGATCAGTGTGTTAAAGGATTGAGTTGTAGTATATGTGAGGGATTTTCAGAAGCTCAGCGTGAGACCTTGTCTACACCTTCTTATAAAATCCGTAAAGAGAAACGTGCAGGGTCACTTGTCTCCCCTAAGGACGTTACTATCATTGGCTCTGTAGAATCAGAAGAACAAGCGTCTGTCCAACCTATTGCGCATCCCCCCGCGCAGGGTCCGTCTACATCTCAGCCGGGTTCTTTTGTCACCTCTGCCCAATTTGAAGAGATGAAAGACAAATGGGCGGAACACTTTGCTAGGTTCGAGGCCCTTCTTTCAAGAGGTAATGTTTTCTCTACTCCAAAATCCTCTGCTCCGGGTTCTTCACACCCAGTGCTGTCTGACCAGCCCTTTTTAAATCCCTCTGCCCGGGCTACCAGTCCGGTAGGTCCCTTGGCAGAGCAGGATCTTCCTGTCAGATGTGAGTCAAAGACAAAAAAGAAGAGTAAGAAATCTTCTAAGAGTAACAAGTCTAAGGACATTCCGGTGTCGGATCAGCCGGCCCCTGCTAGTGACGTTCCCGACCCGGGAGTTTTGTCACAGGAACCAGTCTTCCGACCAGTTTCCTCTGTTGCTACCTCCACTGGTCGCTCTAGTGCTTCCACCGGTACTGTAGAACAGGCTGTTCCACCGGTTCCACAACCCGGTCCGGAGAAACTTGCTACCGGTCCACCCAGTCAGCCTGCGACTGAAACTGCCACTGCTTCCTCTGTTGCATTTACCGGTTCCGGTGGAGTTTCCTTCCTACCAGAACAAGCTTACAGGAATACACCTGGACTAGAATTGTCAGAGGAGGACAATTCGGAAGCAGAGTTATCCGGAGGTGAAGAAGAGGGAGAGTTGTCTTCTGATGGCCTAGAGAAGCAGGAACAGACTGAAGACCTTACATTCCATTCCGTGAAACTGTCCGCTCCATCCGCTCTTTTATGGGCTGGGATTATATTCCGGTCTTCGAAAGTGATTTGGCCGAACCAGACAAGAGTAATAATCCGTGCAGAGGAAAGCACCCCAGGAAGCCGGCACGAATCTCAGTGGCAATGCCGCCAGACGACTGGCTGTGCCAAAAACATGAAAAGCTTAATACAACCATTGCTGAAGGATATCCTTCACGTGCTCAAGAGTCAGCGGGGTTGAAAAAAGACCAGTTCGTTAAAATCCCCAAATCTCAAAGCCGCTGGTACCAAATGTACACAGTTAGACAAGAAGGCCCTCACAGGCCAGGGAAGAATTTGTTTAGTTGGCCCGGCAGCGAGGCCAAGGTGAACTCCCAGTTCCCGCGGATTATCAAGGCTTCATCCTACTTCCCATCTGGACCACCTTCTAGGCCCATTTCACAGGAGTACCTCAGAAGGTGGGAGCGTTATGCGAAAGAAGGGACTTATGTAGTCAATAGTGCGGCTGGATTTAACCGCTGTGCGTCAGAATTACAGGACCGTATCTCCGCTTCAGTTGGTTTTGTGGGGTCTAGGATCAGCAAGGGAAAATCCCCCAAGGAGGTCACGGAGGCTTTTAGGGACATCAAGGACTTGCTAGCTTTCCATCACAATGTTTCTCTCTCCATGGGTACTGCTTTACAACACTTAGCAGATAGCCTCTTTGTCAACCTCTCAAATCTCATCTTGCTCCGCCGTGACTCCTACCTTGAGCATGTTAGACCAGGGATCAAGCCGGACACTTGGAATATGCTGCGTAACGCACCTATGTTCGGATATGGCCTATTCCCGGACGCTGTTCTCAATACTGCTGAGCAGGATATAAATAAATATGAATCAGTCGGAGTTGCTCCAGGGCCCGGTCTGGGCGCCTCGCAGCGCTCCAATTGGAGAGGCAATTTCAGGTACAAGCCTTATGATAAACGTGGTCACCAAAGAGGTTCCCAGCAATATGAGCAAGAGCAGCAGCCATGGCGACAGTTTTCTAGGTCTGCCAATAGGGGTAGAGGCCGAGGTAGAGGTAACCCTCGTTTTTCTAAATCTAGAGGCCTCAAAACATATAAATGACAATTACAGTGTTACAACACCCCTTGTAAATCACAGTTGTCCGGGGTTGTTTTCAGTGAAGCAACAGTCTCACCAAGAACAGAATATTTCATGTCTGAACTCAAAACAAAGTGTATCTTGTATAAATGTTGTCAGTCCTGTTCTTTCTGCAACTATTCCAGGGCAACCGCAAAAGAAAGGTTTAAGACCCGTTCAAAATATGAAGTCAATAAAGCTTGTCAAAGGTGTTTCTTGTGTCGTTCTCTCTCATTTTGCCCCATCTGTTCAAAGTGTCCCACATGTTGTCACAAAAACCAGTGTTGGGGGAAGACTCCAGAGCTTCTGGCAAGTTTGGCAAAAGTTGGGTTCAAATCCCAGGGTAGTTTCCCTTCTCAGGGACGGTTACTCTCTTCCTTTCAGGGAAAGGCCACATCTCAGCCGCTTTCCCTTGATTGTTAGCAAATACGCAAGCCCTTCCAAAAGCAAGGCCCTGATAGAAGCTCTGTGGTCCCTAAGACAAAAGCGAGTAGTGGAAAGGGTGGTAATCAAGTCCTCGCTGGCTTTTTACAACCGACTCTTCCTAGTCCCAAAACCCAACGGACAATGGCGTCCGATCTTGGATCTAAGCCAACTCAACCCGTACCTGTCAACGGACACTTTCAAGATGGAAACTCCGGAGACAATCCGGTTGTCACTTCAGCAAGGGGAATGGGTCACTTCGCTGGACTTCAGCGATGCCTACTTCCACATCCACATTGCTCAGAGATCCAGAAAGTATCTGAGGTTCCACATGAACAAGGTCAGCTACCACTTCACCTCCCTTCCCTTTGGTCTAGCAACTGCCCCGTTGGAATTCACCAAGGTGGTCAAGGAGGTCAAACTAATGGCTCAAGCAAGGGGTATCAGGATCCACCAGTACCTAGACGACTGGTTGCTACGAGCCCCTTCCCAGGAAATCTGCCTACAGCATACCCGGACCCTCTTGGGCCTATGTCAAGAACTGGGTTGGCTGGTAAACATGCAAAAGTGAGAACTGGTGCCCCAACAGGTTTTCAACTTCGTCGGTTACCGGTTCGACCTGTTGACTGGTCGGGTTTTGCCCACTCAGGACCGGCTAGCCAGTCTAAGAGAGAAGCTTCAGTTCATCAAGGGTCGGGACTCCTGTACTGTTCGTCAGTTCATGTCCCTGATAGGTCTTCTGACTGCGACGGAAAAGCAAGTGTGTGCTGGTCGGCTCCATATGAGGCCAATTCAGTGGCACCTGAAACGTCATTGGCATGTGCCGGAACTTCTGGAGAAGGTAATTCCGGTTCCCAAGTCTCTCCATCCTCATTTGGACTGGTGGTTGGACGACAGCAATGTTCTTCGGGGTCAACCTTTGCACCCTCTTCAACACGCCCTTCAAGTCTTTACAGACGCTTCAAACGAAGGTTGGGGCGCTCACTTAGGAGAAGCCACTGCAAGAGGAGTTTGGTCAGCACCAGAAGGAAAGCTCCACATAAATTTTCTGGAGCTGAAGGCGGTTTTCTTGGCCCTAAGGAGCTTCGAGCATCTGTGCAAGAACCAGGTTGTTCTAATTGCGACAGACAACACAACTGTAGTCTCTTACATAAACAAGGAGGGAGGTATGAGATCAGGCTCTCTTTGTGCCCTCCTTTGGAGACTTCTGTCCTGGTGCCATCCCAGGGGAATAGTCCTGCGGGCCAGACATATTCCGGGTCGCTTGAATGTGATAGCCGACAAACTCTCCAGACACAATCAAGTGATCCAAACAGAGTGGTCTCTAGATCAGCGGGTATTCAATCTGTTGTGCTCCAATTGGGGTCTACCTCAGGTGGACTTGTTCGCCACCCGCTTCAATTTCAAGATTCCCAGGTTTGTGTCTCCGGTTCCGGACCGGAAAGCCTGGGCAGTGGACGCTCTGAGTCAACCGTGGGAGGATCTGGAGGTGTATGCCTTTCCCCCGGTCTCCCTGCTCAACCTAGTGGTCTCCAAGGTGGTGGATCAGGGTTGTCGCAGAATGATTCTGATAGCTCCAGGATGGTCCAACATGCCTTGGTTTTGGGACCTGGTGAATCTATCCGTTCAGGTTCCCTTCCAGCTTCCTCTGCACCAGAATCTGATTACTCAGCCGTTCAACGGACTGACACACAGGAACCTCAGCAACTTGAATCTTCATGCTTGGCTCCTAGATCCTGTGTCATCCAGGAGCAAGGGTTCACTGACGAGGTGGCAGCAAGAATTGAGGCTCCTCAGAGACGCTCAACCAGAGCCGTATACAAGTCAAAGTGGACCATTTTTGTTAAATGGTGCGACTCGAATCAGGTGGACTTCAGGTCGCCTTCTCTCAGTCAAATAGCAGACTTCCTCCTGTACCTATTCAAGGACAGAAATCTGCAACCTAGCACCATCAATGGATATAGGACTGCCATTGCGGATATGGTCGGTAATGATAAGCTCAACATCAGTAAGGAGGAGAATCTCACTTGTCTTCTGGATAGTTTTCATCGGGACAAACCAAAGGGCAGGCGAGGTATCCCTTCTTGGAACCTTTCCTTGGTCCTTCATCAGTTGACTAAGGCTCCCTTTGAGCCCCTCCGGAAGGCCACTCTCAAACACTTGACGTTTAAGACGGTCTTTCTGTTAGCTTTGGGTTCAGGCAAGAGGCGTAGTGAGATCCATGCCCGGCTGTTCAGGAATATTAGGCACCAAGAGAACTGGACTCAGGTCTCTATGTACCCCTCTCCTAGTTTCATTTCCAAGAACCAGCTGGCCAAGGAGGGCCCTGCTTCGATAGCCCCTGTGGTTATCCCAGCCTTGTCCACTTCACTGGATAGGTCGCTTAAGGAGGACAGGTCCCTGTGCCCGGTTAGGGCATTGCGGTACTATTTGGATAGGACCAAGGATAGCCGAGAGGGTAAAGAGCTGGTGTTTGTATCTTTTCATCCCAGTTTCCAGAAGGATATTGTGCCGGCTACTATCTCCTCTTGGATTAAGCAGACAGTTATTTTGTGTTACCAACTGTCGGATGAGGAGGCGCAAACCCTGCATCAGGTCAAAGCTCATGATGTTAGAGCATTTGCAGCCTCTAGGGCTTTTCAAGGTGGGATCTCTTTGGACCAGATTCTCTCCGCCTGTCACTGGAAAGCCCATAATACTGTCACTCAATTCTATCTCAAAGATTTAGCATGGGCTGATTCGGAGCGATTCCATCTGGGTCCCATTGTGGCTGCACAGCAGGTCCACAATGATTAGGCCTTCCAGTTGTCAATGTTTGTACATAGTCTCATTAGTAGCTAAGACTTATTCCCTTGGATTGCCATGAGCCTAAGTGGTTCCAGGGATCATTTAGTTTTCCTTTATCCTGTTCATTTCCTCTGCTAGGTATTATTGCTCCTTACCTTCCCCTTTGCTGTGCACTTTCATAGCAGTGTCACATACTTGGGTCACAAATAGGAGGGGGGGGGGAGCCAAGGTGTTCCTGTGGTTGGTTTATTTAACCATTACCTGGTCCACCTTTCTAGTTACCTAGAATCGGGGATTTCCCATTTTGGCTACCCTCCATCCACTGGGTAGTTATTCTGCATCTGTCCACTAGGTAAGATATATTAACGCAATAAAATAGAAAATTTAATAGTAAATTAAATTTTTATAAGTTAATATCTTACCTAGTGGACAGGGAAATTCCCACCCTACCTTCCCCGCTAATTTAGCCAAGGGGTCTATTGAGGTAGTCAACAAAAAGAGGAAGAGCGCATGCGCGAGCATGCGCAGTGCACCGGCAGGTAGGCTACACAGCCACCTGGCGAATGAACAGGACACTACCGGTCCCGGCCAGAGCCCAGCTCAGGACGTTTTTTTCTAACGTTTGGCGAGACCGGCAGGGCGCCGGACAAATGCATCTGTCCACTAGGTAAGATATTAACTTATAAAAATTTAATTTACTATTAAATTTTCTATTTGGTAGGGACATTTGTTAGGGGGTGTAGGTGTGCAGCGTCATGGTCTGACCTTGATTTGACCTTGCCGTAGTGGCCTTGACCTATAAAATCTTGTCCGGGCTATATCTCAGAAACCGTAAGGTGTAGGAAGTTGATACTTGGTAGGGATATTGGTTAGGGGGTGTAGGTGTACAACGTCATGGTTTGACCTTGATTTGACCTTTGACCTTGCCATAGTGACCTTGACCTATAAAATCTTGTCAGGGCTATATCTCAGAAACCGTAAGAGGTGTAGGAAATTGATACTTGGTAGGGACATTGGTTAGGGGCGATAGGTGTGTATTATCATGGTGTGACCTTAATTTGACCTTTTACCTTGTCGTAGTGACCTTGACCTTTAAAATCTTCATGGACCTTTGGGTCTGTCTTTTGATGCAGATTAAGCAAAAGTCATATTAGAATTTATTAAGAATTTTACTTTCATAACTTCCTATTGTAAGAGATAGAATTGTGAGCCACAGATTTTGCTCCCAACACCGCAATAAGCATTCATTAAATGTATTACCACTTCTGTATGCATGGTAATATTCATACCATCTAAACCATAATTCGGCCATGCAGATGTAGATAAAGAGTGTTGAATTTTAGTTTACTGATTAATGCTGTCATCTTGTTATTGAATTATCTTGTTTTAATACTTCATCTTTATACGCATTATCTTTCTTTTAAACATTATTTCTCCATTTAAACATTGTTTGGACCTTTATATAACTGACAGTGCTCTGAAAGTATCCTGAAGTTTGTACTGGTACAGTACTTCTATATCTCATGGTGTTGAAAATATTTCCCTAGGCTGTGGGGTACGGGCATCCCTGATGCTATTTTTTTTACTTGGAATCAGTATTTATCAAACAGGAGTTAGCAATGTTTGTGAATAGGTTTTCATATTTTCTTGCTTAAAATCTAAGACATACTATAAGTCTAAGTTAGGAATGGTCTAAGTATTATTTGTGAATCCCGCCCCATATACTGACTTCTACTGGAAAGGCAATTCTCCGAAATAGAGATCTACTTGTATGGGTTCAACTGTAAATAAAATGTCACCCATGTCCTTTATCATCGTGTAATTGTTGTATATAAACAGAAATCAGTTTGTTTATGTGAACACATTTCTTTTGTGAGTGCTGGTTGAAGTCCACTATGTCTGTTAACTGGTGATATCATTGGAACTTGAATCTAAATCTGTAGTACTGCTGTGAAGCTTTCAAAATACCTTATCGAAGGTATATAAAGACTGTCTATCAAATGGGCTACTATCATTATTATTTTAACCTTCTTAGCTTCTATTGCCAAAAATTAATAGATTCACAGATTTGGCTAGGCTGTATGCTTCATTTGTAGTTTTTTAAATAGATTTTTAAGACATTTTTCAAAATGATTTATAATCATTTATCAGTTGTTTTTGGAAACCATCAATCATTTTTGGAAAATTAAAAACACCTACAAATCTTGTCAAATGTTGTAAACTTCAATGGAAAAGACCTTCCATTGACTTGACATTTCATTCTGCTTAAAGAGAGCATTTTATATATCAGAGTATAACTTGAATAAGACCTTCAGTACACTTGGGATTGTTAAAAAAAGCAGGATCAAGCATTGAGATGTTCATAAAAAACAACTCAAATTTGGTCAGTAGCAATTGTTCACAACCTAAATGTTGAGGGTTGCAGTCATTGTCAAATTATCAAAAGTTTCTGTTCGAGCTTGTTGTGACCGTTCAGTTAAATTTGACAAATGACCGCTTTGACTTCACTCCCTCTGCTAATCAGTACAAATTAAGTTCAACATGTGTGTAGAAGACACACCAGGTCTGTCCCAGTAACACCGCGGCTGTTAAAAATGATAGAAAATCTTTGAGAATTGCCCCCATTTTTGCTGTTGGATTAATTGCCCATGTAGAATACCATTGACTGTTTATTTATCTCAAATTATTGGTATTTTATAAGTATAACCATAATTATCAATTCATGATGCCATAAGGATGTTTATCTTGTATATTTTATTGTTTCTGTTTAATTATCTTCAAATTGTTTCAGTGAATTAATATAGTTCTTGTTGGCTCATCAAAGACGATTGATGTAGAATGAATGTATACAGTATGGTATTTTTTAAAACATAATCCAATCTCAGAAAGTGATATTTATATCATTTCCTGTGAGTTGATTATATTTAATTATGTGTCCAAATACTGATAAATATAATGCAGAAACATGTACATAGTAGAGTCTGTTCTATTTGTCCACGAAAAATTATTCTCATTAGAATGCTGAATGCATTCTGTCCTTAATGCAAATACTGCAGTGAGACATTTGTTAATTGTTTCCTGATAGCTTTTTTGTTGTTTACAACTTCCAGAATGTTTACAAACTAGGTACCCAGCTTTCCTCTCCCCCCTCAAATACCTGTGTTAATATGACCTGTACAGTTTGTTGAAACTGATAGTAATGCAGCAATCACTCAAATGTTTTCCATCATGTGTAGCTTTTCTTTACTTATCGTATGTAAAAGAAATCCCATGTTAGTATAATTATATCCCCAGACGAAAGTCGGGGATATATTGGATTCAGGTCCGTCGCGCCGCCGCCGCCGCCGTAGAAATTTCCTTGTGGACGCGATAACTCAAAAACAAATTAATATTTTTTTTTCAAACTTGGTACACATGTTAAGGGTGTCCAAAGGAAGATCCCTATTTTAAGGTGACCTTAAACTCCCAATAAAAGAGAACTTATGGCCACCTTAAGGTCAGAAATTGCACTTTTGGCCACTAAGAGCCCTCTAGGTCACAAACTATGATGCTCAGCTGGCTGAAATTTTACCTGAGAACACATTAATATGTTCTTAGTACATGTGCCGAAAATCACGACTTTAAGTTGAGGAGAAAATTGTGTTTGAGGCCCATAAAGACCCCCACTTAGGGATTTTTTGCTATATTTTTCACATATTTTGCCCTATAATTTGGAAGTGGTAACTCTGATGAGTCTCAAACTGCACTAGGTATAACTTTGATATGTAATCCTTGTCTGTAGAAAATTTTAGGGCTGTAGGTTTACCCAAAGGGGTCGACTTAAGGTCTCAAAAGTGCCCACAGAGACCCAATTTATGCACTTTTTGCCACTTTCGAGCACTGTAGCTTTCAAACTATGTCTCTCATCTAAGTTAAATATCATCTGAGAATATATCTATGTGTTTTCTTATATCTGCCCCAAAATTTAGGCCTTTAATAGACATTTAACCTGTGTGTGAGGACCATAAACACCCACCCGAGTGACCCTTATAAGACATTTTTCACATATTTTTCCCTGTAACTTGGAAATGGTAAGTCTGAGAAGTTTCAAACTGTATTAGATATACATTCTATGTGTAACCTTTGAATGTGAAAGATTTTTAGTCTGAAGCTTTGATTTGAAGGTCACATTGAGGTCTCTAAAAGGCCCACAGAGACCCGATATTTTGCCTTTTTGCCACTTTTAAGCCCTGTGACTGTTAAACTATGTTACTGATAGAGCTGAAATCTCACCTGGGAATATATCATTATGTCATTTTTACATGTGCCAGAAATAAAGGCTTTAAGTAGACATTTAACCTGTGTGTGAGGACCATAACACCCACCCGAGTGACCCTTTTTAGACATTTTTCACATATTTTTCCCTGTAACTTGGAAATGGTAAGTCTTGAGAAGTTTCAAACTGTATTAGATATACATTCTATGTGTAACCTTTGATTGTGAAAGATTTTAAATCTGAAGCTTTGATTTAAAGTTCACATTGAGGTCTCTAAAAGGCCCACAGAGACCCAATATTTGGACTTTTTGCCACTTTTCAGCCCTGTGACTGTTAAACTATGTGACTGATAGAGCTGAAATCTCATCTGGGAATATATTATTATGTTCTTTTTACATGTGCTGAACATCAAGGCCTTTAGTAGATATTTAACCTGTGTATGACGACCATAGATACTCACCCGAGTGACCCTTTTTAGACATTTTTTACATATTTTGCCTTGTAACTTGGAATGGTAAGTCTGAGAAGTTTCAAACTATATTAGATATACATTCTATGTATAATCTCTGATTGTGAAAGATTTTAAGTCTGAAGCTTCAATTTGAAGGTCACATTGAGGTCTCTAAAAGGCCCACAGAGACCCAATATTTGGACTTTTTGCCACTTTTCAGCCCTGTGACTGTTAAACTATGTAACTGACAGGGCTGAAATCTCAACTAGGAATACATTATTAAGCGTCTTCTTTTTCCATGTACCGAACATCAAGGCCTGTAGTAGACATTGAACCTGTGTATGACGACCATAGACACTCATCCAAGTGACCTTTTTTGACATTTTCTACTGTATTTTGCCCTGTAATTTGGAAATGCTTAGTGTGACAAGTCTTAAACTGTATTATATCTAATTTTTGTTTGTTATGTATGTCCCCCAAAAAGTTTCAGATCTGTAGTTTAATTGCTAAGGTCTCTTTAACAATTGTAAAATGCCCACAGAAACCCAATTTATGGACATTATGCCACTTTAAAGCCCTGTAACTGTCAAACTATGTGGGTCATAGAGCTGAAATCTTTGAATTTTTAAAAGGAAGTGCCTGTCTCTTTAAATTTTGAATATTAATGATGTTATGGCTATCTTAGTCTTTTAAGAACTTATTTTTGTGTGTTGTACCTCTGCTTGCTGAGTTTTTAACTCTTTAAAATGAAACTGGTTAAACATATTCAAGTAGGCAAAATGGACACTGTTATTTTCTGGTGAGCTTTAAGTCCCAATATTAATAAAAGTATATCCTTATGTAGTAAAACTAGGGGATTTTTAACCCTCAACTAGCCCAGTTTTATTCAACTTGCCTCAGTTAATTTTGACACAGCTCCTACAGTTATGAACTCATTTCAGTTGATAATCACATACTTAAAATTCTCAATTCTTTTTGTATTTGATTACCCCTTTGATATATATCAGATTGTTTGTTTACCATTTATGCTGTAGTCCCAACCCACATCCCCCACCCACCTCTGGGACCTCCAGCTATATTGAGTGACACTAAATAAACAAAGGTATTTAGTGATATCAAATGAGAAACAAAGAACTCAATGGGGTTGCAGATCTTGTGTAATAGTGGGACCACATATATAGGAATAGAGGAAATGAATAACTGAAAACAATTTACAAATTCTATAAATAATATAATAAAATAATAATATAAATAATTTTTTTTAAAATAATATTTTATTTGTGAACAAATATAGAAACAGATATGCGCTTTTGGGATTATGAATTTTAGAATGGACATTCAATCATCAATCATTTAAATACTTTGAAATTAGGTTAAGAGTTATCATTGCAGGAAGATTGAAAAGTATGATGTTGAGTTAAAAATAATATTTTATTTGTCAACAAATATAGAAAGAGATATGCTCTTTTGGGATTATTATTTTAGAATGGACATTCAATCATCAATCATTTATTAATAAATACTTTGAAAATAGGTTTAGAGTTATCATTGCAGGAAGATTGAAAATATAATTTGAGTTATGTATTCGGCGTCTGGGGATACACCATCTTCTTGGGAAGATACAAACAGAGTAGATTGATGTGCTGAAGTTCATATAATAATGGGTAATTATGCTTTAAAAAATTCCCGATCAAAACCTGTGGCGTGAGTGATGACCTGTCTGGGGATATGTTGGCGCCGAGTTGGCCCAATCTAGTTATACATGCTGTCTGACACTGTAATTGAGTATGTTGTCTGTCAGGACTTCTGTAAATGTAAATGTTGAAATCAGTTGGATCTCTTCGCATTCCTGTATCCTTTATGAAAGGTATAAATATAGAAAAATATGATCAGTGTGTAATTGATGTTATGAAGATTTCAGTTACACACTGTATTGGTGGTAATTCGGCAATACAAATTACAAACTACTGTCACAGAACATGTTTACAAAATTTGGGGATGGGCATTTACAAGAATGAAAACTCACAAGGTATTCTGAAAAGAAAAAGATGACCAAAATCCAGTTTCTAAATTTTAGCATAAATTAAACAGAAGGAAAGTTATATTCAAAACGAATACATGATATTCAAATTTGTTCTAATATTAGGTTTAATAGACTTGTAAGATTAAAGGATGGGTGTTCACAAAGAAATAACCTATTCAGAGAGCAGACCCAAATCTTGAAAAGAGAAGGCATAGAAATGTTCATTTTTATTGCGTTAATACATCCTATCCAATGGACAATTGCTTTACCGGTCGGCGCGACCGGTCCCGCCAAACGCCAGAAAAAGACGTCCTGTATAGAATACCGGCAGGACCGGTCAGGAGAGTGCATTCGCCAGGTGGCGCATCGTACTTCCTCTTCCTGTCTAGACATCGTGATGTCATAGCATCTTTTTCGTTTGGCGCGTGGAGAGTGAAGACGTGTTTTCAACGACAAGGAATTTTGTTTTTTTTTACCGAACTCATCCGTTTTATTTCATAATTGAAGTAATTCAGAATTGTTATCTACAACTATGTCATCACCAGGACAAAGACGAGGTTCATGCGGACACGCTATGGCTGGGTTCGACACCCACTCCAAGTGTGCACGTTGTAGGGACAAAGGGCTAGGCGACGACCCCTGCGTCCTGAAGAAGGAATGCGTGATTTGTAAAGGGTTTACCCCTGAGCAGTCCCATCAGCTGGCTACGCCTACCTATAGGGACAGGAAGGACAAGAAATCTACCTCCAATGCTACAACCTCATCCACCCCCACTCTCGTGGACCCAGCACACGTTAGCGTGCTGGGTAAAGTGGAAAAGGTCAAGGCTGTGCAGATGACACCTTCCAAGAAGACGAAACGTAGTGAGTCTCCCAAGCCGTCTGCCAGTAAGAAAAGATCTTCAAGCAGTCGACCTACCACTGAAGATCTCCAGCATTTGGATGACAAGTGGGGAGAAAGATTTTCCAGACTTGAAGCTTTGCTTCTAGCCAAGGCTTTCACAGTGCCGGTTGAACCGGTTGTGAAGCCTGCTTCAGATGTGACTCCCTCTCAGAAGCCATTTTTTGACCCTGGTGCCACCACCAGCAGTCTTCCTGTGGAGAAGAGTCTACCAGCTGAGAAATCCGGTCCCTGCCTTGACCAGGCTACCGGTAGTGCTGTAGAGGAGATGCAGACTGCCACCCAACCCCTTGGGGTTCCCGGTGCAGGGATAGCAACCCAGCCTGTTCAGGCCCCCGGTTCGTTCCCAGAGGTTCAGCCCACCGGTGATGTGGATCTGGGTGCAGCTTCTGACAGTGAAGCTGAGCAGTTCAGTGAAACCGGTTCCCTGGATGGTGACATCCACCGGGACCGGTCAGCAGACAAAGAACCTTCTAGAGATGACCCTGAGACTGAGCCCACTGAGGAGGCAAACTACAGGGAAACCATGAGGGGTGTGAAGAGTTTTATGAACTGGCACAAGGTTCCGGAGTTCGAAACTGTGTCCTCTACTGCAGATGACAACCCCTTTGCCGGTACCCGTGTCCAGCCAACCGGTAAAGTCAGTGTGAAACTTCCTGTGGACGACTGGTTGTGTAGGAAGATGTCCAGTCTTAACCTCACAATCAAGGAAGGCTACCCTACCAGGAATTCTGACAACACTGGCCTCCTCAGGGATCAGTTTATCAAAACCCCTAGACCTTCTAGATGGTACGGGATGCATGCTGAAAAAGACATTGAGAGTTCTACAGTTCGTAGCTGGTCACCGGATCCGGCCAAACTCAACCACTCTTTCAGCAGGGTTGCCAGAAGAAATTTGCCATCTGCTCCACCCTCTCGAGCCTTCAGTCAGGATCTCCTCAGACGCTGGGAGAGGGCAGCTCGTGAACAGACAATAATGTGTAACCAGGCTGCTGGTTTGTCAAGGTGCCTGACCAGGGTTCAGGATTCGATGAACATTCAGTTAAAAACCCTGTGTCTGGACAGCAAAGGCAAGTCATCTGAGAAGATGAGACAGGCTGTTAGTGAACTGGAGTATTTGACCACTTTCAACCGGTCAGTATCTCAAGCAATGGCCAGGACAATGCAAGACCTTTCAGAAGCAGTTTTTATTAATATGGCCAACTTCACCCTTGCTCGCCGGGATAGTTACCTGGACTATCTACATGCTGGGGTAAAGCAAGATACGTTGCACGCCTTGAGAACGTCACCAGTTCATCTGAATGCTTTATTCCCAGACCAGCTTATATCAAAAGCTGAGGAGGAAATCTGTAAAAGCGACGAGAGGCGTTCTTCCGGTACTTCACACCGACAGCAAAGTCGCTTCCACCCATATGCTGCAAGTGACAAGGTTACTAGCCATCACACCGACAAGAAGAACGTCCCGGCTTGGAAACAGATCAAAGACAAGCAGCAGGCTAGGAAAGGTCGTGGCAAGGCCCCAACTTTTTCACAGAAACCTGCCAAGGGGTTCAAGTCTCATAAATGACAATCACTGTATATTTCCAGTGACCGGTCAGAAGAACTCTGTACTTGTTACCGGTCAGGGAGACTTGAACCCAGCACCAGTGGTGTCAGAGAACAGCAAAGTGACTTTAAATTTCAATGTAGACTCTCATGTTGCAAATGCTCATATTGTCACCGGGTTGCCACAAAGGAAAGGCGTAAATCCCACCTTATGTCAAATGTACACAGAAATAAAATATGTGAAAAATGTTTCTTGTGTAGGTCACTTGTGTTCTGTAAATCTTGTCACCAATGCCCAACATGCTGTTATAGATCCTCCTGTTAAACCAGTGTTGGGAAAAATGGGAAGCCTTGGGTTCGAGTCCAAAAGTAGTCACCACACTGAGGGAGGGTTATACTCTTCCATTCCGGTTCAGACCTCACCTAACAAGGTCACCGACTGTAATAAGCAACTACCACAATCCAACCAAGCAGTCCTTCCTTGTGGAGGCACTGCATCAGCTGATAAACAAAAATGCAGTCGAACCGGTGGAAAACCCAAACTCACTGGGGTTTTACAACTGGCTATTTTTGGTACCCAAACCCAACAACCGGTGGAGACCGATTCTGGACTTAAGCACCTTGAACACTTTTTTGAACACAGTCGTTCAAGATGGAGACCCCAGAGACAATAAGAACCTCCCTACAGTCAGGGGAGTGGGTCACATCCATAGATTTCAAAGACGCATACTTCCACATACCAATTCACAGTCAGTCCAGGAAGTACATGCGTTTTCACCTTCAGGGTCGGTCCTACCAGTTCAAAGCCCTTCCCTTTGGCCTGTCCACAGCCCCCATGGAGTTCACAGTGGTCACCAAAGAGGTCAAACTCATGGCACTTCAAAAGGGTATAAGGATCCACCAGTACCTAGACGACTGGCTGGTGAAAGCCTCTACCCACGACACCTGTCTCCAGCATACTCAAACCCTGATCACACTGTGCCAGGATCTAGGGTGGCTGGTGAACAGGGAAAAATCAGAACTGGTCCCACAACAGGTCTTCAACTTCGTAGGTTACCAGTTCGACCTGAAAGTGGCCAGGGTCAGACCAACAGAGGAACGTTGGCAGACCTTGACAGACAAGATCAGATCAATACTGTCGGATCTTGTATGCCCGGTCCGGAAATTTATGTCCCTCATAGGGCTACTCACAGCAACAGAAAAACAAGTCCACTTAGGGCGACTACACAGGAGACCCATACAGTGGCACTTGAAAAACAACTGGAGGGTCCCAGAATCACTGGAAAAGGTGATACCGGTTCCCAAGTCCCTCCACCCTCATCTAAGGTGGTGGCTGGAGGAAAGCAATGTGCTACTAGGTCAACCATTACACCCTCTAAAACATGCTCTGCAGATCTTTACAGACGCATCAAACGAAGGGTGGGGCGCTCACTTGGACGACCATACTGCAAGAGGAACTTGGTCCCTTCCAGAGAGCAAGTTACACATAAACCACTTAGAGCTAAAGGCTGTATTTCTAGCCCTAAAAGAGTTTCGAACCCTGGTCTGCAACAAGACAGTGTTGATAGCTACAGACAACACAACAGTGGTTGCCTATATCAACAAAGAGGGGGGGATGAAGTCGGGCTCACTGTGTGCCCTACTGTGGAGAATCCTGTCCTGGTGCACCAGGCAACAGGTGACCCTCAGGGCACGTCACATCCCCGGCCGGCTGAACGTGATAGCAGACAAGCTATCCAGACTTGGCCAGACCATTCAAACAGAGTGGTCACTTCATCCAGCAGTGTTCCAGGCTGTATGCTCAAGGTGGCACCAGCCACAAGTGGACCTGTTTGCCACCAGATTCAACAACAAACTGCCACAGTTTGTGTCACCGGTGCCAGACCCCCAGGCTTGGGCAGTGGATGCACTCAGCCTCTCCTGGGAGGACCTGGACCCATACACCTTCCCACCGGCAGCCATCTTGGGCAAAGTGGTAGAGAAGCTTCAGGACTACCCCTGCAACAGAATAATTCTGATTGCTCCAGAGTGGCCCAACATGCCTTGGTTTTGGGACCTGGTGGCAATGTCAAGCCAGATCCCACTGTGTCTGCCCTGCATACCGAACCTAGTGTCTCAGCCTTTCAACCAGGTCCTTCACAGGAACCTGTCGAATCTGAACCTACATGCCTGGCTCCTAGAGCCTCAGCGATCAAGGAGCAAGGTTTCTCTGAGGCAGTGGCAGCACGAATTGAGGCTCCTCAAAGAAGATCAACCAGATCTGTCTATGAGGCAAAGTGGACCATTTTTACAAAATGGTGCCTCAGTAATCAGGTGGACTTCAGGGCACCACCTTTGAAAGCCATTGCTGACTTCCTCCTGCACTTGTTTCAGGACAAGAAGTCGCAACCAGGCACTATTGATGGCTACAGATCAGCCATTGCTGACAAACTGGGCAATTCCGCCATCAATGTCAGTAAGGATGAAAATCTCACTCGCCTCCTGGATAGTTTCCATAGAGACAGACCCAAGGGCAGGAGGGGCATACCCTCCTGGAACCTTTCTCTGGTGCTTCACCAGCTGACAAAGGCTCCCTTTGAACCCCTAAAAGAGGCCTCCTTGAAACATCTGACTTTCAAGACTGTTTTCTTGTTGGCCTTAGGTTCGGGTAAACACAGGAGTGAGATCCATGCTTGGTTACATAAGAACATCAGACACCAGTCAGACTGGTCTAAGGTGTCTTTGTACCCCTCACCCAGCTTCCTATCCAAGAACCAGCTGGCTAAGGAAGGTCCAGGTAGTGTGGCTCCAGTGGTCATTCCAGCCCTGGCACCATCTCTGGATAGGTCACTCAAGGGTGACAGGTCCTTATGTCCAGTTAGAGCCCTGCGCTACTACTTGGACAGGACTGCAAATCTCAGGCAGAATAAGGAGTTAGTCTTTGTCTCCTTCAAGAAGGGGTTTGACAAAGACATCTCACCTGCCACCATCTCCTCATGGATCAAACAGACTGTGATTCTGTGCTATGAGCTCTCTGACCAGGCGGCCCTCACCTTACATCAGGTTAAAGCCCATGATGTTAGGGCTTTTGCTGCATCTAAGGCTTTCCAATCAGGGATCTCCTTAGATCAGATCTTGTCAGCCTGTCACTGGAAGTCTCACAACACCTTCACCCAATTCTATTTGAAGGATGTTGCCTGGGCTGATTCAGAGCTTTTCCACCTGGGACCTGTAGTGGCTGCCCAACAGGTGCACCACCAGGCCCAGAAGTGAGGAGATATTGTATATATGTGAAAAATGTACATATTGTAAATATGTAAAATATGTACATAATGTAAATATTTGTTGTACATATATTTCAAGAAAAAAACAAAAAAAAACTGTGACTTGCTTCTGGTTTATTCTTCTGGGACTGAACTCAGCCCCTCTCTCTCTATCTTTCCCTTCCCAAACCAACTCTGGAAGGAAAGAAAAAAAGGGGGGGGGCAACGTCGGTAGACTCCCGGTTAACTGGTGAGTTGGTGGCCGACCTTGACCTGTCAGGGTTCTCTGACCCTAGGTCAAATGGGCTTGTACTATTTGTTTTATTATGAGTTCACATAAGTCCCTAGCTGCTTACCCGCCTACCAAGCGGTAGTTATTCAGCAATTGTCCATTGGATAGGATGTATTAACGCAATAAAATTGCAAATTTAATAAGTAAATTAAATTTTTATAAGTTAATACCCTATCCAATGGACAGGCAAGGCCCACCCAACCGGCCCTGCTATCAGCTTACTAGGGGTCTTACTAGGACTAGACACGAAAAAGATGCTATGACGTCACGATGTCTAGACAGGAAGAGGAAGTACGATGCGCCACCTGGCGAATGCACTCTCCTGACCGGTCCTGCCGGTATTCTATACAGGACGTCTTTTTCTGGCGTTTGGCGGGACCGGTCGCGCCGACCGGTAAAGCAATTGTCCATTGGATAGGGTATTAACTTATAAAAATTTAATTATTAAATTTGCAGGTTTTAACTTAAGGGAAACAAACTCCTCTTCAACCTCAGAGGTTGAGGGTTTTTATCTTCATCCAGGCCTAAAGGTTCAGAGTTGACTGTTGCTAATGGCCAGTGATTTTCATTGCACAGTCATGGCTGAATAGTTGTCATTAAATAACCACACTAACAGTGGAAACAATATATATATATATATGTTATGACCAAAATGTGAAATTGTCCATTTTGTGAAATGGACAAGGAAATTGTCCATTTCATGAAATGGACAATCCAACTGTCCATTTCGTGAAATGGACAAAACGTTTGTCCATTTCGTGAAATGGACAAAAAATCTACTGACCATTTCATGAGATAGACAACTAAATGTACGAAATTTTTACTCTCATTCAGAGTGAAAAAAAAACTTGTTGCTTTTTTATTGAAACATTGTATTAGAATGCATCAATGGTTGTACTTGAACCTTAAAGTCTACTGTTGATATGCAGGTTATTATAATTCCTTTAACATTTTCTTATAAAATTTAACATGATCCTACTATGATTAAGCTACAAGATTGGTTAAGTATTTGTTAATATTTGCATTTACATTTATTAAAACTTTAAAAATTTGAGATAGCATCTAGGTGAGACTAAACTGCAACATATATTTTATAACATTAAGGGCTTTTAACACTAAGCCACATTGGTAGTTTATTTACATTTAGTAATTGCAAATGTTGATATCACTGTTGTTATTTGCTTGTCCACATTATCATAAGATTTATGACAGGCACTGAAATAACCCTTAGATCTAATCCTCAAATGTGTGTCTACAATCCTCCGATCTCATTAACAGAAAGCCTCACCACTAGTAAGTTGGATTTAATTGTAATTAGCCCACTTCTTTTTGTAACCTTTGGGATGGCTTCAACCTTTCTAACTTGACAGTTACTTTTAATAATCCTTAGATCTAATCTTCAAAGGGTAGGCTACAATTCCTCAGATCTAATCATTACAGGAAAGCCTTTTAAAGAAGATAAGTGCACAAAAGAGACATAGCTCTATTATATTTCTTTTAAGCAAACACTAAAAATAATATATCAGGTACCAAAAAATAATATATCAGGCACCAATATGCTTTTTAAAAGTGAAAGTGTAATTTTAAATAATTATCCCTATTAAACGTATGCTTTACATAATTGAGACTAAGTCTTGTGTTTCAAATATATTTCAAATATTTTAACTATTAACTAACTTAATGTAAGGTATATAATATATACATCATTATTATAGGGGAATAAAGAGATAAATTGAACTAAAAGATTGGACATGAATGAAAGTTAAACTTTCGTACATGACTTTGTCCATTTCGTGAAATGAATAGCAAAATATATATGGATTTGTCCATTTCACGAAATGGACAGTGAGGCTGTCCATTTCGTGAAATGGACAATTTCCTTGTCCATTTCACGAAATGGACAATTTCACATCTGGGTCGTAACATATATATATATATATATATGGGAATTTTAAGGTTCTCAAAAGCTTGCTCAGCTATCCCTGGTTTCTTATTGAAATGGGTTTAACTGGGATTTTTCTGATGGAAATTAACAAAGGAATGACAATATATCTGAGACGTGTGATGAATGTTACTGCATGGGTGTCAGGGTTTCCTCTTGCTCCTGCTTGTAGTCAAACTAAAGCATTAAACTTGTGTACTAAACCGTGAACATTTTTGCAAGGATAAAATTGTTGTTAAAATTGATAAATCTTTCAGGTTGGTTATTTTCCTGTCAATGCAAGTCCGTTCTAATTCCAAAAAGAAAAAAAAACTGACGAAAAAATTTTTTTTGTGTACCAGTATACTATCAGTTACAAAGGCCAGATATGAAAGTAAAGTCAAAAATATTTACAAAAAATTTTCAAAGGTTTTTGATCCAAAAAGTTTCATATTCAAGTTTTGTCAGGACAAACAATCCAATTTCAACATCCTGGTGGATCAGGGTTGCAAAATGTCAAAATTGCCCATAAAGGTGGGACAATACAAATGTGTTCCAACTCTTGCAGTACAAGTAGCAACTACCTAATTTTATCTGGGAACCAATTCAGACTGATCTTGGGAGTCTTCAGAGCTTTCGACCCCAACCTGTACAATTTCAGTAGATTTTCAACACCGACATATGAATGATATAGTATGTAATAGGTTCAGATCCTATTTCTCCTTATCTGCTAGTATTTGGCAGCAATAAAAATTGATGACCGGGAGATGGAAAAAATATGGCCACCCCATGCAATGTGCGATTTCATGATTTATTCTTGCCCACCCCATGCAATGTATGATTTCATGATTTTAGGTGAAGTTGTGTGCATTAGGTCCCAGACCTACACGATAGGATTTGACTTTACGCAATAAGATTAGATGTTTTGCCACAGGAAATGACTGCAGTGTGCCTCAACCTTTTCAATTTGACTTTGTAGCGTTATGATAAACAAAGTGAATATCCTGACTTTGGGAGTTGGGAATTAGTGACCATTTTAAAAATATCAAACATCTTTCATATTTTTGCTGCACTTGAGAACCTTCCCAATTTTGCCTCCCAAAATATAAAATCTCTGAAATTAAGGTCCTAATTTCAAAATTTCAAGAGTTGGGGCCACAGTTGGGACTTTGGAACCACCACGTAATGTTTTCTAATTTGTCAGGACTGTTAGTGCTGGTAATATTGCCAAAATCACATTAATTAGTATACATATGTCTGCATGTTCATTGTGAAACATGTGAGAATCTCTGTAGTCTGAGATTGGTAAATGTGTTGAGTTGTCCACCATTGACCCATACTTACATCATTCTTCTGTTGTAACTTTAGTGACTGGCCATTTAGTGTTTCACAGCAGATGTGTTGTTACCATTATCTTCCTAAACAAGACCATTTGTTTATAGAGACCAATTGACCCACTCTAAATTTAAACCTGGCAATTTGCTGGTCATGCTATTGTGCTTAAATTGCCCGTCAATTTGTAATAGAGGTATTCCACATGAAGCCTCATGAATTTAAAGCCTGGTGAATGTAAATTTTGAGTGCCATCACAATCCCTGTACTATAAGGTATCATAGTTTTCCATGTTTGGCCAGAACATAGTTATTTTCAGACACTGTCGTTTGCGTTGTTTTATGGGGTATATGCTCAGGGCTGGGATGTGCAACAGAATGCAATAAACAGTTTAAAAATATCCTGAGAAATAGGGCACTATCCTCATACCATTGATGTGCAAAGGAATCAATTTAAAATTAACTTTCCTGCATACATGTTGTTTTAGGGGAGTACCCTCAGGGCTGCCGAGTCTTCAGTAACATCTCACACAACGTACAGTCAGAAGAGGCAGGAATGAAAGATGACCTGGGTATTCAGGATGTCCATTATACTGAGGTTAGTCTGAACTTGGTAAATTTATAGAATTCAGATGCCATTAGCACATGCTTGCATCATCAAACACACAAAAGACAGAGTGTTTAAATAAATTTTTATTTATATTTTGTTTAATATTCACTACTTACTTTAATTTATAAAAAGTGCATGATTTTAGCCACATTTAATCATGTAGTCAGATTTCCCCACTTTTGGTGTAACAAAATTTTCAAGGATTTTGGTGGGCTGAGAACATGGTAGATAGTAGATACAATACATTTGATTGGTTGTCCATTTGTAAGGTTGTATATTTATTTTATGAAGACAAATACTGGGACTTCACATATAGATAGTTAATATATTGAATAACATAATATAAAATATGGTGAGGTATGTTTTGTTATATATTAGGGCAGGGTTGGTAACACCGGTATCACGATATCGAGACCAATTCACTTGAATACCATGACGACACTTTACAGCCGGTATTTTGCATATCAGAAAATAATATTGTGAGAAAACGTATAATATTAGAAATAAACTTCAACTCTGAAGAAATTATTAAGTTTTACCTCATATTTTTATATATTTTATCATTTTTATGGCCATTTCTTTCGGAAGACCTGCAATGTTAGTTTTCAGGAATTTTACTTCCTGTAATGGGCTAATTCAATTTGGGATATGCTAGAACGCAACTTTTTCCCGAGATCCCAGAATCAGTACAGTTTCACACTGGCTGGATACCGAAATGGAAAATCTGCTACCGACCCTGCCCTATTATATATTTTGTATATAATATATTACACATGTCTCACTTTATGGCTCGACATGTAAACACCACCATCTACTTCATATTTTTCTGAATTTATTTCTAGGAGTATTACTATCGCAGACAATTTGTGTACTTCTCGAACTCTACCCATCCATTACCTGTTGTGATATGATCTACATTATGTGTTAAGAGTTAAATTTGGTGATTTGGGTTTTTAGGGGATTTTGTCTTTCCAAGAAAGATACCTTGATTGAAATTCTTTCTCAATATAGGACCACCTGACAGACTTATTGGAAGAGTGCGCCCACCTGTTTGAAAAAGCTGAGCGTTACGAAATCCTGGGTGAGCTGTACCGACTGATCATCCCAATCTATGAAAGGAAGCGAGACTTTGTGAAATTGGCGGGAGCTTATGGACTGCTCCACCAGGCCTACAGCAAGGTGGTGGAAGTGGGGAATTCTGGGAAAAGAATGCTTGGAAAGTACTACAGGGTCAAGTTTTATGGACAGGTGAGAGGAATACAAGAGGAGAATATAAAAAAAAAGCTTGTAATTAAGCGGCCCAGCGGCCCGTCAGGGATGCTTATTTGTTTTCACCGAAGTTCGACTGATCACCGCCGCCGGATTATGGTCTCCCTTGAATAACTTCTTAGCCTTTCAAATTTTTCTTTCCTTCTTATCTTTCTTTAAAACTATAGGGGCGGGAAAAATTTTTGGGATACTTTGCGCAGACCTTAAGCTTTACTTAAGCGTTTTGGAAAAAACCACACACACCTGTGCTATAAAATTTATCAGGTACATTCTAGACCAAATTTCCAAGGTCAGAAAGGATTTTCTCATGAATCGGACCATAGATGCCTGAACTGGAGGCGTTTTATTTTCGTAAATTTTTTAAAAATGGGTACTTGGTCTGTATCTCAAAAACGGTTAGGATTTCGGCGTTTTGTTGGAATAATTTATTCAGCTACTTTTTGATAATCTTTCACATGCCGAAGTTTTTAGCCCTGTATCTGCAATCTTAAGGTCACCTTAATGTCAAAAAAGGGGGTTTTAGCCCTCCAGTTCACTTAGTTTTTCACTTTTTTTAATCAAACTTGGCACATATATTAAGATTTTCCAAAGGAATATCCTGACTTTATGGTGACCTTAAACTCAAAATGTTAATGGACATATGGCCTGCTTAAAGTCATCAAATTGGAATAAAATCCTCTGGCTCCTTTCTTTTTCCATGTTTTTATATTGAAATTATCACTGGTATTAAAGTAGATAAAAATAATCCTTGTGGTCACCTTAAACTCTCAGTATGAATGGAGTTGTAGCCATCTTAAACTGAAATAAGGGGGTTTTCAGCCTCCAAGTATCTTATTGTTCGACTGACCTCAGTTAAACTTTGCATACCTATAAAGGATGGCAAAATAAAGGGTTATCCTGACTTTAAGGTGACCTTAAACTGTTATAAATAACCCCCCCCCCCCCTCAAAGTATAACATTTGAATAAAGCCGTCTGGCTCTTTTCTTTTTCCATACCTAACATATATTGATATTGAAGGGACATTCTCATATTATGGTCACCTTAAAGTCGCAATATGAATGAAGTTATGGTCAAGTTACAGTGAAAAAGGAAGTTTCAGCCTCCAGCTATCTTATTGTTCAACTGACCTGAGCTAAACTTTATGCACTTATAAAGGATGAGAAAAGGGACATTCTTATTTTATGGTCATCTTAAAGTCCCAATATGAATGAAGTTATGGCCACCTTGCAGTGAAATTATGGAGTTTTTAATCTCCAGCTATTGTATTGTTCAGCTGACCTCACTTTAATTGTGCGCACTCATTAAAGATGAAAATAGGGACAAGTAACATACACAATGCAATAAAGTTCACAGTTTCTATTGCTTATGATGCATATGTTGACATCTTTTATGGGTGACTTCTTTTTCATCAGGGCCGCTTCGTTTTTGTCAGCAAAAACATTCTTCTAGTTTTATAACGGTTCATCCTCAGCAAGGTGCTGTCTGCTAATGCGTGTGACCAATCAACCAGATATATAAATGTGTACAAGACCTGACAGATTCCTGCCAGATAAATGACTTAAAAATCATTTATATGTAATGACTCAGCAAATTTGGTTTTGATTCATATTTTTCTGTGTCCCTTGGAGGAGGTTTTTTTGACCAAATTACATTAAAATATTTTTTTCATGTTTATGTGTTGTATTCAAGTTTCTCCAGCTGTAGTACTTAATAATTTGAATAAAATGTACAGTTAACAACCAGCCATTTAGGTTTATAAGTTGGCGTAATTTTTGTAAAACATATGACAATATTTGTAAACATTGAAAACAGGAAACTGTTATACATTAGCTTGCTAAAAGTTTTTATTAAAATCTTGGCTAAAGTCAAGTCCCAAGGGAGCTGAGGAGGGTTTCACAAAAAGGATTTAGCCCGGCCCAGACTCAGACCTTCAAGTTAAGACTTTGTCTTAAACTTAGCATATTTCACAAAGCAGCAAAGTTTAAGCTGTGGCTAACACAGCTCTGCTAAGTTAGTAACAGTTTTTTTCCGTACCAACTCTATATGTGACCGATTCAACCGGTCACTGATTGCTTGTTTTTCTGTACTTTAAGTACTTTGGAGAAGAAGCAGGGAAGGAGTATGTGTACAAAGAGCCAAAAGTGACTGGCCTTCACGACATCTGTGACCGACTGCAAGTAATGTACACAAGGCAGTTTGGTGAGGGCAAGGTGAAACTCATACAGGATTCCAACAAGGTGTGTCATTGTAACAGTTTTAGGCTGGAAGATTGTTGTATAAACTATGATTCTGTTGAAACATGGAGTATAAACTAAAATCATTCTAGATATTAAGTCCACATGTCTTTTGATCTGCTGGTTCTGTTTCTCACTAAAATATCTCTCATTAAAATGTCAGCTACACTAGACAGCAAAAGGATAACAAGGACTGCCATATTTGCTTTACTTGGACTTTCAGTGGATTCATAATAATATCTGGGAACCTGTCTTCAGAATGGTGTTTTGCTTGTGGATAGACAGGCTGCATTTTTTGTTCCGAGCGACACACCCCTAAAGAAAAATGTTATTGTATTAAATGTCCACCACCATCTAGTCAGCTTAATATAAAGTACAACCTTTGTTATCCAAAAATATCATAAATAATTATGGGAAAACTTGTATAAAACTTGAATAAAATAATGTATCAAATGTATAGGTGTATAATGTATAGAATATTACAAACTCTACACATCTCTAAAACCCTTACTTAATTCTATGAAAAAAGATGCTTCGTCATAAACTTGGTATTTTTCAGTTAAAAAAACCTTAATTTACTATGCATTCAACAAATCTCACCTCAGTTCATTTACTTTATTAGTGTTTCCAAATCTGGTGAATTTTAGATTTCTGATGAATTTTATATTTTTTACTCCATGCCAGCCACCCTGTACTTTTGATTTTGATCTATGGCGTTCAGTTGTCCAATATCATTGTGAATATTTCAAGACATCCTGTTTTTCTGTGTTATTACAGGTGAATGTAGAAACTTTGGACCCCAATTTTGTCTACATCCAGATTTCTCATGCCACTCCTTACTATGAGGAGGGAGAGTTAGAACACAAAGTCACCGACTTTGAAAGGAACAATAATGTGCGCAGATTCATGTACGAGACTCCGTTTACAAAAGATGGGAAAGCACACGGGGAGATAGAGGAACAGTGGAAACGCAGGACTATACTTACTAGTGAGTTACTGGTAAACACTGACGATAAAATGAATTGACCAAATTAAGGGTGATACTTACTGATAAATTATTGATTAAAACTACGGATAACATAAGGTACTCAAATTGAGGGTGATACTTACTGGTAAGTTACTGGTAAAAACTACTTCTAAAATGAAACAACCAAGTTATGGGTGATACTTACTGGTGAGATACTGGTAAAATGATACTAAAATGGAAGAACTCAAAATACGGGTGATGCTTACTAGTACTGTTAAAGTTACTGATGAAATACAAACATTCATATTAAGAGGTGAGTTTTTAGTTAAACCTATTAGCAAGAAGGAAAAATGTCTTTCTGACTACATGCATGAACTGGGAAGCAATTAGAAATATGAGATGTGCACTACAGTAGTACTAGTGCTGAAAGAGAAGACAAAAATCGTGGTCAAATATCCGCATCCCAGAATTCGGAAATTTTCGAATATTCGTTTGGTGTGTTTTAGCTCTGTCCATTTATTTTGCCGAAATACCCAAATGCGGTTGTTGGTACAACCGCATGAAAAATGTCATAAAAACATAAATAAACGAGGTATATTTCTCTAAATTTTAATGATTTATTATGTTATTTGACAAAAATCATAGTTAGTTGTGCTATATTGCGTTTTGATGCCTCATTTCTGTACATATACCGAATATTTGTTTGCTCATGATCAAAGTCGAATGCGGAAAGTGCAGACCGGAGAACGAATAATGCGAATATCCCTTTCAGCTCTAAGTAGTACATTATCCATAAAAGTCTGGAGACAAAAAAAATAGGCTGAAAACAGAAAAAAAGATTTCTAGAAACACAAGCTTCTTAGAGCCTGTGTTTAAAAAATAATCCAAATTAAGGACAATACTTACTAGTTACCTTACCCAGCATGCAACCATTGGGTTGGTAACTGTTTGTCTTTTGTTGTAGCTGTACACTCTTTCCCCTATGTGAAGAAGCGCATTCTGGTGGATAGTCGGTGGGACAAGGAACTCGCACCTATTGACTGCGCCATAGACCAAATGAGTAACAAGGTGGCAGAACTCAATGAGGTTGTGTACAAAACCATGCCGGATGTGAAGAAATTACAGCTCACACTCTCAGGCAGTGTCAGTCCACAGGTAAGGAGTTGGGCAGTAAAATACAGGTAATCTTAATGGACAGGCAACAGGAAAACCGAATGATATACACAAGAAAATTGTGTGAAGACTGAATATGTCAATATAGTAAGAGTGCGGACCAGTCACTTTTTTTCTCATGTATGTGTAATATTAGAGATGCGTATTACATTTATTATTCACTGTTTATTTAATGACTTGCAGGCTCAATTTCACTGAAATCCACAAGCATGAATAAAACATTTCCTTATCTGTAGATATAAAGCATGTGTAAGAATGAGGATTTCTGTTATTGATCTGCAGATAAACTATGCTTGTTATAGTTCACCAGTGTATTGCTTGTTTAACCCACAGGTCAACAGGTATGGTGTGCATTCATTTGTCGCAAACATCAAATCTTATAACACAACCAGTAATGTTAGGTTTTTGTACAAACTATAATATGCAAAAGTTATGATTGTGCCCAAGATAAGTAGTACAGATTGTTAAATCAGATTTTGTACAAGCTATAGTGTGACATCCATCTATTTTCAGGTCAATGCTGGACCCATGGCTTTTGCAGAAGCCTTTTTAAAGCCAGGCAGCAAGTACCCACCTCTAAAAGTCCAACAACTCAAAGGGCATTTTAGGTAAGCCTTTACAGTTAAAACTGTATGTAAAATCATCATTTTTATGTCAGCTGACTTGTCAGTCAGCTGACATTATGTCGTCACTCTGCGGCGTGGGCGTACGCGTACGCGTCCGCGTACGCGTCCGCGTGAACAACTTCTCCTCCAAAACTACAAGGCCTAGAGACGTGCTGTTTTTTTTAAAAGATACCTTATCTATCGAGGATGAAAAATTGTTCAAGGCATGCAAATCTGTCTGTTCGTCTGTTTGCTAGAGACATTACAAGGGGGGTACCCCCACCAAAAGTGTGAAAATTTCAACACTTAATCACAATTTTCTCAGTGACTATTTCAGGGATTTCTCTCATATCTTGCATATATGTACTAGGCCAGAGGTAGATTCTCTTGTGTGAGTATGAGACCTGGATCTGTCTTACTTTTTTTTTAATAAATTTTTTTAATAATTTTTAATGCATTAAAATTCATGAAATCATGCACAAAATCATTTATAACTTGAAAAGTGTTGCATTTAGAGCATTTTGTTAAAATATGTTATTCAGCTACTTTTTTCATAGCTACAATATGGTGAGTAAGTTGGGTGCCTGTCTCAATAGCTAAGTGAGTAATAGCTACTTTTGGGCTTTTCAGTAACTTCCATCATGAGTAAAATCACTTGTAACTTAAAAACTATTGCATTTACAGAATTTCGTATAAATATGTTATTCAGCTACTTTTGGGTCAGCTATAACATAGTAAAATTTTAGACCTGTAGCTCATGGCATAGCTGAGTAATAGCTACTTTTAGGTTATCACTGTTGAGTAAATCGCTTATAACTTCAAAACTATTGCATTTAGAGTATTTCGTATAAATATGTTATTCAGCTACTTTTGGGTCAGCTATAACATAGTAAAATTTCAGACCTGTAGCTCATGGCATAGCTGAGTAATAGCTACTTTTAGGTTATCACTGTTGAGTAAATCGCTTATAACTTGGAAACTATTGCATTTACAGTATTTTGTTTCAATATGTTATTCACCTATTTTGGGATCAGCTATAACATAGTGAAGTTTCAGATCTGTGGCTCATTGCATAGCTGAGTAATAGCTACTTTGAAGTTCTCACTATTGAGTAAATCACTTGTAACTTAAAACCTATTGCATTTAGAGAATTTCGTATAAACATGTTATTCAGCTACTTTTGGGCCAGCTATAACATAGTGAAATTTCAGATCTGTAGGTCATGGCATAGCTGAGTAATAGCTACTTTAAAGTTCTCACTATTGAGTAAATCAGTTGTAATTGGAAAACTATTGCATTTAGAGTATTTCGTATAAATATGTTATTCAGCTACTTTTGGGTCAGCTATAACATAGTAAAATTTCAGACCTGTAGCTCATGGCATAGCTGAGTAATAGCTACTTTTAGGTCATCACTATTGAGTAAATCAGTTGTAACTTGAAAACTATTGCATTTACAGTATTTTGCTTAAATATGTTGTTCACCTACTTTTGGGTCAGCTATAACATAGTAAAATTTCAGACCTGTAGCTCATTGCATAGCTGAGTAATAACCACTTTGAGGTTCTCACTATTGAGTAAATCAGTTGTAATTGCAAAACTATTGCATTTAGAGAATTTCGTATAAATATGTTATTCAGCTACTTTTGGGCCAGCTATAACATAGTGAAATTTCAGATCTGTAGGTCATGGCACAGCTGAGTAATAGCTACTTTGAAGTTCTCACTATTGAGTAAATCAGTTGTAATTGGAAAACTATTGCATTTACAGAATTTCGTATAAATATGTTATTCAGCTACTTTTGGGTCAGCTATAACATAGTAAAATTTCAGACCTGTAGCTCATGGCATAGCTGAGTAATAGCTACTTTTAGGTTATCACTGTTGAGTAAATCGCTTATAACTTGGAAACTATTGTATTTACAGTATTTTGTTTCAATATGTTATTCACCTATTTTGGGATCAGCTATAACATAGTGAAGTTTCAGATCTGTGGCTCATTGCATAGCTGAGTAATAGCTACTTTGAAGTTCTCACTATTGAGTAAATCACTTGTAACTTAAAACCTATTGTATTTAGAGAATTTCGTATAAACATGTTATTCAGCTACTTTTGGGCCAGCTATAACATAGTGAAATTTCAGATCTGTAGGTCATGGCATAGCTGAGTAATAGCTACTTTAAAGTTCTCACTATTGAGTAAATCAGTTGTAATTGGAAAACTATTGCATTTAGAGTATTTCGTATAAATATGTTATTCAGCTACTTTTGGGTCAGCTATAACATAGTAAAATTTCAGACCTGTAGCTCATGGCATAGCTGAGTAATAGCTACTTTTAGGTCATCACTATTGAGTAAATCAGTTGTAACTTGAAAACTATTGCATTTACAGTATTTTGCTTAAATATGTTGTTCACCTACTTTTGGGTCAGCTATAACATAGTAAAATTTCAGACCTGTAGCTCATTGCATAGCTGAGTAATAACTACTTTGAGGTTCTCACTATTGAGTAAATCAGTTGTAATTGCAAAACTATTGCATTTAGAGAATTTCGTATAAATATGTTATTCAGCTACTTTTGGGCCAGCTATAACATAGTGAAATTTCAGATCTGTAGGTCATGGCACAGCTGAGTAATAGCTACTTTGAAGTTCTCACTATTGAGTAAATCAGTTGTAATTGGAAAACTATTGCATTTACAGAATTTCGTATAAATATGTTATTCAGCTACTTTTGGGTCAGCTATAACATAGTAAAATTTCAGACCTGTAGCTCATTGCATAGCTGAGTAATGACTACTTTGAGGTTCTCAGTATTGAGTAAATCAGTTGTAATTGCAAAACTATTGCATTTAGAGAATTTAGTATAAATATGTTATTCAGCTACTTTTGGGTCAGCTATAACATAGTAAAATTTCAGACCTGTAGCTCATGGCATAGCTGAGTAATAGCTACTTTTAGGTCATCACTATTGAGTAAATCAGTTGTAACTTGAAAACTATTGCATGTACAGTATTTTGCTTAAATATGTTGTTCACCTACTTTTGGGTCAGCTATAACATAGTAAAATTTCAGACCTGTAGCTCATGGCATAGCTGAGTAATAGCTACTTTGAGGTTATCACTGTTGAGTAAATCGCTTATAACTTGGAAATTATTGCATTTAGAGTATTTTGTTTCAATATGTTATTCACCTATTTTGGGGTTAGCTATAACATAGTGAAGTTCCAGACCTGTGACACATTGCATAGCTGAGTAATAGCTACTTTGAAGTTCTCAATGTTGAGCAAATCACTTATAATTTGAAAACTATTTCATTTAGAGAATTTAGTATAAATATGTTATTCAGCTACTTTTGGGTCAGCTATAACATAGTAAAATTTTAGACCTGTAGCTCATGGCATAGCTGAGTAATAGCTACTTTTAGGTTATCACTGTTGAGTAAATCGCTTATAACTTGGAAACTATTGCATTTAGAGTATTTTGTTGCAATATGTTATTCACCTATTTTGGAGTCAGCTATAACATAGTGAAGTTCCAGACCTGTGGCTCATTGCATAGCTGAGTAATAGCTACTTTGAAGTTCTCACTGTTGAGTAAATCAGTTGTAATTGGAAAACTATTGCCTTTACAGAAATTTGTGCAAATATGTTATTCAGCTACTTTTGGGTCAGCTATAACATAGTGAAATTACAGACCTGTAGCTCATGGCACAACTGAGCAATAGCTATTCTCAGGCACTGACTGTTGAGTAAATTGGCTATAACTTGAAAAATATTGCATTTGGAGTATTTTGTTAAAATATATTGTTCACCTACTTTTGGGTTAGCTATAACATAGTGAAATTACAGACCTATAGCTCATGGCATAGTGGAGCAATAGCTATTTTCAGGTTCTCACTATTGAGTAAATCAGTTGTAACTTGAAAACTATTGCATTTACAGTATTTTGCTTAAATATGTTGTTCACCTACTTTTAGGTCAGCTATAACAGAGCAAAAATTCAGACATGTAGCTCATGGCATAGCTGAGTAATAGTTACTTTGAGGTTCTCACTCTTGAGTAAATCAGTAGTAACTTGAAAACTATTACATTTAGAGTATTTTGTTAAATATGTTATTCACAGACGTTTTGGTCAGCTATAACATAGTGAAATTGAAGACCTCTATGTCATGGCATAGCTGATCAATAGCTTCTTTCAGGTTCTCACTGTTGAGTAAATCATTGTATCCAACCTGTAGGAAATCATGGGCTGGGAATCTGTTAATATGGTCCGATTTGACCTTGGAACCCTCCTTCAAGGTCAAATGAGGATAGCCAAACATAAAAGTGCTTATAACTCGCTTATTATTGGTCCTAGAGGTTTGGAATGAAAACCAACCTATAGAAAATCATGAGCTGGGAATTTTTTGGTGTGGTCGGATTTGACCTTGGACCCCTCCTTCAAGGTCAAATGAGGATAGCCAAACTTAAAAGTGCTTATAACTCGCTTATTATTGGTCCTAGAGGTTTGGAATGGAAAACCAACCTATAGAAAATCATGGGCTGGGAATCTTTTGGTGTGGTCAGATTTCACCTTAGACCCCTCCTTCCAGGTAAAACGAAGATAGCCAAACTTAAAGTGCTTATAACTCGCGTATTATTGGTCTTGGAGGTTTGGGATGGTAAACCAACATATAGGAAATCATGGGCTGGGATTCTTTTGGTGTGGTCAGATTTGACCTGGGACCCCTCCTTCAAGGTCAATTGAGGATAGCCAAACTTACAATTGCTTAGAACTCGCTTATTATTGGTCCTACAGGTTTGGGATGGTAAACAAGCTACAGGAAATCATGGGCTGGGAATTTTTTTGTGTGGTCGGATTTGACCTTGGACCCCCTCCGTCAAGGTCAAACAAGGATAGCCAAACTTAAAAAGTGCCTATGACTCACTTATTATTGGTCCGAGAGGTTTGGGATGGTAAACCATCCTAAATTCTTTGGCTGGGAATCTTTTGGTATGGTCAGATTTGACCTTTGGACCCCTTCTTCATTTTTTTGTGTGGTCGGATTTGACCTTGGACCCCCTCCGTCAAGGTCAAACAAGGATAGCCAAACTTAAAAAGTGCCTATGACTCACTTATTATTGGTCCGAGAGGTTTGGGATGGTAAACCATCCTAAATTCTTTGGCTGGGAATCTTTTGGTATGGTCAGATTTGACCTTTGGACCCCTTCTTCATGGTCGAACGAGGATATTGCATTTATAGTATTTCTTTAAATATTTTTAACCTACTTTTTACACTTAAACAATTACCTTGTTACTTTATTTCATAATACCATTTGCAGGGCACAACTTTTTGTCCTTTTTTTCTGTCAGCTTCGGAATATCTTTCGAACATGCTGTTCGGTTACCATTTACTGTATTTCTGTACAGCCCCTTCCCTGATAATTATGCTTTCCTCTCATTATCACCATCACAAATCAAAAACATTCAGTCAGCTGACACAGTGCCCGTTCACGGGCACTCTCCTCTTGTTTTAGAAATATTCTCATTAATGTTACCTACAGACAATGTCTGTTAATTGTATCCACCGGATAGCATCCAGTGGATACTATGGATTACACATGAGTATGCCGCGCCGCAGTGTGTAGAGATTTCCTCGTTACGCCTCTAGAGGCCAGGTGTTACAGATAGACTTCTCAAATTTTCAGGTGATATTCATAACCATAAAATCTTGCCTAGGAATATTTTTGGCCTCATTTTGAAAAACAAGATGGCCGCCACAGGCGTTTTTCAACTTTCAGCAAGGAGTTTTGTTGGCCCTCTAGAACAAAGGGAGTTATAGGGAGAGATCTCAAATTCGCAGGATATGTTCATCATTACAAAATCTTGACTGAAAATATTTGTGGCCTCATTTTGAAAACCAAGATGGCCGCCACAGGCGTTTTTCTTTTTCAGTCATAATAAAGTGCTTATATATCTCCCTTATTATTGGTCCTAGAGATTTGGAATGTCAAACCAACCTATAGGAAATCATGGGCTGCGAATCTTCTGGTGTGGTCGGATTTGACCTTGGGCCGCCCATTCAAGGTTAAATGAGGATAGGCAAACTTAAAAGTGCTTATAACTCACTTATTATTGGTCGTAGAGGTTTGGGATGGTAAACCAACCTGTAGGAAATCATGGGCTGGGAATCTTGTGGTGTGTTGGGATTTGACCTTGGGCCTCTCATTCGAGGTCAAACGAGGATAGCCAAACTTAAAAGTGCTTGTAACTCACTTATGATGGGTCCTAGAGGTTTGCGATGTGAAACCAACTTATGGGGAATCATGGGCTGGAAATGTTCTGATGTGGTCAGATTTGACCTTGGGCCTCTCCTTCAAGGTCAAACAAGGACAGCCAAACTTAAAGGTGCTTTCAACTCACTTATTATTGAAAAATACTGTTTATCTTCTAAACTTTGTTAGTTGGCCTTTTCCGGTGGATACATCTTGCATCTGGCCATAGATGCATCCGTGGTCTAGTTATGAAACAGAATTATGCAAGTCTAGAATATATTTATATCACTCTGCCAACTAATAGAATTGTTACAGTGAAAGCTTAGTGGAATTTAAAACTTGCAACTGATTGCAGCTCTTGTTTGCTGGAGATTTAAATTAGTAATATGACTATTATGAGTGAAGAAATGTAAAGCAATCTACTAAAATTTCAGTTGTGTTATCTCCAATAAAGTAAATTTTCCCTGATCGCATTTTCAAAGTGGAAAACATGTTCAAAGTAAAACACACCAAAATTCTCAATTCAAAAGTATGGCATTAACCATGGTTAAATTTCAGTGGAAATGACTCTCTGAAGACTAGATGTACTCTTCAGCTAATCTAATCTAATCTAATGTGGACTTTTATAGCGCTTAATCTCCATCACTGATGGACTCTAAGGCGCAACTGAACATAAAGCAAGATTCTTTATCTACCTTTAAATGAAGATTTATTCATTGATTAAATAATATTCACATTTAAAGGAAACTTTTTTTCTTCAAATCTTAAAAAAACACAATTTACAAAATTTACTTCTTCAGTTAAAAGTAGCATCACATAAAATATCTCTGTGTGTTGTAAAGATTTAATCTTTGTTTAAATAATTTTCACATTGAAAAGAATGTTTACTTTTTTTGCTCAAATTTAAAAAAAGCCAATTTACAAAAAGTGACTAATATAAGGATGGTCAAGTTCCCTACACTTGAAATAAACAAAGGAAACTTGCTTATTTAAAATGAATTTTCATGCTTTAAACAGATCTCTACATAAAAAATGAGCAAATTCATCCACAGAATAATTTTTTCAGTGAAAATAATTCTTTAAATAAACCAAAATTCTTCAGTAAAAGGTAGCAATGGATAAAATATCTGTGCATGTTCCCAGGTCTTTATTATAGGAATAAAAGACGTATTCGAGTGCTTTATGATGGTTTTAAACTATCGATTGGCTGAATATTAAAGCCACGAAGCCCAAATTTGTCTTTTATTCCTATTCTAAAATGGGACTATGCACACAGAATTCAACAGCGTTGTTTTATTTACCGTTCTATATTCGCGATTCCAGCATTGCGTAAAAGACGTCTCCAAGGTCACTGTGCAGTGTACCATTTTAGAAGTCTTCTTGTAAAATGAGTTTGAAGAGTTTTGACTGTACAGTCAACGTGTTGTTACAGGGAATTTGTGAACATCTGCCATGCAGCCTTGGATTTGAATAATCGGCTGATCATGAGTGACCAGTTTGACTATCAAGAAATTCTCAGGAAAAACTTTGACGAAATGGTGCTTAGACTTTCAGCCATCTTTGAGGAACAGGTATACAAGAACTGGACTTAAAACAGGCTTCGTAGATCTCTTGTGTGTAGTAATCTTTGTCACAGAGATAAAGTTATATGTTACATTTTTTCTCACCAGTTTGTACTTTACCCCTTCATAACATTGTGTGCAGAGACAGTACCTGTTCAGATATCTACTAAGAAGGCACTCCCGCAACTTAAATTTCTTTTTCTGCCTAAAACTTGAATTCCACTTAATTTTTTTCAGTTGTAATTTGTTTTCTAAGTAAGCAACCCATACTTTATCAAAAATAGTGATTGTGGAAGTGGTTTTATATTTTTCATGCAATTTAAATGAAAGTCAACATTAGATCAGAGTGCATCAAAATACCATCAAAGTCGGCACTGGAGCAGATGTCCCAACATGCCATCAAAACATTTGTGTATTTGATAAGCCTGTTTTATTGCGTTAATACATCCTATCCAATGGACAATTGCTTATCCGGTCGGCGCAGACCGGCCCGCCAAACGTCAGAAAAAGACGTCCTGTGTCTCCACCGGCTAGGCCGGCCCAGTACTGTGCACTCGCCAGATGGCGTGTCGTACTTCCTTCCTGTCTAGACAGAGTGACGTCATATCATCTTTTTCGTTTGGAGCGTGGCTGTGCACAAGGAAATTTTTACAGCAAAGTTTTTCTTCAGAATTATATCAGACATCTTATTTTTTCAACGTTTATTCTACTTATATCTGCTTCAAGTACATCATGGCTTCTCCTGGCCAACGGAGAGGGAAATGTGGCCATGCAATGGCTCTCTTTGACACACACTCACACTGCGCGCGTTGCAGAGAGAAGGGTAAGGGACAGGATTTTTGTGTAGAAAACCCACAGTCTTCTGATCAGTGTCCTATTTGCAAATCTTTTACTTCTGAGCAAATTCTACAGATCTCTACGCCTGCTTATAAAATCAAGAAAGAAAAGCGTGAGGCGAAAACGGCTGATTCTACCCCTTCTAAAGACAATGAGGAACTTGTCGACCCGGCCAGTGTGTCTGTGATTGGAACTGTGGATAGTCAGGGTACTGTTAAATCCCCTGCTCCTGCTCCACCTCTAGAGAAAAAGCCTAAGAAAGATAGCAAAAAAGACACCAAGAAAGTCAAATCCCCCTCTTCTAAAGCCACTTCATCCCAGCCCACTGCGGATGAGAAATTCACCGAACTTGACAACAAGTGGTCTGAGCGCTTTAGTCGCCTAGAAGCCTTAATTTTAGCCAAGAGCTTTGAGCCAGCTTTTTCTGCAGATATTAAAGTAGCACCGACCCATTCACCTCCACAGACTCAGAATGTTACGGAACCTTTCATCCGACCTACAACCTCTTTGCTTCCTGGATCTGGCTCCTCTGCTGAAAAGCATCAGCCGACCAGTAAAGCAGTGACCAGCTCACAGACGTCTTCAAGTCAGTTTACTGGAACGGGCTTCTCTGCTACTAAGCATCAGCCGGCCAGTCAAACTAAGAGTAGCAGACCGACCTCTTCTGTTAAGTTTACTGGACAAGGCTCCTCTGCAACTCTGCATCAGCCTTCCAGTAAAACTAAAACTCACCGACCTGCTGCTGGGATAGTTGGTACCGACCCCCAAGATTTGAACCGACCTTCTGCTACTGACCGGTCATTGTCTTCTGAACCCACTGACACCGGCTCACCGACCTTGCATAGACCAAGAAAAGACAGTATATCTAGTCTTTCATCTGCGGCTGATAGCTTGTCAGATCAACCCCCCCTAGAATTATATACTGAGGAAGGGGAGCTTTCTGATGACCAGGATCAGTCAGTGACCGAACCGGACCAGCCAGTGTCGGAAGAACAGAACTACAGGGACACAATGCAAGGCATCCGGTCCTTTATGGGTTGGTCGGATATACCGTAGTTGGAGAGTACTACAAGTACTGCAGATGACAATCCCTTTGCCGGCCCAAAGACTGTTGCTCCCGGAAAGGTGTCAGTAAGAATGCCGACTGAGGATTGGTTATGCCGCAAGCTAGCTAAACTGAATCTTACCCTAGTTGAGGGCTACCCCTCCCGTGGCTCAGAGCCTGGTGGTTTGGGAAAGGACGTTTTCCTCAGGCCGACTAAGTCCCAGACCAAATGGTATGGGCTTCACATAGATCCTAAAACCGACCCTAAAGCAGACTCATCTCAGCTTAGTCATTGGTCTACCGACTCTTCAAAGCTCAACAACAGCTATAGTAGGATAGCAAAGTACTCTGGAATGTCTTCAACCCCACCGGCCTCTCGCAGAATTTCACAAGAGACATTACGTAGGTGGGAGAGGTCGGCTAGAGAGGCATCAGTTATTTGTAATCAGTCAGCCAGTTTCAACCGATGTCTCTTCAGAGTCCAGCAAAATATGAAGGACCAACTTAAGGCATTGAGATCTGAAAATAAAGGCAAGGCTTCTTCACAGTTCACTGCAGCAGCTGACGAATTGAATTACCTTATGGACTTCAACTCTAGCATATCTCAGGCTGCAGCAAAAGCCATGGAACACCTTTCAGAATTTATCTTTGTTTCTATGGGCAACCTCACACTTGTACGGAGAGACGCTTATCTCAGTCACCTCAGGACCGGAATCAAACCGGACACTCTGACAGCCTTAAGATCTGCCCTCCTTCATATTGCTACTCTCTTTCCTGATGCTGTAATAAAGAGAGCTGAGGAGGACATAGCACAGTTTGAGTCCAGGGGTCAGTCTACTTCATCCCACAGCAAGGGTCGGTACCACCCTTACGAAAGGCAGGATAAAAAGCCAAGCTACAAGGACTCTAGGCAGGAGAAACCGGCTTGGAAGACAATTGACAAGAGACAGCCTAGGCGAGGTAGAGGCCGCACCTCCACATACTCATCCCGACCGGCCAAGGGCCAGCAGTCATATAAATGACAGTTATTGTTTAGATCAAGTACACACACGACTGCTGGCCGGGAGCCCACCCTTTTCACAGACTCAAAAGACATTAAATGTAAAGCGTCATGTTGTTTCTCATGTTCCTTCTGCGCCCGGGCACTCACAAAAGAAAGAGTTAAGTCCCGGGCGGCCAGAGTGTTATCCAAAGAATTGCTTATTAAAATCTGTGAAAAGTGTTTCTTGTGTCACTCAATTGTCTTGTGTCCAACTTGTAGAAAGTGTAAAAAATGCTGCCTTAAATCTTCCTGTAGGGGCAAGACTTCAAAACTTCTGGACAGTGTGGTCACAAATGGGTGCCGGTCCCAATGTAGTTCAAATCCTAAAACAGGGCTACACCCTTCCCTTCCAAAACCGACCCAAACTTTCAAGGGTTCCCACAGTCGTAAGCAGCTATGCCAATCTTTACAGGAACAGCTACCTGTTAGAAGCATTGCAGCAGCTTATCGACAAAAATGCTGTAGAACGGGTCCACAACCAAACATCTCTAGGGTTTTTCAACCGGCTCTTTTTGGTGCCCAAACCGAACAATAAATGGAGGCCTATTTTAGACCTAAGCAAACTGAATCCCTTTCTCAAGACGGAAAAATTCAAAATGGAGACACCGGAAACCATCAGAACATCCCTCCAGCGAGGGGAGTGGGTAACATCAGTAGACTTCAAGGATACCTACTTCCACATACCCATACAGGAACAATCCAGGAAATATCTCAGATTTCATGTCCAAGGTCAGACATACCAATTCAAGGCTCTTCCCTTTGGTCTGTCCACAGCGCCCTTGGAGTTCACTGTGATAGCCAAGGAGGTGAAATTGATGGCCGGTCACAGGGGTATAAGAATCCACCAGTACCTAGACGACTGGTTGGTGAGGGCGAAATCCCATTCAACTTGCTTACAACACACACAAACCCTAGTAAAAATGTGTCAGAAACTAGGTTGGCTAGTGAATGCAGAAAAATCAGAACTGGAGCCAAAACAAGTCTTCAACTTTGTAGGTTACCAATTCGATCTCAGGTCCGGCCGGGTCAGACCGACACCAGACCGGTGGCAAAGCCTTCAAGACAAAATAAAATCACTACTGCTTCTACCGACCTGTCCGGTCCGGCAGTTCATGTCCTTGATAGGCCTACTGACAGCCACAGAAAAACAAGTTCACTTAGGCCGCCTACACATGAGACCCATACAGTGGCATCTCAAAAACAATTGGAGAGTGCCAGAATCTCTGGAAAAGGTTATTCCTCTACCCAGGTCACTTCACCCACACTTGCAATGGTGGCTACAGGACGAGAACATCCTACGAGGCCAACCCTTACACCCCATAAAACATGCTCTGCAGATTTTTACAGACGCATCAAAAGAAGGGTGGGGCGCTCACTTAAACGAGCTCACTGCAAGGGGGTCCTGGTCAGTGCCAGAAAGCAAGCTACATATAAACTATCTGGAACTAAAAGCAGTCTTTCTAGCCTTAAAAGAGTTCCAAGACCTTTGTGTAAACCAAATAGTCCTAGTGGCTACAGACAACACAACAGTTGTAGCATACATAAACAAGGAAGGCGGCATGAGGTCGGGCCCCCTGTGTGCCCTCCTGTGGAGAATCTTGACCTGGTGTTCCCAGAGACAAGTGACTCTAAAAGCCCGTCATATTCCGGGCCGGCTGAATGTGATAGCCGACAAACTATCCAGGCTGGGCCACACAATACAGACGGAGTGGTCCCTCCTTCTGGAAGTTTTTCAAAGCCTATGCAAGAGGTGGCACCAGCCTCAAATAGATCTCTTCGCCACGAGATACAACCACAAACTACCTCAGTTTGTCTCCCCAGTTCCAGACTCCCTAGCTGTGGCAGTGGATGCTCTCACTCTACCATGGGAGGATCTGGACGCTTATGCCTTCCCACCAACTGCCATCTTGGGGAAAGTGGTGGAGAAGCTACTGGACACCCCGTGCAGAAGGTTAATTCTAATTGCTCCGGGATGGCCCAACATGCCCTGGTTTTGGGATTTAGTGGCCATGTCCAGCCAAGTTCCGCTGAGTCTACCTCAGCTGCCCAACCTGTTGACACAACCCTTCAATCAGATCCCTCACAGAAATCTGACCAACCTAAATCTTCATGCATGGCTCCTAGAGCCACAGCAATCAAAGAACAGGGCTTCTCTGAAGCAGTGGCAGCAAGAATTGAGGCTCCTCAGAGAAGATCAACCAGATCAGTCTATGAGGCAAAGTGGACCATTTTTACAAAGTGGTGCGTCGCTAATCAGGTGGACTTCAGGGCACCACCTGTGAAGTCGGTGGCTGACTTTCTACTCTACCTCTTTGAGGTCAAGAATTTGCAGCCCAGCACCATTGATGGATACAGGTCTGCCATTGCTGATAAACTGGGTAATACCACAGTCAATATCAGCAAAGAGGATAATCTCACCCGTCTCCTGGACAGTTTCCACAGGGACAGACCCAAGGGGCGTAGGGGTATACCCTCCTGGAACCTTTCTCTGGTATTACACCAGCTGACAAAGGCTCCTTTTGAGCCCCTTAGGGAGGCATCACTGAAGCATCTGACCTTCAAAACGGTCTTCCTTTTAGCCCTGGGCTCGGGCAAAAGAAGGAGTGAGATACATGCATGGCAGCATAAGAACATCAGACACCAGTCTGACTGGTCTAGGATGTCCCTGTTTCCATCTCCCAGCTTTCTTTCCAAGAATCAGCTGGCCAAAGAGGGTCCGGAGAGTGTAGCGCCAGTGGTCATACCAGCTCTGGCTCCTACTCTGGATAGGTCCCTCAAGTCTGACAGAACCCTTTGTCCAGTTAGAGCTTTGCGCTACTATTTGGACAAGACTTCAGACCTTAGGCAGGGCAAAGAATTAGTTTTTGTCTCCTTCAAGAAAGGTTTCGACAAAGACATCTCGCCTGCCACTATCTCCTCATGGATCAAGCAGACTGTGATCTTATGCTATGAGCTCTCTGATCAACAGGCCCACACCCTACATCAAGTCAAAGCTCATGATGTGAGGGCCTTTGCTGCTTCTAAGGCCTTCCAGTCGGGAGTCTCCTTGGAGCAGATCTTATCAGCCTGCCACTGGAAATCTCATAATACCTTCACTCAATTCTATCTGAAGGATGTGGCTTGGGCAGACTCAGAGCTCTATCACCTTGGTCCTGTTGTGGCTGCCCAGCAGATCCACCAACAGGCGAGGAATTAGAGGAGACCTGTACATATGTAAATAGTAGTACATCTCTGTATATATTGCACCTATAGTCAAAAAAAAAAAAAAAAAATTCTGGACGTACTTCCACTGGGAGGATTACTTCTATGGGACTGAACTCATCCCTCTCTTCCCCTACCTCAGAGCAGGTCTGTTAAAAAAGGGGGGGGGCAAGGTCGACTGACGGTTCAACCTCTTGTAACCGGATGATGATATTCGACCATAGCCTCAAGGGTTACCGACCACAAGGTCTTCCCAGGCTTAAAAAGGAATTGTTCATTATTCAACATGAGTTTAACCTAGTCCCTAGTAACTTACCCGCCTACCAAGCGGTAGTTATTCAGCAATTGTCCATTGGATAGGATGTATTAACGCAATAAAATTGCAAATTTAATAAGTAAATTAAATTTTTATAAGTTAATACCCTATCCAATGGACACACAAGACCCTCCCACCAACCCCGCTATCAGCTTACTAGGGGTCTAATAGGTTTAGACAACGAAAAAGATGCTATGACGTCACTCTGTCTAGACAGGAAGGAAGTACGACACGCCATCTGGCGAGTGCACAGTACTGGGCCGGCCTAGCCGGTGGAGACACAGGACGTCTTTTTCTGACGTTTGGCGGGCCGGTCTGCGCCGACCGGATAAGCAATTGTCCATTGGATAGGGTATTAACTTATAAAAATTTAATTTACTTATTAAATTTGCAATTTTGTACATATATTTACAGCTGTTGCCTGACGTGGACATGTGTTCTGATGCTGGCAGTAGTCGTAACTCTGTGCTAAGTACAAGCTCTGCTATCTAGAGAAGTCTGAGCCCATTTCAAGGGATATAAAAGTCTTGTGCAAAGCATTGTGGGATGTGTATACTTCCTTCCAACCACCCTGTGCAGTATTTGTGAACATATACTCCAATAGGAAAGCTAACAAAGGGACCTCATAGCAAACAAAGTGAGGAAAAGCTTGAGGTGAACCTCAGAGATATAGTAAGTCCCAAACTTTGAGGACAATGACAAATGCTGAGTTGGCCATTTTTGCAAGATTTTCATGGAAACTGGCAGGTGCTCAGATGCATTCTGGGATAAATATGTGTTTAGAGCTGTCATACATTGTCTTGTATGTTCTATTGAAGTAGTGCTAACTGCTAGGTCGCATGTAATGACAAGTACATCTCAACAGTGGACAAAACACTTCTTTCATAGTATTAATTAGTTAAGCTAGTATGATATAGTGTTAATATAGTGCTAATTAGGTAGGTGTAATACAGTCTTAGAAGGAGAATATAGTGCTTAACTCAGAGAATTATGCAAAACTCACCAAAAGTTAACCGTTTCACAGTGAACCTTTGAGTAGGACTAGTATAAGTCACGGTGTGGTACAAATATCAGGAAATATTTTTTGTATTACTTGTGAAAATTAGCCATTAGTAGAACAAAATCGTAGATATATTGAACAGTTTAGTTGTAATGGCTTTATTGTTATATACAGAAGGGGAAAAATTGGTATCAATTGGAAGCCTACACCTCAGCATATGCTGTGTTTTTATGTCAGCTGACTTGTCAGTCAGCTGACATTATGTCGTCACTCTGCGGCGTGGGCGTACGCGTCCGCGTACGCGTCCGCGTGAACAACTTCTCCTCCAAAACTACAAGGCGTAGAGACGTGCTGTTTTTTTTAAAAGATACCTTATCTATCGAGGATGAAAAATTGTTCAAGGCATGCAAATCTGTCTGTTCGTCTGTTTGCTAGAGACATTACAAGGGGGGTACCCCCACCAAAAGTGTGAAAATTTCAACACTTAATCACAATTTTCTCAGTGACTATTGCAGGGATTTCTCTCATATCTTGCATATATGTACTAGGCCACAGGTAGATTCTCTTGTGTGAGTATGAGACCTGGATCTGTCTTACTTTTTTTTTAATAAATTTTTTTAATAATTTTTAATGCATTAAAATTCATGAAATCATGCACAAAATCATTTATAACTTGAAAAGTGTTGCATTTAGAGCATTTTGTTAAAATATGTTATTCAGCTACTTTTTTCATAGCTACAATATGGTGAGTAAGTTGGGTGCCTGTCTCAATAGCTAAGTGAGTAATAGCTACTGTTGGGCTTTTCAGTAACTTCCATCATGAGTAAAATCACTTGTAACTTAAAAACTATTGCATTTAGAGAATTTCGTATAAATATGTTATTCAGCTACTTTTGGGTCAGCTATAACATAGTAAAATTTTAGACCTGTAGCTCATGGCATAGCTGAGTAATAGCTACTTTTAGGTTATCACTGTTGAGTAAATCGCTTATAACTTCAAAACTATTGCATTTAGAGAATTTCGTATAAATATGTTATTCAGCTACTTTTGGGTCAGCTATAACATAGTAAAATTTCAGACCTGTAGCTCATGGCATAGCTGAGTAATAGCTACTTTTAGGTTATCACTGTTGAGTAAATCGCTTATAACTTGGAAAACTATTGCATTTACAGTATTTTGTTTCAATATGTTATTCACCTATTTTGGGATCAGCTATAACATAGTGAAGTTTCAGATCTGTGGCTCATTGCATAGCTGAGTAATAGCTACTTTGAAGTTCTCACTATTGAGTAAATCACTTGTAACTTAAAACCTATTGCATTTAGAGAATTTCGTATAAATATGTTATTCAGCTACTTTTGGGCCAGCTATAACATAGTGAAATTTCAGATCTGTAGGTCATGGCATAGCTAAGTAATAGCTACTTTAAAGTTCTCACTATTGAGTAAATCAGTTGTAATTGGAAAACTATTGCATTTAGAGTATTTCGTATAAATATGTTATTCAGCTACTTTTGGGTCAGCTATAACATAGTAAAATTTCAGACCTGTAGCTCATGGCATAGCTGAGTAATAGCTACTTTTAGGTCATTACTATTGAGTAAATCACTTGTAACTTGAAAACTATTGCATTTACAGTATTTTGCTTAAATATGTTGTTCACCTACTTTTGGGTCAGCTATAACATAGTAAAATTTCAGACCTGTAGCTCATTGCATAGCTGAGTAATAACTACTTTGAGGTTCTCACTATTGAGTAAATCAGTTGTAATTGCAAAACTATTGCATTTAGAAAATTTCGTATAAATATGTTATTCAGCTACTTTTGGGCCAGCTATAACATAGTGAAATTTCAGATCTGTAGGTCATGGCACAGCTGAGTAATAGCTACTTTGAAGTTCTCACTATTGAGTAAATCAGTTGTAATTGGAAAACTATTGCATTTACAGAATTTCGTATAAATATGTTATTCAGCTACTTTTGGGTCAGCTATAACATAGTAAAATTTCAGACCTGTAGCTCATGGCATAGCTGAGTAATAGCTACTTTTAGGTCATCACTATTGAGTAAATCACTTGTAACTTCAAAACTATTGCATTTACAGTATTTTGCTTAAATATGTTGTTCACCTACTTTTGGGTCAGCTATAACATAGTAAAATTTCAGACCTGTAGCTCATTGCATAGTTGAGTAATAACTACTTTGAGGTTCTCACTATTGAGTAAATCAGTTGTAATTGCAAAACTATTGCATTTAGAGAATTTAGTATAAATATGTTATTCAGCTACTTTTGGGTCAGCTATAATATAGTGAAATTTCAGACCTGTAGCTCATGGCATAGCTGAGTAATAGCTACTTTTAGGTCATCACTATTGAGTAAATCAATTGTAACTTGAAAACTATTGCATGTACAGTATTTTGCTTAAATATGTTGTTCACCTACTTTTGGGTCAGCTATAACATAGTAAAATTTCAGACCTGTAGCTCATGGCATAGCTGAGTAATAGCTACTTTGAGGTTATCACTGTTGAGTAAATCGCTTATAACTTGGAAATTATTGCATTTAGAGTATTTTGTTTCAATATGTTATTCACCTATTTTGGGGTCAGCTATAACATAGTGAAGTTCCAGACCTGTGACTCATTGCATAGCTGAGTAATAGCTACTTTGAAGTTCTCAATTGAGCAAATCACTTATAATTTGAAAACTATTGCATTTAGAGAATTTAGTATAAATATGTTATTCAGCTACTTTTGGGTCAGCTATAACATAGTAAAATTTCAGACCTGTAGCTCATGGCATAGCTGAGTAATAGCTACTTTTAGGTTATCACTGTTGAGTAAATCACTTATAACTTGGAAACTATTGCATTTAGAGTATTTTGTTGCAATATGTTATTCACCTATTTTGGGGTCAGCTATAACATAGTGAAGTTCCAGACCTGTGGCTCATTGCATAGCTGAGTAATAGCTACTTTGAAGTTCTCACTGTTGAGTAAATCAGTTGTAATTGGAAAACTATTGCCTTTACAGAAATTTGTACAAATATGTTATTCAGCTACTTTTGGGTCAGCTATAACATAGTGAAATTACAGACCTGTAGCTCTTGGCACAACTGAGCAATAGCGATTCTCAGGCACTGACTGTTGAGTAAATCGGCTATAACTTGAAAAATATTGCATTTGGAGTATTTTGTTAAAATATATTGTTCACCTACTTTTGGGTTAGCTATAACATAGTGAAATTACAGACCTATAGCTCATGGCATAGCGGAGCAATAGCTATTTTCAGGTTCTCACTATTGAGTAAATCAGTTGTACCTTGAAAACTATTGCATTTACAGTATTTTGCTTAAATATGTTGTTCACCTACTTTTAGGTCAGCTGTAACAGAGCAAAAATTCAGACATGTAGCTCATTGCATAGCTGAGTAATAGTTACTTTGAGGTTCTCACTCTTGAGTAAATCAGTAGTAACTTGAAAACTATTACATTTAGAGTATTTTGTTAAATATGTTATTCACAGACGTTTTGGTCAGCTATAACGTAGTGAAATTGCAGACCTCTATGTCATGGCATAGCGGAGCAGTAGCTTCTTTCAGGTTCTCACTGTTGAGTAAATCATTGTATCCAACCTGTAGGAAATCATGGGCTGGGAATCTGTTAATATGGTCCGATTTGACCTTGGAACCCTGCTTCAAGGTCAAATGAGGATAGCCAAACATAAAAGTGCTTATAACTCGCTTATTATTGGTCCTAGAGGTTTGGAATGAAAACCAACCTATAGAAAATCATGAGCTGGGAATTTTTTGGTGTGGTCGGATTTCACCTTGGACCCCTCCTTCAAGGTCAAATGAGGATAGCCAAACTTAAAAGTGCTTATAACTCGCTTATTATTGGTCCTAGAGGTTTGGAATGGAAAACCAACCTATAGAAAATCATGGGCTGGGAATCTTTTGGTGTGGTCAGATTTCACCTTAGACCCCTCCTTCCAGGTCAAACGAAGATAGCCAAACTTAAAGTGCTTATAACTCGCGTATTATTGGTCTTGGAGGTTTGGGATGGTAAACCAACATATAGGAAATCATGGGCTGGGATTCTTTTGGTGTGGTCAGATTTGACCTGGGACCCCTCCTTCAAGGTCAATTGAGGATAGCCAAACTTACAATTGCTTAGAACTCGCTTATTATTGGTCCTACAGGTTTGGGATGGTAAACAAGCTACAGGAAATCATGGGCTGGGAATTTTTTTGTGTGGTCGGATTTGACCTTGGACCCCTCCGTCAAGGTCAAACAAGGATAGCCAAACTTAAAAAGTGCCTATCACTCACTTATTATTGGTCCGAGAGGTTTGGCATGGTAAACCATCCTAAATTCTTTGGCTGGGAATCTTTTGGTATGGTCAGATTTGACCTTTGGACCCCTTCTTCATGGTCGAACGAGGATATTGCATTTATAGTATTTGTTTAAATATTTTTAACCTACTTTTTACACTTAAACAATTACCTTGTTACTTTATTTCATAATACCATTTGCAGGGCACAACTTTTTTGTCCTTTTTTTCTGTCAGCTTCGGAATATCTTTCGAACATGCTGTTCAGTTACCATTTACTGTATTTCTGTACAGCCCTTTCCCTGATAATTATGCTTTCCTCTCATTATCACCATCACAAATCAAAAACATTCAGTCAGCTGACACAGTGCCCGTTCACGGGCACTCTCCTCTTGTTGTATGTTTAAGTGCAAGTTACTTATAGCTAGAACTAGATATTGTGGCTATGAGATGTTACCAATGCAAAGAGTACAGAGTCAACTTCAGTGTGGACAGACGCAATTAAAAATTCAGTAATTTTATTAATACTGTTTGAGGGAAAACTCACCATGCAGTATGCTAGCTACAGCAAAACAACGTTGAATATTGAAAATTAATTCCTAGTAAAATTTTAAAACTGAATCATTTCTTAATTAGACGCTCGTCATTAGTCAAAATTAATTGTAGTAAATTTTTTAAAAGTGAAGAATTTGGTGAAATTCATTTCTAGCTAGAATATCTATCTGTGCAGTACATCTGATGTTCCATTCACTTCTCTCTCAAGTTAGAGGACTAGAGTTCAAATCCCACAGGTGTCTCATTTGAGTGGTTTTACCTGTTATTTACCAAAGACTAGTGATTAGCAGTTAGATAGCTTTGTTCTCCTCCACTTACAAGTCTAAACGATTTAAAGTGACATGAAATCACAAAACATTCACAGTGTGATGGCGAGAATATTTTCTGACAAAGGTTCAAAGTTAAATTTTAATAAAATAACTTCTTGAAAGTTTTATTATTATGTATATATAGTTGTAAAATTAGTTGTTTTAAATGCCATTGACACAAATATATGTTATTTATCTCATGTTTAGGTGAGTTGATAGTTTGAGATGTCAGATATATTCAATATGACAGTATTAACTAGAATTTTTAGAAATAGTAGAAAACCTAACACATTATAAATGATTGTTCATTCCTAATAACTTCAAATTAATTGCTATCAGTGTATTGTATCCACGGGCTGTGGGTGCAGGTTATAGTAAAAATTCAGATGGTCAAGACAGTGAATACCTGTATGCTTGTGTACGAGTTGTGTAGGCTGTTGGCACAAATTTTCATGCAGCGACAGATTTTTGCAAGACTGTACTTATATTGTAGCTGGAAAAAACTATTAAAAAATTGGGTTACAAGTAAGGAAGCAACAGTCATTTTATTGCGTTAATACATCCTATCCAATGGACAATTGCTAATCCGGTCGGCGCAGACCGGCCCGCCAAGCGCCAGAAAAAGACGTCCTGTGTTGCCACCGGCTGGCCGGTCCGTAGTACTGTGCACTCCCCAGATGGCGCCTCGTACTTCCTTCCTGTCTAGACAACCTGACGTCATAGCATCTTTTTCGTTTGGCGCGTGTACTGTGCAGACGTGTTTTCAACACCTCCAGAGTTTTATATAAAAAGTGTGCATTATGGCGGATTTTCAACCTTATTTGCGAATTTTTTAGTGGAGAAGTGTTATCTACATATCAAGCACGGATATACATTGAGAAATCTGCTGGAAACGCTCCCTAGCTGACTCAATTTAGTGTTGACGATAGGGCAGTAATCTACGAGAAATATGAAGGCAACCATTTTCTAGTTTCCTCCCATTCAACAATTGTGTTGTTAGGGGCAGATCGACATATTTAGAAATATAATGGATATACTTACAAGGTATTTTTATCTGTGTTTTCTTTTTGAATGTACCTGCTGTAACCTTCCAGCTAATATCACCATAGAAACGTCCCTTCTAGTACTACAATAGAAATCACGGGAAACTTCAATCTACGTAGTTTTGAACACTGTAAAGAAGGAATTCCCAACAAGATGCATTCTTCATCTTCAGAGTGCACTGGTACCGACTTCTCTGCTGTATAGCATCAGTCACACCAGCCTAGCTCGAGTATTTAGTGTTTTTCATTAGATATATTTGTACATCAGCAGCAAGAGATGAATTCTTCAGATTTCTTCAGAGCGCACTGGTCCAGACATCTTTGCTGTAAAGCATTAGTCGACCAGCATCTTCATCTTCATCACTCTCAGTCCCACCCTTGTGGACCCGGCACTTGTGTCGGTAGTAAGGGCAGTGGATGGCCAGGAAACTGGTTTGAGTGTACAGCCGGCTGAGAAGAAGAACCGACTTCAGACCGGCCAGGAATATCATCTTCAGAGTGCACTGGCCCAGGCTTCTCTGCTTTTAAAGCAACAGCCGGCCGGCCAGCTAAAAGAACGCGACCTCTGACGTCATATCCAGTCAGCCAATCGCATGTCTTCACGAAACTGGTCACGTGTTTTCACCGATCAGTCACGAAGTTTATCACATGATTCACCGAACAAGAAGGTCGGAAGTACATTCTTTGCACTCACGTCTACTGTGATTCCAGTTTTAGTTCCTGTAATCCACCTCCAGCGTACTGACACAGACTTCTCTGCTACAGACATCAGTCGACCAGTAAGCTTACGTTTACTGTGATATAAAGAAAGAACACGTCTAGTGAGGGCATATCCCCGAAGTTGGTCACGTGATTCACCGACCAGGTCACGAAGCTGATCGTCATCTCTAATCAGCCAATCACGTTGTCCCTCCGACCAGCAAGCTGGTCACGTGATACACCGACCAACATTTGTTTCTAAATATAGCTCACAAGGGCTTTCCCAGCAACTGTCAAATCTACAATTAAGACGTGCGTTCAAAGAAATACTTTTATTAATGGAGGAAACCTACAGCCAGCTGAATTCAACACAAAATATAGTTGTAAAATTGCTTTAGTTATGGGTTACAGAGTGCACCGACTACACAGCCTTTTACCCTTGCCTCAACAACTAGTTACAGAGTGTACCGACCTGTACTGGCTACACTGCCTTATACCCTTGCCTCAACAACTGTTTACAGAGTGTACCGACCTATACCGGCTACACAGCCTTGTACACTTGCCTCAACAACTGGTTACAGAGTGTACCGGCCGGTACCAGCTATACCGCCTTGTACACTTGCTTTAGCAATTGGCTACATATGGCTTCAACCTACTGGTTACAAGTCTACCGGCAGGGTACTGGCTACACAGTCCTTACTGTACAGTTTTTCACCCAACTGGTTACATAAACTGAATAAATATAGACCAGTGGCTGTCTAAATTCGTTGCTGACCCCAGCCTGCCAGTTTTTTGCCAGTTACAGTTTTTTTATTACTGGCTACAACTGGTTACAGAGTGTACCGGCTGGTACTGGCTACACAGCCGTGTACACTTGCCTCAACAACTGGTTACAGGTTACAGAGTGTACCGGCTGGTACTGGCTACACAGCCGTGTACACTTGCCTCAACAACTGGTTACAGGTTACAGAGTGTACCGGCTGGTACTGGCTACACAGCCTAGTACACTTGCTTCAACAACTGATTACAAGGTGTACCGGCTGGTACTGGCTACACAGCCTAGTACACTTGCTTCAACAACTGGTTACAGAGTGTACCAACTGGTATTGGCTACACAGCCTAGTACACTTGCTTCAACCTACGGGTTACAAGTCTACCAACAGGGTGCTGGCTACACAGTCCTTACTGAATAATGCTGCGAGCCAACTGATTACAAAAAAAAAAAAAAAAAAAAGGCTGGCTAAATATAGACCAGTAGCTGTCAAAATTGATTGGTGACCCCAGACTGCCAGTTTTTTGCCGGTTACAGAGAATTGCTGGTTACAGCTAAGTACCGGGTATGGAGTCCTGGTACCGGACAGAGTTGCCTAAGGTTAATTTGGTTACAGAGAATTTTAGACCTGTCAATGGTCTTGGTGATGTGACATGACAGTGTCCCAACCTACTGCCAGGCAACCTTCCCTTATCACATCTCTCAACAATCTGTTATCAGTGCTGGACTTGGCTGGAGAGATAATAAATTTTGTCATCAGGTCCGGCCAGGGGTCAGACATCTCACGAATAACAATTGCTCTGTAAATGCTGCACCTTGCAGGCTGCTGGCCCAGGGCGAAGAGTCTATTAATATGAAAAGTTGTGTCAGCCTCACCCAGACCACAATAAGAACAGAGAGACTGTTAACCTGGATCATTGTCACCAGACCGGACCAGTGTCCGGAGGGACAGAAAATGTTTTTCAAAATACCAAATGTCTCAAATGTGGCACACAATCTGCCTGTAGGGTCCAGACTAAGCCCTTTTTCGGGAACTTAGGAAGCCTCGGGGGCTGGACCCTAGGTATTATAAATGTTCAAGGAGGGATACCTACTCCCATATACTTATACAAGGACAATCCAGGTAATGCCTGCTATTCGGTTTGTCCACAGCACCTTTGGAGTTCACTGTGATACCAAAGGAGGTGAAATTTGTGACCATACACAAGGACTTAAGAAGCCACCAGTACCTAGACGACTGGTTGGTGAGAGCCAGATCCCAGGCTTGTCTCCAAGATACACAGGAACTAGTAAATAATGTGTCAGCAACTGGTTTGGCTGATGAACTTACAGAAGTCAGAGCGGGAGCCCAAACAAGACTTTGATTTTGTAGGCTACCAGTTCGACTTCAGGTCTGATCGGTTCCGACCGACTCTGGACCGGTGACAGAACCTTCAAGAGACTATGTTAAAACTGCTATCCCTACCGGCTTGCCCGGTCCGGGAATTCATGTCCTTGATGGGTTACTGACGGCTACAGAAAAGCAAGACAATGTTCTTACAGGCCAACCATTACACCCAATTAAACATGCTCTGCAAATATTTCAGACGCTTCAATAGAAGGGTGGGGCGCTCACTTAGATGAGCACTTTGCAAGAGCAACCTGGTCCCCTCCGGGAAGCAGGTTGTATATAAACTATCTAGAACTTTAAGCAGTTTTTCTGACTTTAAGAGTTCTAAGACCTTTGCTCAAACAAGATAGTACTTGTAGCAACTGACAACACCACAGTAGTGTCATACATAAAGGAAGGAGAAATGAGGTCGGGCCCACTTTGTGCCCTACTATGGAGAATCTTGACCTGGTGTACCAGGAAACAAGTGACTCTAAAGCACGACACATTCCAGGCCGGCATAATGTGGTAGCAGACAGGCTGTCCAGGCTAGGCCAGACCATCCAAACAGTGGTTTCTCCTTCCAGAGGTCTTCCACTCTATGCAGTAGGTGGCACCGGCCCAAAATAGACTTATTTGCCACGAGGTTCAACAACAAGTCACCTCTGTTTTGTGTCACCGGTACCGGATCCCCTGGCCACAGCAGTGGATGTGCTCAATCGGCCATGGTAGGATCTAAAAGGATACACCTTCTCACCATCAGCCATATTGGGCAAAGTGGTGGAGAAGTCACAAGACTCCTCATGTAAGAGAATCATTCTGATTGCTCCGGGGTGGCCCAACATGCCTTGGTTTTGGGATCTAGTGGTCATGTCCAGCCACATCCCTCTGAGCCTGCCCATTCTGCCCAGCCTGTTCACAGCCATTCGATCAGATCCCTCACAGAAATCTGACAAATCTTAATCTCCATGCAGGGCTCCTAGAGCCTCAGCAATCGAGGAGCAGGACTTGTCTGAGGCAGTGGCAGCAAGAATTGAGGCTCCTCAAAGGGGGGTCAGTCAGATCAGTCTATGAGGCAAATGGGTCATTTTTACCAAGTGATGTATCATTCATCAGGTGGACTTCGGGCACCACCTGTAAAGTCATTTGCTGACTTCCTTAGGTACCTGCTTCAGGACAGGAAGTTGCAGCCCAGTACCATTGATGGTTACAGGTCAGCCATTGCTGATAGTCTGGAAAATCTGCCCATCAATGTTAGTAAGGATGAAAATCTCACTCGTCTCCTGGATAACTTCCACTGAGACAGACCCAAAGGCCGGAAGGGAATCCCCTCCTGGAACCTCTCCCTGGTTTTTGCACCAGCTGACAAGGTTCATTTTGAACCAATTAAAGGCCTCCTTGAAGCATTTGACCTTCAAGGCAGTTTTCCTCTTGGCCCTGGGTTCGGGCAAGCGTAGAAGTGAGATACATGCTTGGCAAACAGCCCAGCACCATTGATGGTTATAGGTCACCCATTGTTGATAAACTGGGAAATTCACCCTTCAACTTCAGTAAGGACGGAAATCTCGCTCGTCTCCTGGATAGTTTCCTCAGAGACAGACCCAGAGGCAGGAGTGGCATACCCTCCTGGAACTTCTTACTGGCCGTGCACCAGCTAAGACTCCATTTGATCCAATCAAGGAGGCCCCCCTTGAAGCATTTGACCTTCAAGACGGTATTCCTCTTGGCCCTTGGGTCAGGCAAGTGCAAAAGTGAGATTCATGCCTGGCAAAACTGATATATTGGACACCAATCCAATTGGTCAAAGGTGTCCCGGTATCCATCACCCAGCTTTCTATCCTAGAATCAGCTGGCCATAGAGTGTCCAGTGTGGCCCCTGGGGTTATAACAGCCCTGGCCCCGACTCTGGATAGATCCCTCAAGTCTGACAGGTCCCTCTGTCCGGTCAGAGCATTGTGCTACTATTTGGACAGGACCTCAGACATCAGGCAGAATAAGGAGGTGGTTTTTGTGTCTCCTTTGAGAAAGGTTTCAACAAAGACATCTCACCTGCCACTATCTCCTCTTGGATCAAGCAGACTGTGATCCTATATTATGAGCTCTCTGACCAGGAGGCCCACTTTTAACATCAGGTTAAATCCCATGATGTCAGGGCCTTTGCTGCTTCTAAGATCTTCCAGTCGGGAGTCTCCTTAGATCCAATCTTGTCAGCCCGCCACTGAAGTCACAATACCTTCACACAGTTCTATATGAAGGGCGGGGCTTGGGCTTATTCAGAGCTTTACCAATTGGGCTAGGTAGTGGCTGCTCAGCAGATCCACAAGTGGCCCTTGGATTGAGGAGATTTGTATATATGTATAAACAGTTCTTCATGTACATAAGAATTAAGTGTGGCGTGCTTCCTTCGGGAGGTTTATTTGCATTCTGGGACTGAACTCATCCCTCTCTTCCCCTACCTCAGAGCAGGTCTACAAAAGGGGGGAGGGGCGACGGCGGTATAGCCCCGGGTAACCGGCCGCTGGCAACCGACCATGGCCTTGCAGGGTTTCCTGACCTTAAAGTCAACCCAGGCCTGGACCTATAGGTCTCCTGACGAAGTCAGCCTAGACCGTAGGTTAAAATTTGCTATTACTTGTGAGTTCACATAAGTCCCTAGTAACTTACCCGCCGACCAAGCGGTAGTTATTCAGCAATTGTCCATTGGATAGGATGTATTAACGCAATAAAATTGCAAATTTAATAAGTAAATTAAATTTTTATAAGTTAATACCCTATCCAATGGACACACAAGACCCTCCCACCGACCCCGCTATCAGCTTACTAGGGGTCTAAGAGGTTTAGACAACGAAAAAGATGCTATGACGTCAGGTTGTCTAGACAGGAAGGAAGTACGAGGCGCCATCTGGGGAGTGCACAGTACTACGGACCGGCCAGCCGGTGGCAACACAGGACGTCTTTTTCTGGCGTTTGGCGGGCCGGTCTGCGCCGACCGGATTAGCAATTGTCCATTGGATAGGGTATTAACTTATAAAAATTTAATTTACTTATTAAATTTGCAATTTAATGTAAATCTATTATCTACGTTGATTTATTTGCCACAAAAAATAAAAAGTTTACAAGCAAGCTGGACCCACAGCCCATGTACAGGGATACCTACACTTACTCAAAGTTATCTCATTGTTAATTGTTTAGGTGTATTTATGTGAATTACTTTGTCCCATATTTTGATATGTTTTATCAGGTAATGTGTAAAATCAAAGTAATCTTCATAATGTGTAGTTTTTTCTTTCTATCCCCTTTCACATTTAGTTTTTATTATATATTTTTGAAAGGTGAGTTTACATTAATAAAGCTTATTTTGTAATCACAAAAGCATTTGACACATCTACAATTGTTGAATGTTTTAAAGCAAATTTACACTTGTAATCCTTGCATTTAAAGCACATATGTAGAACAAATATTATAGAGTATCACCTTGAAAATTATAAAAGATTTGCTAAATATTTTACAGTCATTAATACTATCTGTAAATTGTAAAAAAAGAAGGGAATTTCAGTGAAAATAAATGAGTCATCACAAACATCTGACAATTTGAAAAAGTTCAAATTGTAATTTGAAAAAGTTCATATTGTATGTCTGTAAACATAGTTGTGTGTGATGGTCTTTATTTGGTGAACTATGAATACAAGTCTGTGAATTTCAACCTTTCTTTTTAATCCATTGCAGCATGGGCAATCGGGTTATCAAACATTTGGCAAGTGACTACAAAAGAAAGATGTAGTTGTCCCTGCCATATAAAGTCTCTTAGCTTATTAATATACTCAGTAGCCCTTAATTACCATCCCAGTTATGTACTGTATTTTATTTACTTGTGAGTTAGTGAACAACTCCTCATTGATCAAAGACGTGGGAGTTTGAATATGTAGCAGAAACAAGGACAATGTTCTTTTCATTGTTTGATGGCTGTGTGTTTATGTATGATAGGCAATTATTGTACAGCATGTTGTATAGATTTATTACATTGGAGCCTCTAATATCTGAACTCTTGAGTCATCAGTCATGATTTATGGGGCTAATAGACTTATTACATGACAGAAGCTCTATGTCACACTATCTCTTTCATTTTTAGAGCAAGTAAATTTAAAAACTTAATGTTGGGATCAGCCATTGAAATAAAGCAGTGAGAGAAAAAATTAACAGAACATCTAGACCAGGTGGTACAAGTGATATTAACTTGTCGCAGAGATATCAGCTTTGTTATACTAGTCTGAACTTACCCTGACAGGCAGTATAGGCTTAGTCTGGCATGTAGTGTTATTACAAAATGCCAGAAACAGGCATCTTGTACTGTCACTCCAAGCCAGAGATTCACAGTCCCGAACCCAACCCCTCCCGGCCAACTGCTCACCAGAGAGAGATGTGTGTCATACAGAGCACCTGAAGTAAAGAGGGACTGTCTTTTCATTTAGCATGAAGGCAATTCAATTTTAAATTTGATGAGAGTTTTTTTGTAAATTTAAGGAAAAATATAGACGGTCTTTAATGATCTTAATTAAGATAATTGGAAGTTTTTATAATGTCCCAGTTTCACAGTATCACTAAGTACATCTGACAAATTTTCAAGATACCCTCTTGGCTTGTATAATCAATGAAAAGGCAGGGATGATTGAGGTTCTTCTGTATATAGTAAATAGCTGCAAATAGTGTTTACATTATACACTGTACAAGTGGAAATTCCAAATCCCACCTGTCAATCAACAGGTAACCATAGCAATGGTACAAAACTGACATTCACAATAGCACCGTTGTCATTATGTTTAACTATTTTGGGCCAATAAGCTTGGATAGTCAAAATAAATTCTTAGTAACATTTGAAATCTGTGCGTTAATCTCAAAAGTAGATGCTAGTCGGTAACAAAATACTAATTTTGATGAATTCGTTCCTCTGAATTAAAAAATCAGTGAGAATTTCCACTTTTACATTGTACTAAAAAGACAAGGTATTATAATCTCTGCTTTGTGATATCTCTCCATTGAAGGAACTTGTATTATCTAAATGTATCTGTATTTACTTTGTAATTACCTTACGTATAATTGTGAAGCCTCTGTTAATGCACACACTTCTTGGAAATGACATTTACACAAAAATAATTTTAAGGTAGTGTCATTGTGGGGCTTACAGATTGAAAATATTTTATGTGTTCCACATTTTATCATTCTTTTTATTAATTTTGTAAAATAATAATTTTTGAGGAGTACATTGTCCATTATTTGGCATATTCAGGTCATCCTTAATGTGTGTTCTTGATCTAAAATATTGGTAAACTTGTTAAAATAATTGAATAGAAATTTAATGACAGTGAAATAGAAAACATCTTGTCATTGCCTGTAACGAGGTTAGGGAAATGTTATAGCAAGTTAAATGATCTGCATTGTTGGTTTGTTATTTTTATACCAAAATACCCAAAAAGACTAGAAAGTACTTGTAGAGCACAGACCTCTGCCAAGTCAGCCAAGTATTCACATATTCTAATTTCAACCAAATACTACATTTTATTTTAAGCCACATCATGATCCAGATCTTTACCCACACAAAATGAAGACTTTCTTTTGTTAATCTTATAAAACCAAATATTGTTCATTGACAAACCAGAGATAGATACATCTGTATCTCATTGAGCAAACAAGTTGATGTATGTTTAAGTCTAGAGTTTCTAAATTCTGTAGTTTGACAGACTTTATATTTACTTTGCATGTATATGACCTTGACCTTCTATACCATCGTCCATCGGTCAGTTGTGTTCCCAAATGCCTATACCTTTCTAGTAGTGAACATATCTGTTTTAATTTTAGTTTAGTCATAAGCTGATCATTAAAAATATATGCACAGTAAATATTGCACGTTCACAGTTTCTTTTATTTCTAAAGTTTTCTGTAAAAGTGATATGATTTTTAGGAGTAGTTAATAATCATTTCTGGTAAAACTATGATCTCTCAAATTTGTATAAAAACTGAATTTGTTGCAGTTTGGTAAAACCTTTTTATTTCATCTTTCAGCGTCTTAATGAGAATCTCTGGAGCACAATCTTTACAAAAGTTAGTTGCACATTTCTGATCCTATTTTACAGTTAAGTTTAAAAATCTGATGCACTTTGAAAAAAAAAAATCATAACCCAGTTACAATACTCTCACTTGAACGTGCAAATGTATTAAAATGAAGTGTTTAGCACCTCTCCATAGAGGTTTATGTCGCAGCCAGTAAACAGTTGTAGTTGTTTTACAAATTGGCAATAAATGGACAATATTTAATTTTTACTAACAATATATTTGCAAAAGTAACAGACTTTTGCCAGACTTTGTTTAACACAGTTAAGTTTGTGTAGTTACTATATTACTGAGCAAATGAAATTATATATTATTGAATACGCTGTAGTGAATTTCAGAATTTGAATATAATTATAATGATACACAAACAAAGCATAACCTTTAAAGTGCTCTCTTCTTAGTTCCTGCTGAATTTGTACAGTCACTGATTACAATAGAGTTTTCATTATAAGGCACTTTTACAATCTACACATACAGAATTAACATCCCGATTTAATACAGTAATACCAACAATAAACATTGTTTATTTTAGACATACTGTGTATATAATACAGTACAAACATATAATATAGCGGTACATGGAAGTAATATTAGATTTGAATTTCAAGTGTTGAAAGAGAATACAAACATTAACAGTATGTACTTTATAGTGACAGTAAAACAACTAACCAGGACAACTACTTCAACTTCACCATAATCTTTAGATAACGATAAATCTGTGTGCAAGATAACTTTTTTCCAGGACTGCCCATTAACTTCAACACAAGAGAGAATTCTGCTCAAGGATTCTGTGTGAAGAACTTTGCCTGTAGATGGTTGGGCACTCCCAATGCTTGTAGTATATAAAGCAGCATCCTAGGCACTTCTCATTTTAAAATTAGAAATTAATTGGTGTTAATAGTCTAGGTCAGTTTTCTAAAAGGCCTCTTGACAATGTTCCAAGCAGTATAGCTATAATAGCATATGTATGCCATTAGCAAATCTTGAATTACAAGAAGAAACTTTTGCATATGTTAAACAAGTGATAGTGTTATGTCAGATATATTAATGTGTTCTACAATTGTGTTACTATATCCTGGACAATTGTCCATAAATATGTTGCCATTTCCCTGACAGAAACACTCTATTGTTTTGATAATTGTGTTGGGTCATTGTGAAAAGTTATATAGAAAGTATTATCACTGAAAAAAATTAAGAATGATTCAACTTTTGGTAACAAGAAAGGAGTTTTCCTATTTTGTGTACCATTATGTCTGTGTAAATTTGGAACAAATTACATTGAGTTTATATAATAATACTATATTTACTATGACATTATAGTTCCTCATGTGGCAAAACAGTTGTGGTTCCTTGTTGTGTAGTTATTGTATGTCAAGGTACATAGACATAGTAAAAATTATTTAAACTTTATACATTTGTTACTTTATATTTAAGTACTTTAGCAAAATTGTTTGAAAAAAATTTAACCAAGATGATTTATCTTTATAGTTTTCCTTTTGTTTTTAAGAATACTTTCTATTGATCTATAGGTTTATAATTATATCCCCAGACGAAAGTGGGGGATATATCGGTTTCACGTCCATCGCGCCGCCACCACCATACGTTTTGACTAGTGTGCGCGATAACTCAAAAACGCTTTCACAGATTTCATTCAAACTTGGCACACACATGTATTTGGAACCCTATTTTATGGTGACTTTAAACTCCAAATAATAAAGAACTTATGGCCACCTTAAGGTCAGAAATTTGACTTTTTGCCACTTAATGCCCTCTAGGTCACAGACTACGTGGCTTATCTGGCTCAAATTTTACCTGGGATTATATTACAATATTCTCCTTACATATACCAAAAATCAGGACTTTATGCTATGGTTAAAATTTTTCCCTATAACTTAAAACTGGTATGTCTGACAAGTCTGTAACTGAAGTAGATATAACTTCTACATGTACTATAAGTCTAAGAAAAATTTAAAGTCTGTAACTTTAATTTTAAGGTCATCTTAAAGTCTCTAAATTGGCCGCAGAGACCCATTTTATGGACTTTTTACCACTTTGAAGGCCAATAGTTGTCAAACCATGTGACTGATACAGCTGAAATCTCATGTGGGAATATATGATTATGTTCTGTTTACATGTGAGAAAAATCAAGGCTTTAAATAGACTTTTAACCTGTGTATGAGGACCATAAACACCCACCCGAGTGACCCTTTTACGACATTTTCAACATATTTGGTCCTGTAACCTGGAAATGGTAAGTCTGACAAGTCTCTAACTGTAGTAGATATAACTTCTACATGAAATCTTTCTAAAAAAAATTTAAATCTGTAACTTTAATTTTAAGGTCACCGTAAGGTCTCTTAAATGCCCACAGACCCCCAATATGTTGACTTTTTGCCACTTTTAAGCCCTATAACTGTCATAATATGCGCCTGATACAGCTGAAATCTCATCTGGGAATATACTAATATGTTCCTTTTTCATGTGCCAAAACCCAAGGCTTGAAATAGACATTTAACACATATGTGAGACCCATGAATGATCTACTCAGAGGACTTTTTTCAAAAATTGACTCCCCAAAAATGAAAAAAAAATGGTTTGACCAAAAAAAAAATGAAAAATAGGTAACAATAATTGTGAATCACACAAAATGGGTGCTGCAAAAAATACCCAGTAAATGCTTGTTGTGTGAGAGATGGCCTGTCTGGGGATATGTTGGCGTTGAGTCGGTGCAATCTAGTTATAATTGTCTAGCATAACTTCTTCTTAAGAAAATTAAAGATAGGCTCAAATAGATTAGTAATAGTTGATTGTGCTAATGTAGAGTTGTAATACAAGCCATTGTCACTATTGCCATATATGTTCATTAATTTTAAACACCAATTACTTTATTACCATTACACGTTAATGTTTTTTATTTGGTTAATTTATTTTATACAAAAGATTGAAAATAAAGCGATATGCCAATTATATTGTATTTTTTTGTAGAATTGATGATTTTATGGGAATTTGACCTGACATGTCATTAGCTGTTGAAATGAATGCTAAAGTTATTGTGCATCACCCTTGTCAACAGTGTGTGTAGTGTGTACACTTATCTGATATGTGGCATCTTTTCTTTTCAAAAGAATTGTTTTCCTGATGCATTGAAAGATGTTTATTCCTGTTAGGACAAACCTCTGTTTCCCATGCTCAAAATGAAAAGAGAAAGGGTGAACTCTAGTCTGGAAAACCACCTTCACTGGTTAAGGTCATTCCCAAGAATGAGGTCAAGTTCATGCAAAGGTCATGTCTGGGCTTAAGGTAAACTGTTTAAAAAAGTTCACCAGAGAGTGAGTACAGAAATTGCACTTGTGAGATATAAAATGTGGATTTTATTAATACAACTTACCTAGTGGACAGATGCATTTGTCCGGCGCTCTGCCGGTCATGCCAAACATTAGGAAAAAACGTCCTGAGCTGGGCTCTGGCCAGGACCAGATCATTTGTTATATTCTTTTACAAGTGAATTTTCTGCAAGTTTTTAGTCAGTGTTTGTGTTCATACATCATGACATCTCCTGGAGATAAAAAAGGACAGAGGCGAGGCTTGTGCGGTCATATTATGGCCTCTTTTGATTTGCACAAACGGTGTGCTAGGTGCCGTGACAAGAACATTGGAGATGATGACTGTGTGGAAAAAAGACCTGTGTTATTTGTGATGGGTTCACTTAAATTCAAAAGGAAATACTTGCCACACCCACATATAAGATACGTAAAGACAAGAAACTGGGTGTTTTAATTTCTCCGGATTAAGTTACAGTCATTGCTTCCGTCGAGGACAAAGAACCCACCTTCCATTCCTCTCCTCCGGCATCTCCCCCTTCTGCACATGCACAGTCAGAAGCTTCCAGTTCTGCAGCTTCATTTGTTGCCTCTGATCAACTTCAGCAAATCTCTGATCAATGGGCTGAACAATTTGCCCGGTTTGAGGCGTTACTCTCCAGGGGAAATATCTTTTCTACACCCAAATCTACTGTCCAGCATGTACTTTCCCATACTGTGGTATCAGATACACCCTTTATCCCCCCTTCTGCCCGGCTCACCGGTCCAGTGGAGTTCCCGGCAGAAGGTGAGGTAGATAAACCACAAGACAGTAGTGTTGGTGAAGAAGATGTCAAAGAGAAGACAAAGTCAGGAAAATCCCGTAAAGAGGGTAGAGAGCAGGATAAACATTCAAAGAAGAGACAGGTGTCTCCCTCTGGATGTCAGAGTTACTGTTACTTCTCATGTAAAATCTGCACCGGTTCAGACTAAGCCACCGGTTCAAGCTCAAGCCACCTCCGGTCCGGAGGTTGTGCAAAAGCCTAGGACTAAGCCTACGCCAGTTTCCACTGTTTCCTCCAATCCGGAGCAGAAAAAATATTTTCTTCCCGGTACAACCGGTCAAGGAATTTCTCATCCCAGTTCGTCCGGTCGGGCTCTCCCAGTAGCCCAACCTTCTTCCTCTCTGTTTGGTGATTCAACTGTGACCGGTGCTTATCGCACCCCACCAGAACCGGATACCTTGGACATTGACCCTCTTTCTGAAGCCAGTTATTCTGATGATCAAGGTTCTGATGAAGGCGAAATATCCTCTGATACTCTGGAAAGACGTGAACAAACTGAGGATATGAACTATAGAGAAACAGTTAGGTCAATCTGGTCATTTATGGGATGGAACCACATTCCCACGTTCGAGAGTGATCTCAGTGAGCCAAATAAAAGTAACAATCCTTGGAAGGGAAAGCTACCAAAGAGGCCTGCTCATATTTCTGTGGCCATGCCACCAGACGACTGACTTTGTCAAAAGCTCAAAAAATTTTACACTGTTGTGGCTGAGGGTTATCCTTCAAGGGCCCAAGATTCAGCAGGGTTGAAGAAGGACCAATTTTATTGCGTTAATACATCCTATCCAATGGACAATAGCTTATCCGGTCGGCGTGGACCGGCCCGCCAAACGTCAGAAAAAGACGTCCTGTGTTTCCACCGGCCAGACCGGTCCAGTACTGTGCACTCGCCAGGTGGCGTGTCGTACTTCCTTCCTGTCTAGACAGCGTGACGTCATGGCTTTTTCGTTTGGCGCTAGATCTGTGCAAGCGAATTTTATTCAGTGTTTGGAATTTTTGAAAATACTCTGCTAATTTTCAGAGTTTGTTTATTTGCCTTGGCAAAAGTGATATATAGGATACATAGCTCAGAATGTCTTCCCTGGGTCAACGAAGAGGGGCCTGTGGCCATGCTATGGCCATTTTTGATCATCACACATACTGTGCGCGTTGTCGTGAGAAGAATAAGGGCAAGGACCCTTGTGTGGAGAGTAAGGACACCACTACTTGTAAGTTTTGTTTGGCTTTTACACCTGAACAGTTAGCCCAGATTTCAACTCCGTCCTACAAGATAAAAAAGGAAAAGCGTGAGGCAAGGAAATCTATTACGGCCACCCCCACTAAGGACTATACTGAACTTGTCGACCCATCATCTGTATCAGTTATTGGGGTTGTTGGCCAGGAAGACGTTGAACAGCAATCTGATCCTGTTAAATCTCCACCTTCTTCCTCATCAATGCCTCCGGAGAAGAAAGCCAAAAAAGAAAAGGTTGCTTCTAAGCCTAAGAAGTCGTCTGAATCAGCTTCAACTGACGCTAAGTTAGCAGATCTGGACAGTAAGTGGTCCGAACGTTTCAACAGGCTTGAAGCGCTTTTGCTCTCTAAGAGTTTTCAACCGACCTTTTCTTCGGATATCAAACTTACTCCATCTCATTCCCCTCCGACCGTCATACCCAGGGATTCTGAGCCTTTCTTTCAACCCACAGGGCGCACTGGCACAGCCTCCTCTGCGTATACGCATCAGGCAGCCAGCCAGCCGGAGTCAGACTCTCATTCTACAAATATAGAGCGCACTGGCAAGGGTTCCTCTACTTCACAGTATCAACCAGCCAGCCAGCTCACTTCTGATACTCATCAGGTCACATCAGCCTCTTCCAAGCGCACTGGCAAGGGTTGCCCTGCTTCACAGCATCAACCGGCCAGCCAGCTTTCCACCGACCGGCCTTTGTCAAGATCTCCTCATGGGCAAGAGTTGGGTGACTCTGAGAAGGGTTCCTCTGCTTCACAGCATCAACCCACCGACCAGCCAATCTCTGGATGTAACCGACCTTCTGGTCAGGCTAGTACCGACCCTCAACCCAAGCTCAAATCTGCTAGCAGGTCTCACAGCAAGCAACGTTCTGACCGACCACTGGCATCCACTATCACTGACACCGGCTCTCCTCCTCTGCACAGGCACCGGACGGATAGTGCCTCTAGTGACATTTCTGAGGCAGTAAGTGAACTGTCGGATAGACCAGCAGTCGACCTCTACACTGAGGAAGGAGAACTATCAGACGAGCCGGATTTGACAAACAAACCGGAACTTATCCCTTCCGAAGAACAAACATATAGGGAAACTATGAAGGGTATCCGGGAGTATATGGGCTGGTCAGACATTCCTGAACTGGACAGTGCTAACACTGGGTCGGATGACAATCCATTTTCAGGACCTAAAGCTGCAACTCCAGGGAAAGTATCCGTCCAAATGCCTACTGAAGATTGGCTTTGCAAGAAAATAGGAAAATTGAACTTGACTCTGGTTGAGGGTTATCCCTCCCGTAGTTCTGAGGCCAGTGGCCTGTCGATGGACCAGTTTCTGAGGACAGCGAAGTCGCAAGCCAGATGGTACGGTCTTGCCACCGACCACAAAGCCGACCCTGCTGCTGTCTCAGACTGGAGTACGGATTCTTCAAAGCTAAACAGCTGTTTCAGTCGGATATCCCGTCAGTCCGGACTAACTTCTACTCCACCTGCTTCTAGATGCATTTCCCAGGAATCGTTAAGAAGGTGGGAAAAGTCTGCAAGAGAAGCGTCTGTAATCTGCAATCAGGCCGCGAGTTTCAACAGGTGTCTCTTTCGCGTGCAGAAGGACATGCAGACACAGCTTAGAAGTCTCCGTTCCGACTGCAAGGGTAAGGGTTCTTCGAAGTCTTCCAACACCATGGATGAGTTGAAATACCTGATGGACTTTAACTCCAGCATCACGCAGGCTGCTGCTAAGACTATGGAGCACCTGAGTGAATTTGTTTTTATCTCCATGGGCAATCTCACGTTGGCAAGGAGGGATGCATACCTCACCCATGTGAAGTCGGGGTTTAAACCGGACACTATAGCCGCTTTAAGAGCAGCCCCCCTGCATATTCCAACCCTCTTCCCTGACTCTGTTATTAAGAGGGCGGAAGAAGAAATTTCACACTATGAGTCGAGAGGTCAGACTAGTAGTTCCCGTACCAAAGGACGTTTCCACCCATATGAGAGACCTGATAAGAGAACAGACAGGCGTCAGGACAAAAAGGGTGATAAACCGGCTTGGAAGAGCATAGGCAAGGGCCGGTACAGGAAACCCAGAGGAAAGGTCTCCAACTATTCTACCCGACCAGCCAAGGGCCAGCAGCCTTATAAATGACAATTACTGTGTAACTCAACTTCAGACAGGGCTGCTGGCCGGGAGCACCACCAAGGGAGAGACAATAGACACTTGTTTTCTTGGCAATGTACTCTTAAATGTTGTAACTCCTGTACCTACTGTGCCCGGGCATTCGCAAAGGAAAGATCTAAGTCCCGGGCCAGTAGATTGTTATGTTCAAAGAGATCATTCATTAAAATATGTGAAAGGTGCTTCTTGTGTCACTCAGTTGTCTTGTGTCCCTCCTGTAACAAATGTAAAAGATGTTGCCTCAAATTTTCCTGTAGGGGCAAGACTTCAAAACTTTTGGCAGGCTTGGCTGGATCTGGGTTCCGGTCCGAAGGTGGTCAATCTTTTGAGAGAGGGTTATACTCTCCCCTTCCGGACCCGACCGAACTTAACCAGGTATCCCACAGTCGTAAGCTGTTATGTCAATCCTCACAGGAACAGCTACCTGTTAGAGGCATTACATCAGCTTATAGACAAGAATGCTGTAGAACTAATACACAATCAGACCTCTCTAGGGTTTTTCAACCGACTGTTTCTGGTCCCCAAGCCCAACAACAAATGGAGGCCAATACTAGACCTGAGCAAACTAAATCTTTTCCTCAAAGTGGAGAAATTCAAGATGGAAACTCCGGAAACCATCAGAACATCCCTCCAACAAGGGGAGTGGGTCACGTCGGTAGACTTCAAAGATGCCTACTTCCATATTCCAATACAGGAACAATCCAGGAAATATCTCAGATTTCATATCCAGGGTCAGACTTACCAATTCAAAGCACTGCCTTTCGGTCTGTCTACAGCACCCATGGAGTTCACTGTAGTAGCCAAGGAGGTGAAATTGATGGCCAGCCACAGGGGTATAAGAATCCACCAGTACCTCGACGACTGGTTGGTGAGGGCAAAATCGCACCATCTTTGCCACCAGCATACACAGACTCTAGTAAGAATGTGTCAGGACCTGGGTTGGCTGGTGAACAAGGAGAAATCAGAGCTGGAGCCAAAACAAGTTTTCAATTTCGTAGGTTACCAGTTCGACCTCAGGTCCGGCCGGGTCCGACCGACACCGGACCAATGGGAAAGCTTACAAGGGAAAATACAAGTGTTACTGTCACTACCGGCCTGTCCGGCCCGACAGTTCATGTCCCTTATAGGTCTGTTAACAGCCACGGAGAAGCAAGTTCACCTGGGCCGGCTATACATGCGACCCCTTCAGTGGCATCTCAAAAACAATTGGAGGGTACCGGAATCTCTAGAGAAGATTATCCCTCTGCCCAAGTCTTTACACCCACACTTGCAATGGTGGCTAAAGGAAAGCAATGTGCTACAAGGCCAACCGTTACACCCAGTAAGGCATGCTCTGCAGATATTTACAGAAGCCTCAAAAGAAGGGTGGGGTGCTCACTTAAACGAGCGCATTGCAAGAGGAGCTTGGTCGGTACCGGAAAGCAAACTGCATATAAACTATCTGGAGTTAAAAGCAGTTTTTCTGGCCTTGAGAGAGTTCCAAGATCTCTGTGTAGGCGAAATAGTACTAGTGGCAACCGACAACACCACGGTAGTGGCATATATAAACAAAGAAGGAGGTATGAGGTCGGGCCCACTGTGTGCCCTACTGTGGAGAATCCTGACCTGGTGCTCCCAGCGACAGGTGACTCTAAAAGCCCGACATATCCCAGGGCATCTAAATGTTATAGCCGACAAACTGTCCAGGCTGGGTCAGACCATCCAAACAGAGTGGTCCCTCCTTCCAGAAGTTTTTCGAAGGATATGCAGCAGGTGGCACCAACCTCAGATAGATCTGTTTGCCACGAGGTTCAACCACAAGTTGCCTCAGTTTGTGTCCCCAGTTCCGGACCCTCTGGCTTTAGCAGTGGATGCCCTCACTCTGCCATGGGACGAGCTGGATGCGTATGCCTTTCCACCAACCACCATCTTGGGCAAAGTGGTGGAAAAGTTATTGGATTCCCCGTGCCGGAGACTAATTCTGGTTTTGGGACTTAGTGGCCATGTCCAGTCAAATTCCTCTCAGTCTGCCAATTCTGCCCAATTTGTTGACACAGCCCTTCAATCAGATCCCTCACAGAAATCTGACAAATCTAAATCTCCATGCATGGCTCCTAGAGCCACAGCAATCAAGGAACAGGGTTTCTCTGAGGCAGTGGCAGCAAGAATTGAGGCTCCTCAAAGGAGATCAACCAGATCAGTCTATGAGGCAAAGTGGACCATTTTTACGAAGTGGTGCAATTCTAATCAGGTGGACTTCAGGTCACCACCTGTAAAGTCTGTGGCTGATTTCCTATTGTACCTCTTTGAGGACAAGAAGTTACAGCCCAGCACCATTGATGGTTACAGGTCTGCCATTGCTGATAAGTTGGGTAACACAACAATTAATATCAGCAAAGATGATAATCTCACCCGTCTCTTGGACAGTTTTCACAGGGACAGACCCAAAGGGTGGAGAGGTATACCCTCCTGGAACCTTTCTCTGGTACTACACCAGCTGACAAAGGCTCCCTTCGAACCATTTTAAGGAGGCATCCCTGAAGCACCTTACCTTCAAAACTGTCTTCCTTTTGGCCCTGGGTTCTGGCAAAAGAAGGAGTGAGATCCATGCATGGCAGCACAAGAACATCAGGCACCAGTCGGATTGGTCTAAGGTGTCCCTGTTTCCATCCCCCAGCTTTCTCTCTAAGAACCAGCTGGCCAAAGAGGGTCCAGAGAGTGTAGCCCCTGTGGTCATTCCGGCTTTGGCTCCTACTCTGGATAGGTCCCTTAGGTCTGACAGATCCCTTTGTCCGGTCAGAGCTCTGCGCTACTATTTGGACAGGACATCAGACCTCAGGCAGGATAAGGAGTTAGTTTTTGTCTCCTTCAAGAAGGGTTTTGACAAGGATATCTCGCCTGCCACCATGTCCTCATGGATCAAGCAGACTGTGATCCTATGCTATGAGCTCTCTGATCATCAGGCACACACCCTACATCAAGTTAAGGCCCATGATGTTAGGGCCTTTGCTGCCTCTAAGGCCTTCCAATCGGGAGTTTCCTTAGATCAGATCTTAGCAGCCTGCCTCTGGAAATCTCATAATACCTTCACCCAGTTCTACTTGAAGGATGTGGCTTGAGACTGGAACATGCTTCCTTCGGGAGGTCTATTTGTATGGGACTGAACTCATCCCTCTCTTCCCCTACCTCAGAGCAGGTCTGTAAAAAAAAGGGGGGGGGAGGCAGCAGGTCGATTCTGACGGTTCAACCCTGATAACCGGATGATGATATTCGACCATGGCCCTAGGGGTTTGTGACTACAAGGTCTACCCGGGCCTCTAAAGAGAAATTTCATTATGTCAGCGTAAGAGTTCAAATTGGAAGTCCCTAGTAACTTACCCGCCAACCAAGCGGTAGTTATTCAGCTATTGTCCATTGGATAGGATGTATTAACGCAATAAAATTGCAAATTTAATATGTAAATTAAATTTTTATAAGTTAATACCCTATCCAATGGACACACAAGACCCTCCCACCGACCCCGCTATCAGTCTACTAGGGGTCTAATAGGTTTAGACAATGAAAAAGATGCCATGACGTCACGCTGTCTAGACAGGAAGTATGACACGCCACCTGGCGAGTGCACAGTACTGGACCGGTCTGGCCGGTGGAAACACAGGACGTCTTTTTCTGACGTTTGGCGGGCTGGTCCACGCCGACCGGATAAGCTATTGTCCATTGGATAGGGTATTAACTTATAAAAATTTAATTTACATATTAAATTTGCAATTTGTGAAAGTCCCGAAAGCACAAAATAGGTGGTACCAGATGCATATGATCAGACCGGAGGGCCCACATCGACCTGGAAAGACATTGTTTAGTTGGCACAATTCGGAAGCCAAGGTGAACTCTAAGTTCCCATGCATTGTGAAAGCGTCTGCTTATCCCTCCACAGGGCCACCTTCTCGCCCCATTTCCCAGGAGTATTTGCGTAGGTGGGAAAAGTGCGCCAGAGAAAATTCATACATTGTGAATCATGCTGCAGGGTTCAACCGTTGACCAGTGACTTACAGGAGCGCATGACGGCCCATATTAATCTTCTTAGCAAGGGAAAAGCTCCCAAAGAAGTTTCAACTGCCATTTCAGAGTTGAAAGATCTCACTGCTTTTCATCAGAATGTGTTGGTGGCAATGGGCACTGCTCTTCAGCACTTGGCGGACAGTTTTTTTGTTCACATGTCCAACTAAATGTTGTTTTGCAGGGACTCATACCTCGAACATGTCAAGAATGGGATTAAACCAGATACTTATAATCAGTTGAGAAATGCTCCGTTGTTCGGACATGGACTTTTTCCTGATGCAGTAATACAGCAGAGCAGGATATTGCAAGTCATCACTCCTCCGGTCCTGTTCCCAGACCCAGTCCGGGTGCTGCCCAACAGACCGGATGGAGATCTTCTCACAGGTAGCATCCCTATGAAAGAAAAGAGAGTAAAAATACCGGTACCGTAGATCAGGAACATCAATCTTGGAGACAGTTTGGCCGAAATAGAGGACGGGGTCATAGCAGAGGACGTAGTTCGAATCCCCGTTTCTCTAAATCAAGAGGCTACAAGCCATATAAATGACCATTACATATCGTGTCCAACTCTCTCAAAGCAAGTAATTCCAAAGTTTGACGAGAACTCAGTAGCAAGGACTGTAAATCCAAAAGTAGTAGACAGTTCAGTGCTAGATTCACACAAAATTCAGATGACATCAAGTTTAAATCCTCAAAGTGTATCTTATCTTGCTGTCAATCATGTTCATTCTGTTTGTTTCCACGGGCATTCACAAAAGAAAGGTACAAGTCCCTTTGTTCACAAGATAGAAATAAAAGATGTCAAAGGTGTTTCTTGTGCAAGTCAATGTCTTTCTGCACTGGATGATCCAAATGTCCCCAGTGTTTTCCCAAGTCTTGCTGTAGGGGGCAGGTCACAGAAGTTTTGGCAATTATGGCTCAAACTGGGTGCGAATCCAAGGGTGGTCTCGATTTTGTGAGGGATACACGCTACCCTTCAAAATCCGGCCACCTCTGACCTGGTCCCCTGTGATCAAGAGTGGTTATGCTCGCCCGTTGAAGAGCAAGGCAGGGCCACGGTGGCAGAGTGGTAATACTCTCGCCTCCCACCTCTGAGGCCGGGGTTCGGTTCCTGGCACGGCCTCAAGTGGGAAAGCTGGTAGTTGCTTGCCGTTGGTCGGCAGTTTACAGTACAGAACCTTGACCAACTGTATGTACTGGTTTCCTCTGCCCTTCCAACTACCCATCGTGATATGACCTGTACAGTGTTGAAAGCGATGTAAAACCCCAAATAAATAAATAAATGAAGAGCAAGGTCTTATTTGAAGCATTGGTAGAACTCATAAACAAGTTGGTGGTAGAAAAAGTTGTGATAAGTTCCTCCCTGGCGTTTTTCTGGTGCCAAAACCCAAGAACAGGTGGAGACCTATTTTGGACCTCAGCCAACTAAACCTGTTCTTGAAACCAGGCACATTCAAAATGGAAACACTGGAAAAAATAAGGTTGTCTCTCCAAAAAGGGGAATGGGTAACTTCGCTGGATTTCAGCGACGCTTATTTTTACATCCCCATCAATCAGAGATCCCGAAAGTACCTCAGGTTTTTTTCTAGGGAAGAAAGCTTATTAGTTTACTGCCCTTCCTTTTGGTCTAGCCACAGCCCCCCTAGAATTTACCAAGGTAGTCAAGGAGGTGAAACTGATGGCACAGGCACGGGGTATCCGGATCCACCAGTATCTAGACGACCGGTTAGTCAGAGCCCCGTGCCAGGAAACTTGCCGACTGCATACCCAGACCCTCTTGGCCCTGTGCCGCGAACTAGGGTGGGTGGTAAACATGGGGAAGTCGGAACTTACACCTCAACAGGTTTTCAATTTTGTAGGTTACCGGTTCGATCTGCTGTCAGGTCGGGTTTTACCCACTCAGGACAGATGGGTCACCCTTCAGCAAAAACTACAATTCATCAAAGGCCGGAAAAGCTGTTCAGTCAGGCAGTTCATGTCCCTAATCGGACTCCTTACTGCCACAGAAAAACAGGTATGGGCAGGTCGCCTCCACATGAGACCCGTTCAGTGGCACCTGAAGCGATATTGGCATGTACCTGAGAGTCTGGAAAAGATTATTCCAATTCCCCTCTCTCCATCCACACCTAGATTAGTTGTTAGAAGAAGATATGTACTCAAAGGTCAGCCTTTGCACCCCCTTCAACACGTTCAAATATTTACAGACACCTCAAACGAAGGCTGGGGCACACACTTACGGGGATCCACGGCAAGAGGCGTTTGGTCAGAACCAGAAAGTCATCTCCACATCAATTTCTTGGAGCTAAAAGCAGTGCTGCTGGCCCTCAAGAGTTTCGAGCATCGTTGCAGGGAGCAGATTGTTCTGATAGTAACGGACAACACAACTGTAGTCTCTTACATCAACAAGGAGGGCGGTATGAGATCAGGCTCTCTGTGTGCCCTCCTTTGGAGACTCCTGTCCTGGTGTCATCTCAGAAAAATGGTTCTGCGAGTGCGGCACATCCCAGGTTGCTTGAATGTCATAGCGGACAAACTGTCCAGACACAATCAAGTGATACAGACCGAGTGGTCCCTGTCTCCACAGGTTTTCCATCTCTTGTGTTCCAAATGGGACCGGCCTCAGATAGACCTTTTTGCAACTCGGTTCAATCACAGGCTTCCCAAGTTTGTGTCTCCGGTTCCGGATCCGGCAGCTTGGGCAGTGGATGCTCTCAGTCTTTCATGGGGAAATCTGGATGTGTATGCCTTCCCTCCAGCCACCCTCCTCAGTCAAGTGGTGTCCAAGCTCATGGATCAGGGCTGTCACAGGATGATCCTGATCGCCCCAGGATGGCCAAACATGCCTTGGTTCTGGATCTGGTCAGTCTGTCGAGTCAGATTCCCTTCAGTCTCCCATTGAAGAAGGATCTGTTAACCCAACCATTCAACGGTCTCCTCCACAGGAACCTGAATCGTCTAAATCTGCATGCTTGGCTCCTAGAACCTCATCCATTCAGAAACAAGGGTTTTCTGATGAAGTGGCAGCAAGAATTGAAGCTCCTCAGAGAAGCTCAACCAGAGCGGTTTATAAATCAAAGTGGACCAATTTTATTGCGCTACAATAGCTTACCATGTGGGACTGAATGCTTTACTGGTTGCCGCGAGGCTTCACGACCAATTTCTAAGAAAAAAAGACATTTATACTTGGCCGTAGCCTCAGGTTGTCGTCACGTGATCTGCCAGTTATGTTACAACTTTTCTTGTTGGTCGCCGCCATCTTACAATCTTTGGGAAGTATTTACTGCCTTTTTCTTTCTATATCTCAGTGCAGTGTTATTGTTAAACGTTCCCATTTATGTATTTCATTTATTACTGTATAAAGCCCATTCTGGCCAATTTTCAGCACTTCCGCTTTTGTAAATTGTCCTTATTTTAAGTTTTATGAACTCGCCTCGACTGGCTTTTCTTCTGCGAGTTGTTGACTCGAGGTCTACTCGCGTTTGTTTTATTGCGTTAAAGCATGTCTTCTCAAGGAAGAACACGCCAAACTAGTAAAAATACCTACAGCAAATGCATTTATTTCCTTCCTACCTGCAGAGAGGCAGGTAAGGTCAACAATACGTGTGTCACAGCTAATCTTGAAAAATCTTTGTCTTCTCGCATAGACATACATATATTAGAGGCGTTCAATAATTTTCGTGAAGATTTTCAGAAATCTTTACAAAAGCAAAGGGTGGATTAGACCTCTTCTTCTGCTCACAAAACGAACGCAAAATCGACAAATCCTCGAATCCAGTAGTGCTATCGAGTCACAGAGGCTCCAATAAATTTCTCGCCTAGTCGCCTCGTAGACGACTCGGGTCAAGTTCGTAGTTCGGCCGAGGATCCCTCGAAGGTTGCCTCGACCAGCCCAAAACAATATTCACACTCTTCTAGACAATATGCTGTAGATCCGAGCTCCTCAGACCACTACTTGGATTATTCTAATGACCCTCAACCAGCCCCTAGTAGGCCCAAAGCACTGTGATAAGCCAACACAAGTCGAGGGCCAAATTCATACCCTCATTTTCAGAGGAGGATCAGTCCCCTGAACATATGCATAGGTTCCCTAAGCCCTCCAGGAAGTCATACCCTGATCAGGACCACTTAATTCACAGTTGGTGAAGGAAACCCCAACATGACCCCTACCCTCCTTATTATGGGAAGTAGCATTGGCTGACATCCCATTCCAATATGCTGAGGAGGTGGATATGTTTCGACCCATCCTCAAGTTGCCTGAACCTAGGGAATCCTTACCTAGATCTTTAACTGCGGTCATGTGCCTTGATGATGAGAAAGGCAGGCAAAACTTAGACCAAGACCAAGAGGTCCTTCCTCCATGTTGCCTCTCAATTCAATCATTAAGAATGCCTTTGATAAATTTGATCAGGACTTCCAAACAGCAAATTTACCTGAGGGTAAGTACATCCAACCACCTCCTTCCACTGTCAAGTGGTACCAGCTAGACCAGTCTTGTTATGAGGACAAAATACAAGAGCTGAATACAGACTTTGCCAAGATTTGTATTTCTCTTAAGTCATCTGGGCTCCTATGGTCAAGTTCCTCTTCCAGTTCTTAAAGAATTGGAACATCAGGCAAGACAGAATTTTTCCACTCTCAATTTCGCTACTACCTTTGCCAAGACTTCCTCTTTCTGTCATGTCACTTTGGAGAAGTGTCAATATAGCCTGAAACACTTTTTAAAACAGGTCAAGTCTCAGATCAGGAAAGGTGCCGACCCTGATAAAATAGCGAAACGTGGTTATGAGGAAGCCCGTGAGTCTCTGGATCTGTGGAATAAGACCATCCTGATCCAACACAGGGCCTTGACTTGCCTTAGTAGTCCTTGTCCCATATTCTCCAGAGAAAATTATACTCAATGGGCAATACTGGCTTGCTTAGGCTCGAAGCCGAAATGACCCTATTACAACCACACTTAGGAGAAACCAGGTGCCAAGAACTAGTTGGTGAAGGAAGACGAGGACTTCCTTCTTAAAAAAGGCACCTCAAAGATTCTCAGGGTTTCGGACCCTACCAGAATAAGCCCTTTCGTGCTCCCCACAAGAAAAGAAGCTCCAACAGGAAACGCCCCTATGGGGGCAATTCCTCACAAAGCAGTAACCAGTTGTTTTTTTCTTCCAACAGGGGAAAACAAAACTTCAGAGGCTCCAAGGGTCGTTTTTCGACCCCACAACAGGGGAAGAGGGCGTGGATCCCTCTTCCCAATGACTCCTTTAAAGCCTCAAGCAGCCCACCAGTAGGAGGTAGCCTCCGTTCTTTCAGCAGAGACTAGCAAACAAACAATTGTTCATCCAACGTATTAAACCTTAGCACCAATGGCTACGTACTGCCATTCTTCTCAAAGCCCAACTTGGTCAGTTTTTCTCCGATAATATCAGAATACAAGGCCCTCCCAAAGGACCAAACCTTGGCCCATTGCATCCAGTCTCTACTGTCAAAGAACGTTATCGAAAGGGTGGAAAATGTAAAATCTCTCGGGTTTTACAGTCGCCTGTTTCTAGTACCCAAGCCTCACCAAAGATGGAGGCCAGTTATAGACTTAAGCAGGCTCAACACTTTTCACATGTAGAAAAGTTCTAGGTGGAAACTCCAGAGTCCGTCAGGACCTCCCTGATTCCAGGGGAATGGGTATCGTCGATAGATATATCAGATGCCTACCTTCACATCCCCATCCATCCTCACTCAAAGAAATACTTAAGATTTTGCCACAGGTCTCAGGTGTTCCAGTTCACCTCCCTACCTTTCACACTGGCCACAGCCCTCCAGGTCTTTACCATGATCGTAAAGGAGGTGAAGCTCATGGCCCTCTCCAGGTCTCAGACTCCACCAATACCTGGTCGACTGGCTGATCAGGTCTCAGTCGCGGGAGGAAGCCCTAGTGAACACTCAGGCAGTGGTAGATCTAACCCAGTCCTTGGGATGGATCATCAATCAATGAAATCAACTGAATCCCACTCAGGTGTTTTCGTTTGTGGGTTACGAGTTCCACCTGGATTCAGCCCTTGTAAAACCCACTCAAGAGAGATGGCTCAAACTCCAGGATTTTATCCTACTCCTCAAGTCAAAACATGTTTTTGACTGCAAGATGTTTGATGTCTCTAATTGGGTCGCTAACCTCAACGGAGAAAATGGTCCAAGAGGGATGACTTCACATGAGGCCCTTTCAGTTTCACCTCAAGGAGCACTGGAAATTTCCTCAACCACTGGACAGCCTCCTTCCTTGGACAGAAGCCATCTCTGCACACCTGGTTTGGTGGCAGAATCCTGCAAACGTGATGAAAGGCTCACACCTTCATCCCAAAGACCACAGTATCCAACTCTTTACAGACGCCTCAAACGAAGGTTGGGGCTCTCACTTAGAACCAAGGTCTACACAAGGTCTGTGGTCTCCCCAGGAAAAAGGGCTTCACATAAACGTCCTAGAATTAAAAGCTGCCTTTCTGGCCCTGAGACGCTTCAAAGACCAGTGTCAGGACCAAACCGTGCTAGTTGCGATGGACAACTCAACTGTGGTGGCTTACATAAACAAACAAGGCGGAACACACTCAGCGGAGATGTGTACACTCCTGTGGAGAATCATGACCTGGTGCCATCATTCTCACATCACATTGAAAGCCAGGCGCATTCCAGGGTGTCTGAATGTGATGGCCTACCTACTTTCCAGGTCGAATCAGGTACAGTCGACCGAATGGTCACTACATCCACAGGTGTTCAAACAGATCTGCCAAAGGTGGTTTACTCCCCACGTACATGTCTCCTATCCCAGACCTGAAGGCCTGGGATATAGATGCTCTAAACATAAACTGGACGGGTCTCACTGCCTATGCTTACCCTCCAATGGCTCTCCTTCACAGGGTGAGCCAAAAAATCAGGCAATGCCATTGTCTGATCATACTAATAGCCCCAGGCTGGCCAGGGATGCCCTGGTTTTGGGACCTAGTGCAGCTCTCAACAGAGATCCCACTGCAGCTCCCGCGGTCGACAACACTCCTCCTGCAGTCCCACAGCTACGTGATCCACAGCAACCCGCAGCACCTTAACCTCCACGCCTGGTATCTAGGAGTGGACAACTCCAAGAACAAGGCTTCTCTGTGGAAGTGGCAGAGAGAATTGCTGCACCTCAACGGTCTTCAACACGGACCATCTGCAAATCAAAGTGGGCCCTATTTGAAAAATGGTGCAGAGAAAATTCGGTGGATTTCTCCACTCCATCTGTGAAACAAATATCAGATTTCTTCATGTATCTGTACCAAGACCTAAACAGGTGCCCCTCCACCATTGATGGTTACAGGACACCTTGGGCCCATCGGGCCAACATATTGCTCATAATGAGGACCTTCATAGGTTGCTCTCCAGTTTCCACAGGGATCGCCCCAAAAGTTCCAGAAATCTCCCCAAGTGGAACCTTTCTGTTGTTCTCAATGAGTTCACAAAAGCACCCTTTGAGCCTATGAAAGACACAGACCTCAAACATCTCACTCTCAAAACTGCTTTCTTGCTAGCTTTGGCCTCCTGCAAGCGCCGCAGTGAAATCCATGCCTGAGTCGCAAACAAAGTATCTAATCAAGGCCACTGGGAAAAGGTTTCCTTGTTCCCTTCTTCTGACTTCATAGCCAAAATCCAACTAGCAAGAGAAGATTCTCAAAGTGTGTCTCCGGTGACTATCCCTGCTTTGACTACCATTGTGGATAGACAGTCCAAGAAGACAGGACCCTGTGTCCGGTGCGGGCCCTGAGGTACTATCTGGACCGAACCAAGGACCTAAGAGGTTCCCGGTCCCTCCTTTTCATTTCCTTCAAGAAAAGACATACATCAGTCATCAGACCCGCTACTCTCTCTTCTTGGTTGAAACAAACCATCTTACTTTGTTATAACCAAGCAGACCAGCATGCCTTGGATTTAGTTGAAGTCAAGGCGCATGACATTCGGGCCTTCGCAGCCTCTAAGGCGTTTTACGGTGGGGTATTGGTGGACCAGATCATGCAAGCCTGTCACTGGAAAGCTCACAACACTTTTACCAATTTTTATCTAAAAGACCTTACTTGGTCGGACAATGACAACAATCTGTATCTGGGACCAGTAGTAGCGGCACAACAGGTCCTAGACCCTTCTCCTCAGTCCATTCATCCTCGGAAATAAAAGAAGGGGGGGCACATCTGCTACAACCAAGTCTTCAGGAGTCTAAGCCCAGGATCTAGGTATACGTCTACCTCATCAGGGTGTATCCGGTAAGGTCTATCTAATCTTTAAATCATTATAATTGAACATTGTATTAAGGACCTTAAGGTTGTCATTTTAGTCAGTACCCGAGCCTTAAGCTCAGGTTCTTCCATGTTCGTCCTTGGGACTGACCCCGTCTGTGTATCTAGGGTACACATCTCCTTCTCGTCAAACACCCTGACAGTTTTTTAGCACTGTCATTCATTCAGGTTTTTGGCTTCTACAGGCCCGGTCTTCGGGATTGGGGCCCTGTAGACGGGACTCAGACTGGTACTTTCGATCTTTGATTCTACTATTATTATCAAAATTCTAAGAAAAAACAGACTTATCTGCCAGTCTCAGCTGTAATCCCTCCTCCGGACGGTTGGATTCAGCATTCAGTCCCACATGGTAAGCTATTGTAGCGCAATAAAATTGAAAATTTTAATTACTTAAATGTAGCTTTTATAAGCTACAAGCTTACCATGTGGGACTGAGGAGAGTCCCACCTTGCCTCCCCGCTGTATTACAGCTGAGGGGTATGGGTTTAAATCTCAACGAGAAAAGTTGTAACATAAGGGGCAGATCACGTGACGACAACCTGAGGCTACGGCCAAGTATAAATGTCTTTTTTTCTAGGCGTTGGTCGTGATGCCTCGCGGCAACCAGTAAAGCATTCAGTCCCACATGGTAAGCTATAGTAGTAGCTTATAAAAGCTACATTTAAGTAACCAGGAACCCCCAACCTCACTGTTGTGTGATAAAATGTTATAGCTTAGGTTCTCTGTATAGAGAAGTTTTCAGTGTAAACTTGCAAACTGAAAACTAGTTCTTTGTGTATGGGAGAATTTGAGAAACAAATTCTAATTACTAGATTTTGATGACTAAGTTTGAATTTCATCTTTTTTTATTTAAGATAAGTTTGACTTCAAAATGTTTTTTTTTTTAATTTTCGGGAATTGCATTAATCAAAATATAATTATAAATTATAAAAATTATATTTGGATGCATCAGTTAATTAATAAGGAGAATGGATAAAAATGTATAAGTACATGCACACATAATCTTTATCATCTTTATAATCCTTAAAAATTAGTCTTTGCTTTACAAATACCTACAAATTCAAAAACTATTGCAATAATAGTTCTTTCAAAAAGTTAGACTTAATCACTATATCACCCTCTAAAAAAAATTATCAATCAACAATCACCAGTCACTCATTTCCCAACATTCAACCTGTTTTCTGTTCAATAACATGACTAAGATTTCATGTCAAAAAACCTAGCGTGATTTAGTGGTGATTTTTTATGAAGTATAACTACTTTTTCCAGTCAAAAATCCAGCTTTGAAATACTGTTGAAATTGTGTCAGTGTCAGTTTTTCAACCAAAAATCACCATGATTTCTGGTCAAAACATCACTACATTTTCATGTCAGAAAACTAACTTAGATTTAGTAGTTGGTAATGTGCATTTCAATGTCAGGACCTGTTTTCAACTCTAAATCAACGACATTTCAAGGCGTGTGCCTGCTGGGTAGGGACATTGGTTAGGGGGTGTAGGTGTGGAACGTCATGGTATCACCTTGATTTGACCTTGCTGTAGTGAACTTGACCTATTTTTAGATTCTGACTGTTGAGTAAATCAGTTGTAGTTTGAAAAGTATTGCATTTAGAGTATTTTGTTTAAAGTTATAACATAGTGAAATTGCAGACCTGTATGTCATGGCAATAGCTGAGCGATAACTACTTTGAGGTTCTCAATGTTGAGTAAATCAGGTGTAACTTAAAAACTATTGCATTCAGAGTATTTTCCTTAAATATGTTACTCACCTACTTTTGGGTCAGCTATAACATAGTAAAGTTGCAGACTAGTAGCTACTTTGAAGTTTTCGCTGTTGAGTAAATCAGTTGTAACTTGAAAACTATTGCACTTAGAAAATTTGTTTAAATATGTTAATCATCTACTTTTGAATTAGCTATAACATTGTAAAATTGGAGATGTGTAGCTCATGGCATAGCGGTGTAATAGCTATTCTCAGGTTCTTACTGTTGAGTAAATCAGTTGCAACTTCAAAAATATTGCATTTAAAGTATTTTCTTTTATATGTTGTTCACGTGCTTTTGGGTCAGCTATAACATAGTGAAATTGCAGACCTGTATGTCATGGCATAGCTGAGCAATAGCTACTTTCAAGTTCTCACTGTTGAGTAAATCAGTTGTAACTTGAAAACTATTGCATTTAGAGTATTTTGTTTAAATATGTTGATCACCTACTTTTGGGTCAGCTATAACATAGCAAAGTAGCAGACCTGTAGCTCCTTGCATAGCTGAGTAATAGCTACTTTCAGGTTCTCACTGTTGAGTAAATCAGTTATAACTTGAAAACTATTTCATTTACAGCTTTCTTTAAATATGTTATTTACCTGCTTTTGTATGAGCTATACCATATTAAAATTGCAGCCCTTTAACTGATTGCATAGCTGAGCAAAAGGTACTTTGAGAGTCTTACTGTTGAGTAAATCAGTTATAACTTGAAAACTATTGCTTTTGTAGTATTTTCTTTAAATTTGTTTTAACCTACTTTTTTATGCCTAAACAGTTACCTTGTTACTTTCCTTCTGAATACTATTTGCAGGGAACAATTTTTGTGTCCCTTTCTACTGTCACTTCTACTCTGAAATTCAAAACATACAGTCAGCTGACACAGAGCCCGTTCACGGGCACTAATTTCTTGTTAGTTTACTGAATTGTCTTGTTTTAATACTTAATCTTTACATGCAGTTTCTTTCTCTTAGATGTTCTTTTCTCTACTTAAACATTATTTGGACACTGACACTGCTCTGAAAGTATCCCAATCTGTTTACTGTTTCACTGCTTCTATATCTCTCATGGTGCTGAAAACTATTTCCCCAGGTGGTGGGGTACGGGCATCGCTCATGCTATTTTTTTTCAACTGGTGTAATATGAGAAAACTTAGAGGAGTGGTTGACAACCCTGCAGACTGAGTTTTGGACACACTGCAATCTTCTTAGCTCAAAATCAGTGAGTTATACAAACAGGGAATTACAATAGTCCAATCTGCTGCTCACCAAAACTTTTTCCAGAAGGACTGATGTTTTAACGTCCAGGAGGGGAGGAATTCTGTAACGGTCTTTTGCATTGACTCTGGTGGACTTTATGACTTGTGACATATGGTCAGAGAGAGTTAGGTTAGAATCAAACACTACTCCAACGTTCAAGACCTGATTGCCTAGAATACTGATAAGAATGTTGTGATTGTTTTTGGAGCCTATCAATATAATTTGGTATTGTTGGGGTTGGTATAGCATTGGCATAAAAATGGTATTTGATACTACTGTATTACTGGATGATTGACCTGACTGGGTTTTCATAGAGAGAAAAAAGTATTGGCCCAAGAACAGAACCCTGAGGCTTACTAAACTGGAGCTCAGCAGGATGTGACAAAATGCTATCTACCTAGACCAAGTGTGTTCTTTCTGACAGGTATTGATTGAACCAGTCAAGTGCCAATTCACTGATTCCATAGAATATATGCAACCTGTAAAGGAGAATGGTGTGGTCTATGGTATCAAAAATGACAGAAAGATCCCAGGAGGGTGATTGCTATGACAGACCTTTAGCCATATTGAGATTATTTTGAATATTCAGCAGGGCACTTTCAGTGTAATGATGTTTTCTGTAAGCTGGTTGAAAACCAGTCATCAGGCCAGCTTCATCAAGATGGGTTTGAGGCTGGATGGCTACTACCCTTTCAAGAATCTTTGAACTAAAATTGAGATTGGAAACATTCCTGTAATTTTTTAGCACTTCTTTCTTCTACTTCAAAACCTAACTGGTCCGTGTAAAAAAATCTGAGGCTGGAAAAATTTTTAGCAGACATTTTGTGAAGTGGGTATCTAAAATTGGGATTTGCCTTCAATCAGGCCTTTTTACTTGAAACGATTGGCTGAGTAGGCAATTTGGGGTGTGAGCAGCTTTATTCATGACTGATCTTCATTTGGGCCCTTTAACTTGAAAGGATTTCCTGACTAGGTAATTAGTTAATTGAGTAGCTACAGTTAGGTTGTAATCTGCAGTTGACCAATTGACTTGAAAGTATTTCCTGAGTAGGCAATTACTAATTAGTAAAGGGAATAGCTGCAATAAAGTTTTACTTTCTCAAGGAAAAATTGGGAAACTGGCACAATGCAACAGCTATCTTCCATAAACATGTCATTCCATATTCATGAATTAAAAGGAAAATTATCAATTCACATTATATGAATTCTGCTAGCCACATGAGAACCAATAATTGGAGCTATTTGATGACAAAGCAAGTAATATGTATCCGGATTCAATACAAAAACCAGTGTCAGATTTGCACACATTTTAACACTGGATCCAACTTACAAAATCTCCAAATTGAGAAATATTTCAACATTGTTTCACTCATAAGATTTTACCTGATTTCACCTGTTGGATCCAACTGAAAACAGTTTACAAATGCTACATATATTTTAACCTGAGTTTTCCCACTGAATACAACCTGATTTCACTCATTGGATCCAACTAAAATGATTTGAAAACTCCACACAGATTTGGTCCATTGTATTTAATCTGATTTCACCCATTGTTTAGCATGTTCTGACATTATAATCTTAATTCATATAATACTTGAATAAGATGGACCAGAAGGTATTACACTTTTATTCAGTAATATTTGGTTTTTAGAGTTCTAGTTTTAGTAAGTACCTCGATTTAGCATGTGCCTTTTTGTTACAACATACTTGGTTGGCTCGTTTTGTTTACACCGCTCTTAGATACGGGATTGTAAGTTATTTTATTTTCACTCGGATATTTTTATTGTAAGTACCTAACACTCACACTCTTTGATTGTGTAACGTAATACCAGTTGGTATAACCTATGTGATAAGGGAAGATTGAGGTCGAGCTCGGAAAACTGACGGAAGATTCCCCCCCCCCCCCCCGCCCAAGTTTTTTTTTCGGCGTTTCGACTTACGACTTAATGCGTCTCTCTCACTAGACGTAGACCGAGTTTTCTGTCCCAAAATATGCCTTTTTAAAACTGATGGATGGCATTTTGGGACAGAGTTCCTCCCCACACAAAAAAACTTCAATATCTGAAAATTACTGTCACTTTTTAAACTTTAAAATATCCACTTAAATGTATTATTAACAGTAGAAAGCATTTAGTGGTGCTGGACCAGTTCACGCCCACCCTCAATTTTCTTGAAGATTTATGATTTTTCATAGAGAAGATGTTTACCACATTATAGATAGGGTAGAGGATATTTACCCAACGGCTGTGTACGCTAGATCAGTTTCACTGCTAGCGTACCCAACGGTTGTGTACGCAAGATCTATTTGACTGCTAGCATACCCAACGGTTGGGTACGCAAGATTTATATCACTGCTAGCGTACCCAACGGTTGGGTACGCTAACAGAGATATCAGTCTAGCGTACCCATGCAACGGCTGTGTACCCAAGATTTATATCAGTGCTAGTGTGCCCAACGGCTGTGTACATACACTACTGGCATACCCAACTACCCTGCAACCCAGACATTGAACCCTATGTTCCCAAAGGCTGTGTACACTAGATCAGTTTCACTGCTAGCATAGCCAATGGTTGGGTACGCTAACAGGGATATCGGTCTATCGTACCCAACGGCTGTGTACGCAAGATTTATATCAGTGCTAGTTTGCCCAATAGCTGTGTTTATACACTGCTGGCATACCCAACTACCCTGCACCCAAGGCACTGAACCCTATGTTCCCAATGGCTGTGTACACTAGATCAGTTTCACTGCTAGTGTAGCCAATGGTTGGGTACGCGAGATGTATTACACTGCTAGCGTTCCCAACGGTTCTGTACGCTAGCAGGGGTATCAGTCTCAGTCTAGTGTACCCAATGGTTGTGTACGTAAGATCTATTTCATTGCTAGCGTACCCAACAGTTGTGAACGCTAGCAGTGATATTGGTCTAGCATACCCAACGGTTGTGTACGTAAGATTTATATCGCAGCTAGCCTACCCAATGGCTGTATAAATACACTACTGGCATACCCAACTACCCTGCACTCGAGGCAGTGAACCCTATGTTCCCAATGGTTGTGCACCCTAGGTCAATAGCTTTCTTAGCATACCCAACAGTTATGTATGCAAAATCTATTTCACTGCTAGCCTACCCAACGGTTGTGTATGTTAGCAGTGATATGGGTCTAGCTTACCCAAAGACTGTGTATGGAAGACCCATATCACTGCTAGCATACCCAACAGCTGTGTATGTACACTAACGGCATACCCAACTATCCTGCAATCAAAGCAGTGAACCCTTTGTTCCCAATAGTCGTGCACCCTACATCAATAGCATTGTTAGTGTACCCAACTGTTGTGTACACAAGATGTATTTCACTGCTAGTGTACCCAACGGTTGTGTACTCTAACAGTGATAATGGTCTAGCCTACCCAACGGTTGTGTACACAAGATCTATATCACTGCTAGCATACCCAACGGCTGTGTATGTACACTAATGGCATATGCAACTCTCCTACATCCAGTTAAAGCACTAAGTTCTGTTTTCCCAATGGTTATGTACCCTAGATTAACGTCATTGATATTTTCTTTTGTTAGTGTAACCAAAAGCTGTTTAAGGTACTGGCATACCCAACTACCCTGTACCCAAGGCAGTAAACTCTGTGTTCCCAATGGTTTTGCACCCAAGATCAGTGTCATTGCTGGCATACCCAGTGGCTGTGTACACAAGATCCATATCACTGCTAGTGTTCCCAGCAGCTGTGATATTGCTCTAGTGTACCCAGTGGTTGTGCACACAAGATATATATCGCTGCTAGTGTACCCAACAACTCAAAATTTTTTACAGCCTGCCCAATTTCTCATTACCCAAGGTAGTATGCACTCAATGGTTGTGCACTCGATATCAGTACCCTTCATAGCGTACTAAACAGGTCTGTATCCAAGGCATTGTGAAGTAATTAGTTTTTAAGGAATTTTTTTTGAGTAGTCAGAAATGGGCCAAGGACCACTCTCTGAATTAAACTTATTCAGCTTATTGTTACATTTTAACAAAGTTAATTTAAGGAAGAAGTGATTAAAATATGGGTACACTACTAGACTAGCACTGATCTTGTGTACATAGCCATTGGGTACGCTAGCGATGATATAAATCTTGTATACACAGCCGTTGGGTACGCTAGACCAATATCACAACTAGCGTACACAGCCGTTGGGTGAATAACCACTCAAATCATATACATTTGTAATTTATTTTTTAACTGTGATTGTTTTGGATAAATTTAGAGGTGGGCGTGAATTGGTACCCGGGCGTGAACTGGTCCACCACCACTAGATGCAGGAACACAATTGTCTGTGTTTGCAGTAAAATAGACACTTTTTCTGCACTTCCTGTTTGTATAAACAATGATGAAATTTTGTAAGTGAAATAAAGTTTGGTAAATATATCCATTAAATATGCAAAAAGTTTATTTCTTTTAATGCGGGGCACATCCTTGATACTCAAGATGGTAGCCAAGTACATGTTTAATGTCAGGATGTGTGCCATTTGTTGCCCTTCAGGACGTTTATGTTTTTTTGCATACTTATGCCATCTGTCTCTCGCCAATGCATTCATCTTTTAAAAATTGGCTGAGAGACAGATTAATCGGTCTAACTAGACGTGGTTACCTCGGCTCTACTTTACTTGCGTGTAGAGCCGTGGCACGACCCCACATAGAACTAGAGATTTGCATAAAACACAAATATCATAAAACTATGAACACACAACTGTTGGATCCAACTGTTCCCACAACTATTTTGTTTCATTTGCTTCAAGAATCGGTCAACATGCAATCATATGTATGACAAAAAATAAATGACATTTCCTAATTAATTTACCAGGATGTTTGGACCATTTCTCCAAAAATTTAAAAATGTTCTTTTATTATAAAAGCTGTGCAAATTAGCATATATTTTGTACACATATTCTATTTTTGGTGTCCTTGGCGTAAAATCAACTATTAGTGGTGGACCAGTTCACACCCGGGTACCAATTCACGCCCACCCCTAAATTTATCCAAAACAATCACAGTTAGACAATAAATTACAAATGTATATGATCCATTTGATGATTATCTATGATGTGGTAAACATCTTCTCTGTGAAAAATCATAAATCTTCAAGAAAACTGAGGGTGGGCGTGAATTGGTGCCCGGGCGTGAACTGGTCCACCACCACTAGCTGTTTCTAACTATATTAAACCATTTTCAGTCATTTTATTAACTGTTATTCAACAGGAAAAGATTTTATGCAAATCTCCAGTTCTATGTGGAGTCGTACCACGGCTATAGACGCAAGTAAAATAGAGCCGAGGTAACCACGTCTACTCTCTCTTCACTGCATCTCTTCACTACGTACAATAAACCTTTCCACGGTGTCAATCAAAATACCGCAAATCGGCAAATATCCAGGGGCCGATTTCACTAAAGGACTTAAACAGAGTCCCTTTATTGGCTAAGTCTTGGACTTAAATCTAAGACTTTTGTCTTAACTAGGTCTGGGACTTAAATGGATTTCACAAAGGGGTGACTTAGCTAAGTCCAAGCTTATCAAACCACAGTACATGGTTTTCAGTGCCATATGACATTTTATATCCTTCATTTGATGCACTTTTTCTAAGGATAAGTGCTGTTTTGAAATAGAAAACCTTGTTACATCATATAAACTTTCCAAAGACTACTTCAGTAAGGTATTCTGTATAATTATACTTTATTTACAGCCATTTCAAATTCTGAAGTGGAGAAAAGTTTATGGCAGCCATATTTTAGTCCTCTACAAAATTTAGGCCAACTATCTCCCAGACTTAAAGTTAAGTCCACTGACTTAGCAATTTCATGGACTTAGCTGCTTTGTGAAATCCGCTAAATCTAAGGCCACAGACTTAACATTCTGTTGACAAAATTTAAGACCAAAGTCTTAAATTTAAGTCTAAATCTGGGGCCAATTTTACTAAAGGACTTAAACTAAGTCCTTTTATTGGCTAAGTCTTGGACTTAAATCTAAGACTTTGGTCTTAGCTAGGTCTGGGACTTTTCGCCATTTGTTTGTCAGACAAGGCTTGACATGGAGACAACTAAAATACCATAAACCAGAAAGTGGGCGTGGCCTATGGAATGGTCTATAAAATAAACCAATACATAAAATCACTATATCTTGTTCACTGATACATAAATATCAAACAATATAGCGAGCCAACATATTTTCCCTTTGGTAATATAGATAATAATACCAAACAGTGAGCGCCTGTGTGGCAGCATAACTATGAAACTCCAGCATAAAGCACTTTTTACACTGTTTCTATGAAAGGATATGTCACATCTTTAGTATCAGGTTATAGAGGAAATGACATAGTAAAGAGTGATATTGTGGTTTCAATAAACTTTTAAAGAAACGGTCTGAGATAGCAAGTCTAAAATCTGAATAAGTGTGTAGAAGTAGTGCATAAAAACAAAGGATTAAAAACAGACATGTGGCCAGTTATCATTGCAACACAGTGCGTCTTGATAACTACACACAGACCTGAACCACAAAGAGGTTGTGTAAACAGACTCAAGGAAGCTGAAATGTGGTCTCCTGTGGTCTGTGATAAAATATTACTTCCCTGCTAGACACACCACATTGATGTGCACATCCAGCATAGCCTTGCACAAGGCTCTGATCTCCTCCTTATTGGGATAAGTCACAAATGATTCAATATACAAGAAATGACCTCTTAGCAAGTAGAGGTATAAGTCCTGCCATTAGGATACATCAGGATGTAATTAGAACCATCAAAAGCCTAGGATTAAATGCTAAACAAACAAGACGTGGAAAAAGGGCAGGTGTAAAGTTGAAACATCAACTGAAAAAAGGAAAATTGAATGCTACCATTTCCCACAATATTGGAAATAACACCTCCAGGTTCAAATATGGATTGTTAAACACAAGATCAATTAGGAATAAAACTGAAGTTATTCATGAATTGGTAATTGACAAAGACTTTGATTGCTTGGCTATCACAGAAACATGGCTTAATTTCATCAAGTGATATAGAATCAGATATTGTGAAAAGTTTTACACCTGAAGGATATTCTTTCCTTCATTGTGCTCGGTCACAATGCAAAGCAGGAGGGGGTATTGGATTGTTGTACAAAAGCTCAATGAGTGTTAAAGAAGTTACCAGCGAGAGTAATTTTAAAACTTTTGAGCATCAGGAGTTCCAACTAAATTTAAGGTCTTCCACAGTGTGTGTCACCGTGCTCTATCGACCTCCACCAAGTGCGGCAAATGGATTTACTTTTAACTCATTATAGATGAATTCAGTGTCTATCTGGCTTCTTTTTCTAGCTCTCCTAAATCCGTCCTTATCATGGGGGATTTCAATATACATTTTGATGACAGTAATAATCATCAAACACAGTCTTTCTCAGCCCTCTTATCCAGTGTAAATTTGCAACAACTGGTAAAAACTTCAACACATATTAAAGGTCACTGTTTAGACTTAATCATTGCTGGAGAAGATGACCAACTGCTTGGGTCAATATCTGTCAGCAATCCAGGTATTTCAGATCACCTATTACTTTCTGGGTTCTTACTGGACAAAAAACCTGACCCGGTCAAGAAGTTTCTCAGATACCGTAAACTTAAAGACATAGATATGGATGTTTTGAATAGCGATTTACAGAAATTAAGCTTTCCTGAAGAATGGCTTGATTCTATGGTACAAAGATATAATGTCAGTTTATCTGAAACTCTGCAAAATAATGCTCCACTTATCGAGAAATATGTTAGAATCAGACTTAACACAGCTTGGTTTAATAGTCATATCCGGCATGCAAAAGTCATGAAGAGGAGGTTGGAAAGAAAATACAGAAAATCAGGACTAGAAGCTGACTTGGAGAAATATAAATAACAATGTAATACAGTTAAGCTTCTCTTGACAAAATACAAAACAGAATTTTATTCCTGCAAAATTAATCAAAGTAGGAATGATATAAAAAAGCTGTATGATTTGTCTAAAACATTACTAGGTGAAGTTAAGCAACCCAAACTTCCTGAAAGTGACTCAGATCAACTATTGGCCGAGACATTTAATAAATTCTTCGTTGACAAAATTCTTAAAATTAGATCAACCATCAAGTACTATTTATCTCAGAAAGATGTTGACATCAAAGAGTACATTCACCCAAACTTAGAAGTCGCTCTAAAGTCTTTCAAACCTGCGGATGAAGATGAAGTCAGAAAGATAATAAGTGCTAGTTCTAATGCTTCTGCAATCCATGACCCTTTCCTCAGCAGATTGATCAAGGATAACTTAGACAGCCTGGCTCCAGTCATTACCCGTATTGTCAACAAATCCCTGGACGAGGGAGTATTTCCATCCAACTTGAAGCATGCCAATATAACACCTCTGCTAAAAAAGGAAAACTTGGATAAAGAAACTTTGAAAAACTATAGACCTGTATCAAACTTGCCTTTCCTATCAAAGGTCATTGAAAAAATTGTTGCAGTTCGTCTCAGAACACATTTAGAGGTGAATAAATTATGGTGCAAAATGCAGTCTGCATATAGACCTTTCCATTCCACAAAGTCTGCACTTCTTTGTGTCCAAAATGACATCTTGTCTTCCTTGAATAATAAAAAAATGGTCGTCTTGGTCCTTCTTGACTTAAGTGTTGCCTTTGATACTATTGACCATGAAAAACTTCTTCATCGTCTAGAAACTAGATTTGGCATTAATGGAACAGCACTAGACTGGTTTAGATCCTACCTCTCCAACAGAAGTCAGGCAGTGAGAATAAATAACAGTTCATCTGAAAAGATGTATCTTAATTTTGGTGTTCCTCAGGGGTCTGTCCTTGGACCAATACTCTTCACTTTATATGTTGCTCCTGTGGCGGACATTGCAAATAAACATGGAGTGAGTCACATGCTATATGCGGATGATATTCAGCTGTATGTTGAATTCAACAAAAGTTCAATGGCTGCATCCTTACAACATCTGGAACTTTGCATTGATGGTATAAAATCTTGGATGTCACAAAACATCTTGAAATTGAATGAAGACAAAACTGAAGTTATTGTTTTTGGATCTAGAAAATATTTGGAAGGAATGCCTTCTATTTCTATCAGGGTAGGAGACTGTACAATCATCCCGACGAGGTCTGTTCGCAACCTAGGTGCCTATTTTGATTCACGGATGAACATGGAAGAGTTTATCATCAAAAAGTGCAGAGCCTGTCAATTACAACTTCATAAAATTGCTAGAATTCGTAAATATTTGTCAAATAATACATGTTCCTGCATAATTCAAGGCCTGATAACATCAAAACTAGACTATGCCAACTGCCTGCTTTATGGAGTAAATAAAGTCTTTTTGCACAGACTACAAATTGTACAAAATTCAGCAGCCCGAGTCATCCTCAAAATGAGAAAGTATGACCACATTAGTAGAGCAAGACAAGAACTTCACTGGCTTCCAATACAACAGCGGATTGCTTTCAGTATTCTCACTGATGTGTACAAAGCGTTACATGGCTTAGCACCAACATACATCACTGACCTCATTTCGTTAGCACAACCAGCAAGATTAACAAGATCATCCAAAAATTTCAAGATAGCATTTCCAGTCAAGGTTCCTAGAAACAGTAATGGAAAACGGGCTTTTGTTCATGCTGCTCCAGCTCTGTGGAACAATCTACCTGTTAGCATTAGATCTTCAAATTCAATGTTAGATTTCAGAAGACAGCTCAAAACATACTTTTCAGAGTTGCTTCTAGGATGCGTTTTATGCGGTATCTCGCATTAATTTGCTTTTGCTCGCAGATTTCATCGAAGTATGCGGGGACGAGATTATAAAAGAACGCATTCAGCACAAGGCAATGCGGGATATATATACGAAGCGAAAAGACGAGAGATCAAGGAAATCGAAACGATGCATGGAGCGAGAGTTTGTCGAGGTTTTGATTTTTCCGTCGAAACGTTCTTCGAATAATGCATGTTGACGATGTGTAAAAGAACTCAAACATATTATGTGCTACAGCCAGTATTTAGAAATATTGTACCCAAAAACATGAAATTAAGCTTAAAGTGGATGGTTATATGAAAAATGGCAGCAAGAAAAACGAAACTGACAGTAAACTGGATTGTTACCACAATAGAGTCAAGCCGGTGCTGACCCTACAGTACGTATCTGTGGGGTCTTCAAACAATGTATGTGTAGAAAATATTTTACTTGAAGATCAAAATTCACGGACAACTCATTAATATTAATGAGGTCACAGATTTTCATAATGGTTTCTTAACAATATTCAAACACTACTGCCTTGCTACCAATTATCGCCGGGTACCAATTATCGCCAGACAGAATTCAAATAGATATAACTTCACCAAAAGTAGCATCCCAAGTCTCACAAATAATGTACAACTGTTTCCAAAGTGAAGGGAACAGATACACAACAGAAAGCTTTCAAAATATGTGACCATTACTGAAATATGAATGTTTTATTTTCTGGTGGCGATAATTGGTAGCCGGCGATAATTGGTAGCAAGGCAGTAGATGGACCAAAGAGCTCATGAATATTCATATATGTGTAGAAAATATTGACAATTTCGTGGGATTTTTTAACAATATTTTACTTGGAAGCGTGTTAATAGAATTTAAAATATTATTTATTTAATTAATTTGACAGTATTAGCTAAAAGGTGGGTGTTCAATGGTAGATAACCACTACTTATTGGGTAGCCAAGTGGCCTTGATCACAAATTAATGGAAGTCCACTGTTAAAAATGTCTAAATAAACTGAAAAAGTATTTTCCATTAGTTTAAACTTTATCATAAAGTCGTCCCCCAGAATTTTTAGCCCCTCCCCCACATTTTGTGCAGTGGTGGGGGATCGCCCCCACTTTTTCAAATTCCTAGAATCAACACTGGACTTTTTCAGACTTGCATACAATGTCTAGATCCTACAGTGCTTAGAGACATACTAAGTGATAAGCGCTATATAAAAATCATGTGTTATGTTATGTTATGTTAGATACACAGCCTCTTTGCAGTGGCAAAGGGGCCATAGCGGTGTCCTTTTGGTTTTTGCGTCCTTGCAGTGTTTAGCCGTACCCAATCCTAAGTCATTTGTATTGTTTTTAACATCACTTAATTTTCAGTCAAACATCCATTTTGTTTTAAGTCCATAGTCACTACAATTTTTTCAGTCTTTTTTACATCTAAATTGATCTGATTTTTGGCTGAACTTGAGCATGGTTTCTTTCGTGAATACGGGCCTATAGGCTTAAGTTATCTTTCCGGTCATCTGAATTCAACCCCATATTGCTAGATACAAAATAGGTGTACTGCAGTATGAATCTCAGGTGCAGACAAATCTGTGAACTGGTCATGAAATGTTGCTTTGCATACCCACATTTGCATTTAGACATGGATTTATGTTTAACTTGTGATCACAGCATCTTGCTACCACATCTTGCTACCAATATATTATCACGAATTTGAAGTATTTCATCTTGAAGAAGCATTTTAATTCAAATATTTTTAGGAAATCCCACAGGATTCCATAACCATATATTTTCTGCACATATATGAATATTAATGAGCTATGCAAATATAAATATTTAGTATTACTTGAATAATGTTGCATAACCCCACAGAATTCAATGGCCTAACATGAATAAAATGAGTTGTAGTCCAAGACACCAAAATTATTTGATCTTCAAGCAGCATTTCTCTTTATAGAATACTGTTGTGAAACCCCACAGAATTCCATGACCTCATATTTTGTATAAAACATGAATATTAACCATTTAAAGTAGGGACATGGTAAGACTGAGGCACCACTTGGAAAACTGATGTGTATGTATTAATTGGTTGCAGATTGTGGTAGGGAGACAATGGTAGTGAGTTGCTGTGGTCACGAGTTCTATGGCTTCCATTAGCTTGGCTCTGCTTTACTTGTGGCACAACCCCATGTGAAACTAGAGATTTGTTTGAAATACAAATACCTACAAATGTGTTCACTCTTCATTCCCCTTCAACCAGACATAGGGTAATGGTAGTGCACTGTAATGCATTACATTTTAACGAAATTCGCAAAGAATATTTGGGAACCGGTTATTGAAAACGTCATCATTTTAGACCATCTAATGGCTGATACTTCATCAAAACGACACAAAATATATATATTTTGTAAAATATGTCAAATTTTGACTTTATATTGAACAAAAATCATTTTTACGGACTTAATAATTTCTCACGAAAGCCATTTCCAGTTACAAGTTCTGCCTTATGTATGCTGTGCGAATAATTTACTGTACACTAGCTGGCATATGAAATACCAGATTTCGTTCATTTCAAAGCTCCAGTAACCTGTTCTGATTTCTGTAAACGATCCCACCACTAGCATTTATTAAATTAACTTTACACAATTTATGACCATAGAAAACAAAATAAAGCTTACATTTTTCTTTCATGTTAATGCATAAACTTCCACACTATCTGCTTAACTTTAGCTTCTTCTATCAGCGCTGCATAGTTTTTTTATCAAAAACCTTTTTCGACTTAATACTATAAAGCATCTGGCCTTCTGGGATGCTTTGTTTTTGTTAGCAAAAACATTTTTCTAGTTGTTCATGGCTTATGGACTAATTATTGCTTGTGCACCAGTGAATTAAGTTTGTCATCCAGTGAAATTCATCACCTCTATTTTATGTAATATTATAAAAATTGATTGTAATGAACTTTTTTTCCAGAATTAAACATTACACAGTACGTTGTAAGGAATTGTTCCGTTTATTTAAATAGAAATTTGGCTCTAATTATAAGGTGTCTGATCAAAATCTTTTCTCCACTTTATGTTGACAACAGAGTTTGAGCTTTATGGTATATTAATGTTTGAAGCTGGACTTTTATGCAGCGACACAATGCCTCAGGTCCAGATTTCAGAAGATGTGGAGGCGTATGCGGCACAGGCCCACAAACTGGTGGACTATGTTATAGAGAGTGCGATAAAAAAGCTAGAGGTCCAGATGGAAGACAGGGAGAAGACACTGGACTTCATCAAACTCGACCTCGCAAAGTGAGTTAGTGCAATAAGAAATCCTTCAAAAAGACTTCAGTAACACAGGGAAATCATCAGTAATAGTATTTAAATAGGATTAATAGATGTCTAATCCCAAGTATGTAATATGTTGTATAATGGCTATATTATGGTGATTATACCTCAGTTGTAATGACATATCAGAAACCCTGCAGAAACATAATTATTAAAATGATTGAATTTTTTACTTTTTCAGGATATTATGTTATCATTATCATTATTATTATCATCGCATTGAGATATTGATATGTCTCTACCTGGATTTTAGAAGCTGTATGCCATTATGACAGTAACTTAAAACAGATGTAACGGACAGAACTGTTTATTATTTAATGAACTGGATGGCTCCAACAAATAAAGAGTTAGGAGTTTTAGAAAACATAAACATGTTTTCATTGAAAAATGTCATATTTATCTGTATGTCACTCTTATGTCAGACAGGAAACATTTGAGTGGCAAGCCCCAAAAAGAGAGGACTTTAAGGTGAAGAACATTGAATGGCTCACTATAGATAAGTTCACTCCTGAAAAAGCAGAAGGAAAGATCAATGAATTTGTAATGACCCTTAAACCCAAAGTGTATTTTTCAATACAGTTCTCGCGTTGTGTTCAAAGGTGGCAGGTCGCCAGATATCAGGTTCGGATTGGAAAATCACCAACAGAGTTGTAATTATTGACGCCTGTGCCAATAGACTCAGCTGATGATAATTTATTGGTTAAAAGTTGTAAAGAACAAGTAATTATATAATCTTAAATGTATATTTATTTTAAATAATCATGGATCTATATATATGTATATATGGGGAAACAAAAATGTACAGAAATGCAAAAATGCTGTTCAGTAAAATATCAGAACAACATGACAACAATTAAGTTACTACAGCCTTGGAATAACTATACACGTACACGACTAATAAGAAACAAGAATAGCAATAACACTGCAGTCAGTAACTAATGATGATGATAAAACACTGCAGTCAGTGAATAAGAATGATAATAATACTGCAGTCAAAGTAATCAGTCAAAATAATAACACTGCAATATTTAGTCAAATATGCATCCTAACTATCACAAAAATACTGCAGTTATCAGTCAAATGAAATACAAGATAAAATACATAAACTGCAGTAAAAATAGTATTTACACCCGCACAGTTATAAGACCACAGTTTGAAATAATCCCATAGCAAGTCAAGAATTACTCTCAGTTGTAAGAACTGTCAAAAACATGAGGATTTGTTTATAAACAAATGGGAGGGAAACGCCCCCATCTGTCAAAATGACAGAATATTAATAAACTAGAAAAACCAAGTTTACTGGGAGTTTTTACAAACTTGCAATGAGATAAAAGCAATGATTTAATGCAACCGGATCCGAAAATAAATCGAGCAAATAAGACAAAATCGAATAAATGTCAGTAAATTCAGAAGCACTGAGTGTACCTTCCGTTAGAGCGGCTCAATACACCGAAGAGCTGTTGATTTTCCGCGCCTTATATAGAGGATTCGTACCCTAATTTGCATACACCGAACACCGCATCGGTGGCAGTTCTGCACCGCTTATGGGGATTCGTAACTAATTTGCATACACCGAACTCGGCATCGGTGACAGTTCTGCACCGCTTATGGGGATTCGTAACTAATTTGCATACACCGAACTCCGCATCGGTGACAGTTCGTCACTGGATCGCTTACAACAAATAGAAATATATATTTGTGTTGAACTCGAAGAGTGATGACGTCATCACACAAAGATGGACGACACAGATCCCAGCAATATTCAACAAAAATAAAATAAAATACTGCGAATATCTTAGGTGACAAGCTTAAGTGTAATATTTAACACGATCTGCACATAAAATGCTACAGAATGACACCTTTCACAACTCTGTAGAATATATAATAAAAAATCTCGCAGACTCGTCAATCCACAGCAATACTGAAGCACTTTGTAAACTACGAGATGACAGGGTCATCTCACTCCCCCCTACTTAAAATGTGTTATGCCCTCATAACACGCAACACAGTTTGGATATAACAGCTTATAGTGTGACCACTTGGGGTCAGAGCAATTAACAACTAAATCAACAGTGTAAAGTACCCAATATACAAGTTCTGTATCACAAGTAACTGCTCTAAATGAACACATAAAAAGGACTACCAGAGTAGTGACTGCATTTCATAACTAACCCACTGTACTGTGGATTATATAATAATAACTATATATGCAGTTAACACACTGAACAATACTAATATAAACAATACAAAAAAAGTGAAATACCTTTAATACTAACTCACTCTACAATGAGCACCAGAACCACAGATTCTGACTTTATGAACACAAAATGGAATAATTGCAGTTATCAGAAATAAATAGTATTCAACTCTAACTTTTGAATATTCACCTTATAAAGTGTAACCAGTCACTGTACTGTGACAATATGAACAGTTAACTAATAAAACAAGCCACTGTACTGTAACACATGAATATTTAACTAATAAAAATAAAGCGAGTCACTGTACTGTGACACACATGAATATTCCACTAATAAAAGTACAAACAAGCCACTGTACTTTGACACACACGAATATTCAACTGATGAAAGTAAAACACGCCACTGTACTGTGACACACACAAATATTCAACTGATGAAAGTAAAACACGCCACTGTACTGTGACGAACGTGAATATTCACTGATGAAAGTAAAACAAGCCACTGTACTGTGACACACATGAATATTCAACTGCTGAAAATAAAACAAGCCACTGTACTGTGGCACACATGAATATTCAACTGATGAAAGTAAAACAAGCCACTGTACTGTGACAAACATGAATATTCCACTAATAAAAGTACAACAAGCCACTGTACTGTGGTGAACGTGAATATTCAACTGATAAAAGTAAAACATGCCACTGTACTGTGACACACACGAATATTCAACTGATGGAAGTAAAACAAGCCACTATACTGTGACACACATGAATATTCAACTGATAAAGTAAAACATGCCACTGTACTGTGACACATGAATATTCAAGTGATAAAAGTAAAACATGCCACTATACTGTGACACACATGAATATTCAACTGATAAAGTAAAACATGCCACGGTACTGTGACACATGAATATTCAACTGATAAAAGTAAAACATGCCACTGTACTGTGACACACGTAAATAATGACCTCTTAATTTATTCTTCAACATTAAGACCATCCCCAAAACTAACTTCCCCCAAATTTAAAAAGTTCTCAAAGTCCCCAATATCTACCGAATCTAACACATTTATGGGTTTGGCATCTAATTTTGCTTGCAACTTCCTTATCTGAACTTCTAGTGACTTCCTTTTTGAACGTTCGATTGCTAATTCTTTTTCCATGGCACGTTCTTTAATCCGCTGTTCCTTTAGTTCTAGTTCTTTTAACTCCTTCTTGGCTTTCCTCTCCTTGTCAGTCCAAAACTTAATTTTGTCCTGGGACTTTAAAATATCGGAAATAAGTTCTTTCTTCCTTTGCTGGTCATTTAACAGGCTTCCCTCTACAAGTCTGGATTGAGGTTGAGGCACAGAAATTGAAGTGGTGGAGGAATCTTTTGTCGTTTCCTGAATGCAAAGTTCATCTGATGTTGAAATGGGCATGGCAGCCTCATCTGCGGTAACATGAGACACGGGCAGAGGCAAGTTATCAGTAACTGAAGTTGCAATTGTGGGACATGGGGCTAATAACATATCTGTCTCAGCTGATTCAGGCAATGGTAGAACATCTTTAACTGAGGATACAGGTGTGCCTGGCATATCTGCAACAACTTGGACAGACGAAGGTGAAATGTTGGTGACTGTGGATACCGATGTGGTTTCGGCTATAACAGCAGTAACGGCTGGCTCACCTGAGCCTTCCGATAGTTTGTCTGGAAGTACCACCTCCACCTCAGAACAGTCCCTCTCATTCGGGAAGTTGACTTTCAGCCTCTTAAGGTCTGGATAGGCAGGGACGGTTACCCCAGGTACTGTCTCCGATAACGGCTTTCCAGTACCCGGAACCGATGCCTTCCGCTGAGGAGGTAGTAGCCTACCAGGGTCCACAAAATGCAAGTTCTTAACAGTTTTTGTTTTAACAGCACCACTGGTGGAATGGGCCTTGGCTTCATCACTGTTCATATTATGGATTTTCACTAGATGCCTCTCCAGATCATATGGCCGTTTAAAAGTCCGACAGGAAGCTTGTCTGGTGCATTTGAATAAAGTTATTTCTTGACAGTGAATTTCTTCCCAATGTCTGAATAATCCATATCTCTGCCCAAAACTCAGCTTCTTCTTCCGACATCCATCCACTAAACACAGGAACCGCCCTTTCTCCTTCATCCATCCCGGTTTCCCTTCCTTCCCACCTGATGACCACATGGGTTCAGACGCTTCCAAGAATTCACTTAAATCTAGCACAAACTCATCACATGCCATTTTGAGATCTAAAAAAAAAAAAAAAAAAACAATGACAAAATACTTAGGTTATGTGTTTGCCACCTCAAACCTAAGATTCACTTATTTCAACTTGCACTCCTACATCCACTCTGTCACGCATTGATATCCAGAGCTCTGGAATATCATCGTGTTCATAGATTTTCATATGGTCAACATGAACAGTCACAAGATGAGCACTTTCACTCTTTTGCACTCTATAATTCACATCTCCTAACTTATTTATCACTATTCTTTTGCCTCAGGAGGATAGAATACCCATACCCAGTCACCTCGCTTAAAGCTTCGTGTTTGAGTATTGGTATCATATAACCGTTTTTGTCTTTCTGCACTTTTCCCTAAATGTTTCCTGACCAATGAATAAGCTTCACTCATCACATCTCTAACCCACTCAACATATTCTCCTGGACAACAAGGAACATTTGAACTAGAAGGACAAGCCTCATACATCAAATCAACTGGAAGCCTTACTTCCAGACCAAACATGAGTAAATTTGGAGTACACTTAGTACTCTCCTGAACTGTAGACCTATAAGCTAACATAACATATGGTAAATGATCATCCCAGTCATTACCATGCTCATTCACAGTAGCCCTAAGTAACTGCCTAAGAGTCCTATTCATACGTTCAACTAAACCATCAGACTGTGGACGATACCTAGAAGTCCTTGTTTTGCTCATATCTAACAACTTACAAAGTTCTTTAAACAGCACCGACTCATAATTCCGACCCTGATCTGTATGAATCACAAGTGGTATTCCGTAACGGCAGAACCACTGTGTGACCAAACAATCAGCTACAGTTTGAGCCATCTGATCTGGAATTCCATATGCCTCAACAAACTTGGAAAAGTAGTCTTGAACAACTAGAATGTAATTATTGCCATTTTTGCTATGTACTACAGGACCCATTATATCACAAGCTATCCTTTCCAAGGGAGCACCTGATAATTGCTGTTTCAATGGAGCCTTCTTTGGATTGTGACCTGACTTAAAACTCTCACAAATCTTACATCTCTGACACCATCTCACAATATCACGTTTGTAACCTGGCCAATAGAACCTCGTTCTAAACTTACACAAAGTGCGCCTGACACCAAAATGACCTCCAATCCTATTGCTATGTAAATGATGAAATATTTCTTTTCTCATGGCTAACGGAACGACATACTGATTCGCAGAACTATTGCTAGAATTCTCAGCTACCCATTCTCGAACCAACAGACCTCCATCAACCTTAAGAACTGACCACTGAGCACACAGACACTTGAACAACTCACTCTGACCACTAAGCTCAGCCTTTTGTGGCTTCTCACCACCAGCAGACTTCAACTTTAACACTTCACTTATGTCTTTATCTTGGCACTGAAAGTTTTTCAGCTCATCAAGAGACCATTTATCAACCCAGTTGCAATTGTGGAACCTGGAACTAACTGAGAACCCCCTAGATGCAATACTAGAGCCAGGGTTTGCTGACTGACTAACCCTGCCGCCTGATGCGGAGTTAGAACCACCATTCATATCACCTTTAGTAGACTCACAAGGTACACTAGAGCTATCAGAACCATCCAACTCAGTGTCATCACCTCCAGGACCCTTACACTCCTGAGCAACACTTTGTTTCCTTGCCTGACCCCTAGTTACCACACACACACAGTCCGATTGTTTCAAGGCACATTCCTCACAATCATCACGTTTACACCTACATGAAGGAATCCTTGACAACCCATCAGCATTACTGTGCAAAGCCCCACGCCTATGTTGGACTTCAAAATCATAATTACTAAGAACAGACAACCACCTAGCCAACATACCCTCTGGCTCACGAAAATTCACTAACCACTTAAGTGAAGCATGATCTGTCCTTAGCAAAAACTGTCTACCTCACAGGTAATGATGAAACTGTTTCACAAAAACAACACAAGCCAACAACTCCCTCATAGTTGTACAATAATTTCTCTGTGTCTTACTCAAACTTTTGCTACCATAAGCAATGACCCGCTCTTCACCATTCTCTTGCACTTGACTTAGAACTGCACCACTTCCATACAAACTAGCATCAGTATCAAGAACAAACAAACCCCCATTCTTTGGATAAGCCAAAATGGGACTTGACACTAACTTATGTTTAAGCCTCTCAAAAGCTTCTTCACAGGCATTTGTCCACTCAAACTTAACATTTTTCTTGGTCAGTTCATACAGTGGGGATGCCAAATTTGAAAATCCCTGGACAAAAGACCTGTAGTAACTACAAAATCCCAAAAATGAACGAACTTCTTTCACACATGAAGGTTTAGGCCAATTTACAACTGCCTCTAATTTCTTTGGGTCACAACTTACACCCTCATCAGAAACAATATGACCTAAAAACTCAACACTTTCTTGGAAGAACTTACACTTGGAAACCTTAAGTTTCAGCCTGGCACCTCGAAACCTCTCAAATATCAACTGCAAACCTTCAAAAGTTTCTTCAAAAGTTGAACCAAAAGAAATCACATCATCTAAGTACAGGACACATTTTTCCCATTGTAACCCTCGGAGAATCTTCTCCATCAAAGCCTCAAAAGTGGAAGGAGCAGTAGTCAGACCAAAAGGCATTACTGTAAACTGCATTAACCCTTTCCTGGTATAAAAAGCTGTCTTCCACTTATCTTTCTCAAACATTGGAATCTGATGATAACCACTGGCTAAATCCATTGTACAAAAGAACCTAGCACCACCAAGAGAAGAAATACAGTCCTGAGTATTTGGTAAACCAACTGCAGATTTCCTAGAAATCTCATTCAAAGCACGATAATCCACACAAACTCTAACACTACCATCCTTTTTAGTTACAATAACTAAAGGTGATGCCCATGGACTATCACTACTCTCAATCAAACCCTGAGCCTCCATTTTATCAAGCTCTTTTTGAACCACATCCCGTTGGGCTATAGGTAACCTACGTGGCCTTAACTTAATAGGTGGGTGATCACCAGTTTCAATACAGTGTTCAGTTAAGGTTGTTGACCCTAACTTCCCATCAGGTCCAACAAAAATGTCTTGATAATCAGTCAGTAACTTTTCAAATTTCCTGACCTGTTCAACAGATAATTTGTTTGAGACAGATTCAATCAAGGGCCTCAAATGTTCAGGTAAAGCTGGGGTATCTCTACAAGTTTCCTCACTGCTCACCCTCAGAAAAGAACCTTGATCCTTAGGATCTGCAAAACTGGACACCTTATCAACAGGTTGCAACAACGCAATGGTAGAACCACTGGTCAAAGTTATGGCTTTATCAGTCAAATTTGCTACTCTAACTGGAACCACTGACTTTTTAGTCTGAACCAAACTCTTAGCTACTAGCAAACCTGTCCGAGAAGTGATTGACTGAGTTGGCTCAACAAGTCCTATTTCTCTATGTGATACCCAATGATTACTGTCAAATTTGCCAGTAATAATCACTTCATGATCTGGAGGGATACAAGAGGTTTCAGTCACCTGAATGCGAGCACACCGTGTGTCACCTTTGCGGTGCAAGTTCACCTTGTGTACACCCATTCTCATGTAACCTCGTCCCATGTGCAGTATACAATCATTCTCTTCCATAAAATCAAGACCAAGGATAGTACTCTTATCCCCTAGTGCTACAACTTTAACACAAGTCTCAAAAACACGACCTCCTAGCTCTAAACTAAGAGTGACCTCACCAAAAACCTTAAGGAGCTTACCACTGGCACTCCTTAATGAAACATCACAATCAACTAACCTAGATTTGACACCATCAGGCAAGCTACGAAAAAATCCTATGTCAACAATTGTATATGTTGACCCAGAATCAACAAGAAAATCAGAAACAACACCTTCCAAAGCACCTCTTACAAACCAACAAGAAGCACTAATAACCTCAACAACACCTGCTGGCCTTGAAACCACCTTAGCTGAAGATTCGGCCTTAATCTCAGCACTGCTTAGTTTAACTGACTGGAAGACTTGCCAAAATGTCCTCCGTTTTGACCTGACTTGAACTGTTTAGGACAGTCCTTCTGATAGTGTCCAAACTCCTTACACTTGAAACACTGAACCTGCGAACTCTCAAACTTGGACTTGGATTGACTCATGTTTCCCTTTTCTACAACCTTAGAGGTCCGAGTCTTGATCTGATTCACATCATTTTTCAGTAAACCAAGCTCCCTAGAACTATTTTGCAGAGAAATCAAAATTTTCTGAAGTAAATCATCCTTACTCCCAGCCTTGTCCAGCTGATTTACTTGACCATCCCTTCCTCTGTTAACTGGTTTTGACATGAACCTCTTTTGACCATCCCCATACTCAAAACTCTCATACTCCATGGCTAAAGAAATAGCTTCATTCAGAGTTCTAGGATGACCAAACTGAACATGTTTCTTCAACTCGGGTCTATCCAGACCAAGGACAAACTGATCCAACACCCACTGTTCCTGACAATCATGTGGAATATTTGGAAAGGCCCTGACAGCTAGTCTCCTAAGTGTATATCCAAACTCCATGACAGATTCATTTGCCTTACGAACCCTATTCCTAAACTCTATCCTATAAGTAGTTTCTCTTTCTACAGGATTGAACCTTCTAGACAACTCATGAAGAAGACACTCATAATCCTCAGTACCCCCATAATGTGCTACATCACCTAACACTCTTTGGGCTTGACCCTGTAGACTCATGGCTAACTGCATTCCCTTTTCTTCATAGGACCACCCATTCCATTCAGCTACAGTTTCAAAATGTTGGATATAATCACTCCACTCAGTTCGTTCACCGTCAAATTTGTCAGGTTCACGCTGTTTACGCCCAACCCGTCTACCATTTGACCTGTGTCCAAGTGGCCCACCTGGAATATTCCTTGCCTGCTAATTCCCGCTAGCCCTACACAAGTTTGGCATAATCGGATCAGACAAAAGCTGTACAGGTCTCCTTTGTACACCTTGGTTGGTGTTGACAGGTCTACCATTTGTACCTCTGTCATTCCGTGATTGAAATATCTGTGCCTCAGGTTTTAATCTACCATCACTGCCATTTTTCTTTGGGATTTCCCCTCTACTACCTACACCTACAGGTGTTGAATGCATAACATGGTCACTGAGCTCATCTGAGGTGTCATAAAATATGTCAACCTCATCCTGATCACCTTTATCCTGAACTACATGGGCTGGAAAATAGTTCTGATTGACTGGAACTGACCTATTCAGTTTACCTTTCCATACCTATCGGGAATCCGATTAAACTGAACTTCCTCATCTAATCCAGTCACATCCTCATGACCCTTCCCCTGTTTCCTAGGCCATTTTGGAATCCAATCAGATACAACTTCCATCCAACTACTAGATTTCCTAGAAGTCATTGCTAATGTTAGAAACCTAATGTTCAAATCAGAAATCTAAGACTAGTGTTGATGACAGACACGACGCCGACGACCGCTTCTGTAAACAAACGGTTTTGAAGTGAATCCTTGATGTTACTGTTGTTCACTTAAGTGTTACACCTCAAGGCAGAAACCTTTGTGTTGTCACTGGTGATGCCAGTAATATACTCATTCACAGTACCACCCTAGTATTACTGTTTATATCACCATATAGTAATTCACTTTCTGGTGTTACTACTGTGTTACAGTAATACCACAATCAAACTGACATACACACCACTGTACACCTCAGTAACCACACCTTTAGTGGTGTTACTTTTGTGTTATTTCAACAACACACAAAACACATTCACACAAATCACTGTTTTATATCATACAGTAATTATTACTTTAATGTGAACAGTGATAAATTTTCTTTGTGGTGTATATTGTGAATAAATGTGTTAACAAGCAACGATTACTGTTTTATATCACAACAATGTTCATTTGAGGCCAAAAACCTTCATGAAACATCAAATGTCAACAGTAATCCACATTCAAACAATTACTGTTTTATGTCATTTAACATCCACATTTAGTGCAGTGAATATATGTAAACAGTAATCAATCATACAGTATAACATTCACACCACACCCAATAATAGTATGTCTAAATAAGTTGGTCACTGTTTTAAATCATGAAATTACATGTGAACAGTGACTGTATATGTAATCACTCAACCACAAACAAACCAAACAAATCACAACATACACAGGATATACACCATTGAACCAGTTAGAAATTAATGGTAAAAATTTCCAATCCTGGTCACGGCACCAAAAATTTCTGTAACGACCCTTAAGCCCAAAGTGTATTTTTCAATACAGTTCTCGCGTTGTGTTCAAAGGTGGCAGGTCGCCAGATATCGGGTTCGGATTGGAAAATCACCAACAGAGTTGTAATTATTGACGCCTGTGCCAATAGACCCAGCTGATGATAATTTATTGGTTAAAAGTTGTAAAGAACAAGTAATTATATAATCTTAAATGTATATTTATTTTAAATAATCATGGATCTATATATATGGATATATGGGGAAACAAAAATGTGCAGAAATGCAAAAATGCTGTTCAGTAAAATATCAGAACAACATGACAACAATTAAGTTACTACAGCCTTGGAATAACTATACACGTACACGACTAATAAGAAACAAGAATAGCAATAACACTGCAGTCAGTAACTAATGATGATGATAAAACACTGCAGTCAGTGAATAAGAATGATAATAATACTGCAGTCAAAGTAATCAGTCAAAATAATAACACTGCAATATTTAGTCAAATATGCATCCTAACTATCACAAAAATACTGCAGTTATCAGTCAAATGAAATACAAGATAAAATACATAAACTGCAGTAAAAATAGTATTTACACCCGCACAGTTATAAGACCACAGTTTGAAATAATCCCATAGCAAGTCAAGAATTACTCTCAGTTGTAAGAACTGTCAAAAACATGAGGATTTGTTTATAAACAAATGGGAGGGAAACGCCCCCATCTGTCAAAATGACAGAATATTAATAAACTAGAAAAACCAAGTTTACTGGGAGTTTCTACAAACTTGCAATGAGATAAAAGCAATGATTTAATGCAACCGGATCCGAAAATAAATCGAGCAAATAAGACAAAATCGAATAAATGTCAGTAAATTCAGAAGCACTGAGTGTACCTTCCGTTAGAGCGGCTCAATACACCGAAGAGCTGTTGATTTTCCGCGCCTTATATAGAGGATTCGTACCCTAATTTGCATACACCGAACACCGCATCGGTGGCAGTTCTGCACCGCTTATGGGGATTCGTAACTAATTTGCATACACCGAACTCGGCATCGGTGACAGTTCTGCACCGCTTATGGGGATTCGTAACTAATTTGCATACACCGAACTCCGCATCGGTGACAGTTCGTCACTGGATCGCTTACAACAAATAGAAATATATATTTGTGTTGAACTCGAAGAGTGATGACGTCATCACACAAAGATGGACGACACAGATCCCAGCAATATTCAACAAAAATAAAATAAAATACTGCGAATATCTTAGGTGACAAGCTTAAGTGTAATATTTAACACGATCTGCACATAAAATGCTACAGAATGACACCTTTCACAACTCTGTAGAATATATAATAAAAAATCTCGCGGACTCGTCAATCCACAGCAATACTGAAGCACTTTGTAAACTACGAGATGACAGGGTCATTAATATTCTGTCATTTTGACAGATGGGGGCGTTTCCCTCCCATTTGTTTATAAACAAAGCACATGTTTTTGACAGTTGTTACTACAGAGTTGTAGTATATTTCCTTGATGGTGTTTTAGTGTGCTTATATCAGTATTTTATTGTCGCCATCAGGCTATTGTCGGCATTTATGTAGGGACAATTTGTGAGTTATATAGCCTGATATTTTTCCATGATAAATGGATAATATATCTCACTGTGGACTTAGTTTCTTAAATGTTGTTATAATATATTTCCATTGTATATTTTGTATTTACCATTGTTGAACCAAGTTATATGATTATAATATATTGTTGAAACTTACATCTGATAGTTTTACTATTCATCAACAATACTTTGGCTTCATCGGTTTACTGATACCAGGCTTCAGTAAAATCACCCTGTAAGCCAATTCCAATAAATTACCTGGACACATCTTTGGCGATTGGCCCACTTTGAACACAACGCGAGAACTGTATTGAAAAATACACTTTGGGCTTAAGGGTCGTTACAGAAATTTTAACAGATAGTTAGTTTTTAACAGTTAGGAGTTTTAGAAAATATAAACATGTTTTCATTGAAAAATGTCATATTTATCTGTATGTCACTCTTATGTCAGACAGGAAACATTTGAGTGGCAAGCCCCAAAAAGAGAGGACTTTAAGGTGAAGAACATTGAATGGCTCACTATAGATCAGTTCACTCCTGAAAAAGCAGAAGGAAAGATCAATGAATTCATAAAGGTAAACTTTTATTTTTTTTGTGTTTGAACTGGATGAATTTACTTACACCAAACATATCCTTTGTCACCATTTTCTTTCCAGTCTTCTCCAGACTTAATATCCGGCTCTTGTATGTTATACAGATCGATGTAAAAATCTTGGTCAAAAGTAAATAATTATCAAAAGTTAATTTTAACAGTAAGTGGATACCACTAAGATTAAAGAAGTCAAAGGTATTGCTTTGTTTATTTAGTCAACCGTTTTTGTTAGGTGTTGCATCTACAGGAAGTAAGTTTTAAAAAAAAACACTACAAAGAGAAATATATTAAGGTGTATTTTTACCAGTAGTACTGAATCTTGTACGAGTGATGTACAAGAAGATTTAAGGGGAATACTGGAACAAAAGAATTGTGACAAGCATCTCAAATATCAAAACATAAAATGTTGATAATCTTGAAAGCTGGATACAGACCATTATTTTTGAAGGAATTGTTACATTTTATTGTATATTTTTGAAGATATTTTACATTTTATAACTGTGGTTTTGCTTTTACTGAAATTTAGGGGTACTTACCCGAACACAATTTTTCAGTATCCTGGAATCACAGTATTTTTGCATTGGTAGGATACCAATATTCCTAATCACTAATGATGAACTTTTTAAGTATTATTTTAACAACGATGTTTTGCATCATTAACTCATTATACATGCCTGGTTTTCAGACTTGGGATTACCAGGAGAGCTGGCAGTACTGTGTGAACTACTTAGGAGCAGAGGAGTTTGAGTTTGACACTCGACACAGGTCTGTTCAAAACCTTTCAGCAAATAAAAAATCATAAGGGTTAAATCATTTGCTAGTACATCCAGAGAGTCCATACTAAAATATGAGTTGTTGGATTCTAGTCAATTCTCACATTACAGATATACCCAGTTAACTTTTTGTCCTAAATCTCACCCTTTATATTCATACATGTTGATTATGTTACCACGAGGTCTCATTAGAAACTTCTTCACTAGGATCCCAACCCCTCTGGAGGTACAAAAAAATGTACAAAAAGCGGTTGTTGGACCACTTGAATATCATTTAAAAATCATTGTGTAAAGCATTGTAAGCCACACTGAAAATTCTAATACATTTGTAGATAAATAGGAGTTTGTGTGTCAGTGACAGACTGTTAATCCCTCAATTAACTGCCTAACTGGAGTAATCTTACCAGTAACTTAGTTACCCTCACTACCTATATTCTGAGGTTGAATTAAAATCACTTACCATCAGTCAGTGAATGTGTTTATATGTTAGTGGTATTTAACAATTGATAATTATTGATAAATAGTTACTATACTAATCACTTGTTTACTATCATGTGGCATACTTTTACTACATAGGCAGTTAATTGAGGGATTAACAGTCTGTCACTGACACACAAACTCCTATTTATCTATTTATCTATGGGTAATAATGAGTGCCAGTGACACAGCTCTGTCTGCTATTCCAACAACCTACAGTTTAAAGTGCAAATACTTTTAACATCCCTATGAGTGGTACACCCATACCCACCACCACCATAAGTAATTACATTATTTCATTACTAATGGGGTCCCTACCAGACTACAAGATCGTGCATCTAATAAAGGCAAGGATCTTAAAAGAAAAACACTCCAGACAATATAATATACTGGAAATACCAGAAAACCATTCTGTAATAATGTTTGAACACTACATCAGTGTTCAGTATTTTAGCCAAAAGGCTACTCCAGTCTCTATGCACTCACACAGAAAAACATTCTGTGAAATACAGGGAATCCAGTATCTTGCTTTGGAGGGGGGATCCAACAAGCCCACATGCCACCACCAGGCGCAGGCGCCAATTACTATATTTTATTTGGGCATTCCCTACACTCCACCTTGCAGGCACCAACATGTTTGTATGAGGCTATGTCCTCTCAATGCACCCCTTACCCAGGTGCACCCTTTCTCCTTTATTTCTAATACATTTGATTGATTCTAACTAGATGTAGTCTAGACGTACTGCTATGTGTAAGTCTGAATGTCGATGTGCAGAAACAGAGACTGTTTTATTTTTGTTATTGTGTATTTATACTCGGCACAATATCTCCATATACTACAGGACTCAAAGCGCCATTTGACCTATCCGACTACACAAGTACAGCCCAAGCTCTTAAGTAACTGACATTCCCATAACTGAAAGACAGAGGCTCAAGGATGACCATTTATCAATGTCCTTGAGGTTCTTTAGCCTGCCACTGGGAACAGGGCCTAGTGACAGAGGACTGCCATTTTAAGTGGTCATCCGAGCCACTCTGTATCTGCCTGTATCTGGGTTTGATCCCACGTCCTCTGTGTTCCTTGGCAAGTGTGTTACTCACTAGGCCACAGTGGCAGATCACTGTCATATTAGTTTAAATCTGTTTGGTTTCACAGGTACAGAGTGAGGTGGAGTATTCCCACCAGAAGAAAACCTATCCCGCGTGCCACTGCAGCAATCTACTTCACTTTTGAGGTTTCCAAGATTAAACCGAAGGTAAGTAACTTTAAACAGGTGACTCTGTTAAGTGATGGACTACACCATATACATCAAGATGATACTTCTGATTTGTACCTGTTTCGAGTAACTACAAAATGAATACAGCTTTACAATGAAATATACAAAATCAAACCACAAAATTGTAAGAGTGATTTAGAACAAATATGCAAAGGTACCACTGTTATATATATAAAATTATGAAAAGCTAAAACCAAATTTAGAACTTTGAAATATTTGAATTTATAGCAAGTGGGCAGTAAAATACAGCAGCTTAATCAACAATAACTGTTATATGTAAATGTCATAATTGTAATGTTAGAGTCTATAAGATATGGTGCTTTGTATACCTTTCAGAGCTTTCCAGTTGAAGTGTACTATGTGTTTGAAACCAACAGAATGGTTCACAAGTAAGTGGGTCATATTAATGTCCAGTGTTAATAATAAAATACTGGTTTTCCACTAGGGATGGGTCAGTAGCATATTTTTAGTTTTGGTTACCTGCCAGTGCAAACCGTTAAGATCCCGAGATTAAAAAAATATGAGTTTTAGTACACCCCCAATTGAATAGGCTACTGACAGGAAGTGAAATGCATAAAATTGAAACATGGCAATTTCCTGTTAATTAAATTGCAATAAAAATCCCCATTTGTACAAAAATATTGCATAAAAGTGTGCAGTAAACTACAATTTCTTCAGATTTGGGGTTTCTTTTCAATATTTTATGTTTTCATTTGATTATATGTGTTGACAAACGAAAGAAAGATTGGTTGTAAAATATCTGTCATGGTATTTCAGTAAAATACTCTTGATGGCAAGATCCTAGGGCCACTGAAACCGTCCCTATATATCACTTTTTCTTTGATCCTGATGAAAAGTACTCAGTTTCTCACTGAGATAAAACTGTCGTACAGATAAACGGTCTTCAGAATTTTTCAAATCCCAGTAGTCAAAAGAGCAATACAACACTATCAAAATACCAAATGTCCTGATAAGCTTTGTTTGAGGGTATTTCATTAGTTAGTTTGTGCGATTTTGTTGTTTACACCACTTAGATTTGAAACACTCTCCCAGTAAACATTACAAACGTTTATAAACGTTTATAAACCTAAGTAGCAACGGTTTAGATTAGGTTTAAAATGATGGGTCCCTAAACGTTTGCCTATAAACGTTTATAAACGTTTATACATAAACGTTTATAAACGTTTGCCTATAAACGTTTATACGTAAACGTTTATAAATGTTTATACACGTGTTGAAAATCTGGAGAAATATTTCTGTAAGTATATCTTGCTGTAACACTGTTGTTTGAATCCATCATTACATTCTAAGTAGATATATAGAAGTATGTAATTTGACATACTTCTATATATCTACTTAGAATGTAATGATACTTCTATATATCTACTTAGAATGTAATGATGGATTCAAACAACAGTGATACAGCAAGATATACTTACAGAAATATTTCTCAAGTTTCTCTCAAAATGGCTGTGCTGATGTCATTATCCCAAATGAAAGCAAGGTTAAGATATTCTTCACTCTTTGTAAACGTTTAAAAACGTTTATAAACGTTTATGCATAAACGTTTATATATAAATGTTTATAAACGTTTGTATATAAACGTTTATAAACGTTTATAAACCAAACTAATGTTGCTGAAACGTTTATAAACCCATAATGTTGAATAATTGTCAATATTTAGGTTTATATTTGGTTTAAAAAATGTTTATAGGTTTACTAAACGTTTATAAACGTTTATAAACCTTTGCTATGTTTACTGGGCTGAAGACCGTTTATGCCTATGACTGTTTATCTCAGTGACCACCTATGTAGCAATAAAACTCTTGGACTTGGTATGGTTTTTGAAAATGTCTACATATTCACATAATGCACATGACAGATATTACATCAAAACAATAAGTAAAAAAAATTGTATGTTATATTTAATAGGTAACATATTTACCTCATATTTACAAACGATTACACCACCATTACTCAAACATGTAATTGGTGTTTGTGGATAGCTATTTCAAAATCATTTCAGCAACCATGCTCTTTGTTGAAACTATGTTTGCTCATTTTTAATTAGTTTATTATGTAATTAAAGATTTCATCTGCTGCTATTTTCAGTCATCTGTACATTTGTATTTCATAAAGAGATGCTCAGAAAATAAAGATGTGTTGATTGTTTTTCTTGTTTTTGTTTTCTTTCAGACCTGGTCATTCAAGGTTCCGAGAGAAGTGGTTGAAAGATATCATTGAAAGCAAAGTCATCTTAATGGAGCAAGTCACATTTTGAACCTATAAACTGGACTGAGTGTAAATACAATCTTTTGGCTGTGGAATTGGATAATTACAATTATACATTGACATGAATAAGTCTTGTCTTCAGCTATTCCTATTTCACTAGGGTTTTTTATTTACTTTTTGAGTCACATATCTTTTCCAAGACATGGCACTGGAATATCTTGTTCCTGATGCACTGTTTGGCAAGGCATAATTTTCCCCAGCTCTAAGTGAGTTCTGCACTAGACATTAAGGTAGAGCAGATAGTTTACCACCCCAGTAATACCTGGGAGGCTTAGAGTTATGTAACACCTACATGACCAGGTAGTTGCGAGTATTAAATTAAAAAAAATAAATAAATAAATAACTGAAAATGATTTACAGTCATGCAAAGATTTTTTTTTTAAATTGTTTCTCTTATGGTTAACATATATTGGTTAATATTTAGTTTTGTAACATTTTGCTATTATTTGATATAGCTTTAGTAAAGATTTATTTTGTCCTTGTGAAACTGGCTAGCTTAAATACTGTACCACAAGATGATGAAATTGTGAAGTTTTTAGCAAAATGCAGTGGTATATCTGCCTGAGGAATCAATTTTCAACTGTAACACATTATTTTTCAATTGCTGTGATAAAATGTAAAATAGAATAATTTTACAATTGATGACAAAAATGATTAAATCATTGTTTAAAAAATACAGTTTCTCTTGATGCTCAAACATTTGTAACATTTTATCTTAATGAAACATTGTTCATTCTTTTGTTTTAAAAACCTGTCCATGACCAAAATATAGTACAACTATCATATGTCACTACCGTAATAATCCTTTAAAAAGATATTGAAACCCACTTCAGTTCTTCATGGCGAGTTGTGTTTTGGATGAATGTTACTTTGTCCAGTGTTGTCAGTGTCAGGGATCAATATTTCAATATTGATCCACATTGGTTCAAAATTTCAATGTTGATATTAAAGTTCAGTATAATATCAAAGAAATTAGTGAGTATTTTTCCACAAAGTTTTCTACTTAACATTAAAATCCTTAAACTTTCCATGGTTTATTTTGAGATTTTTAATTTGAGGTTTAAAAGCTTTATTGCAGTTATCTATAAAAGGTTCTGTGGTGTTAAACGTGGCATACAAAATAACAAAACCTATTCATCAATTAAGAATGAGTGTAGTTGTGAAGTGATGTGTTTAGGGTAAGTGACAATATTTTGATAATTAATCTACATGGAAAGCTATATTGAAGTTTCATATTGCTATAAAAATGTCAATTTATTACCAACAATAAATAGGAAAATAGTTTTTTGAAAAATGTTGAAAACAATAAAATTCTTCATAATATCGAAGAAATTATTCAGTACTTTTAACGAGTGTGATTTTTTTATCCTGGTGATAATGTTTTACTTATTTTCCTTCCTTCAGATCTGTGATAAGTGTGTACATAATTTGTTTAAGCTGCTTTTTATTAAGAGATCAGCCATTATTTTATACAGTATTTATGAAACTTACATTTGTGTATATAGCTGTATAAAAATGACTATAAACTTTTAACACTAGATGTGTGTGTATATAGAGAAAATAAAATTAAAGAGATAGTTTTGTTCATTGAATTTTTCTCCAAACTCATTCACATGCAGACAAGGCTTTATTACCTTTACTGCTATTACCTGAATGTCCAATTTTTACCTTTATAGGCTTCCAGTGCAGGATGTTGATACCTGGTAGGGATATTGGTTGGCAGTGTAGGTGTGCAACTTCATGTTGTGACCTTGATTTGACCTTTGACCTGGCTGTAGTGACCTTAACCTTTAACATGTATTATTTGCGAAAACCATAAAGTGTAGGAAGTTGGTGGTCGGTTGGAATATTGGCGGTTGTAGGCATGAAACACCACAGTGTGACCTTTGACCTTGGTGTGCCAGAATGTTTTTCTGCTGCCATATTTGAGATTTATTTGTCTTATCACAAAGATACATCAATTGCTGCAACTGTAGATTACATGTACTTCTACCTTATTGTGCTATCTCCATTGATAACTGTACTTAATATATTTTACAATTTCATAAGTTTTAGTAAACTAATTAACGCTGTAAATATGCTTTTAAATCATTTTGTTTTAATACTTTGTCTTTACACACATTCTCTCTCTCTTTAGTGTTATTTCTCCTGAACCTTTGCTTAACCTATACTGTAAGTTCTATATATAATGGTGTCCAATGCCATTTCCCTGGGTTGTGGGGTGTGGGCACCTCTGATGCTATTTTATGAACTCAATTCTGCATAGAGTCACATAGTTTGCTCTTGCGTTGAACCAATTTGTAAAACTAAATCTGTACATATTCTAGCTGTTATATGAGTGTTTTCATGAAAAAATATTTCGTTTTTCCAATTTTAGGGCCAACAGAATTTTTTAAAGGCACTAGGGCCTGTAAATCAAAGCCTACATTCTGCTAACAAATTTGTTAAAATTAACTAAAATTTAGCAAACTCTTTTGTAAATCAAAATCTTTGTTTATTGTTGGTTAATTTTTCGAAGAAATCCCTAAAGCTGTGAAGAAAACTCCCACCCTGTAGTTAAGTATTAATTATGTAAACCCTCCGTTCTTAACATCCAAATATTGAAAAAAAAAAACCCAAAAAATTAAATACAATGTAATAACCACTGACAGTCTAACGACTACTTAAAGAATGCTATTTATTCCTGGAATTCTTAAGCAAAACTGTGTTGAATTATCATTAAGTATTAGTTTGCTACTTTATGAATGCTTCCATTTACAGGACTGGACAGTCCACTCATAATGAGCGAAAATCAAAAGCATGTTAACATATCTAATTGCAAGAGAATTGGTTTCTATTTGTATATATAAATTTAGTTCTCTGCAACAAACATATTGTGAGGATATAAATTGGACAGCTTCTTTTAGAATTCTATTTCTCTCCATTAAGTGAGTTGGAGTAGAGAGCTCCTTCCTGAGTTGTTTTTGATGTAGTCTTGTCCCACCTGTTGTGAACATACTGAATCTTCAAGAAAACTTTGATGAAACCCCAGCTTTGACTGTAGACATTTTGACGGTTCATATGGCTATGCAGTGATTTCTGCAACATCTGTAGTCATTTAGACCCGGCCAGTCAGCAGAAGGCGTATTTCACAGTTGTAATCTGCTGAATCTAGATTCCTCGGATTAACAGATTCGCTTGTGATGGGACTTGAATCTGAATCAGGATTATGAATTCGTTGATCTACCTCAAGAGGTAGATCAATGGATTCAGATTCATTGGATTACCCAAAATTCTTTGCAAAATGATGGCGGAAAAATGTGGCAGGAAATTTTTAAGTTTGGGTAATTTTTTATTATACTATATTATGATAATATTATATTAATCTATACTGATATATGATATTTATGTTGGTTTATGTTATTTTTTAATTTTGGATTCGGGTCTAGAGAAAATGATATTTCACAATTTTAGCTAATCCAAAGAATCCAAATCTGAATCTGGATTGCAAAGATTATACTGATTTTTCTTTGTGAAATATGAATACTGTGGTATGATCTTTTCACATTTTGGTTCCCCAGTTTTACACTCACTGAGTGCAAAGTCAGTATGTATGTTGTCACTTTTCTAGCCAAATAAATTGAATGCTTAAAAGACCTTATTTGTCAGTAGTCCAAGTATGTTTATGTAATGTTTACACACGTCCAGTATGTTTGTGTCAATTACTGTATTAGTTGAAATTTTCACTGGGCATTAATATTACCCGGTAACTATTTTAGCGAATCAGCTTGGATAGTGAAAATTAATTCCTGGTGAAACTTTAAACCACCAGCCAATACAAATTAACTAGAGTTTTAACACTTGGAAATCAGGTGGACATTTAAACTGCAATCTCAGAGTTGGTAGGGCAGTGTGTTTATTAGTGCCAAGCCTGTTGCCTAGCAGTCGACATTGTCATTTTACTTATTTTTACTTTATTTAGAATAGTCCGCAGGAGGACATTATTGATAGCAAGACACACCAATGGTGTTTTTGCAACTTGTCTGCACGTTCTTGAACCTTGACATTTTGTGTCAGACTGAATGATTCTAAACTTCATAGAGGTTAAAATTTTAACAATTGGTGTTTTAATGACTTTTAATTTTTTTTTGTCACAAATATTCTACATGATAAACTTTATAAATAATTTAAAGACATCATCATGACCTCACAAAATGGGCATGGAGATTTGTGCATTATCCGGTATTTTCAATGGGATTGGATATGGAAAATCATCACCTGGGTTACCCTAAATGACTGACCATTTCAAGTCATTTGAACACGGTTTCACAAAGAAGAAGGACATGTCAAAGGCAATCACTTTCATCAAACTAGCCTCATAGAGATACAAATCTGACATCAGAAGATTCCCAGCCCTTGATTTCCTATTAGTTGATTTCACACTGCAAACCACTAGTACCAATAATAAGCGACTTATAAGCACTTTTAAGTTTGGCTATCCTCGTTTGACCTTGAAGGAGGGGTCCAAGGCCAAATTTGACATTTTTTTTCCATTTCAGATGAATATTAGCCTGTATCAGCCCGATTTTAACTTTCCTCACAAGCCTCGTCCCTCAGGTATTGGTGGTGGTGTGGGTTTTTTCATCAGATCCTCCTACAGACGCCATATAATTGAAACTCCTTGTTATCAGTCATTTGAAAATATAGTGGTGTCAATCGATCGGGCTTCATGGCCATTCAGTGTTGCTTGCCTGCATCTATCGCCCTCCAGGATCATGTACCTGTAATTTTCTGGAAGAATTCATGTCATTTGTTGGTTACCTTTCATCCATTAATTCTTCATATTACATTTGTGGCGACTTCAACATTCATGTTGATGTTCCAGTTGGTGACGGTCAGAAATTCACTACCTTTCTTGATTCATGTGACCTCAAACAGTTAGTCAATAAACCTACTCATCTACATGGTCACATATTGGACCTGATTTTATCTCCCTGTGATCAGGACACCATTGCTGATGTTAAAATTTGTGACTTTGTTTCCGATCACGCATTAGTCAAATGTTCAGTTGCCTTCCCTTGTCAAGTGTCTCATACTCCAAATGTAGTTCAATATAGAAGGTTCCACCGTATCAATATGTCTGACTTCCGCTCAGATCTCAAAAATACGTCCTTCGTCAAGTCTCCAGCTGATGCTGTTGTCGATCTGTATGATCAATATGTACATGATTTGAGTGATGTTCTGGATAGGCATGCACCTCTTATATCTAAATTGACGAAAAAGGAGTCTGCCGATTGGATGTCTGATGATTATCGACGTGCAAAGTCCCTTAGGCGCCAATTTGAGAGAACCTGGCGTAGGGCTAAAAGTACACTTAACAGGAGTAGGCTTCGTCGCCAGATTGCTCGGTGCAATGCACTTGTAAATAAAGATAAATCAGACTACTATAGCAAACTGATCTCAGACAATAGTCATGACTCTCGAAAACTTTGGCGTGAGCTCCATAAGACCCTGAACAGGGTTTCTGATGCCACACTTCCATCTCATGAGTCCGAAAAGTCATTGGCTGACCAGTTTGCCTCCTTCTTCACCAACAAAATCAAGAAGATTAGAGATAATTTTGCTTCTTCTGGCACTGAATATGATGTTAACCCTCCTTCAGATCCTCCCCAAATTACTGTCTTTAGGCAAGTTTCTGAAGATGCTGTTGATAAAATAATTAAAGCATCACCAACAAAATCATGCCTGTTGGACCCTCTGCCGACATTCCTGATTAAGGAATGCATTGATATATTGCTACCATCCCTTACAAAGCTGGTCAACTGCTCACTCATGGAGGGATGCGTTCCTGATGCCTTCAAATCTGCTGTGGTCACTCCACTTATTAAAAAGCCAAATCTTCCCTCAAATGACCTTAAGAATTATCGCCCTGTATCAGGTCTCAGTTTTATATCTAAATTGGTAGAACGTGTGGTTGCTAAGCAGCTGTTAGAACATATTAATGCCAATAACTTAGACAACCCGTACCAGTCGGCATATAAGGCGGGCCATTCAACTGAGACTGCTCTTCTCTACATAAAAAATGAGGTTCACTTATCATTGTCAAGAGGTGAATCCACTGCCTTGGTATTGCTTGACTTGTCTGCTGCCTTCGACACCATTGATCACTCTACTCTTCTGGGTTGCCTCCAAAACTGGTTTGGGGTCAGTGGCTCCGTTCTGAAATGGTTCACATCCTACCTAATGGACCGTTACCAATCAGTAAAAATTGGTTCTACTTTGTCAGATGTTTGTAAACTCCTATTTGGTGTTCCCCAAGGTTCTGTCCTGGGTCCTTTGTTGTTCTCATTGTACACTACCCCCCTCAGTTCCATTATCAGTAAACATAATGGAATAAAGTTTCATTTCTATGCAGATGATAGCCAACTTTATATACATTTATCCCAGAAGAATGCATCTGCTGCCTTTGAAAAGCTAAATAAGTGCCTAAATGATGTTAAAGAGTGGATGACAACTAGTAAGCTCAAACTGAATCCTGATAAGACTGAGTTTATCATCTTTGGTTCGAAGAGACAAAGGGATAAGTTGAAAGCATGTTTTCCAATTGATATCCTGGGCAACTCACTCTGCCCTGCAGATTCAGTAAAAAATCTGGGTGTGTGGCTTGATTCAGATTTCTCTTTGTCCAAGCATGTTCAGAATGTCTGCAAAAGTTGTTTTGTTAAACTCCGTGACTTCAGACATGTCAGGCGGTTTCTTACTCATGATGTTTCTGTGCTTGTAGCCAACGCTCTTGTTAGTAGTCGGTTGGATTACTGCAACTCACTTTTCAGGAGCCTGTCCAAGTTCAATCTACGCAAATTACAGTGCATCCAAAATAGTGCAGCTAGAATTGTATCAAACACCAGTCGATACACCAGCATAACTCCTGTGCTAAAGAAACTGCATTGGCTTCCTGTTGAACAGCGCATTGTGTTCAAGACAGTCACACTTGTTTATAAGTATCTTCACACAGGTTTTCCCAGGTATTTTTCACCACATCTTTCTTCCTACAGCAGTTCTTATAGTACCAGGCGCAGTGAAAGTGGTGGTAATTTCCTAGTTATTCCAAAGTTCTGCCCCTCTGTTCATAAATCTGTCAAACAGTTTGGTAATAGTTTTGCATTTGATGCTCCTACTGTGTGGAATACTCTCCCTGATGTGATTCGTGCCTCTCCATCCCTGGCCTCCTTCAGAAAACAGCTTAAAACCTACCTGTACACCAAAGCATATCCACCCTAGCCTGAATCATCCTCCTGGCGTTCTCCGTGGTGTTCGACCCCTGTTATGTCCCTGGACACAGAATTTTGACTGCTTTTTGTTTTGTTGCGCCTTAGAGTCCTCTTGTTTGGGGAGATTAAGCGCTATAAAAGTCCAATTAGAATTAGAATTAGAATTATCTTGGATTCTTGGGTATGTTATCATAGTGTATATCAGTAGTATATGCCTTGGGATTACAAGAATATTCTCCTTGGTCCCTCAGCATTTTACAAAATTCATAAACAACTGATTTATTTGGATAATTTATTTGTATACTATAACAGTCACAACAATCACTTTTATACAATGTAAATAAGGATTTTTAAATCAAGTTAAAATATTCAAATAAGTTTCTTTAAAAAGCCTTTAGGAATTACCTGTTAAAATTAAATAAAAAAATATTACCAGAAAAGGTTTCATTCTGATTATTTATTTTCATCTGATTATTATTTCAGTGAAATAAAAGTAGAATTTATTGATTTTTTTCTCTACTGACAAGCTAGTATAACATGTAATACATATAATACTGAAAGTATCTGCATAAAATAATTGCACTTGTGAACAATCTGTGCCTAGGGGGAGCAGCCGGTATTTCATCAACATTTATTTACTCTGCAATGACTACTGTCAAGTCCCTTTCAGTAAAACTCCCTATTAAGTTAAATATTGACACTGAAGAGATTTTCTAATGAAACTTTCTTGATATCTAGGAATTCTGTTTTTTTTGTAGAAGTATTTTTATATTCTTCTGATCCTTTGATATTCCACTAAACAGGCATCAGCTGTCATTTACATGTAATACAACTAAGCCAACTAAAATAAACTAAAACCAACAGACATTGTTATATCATGTCGCAAATATCTTCTTTCGATTTTAATTAAGTTCTCAGAACTGAATGGGAAAGATATGTTCTCTCTGAATTATGCCGTTATATTCAATGTCTTAGAAAAAGATAATCTCAAAAATTATAGCCAAGAGTAATGCTCCCATGGGCCGTCAAAGTACCAACTCGAGTTTTATGCATCACTAATGAGTCAACTCGATTTGGACTCGAGTAATTAACAATATTTAAAAAGCCAAACCCTAAACATACATGCACTAGTATGCTTTCTTTTATAATAAAATAAACATTTTTCACAATTTTCCAACAAAACTTTGTCATATTTCATTGCAAAATGATAATAAAGTGCGCGGCCATGTTGATCAATAAGACAGATGTTTTAATTGGTAGTTTTAACAGGCAAGCTGTATGGTAAGAAATCACTGGCCTGTAGTCGAAAGAGGTAAATCTGAAGGAAAATCTTTTGTGAATTCAAAGTGTGCTTTTATTGCCTGTTTGAGTATGGGCAAATGGTTTATTTAAATATCGTCTCGAATTATTTTATTGAACTCGAGTTTGCAACAAGAGAGACTCGCATTCACAAATTAAACAAAAATGATATAAAACCTGAGTTGGCAGGTTGCCACGGGAGCACTAGCCAAGAGCTATGTATTATGCAACAAATTGTAAAGAAAACAAAAACTTACGAGAAGGGGCATTTCTATAATTTTCAAGAGTCTAATTTGTTTGAAGGGCACTGTAATAAACCAGAAATATATCAATTTGTCACCGTAAAACTGATTTAAGTCCAACATTAAGATTTAAATGTCCCAGTAATACAGGGAAGGTTTCATTAGATTTCTATCGTCTTGACTTTAAATGTTAGATATCTTTGCTAGTTAGCGATTCTTGTGTGATTTTAAGAATTACCTACCAGAATGTACACACAATGTGAATCACCAAAATCATTCGCGGAAGCCCATGGGCACTTCACTGGAAACACAGGGAAAGTCCGGGAGGGGCGCTAATGCAAGCATGGACCACATTCCCGCTCAGCCAATCATAACCCTTAAAACTTCTTTGCATGGGGAATTCCCACTTTTATAATGTGGTTATATTTATGTTTTAGCCATGTATGCTTAAAATTACGCACTTTTCATAAAGTTTAGCAGATGAAAATGAAGTACAATATGTATAAAAAGTGCTTCAACAAACTGGACTTGAAATTTTGTTGGAAAGGGTGGGCGTTTACACATATTGCACGTGTTTTCAGGCATGAGCGATAATACAATTAAACATGTGTACTTCTGCGAATGATCTTGGTAATAATGATAAAAATATTTTGAACATAACGTTCAATAAAATCAAATTCGAGACTGAAAGCTTTAACTTTCCAACATATTTTTAACATTGGTGCAAAATTTATAATAAATAAGTATGTAGTTATAACTACAAGTGTACATTGTGAAAATAGTATAAGTAGTGTTCCAACAAGTTCATAATGTTTAAAATATGCTCAAAAATTAAAGCTCAAACATGAGAACAACACAAAGTCACAACAATTATCACAGAACAAAGATCATAGTATAAAATAAATCAACACAATACTTTATAACGTAGGTAAAAATCACAGATTTCATGCATGAATAATTTACATACAAATATGCTTAAAACTAAGTCACCAAAGACAATCATCAGCTAATTAACCCTTCATGACTAGCTGACTAGCAGTCAACTGAGGGGCCAAGTTCCCCTTGCAGTGTGGTCCCTTAAGTGAGTGCCCCACCCGTTTTTGATGCATCCGTTTAGATTTGCCGAGCATGACTGAGGGGTGTGTAATGAGAGCTGTATTTGTCAGTGACACAAAATTGTGAGCAAGCACTCGATGCGTCTGTTGGATTAATTTTCTTTTCTTCTTGCACGGTGTCATTAAAGAAAAACCTTTGGGTGTGTTTGAATTGAAAGCTTAAAACAGTATGGACAAGGGGATTATTATTACATGTACTTGCAATAGTAAACTATGACAAATTTGTAGCAAAATAAAGCATGTCCATGCCCTCACTCTGCCGCTTGGTTTATGACAAAGCAGAACACAGAATTTTTGACTGTGAAGAGGTTAACTATATGCCACAGTTTACAATTGGTTTTACTTGACTATACAATATAACTTCTCTGTACAAAACACACAGCTTTTATTTAATATACAGTCAGTTAATTTTAATAGCACTACAGCATCTTGTGCAAACATTTGCCATTATTTTAACACAGAATGTAGTGAAGAAATCACATTTTTTGAACTGTTGACAGATAACTTATTCACATGCTGCCCTCCAGTGCGAGTCAATTAATAACTAGGCAATATTTTGGAAAAAACTGAACTAAGGCATAAAGACAAAAACACTTTTACTTGCAATTAAAATACATTCACACAATATGCATATAAGGGACAGAAGATGAAGTACATATGTGATCAACAATAGACTTAAGTTCTCAATAAGATTCTTATAAGAACGCATAAATTTATCGATTATATTTCCAAAAGATTATACTATATAACACAGATCAGAGAGTTACTTCTGATTGAATTGTACTATACACATGAACACCTTTTAATATAATGTAAAGGCTTTAAGTACACCACTAATGTATTATTTTATGTCTACATTTGGAATTATTTATGCCATATTGTTTTTCAATAATATATATATATTCTCAAAATGCAACTATAATCAAAATATTTGCTGATAAAAAATATTTGTTTATATTTCCTGATATCAAATAGTGGCAGTTAAAAAACTTTATTACGAAAATGAAAAAAAATGGAGTGTAAATAACATTTGAATGCATATTAAGCCTCCCATAACCACCCACAAATTTGGTTGACTTCCATTATCAGTTTAAACTGTAAAGTCCCTATTATCACCCATATTCTTAAAGTCTCCTATTATTACTCGGATTCTTTAAATCTTATTTTATCACTCAGGCAATACACCCTTCATTGCTGGGTTACTGTTTAATCTTTCTCTTCTACTGGTGAATCTGCTCGCATCTGTTCCTGTTCCTGCACTGAGGCTGCAGATTTCTTGGATCTGCGTGATGTGCTCTGTCGTGATTGTTGTCTGGTGGTTTGTGGTGGTCGGGATGTGGGGGCTGCAGAGGGCTGTAAAATAAATCACAAAAAGGCTCAACATTCCCATACCTAGACTGAATATGACAAGAGCCAATCATTTCTTATGCTACCATTCACAAAAGTGTATATAGACTGCTGTGTTTTAATTATTGACAAGTCAGACATATTGATAGCAGATGACATTAAATTTTACAGCTTTTTCTGTGTGTTCACTGCTTCATTTCACTCAATAATTCCTATATCTACAGCGCTCTGTACTTGATACCTCCTAAAACTCAACATCTAGATCATTTTTTGTAAATTATAAACAGGTCTTCCTGAATAAACGTCCAAAGAATACAACCATTAGGCCAACATACTGTAAATATTTGTGTAGTAATATTTCTTTGACACACATCTCATATTATTATAACTTTTTTTACCAAAGAATACAATGATTTTTTTCTATTTCTGGTGGAAGTTAAAACAGTTACCTGTAACAGAAATATAATGATATGTGCAAAATGTTATATAAACAACTTACAGAGTAGTATAATGAATCATATTAGAGTAAGAAGAATACAGCAGAATCCATGTAAGTCAATCAAATGTCCTAAATACATAGGTTTTGGCTCTATGGCAACTTAAACAGAAAAATAATAGATTTTAGTATTACTGTATTTATATATGTTGGGACTTCAATTGTTTTCCAAGCAGACTCTTGACCAACTATTACATGCTAGCAACAGATTTCCTAAATCCTTAATCAACTACCCTTATAATGGCACTGCATTAAAAGTAATATTAAAACGAAAGCAATAAATCAAGACACCCATGTCTAACACTAATGCACATGTACTCACCAAACGCCACCATTCCTTAGGGAAGCTGGAAATGTTGTCCATATATCTAAAATTAAAAGTAAGTATTTTAATCATACATTCCAATCTGCATCAATAGTGCATTTCGCTTAGGAACACAGAGGAAGTGGGTTCAATTACCCAGGTATAGGCAGATACATAGTGGCTCGGATGACCACTTAAAATGGTGGTTCACTGTCATTGGGTCTAGCTATCCCCAGGGGCAGACTAAAGAACCTCAAGGACATTGATAAATGGTCACCCTTGAGCCCCTGTCTTCCAGTTAGGGTAATGTCAGTAACTTGAGAGTTGGGCTTTATTTGTGCAGTCGGATGAGTCAAATAGCCTTTTGAGTCCTGTAGTACATGATGATATTGTCCTGAGTTAATATATACAATTCAATTGAACCAACAGCTTTGAAAAAGATTAAACTGAAATGATAAACATACAAGTACTGGATGGAAATAAAAAGTTATAGGAGACTCAGTCAAAAACAGAGGAAGAATGTACAGTGACATTTAAAACTACTTGTTCATTAACATTAACCCTTTCGCTACTGAAGGATCTGTAATAATAATTATTCTGGGGGACTGTAGCCACATGACGTCATATCACGTCAGAAACGCCAATAAAGTAAAACATTAACTCACTACCTTATACACTTCATTTGCGGTATTTTTCGGTATATTTCATTAGAAATTGATGAAAGTCGAATGGGGAAAATCCAGGGAATTCCCCAAATAAATATAACCACGAGTAAACAATATGCAGCTACATGTGATAAATAGGCAATATATACAAAAACCAGTTAAAATAGGTGAAAATGTTGAAATATTTGAAAATATAGCATAACTTACATATATTGTACTTAAGCAATCGTTTTAATACTGATACACCAAAGAAAACTTATTTCAGCATACTGATGGGAAAGAAGAAATCCATATTATTGCCGTCGACCCTGTGTCAACAGACATGGTACCTTGTAATACACATTGGCGTCGACTGCTAGTCGTCATAGATGGTAGCGAAAGGGTTAAATGTCATCATTATATATTAACAAAACTGAAAGTATATAATATATTTTGAATACATTTACAGCACAAAAATCTGAGCACAGGATCTCACAGGGGCAGGAGAGTGTTTTATAACATCACACCTGCATTCACACACCAGGGGCCGGTTTCATGAAAAGTCTCAAACTGAGCCAGACTCAAGGCTGAGTCAGGGCCTCAAATCTGAGACTTTTGCCTCGGCTGAGTTTTTGGCTCAAATGGATTTCACAAAGGGTGGATCAGCTGAGACCAGTCTCAAGTTATGGTCTCAACTTTTTAATCTCATTTCATATATTTAGTGGGCTTATTTTTAGTTTAAAAAGTTATATTTCATGATTATTATCATTTTAAATATCTTTAATACTCATAATATAAAGAAATTATATGATAATATATTATTCTAAGTGATCCATAAGATTGAGACTCAACTGAGGTGAGTCTGGCTTTGAGTCCACCCTTGAGGCCTAGCTGTCACTTGATAATAGCCTATAAAGCATGTCAATTCTATTGACTTTTGTTATTAGTAAATATTGAATATGTGGCTGTAATTACAAAATAAAATGAAAATAGCATCAGAGATGCCCGTACCCCACAGCCTAGGGAAATATTTTCAACACCATGAGATACAGAAGTACTGTATCAGTACAAACTTCAGGATACTTTCAGAGCACTGTCAGTTATATAAAGGTCCAAACAATGTTTAAATGGAGAAATAATGTTTAAAAGAAAGATCATGCATATAAAGATGAAGTATTAAAACAAGATAATTCAATAACAAGATGACAGCATTAATCAGCAAACTAAAAATTCAACCCTCTTTATCTACATCTGCATGGCCGAATTATGGTTTAGATGGTTTGAATATTACCATGCATACAGAAGTGGTAATACATTTAATGAATGCTTATGTGTGGTGTTGGAGCAAAATCTGTGGCTCACTTGATGAAATTCTATCTCTTACAATGGGAAGTTATGAAAGTAAAATTCTTAATAAATTCTAATATGACTTTAACAGTGCTTAATCTGCATCAAAAGACAGACCCAAAGGTGCAACAAGATTTTATAGGTCAAGGTCACTACGACAAGGTCAAAGGTCAAATTAAGGTGAAACCATGATAATACACACCTATAGCCCCTAACCAATGTCCCTACCAAGTATCAACTTCCTACACCTTACAGTTTCCAAGATATAGCCCGGACAAGATTTTATAGGTCAAGGTCACTACGCCAAGGTCAAAGGTCAAATCAAGATCAGATCATGACGTTGCACAACTACATCCCCTAACCAATATCCCTACCAAGTATCAACTTCCTACACCTTACGGTTTCTGAGATATAGCCCGGACAAGATTTTCAAACTCAAGGTCACTACGGCAAGGTCAAAGGTCAAATCCTGGTCAGACCATGACGTTGCACACATACACACCCTAACCAATGTCCCTACCAAGTACCAACTTCCTACACCTTACGGTTTCCAAGATATAGCCCGGACAACATTTTATAGGTCAAGGTCACTACGGCAAGGTCAAAGGTCAAATCAAGGATAGACCATGACATTGCACACCTACACCCTCTAACCAATATCCCTACCAAGTACCAACTTCCTACACCTTACAGTTTCTGAGATATAGCCCGGACAAGATTTTATTGGTCAAGGCCACTATGGCAAGGTCAAAGGTCAAATCAAGGTCAGACCATGACACTGCACACCTACACCCCCTAGCAAATGTCCCCGCCAAATATCAACTTCCTACACCTTACGGTTTCCGAGATATCGCCCGGACAACATTTTATAGGTCAAGGCCACTATGGCAAGGTCAAAGGGCAAATCAAGGTCAGACCATGATGTTGCACACCTACACCCCCTAACCAATATCCCTACCAAGTATCAACTTCCTACACCTTACGGTTTCTGAGATATAGCCCGGACAAGATTTTATACGTCAAGGTCAGTACAGCAAGGTCAAAGGTCAAATCAATGTCAGACCATGACGTTGCACACCTACACCCCCTAACCAATATCCCTACCAAGTATCAACTTCCTACACCTTACGGTTTCTGAGATATAGCCCGGACAAGATTTTATACGTCAAGGTCACTACAGCAAGGTCAAAGGTCAAATCAATGTCAGACCATGACGTTGCACACCTACACCCCCTAACCAATATCCCTACCAAGTATCAACTTCCTACACCTTACAGTTTCTGAGATATAGCCCGGACAAGATTTTATAGATCAAGGTCACTACAGCAAGGTCAAAGGTCAAATCAATGTCAGACCATGACGTTGCACACCTACACCCCCTAACCAATATCCCTACCAAGTATCAACTTCCTACACCTTACAGTTTCCGAGATATAGCCCGGACAAGATTTTATAGATCAAGGTCACTACGGCAAGGTCAAAGGTCAAATCAAGGTCAGACCATGACGTTGCACACCTACACCCCCTAACGAATATCCCTACCAAGTATCAACTTCCTACACCTTACGGTTTCCGAGATATAGCCCGGACAAGATTTTATAGGTCAAGGTCACTGCGGCAAGGTCAAAGGTCAAATCAAGGTCACACTATGATGTTGCACAACTACACCCCCTAACCAATGTCCCTATTAAGTATCAACTTCCTACACCTTACGGTTTCAGAGATATAGCCCGGACAAGATTTTCAAACTCAAGGTCACTACAGCAAGGTCAAAGGTCAAATCAAGGTCAGACCATGACGTTGCACAACTACACCCCCTAACCAATGTCCCTACCAAGTATCAACTTCCTACACCTTATGGTTTCTGAGATACAGCCCGGACAAACTTTTTCCCGCCGCCCGCCCAACTGCCCGCCCGCCCGCCCATCCGGACACCATGGGTGAAAACAATACCCCAACAGCCCTTAACGGCTGTTGGGTAAAAATAGAAAATTTCAAGATTTATCAATTTCATTTTGGAACAAATTGTATCGTTTTATGTATGTGTTTTTTGGCATCAAAGCTTGGACTCAAATTTGAGACACCTCCTTCATGGGCTCAAATTTGAGCCTGTGACTGAGCCAGGTCTCAAGTTGAGCTTGTTTGTGAAATGCATTGAGTCTGAATTCACAGACTCAGCAAAATATTTCCAAAATTTGAGACAAAGTAACTTTTGAGTCTGACTCAAGGCTTAAGTCTGTTCATGAAACCGGCCCCAGAGCCTAAGACAAAGTTGGTTTTTATGTAAAATTCAACACATCCAGGCACAAGTCCTCAACGTGTGACTGGTGGGAGTTGAACCCCTACACAAATGAGTGACTTTGAGAACTACATTATCAATCTTGCACTTTATGATTACCTCAGATCTTATCATTATTATTATTGCTGATAATAATTTAATAAATTAAATGAACAAAGAATTAAAGATACAGAACTACCAGTGTACTATCCACAGGAATTATTGCAAAGAATCATCAGAGATGAATATCCTGTATCCTGTACTTAAAATTTCATGAAAAAAGAGGAGTAACCCACTTTGAAGTAGCAAAGAGACAAGCAGACAGATCAAAATCTCATGAACAAAGTTTTCATGACCACTTTAACATTCTATCTTATGAAACAATATCAGTATGTCTGTAGTAAAGTTAATTTCAGAGGAAAAGTCAACAACTGAATCATATGTACCAAGCTGTGGTATATTTCAAATAAACAAATATATTCAAGACCATGTGTTACAAGGCCATGTACAATAAATATGTCAGGGACTTTGTTAGACAACATGAAAAAGTTGATTGGAACTTTTTTTTACATTTGGTTTTGCATCCAGTCACCCTGCCATTTCTTGTGATCATACTCTGGTCTCTTCTTCATAATTCTTCCCAAAATCTCTTGGTTTTCCCTGGTCACCCGTAATAGTTCCCGCGTACGTTTCTCACGGTTTAAACTGCAATAAACAGAGTTCAACTGTGTTAATATAGAGTAGCTGTTTACATACATATAGGGGTATTTAACTCTCAAAACAGAAGACTGACACCCATGGTAAACTTGTAGAGAGTCAACATACTGCAAAGACCATCCCCTCAAAGCCTTACAAGACATTTACAAGGATAACTTTATACAACAGCATTACCGAAGTGTCTGATAAAGAAAAATAACTTACACTGAACTACAGCTAATGATGAAAACTATCACCATAAAGCTAGTTAAAAGTAGTAATAGTAGGAAGCATTTATAATATATAGCGTCCCCCACTGAATGGAACAGACTCCCAAAATAGCACACAGCACACAATAGCAGGTTTCTGTGGCCAGCTAAAACCCTATTTGTTTAGACTAGCATATCCTCCACCAAGGTATATCTCCTCAGGTTGGCGCCAATTTGGATCAACCAAATTTGTCCCTGGACTCTCCCTTTTTGACCTCAAACACATTAGAGGGTGTTGCATCAGTTTTGTACTATGTAAATTTTCTATTCTAGCCATTCTATTCTATTCTTATAAAGCGCCAAATTGATGAAACATCCTCTAAGACGCTGATGTCCAAGAAAGGGACAGACCAATTTTCAAAAAATAGTCCATATCCATTTTAGAGTCCAATAGGGGAGAAGGACTATGGTGGTGGGAATCGTAACATAAATAGGTAGGTCTTCAATTGTTGCCTAAATTTATTTATACTATCCTGAGTTCTGACAGCCTGAGGGAGTTTATTCCATTCTGTGAGAGCAGCAACTGCAAAACTACGCATTCCCAATGTGTTTGTTAGGTTTGGTAGAGGAAACAGAGAGGCGGTTGCCCTGTGTAAGGTCACTACGCTTAATTAAAGAGGATAGATATGGAGGTTGGCTAAAATTTATTGCCTTGTATGTAATGAGGTTGTATTTAAACAGTATACAGTACTGAGTTGGGAACCAGCGTAGTTTGTGTAGGAAAGGTGTCACATGCCTAAATTTACTAATGTTTGCACACAATGCTGCGTAGGGGGTTTTGGATTCTTTGACATTTACTAAGGAAGTTTACCTTCTTATTAGTAAAAACAAATGCACAGCGATGTAAAGTTTTGTCTCAGCTGCTCCTAATGTGGAAAAGAAATGCTTTTAATTCCATAGGAAGGCATTCGTCATTCATGACTGTTTTTCACCTTACAGGTAAGTTTAAAAATTTGACATATCTATCTCAATGGGAATATTGTCATTATTTCAACACTGTATTCATCCTGCTTGAGGCTGCTTGCTTACCTAAATACTTCAGTTTCTAGATGCATAATCCACAAAATAAGCAAAGTTATAAATCTCAAAAACAGATTCACAGTTTACTCAAATTTTTGGGGGGAATGTTGGGATACTTATTTACATTAACTAAAATAGAAATAGAAGATGACCAAGCTACATTTTATTTTACCCATTTGTACTTCATTCTGGTGTCTTCAATCAACAAAACACTCTTTGTATGATAAATACAGATATTGGATTTATTCTTTTGTATATCGACAAATCAATGTGTGGAACATTTCAACCATTGTAGTCAAACCTTCAGCAAATGGCTTATTTACACAGATCACTGGAAATCCTATACAAAAAGTCTCGGCCTCAATTATAAACAGGAATACCTTTCAATATTATAGATCAACTGATCCAACTTGTCACTCAACTGAACACACCACTTTTTGTGTCCTAACCTGGCCCAAATTGGTTTCAGAGAAAATTTCAAATCTATCTAGGGATATTCTTCTTTCAAATATAGAAGCTGACCGTTTTTTTTTGAGAATTAATTCCAGTAAATTTATTTTAGGTTTAAAATTATTTTGGTTTTACAACTATTAAATTACGACTACAATACTGACACATCTAGCATACTCTTATATTTACTGTATGTCTATAACAGTCTTTGGTAATTAATCTACACGGTATTAGTTTATTTAATTACAAATGATAATGTCTTCAAAATGCATAAAATCATGTAATTGTATACATGGAATATAGTAAAGAATGTACCACTTATAATCAAGGTCTAAAATCAGTAACACTGTAAATCATGTGTCTTGTTTATTAAACGTAAGTAAGCACTTATTACTGCAAAGTTCTGTTCGACAAAATTTAATCAGATGTGGTAATCAAATTCCTGAAAATGTCATGGGTAAAGCTGGTAATATTTGTGATTTACTTCTGCTTAGAGAAAATAGTGTTATTTCATTATTCACATATGAAGAATTAACTTCAATGATATCTAGACTATTTATGTACAGATTGATCAGCATTTTTCCTTGTATATATAACTTTATACATATTTTTGTGTTTCTTTGTGTTTCTTTTTTTAAAATAATTGTACTCTGTGTACGAAACTGAAAAAAAAAAAAAAATAAATAAGTAAATAATTGTTTCCATATTGCATTTATTCTTCAGTAAACATTCTGAACTTCACCCCAATACTTTTGGATGGCAAACTGCTGCATCATTTTTTTGTAGTGAAATTAGTTCATGTCAAATTTCATTACTTTTTGTATTGTACTTTATTTAATTCATTCACCCTGATTAAATTTCCACTGTGATGAAGTTGTTTAAGCCGGTGTGTCATTTAAAAACTCTTCTCTCATTGATATAAACTTTGATACCAAAGTAACAAGTTATATTCTGACTGATACAGACCAGAAAATATGGTACAATAACTTCATACAAAGACAATGACCACTAAAAACAATAAAGCTAAATCAAAAGCTTTCAATTATATAACCCCAGATGAAATTCAATGATTACTGTTTAAAATATTCATAGGATACAGTCACAAAGTGTCGCTTGGCTTGAATTGTAAATTTCATGCCATAAAAAATGATCCAGCTACATTTGCTGTGTTGTAACAAGAAATAAATTTTTGTTATTTCAATGGTCTTGTTAATTATGACTTCAGGAATGACACTTGACCAAATGTATAACTTTTCACAGTTTACATATATTGCATTGTTGATAGCTTTTAAGGGAATTGTTATTAACACTTAACAGGCTTCTGTTGTAATTGTATTCCAGAACAAACACGGTAAGAGTTAAGGTAATTGGATTGTTCTATTGATTAGCTTAGCTCATCCTCTTTCAAGTAGAAAATTAACAATAAAAACACAGGATTGATGTTGTTACCAAAGCATACAAAATATATATGAGATGAAGCTTCATTAAGCTTTTATTCATGTTAAATGTAAATTATGCAATACCACCGAAACCATTGTTATAATTGGTTAAAGCACAGAAATATCCTACTCTTGTGCATAAATTGTGAAACTGACAAATATAAGACAAAATGAATGATGTTACAACACATATGTGTGGAAGTATCTAAGGGATGAACAAATATTAAAATAAGATTTTCAGATGCACCAAAAGTACAGCTGAAGCACAATGAACATATTTAAAACAACGAACATGATCTATTGAGTATTATCTGCTGAGTCTTATAGTAATAAGAAAAGAGTGGTGCCATTAATAATCAACTGATAATGATACAACACCCAAATTTAAAGGGTCCTTTGAATTTCACCTGGGAGTACATAAAAGACCAATTTTGGAATCCCTGCAGTCTTTAGAAACATGAGACTTGAACCACACATACATCTCACACTTTTGTCTCAGCTTAGATTTATTTTCAAAGTGTAAGGCCATTTTGGTTTCACAGCTGAATTCAGACCAGCTGAATATAAAAGAATCAGAAAGATACTTCCACCAAAACAGGGTTTCCTAATACTGGGTAAATTTTAACATAAAACCTTCACTGTTACTTAAAGGGGAATTCTATTAAACAGAGCCCTACTGAAAGTTGTCTGCTTAATTTTTATCTTCATATCCAGTTATATACTTCACTCATTACACAAACCAACATCCCAATGCAGATCTGGATCATGTTCCAGGAGGACCAAGCCAGGGGTGAGAGACCATATTTACTGAGAAAATAATACCCGTCCCCCAATGTGAATGACAGTTTTGAGCTTGACCTAATCTTGTGTAAAAATATGACACCCCCCCCCCCCCCCCCCATAAACCGATAGTTCTATAGTGAACAAACAGACAGATGTAATTCCAACATTTGTTTGATATACTCCAGTATAAAACCCAATAACTCCTAGCAGTAATATGTATTTAACCTATTCATTAATTATGAGACAGTTGCCATATGTACAGCACACCCCCTATTATATAACCTATTGTAATCCAACAATATTCACTTATTCAATTTTCAATGAATATTTAATTTGAAAAACATGTGAAATCTCCAACTTTATTATTCCATACTCATTTATACTATCAACAACTTTCTCTATTTGATGAAACTTAAAAAATTAATCTCACCTTCCCAGCATAGTGGTGGTGGACCAGTTCACGCCCACCCTCAATTTTCTTGAAGATTTATAATTTTTCATAGAGAAGATGTTTACCACATTATAGATAATCATCAAATTGATCATATACATTTGTAATTTATTGTTTAACTGTGATTGTTTTGGATAAATTTAGGGGTGGGCGTGAACTGGTCCACCACCACTAATCTTATAACAGAGGTTCTGCTGTATTGGAATGTTTCTTCATGCATCACATTTGACAGAAGAGATAAGTAATTCTAAATGACTTTTGACCTCTGAACTTTGACATTTATAACTGTATGTATCTTACCTCTTGTATTCATAATCATTTCTGTTGTCCACCCTTCCTTGGGTTCTCATGATAAAGGACATTTTCTCCAGAAGAATGCGGTTATCTCTCTCAATTGTTGCCAGCCTCTCTTCTTCAAGCTGACAAAATATAACCACAATGATTCATAAGAACAGTTAAATCCTTTTAAGCAGAACACTGATATGTGAGATTTTTTTAAAGTAAAAGAAATGTCCCTAGAAAGAAATTTTTAATAAATATGTTTCTGTTATATGGAAATTTGATAGAGGACCTTTTTTGGTTCCTTCACCTTTGACTTGATGCATCTGGTTATCTATGTTGAAAGTTGCCAAACAATGTTCTTATACTGACAAAATTTAACCACATAGGCCCATGATACACAAAATCTTTTGTATCTACTGATGTTTATTCATAGTTGACTTTTAAAATAGCACCAAAAAATGTATTTTTATTCTGGATAACCATCCAATGTCAGCTTACAAAGGAATTTGTGTGAGCATTAATATACCTCTACCCAATATTGCTTATACATGCAATAAAAAAATTCCTTTAAAAATACTGGAAAAGGACAGTGATTGGGGTCAACAACAAAATCAAATCATCTGTTTCTCTGGCCTTTGTCAATACTACATGAAAATTTATAGTTCATTTCTTGAATTGTCTGAAGAAACCGGATGATGGAATACTAGGCTTTAGGCAATAGGGCAAATCTTATATGAATGTCAAAGTTACATGAAAGAAACTGTAAAACTTATCTTCAGTTTCATAATTTATACATTCAAAAGATAATTTTGAAACAATCACACATTTGTTAAGCCTATCAAGACATCTCACCTCAAATTGTCTGGAGATAAAAAGGCCTGCTCTAGCACCAGTTTAGCTATATGTAACTTACTTACCACCAAAAAGAGAATCTGCACTGTGCGGGTTTTATAATGGAAAATATTTTAGGGACTGAAGAAAAAAGTGCAAACTAACTGGTCAAAGTTTCACCTGATTATATTGATCTTAAGTACAGAGCATAAGTATTTAAGGGTACCTATGGCTAGCTTTCACTAATTCCTACAAAATACATTTCATAATGTTGGTATCTTATCTTTAAATTGGATTTATACTGGCGCTACTGAGGGTCTACTGTAATGAGGTAGTTGGGGGTTGGGATTTGGGGAAAAAGGCGTCAAGGACCATTGAAACTTCTGTACACAAACTAGCATTGGAAAGTAACTACCAACTTAATCAATAACTATTTGGACTGAGATAGAAAAAATCATAAAATTGAATATGGACAGCAGAAGTTTGGCTTATGGAGGCCATACACTAAGATTTTGCTTAAGACTGTCACTAAGTGCACTGTACATACCTGTAATTTCTTAAGTTTAAGATGTAAATGCATATGAGTTCTTGGTGGCTTGGTGTCCACCATTGGCCTGGCTTCTGCAACCTGTAACATGAATGAAACATTGGTAAAAGACAACAAAATTTCTTGTGTTTGTATCAAATTACAAGAAACTAATGTCATCTTATAGTTAATTCAACTTTCTCTAAACATATCTAGATCACCAATAAACTGTGAATGACACATTTCAAATATCTAAGAAACTATAATTCCATACACAGAGATGGTTATTATCTTTTACGTTGTTCTTTTTGGAAGTACTTAAGAATGAAATGTACACAAAAAAAGCATTTGTTCATACTGAACAACACTGAATATGAGGACTGGTGAAATATTTTATGGTACTTAGAATGTTGTATTTATGGCTTAACCATCCACATCAACTGTGTTCATAAACAGATTTATGATACTTGTTCACAAACTAAACAGGCTTGAGATCTATGGACATCCTGCAGTATGTATTTATTGATTGCAAAGAAAAAGACTGCATACACTAGTGGCTATACATCAAACATGAGGGTGTATTTGTCTCTTTTGAAAGTTAAGGTCATAGCAGGGCAGAACTCCAGTGAAATTCAAGTGTTAATTGCCAGGAAGAGGATTTGAACCCAAAGCCACAGAGATGAGAGTCAAACATAAATGTGGCTTGAATAAAAACACTAGGAAAAATATCTCCAATAAAACTGTCAATACATGTAAATGCTGAAAAAGTTACGACTTGTCAGCAAGTGTAACTATAGCAGACGAACTTCACTAGCTGAGTAGTAGAACTTCTCCCAAAGAAATATAACAATAATTCACAAATGTTAAATAGTTCGTCATTACTTTGTAATCGTGAAGGAAGATAAGTAACATTATGACAATATTTATAAGGCAAATTATTGGAATATCACCTCAGAAATAACTACAAAAATAGACAGGTCCTCATTAATTGTAACACAGAAATTCTCAGGAAAAATATAAAAGAAGTAATCCACATAGTGATGAGCAATCTTACTTCTGAGTGAATATATAGTGGTGGTGGACCAGTTCACGCCCGGGTACCAATTCACGCCCACCCCTAAATTTATCCAAAACATCACAGTTAAACAACAAATAACAAATGTATATGATCAATTTGATGATTATCCATGATGTGGTAAACATCTTCTCTATGAAAAATTATTACTCTTCAAGAAAATTGAGGGTGGGCATGAATTGGTACCCGGGCGTGAACTGGTCCACCACCACTAAGTGAAATGTTTGTGCAAATACTTTTACCTATTTCACTTGAATGTGGACCTATGATCCAAGAAATAACTAAGAATCACTTTAAACACATGCACCAAACAATTTAAATATGTACACGGAGTGTACTACACTCTTGTAAACTTGTAGTCATATTTTGTAATTACAGGTGCTAAATTATCTCTCTCAAACATTTCAAAAACCACTTATTCAAAGTTGGAGTCTTAATTATGTCCAGTTCAACAGCCAGGGTCATATTGGGACAGGTTTTCAGTATTTCCATTTATGAAACCCCACACAGAGTAGATGCCAAATTTGCTAACTACTCAAAAGCCATTTAAGGCACAAATATGTATTATGTATCATTTGAAAAATATTTCAATATGGTATTACAGGCACGGTCAAATTTTTCTATGAATTGCTAGAGGATCGAAAGTCTATTCTGACACATATTTTTATGGTGTTATAAGCAAATAATTAATCAGATTAAAATAAGGCACAGGTTCTACAAGATAGATAAATAGACCCAAATTAATTAGCACTTTCATTTAAGTAAAGCTATGATAAAGAGAAAAGAAGTCGAAATTATCACCCACCTTTGATCTATGTTCATTGTAGTATGTCTGATCCCATCGTTGCTGTAAAAGTTTATTATGTGTGGGTAAGATAGGCTGATATGCACGGTGCATTTTAAATGAAATACAAACCACTTCAACTAAACAAATGACATATAAAACACTCTTCCTTGAAGCACAGTGCAATAAATGACAAATAAATTGCAGATCGATTAACTACTTCTGTTGTTATCACGTGATCCCATTTGTCTCTATGACGCCCCACAGGTTGATCTTTAAGAGTACTAGAAACAAAATATGAATTTAAGGTACCGCATAAACATTATACTGATTGCCGGCATGCACACACTGAATACATAACACACGTTACCATTTGTATAATAAACTGTTAATAAATTATTCCTTATGTTACTCAGCCTAAATGCAATAATATTTGTTTTAAATATGCCAATACTGTAATTGATCAAATATGTAAACATAAACTTGAACACTTTCAAAAGAGACCACAAAGAAAATGTTATCTCTATCATTTAAATGTGAGGTAAAACCATGACTGTTTTACACAAATAATAAAACATGTCACCATTTAACTTAAAATTTATGTTTGAGGAAATAATTTACTTACAGCATTCCAGCAGTGTGAATATCCTGTAATTCTTGGTGTAAAAACTGGGTTGTATTTAAATTTAACAGGGTATCGGCCATAAGCTTTCTCCACTTCTTCAAAATTAGTGAATACCCCATAGCGTTTTCTTGTTCTTGACTTTGGTCTTTTTTCAAAGTGAGCAGAAAATTGGCTCTCTTCGGAAGAACTCTGAAGTGATGAACCCCGGGAGCCAGATGAAGATTTACATCTACTTTCTCTTGTATTTTGTAATGCTAGTGATTTTGAGTGTGCAGGTGCTGCACTTTTTGCTCTACTTTGATGAGTTTTATGTGTTTCTACATATTCCTTGTTTGGAGTAGAATTTTCCTTGGATCTATCAGCTTTACCAGCATCTCCCTGATCTTGAATGTCGTTCTCCTTTTCCATTGCTTGATGTTTAACTGTTAAAAGTAATGAGGACATAAACTATTAAATTTTCTTGGATGATGATTAAAATGCCACCGTTCATCTGTGTTATTCATAGTTTTAGTTCTTGAAAGTAAATTTGACCACAGCCTAAATTAAAATGTAAGTTTGTTTGCTGTGTAAATACTGAACATTTAAAAGATATACCTTTCAATTAAAATATTGCTAGAAAAACATTTCACTAATTTTTTATTTTCAAAAATTTACTATAGTTAATTTTTACTATTTTACTGTTGATAATACCCAATTTCTTCTGATAAAATTGTGTAACTTTGTGACACTTTGTGAAAAAAAATAAGGTAGTTGTTTCACTATACTGATCCGAACTTAAACCTAGCTCCCAATTAAAAAAAGATATGAATTGGGCTTGTTGTTCACAATCCAGGGATGTAAAGGGGGAATATATGGCTAATAAAAAGAATGTGATTTCTATCTGAGTGGTCCTTGAGTGATAACAACGCTTTCCAAGAAACATTACAATTGAAACAATTGAATTTCCTAAGTGAAAAGATTGAAAAGCTTTGTTTAGGATAAATTTGTTGTGGAAACTTTTTAAGGAGTTATTATTTGAACTGGAGGCTGACCCCAGTGCTCTAGAGAGAAAGGACCTTGTTCCGAAAACTCCTCAGTCCAGGAATCAAGTTGGCCGTCATCTTTTGAAATAAAGCTGCTGGAGAAAGCAATACCTCCATCCAGTATAGCTTCAGAGTGAGTTAGTCAATCACCAGGTTCATCCCTGAGACTTGCAATCCCATAATTTGGGAGTATTAAGATGAAGGGTGCTTTGGCACACCAGCAGTTATGATTGGGAAAAATTTGAGGTTGGCTTCAGGGAGAAGTGGAATATGCCTCATGCTACTGGTGCTCTATAAGGGGAAGCACAATGCCATAAAATGTACCAGAGGTGGAGGCAGCCATTACTATAATTTCGAGAGATTCAACTTTATATATAGTTATATTGGCCTTGGATGAATATCAATACCTCTTGGTCCAGTTCAGATGGCCACATTTTCAACTATTGCAACTTCAACTACTGATCTCTGTCCATCAGAGTTTCTGGATGATGATGGCCCTAAAGTGTTTTAATTCATACTTGCTGATGCCTTTCTTCTCAGGACCTGGCTTATGAAGCCTTTTTAATGTGCAGTATGGACATCAGTGAGAGGGTGTACAACTGCAGACTTAGTTATGGCTGAAGGGTGGTAGAGAATGCCTTTGGTATTCTTCCTAGCAAATTCGAGGATTTGCTCTCAACTATACAGTGAGGGTACAATGTAGTTGCCCATATTGTTATTGCCTGTGTTCTTCACAATATGATATCTCATCAACCAAGAGCAGTTAGACCAGGGTGAGCCAGGCTGCAACTGTACCGGAAATAAATAACATTCCCTAAACATGGAGATCTTCCATTGATGCAGCCAATGCATAGACAAATGGGCCTATGGATTACTTCCATTATGAAGGCACATACATTGCTTTCAACACTGTACAGGTCATATCACGGTGGGTAGTTGGAAGGGCAGAGGAAACCAATACATACAGTTGGTCAAGGTTCTGTATTGTAATCTGCTGACCAGTGGCAAGCAACTACCAGCATTCCCACTTGAGGTAGGGCCGGGAACCAAACCGAGACCTCAGAGGGGGGAGGCGAGAATCTTACCACTCTGCCACCGTGGCCCCACAGGAAATTATTGGAAGAAACTACAACCTTTATTTTAGACTACACAAAATCTGGAACAGTTGAATCCCCCTTTATTTTTGGACATACACAGACAAGCGTCACATTCTCGAGAAGTGAAAAGAGCATTGAACTACATTGAAATGTGAAGTCACACAGGGGTCATGGGGGTTATATTTCACACATCCAGTATTCTGGCAAAAATATTGGTTAGGTTTAATATAGAACTATCCTATGGATGTAAGAGTAAGGGTTTTATATTGGCTTAAAAAGTGCACAGGAATTTCTGAGTTCTTCAGTTATTTTTTTAACACTGGGTGGACAGCCGTTTCCTGTTATGAGTGAGAAAAGTAATTTTGTCAGGGCTGTCTGTTTCTCCAAAAGTCATACAGTACCCAGATATTACTCAAAAGACAAAATGACTTGGTAAAAGTCTAGTTGGAGGTATGGGGCTGTGGAAATTGCTGGGCACCTGGGAATCCAGTGATGGCCTTTGTCAATCTGCTATTGTTTGTTGCTGAGATATGGACTGTAGCTGATGACTATTGCCTTGACTGTGTTTTGTTGCGGCACAGGCTGTTGCGCTGGGTATACAGGTTCATGAAGCAGTTCTTGTATTTGCTGCTGAAGTGGCTATTGTACTTGCCGACGGAATGGCTGCTACGATATAAAAGACTAAAAGAATGTAGCCATGGACCCAATGGTGGTGACAGTGCCCTGGTAGAGGATCCAGTTTTGAAAGCTGCACTTCTTGTGTCTTATGAGGCAAAAAGTTTCCACGTGGAAATCAACAAGGGGATTCATTCGACAGCTATCTCATTTCAGTCTCCATCCAGTCACAATGGGCAAGTCTTGGGTCTTTGCTACTTTTTGTGTCAAAAGTAAGTAAGTAAGTAAGAAACAATTATAAAGCGCCGAAATTGATGTAAACATCCTCTAAGGCGCTGATGTGCAAAAAGGGATAGTCCAGTTCCAAAAAGAGGTCCGTTTCCATATTAGCGTTCGATAGGAGAGATAGGCTATGGTGGAGGATAAGCCAATCTAAAAAGATATGTTTTCAACTGTTTTCTGAAACCAGAAATGCTTTCTTTGGTTCTAATGGCTTGAGGAAGCTTGTTCCACTCTGTGGGAGCTCCTACCATGAAACTGCGTAGCCCTGAGCGTTTATTTGGTTTAGATGAGGAAATTGATAGGCGATTGCCCCGTGTGAGATCACTCCGCCTAATTAGAGCGGAGAGATATGGAGGTTGGCTGAAATGTATTGCTTTATAAGTGAGGAGATTATATTTGAACAATATACGGTAATGAATGGGGAGCCAGTGTAGTTTGTGCAGGAAGGGTGTGACATGACAGTATTTACTTAGCTTGCACACCGTCCGACATAAGGCATTTTGAACTCTGTAGTCTGCTAGTATATGCCTTTTTTGTGTTGTAAAGCAGTGAGTTACAGTAATCCAGGCGACTGCTAACCAAGGCATTTGCCACCTTTACAGCTGTTTCATGATTTAAGTACCTGCGGACCCTTCGTAGTTCCCCGAGATGGTAGTAACTTATGTGACATAGATAAGCCACGTGTCTTTGCATTGAATTTTCAGCATCGGGGATGACACCAAGGTTTTTACCGATTCAGCTGGTTCCATGGTGTTGCCAAGCAAACTCACTGGGAATGATGACTGGACCCAATGGTGGTGACCATTGGGTCCAGTGTACCTGGAGTGGAGTGTCGTACATACTTTCTGAGCAGCATTTCATGGCTGCTGGGGTGGGGACTGTGGAAGGGACTTGAGAATTGGTAAGAGAGAGACCTGAGAGTCTGAATGGCTTTGTGTCTTCTCTGAATTAGCTGGAGTCACTGGTTGAAGATTTATGGATGCTCAGGTCAGAGTTATGACACTGTTTTCCCCATAAGTAATAGTAATCTTCCTCTTCTGTCTGCTTTTTGGAGGCACATAGTTGCAAGTTTTTATAAAGCTATAAAAACAGTCATTCAAGTATTAAGTCCCATAAAAGCCTCAGTTTAGTTCATACATCGATGTGGGTTCAAAAAACTTCTGTGATATAAATTATGTGCCATATTTAACTTTCAAGCCAATTATGTGGCATTTGAACCTGACCATCTTGGTCACATGCTATTATTTATTAATTTGGGATTTTATGTTGTTTCAATAGTGTAGAGGTCATATCACGATGGTTAGTTTTGAGGGCAGAGGAAACAAGTACATACAGTTGGTCAAGGTTGTGTACTGTAAACTTCCAACTTTCCCACATGAGGTCCTGGATTTGAACCGTCGACCCCTGAGGTGGGAGGGAAGTGTGTAGTCACTGCACCACTGTGGCGAAATAAAGTTGTAAAAAGTCTAAAAATGTTTTAACAGGTGAAATATCAGAATGCTGAATGTAACCAAAAAATGGCTGTTTGGCAAATTGATAACAAAAATATCCAGTACAAAAATAATTAATAAACCATACAAATAGTTTTAATGACACATAAGTAAAGATAACTGACAAACTGAATAGCAGCTATCGGAATTTAAAAATTAAGTATGTTACGACGGATATATACTTAATTAGCCATGAGCCGCTGTAAGGTGATGTTTGACACAATAATGCATGCAATCATTATTTAATTTTCACATTTTAATAAGAATAAAAACAGTAGCTAGTGTGCAGTGTCTCTATTATGTTTTATACTTATTATAATATTAATTCACTGGTTTCCATGATGCACTTGTTGGGGACATGGCTTGTGTTACTGTGTGTGGTTAAGACATTTCTCAGGTCATGGTTTCCAATACTGACCCTCATATAAAGTGAAAATTGGCTAGCTGACCGCTGGTGTCTAATGGTTTTCATTGAAATACATTTTCCAGCTGTATACGCTATTCCATCCCGTCGAATATACATTGTGGTGTGACTTACACAGTGTATTAATGATGACGTGTCTAACCCAAATCACTCAATCAATGATTGGCAACAACTGACCATTGTAACTCTAGCGTGATATACAGTAGTTGCTTTAGTTTCAAGTATGACCACTTCAGACCTGTTACAATGGCAAGCTAGACAACTAGGCTGTACACCTTGTAAAAAGCTTAATGTTGAGGACACCAAAAGATTTGAATGTCTTTCATTCTTGTGTATCATTTGATATTCCTTAATAGTCGACCAATGATTATCTTCCATAATTTCCCAACACTGCCTTAAAATGAAATAGAAATGATGTATTGCATTGTCTCCTTAACCTTGTATTGGAGAGATGTTAAAGTCTCAAAAAGCCATCATCGTTTCAGACAAATACTTAATGATTGGACATTACATTTTGAGCTATTAACATATTTTTAACACATTCACAATATAAACTATATAGTATATATTAATATACAGTACTAATAGACAATATGGAAGTAACAGCAATTTGTCCAATTTCAAAATTTTGAAAATGTATTGGGATTTGAATTCAATTTTTATATGTTACGTGGGTGGTAACAAAGATAAACGGTCACAGAGATAAAAGGTCTTCAAATCTTTCAAATTTAATCAGTGTAAATAACAAAATCGCACAAACTAAATAACAACCTATACTTAAACAATGCTTATCATGACATTTGATTGTTTTATATTATTGTTAAATCCTTTAACCGTTTTTAGTGTGATTATTTCTTAACACCGTTTATCTCTATGACCGTTGATCTTTGTGACAACGCATTGTATAGATTGCATCACAATGGTTGGTTGTGCAAAGGATTTAACACTGCACACTACAGATGGACAGGACTCTAAATCATTGACATTTGTATGCCACTACCCACTTTCCTCATTACAGGGTCCAGACTAGACTATATAACCTTACAGGAAGTATGTTCCCTCTGCTAAACGTACCCCTATTTTGCATGGAAAGATATTATACTTTGAAAATTTGAGTTGTATTAATCAATCTTTAAGATTGTGGTTTATATGATCTGTCAAACATCATAAACATTTCACTTACTATTCTCTTTTCAATTCCTTGAGGACTGAAAATTATTTGATGTTCCTTAAAAATGAAAAAAAAGTTACTGTGATTTACCAAAAATATCTTAAGAAAAGCAAAGCATTGTACTCACGGTGTTTGTGTGTAATACCAGGCGAAAGTAAAATAAAATCCGATAAGAAGAGATATCAAAATAACATCATTTTAAAGATACCCTTGCATGTCAGATGCTTAAGTAAAACTGTCTATTTCTCAACCAAACTGTATACATGCATATGTGAAATCATCTATCAAAATTATCACACAATAAGTATCAATATTTCTGTGTTTATATTTGTTTATCTCTCATTATGTTTATCTAAAGATAAGACATTACCCCTGGAACAATGTTTTATCTCTATATATTACAAACCTGAAGAGGGTTGTAGTCGAGTGTTAGTACAAATAATGTACATGTCAATGACTGCACTTGAAACTCCTTGTGTAATGGACTAAAACATTAATTACATATTTGAGGAGTACAGCTAAATTGCAAGAATTGGTGATTACGGCTTTAATGTAAATATAAGTCAATTATAATGCTTTGAAAATAAAGCTTTTATTAAAAGGAAAACGTGTTTGGTGGAATAAAACCAACTTTTTTTACATAAGCAATATGATGAGAGAATCTCTGTGTGGTCTCTTCAGTTATATACCTCCTCAACAATAATGGATGTGGACCCACCTATTTGACTGGTATCATATTGAGTATATTAAATATTGTCATAAAAGAGTCATGCATCTATTCAGACAAATTCTTACTACCCACTAAAAAGATTTGAAAAACAAGTATCAACCAGGGCTCTGACTTAAAGTACTAAATTTGATTTAACTGTACAGGCATTGTGTTCATTTTAGTACAGTAATTAGCATATCTCAGGAAATATTTTTACAATACCTAAATCAAAGCTTATGTAGTATGTAGTTGTATTCATAGTTAAACAGGTGGCACAGGTTTACAGAGGTAATGGTCAAATATCAAAGTCTCAAATGATTGAAAACACTATTGTTGTTAACTGTATCATCTTGAAGTTGTGCATCCAATGTCACACTCACTTTTGGCAACAAATTTTGGCTGATTTAAACATGATCAAAATTACGCTGATTGCTGTTTCACTCAACTTACTTCACTCCATTAACAACTCAAGAAAAGTAAGATTACGTGACTTCATATTTCTGAAACAATACTGTCATGCCATGTTTTTAAAGCAATGCAAATTTTCCAAATATGTCTACAGATCTTATGTGCGGGTACATGGTAAAGTTTCCAATATCTGTTTTGTGTTTTGGGGTTTTTAATGGTCAAATATAAAAGCCTCAAACGATTGAAGATCACTATTCCCTCTTGTTTATTATTTCATCCTGAAGTTGTGCATCCGTGTATGCAGGTACACAGTACAGTTTCCATTTTCTGTTTTGTGTTTTGGGTATTAATAAAATAGTATCAGATATGCTCATGCACCACAGTTCAGGGATATAGTTTTCAACACCATAAGATAGAGAAGTGAAACAGTACAAAGATCAGGAGATTTTCAGAGCAAACAGGTTCAAATAATATTTAAGTATAGAATATTACATTTAGGAGAGATTTGCAAATTTAATAAGTATAAATTTTTATAAGTTAATACCCTATCCAATGGACAATTGCTTACCGGTCGGCGCGACTGGTCCCGCCAAACGCCAGAAAAAGATGTCTTGTATATAATACCGGCAGGACCGGTCAGGAGGGTGCATTTGCCAGGTGGCACATCGTACTTCCTCTTCCTGTCTAGATAGCGTGACATCATAGCATCTTTTTCGCATCTAGTCCTAGTAAGACCCATAGTAAGCTGATAGCCGGGCTGGTTGGGTGGGCCTTGCCTGTCCATTAGATAGGGTATTAACTTATAAAAATTTAATTTACTTATTAAATTTGCAATTTTATTGCGTTAATACATCCTATCCAATGAACAATTGCTGAATAGCTACCGCTTGGAAGGCGGGTAAGCTGCTAGGGACATGTGTGAACTCATAAAAGAAAACAAACTGACAGGCCCATATTTGACCCAGGGTCAGATGACCCCAGAGGTCAAGGTAGGTTTAGACTGACCGGATGACCGGAAGTCCAAGTGTGCCCCCCTTTCTTTCTCAGGAAGACCTGAGAATAGGTAGAGGGGGCTGAGTTCAGTCCCATAAGAAATAAACTTCCCAAGGGAAGAAAGTCAGTTTTTTTTGTTTTTTTGTTTGTTTGTGCATATTTACATTTAACATTATGTACATATTTACAGTATGTACATATTTACAACTATATACAAAAATCTCCTCACTTCTGGGTCTGGTGGTGTACCTGTTGAGCAGCCACCACAGGCCCTAGATGGAAAAACTCAGAGTCAGCCCAAGCAACATCCTTCAAATAAAACTGAGTGAAGGTGTTATGAGATTTCCAGTGACAGGCTGACAAAATCTACTCTAAGGAGATTCCTGATTGGAAGGCCTTAGAGGCAGCAAAGGCCCTGATATCATGGGCTTTAACCTGATGTAGGGTGAGGGACTCTTGGTCCGAGAGTTCATAGCATAGGATCACAGTCTGTTTGATCCATGATGAGATAGTGGCAGGTGAGATGTCTTTATCAAACCCAACTCCTTATTCTGCCTAAGATCTGAGGTCCTGTCCAGGTAGTAGCACAGGGCTCTAACTGGACATAGTGACCTGTCACACTTGAGTGACTTGTCCAGAGAAGGGGCCAGAGCTGGTATAACCACTGGGGCCACACTATCTGGTCCCTCCTTGGCCAGCTGATTCTTGGACAGAAAACTGGGTGAAGGGTACAAGGAGACCTTAGACCAGTCTGACTGGTGTCTGATGTTCCTATGTAACCAAGCATGGATCTCACTCCTGCTCTTACTGGAACCCAATGCCAACAGGAAAACAGTCTTGAAAGTCAAGTATTTCAAGGAGGCCTCTCTCATAGGTTCAAAGGGATCCTTTGTAAGCTGGTATAGTACCAGAGAAAGGTTCCAGGAGGGGATGCCCCTATGGAAACTATCCAGGAGACGAGTGAGATTCTCATCTTTGCTGACATGCTGACATTAATGGTGGCATTGCCCAGTTTGTCAGCAATGGCTGATCTGTAGCCATCAATAGTGCCTGGTTGCAACTTATTGTCCTAAAACAAATGTAGGAGGAAGTCAGCAATGGCTTTCAGAGGTGGTACCCTGAAGTCCCCGATTACTGAGGCACCACTTTGTAAAAATGGTCCACTTTGCCTCATAGAATGATCTAATTGATCCTCTTTGAGGAGCGTCAACTCGTGCTGCCACTGCCTCAGAGAACCCTTGCGCCTTGATACTGAGGCTCTAGGAGCCAAGCATGTAGGTTCAGATTTGCCAGGTTCCTGTGAAGGACCTGGTTGAATAGCTGAGACACCAAGTCGGGAATGTTGGACAGACACAGTGGAATCTGACTGGACATTGTCACCAGATCCCAGAACCAGGGCATGTTGGGCCACCTCGGTGCAATCAGGATTAACCGGTTGCAAGGGGAGTTCTGTAACATTTCCACCACTTTGCCCAAGATGGCTGCTGGTGGAAAAGCATATGGGTCCAGACCTTCCCAGGAAAGGCTGAGTGCATCCACTGCCCAAGCCTGGGGATCTGGTACCGGTGACACAAACTGAGGTAGTTTGTTGTTGAATCTGGTGGCAAACAGGTCCACTTGAGGCTGGTGCCACCGGTAGCATATAGCTTGGAATACTTCTGGATGAAGTGACCACTCTGTTTGAATGGTCTGGCCAAGCCTGGATAGCTTGTCTGCTATCACGTTCAGCTGGCCTGAGGGTCACCTGATTTCTGGTGCACCAGGACAGGATTCTCCACAGTAGGGCATACAGAGAGCTCGATTTAAATCCCCCCTCTTTGTTGATATAGGCAACCACTGTTGTGTTGTCTGTAGCTATTAATATTGTCTTGTTGCAACAGAGGGCTTGAAACTGTTTTAGAGCTAGAAAGACTGCTTTTAGCTCTAAATGATTTATGTGCAGTTTGCTTTCTGGAAGGGACCAGGTGCCTCTTGCAGTGTGCTCGTCTAAGTGAGTGCCCCACCCTTCTTTTGATGCATCTGTAAAAATTTGCAGAGCATGTTTTAGAGGGTGTAATGGTTGACCTGTAAGCACATTGCTTTCCTCCAGCCACCACTTTAGATGGGAGTGGAGCGACCTGGGGACCGGGATCACCTTGTCTAGTGATTCTGGGACCCTCCCAGCGCCACTGTATGGGCCTCATGTGAAGTCGCCCTAGGTGGACTTGCTTTTATGTTGCTGTGAGAAGACCTATGAGGGACATGAACTGTCGGACCGGACATACCAGACCGGACAGAATAGACTGAATTTTGACTGTCAAGGCCTGCCAACGCTCTAGTGTGGGTCTGACCTTACACTCTTTCAGATCGAACTGGTAACCTACGAAGTTGAAAACCTGTTTTGGAACCAGTTCTGACTTTTCCCTGTTCACCAGCCAGCTTAGGTCCTGAGACAGAGTTACTAAGGTCTGTGTATGCTGGAGACAGGTATTGGGGGACGACGCTCTCACCAACCAGTCGTCTATGTACTGGTGGATCCTTATACCCCTCTGTAAGGCCATCAGTTTGGCCTCTTTGGCCACCACTGTGCACTCCATGGGAGCTGTGGAGAGGCCAAAGGGTAGGGCCTTGAACTGGTAGGACCGACCCTGGAGATGAAAACGCATGTACTTCCTGGACTGTGAATTGGTATATGGAAGTACACGTCTTTGAAATCTATGGAAGTGACCCACTCCACTGCCTGTAGGGAGGTTCTTATGGTCTCTGGGGTCTCCATCTTGAATGGCCCTATGTCCAAAAAGGTGTTCAAGGTGCTCAGGTCCAGGATGGGTCTCCACCCGTTGTCGGGTTTAGGTAACAAAAATAGTCGGTTATAAAACCCCAGGGAGGTTTGGTTTTCTACCGGTTCTACTGCATTTTTGTTTACCAGCTGACACAGTGCCTGTAAAAGGTTGGCCTGTCTCGCTGGGTTTTGGTAGTTGCTTATTACAGTTGGTGACCTGGATAAGTTTGGTCTGAAACCCTCTCTTTGGTCTGTAACCCTCTCTCGGTATGGTGACTACCTTTGGACTTGCACCCAAGGCCTCCCATTTCTCCCAACACTTGTGTAACCTTGCCCCTACAGGAGGAAGAGTGACAACAGGTGGGGCATTGGTGACAAGATTTACAGAACTCAAGTGACCTACACAAGAAACATATTTCACATATTTTATTTCTGTGTACATTTGACAACAAATGGGATTTACGCTTTTCCTTTGTGGCAACCCGGTGACAATATGAGTATTTGCAACACAAAAGTCTACATTGAAATTTAAAGTCACTTTCTTGTCCCCGGCTACAGTTGGTGGTGGGTTCAAGCCTTGCTGACCGGTAACACAAACAGAGTTCTTCTGACCGGTCACAGTGATTGTCATTTACGTTGCTTTGAACCCTTAGCCGGCTTCTGGGAGAATGTTGAGACCTTGCCACGACCTTTCCTCGACTGCTGTTTGTCTCTGATCTGTTTCCAGGCAGGGACACCAGACTTGCGTTCAGAGCTTGTAGATTTATCAGTAGTGTTGTAAGGGTGGAAACGACCTTGACATCTGTGTGAGTGACCAGACAAACTCTCCTCTTTGCTTTTACTGGTCTATTCCTCAGCCTTGGCAATAAGCTGGTCTGGGAACAGTGAGTTAAGATGGACTGGAGACGTTCTGAAAGCGTTCAGTGTATCTTGCTTCACACCAGCATGAAGATATTCTAAATATCTGTCTCTGCGAACCAGTGTGAAGTTCGACATGTTGATAAACACCCCTTCTGATAAATCTTGCATCGTTCTGGCCATGGCTTGAGAAATTGACCTGTTGAAGGTCACAAGGTAATCAAGTTCATCAACAGCTTTCTTCAGTTTTTCAAAAGAAATCCAGGTCAAACACCTTGACAAACCAGCAGCCTGGTTGCACATCAGAGTCTGTTCACATGCTGTTCTCTCCCAATGCCTGAGCATGTCCTGGCTGAAGGCCTGGGAGGGTGGGGCAGAAGGAAAGCTATGACGTGCAACTCGACTGAAAGAACGGTTTAGTTTTGCCGGTTCCAGAGACCATGTGTACACTGTTTTACTGTCACTGTCTCCCCTTTCAGCATGCATTCCATACCATCTAGATGGCTTGGATGGCTTGACAAATTGATCTTTGAGGAGACCGGAAGTATCAGTATTTCTTGCAGGGTACCACTCTGTGATGGTGAGATTAAGCTTGTCCTTCCGGCATAACCAGTCATCAACCGGTAGTTTTACTGATACTTTACCGGTGAGTTGGGCACGTGCACCGGCAAGAGGATTGTCATCAGCAGAGGACACAGTTTCAAACTCTGGTATCTTGTGCCAACCCATAAAGCTTCTGACACCTCGCATTGTCTCTCGGTAGCTGGCCTCCTCTGTCTGGGGACCCGTACCGGTAGTTCTCATCAGATAGGGAACCGGTAATACTTTGCTGGTCACCCTCACTGTCAGATACTTCACTAAGATCTCCCTCACCGGATGGCTGTACATCAGGGACTAAACCGGGGGCCTGAACAAGCCGGGTTGCTGTCCCGGCACCGGGAGCCTCCAGGGGCTGGGTGGCCGTCTCCATCACATCTACTGCCTCACCGGTGGCCTGAACAAGGCTGGGACCGGTACTCCCTGTAGCCAGACTGTTGGTGCTAGCACCAGGGTCAAAAAAGGCTTCTGGCTGGTGGAGACTTGGCTAGCAGCATGGCTTCCAGCTGGGAGAACCTCTCTGCCCACTTGTCATCTAACTTCTGCAGATCTTCTGCTGAAGGTTTGCTGCTGGAACTGGACTTCTTCTTGGAGGCAGTCTTTGGTGAATCACTGCGCTTGCTCTTCTTGGCTGGAGTGGTCTCAGGCTTCACAGTCTTTCCTCCCTCCACTTTACCAAGCACACTCACGTGTGCAGGGTCCACTAGAGTGGGTGCAGGGGAGGATGCGACCACTTTCTTCTCTCTACTCTTGCGTTCTTTGTAGGTTGGTGTAGCCAGTTGAATAATCTGCTCAGGGGTAAACCCCTTGCAAACAGCACAGTCTTTCTTCAGAACGCAATCGTCCTCACCCACACCCTTGTTACAACAACGTGCACATTTGGAATGGCTGTCGAAACTCGCCATAACATGGTCACATATGCCTCGTCTTTGTCCTGGTGAAGACATGTTCGTAGATAACTTCGTAGCAACACTTGGAAGTAAAATAAAAATGGATGAATTCGCTGTAGAAGTAAAACTTCGACTTCATTGAAAACACATCTACACTCTCCACACGCCAAACGAAAAAGATGCTATGACATCACGCTGTCTAGACAGGAAGAGGAAGTATGATGCGCCACCTGGCAAATGCACCCTCCTGACCGGTCCTGCCGGAATTATATACAGGATGTCTTTTTCTGGCGTTTGGCGGGACCGGTCACCCCGACCGGTAAAGCAATTGTCCATTGGATAGGATGTATTAACACAATAAAAAAAATGTGTGTAAAGATAAAGTATTAATACAGGTCATTTTAATAGCAAGAAGACACCATTAGTTAGTAAACTAAACATCATGAAGCTCTAAAGTTTATTAAATGAAGTATAGCTCTCAAAGGAAACAGCAAGATTAAAGGTCAACTCAAGGTCACACCATTGTGCACCCCCAATCAAATGTCCCTGCCAAGCATCAACCTCCTACACTTCATGGCATCTCAGATATAGCCCAGCAAAAACTTTTAAGGTAAAGGTCATTACAGCAAGGTCAAAAGTCAAATCAAGGTCACATCATGCTGGTGCACACATACACTCCCTAACCAATGTCCCTACCAACTATCAACTACCTTCACATTACAGTTTCTGAGATATAGCCTGGACAAGCTTTTAAAACTCAAGGTCACTGTGGCAAGGTCAAATCAAGGTCACACCAGGAAATTGCACACCTACACCCCCAACCAATGTCCGTACCAAGTATCAACATATTGCACCTCATGGTTCCTGATACAGCCCAGACAAGCCACTTCCAGCCTTCTACCTGCCCATTCAGATACCATGAGTGAAAACAATACTCGCACAGCTCTTAAAGGCTATGGGGTAAAATTCAAATTTCTAGCTTATTAACCACATTAAGCCACTTGTCAAATTTGGAGATTCCAGCAGTACTGTCACTTTAAATTATCACTATTGTACATGTCACAGAATTATCCAAGGAGAAAAGGTCAAAAGTGGAGTTTCCCAACCAGCTAAGGACAGACCCTCAGGTTCTTAACCTCTAAACGGAATAGTGTTCTAACCTAGCTCTCGAAGTACCACAGTGCTAAATACAAAGGCTGGGTCTAAAACTTGCATGCCATGGTCTACACGAAAATCGAGAAGAATGATGTTGCCAAGTTTTTTAATCAAGTAAAACTTTCTTTTACACAGAAACCCAGTAAAATGGAAATGCCTCAGCTGAATGTATTCTCAACAGCCCTTAAAACCTAAAATTGAAGTAAATTTTATATCTTAAAAAGCATAGATAAAAGAAGAAAAAGATTTAATCCCCCATTCACTGTATCAGTACAGGCCCATGTGCATATGTAAATAGTCTTAGCTGCAAAGGCCACAAAGGATTGATGTCAGCTTTATGACCAGACAAAATACATTTAGTGCTCAAAAAGTTCTTGTATCATGGCACTGAGGCCTTCATATTATAGTATTGCACTTCATCTGATCAAATAAATGTGCTGTAGATACTTCTACATGCATTTTTGATATTTAAGTAGAATTTATTCTTTCAGATATTTATAAATATTCCTGAACAAAATTTGGAGAAAAGGTGAACCAAGCATAATTCCTCAACCACTAGGCCATAGGCAGTAGATAGTAAACCTTGATATGTGTATGGTAATTTCAAAATTCTGATTTTCAAAGTCCTCTCTAAGTTGTGACTGGTTCTACATGTGCAATCTGCCCCCTACAGGTAGATCCAGAGCAACAATTGGGAATTTTTTGACATTTTGCACAAAACTCAAGTGATTGACACAGGATACATCTTTCACACATTTTAATGACATGCGTTGAACAATGTCAGGATTTTAGCCTTTCTTTTGTGGCAACCATAGTGCAAAAATATGAATGACAACAACTGAGCTTATATCTGAAGTCTGGTAATGGTCCACAAATATCTGTTTCTTGCTGGTCACATTATAATACAGTCCTTCTAATTAACAAAACCCCCTTGACAATAATTGTCATTTATATGAATTCTGACCATTGGCTGGTCACTGTTGGGCAGTTGGGGCCCTTGCTTCAACCTTTCTTGCCCTTTCCTGGTGCTTCAACTGTTTCCATGCCAGTATACCGGACTTTCAGTGCCTGCTTGCCAGACTGAGAGTAGGGTTGGAAGCAAGCAGGTATCTTCGGAGAAGTGTTTCTGTTCAAGGTGGAATATCTCCTCTTCCACCTTGGCCAGTAGGTGATCCAGAAACAAGGAACTCGTGTGCAGTTGTGAGTTTCTTAAGGCAATGAGAGTGTCCTGTTTAATAGCAGCCTTTAAATAGTCCATATAACTATCTCTATTGATCAAAGTCCTCCATTGGTGGAATAGGGGTGGTAGGCTCACTATAATACTCCACATCAGAGTCCGGCTCCAGAGAGTGAGCAGTATCAGTCAGAGAAACTGGAGGCAGGCTGGCCAACCAGTCCAGTGAACTGCACACCAGGACTAGCAGCAGTACCAGTAATATCCTGGAAACTGGTGGCCTGATTGGTGGGCTGGACACAGGCATAATACTGGGGACATCAGAAGGCTGATTCATCATAGCAGGCTGGATGTTCGGTCCAAAAACCTGTACTGAGCTGGTACTGGTAAGAGTCTGGCTGCTGGAAACCTGTGTCACCACACTGGTAGTCTGAACAGAACTGGTAGAACTCTACACTGGAAGGATAAATGGCCTCTCAGTAGTCACAGAGGTAGCAGTCTGCTTCACTGACTCTACCGGGACTGAGGAAGACTTGGCCAGCAACATCACCTCAAGCCTGGCAAATCCCTTAGACCACTTATCAAGGGCTTTCAGGTCATCATAAGAGGTTTTAGTAGATTTCTTGTTGCATGTTTTGGCAGGTGTTGTACCAGAGGTTGCCTTCTTACAACCTTGCCACTCTCAACCTTCCCTAGAAGCTTGACGGTCTCAGGATCAACTATGAATGGAGATTGTGTGGATTTTTCTGGTGTTCCTTGCGGGACTTATGCTTAGGAGTTGAAAGTTGCATCTTCTGCTCAGAAGTGAGAACGCTACACAATTCCCACTATTTGTTGAGCACCCAAGGATCAGAACCCACACCTTTATCTCAACATCTAGCACATTTAGAATGTCCGTCAAAACTAGCCATAATATGCCAGTAACTGCCTCACTTTTGTTCTGCAGAGGCCATGATATGTAAGGAACACAATATATAAACTTCAGGTTAAAATAAAATTTAAAATTTGTAAGTATTGTCACTTTTCTTTAAACTTTGTGAGCTCTTCAAAAACATGTCTGCACACTACCAGCGCCAAATGAAAAAGATGTTATGACATCATGGTGTCTAGACAGGAAGAAAATATGATGCACCACATGGAGAACGCACCCCTCTACTACAAATCCTGCAGGTGGAAACACAGGATGGCTTTTTCTGTACAGCAATTGTCTATTGGGTAGGATGAATTAACTTTTCATCATACCTTGGGTACCCTGGATGGCAAGCATGTGTCAATGCAGTGTTCTACAAGCAGTGGCTCCCTCTACAGCAACTAACAATATATGGATTACCCATGAGCAGCTTGGGACTGTTCTAGTTGAGCCTGTTCTAAACTTGGAAAACCCCTACTTCTTGAATGATGCTTTTCCCCTGTGCACCTGGACTATGAATAATCAACATGGGTTAAAAGTATATGTAAAGTCAACAACCTTTATATACAGTAGGAAAACTTCCTGAATGATATGTATATGTCGCAGTGGAGACTCCGATTCAGGGGAATCAGCGAATCCCTTAGTGGAGATCCTGATCTAAGTTTCCACTAGTGGAGCCTCTGATCCATTATTCAAGGGCTGTTATCGCACTTTCCACTAGGGGAAACTCTGAACAGAGTCTCCACCAGTGGAATTGCTGACTTCCCTGGCCCTAGGCTTTCTGGTGGATACCGATATTGCAAAAAGTATACAATGTTGTGTTTATCTGGCTCAGAACAAGAATTAATAGTGTGACTTAATGATTTTAATGAATTTTTTCTGGGCAAGGGGAATCAGTGAAGATTCCGATCAGAGTTTCCCCCAGTGGATACTCTGACTGCAGCCCTTAAATAATAGATTGGCATCTCCCCTATTGGAAACTCTGATACGGATCTCCACCAGTGGAATCGCCGATTCCCCTAAATCGGAGACTCCACTGTGACATATTCATATCTTACGAGGAAGGAATAGTTTACTTTTAAAATCACCTATTTTGATTCAAAAGTAAGTAAAGCAGATCCATATTTCCCAAACAATGCAAAAAATCCAACAGTAACCAGTATATGAAGTAATATAAAAGCAAAAAACCTTCAATTTTTGACTCCAGATTTCTCTTTGATTTCTGCATAGATTTTAATGCAACAAAAATGAGCAGAAGCTCTGTTAAAATACGTAATGATATAAACATTATGTACATATTAACTAAAACGGTTTAAGCATTATTAATGAGAAATATGCACTTGTTAATGCTCCAAATTTGAAATTGCTGGCTCTTGTTTGAAAATAATATGCATTCCCCATCATATATGTTGAAAAAAAAGAAGAGTAGCTCTCAGAAAAATAACAGAAAGAAACATCTGTTGGCTGATTTGTACATTTATTCAATCAGATCAATACAAATTCCAAATACAATAATAGTTTTCATAATTATAACAATACACCTAGACATAATGACAGAAATAAAACATACAATTACCAAAAAATCTAATTATATTAAAATCACAGAGATGGAGTATTTCATTGATGAACTTCTTATGAGGTATTTTTTGTTATAATTCTGGTCCTCTTTCCATAGTGAAGTAACATGCTGAACAAATATCTTGTGCATTGAACCCTGCCAAGTGATATCTAAGAAGCAGTTGGTATTAATTATCAGTATATTATAAGGATAAAAAAATCTATTTTTTTATTTATCAAACATCTTTATAGTGTAAAATTGATCAGGACAGTCAAAAACCAGGCCAAAGTCATAACTCAGTAAGTGCCCATCAGAGATCTATATGTAAATTCCTGGACACTCTTCAAATGATAAGTGGCTGAAATACTGCAAAACAGTCAATTTTATGTTAGAAAGGATTTTTTTTTTTCAGTTTATGAGACCTTTCATCAGTTAGTAATGGGAGGTTTGCAACACTTGTCATACTGAGCACATTACACGATTGTAAATACATAATACATATATATAAAAACTCTAGAAAAAATCTTTACTTCCAGTTTGATCAGTGATTCCACAGAGTGAGATAATTAGCAATAGAAAACGCTCTATCTAGACATGATGCTTCTACTTAAAAAAAGACTTTCTGTATTGATATAATGATCATAATGATAATAGAAGCATTTATATATCGCAAAATTGATGAACCATGCACTGGAAATCAAAAAGGAACAATCGTTAACCAAAGTCGTAATCCAGCAAGCACTCGCCTGGGTAGAGTGACTATGGTGGGGGGTAAGCTAGTCTAAACAGGTAAACCTTAAGTTCTAAAACTTGAACTGGTCTGTTGTGATCTGACACTAAATTTAGATTTAATGTATCCTCTAAGACATCTTAAAGGAAGAAGGGTAGTCAAGCTTATGGAGGAAGTCAGTGTAAAGCATGGAAAGCCATTGGACACTGGTAGGTAAATATTGGTAGGATTCAAACTCACAACCAGTGGGGTCAGTGTGTTGTACACTGCACCACCTTGCCCACTTTACTTGTAAAGAATTCCACTCCAACACAGTTGTTCATAACACTAAACCCTGTTATATTATTTTCATCACAAAAGTTACTGATTGAAGGAAGTATTGAAATAAGATAAAAGATATAATACTTAGGTGAACATATAACGGCCATGTAATCTATGAAAATTGTACCACCAAAGGGTGGAAGCCTATGTTTACTCCAAAATAATGAGTTATAGTTCAAATTAGTAAAAACATTGTGATATGAATAAATCATAAAACCTAAATAGTAAACCCTGTAATACATAAAAATCAAATAAAACTAGAAATAGGACGCACTGTTGATAGTAGATGCGAATAGAAACAGGATAGCATAGAAGAACACACATTATCATGTGTAATGTCCACCCCATGAACCTTTTGCCAAAATTGTACAGTAGTCTTACAAGACCCTGTTTCATTTGTAAAATATATCAATGATGCTTAAATATTTATTAGTGTACATGTAAATTATTTCAGCTTCATGCCTTTTTGCATTGGTTGGGTCGAAAATTTTGACAAAATCACTCTATCTTGCACGGTTAAGAAGATAGAAGCAAATTCCTGTTTTTCTATTTTTGGCAAAAATTCGAAAAATCAAAATGGCCGCCATTTTTGGGGAGGGGAAAATTTTTTGAAAATTGCAGAGTACATTCCTTAGATACCCTGTGGGTCGAAAATTTCGACGAAATCGCTCTATCTCACACAGTTAAGGAGATAGAAGCAAATTTGTGTTTTGCCATTTTGGGCAAAAATTCGAAAATTCAAAATGGCCGCCATTTTTGGGGAGGGGAAATTTTTTTGAAAATTGCAAAAATTACATTCCTTAGATACCCTGTGGGTCGAAAATTTCGACGAAATCGCTCTATCTCGCACGGTTAAGGAGATAGAAGCAAATTTGTGTTTTGCCATTTTTGGCAAAAATTCGAAAATTCAAAATGGCCGCCATTTTTGGGGAGGGGAAATTTTTTTGAAAATTGCAAAGATTACATTCCTTAGATACCCTGTGGGTCGAAAATTTCGATGAAATCGCTCTATCTCGCACGGTTAAGGAGATGGAAGCAAATTTGTGTTTTGCCATTTTTGGCAAAAATTCGAAAATTCAAAATGACCGCCATTTTTGGGGAGGGGAAAATTTTTTGAAAATTGCAAAGATTACATTCCTCAGATACCCTGTGGGTCGAAAATTTCGACGAAATTGCTCTATCTCGCACGGTTAAGGAGATAGAAGCAAATTTGTGTTTTGCCATTTTTGGCAAAAATTCGAAAGTTCAAAATGGCCGCCATTTTTGGGGAGGGGAAAATTTTTTGAAAATTGCAAAGAGTACATTCCTTAGATACCCTGTGGGTCGAAAATTTCGACGAAATCGCTCTATCTCGCACGGTTTAAGAGATATGAGCACATTTGCCTTTTTCAGTATTCAAAATAGCTAATTACTCATTTATTTAGTTAATTACTCACTCATCTATGAAGCAATTCCCCCCAAAAGCAATCCCATACAAGCTATTAACCCAATGAACCTCCATACCAAATTTCAGAAAGCTAGGCTTAATAGCATTCCTTAAAATGTCTGGAAACCAAAGAGCTACTCAAAAGTAGCAAAGTAGCTATTACTCAGTTAGCTATAGAGCTATCATCACCAAAAGCAATCCCATACAAGCTATTAACCCAATAAACCTGCATGCCAAATTTGGTAAAGATAGGATAAGAACTGTTGCCTAAAATGTCTGGAAACCAAGTGGGACGCCGGACACCGGACGCCGGACGGCGGAAAAAGCAAAAATAATATGTCCACCCCCCAGTGGGGTGGACATAATTCACAATAAAACACAATTATACAGTCCACTATTGTTGTACATTAAGTGGAATTATTTTGTCAGTATTAATATCAACAAAAGGGTTACTTGGACTGTCAAAAATTAATTCCAAGTAAAATTTAAAAAATTTTTATTAATATTATTACACCTGTGTGAATGATGTTAGACAGCCTTAATTTTAGACAAGCTGTCACAAATCTGTCCCATTTTTCACGATTTCCATAAAACGTTAAAAAAGTTAACCCCAATTTATATATACCAATGTATATTCATCACATAAACAGAGCTACCTATTCAGTATTATCGTTTAACATTAGTGCTGTCTGACATTAGCGACAGGGTGTAGTAAAACAAATAATTTGAGAAACTCATTTCTGTGAATATTTTTTTTTTATTAAATTTCCAAAAGTAGAAAAACTTTTCTCCACCTAAATATTCCAACTCATACTGTACTTTCAACTTGTATATTGCTGAAAACAAACATTCTCATCATACGAACCTGACATCAAATAAACATATCAGGAAAAATAAAAAATCCAAAATTAACAATTTGAGAAATCGTTCACTCATTTTACATACAATATTGTTAAGCTACTAGGATGTTTCACAAATACTGAGAAATGTGCTCCTATATAAATAACTACAGTGGCTGTGAGTTCTATTCCTGATCGCGACAACATGTGCCGTCTGATAAACTATAATGTTAGTAATTTGAGAAATAGTAAAACACATAGATATATTCAAAATTATTCAAACCCTCACACACAACACACATGAAAAAAAAAAAAAAACAATAACATGACATATTTTTACAAAAAACATCCAGTATTTTCAGAAACAATTTGAACATCTTTATTCATTCTCAGCTTTAAAAGATTTTTTTTTTATAAAGTTGATATATTCTTTATTTTTAAAGAATTTCCATAAGTTTACAGAATTTTAAGAATATCCAACTGCCACAAAGATTATAATTTAAAGTGCTAATATTAAAAAATATTACAATATCTATTGTTTAATTAATTTGAACTTTTAAGATTTCAAATCTGCCTTTACTTAAAAATTCAACAATTTTATACTCAGAATTATTAAGAATTCGTAAAAATAACAATAATTCTTCATGTCTTAATCATACTATAGAATCTTTGTGACTAGAACCAGCTGTAAAATTATGAATCAAGGCTTTGTTTAAAACAGAAAATTTGTGCTTCAACTTATAACCATGGCATTCTGCAGTAGGTATTAATTTGAATATGGGGGATGTTTTAGAAATGTACTGCTGAATATAATGACAGTATTCACATGCAGTGAACTCTTATCATCAGGACTTGTGTTAGTCCATGCTAGGTACAAAAGGTGGATACAGTTTTGAGAGCCAAATATCAGACATGCTATAGTTCTGTAGTTACAAGTGGACGTTAGCCATCACTGGCACCAATATCCTGTAGATCTCAGAGTTTCTACTCATTCAGGGAGTACCATATAGATTTTTGTATATTTATAAACATGGTGTACGGAAAAGTTCCCACCCGGAAAAGTTCCCACCTGGAAAAATTTCCACCTTTTAAAAAATACTTCGTTTTTCACTATTTTTATGTAAAGATCAGGTAAATTAAAGAAAGGGGAGTCGTAAAGGCATACGAGTATACAATTACTTTCTGCCCATCAATATAATGTTAGAACAAAAGTGCAGTTTAAGTCATGGAGATTAAAAAGAAAAGGGAGTAGCAAGGGCATTAGAATATACAATTACTATTTCCTCTCAATCTAATACGAGAACAAAATTGCAGTTAAAGTCACGCACATTAAAGAAACAGGAGCAGCTACTAGCAAGGGCATTAGAACTTATAATTATTCTTTACCCCACTTTTTACACAGAACTATTATGAATTGCAGTCATGTCAAGTCATGTAAAGGATTACTCAGGACTGAACAAAGTTTAGTGTTATTATTGAGTCTATACCTGAACTATCCAGAGAATTGTTGTTTGTTCTTCTTCAGGTGTTTTTAATTGACTTCAAAGCAAATTTTCCACAAATACATCAGAAACTGATGTATTGAAGAAAATTATTACAGGGATCAAAGCTGGTTACATAATACATCATAGGATAAAATTACAAGATCTTAGGCATATCAAAATTAATAAGAAATATTCTTTTCTGAAAAGATGGGAACTTTTCCACCCCTTCAACTTTGGGATGGGGACCTTTCTGGGTGGGAACTTCTTGGGTGGGAACCTTTCCAGATGGGAACTTTTCCGGGTGGGAACTTTTCAGAGATTCATAAACACAAACATTTATTACACAGGGCATAATAATTTTCCATGACATAATTTAAATGATTTGTATAATAAACCTATACATATATCTTATCCCTTTATATACAAACATATCTAAGGACAACAACAAAGCATATTTTTATAATTTAATATCATTAATCCCTAACACATACAAAGATAAAAGTATATCACTAGATTAGTCATTCTAATCATAACTGTAGAATACTTGAACAAAAACAAAGAGATCTCACAAAATGGCATGCAGATTAAATCTGAAAATGTTTTTGGTTTTATTATCATAATATATGGAATGAAACTTCCCTTATTTTAAATAATTTTCCCATTTCACTCACACTTTTCTCTTGTTGCTGAAAGTTAAGGGGTAACTCAAGTGAAAAATTTTCACTCTATCTTATTTAAAAACATTCTAAACTTTTCATTCAGCAAGATACAAATGAATACAAGAGTAGCATCAAAGAAATATTTTGATTTTTGTTTTTCAATGGGAAGACTAAATGGCAAGATTCACATTTCTGACTTGATAGAACAATGGCACAAGTAACAGAGGATTGGACTTTGGTGGTGACTTAAATCGGCATTTTGATCAAGAAATTTTTAGTTTGTTTTAGTATGTTTTATCATTGCACTCATAAATAATACTGGAGGTGTCTGGTCTTGGCGAAGCTCTGCACTCTCCAAGTGCTCTTGTTATAAATAACATAGATCAAACCCAATATTTGCTTACCTAATATTTGTTTTAAACATATTTTTTTTTATTTTAACATATTTTGACAATTTATTTTTGATCAATTTGTCTACATCAGTTTCCACATTTGATTCAGTGGTGCTACCAGTGACTTCACACTAAAACAGGAGTAGTGTAAAATGAACACCTACTTTCTGTTTGATTAAATCCACATATACACAATATCCAGTCCAAAATACAAACAACCAGGATCCCAAGAAGTAAACATTTGACACCAAATATTTACAATATTGTGCCAGAAATGTACAACATTCTGTACTTATTTGTTGTCAACATACAGCAACTTAGTATCCAAAACATTTTACTTTACTGACAAATACACCATACACTCTTGTTTGTGTTTATTTCTCATGTACACCCATAGAACATTTTATAGCTAGTTTAATACTAAACCCAACAAATCTAGATTTCATCCAATTTTTTTTTTCAGGACTCAGTTTTCGGATATTACTTTACATGTATATCATAATATTAAACACAAGTATTTGGATTCAGTTTGGTTTTCACAATTCGGATACCTGGGCTAGATTTCCACCCAGTCACCCCTTCCTGCCATTATTCCAATGGAGATCATGCTGACTTTTTTAAGTATTGGAGGTCCCACTATTATAACCTTCTATCCACCATTGGAGAATTTCTCTAACTTACACTCTCCATCTTTGACGAGATGTGTATAATTCTCTGACACTTCAACAAACTGTTTTCTTTCTCGACTAAACATATAGAAATCCCCCGTGTACACGTCAAACCACAAAGCATTCAGTCGGACTTCTCCTTTCTCTAATTTCTGCTGTAACATCGGGTGACTGGCAATATTCTGAATCTGCTGAAGCGTGTTTATCTATAAGATGGCAAAAATAAAAGATTTATTGATTGTTCTTGATATCAGTGCAATATCTCTTATACAACAGTACTCGAAACGCTAACTGATCTGTCCTGACTACAGAAGTACAGCCATGGTTACAGTGGACATTCCCCAAACTGAAAGACAGAGGCTCAGGATGACTTTTAATCAAACTCCCTGAGCACAGAACCCACTGACGGAGAAGTATTATTATAAGTACATCAAACATCAAATTTTATTGAAAAACAAGTCATATATTGAAGATATTTTAATGTTTAGTAATTACAAAAACAAACTAATGTTCTGAGAATTGCTCCCTTATTTCTTGCAAATCTTAGAATTGACATTTTAATATGGGTATTTAAACTTGGAAGCACTATTGATCAATATTTCAATGCTAATATAGGATATAACTCTAGAGGGATCAGAACATTAATTCTGCAATCAAACTCTGCCTCACCTGTGAAAATTTATCGACTTCTTTAAACTTGTCTTCTGGATCTATGAAGGCTTCAAACAGTTTATCAGGAGTTTCTGCTTGGAATTCCAATGGTTGTGAGTGACCCTTTGTTTCAAACTCTGAGTATTTCTGAACACTTGTTGCTCCATGGCGCTTCAACCACAGCTCTAGTGGAGACCCCTGGTGAGAGTCCACAGAATCACGCACAGAGAACAGTAGGTTCATAGCCTACAAATAAATAAGATTTTCCAATCTATTAAAGCTGTAATCACACTTACAAAGCCTGAATCATAATTTTGTTTTACAGATTTAGAGCTCTAAAATCAACAATAAAATTTTGCAAATTTAATAAATAAATTAAATTTTTATAAGTTAATACCCTATCCAATGGACAATATGCTAAACCGGTCGGCGCAGACCGGCCCGCCAAACGTCAGAAAAAGACGTCCTGTGTTTCCACCGGCTGGCTGGTCCTCACACTGCACTCGCCAGGTGGCGTGTCATACTTCCTTCCTGTCTAGACAAGCTGACGTCATAGCATCTTTTTCGTTGTCTAAACCTATTAGGCCCCTAGTAAACTGATAGCGGGGTCGGTGGGAGGGTCTTGCGTGTCCATTGGATAGGGTATTAACTTATAAAAATTTAATTTATTTATTAAATTTGCAATTTTATTGCGTTAATACATCCTATCCAATGGACAATATGCTGAATAACTACCGCTTGGTCGGCGGGTAAGTTACTAGGGACTTATGCGAACTCAGAAAATAACTAACAACTCTAAGCCTGGGTCGATCTAAGATAATCAAGACCCTTAAGGCTATGGTCGGTCAACAGAAACCGGTTAACCGGTCCAAACCGACTCGCCTCCCCCCCCCTTTTTACAGACCTGCTCTGAGGTAGGGGAAGAGAGGGATGAGTTCAGTCCCAAGAAATAAACCTCCCGAAGGAAGCACGTCTGATTTTTAAAATTTTTTTTTTAATGCTTCTTAACTATATAGACACTATATACATATGTACAAATCTCCTCTCTGGCCTGGGTTATATGTGGATCTGCTGAGCAGCCACTACAGGCCCCAGGTGGTAAAGCTCAGAATCAGCCCATGCCACATCCTTCAAATAGAATTGGGTGAAGGTGTTATGTGACTTCCAGTGGCATGCCGATAATATCTGTTCCAAGGAGACCCCCGACTGGAAGGCCTTTGAAGCAGCGAAGGCCCTGACATCATGGGCTTTAACCTGATGTAACTTGTGGGCCTCCTGGTCTGAGAGCTCATAACATAGGATCACAGTCTGTTTGATCCAAGAGGAGATAGTGGCAGGTGAGATGTCCTTGTCGAAGCCTTTTTTGAAGGAGACAAAAACCAACTCCGCATTCTGCCTGAAGTCTGAAGTCCTGTCCAAATAGTAACGCAAGGCTCTAACCGGACAGAGGGACCTGTCAGACTTGAGGGACCTATCCAGAGTTGGGGCCAGGGCTGGAATAACCACTGGGGCCACACTGTCTGGACCCTCTTTCGCCAGCTGATTTTTGGAGAGGAAGCTGGGAGACGGGTACAGGGATATCTTAGTCCAATCAGACTGGTGTCTGATGTTCTTATGTTGCCAAGCATGAATCTCACTTCTGCGTTTGCCTGATCCTAGGGCTAAGAGGAAAACTGTCTTGAAGGTCAAGTGCTTCAAGGAGGCCTCCCTAATTGGCTCAAAGGGAGCCTTTGTTAACTGGTGTAAAACCAGGGATAGGTTCCAGGAGGGGGTACCTCTTCTGCCCTTGGGTCTGTCTCTGTGGAAGCTATCCAAGAGACGGGTGAGGTTTTCATCTTTGCTGATGTTGAGAGTTGAACTTCCTAATTTATCAGCAATGGCAGACCTGTAACCATCAATGGTGCTGGGCTGCAATTTCCTTTCCTCAAAAAGGTACATAAGGAAATCAGCAACTGACTTTACAGGAGGTGTCCTGAAGTCCACCTGGTTTGTGATGCACCACTTTGTAAAAATGGCCCACTTTGCCTCATAGACGGATCTGGTTGATCCTCTTTGAGGAGCCTCAATTCTTGTTGCCACCGCCTCAGAGAAACCCTGCTCCTTGATAGCTGTGGCTCTAGGAGCCATGCGTGGAGATTTAGGTTTGTCAGACTCCTGTGAGGGGTCTGATTGAAGGGCTGAGTCAGTAGGTTTGGTAATTGAGGTAGAAACAATGGGATCTGGCTGGACATTTCCACTAGGTCCCAAAACCACGTCATGTTGGGCCACCCCGGGGCAATAATGATCAGCCTCCGGTATGGGGAGTCTTGCAACTTCTCCACCACTTTTCCCAATATGGCTGTCGGTGGGAAGGCGTATGCGTCCAGATCTTCCCATGACAAACTGAGTGCATCCACTGCAGTGGCCATGGGGTCCGGAACCGGTGATACAAACAGGGGCAGCTTGTTGTTGAACCTCGTAGCAAATAGATCTATTTGAGGCTGATGCCACCTGTCGCATAGGGCTTGGAAGATTTCTGGCAGGAGGGACCATTCGGTTTGGATGGTCTGACCTAATCTGGACAGTTTGTCTGCCACTACATTTAAGTGGCCGGGAATGTGTCGTGCCTTCAGAGTCACTTGCTTCCCGGTGCACCAGGTCAAGATTCTCCAGAGTAGGGCACAAAGTGGGCCCGACCTCATGCCTCCTTCCTTGTTGATATAGGCCACTACGGTGGTATTGTCGGTCGCAACCAGCACCATTTTGCCTATGCATAGCTTTTGGAACTCTTTTAGAGCCAAAAAGACTGCTTTTAGTTCCAAGTAATTTATGTGCAATTTGCTTTCCAGTAGGGACCAGGTTCCTCTGGCAATATACTCGTTTAAGTGAGCGCCCCACCCTTCTTTTGATGCGTCTGTAAAGATTTGCAGAGCATGCTGTAGAGGGTGTAGTGGTTGGCCTGTGAGAACGTTGTCTTCTTCCAGCCACCATTGTAGGTGAGGATGTAGAGATCTGGGCAGAGGGATCCATTTTTCTAACGATTCCGGTATTCTCCAATTTCTTTTGAGGTGCCACTGAATGGGCCTCATGTGTAGTCTGCCTAGATGAACTTGCTTCTCTGTAGCTGTTAGCAGGCCTATTAAGGACATCAGCTCCCGTACTGAACAAGCCGGTCGGGAGACGAGTTCTAGTATCTTTTCCTGTAGGCTTTGCCACCTGTCCGGTGTCGGTCGGACCCGACCGGACTGGAGGTCGAATTGGTAACCGACGAAGTTGAAAACTTGTTTGGGTTCCAATTCCGACTTTTCTATGTTCACCAGCCAACCTAAATGTCTGCACAGTTGTACTAGGACCTGTGTATGCTGGAGACAGACCCGGTGGGATGTGGCTCGCACCAACCAGTCGTCTAGGTATTGGTGGATCCTTATACCCTTCTGAGTGGCTATAAGCTTTACCTCCTTTGCTATGACAGTGAACTCCATGGGAGCTGTGGATAGACCGAAAGGGAGAGCTTTGAACTGAAAGGTCTGTCCCTGGATGTGAAATCTCAAGAATTTCCTTGACTATTCCTGTATCGGAATGTGGAAATATGCATCCTTGAAGTCTATGGAGGTTACCCATTCTCCCTGTTGGAGAGAAGTTCTGATGGTTTCCGGGGTCTCCATCTTGAATTTTTCGGTTTTGAGAAAAAGATTCAGATTGCTCAAATCTAGGATTGGCCTCCATTTGTTGTTGGGTTTGGGAACCAGGAATAGTCGGTTGAAGAACCCTAGTGAGGTTTGTTTGTGTACCAGTTCTATAGCATTTTTTGCCGTAAGCTGATGTAATGCCTCTAACAGTTTGAGGTTCCTGTGAGGATTGCCATAGCAGCTTACAACTGTTGGAATTCTTGATAAGTTTGGCCGGGTCCGGAAGGGAAGGGTGTAACCCTCCCTCAGGATTTGAACAACTTTCGGACCGGCACCCAGCTCTGACCACTTTTCCCAAAACTTTTGCAGTCTGGCCCCTACAGGTAGATTTGTGACAACATTGGGAGCATTTGTTACAATATTTACATGAGACAATGGAATGACACAAGAAACACCTTTCACAGATTTTAATGAACTTAGATCTGGATAACAAACTGCTGCCACGGGACTTATTTCGTTCTTTTGAGAATGCCCGGGCGCAGTATGAGCAGAATTTACAACAGGTAACTTTACATTTAGAGTGTTCATTGTCTCTTGTGGGCTCCCGGTCAGCAGCAGAGGTTTCAACTGCAAAACACATTGACTGTCATTTGTACTGCTGCTGACCCTTGGCCGGACGCGAGGAATACTGTTGTTTCCCTTTGTTCCTGCGGCGTTGAGTGCGTGACAAGTTCTTCCAGGCGGGCTTGTCTTGTTTCCTGTCCGACTTTTGTTCTTGCCTTTCATATGGGTGGTAGCGGCGACCCTTACATACGGAACTAGATCTGTTCCTATCAAAGTCAGTAATGTCCTCCTCCGCCTTCTTCACACAAGAGTCCAGAAAAAGAGTATCCAGATGAAGGGGTGAGGTACGCAGGGCGTTGAGGGTGTCCGCCTTAACACCAGCTTTAAGATATGCCAAATAAGAATCTCGCCTCAGAAGGGTTGCATTTGCCATGTTGACAAAAACAAATTCAGTCAGGTGTTCCACTGCTTTCGCCATGGATTGACACACACTTGCATTGAAGTCCAGTAAAAACTGTAGCTCGTCAACAGCAGCTGAAGCTTTGGTCGGTGCCTTTCCCTTGGATTCCACCCGTATTGTCTTTAACTGTGTACTCATATTCTGTTGGACCTTCAGTAAACACTGGTTGAACCCAGCCGCCTGGTTACATATAACAGTGGACTCACGCGCGGATTTCTCCCATTTACGCAAGCTCTCTTGGGAGATAGGCTGCGACATGGGTGGAGCACTTGCTATGCCGGCCTGTCTGGCAATTCTCAAATATCCACTGTTTAGGCGTGAAGATCCGGTGTGCCACGATGTAACTACTTGGTCAGAGTCCTTCTTTGGATTTGGCTGGAACCCATACCACTTGGTTTGTGATTTAGGTGGGCGGACGAATTGGTCTCTCAAGAGGCCCCCTGCTTCAGAAGCTCGGGTGGGATATCCTTGAGTTAGAGTAAGGTTGAGCTTTGACAGTTTCTTGCAGAGCCATTCATCTGTCGGTAGAGTAACAGAAACTTTCCCTGGAGTGTGCATCTTGGGGCCGGAGAAGGGATTGTCCTCAGAAGTTGTAGCACCAGAGTCAATGTCCGGAATATGAGACCAGTTCATGAAGGATCTAATCCCCCTCATAGTCTCTCGGTAGGATTGCTCCTCTGAGAGGGATTGATCATGGTCGGATAAATTTGCTTCCATATCGTCTGACAATTCCCCTTCTTCCGGAAAGATATCCACAAGAGGATGGTCGGAAGACAGACTGTCCGATTCAGAATCACTAGAGGGAGAGGCGTCTTTCTTAGATGTGTCAAAAGCCATAACTGAATGTTTCTGCCTCGGTTGTGCCAGCTCTGGTAGGCCTGATGAAGAAGCTTTTGAAGTAGTAGACCCGTGAAGAACTGGGTCGGTGGCCGGTGAGGCAAGAGCAGGGTCGGTGGGTTGAGGGAGAGTAGCCGGCTGAATGAAGGGTTCCGGTCGGATCAAATCAGCTGGTGGAGCATGTGAAGGGGTGACCTTGACAGTCCCAAATACAGGCTCCTGAGGTCAGTCCAAAGTCTTGGCCATAAGCAGGGCCTCCAGCCTGTTGAACCGATCCGACCACTTTTTGTCCAAATCTGATAATTTGGAGTCGGTAGAGGGGGCAGTGGACTTCCCCTGTCTGGCAGCTGAAGATGAGGATGCAGGTCGGTTGGGAGACTTCACCGACTTGTCCGGTTTTACCGGCTTGGAAGATGTAGACTTCTTATCAGATTTCTTCTCAGATTTCCTCCTCTTCTCTTCCGGCCCACTCAAACCAGAGGCACCAGAGGTACCCTGGCCATCCACTACCCCCACTACCGACACAAGTGCCGGGTCCACAAGGGTGGGACTGAGAGTGTCTGAATCTTTGATGGGTGTTGAAGACTTGGCCTCTTTCTTTTCCTTTTTAAGTTTGTAGGAGGGGGTTGATAGCTGGGTCCTTTGTTCTGGTGTCAAAAGGTCGCAATGTCCGCAAGATTCTGGCGGAGACTTAGTACAAGGGTCAGAGCCCTTCTTTTTGTCACGGCACCTAGCACACACAGAGTGGTGGTCAAAGCCAGCCATCATATGGCTGCATCCCCCCCCCCCCTACGTTGACTTGGAGAAAACATGATGATACAAAAAAACGTGAGGAAGTGATCCGTAAGGTATAATAACCGCACTTCTAACAACTCACAACAAGTTCCAAGAACTAAAAATACTGTAAAAACGATCTATAATATGTGAGGAAGTGATATGCAAAGTTCCACAATCCAGCACTTCTTCAAACTCACATAAAATAAAATTTAAAAACTATTTCCAATATTCGTTCAAGCAGTGCATGCGCAAACGAAAAAGATGCTATGACGTCAGCTTGTCTAGACAGGAAGGAAGTACGACACGCCACCTGGCGAGTGCAGTGTGAGGACCGGCCAGCCGGTGGAAACACAGGGCATCTTTTTCTGACATTTGGCGGGCCGGTCTGCGCCGACCGGTTTAGCATATTGTCCATTGGATAGGGTGTATTAACGCAATAAAAATGTAATTATAAATAAAAGAATTGGGACATTTAGAAATATGTACATTCATAGCCCACAAAAAAACTACAGGATCGCTCACAAAAAAAAGATAATGTTTTTGCAGAGCATAAACAAAGCGTCCCGAAAAGGATATAAAGGTGAGTGCTAAAGTATTAAGAAAATGCTTCGTTTCTAGCCTTAAACTGTTGTGGCAACCAAAGTCAGCGCAGTCTGCTCTATCTAGCACAGTTTTCAAGATATAAGCATTTTTGTGTTTTGCAAAAAATTAAAAAATTCAAAATGTCCGCTATATTTGGCGAGACAAAAATATTTTGAAAATTGGCATGGCTACTCTGCAGAGATACCCAGCAGGTCAAAAATTTTGTTGAGTTCGCTCCATATAGCACGGTTTTCGAGATATAAGCATTTTTGTGTTTTGCAAAACTTTGAAAATTCAAAATGGCCACCATTTTTGGGGAGACAAAATTTTTTGTCAAGACCACTGCCGCGGTGTGTATCTCCCGCCGAGCATTAAAGGAGAAGAAATAGCTTTTCCGAGATATTCACAATTTTTCATTTTCGTGTGTGAAAGCTCTTCCAAAAGTAGGTGAATGAGTTATTTGAGAAAAATTGGCTATCTGCAATACTATTAAGAGATAATTCACATTTACTCATTTTGAGTAGGTGAATAATTAGCTATGGGTCTGAAACTTCACCAAGTGAAAGCTCTCCCAAAAGTAGGTGAATGAGTTATTTGAGAAAAATTGGCTATCTGCAATACTTTTAGAGATAATTCGCATTTACTCATTTTGAGTAGGTGAGTAATTAGCTATGGGTCTGAAACTTCACCATGTGAAAGCTCTCCCACAAGTAGATGAATGAGTATTTGATAAAAATTGGGTATCCGCAATACTTTTACAGATAATTAGTATTTACTCATTTTGAGTAGGTGAATAAATAGCTATGGGTCTGAAACTTCACAGAGTGAAAGCTCTCCCAAAAGTAGGTGAATGAGTTATTTGAGAAAAATTGGCTATCTGCAATAGTTTTAGAGATAATTCGCATTTACTCATTTTGAGTAGGTGAATAATTAGCTATGGGTCTGAAACTTCACCAAGTGAAAGCTCTCTCAAAAGTAGGTGAATGATTTATTTGAGAAAAATTGGGTATCTGCAATACTTTTAGAGATAATTCGCATTTACTCATTTTGAGTAGCTGAGTAATTAGCTATGGGTCTGAAACTTCACCATGTGAAAGCTCTCCCACAAGTAGATGAATGAGTATTTGATAAAAATTGGGTATCCGCAATACTTTTACAGATAATTAGCATTTACTCATTTTGAGTAGGTGAATAAATAGCTATGGGTCTGAAACTTCACAGAGTGAAAGCTCTCCCAAAAGTAGGTGAATCATTTATTTGAGAAAAATTGGCTATCTGCAATACTTTTAGAGATAATTCGCATTTACTCATTTTGAGTAGGTGAGTAATTAGCTATGGGTCTGAAACTTCACCATGTGAAAGCTCTCCCACAAGTAGATGAATGAGTTATTTGATAAAAATTGGGTATCCACGATACTTTTACAGATAATTAGCATTTACTCATTTTGAGTAGGTGAATAATTAGCTATGGGTCTGAAACTTCACCAAGTGAAAGCTCTCCCAAAAGTTGGTGAATGAGTTATTTGAGAAAAATTGGCTATCTGCAATACTTTTAGAGATAATTCGCATTTACTCATTTTGAGTAGCTGAGTAATTAGCTATGGGTCTGAAACTTCACCATGTGAAAGCTCTCCCACAAGTAGATGAATGAGTATTTGATAAAAATTGGGTATCCACAATACTTTTACAGATAATTAGCATTTACTCATTTTGAGTAGGTGAATAAATAGCTATGGGTCTGAAACTTCACGGAGTGAAAGCTCTCCCAAAAGTAGGTGAATGAGTTCTTTGAGAAAAAATGGCTATCTGCAATACTTTTAAGAGATAATTCGCATTTACTCATTTTGAGTAGGTGAGTAATTATCTACGGGTCTGAAACTTCACCATGTGAAAGCTCTCCCAAAAGTACATGAATGAGTTATTTGATAAAAATTGGGTATCCGCAATACTTTTAGAGATAATTCGCATTTACTCATTTTGAGTAGGTGAGTAATTAGCTACGGGTCTGAAACTTCACCAAGTGAAAGCTCTCCCAAAAGTAGGTGAATGAGTTATTTGAGAAAAATTGGCTATCTGCAATACTTTTAGAGGTAATTCGCATTTACTCATTTTGAGTAGGTGAGCAATTAGCTATGGGTCTGAAACTTCACCAAGTGAAAGTTCTTTGGGATAGCTGCTCTGCAGAAATACCCTGAAGATGTAGCACGGTTTTCGAAATATTAGCATTTTTGTGTTTTGCAATTTTTGCGCAAAATTCGAAAATTCAAAATGGCCGCCATTTTTGGCAAGACAAAATTTTTTGAAAATTGGCATGGCTACTCACCCTGTGGGCCAAAAATTTCGTCGAAATTGCTCTATCTAGCACGGTTTTCGAGATATAAGCATTTTTATGTTTTGCAATTTTTGCGAAAAATTCGAAAATTCAAAATGGCCGCCATTTTTGCCGAGACAAAATTTTTTTGAAAATAGGCATGGCTACTCTGCAGAGATACCCTGGAGGTCAAAAATTTTGTCGAAATCGCTCTATCTAGTAGGGTTTTCGAGATATAAGCATTTTTATGTTTTGCAATTTTTGTGAAAAATTCAAAAATTCAAAATGGCCACCATTTTTGGTGAGACAAAATTTTTTTGAAAATAGGCATGGCTACTCTACAGAGGTACCCTGTGGGTCAAAAATTTCGTCGAAATTGCTCTATCTAGCACGGTTTTCGAGATATAAGCATTTTTGTGTTTTGCAATTTTTGCGAAAAATTCGAAAATTCAAAATGGCCGCCATTTTTGGCGAGACAAAACTTTTTTGGATAATTGGGATAACTACTCCGCAGAGCTACCCTGCGGGTCAAAAATTTCGTCGAAATCGCTCTATCTAGCACAGTTTTCGAGATATAAGCACTTTTGTGTTTTCCTTATTTGGAAAATTCATAATGATTAATTAATCATTAATTACTCGGCCATTTCTTAACCAATCAATGCCAAAATCTAATGATTTCCAGATTTTAATAGAATGAATGTATTTGCCAAGTTTCAGGTGAATTGATAAAATTCCTTTCAAGTTATCATCCGGACAAGCTTCCCCATCGAAAAAAGACATTTTTGGTCATGTGACCTCTCTGATTGGTTGAAATGTCACTGCAGCATATTCAAAAAAATTCCCCAAGGCTACTGCCTAAACCTGCCAAATTTGAAAAGAATCCGCCTAACGGTTACAGAGTTATAAGGAAAACAAAATGCGGAGCCGGCGGAGCCTGAAGGTCTCCCATACACAAACAAGCGTCCCTTGTGGGACGCTTAATAAAGAGTTTTATTGTTATTAAAAGTATAACAATAGGCCATAGGCCTGAGGTGAGGGGTAACTTTTGTAAATAAGCACTCATTTATTAATGCTCTTTCTGGTACTTAAATACACAAGTATGGCTAAATTTTACCTTTGGGAAATACCAGAACTGACTTGCTTTAGATTAATCAATAAATACATTCAAATTCAAAATATATTTCAGGATGCCTATAATAAGTCATCTTGATTGGACAGTTACACTTAAATTGCAGGTCGGCAATTATTACGAAGCACTAAAATTTTAAGTTACTACAGGTTTAATATCCTTTGAACCTATGAAATTATACTTTGACAAAAATTTAACATTTTCCATTTTTCCAAGTGGCATTTTCAATGAGGTGGGACACATTTTCACACAATTCTGAAGTTGATGATCTTGAAATATTTACCTTACAGTCAGAGTGACCACATACTAAGGTGGGACACATTTTCACACAATTCTGAAGTTGATGATCTTGAAATATTTACCTTACAGTCAGAGTGACCACATACTAAGACATGTGGAATGTTATTGATTACACAGCCCAGTTCCAAGGCTCCGGGCTCTGTTGTCATGGAACTATAATTAACTCGGTCATGATGTGGTACCAAATTTCCTGTAATGAAAGATACAAAACAGTGACAGTAAGATACTCAATTTTATGAACATCATTGTCTTAAATTTATTATTTAAATTTATTTAATTTTCTTAAATTTATTATTGTTCACTGTTTAACAAAAAAATAAATCTCTTCTAAGATAATCATCCTTGGACGGGAGCTAAGTATTTCTATGGATTAAAACCCTAGACCAAAGACATGAGAGTCCAGTGATCATGCGTTTAACTCTACAGGATACATGAAACATACATTGTAAAAATATACCTGCATTTCTCACAAGAAAGTGATCCCCAACATCAGACTGCATCAATCTTGTCAAAATGATACGGCTATCCATACAGGAGAACATCACAGCTTGAGGCTATAGAATATGTCATAATACTTGAGTGGTAAACATAGGAAAATGACTATTAAGAGAACATGGCTATGCTCTTGGGTGCAAGTGCTGTAAATGACCAGGAAAAAGCCAAATTAAGGTGACAAATATCTAATCTACTGCTTTGCAGGTGCAACATCTTCCCCACAAAGGGGAACTCTGTGTGGTAAACTGACATAAGAATTGACTAAAGGGATAGTCGAGGAAAAACATAGGTCAGTAATCCAGGGCTGTGGGTGTAACAGGAGGGAAGAATACTAAGTGGGAAGCTTGAGCTGAAGAGGTGAGTCTTAAGATGTTTCCTAAAGGATGTACCTGAGAGACTGGTTCTTATGTGGAAAGAAAGAGAGTTCCAGAAAATTGGTGCATAATGGCTGAAGAAGTTGGAATGCTTGTTTAGCCATTTTTTAAAGAAAAACTTGGGAGAAAATACATCACTATGGAGTGTTTATGTCATGAGGACTGACTCCTAAAGCTATGACATCATTGATGATGTGAATATGTTGTAACAGGTACTAAGTCAGACTGTGATTTTTGAATTAGGTCACAGTTTCACCTGAGAGGTAATTATGAGATGCGGACAGGTTTTAAATGTAAGTGCTGTGAAGATATAACTCTGGTTTGAGCTTGGAAAAAATCATCTGAGCATCCAGTTTACGTCATAGATACACTGTATCATGCAGATAGATCCCCCAAGGCTGGTTACATTTATGTATGATCAGCAGCATTGCAAGATATATATTAATAACGAGTGGCCCGGATGGAGACTTGAGTTAATAAAGCTGTTACTGTTATTAGTAGTTGTGGTATGAAACTGTAAGGAGAAGGTAAGCTTTACTGTGTTTTGTATCTGATGGGAAAGTAGATTATCTAAAAACTGTATCAGTTTTGGAGAAGTTGTTCATACGGACGCGTATACGTATGCGGACGCCGCAGAGTGATGCCATAATGTCAGCTGACTTGACTTGTCAGTCAGCTGACATAAAAACAGGAATTTTAAGGAATAAGGTCATTAAAAGTCTTTCTTAAACTTAATCAATGTGTCAAGTTAGATTAGTCAGGTTAAATTAGACTGTAAGCAGAATAACAGCATACACAGCTAGGCTTGATAAAGCTGAGTGAGAGTGAACCTTTCCATTTTCTTTCAGTTTCTCTTTTTTTTTTGTAAGACAGAAAAGATACACACATTGCACACATATTCCCCTCTTTGTTTGAATGGGGGGGGGGGGGGGGGGGGAAGTGAGACTTACAACACACACACATAATCTCACTTCCCCATCTGACTTCCCATCCCCCATACACAGAGGCAATTCTTTTCTCACATACATTTTTATTTGAGTGAGGGGAGCGGGGAGGGGGCAGATCTGTGCATAAAAAGACTGCCTCTTCCTCACTCCCCTCACTGAAATAAAATGCAGGTGAGAAAAAGATTATTTACTGCAGTAGAATGTTTAGGTTTTACAGCAACTACTTAATTATGTAAGGGGCTTCAGTTCTGAAATTTTACTATGTTATAACTGACACAAAACTACATCAAAAACACATTTAACAAAATGCTCTAAATGTAATACTTTTCAAGTTATAAGTGATTTAGTGCATGAATACATGAATTTTAATGCATCAAAAATTCATTAAAAATAATTAAGAAAGATCCAGGCCTGATACTCCCACATGGGAATCTACTGGTTGCTTAGTACATATATGCAAGACATGAGAGAAATCCCTGTAATAGTCAATGAGAAAATTGTGATAAAGTGTTGAAATTTTCAGACTTTGGGTGGGGGTACCTCTATTCTAATGGCTCTGGGGAATAAACGAACAGACAGATCTGCATGGATTTTATGATTAATCATCTTCGATAGATAAGGTATCTTTTTTAAAAAACAGCATGTCTCTGGGTCTTGTAGTTTTGGAGAAGTTGTTCATGCGGACGCATATACGTACATGGACACCGCAGAGTGATGCCATAATGTCAGCTGACTTGTCAGTCAGCTGACATAAAAACAGGAATTTTAAGGAATAAGGTCATTAAAAGTCTTCCTTAAACTTAATCAATGTGTCAAGTTGAACTGATGTCATTGAACATTAAGTTGGTTTGGAGCTGAAAACCCTCATTTTTACTTCAAGGTGGCCATGACTGTACTTGTATTGGAACTCCAAGGTGGAAAGAAAATAAGAATGTCCTTAGTTTCATCTTTAATAAGTTGGCAAAATTTAACTAAGGTCAGTGGAACAAGATGAAAGCTGGGGAGTAATTACTCCATAATTTCACTGCATATTGGCCATAACTTCATTCATATTGGGACTTTAAGGTGACCATAAAATAAGAATGTCCCTTTTGTCACCCTTTATAAGTGCATAAAGTGTAGCTGATGTCAGCTGAACAATAAGATAGCTGGAGGCTGAAAACTTCCTTTTTTCACTGTAAGGTGACCATAACTTCATTCATATTGCGACTTTAAGGTGACCATAAAATGCGACTGTCCCTTTCTGCCAACCTTTATAAATATGCCAAGTTTTATTTTAAAAATTTAAACATTAACTGAGCTTAGGGCTGAAAAACCCTACATTTTAAGTTTAAGATGGCCATAACATCATTAATATTTAAATCATAAGTTAATAAGAGTCTTTTTTTCATCTACTTCAATATACGTTACATATGGAAAAAGAAAAGGGCCAGACGGCTTTATTTCAAATTTTATGACTTTAGGGGGGACCATAGATCCAATTATATTAACAGTTTAAGGTCACCATAAAGTCAGGATAATCCTTTGGTAAATCTTACTATATATGCCAAGTTTGGTTGAAAAAAGTGAAAAACTAAATGAACTGGAGGGCTAAAACCCCCTTTTTTGACATTAAGGTGACCTTAAGATTGCAGATACAGGGCTAAAACTTCGGCATGTGAAAGATTATCAAAAAGTAGCTGAATAAGTTATTCCAACAAAATGCTGAAATCCTGACCGTTTTTGAGATACAGACCAAGTACCCATTTTAAAAAAAATTACGAAAATAAAACGCCTCCCATTCAGGCATCTATGGTCCGATTGATCAAAAAATCCTTTCCGACCTGCGGATATAGGTCTAGAATGTACCTGATAAATTTTATAGCACAGGTGTGTGTGTTTTTTTTTCCAAAACGCAATGACGGGGTGTTTTTGAAAAATGCTTAAGGTTACCACAAAGTGCTTGTCATTAAAAGTCTTTGTAATATTTGAAATGAACTTCCTTCTAGATTAAGAAATAAACTTATTATTTTTTCATTTCCCAAATACAAAACAAAGAATATTGAAGATGACTGGAATTTTGATTGATTCCAAGTAGTCTGAAACCAAAAAATCAAGTGATCTCTCCTTGTGGGATAGATTGAATAATAAGCGGCATATTGTAAAGAACATGTACATAAAAGGCAAATTAGGTAACATGACAACTTCTCAACAGTTACAGCTTGTGGACATCTTAAAGCCAGCAATGACAATTGGCAGTCTTAGAGCACTTGGAATTTTTCTGTTATAACGTATATTACAAAACAGTTCAAACTATTGGGCATCATTCTTACACCCTTGTGACACTATCCGAGTAAAAATGAGAATGGTACACTATGTTCATATGTTTCAATACATTTCCACTGAACTGTGCAATATAGAAGTAATTTAGAGTGGTGATTTTAATGGTAAAATTTCACAGCTGTCTGCAGAATTCTGGTTTGCATGAAGATGGTGTCCTGATGAAGTCCTGATGAAGATGGTTTGAACTGGGAGTGTTACTCAACAGCAGGATTTTCAGGATCTCATTTTAGCAGCTGCATTACTGCAGCTATAGGGTATTGTGAAGACGAATATACAGGGAGACAGATTTACTGCAACAGTTTCAGAATAATTACTTATGCCCTGATCACACTACCACCAGTATGTTCAGCTGTTATAGGTGGCTGGAAAAACTGAGGCGAAATGATGTACCACCTGTGAGAACTAGGTCAAAATCTGTGGCTGCAGATTTGCTACAGAAGAGAATCATATTCAGAAAGCACAATGGGACAGTGGAGATACGTATGCTGATGGTTTAATACAAAAAAGACACAGTAAATATCTAGTAACATTAGACAAACTTACAACCTGACTAGAGACACAGAAAGGGATACAATAACAAAGAATCAGGGTGTATCCACTAAATTTCAATATTTTTTCCATGACTTCTCCATGACCAAAGCTTTAAAATCAAGGACCTTTTACATGCTTCATGCCATGAAAGAGACATGTACCGCAGCCATGACTCCCGCCGGTTTCGCCTTTGAAAACCACGCACAAGCTTCCAGTCACACAATAGAAAGATGTGGAAGACACCAAAATTTGATCTGAATACATAAATGTATCCTTGTATTGAAATGCTAGATGAAAGAAAGGAACAGCGTCGTTTTGCGTGAGGATGCCTTTAAATTTCAATGACTTTTTATGAATGTTCCAAAACGTGGAGTCAATTTCCATGACTTTTCAGGCCTGGAAATCAAAAAGGGAATACCATGACTTTTCCAGGTTTTAAATAACTGGATACACTTTGTAAAGAATGACACAGAATTGGGGGAAAGTCAGTAGAAGAGCTATGAAAAAGAATACAACCACCTGCAGTTATGTGCAGTAATAATGAGTAAACTTAATACTGTCTATGTTAGATGGAAAGTTGAAATTTCAACTGATTGTGCAAAGAAAGGGAAGATTGAGAAGAAATTTGATGATTCCAGAATGAGGAATGACAACTAAGTTGGTTTGGAGGGGAAAGGGGATGTAGCTTTACCAATTTACACCATTCCCCTTACCAGCTGAAGTGTCACTGGGGCATAAGATTTTCAATTATAAGGATCAAACATACAGTAGAAACTTTATTAGAAGACCACCCTATTATCCAAAATTTCAATTGTCCCACCACAAATCCACTTTCAAACTCCTTTAAACCCTGTTATTTTAGGCTTTCATTTATCTAGCCTTTGTGGTATCCAAGATAACGGTTACTCTCCCATGAGAGTCAGATAATAGAGGTTCTACTGTATTTGTATTTCTTTGAAGATTTTGGTGAACTAACTATCAACAACTGTGTTACTGAAAGTAGAGTTTTTCCAGCCTCTTTGTGTGTACAACATACATGGAGCAATTATTCCAGATAACAGTGAAATGCAATCTACTGTTTTACCAAAATACCACATGTATATGTCGTGACAAAACTTCCAATATGACAGAATTTCAAATTCTACTGACAGAACTTCTAATTGGACGTTCTATCGACAGAACTTCCAATTCTTGCATTTGATTGGTTTAAATGGATTTGAAGTTCTGTCTACAGAATTTCAAATTCTGCTGTCAGAATTTCATATCCTGTTGAATGAACTTCAAATCCTAATGTAATGTTAAAAAATGTTAAAAGAGTACACATTTAAACTTTATTCAGGACACAGAAAGACTTTACAGTAACATACATGAAAAGGCTGCAATAACTAAGAATACAATTTATATTAACAGAGAAATATCACATTTATAACTTGCATTAGCATGTATGGCATGTAGCATATCACTGTAGTGTATAAGAATTCTAAACTGACATACATGAAATGAATACAATAACAGAAATATCACATTTATCATTTGTACTCACACATGTAGTGAAATAATAAGAAATATTAATTGACATACAGTGTACAAATGTTAAGTGTATTAAGAATTCTAAATTGACAATCAGATTTCAGAAATGAAACACCAGTGCTTACGAACTGATTATCAAACCTTTGGGGGTATTCTTCTGCGGTGCGAAGCTGGATTGGAAGAAATATTGACAGAATTTGAAATTCTGTTGACGTAACTTCCAACTGTGCAAATTTGCTGGGATTTGATCAGGACCTTGGTTTCCTATTCCCTCTCAATATATTTCAGAGCTCTAATTGCAATTAAGGGTTATTAAGCAATAAAAGAAAATCTAATCTATTCAGGGTAATATAAATTGACCAATACAGCAAGAAGCTATATCACTAGGTTATAAATAATAGTTCAATGAATTTTTACAGAATTTCAGGCAATACTTTTGTAGATACAATGAAATATACAATAAATTCAACTTTATTAGAGGGGCATAAATTTGATGGGCTTTATTGGAATCCCAGGCCATGGTAAGTAACCTTCACGTGAAAATACTTTTAAAGCTCTAAAACCCAATTTTTTACTTCAGTAACAAGTTAGGCCTGTGTAAGTTCGTTAGTGTGAGGGTCAATTTCAGTATCTTTTTTATAACGATATATCAATTGGCTCTCAATCAACCAATTATGGCCTGACTGATCTGAAATTCGAATGGTGCTTAGATTTTAATGGTAGTAAAGCGCTTGCCAAATTTTGTTGATCTATATACAGTACTTTCTCAGAAAATTTGATAAAAAGTTCAAGAGAAAAAGTTCTGATCATGTGACCTTGATAAAGGTAAAAGGTCAAACCCATTACATAAATGTGCTTTCAGGTAAAATATTTGCTGGATGAGTCACACAGTGTGTCAAAGATTCATTTCTGACCTTAGGTAGCCATAAGTTCTTCATTATTGGGAGTTTAAGGTCACCTTATAATAGGGTTCCTCTCATATCTCAAATGCGTGTGTGTGTGTGCCATGTTTAAATGAAATCTGTGAAAATCTTTTTTTTTTGAGTTGTCGCTACCTTTAAAGTCTTACCAGAAAAAATAAGGTGTAGGGAGTTGATACTTGTTAGAGACATTAGTTGGGGGGTATAGATGTGCAATGTGATGGTGTGGCCTTGATTTGACTTTTGACCTGGCTGTGGTGACTTTGAAAGTTAGAATCTTGCCATGGGCTATATCTCAGAAAAAAAAAGCTGAAGGAAGTTAATAGTAGGACATTAGTTGGGAGGTGTCAATGTGTGACTCGCAATCTATGACCTTGGCTCAGCCAGAATCTTTTTCAGCTGCCATATTTGAGATATATTTCACCTATCATACAAATATATGAATTGCTGTACCTGATTACCTGATTATTATATGTACTTTTACCGAATTGTGCTTTCTCCATTGAAAGCTATACTTCAAAGTATAAATTTACAGCTTCATAACCTTTAGTTTAATACTGACTGCTGTCCTCTTGCTACTGAACTTTCATGTTATGATATTTTGTCTTTACATACATTTTCTCTCTCTTATATGTTATTTCTCCTACAATTTTACATTATCTGCAGCAGATTCTACACTGTACTGAAAGTCTCCTAATCTTTGTACTCTTTCACCTAGTCTATATATCACGGTGTCCTACTCTATTTCACGGATTTCCATGGGGGTTTCCTTCCAATATTTTCTGCTTCAAGATCAAATACTGGATCGACCATACAGCTCATAAATATTTATGTATGCGTAGGAAATGCTCGACGATTTCATGGGATTTTTTAACAATATTTTACTAGAAGATCAAGATTTATGGACTACTCATTAATATTTATGAGAACACTAGGGCCAAAATGGTTTAAACATCCATGGGGCTTTCATGCTGATAAAATTATGTGATCCTTACATATTCTGACAGACTGACAATTAATTTTTACTGTGAAATGTATTTAAAAACTAATATTGGTATATATCTGAAATCTGCACAACAGAAACTCCCACAACTGACAATGCTCAGGGTGTGACACAATATGATCCTGGCCATTGAACAGGATGTAAAACCTCAACTTTGACTATGAAGCCAAAAATATTAAGAAAATAAATGCTGTTAAAGATACTTTTGCGTTTCTGAGCTTTGTGCCAGCAAATCTGATTGGCCAATATCTGCACAGTTCTATAATGGCTGTTGCTATTAGGGCAGGGTTGGTAGCAGATTTTGCATTTGGGTATCCCACCAGTGTTAAATTGTACTGATTCCGGGATACCGAAAAAAAAAATGCATTCTAGTATATCCCAAATTGAATAGGCCCATTAACACGTAGTAAACAAAACACGGTAGTTTGTCCGAAAAAACTGCTACAAAAGTGCAAAAATATTAAAAAATATGAAATAAAAGTTTATAATTTCTTCAGATTTGAGGTTTGTTTCCAATAGTTTTCGTTTTCTCACAGTATTATATGCTGATATTCGAAAAGCTAGTAGTAAAGTGTTGTCATGTTGTTCAACAGAATTGGTCTCGATATCGAGATACTGGTGTTACCAACCCTGCCCTAGTTGCTGTAACCATAGTAACTATAGCTCCTACAGGTTGGTTTCACATTGCAAAACCTCTAGGACCAATAATAAGCGAGTTATAAGCACTCTTAAATTTGATTATCCTCATTTGACCTTGAATGAGGGGTCCAAGGTCAAATCCGACAACATCAAAAGATTCCTAGCCCATGATTTACTATAGGTTAGTGTCACATTTTAAACCTCTAGGACCAAGAATAAGCAAGTTATAAGCACTCTTAAATTTGATTATCCTCATTTGACCTTGAATGAGGGGCCAAAGGTCAAATCTGATCACATCAAAAGATTCCAAGCCGATGATATCCTATAGGTTGGCTTCACATACCAAACCTCTATGACCAAGAATAAGCGAGTTATAAGCACTTTTAAGTTTTGCTATGATGGGCCAAGGTCAAATCTGACCACACCAGAAGATTCCCAGCCCATGACTTCCTATAAGTTTATCATCCCAAACCTCTACGACCAATGGTAAGCGAGTTATAAGCACTTTTAAGTTTAGCTATCCTTGTTTGATCTTGAAGGAGGGGTCCAAGGTCAAATCTGACCACACCAAAAGATTCCCAGTCAATGATTTCCTATAGGTTGACTTTACATACCAAGCCTCTAGGACCAATAATAAGAGAGATATAAGCACTTTTCATGACTGAAAAAGAAACGCCTGTCGTGGCCATCTTGTTTTTCAAAATGAGGCCAAAAATATTCCTAGTCAAGATTTGTAATGAGAAACATATCCTGCGAATTTGAGATCTCTAGCTATAATACCCTTTGCGCTAGAGGGCCAAAAAAGTCCTTGCTGAAAGTCGAAAAAATGCCCATGGCAGGCATCTTCTTTTTCAAAATGAGGCCAAGAATATTCCCGGGCAAGATTTTATGGTTACGAATATATATTGCAAATTTAAGAATGCTAGCTATAAAATTTTTTTTTGTTAGAGCAGTAATGATGAAATCTCTCTCTACACACTGCGTCGGTGGCGTAACGAAGCGAAATCCATAGTATCCATCGGATGCTATCCGTTGGATACAAATATTATGATAGAAACGTATGTGTATTGTTGTGACAAATTTTATAAAAACATTTTTGGGGGCATTTATTTAGAAACACTTCCTGGTTTGGGAAAATACGAAAATCTTGCCCAATTTTACACTTTAGCATTGAAACCTTATATTTTAAAGCAGGGAGGATTGATTGTTCAGTTTTTATGCCCAATAATACGGTACATTCTAGAACTCAGACTTCTGTCCAACTTGTAATTTTACTTAGACAAAGCGACAATAGCAGTGATGGGATGGGGGAGGGGAGGTAGCGGCGATGGAGGGGACACAACCTCCACCCACCTGGGGTTTGTACAGTCAATCTCCAATTTATTAATGTTATTGATAAAAAAAAATTGATTGGAAAAAAAATGATCCATGTCCCTGCTGGCCCACCATAGAGATGTAGATGACCTGTACTCTTTTGGTCAATGACCATGTGAGTGAACTAAGTGCAAACCTATACTTCAATATTGGTCACTGAAACTTGGTTTTATACATTTTGGCATATTGTGTACATGTTGCATTGGAGTTAAAATAGAATTGTGAGGAAATTATCAACAAGAGGAGAGTGCGCGTGAACGGGCACTGTGTCAGCTGTGAGTGTTTTTGATTTGTGAAGGTGATTAGAGGACAGAATAATTATCAGGAAAAGGGCTGTACAGAAATACAGTAAATGGTAACTGAACAGCAAGTTCGAAAGAAATTCCGAAGCTGACAGAAGAAAAGGATAAAAAAGTTGTGCCCTGTAAATGGTATTATGAAGGAAAATAACAAGGTAATTGTTTAAGTGTAAAAAATAGGTTAAAACATATTTAAAGAAACACTACAAATGCAATATCCTCGTTCGACCTTGAAGAAGGGGTCCAAGGTCAAATCTAACCACACAAATACATTCCCAGCCCATGATTTCCTATGGTTTACCATTCCAAACCTCTAGGACCAATTATAAATGAGTTATAAGCACTTTTAAGCTTGGCTGTCCTCATTTGACCTTGAAGGAGGGGTCCAAAGGTCGAATCTGACCATACCAAAAGATTCCGAGCCAATGATTTCCTATGGGATGGTTTACCATCCCAAATCTCTGTCACCAATAATAAGCGAGTTGTAGGCACTTTCAATTTTCGCTATCCTCATTTGACCTTGAAGGAGGGTTCCAAGGTCAAATCGGACCATATCAACAGATTCACAGCCCATGATTTCCGGTCTGTTTACCATCCCAAACCTCTGGGACCAATAATAAGCGAGTTATAAGCACTTTTAAGTTTGGCTATCCTTGTTTAACCTTGAAGGAGGGGTCATTGAAGGTCAAATCTGACCACACCAAAAGATTCCCACCCCATGATTTCCTACAGGTTGGTTTATCATCCCAAACCTCTAGGATCAATAATAAGGGAGATATAAGCACTTTTCATGACTGACAAAAAACACCTGTGGCGGCCATCTTGTTTCTCAAAATGAGGCCAAAAATATTCCCAGACAACATTTTATGGTTATTAATATATACTGCAAACTTAAGAAAGCTAGCTATAATATTTTTTTTCATCAGAGCAGTAATGGTGAAATCTCTCTCTATACACTGCGGCTATCCAGTGGATAAAATGATTTACTCAACAGTGAGAACCTGAAAGTAGCTATTGCTCAGCTATGCCATGACATAGAGGTCTGCAATTTCACTATGTTATAGCTGACCAAAAATTCTGTGAATAACATATTTAACAAATTACTCTAAATGTAATAGTTTTCAAGTTACAACTGATTTACTCAACAGTGAGAACCTCAAAGGAACTATTACTCACCTATGCAATGAGCTACATGTCTGAAATTTTACTATGTTATAGCTAACCCAAAAGTAGGTGAACAACATATTTAAGCAAACTACTGTAAATGCAATAGTTTTCAAGTTACAACTGATTTACTCAATAGTGAGAACCTGAAAATAGCTATTGCTCCGCTATGCCATGAGCTATAGGTCTGTAATTTCACTATGTTATAGCTGACCCAAAAGTAGGTGAACAATATATTTTAACAAAATACTCCAAATGCAATATTTTTCAAGTTATAGCTGATTTACTCAACAGTCAGTACCTGAGAATAGCTATTGCTCAGTTGTGCCATGAGCTATAGGTCTATAATTTCACTATGTTATAGCTGACCCAAAAGTAGCTGAATAACATATTTGCACAAATTTCTGTAAATGCAATAGTTTTCCAATTATAACTGATTTACTCAACAGTGAGAACTTCAAAGTAGCTATTACTCAGCTATGAAATGAGCCACAGGTCTGAAACTTCACTTTGTTATAGCTGACCCCAAAATAGGTGAATAACATATTGAAACAAAATACTCTAAATGCAATAGTTTTCAAGTTATAAGTGATTTACTCAACAGTGATAACCTAAAAGTAGCTATTACTCAGCTATGCCATGAGCTACAGGTCTGAAATTTTACTATGTTATAGCTGGCCCAAAAGTAGCTGAATAACATATTTATACGAAATTCTCTAAATGCAATAGTTTTTAAGTTACAAGTGATTTTACTCATGATGGAAGTTACTGAAAAGCCCAAAAGTAGCTATTACTCACTTAGCTATTGAGACAGACACCCAACTTACTCACCATATTGTAGCTATGAAAAAAGTAGCTGAATAACATATTTTAACAAAATGCTCTAAATGCAACACTTTTCAAGTTATAAGTGATTTACTCAACAGTGATAACCTAAAAGTAGCTATTACTCAGCTATGCCATGAGCTACAGGTCTGAAATTTTACTGTGTTATAGCTGACCCAAAAGTAGCTGAATAACATATTTATACGAAATTCTCTAAATGCAATAGTTTTCAAGTTATAAACGATTTACTCAACAGTGATAACCTAAAAGTAGCTATTACTCAGCTATGCCATGAGCTACAGGTCCGAAATTTCACTATGTTATAGCTGGCCCAAAAGTAGCTGAATAACATATTGATACGAAATTCTCTAAATGCAATAGTTTTTAAGTTACAAGTGATTTTACTCATAATGGAAGTTACTGAAAAGCCCAAAAGTAGCTATTACTCACTTAGCTATTGAGACAGACACCCAACTTACTCACCATATTGTAGCTATGAAAAAAGTAGCTGAACAACATATTTTAACAAAATGCTGTAAATGCAACACTTTTGAAGTTATAAGTGATTTAGTGCATGATTTCATGAATTTTAATGCATTAAAAATTATTAAAAAAATTTATTAAAAAAAAAGTAAGACAGATCCAGGTCTCATACTCACACAAGAGAATCTACCTCTGGCCTAGTACATATATGCAAGATATGAGAGAAATCCCTGCAATAGTCACTGAGAAAATTGTGATAAAAAGTTGAAATTTTCACACTTTTGGTGGGGGTACCCCCCTTGTAATGTCTCTAGCAAACAGACGAACAGACAGATTTGCATGCCTTGAACAATTTTTCATCCTCGATAGATAAGGTATCTGTTAAAAAAAACAGCATGTCTCTAGGCCTTGTAGTTTTGGAGAAGAAGTTGTTTACGCGGACGCGGATGCCCACGCCGCAGAGTGATGACATAATGTCAGTTGACTGACAAGTCAGCTGACATAACAAAATCAAATGAGTTGCTTCTTATGCAGCGTTCATTCTAGAGTTGGAGCTACTTGAGTCAAATGACTCCTTTACTAAATTTTGGTGGGACATTTAGTAAGTGCGATGAGGCAAATGACAAAAATTAACCTTACATTTGAGCAAATTGACTTAAATAGGAGAGAAGAGAAAAAAAGTACTATTAGTCTATCTTCAAAGTGAATTTGCAATACTAAATCAAATTCAAGTCTACTCACTGTGAAAAAACTTTATTTCAATTCAAGACATATATATATTTGTAGTCAGCATGATGTACTTATATATTTGCAATAATTAAAGTTTGTTTATTTTTACTGATTTTTTTTTCATTTTTTTTGTTTCAATAAATAATGTCCAAACCTGCAGTATCTAAAACTAGAAAAATAATTAACTCACCTTGACATAGGTTCACTCAGGGAATTGTTTTTATTTTATACAAAAAACTCATGATTTATGAAAATGGATGTAAATTCGCCACTTTTTGAAACAAAAACAACAACAAAAAAAACCTGGTTTTAAAGCAATAACATACCATGTAAGATTTAAGTTAAATTATTATTTAACATCTTTTCCAGCCAGAAATTGTTAACATACATGCAACTTTTCAAAACTTTGTCCCACAGTAGTTTAAAATATTTGTTGTTACTTGTTAACAATTGTATAATTTAACACTCATTGAAGTCACTTGTAAGAGTGCATTATGTAAAAATATACTTTAAAAAGTGAAAATATTAAAAACTGGGTAATAAAATCTTCACTATGACAAAAGTGGCAAATTTACATCCACTGGTGAGTTTGCATCACTAAACATGTTTTCTATTCATAAATACCGAATTTTTGTTAAACGAAATATGATTGGACAATGCCGTTTCCGCTCGACCAATCAAATTAAGGCATTTAGAAGCAAGGAAACATGGAGGAATTGGGTTAAAAAGACAATATATGTGTCCTTTTATTTGATTTTTAAACAAAATTCGTCTAATTTCCTCAATATTTATAGCGAAAACGCGGGCGATAATGCAAGATCTATGCGTTACCGCGACCATAACGTGTACGCATCTTTTCGCCCCAGTATAGTGACAAAAGATGCGGAAACGCGTAGTAAAATGAACTCTGCTTATGGCATAAGCATTTCATGTTTTGAAAATAAATTGCAAACCGATCATGTATATTTTCTTCTTTGAACTGGCAAGATTTATTGGTATTAAAAGTTCTTTGAGATTTATTCTGATAGATCATGTGATTTCTATGCTGGAATAACATCACATGATCCTCCACAAATTCAGATACCAGAAAAATGGACTTTTGAACAAGGAAATGATACTAAAAGTGTCTGTCTTTTTAGCGTACATTGTGTTTGCTGTACAGTAAATACTGTAAATGGACAGCATAATACGTCTATTTCAAGTTTATGTGCATTTGATGTGTGATAGGTTGGATTTAAAAATGATTATTGCTGATGAAATGACAGAGGATGAAAATTTTACAGATCTGAGTTGCCAAACTTGTAGTTCTATTATAGTATATGCATAAAATTTATGTCACACCAGTTGTTTAACAATGAAAACCGTACTGCTTCTAGGCATAAGTTGGCCGCGGTCATAAGTTGGCCGCCATCACCAAATCTTGAAATTGCTACAAATTTAAAAGCTGATTGCAATCTAGACCGAGTTTCTGTCCCGTCGCCAATTGCTATTGATATGTTGATGGACACAATGGCGAGGGACAGAGCTCACATGTACTTGTTTTCAGTGTAAATCTCAAACTATGGGAAATTATTTTATTTACTTTAAAAAGTAATAATTATCTCCATATAGCTGTATCCGGTTTACAGTACATATGCTGTTAAACTAAACTGCTTTTACAAACCAGGAATTTCTTTTGTAGATAACTATGTAATGTTGAAGGTTTGTTTATATTTTAAAACAGGTTGAAATACATATATACCAGTTTGGTTGGCATTAAATATTAATGAACGGCACATATACATAAGTTAAAGAATTCAAATAACACTTTATACTTATTGTAATATGTGTACAAATATGCCGTTCAAAATTTACACTGAAAACAAGTACATGTGAGCTCTGTCCCTCGCCATTGTGTCCATCAACATATCAATAGCAATTGGTGACGGGACAGAAACTCGGTCTAATTGCAATCGTAAATGGTCCATTATTATTACATTTATGCTTTTTATTCGTTTTAAACACTGTACAAAGACTTGTCTGTTTGGCCCAATTAAATTAGTGGCGGCCAACTTATGACCGCGGCCAACTTATGCCTACTGCTTCCCTCCATAAGTTGGCCGCAGTCATAAGTTGGCCGTGGCTCATCTACAGGCTCCAGAAAGACTAGTAGGTTATTGTACACCAATGAAAACTGTTGCATATAATAAGTTTAATAATAATACATGGTTTCAGGGTGTAGTAGGCCACTCATGTTAAAGCCCTGTGAAGCTGTGCTGAGGGCGGCCAACTTATGACTGCGGCCAACTTATGGAGGGAAGCAGTAGAAGCAGTAACCTGGTGACAGGTGAAGTTCCTACCTTATCCGACCCGATTGTATGTCTCCCAGTAGGTTCGGATAATTGAGGTTCTACTGTATTTTGATTGACACCGTGGAACGGTCCACTGCCGACTGTGATTTTGAAGCCACGTCTGAAAATAAGGTGTACGTGCAACTCGCTGACACGGGAAGTCGCTGACACTAACTCGCTGACACAACTCGCTGACAATATGCAAATTAGATCTGGCAGGTTATACAGACGGTAAAACTTGAGAACTCACAGCCATAGAACCCAAGTCATTAATATTCATGAGAAGATACGAGGTCAGGGATTTCAACTAACAATATTTTATAAAATGGACGTCTCGAAGAAAATTAAATACTTTAAACTACAGAACTCACGGCCATAGAACCCAAGTCATTAATATTCATGAGAAGATATGAGGTCACGGATTTCCCCTGGCATTTCCTAACAATATTTTATAAAATGGACGTCTCGACGAAGATTACATACTTTAAACTACAGAATTCACGGCCATATGCAAATAAGATAACATGTATATATACGCACGTACATATTTCTTGTCAGCGAGTAAGCCTATTCGTAGTTCCGATCTTCCGGTATAAACAAACCACGGAGAGCACATAAACAAATGCACATGGTGGGCGAAAATAGGCAAATTTTTGTCCTCATTTTCATAATAAAATGGCTGTATCTCTGGAAGTACTTAATGGATCTTTACGAAATAAACAGCAAAAGAAAAGGTAATAAATCGCCTTTGAAATAGTGTGAATATTATGCATTTATATACATATTTTATATTTGTTTTATATTTATCAATCTTCAACCAAATTCCTGTAAGGTGGGAAGGCATCAGCATCTGAATAAATAATTTATAATAGAAACTATTATAACCAGACCTACACATCAGCATAATGACAAAGGTATATTTCGGAAACTATATATGTATATTTACACTCTGCTTTATATTTTTCTATTATTGTTCATTTCTCATCCAATTGTCTATATAGCAATTTTATTATATCTTTGCTAACAAACAACAAAACTTCCTCAAATAAAAAATCCATACACCCTGCAATAATTTGCCTTTAAATTGGTATAAATATTATATGCTGCTAGCTTCAATAAAACAACCACATCAATAATTTTAACCAGATTGAAGGAATTACCATTGTAGATCTCAACAGGTGTTCACCTTTTCAAAAATATTTAATAAAATACTTTACATGCAAAATAATAATAATAATATTATCATTAGAAAGGTATTTGAACAACACTTGTGGGGGTCATCATTGCATTAAAATCTAGAGAAAAAAGTATTTAAAGCTAAATTCGGGTTTACAAATACTTCCTTACCTGTGGTGTACTTAACAGTTCCTCCAATAACTTATGAGCAAATATATAACCAAACTTATTAGAATAAAAAGCAGTATAACCTACAGTAAAGCCTCTTTTAAAAAGAAATGAATGTCATCATAGAAATCGTATAAAAATCCATACATTGTAGCTTCAATATTTATTTAGATATGCATGCTTAATTTATATACTTTCTTTGGCAAAAATTCGTTTTTTAACATCTAAGATCAAATTTCTTCACCAATTTTCCACTGATTCCCTTAAAAATATACAGAAAACAAAATTTCCCTTCAAATGGTAAAAATAAGTTAAATAATAAAACCAATATACAACAATTTTCACCCAAATCCCAGCAAGATTGAGGGTCTTAACAAATGCCCATATTCCAAAATACTTGATTTTCTTACACATATATATAATATATATTACTGGAAACGCATTTGAACAGAGCTTCAATTTCTTTTATGGTCTGAAAGTCCATGCAAAGCAGAAATAATAAAATATTAAAGTTATTTAATTTTTTTTTGTAATTATTCTTTTTTTTATTTTTGCATTGTTTGTGATAAAATGTTGAGGTATTGCCATCGTAGATGCTTTCTATATGTTATAAGCTTTAAAATGATGTATTATTTATCAAAATCAAACAAGAAATGACAATTTCACGAATTTTAGACCGAGTTTTCTGTCCCAAAATATGCCTTTTTAAAACTGATGGATGGCATTTTGGGACAGAGTTCCTCGCTACACAAAAAACTTCAATATCTGAAAATTACCATCCCTTTAAACTTTAAAATATGCACTTATATGTATTAACAGTATAAAGCATTTAGATGCAGGAACACAATTTTCTGTGTTTGCAGTAATATAGACACTTTTTCTGCACTTCCTGTTTGTATAAACAATGATAAAATTTGGCAAGTGAAATATATTTTGGTAAATATATCCATTAACTATGAAAAAAGTTTATTTCTTTTAATGCGGGGCACATCCTTGATACTCAAGGTGGTAGTCTAGTACATGTTTAATGTCAGGCTGTGTGCCACTTGTTGCCCTTCAGGACGTTTATGTTTTTTGCATACTAATGCCATCTGTCTCTCGCCAATACATCAATCTTTTAAAAATTGGCTGAGAGGCAGATTAATCGGTCTACACGAATTTTAACCCCAATTTTTAGTCTATTTCATTCAACCGCGTGGTACTTGTTTATGTGCCTTTCGCTACATAAACAATCGACTCGAGCATGCGCACTCGGAACTACGAATAGGCTTGTTGTGTCAGCGAGTTTCTGTTAGCGACTTCCCATGACAGCGAGTTGCACGTAAATCGAAAATAAGTGTGATTGAGAAATTAAATGGTTACCTTTGGGTTATCTCGAATTTGTTTAAACCTTTGAACCATTTGTGGCTTTATGGTAGACTCATATTTTAATATACCCCGTAGAATTTTCTCTAGTCCTGGCATTTTAACTGTTTTTCTTTTTTCTTGTATTTAGTGGATAACATGCATGCGGTTGATTGACCTGAGGGTACACCCGTTCTATCGGGGATGGCTAAATCTATATGACAAGTTATGGTTTGTATTCGTCCATAGGTTTGTTTATGTGGCAGCACCCATGAAGTAATTTATCTAAAGATCAAGCTATTTTTATCAATTTCTGATATATTTTAATCTCAAATAACAAATTGCAAAAACGCCAACATTTCATGCGCAATGCACTATTGAAGCTTCCCTTTCCAATAAGACCTGGGGCCGATTTCACTAAAGGACTTAAACTAAGTCCCTTTTTTGGCTAAGTCTTGGACTTAAATCTAAGACTTTGGTCTTAGCTAGAAAAATGGATTTCACAAAGGTGACTTAGCTAAGTCCAGGCTTATCATATAACCACAGTGGTTTTCTGTGTCATGTGACCTTTCTTTTCTATTCAAACTATACTATTGGTGACATATATCCTTCATTTAATGCATTTTATCTAAGGAAAAGTGCTGTTTTGAAATGGAAAACCTTGTTACCACATATAAAATTCCAAAGACTGCTTTAGTGAGGTGTTTTGTATAATTATACTTTATTTACAGCCCTTTCAAACTTTGAAGTGGAGAAAAGTTTATGGCGGCCATATTTAAGTCCTCTTTACAAAATTTAAGCCCACTACCAACCAGTCTTAAAGTTGAGCCCTTGGCTAAGCCTAAGACTGGTCTTAAATTCTTTGTGAATACCACTAAGCCTAAGACAAAAACTTAGCAGTTTTTGGGCAGAAACTTGAGACAAAAGTCTCAACTTTAAGCCTAAGCCCTGGCTAAGACCTTTCGTGAATACGGGCCCAGGGGTGTTGAATAGGATGTAAACCCCCAACTTTAACTTTGTCCATAGACTATGACTACATTCAAAATAATAATTTAGTTCCACATTACTTCATTTTTGATGTTATAATACAACTTTTTGGAATACCTGACAGATATTTTTACTACTAGAAAGGGGTCATGGTGGCTCAGTGGTAATTAATGTACTTGCCTCCCACCTCTAAGGTCTGCAGTTCAAACCCCAGACCCTATGTGGGAAAGTTGTTAGTTGTTACAGTACAGAATCATGACCAACTGCATGTACTTGTTTCCTTTGCCCATAAAACTACTCATTGTAATTCAATCTGTACACTGTTGAAAGTGATGTTTAATCAAAAATAAATTAATTAATAAACACTACTAGCACAGAAGCTAGTAGAACAGAATCAGTCCTAAGATTGTTCTATGCTGTGGTAAAACTGGGCACCATTCAACTTAGACTATATATTCTGCATCCATAGGTTGGTTTTGCGCCTTTGTGCACCACTTATGAGTTTATATGTACCAATGGGAAGCTTTGACCATACTTAAATTATTCATGGCCTTGTGTTTATATGTGGAAGAAAACAAACATAAATGATAAAGAGAAAGAAATAAAATTAATCACAATATTTTGCTATCCATCTTGTAAAAGATGTATATTTCAATTGTTATACCTTTTCTAATGTTATTTATGAAATTCAGAGCATATAGAAACGCTTTACTTGACATGTTTTTAAAACAAAAGCACATCTATTCTCCATCTTTATTGTCATTAGTGGTGAAATTCACAAACTAGAAAGTTTCTGGAGGTACCTTAACTCATGAGTGGTTAATACAGCCTGTTACATCATTCTTGACTTACAGGTTGCTATCTTGTTTATTGTTTTGTTTTTCTGCTGGGGATTTGGAATTCAGATTTAAAGTCAAAGTTACTGGGTTTTAGATCCTGTCCAACAGCCTTGGCTTCAAATTATGCATTTAATTTCGATTTTACAGGTTTTAAATAAATACAAATTTCATTTTTAATACATTTTACAGTAAAAATAATTGTCAGAATTTTTAAAGCAATCACATAATTTTAACAGTATGAAAGTGCCATGGAGCATCTAATCATTTTAGCCCTAGCTAACAGTGAAATCTGTAGTCTTGCCCTGGATATTAATGGTAGTGGTATTTGGTCATCATATGTGCACCCTCCACCCCACCCCCGATCTGCCTCTGCTATTACATTGATACTCTACAGAGCATAGGTGTCGTATCAAAGGCCTTGGTAAGGTATCCTGGTTTAAATGTATTTGTAGAAAATGCAATAAATTTATAAATACAAAATATTTAAAGATTATAATAATAAAATAAAGAAACATACCACATATAAAACCAGAGACAGTTTAGGTATTAAAATGCCAAAAGAGTGAAAAATCGTTATAAAAACAGTAAGGTTACTTTTGGGGTTAGCATTAATTATTAATTCAAAATATGCGCTTAAACCTCCCGAAAACAAGCCTGCAAATCACACATTGGACAAGTGTTCATATCATTTGGTGCACACATTGAACTAGTATTCATGCACACTTTTTGAAAATGTTATAATTAGTGTTTAACAAAATGTTTTAAAATATGACTGTTTCTCAAGCATCATTTCATTAATTTGTCATATATCCCAGGCCTTATTATACTAAAACATTTCCTAAACTTAAAATTATGGAATTTAATTGATATTTTTTGTTATTTATGAGAGCCGCCGGATGTGCACATCGGTTTTCGTGCGTTTGACGACTGTGTTTAGCAGTTGCGGCATAAACAATGAACGCATTTGCAAAGTGTTTGGGGGATAAAGGTCAATTACAAGTGGTATAATTGAGAAATCAGCTGTTCATGGTGCTTAAGGTAGTTCTTTTACACGTTGTAATTGTTTCAATTAATTGTCATCCATTGTCAATTTTCACAGGAAGTTTTATCCATAAAAACTGTGGTAATGTTTTAAGTGTCACAGTGGTCATGTGTGTTCACTTCGCTTGCCTGTACCTATTGGACTGACTACGTATTTTATACTTAAGGACAAAAAAAGTATCTCTCATGGGTCCGTCTCTCATAAGGGCGAACAGTTGTATAGAGGTTAAATAATGTATAGGATTGTGTAGTTTGTTTCGTGTGAGAGAATTTTTTTTTAAAGAAATCATATGTGCAAGTGGGTAGTTATAATGACCTGGCTATAGTACACCCGGGGACACTGGATCCAGCAGTGTTTATATATTTTTGCCTCAGGTCAGTACTAAACTTAAACTATCACTTACCCATTTTAGTGCAATGTGGTGATACATGTTCTGTTGAAATATTTATATTATTTCCAGTTTAACTACAATAGACGTGGTTACCTCGGCTCTACTTTACTTGTGTGTAGAGCCATGGCACAGCCCCATATAGAACTGGAGATTTGCATAAAATTGGGCCCCCAATGTTCAATTAACCAAATTGGCGTCGGGCTCCAAATGATTATATTATACAAATGTGTATATTATATGTCACTGTATATTCCCATACCTATATCATAATCTAAATATGGCTGTGTTTGGTACTATTTGAATCAGTGATTTTTTTGCCATATGATTAAATCAATAAAACACGTACCAACAAGAAAATTATTTTAAAAAATGTTTTTATTGCGTTAATACATCCTATCCAATGGACAATATGCTAAACCGGTCGGCGCAGACCGGCCCGCCAAACGTCAGAAAAAGACGTCCTGTGTTTCCACCGGCTGGCCAGTCCTCACACTGCACTCGCCAGGTGGCGTGTCGTACTTCCTTCCTGTCTAGACAAGCTGACGTCATAGCATCTTTTTCGTTTGGCGCATGCACTGCTTGAACGAACTTTTACAATTCTTGGAATATTTAATTTTTATGTGAGTTATTTGAAGTGCGGGACTTTCTTAAGTTGTGTATCACTTCCTCACAGGTTATAGACCTTTTTTTGTCAACATTTTGAAACTTGGAGCCTTTTCGTGAGTTAAGAAGTGCGGTTTTTTATAACCTTCACGTATCACTTCCTCACTTTTCGCTTGTGTCATGGCTTCTCCCAGTCAACGTCGAGGGGGCTGCGGCCACATGATGGCGGGGTTCGACCTACACTCTGTCTGCGCAAGGTGTAGAGATAAGAAGAAGGGCTCTGATCCCTGTACTAAATCTCCACCTGAAGACTGTCAACACTGTGACGCCTTTACACCAGAGCAGAGAACCCAGATTGCAACTCCCTCTTATAAGTTAAAGAAGGAAAAGAAGGATGCCAAGTCAACTCCGGCTAAAGATTCAGACAATTCCACCCTTGTAGACCCGGCCTTGGTCTCTGTCTTGGCTGTTGTGGATAATCAAAGCACTCCAGGTGCTTCTGCATCAAGTGAGCCGGTAGAGAAGAAGAAGAAAACTGATCCTAAACATTCCAAGTCCTCCAAGTCGGAGAAGTCAGTTAAACAGTCATCCAACCGACCGGCTACCACTTCATCTGAATCTAAGCCTCCTAGCTCATCTACCGACACTAAGCTACTCGACATGGACAAAAAGTGGGCTGAAAGGTTTAACAGGCTGGAGGCCTTGTTCTTAGCCAAAACTGTTGATCCACCTAGGGACCCAGTATTTAGCACTGTCAAGGTGACGCCAGCACACGCTCCACCTGCCAATGTGGTCCGAACTGACCCGTTCATTAAACCTCAGCCCCAGATCTCTCAACCGACCGACCCTGCTGGAGATTCAGCCACCGACTCTTCCCTCCACAAGTCAGATGTTAAAACATCATCTGCTCAACCGGACCCTCCGGCCTCAGCTACTGTTAAAAGACATTTGTCATCTGCCTTTGACGTCTCCCGCAAAGAATCCTCTTCAAGTGATTCCGACTCCGACTCATCCTCAGATCAACCCCTACTGGATATCCTGCCAGAAGAGGGAGAATTGTCGGATGAACTGGAGGCAAACTTTTCTGATCAAGAACAGTCTCTGTCGGAGGAGCAGTCCTACCGGGAGACGATGCGGGGCATTAGATCCTATATGGGGTGGGATCATATACCAGATATTGACTCAGGGACCACCACCTCGGAGGATAATCCCTTTGCAGGCCCCAAGCCACATGCACCTGGTAAAGTCTCTATCAACCTACCCACTGACGGGTGGCTGTGCCGGAAGATGGCCAAGTTAAACATTACCCTCACCCAGGGCTACCCGTCTAGAACTTCCGAAGCCGGTGGACTTCAGAGAGATCAATTTGTCCGACCACCAAAATCCCAGCAGAAATGGTACGGGTTCCACTCCAACCCTAAAAAAGACACTGAACAGTCTGTTTCATCTTGGCATACCAGTTCTTCGAAGCTAAATAGCACCTACCTTAGGATTGCAAAACAAGCCAGTATTGCCTCCCAGCCTCCCATGTCGCGCCCTATATCCCAAGAGACACTGCGCAAGTGGGAGAGATCAGCCCGGGAATCTACCGTCATATGTAACCACGCGGCCAGCTTCAACCGGTGTTTACTGAAAGTACAACAAAATATGAACTCTCAGCTCAAAGCTGTCAGGATAGAGTCTAAGGGCAAGGCTGCAGCGAAGGTTACAGACGCAGTCAACGAACTCCAGTTCCTTTTGGACTTCAATTCTAGTATTTGCCAGGCAATGGCAAAGGCCATGGAACACCTCACAGAATTCATATTTGTTAACATGGCCAATACCACGCTTCTCAGACGGGATTCCTACCTCGCCTACCTCAAGGCAGGTATTAAGGCTGACACACTTAATGCTCTACGCTCAGCCCCACTCCATCTGGACACCTTGTTCCCAGACAGTATCATAAAAAGGGCAGAGGAGGATATCACCAGTTTTGACAAGGGTCGGTCCGGTTCATCTTCCTATAAAGGCAGGAGATTCCATCCTTATGAACACCATGACCAGAAGTCGGACAAACAACAGGAAAGACCGGCCTGGAAAAATCTTTCACGCACTCAACGTAGAAAGCAGAGGAAACAGTGACAGTACTCCTCCCGACCGGCCAAGGGTCAGCAGCAGTACAAATGACAATCAATATGTAACTCAGTTAAACTCACTGCTGCTGGCCGGGAGCCCTACCTTAGAGACAAAAGACACTTGTACTGTAAAGCTAGATGTTGTAAATTCTGTACCTACTGCGCCCGGGCATTCTCAAAAGAAGGAAATAAGTCCCGGGGCAGCAGTTTGTCATCTATACAGTCACAAATTAAAATATGTGAACAGTGCTTCTTGTGTCATTCCATTGTCTTATGTAAATGTTGTAAGAAATGCTCCCAATGTTGTCTCAAATCTTCCTGTAGGGGCCAGACTTCAAAACTTTTGGCAAAAGTGGCTGGATCTGGGCGCCGGTCCGAAAGTAGTTCAAATCCTGAGAGAGGGTTATACCCTCCCCTTCCGGACCAGGCCAAAATTATCAAGAGTTCCCACAGTTGTAAGCTGTTATGGCAATCCTCGCAGGAACCTCAAACTGTTAGAGGCATTACATCAGCTTACAGCAAAAAATGCTATAGAACTGGTAAACAAACAGACCTCCCTAGGGTTCTTCAACCGATTATTCCTGGTTCCCAAACCCAACAACAAATGGAGACCAATCCTGGATTTGAGCAATCTAAAACCCTTTCTCAAAACCGAGAAGTTCAAGATGGAGACTCCGGAAACCATCAGAACCTCTCTCCAACAAGGACAGTGGGTAACCTCCATAGACTTCAAGGATGCATATTTCCACGTTCCCATACAGGAACAGTCAAGGAAATTCTTGAGATTTCACGTCCAGGGACAGACCTTTCAGTTCAAAGCTCTCCCCTTCGGACTATCCACAGCTCCCATGGAGTTCACTGTTATAGCAAAGGAAGTAAAACTTATGGCCACTCAGAAGGGTACAAGACTCCACCAATACCTAGACGATTGGTTGGTGAGAGCCACATCCCACCGGGCCTGTCTCCAGCATACACAGGTCCTAGTACAAATGTGCAGAGATTTAGGTTGGCTGGTGAACATAGAAAAGTTGGAATTGGAACCCAAACAAATTTTCAATTTCGTAGGTTACCAATTCGACCTCCAGTCCGGTCGGGTCCGACCGACACCGGACAGGTGGCAAAGCCTACAGGAAAAGATACTAGAACTCATCTCCCGACCGGCTTGTTCAGTGCGGGAGCTGATGTCCCTAATAGGACTGCTAACTGCGACGGAGAAACAAGTCCACCTAGGCAGACTTCACATGAGGTCCATTCAGTGGCATCTCAAAAGAAATTGGAGAATACCGAAATCCTTACACAAACGGATCCCACTGCCCAGATCTCTGCACCCTCACTTACAATGGTGGCTGCAAGAAGACAACGTTCTCACAGGCCAACCACTACACCCTCTACAGCATGCTCTGCAAATCTTTACAGACGCATCAAAAGAAGGGTGGGGCGCTCACTTAAACGAGTGTATTGCCAGAGGAACTTGGTCCCTTCCGGAAAGCAAATTGCACATAAATTATTTGGAGCTAAAAGCAGTCTTTCTGGCTCTAAAAGAGTTCCACAAACTATGCATAGGCAAAATGGTGTTGGTTGCAACCGACAATACCATCGTAGTGGCCTATATCAACAAGGAAGGAGGCATGAGGTCGGGCCCACTTTGTGCTCTACTCTGGAGAATCTTGACCTGGTGCACCAGGAAGCAAGTAACTCTGAGGGCACGACACATTCCAGGCCACCTGAATGTAGTGGCAGACAAACTGTCCAGATTAGGTCAGACCATTCAGACCGAATGGTCCCTCTTGCCAGAAATCTTCCAAGCCATATGCGACAGGTGGCACCAGCCTCAAATAGATCTCTTTGCGACGAGGTTCAACAACAAACTACCCCTGTTCGTATCACCGGTTCCGGACCCCAGGGCCACTGCAGTGGATGCACTCAGTTTGTCATGGGAGGACCTGGACGCATACGCCTTTCCACCGACAGCCATATTGGGCAAAGTGGTGGAGAAGTTGCAAGACTCCCCGTACCGGAGGTTGATCATTATTGCCCCGGGGTGGCCCAACATGACATGGTTTTGGGACCTAGTGGAAATGTCCAGCCAAATCCCATTACTTCTGCCTCAATTGCCAAATCTACTGACTCAGCCCTTCAATCAGACCCCTCACAGGAATCTGACAAACCTAAATCTCCACGCATGGCTCCTAGAGCCACAGCTATCAAGGAGCAAGGTTTCTCTGAGGCAGTGGCAACAAGAATTGAAGCTCCTCAGCAGTGTGCGAAATTCGCGGTGGCCCCGTGGCCCGGGGCCCCCCCTTTTTAAGTTAGGGCCACCACAACTTGACTTTCATGGGCCCCAATGGGCCACCACATTGACTACAACATGCCTTGTGTGGTAATACAATCCAGTGTGCTGTCATTTAATTTTTAACTGGTTTTCTTTCCCCATGGCTAAGCCTTTAATTATGCATTGTGTTTTGCATATTCCAGATTGAGTTCACCCTTAATTAGCAGTTATATACTCTTTCACACACAGGCCAACATACATTCCCCCTCCCTTTACCAACTCTGCAGTGTTCAGCCAGAGAGTGAATATAAAATCAAAAGATCCCCTCATTCCTCTTGCCCCTCCCCACAACACACACACAAGGCCTGCGACTCACTCTCACACAGAGTTCATGTTAGCCTGGCCTTTCAGGCTGTCTCAACCATAATGCAAATAGTGAAATATTTTTTGCCATAATGCACACTGTATCAGAGGCCTTTCTAGTCTGGGAGACAGTTCTCCTCAGCAAGCTAGGCTAAGTAAATGTATGAGAGCATTATGAAAAATGCTTATAATGCAATCACACAGATGTGTCTAAATTATATATATAAACGCCTGTGGCAAGGCTAAGTTCATGTGTTCCACCTCTTTAATCTTTATGTACTTCAATACTTCCAGCCTGTAGCTTTTCCACTGGTGTGTTGTATGTGATAGAAAATTTCTGAAAAGAACGAATTTATTTTTAATAAAACTCTCTCATAATATCTTAACTCACCACTAGTTTAGTTCCCTCAGATAAAAAAGTTGTAGGCCTTTAATGTGTGGAGGACATAAAGTGTATTTCATAGTCTATTTCTGACATTCATATTGAATAGTTGCATTATACTGAAGACAGCTTTGAAGGCCTGGGCCGGGATTCACAAAAGGTCTTAAGTTTAGGTATTTTTTTTGCTTAGACAAATCTTAAAGTTATGACAATTTTTTGCTTAAGACCTTTTGTGAATCCCGGCCCAGGCTAACAGTAACAATTAATGAATATGGCAAGAATATTAATATTAAATCGTATGTTTTGCTGAGAATATCAACAGAAAGAAGGAAAAGAAAAACCCCAGTGCACATAAAAACCCGAGATCTTAGAATTCTATATGAGTTGAGAAAAAAACATGCACTGCCAAACTTGTGACTTGTGAATTCAATGCACAGTGAGGGTAGATTCTAGTGTATCAGTGGGGAGGAGAAAGTCAGTAAATTCTATTGATTATTTTGGTTCATGGCTTGGTTGGCTGGTTCTGAGAAGATATACACCCATACATACACCTCCCCCACACACACATAAACACATGTGAGTTGTGGCCAGATAGACAGACAAAAATACATGCTTATCTTGTAAACCAATTGTACTTTTGTACTTGGCTTGGTTGGCTGTTTCTGAGAAGAGATACACCCATACACACACATACATGTGTGAGTTGTGACCAGATAGACAGAAATATACACTTATCATTAGGGGTACATACACAAGTGTACTTGAGGTGGGAAAGAATAAAGGGTTTTGTGTGGTTGGCTTTGTGAATGGCTGATTTTGATTTTAATGTTTGTCTTGTAGAAATACCAATACATTGGGGATTGCTGTTACATAAAATTCTCTATTTTTAAACAAAGTAACAAGTCTGTGCCTAACTACAGAGGCTGGCTCTGCTTTTTCCAGCAAATCTGACATACATGAAATCATTATGAACCCACTTGAAAATTTGAAAAAGCTTCTGTCTGGAGAAATACAGCCCCACATTCTGGTAAAAAAGTCATTCAGTCCTCATATAATACCTTAGGCAAAAGGACTTGATGAAAGTCTACCTTAAACAGAAACTTCGGAAAGCCATTTCCTCATAAAACTTGCAAAATGTTTTGTGTAACTGTGTTCCCACACTTTGTTCTTCACATCATTGATATTTATGTAACTGAAAGAAAGCTGAATTAATAAGAAATGGTTTAACTTTAAACAGGATAGCCTTAACTTGGGGTATTTAATTGTCAATGTGAAAGTGTTAATTTGGCTGGTTTTGACCTTTTTACTGAAAGAAATGAAAGACTTCCTTGGCAACTTTTTTCTGTATATGTCATGACCTTGAAAATAACCTTCAAAATTCATACATTTTAGTAAAAATATAATCTTTAACATTCTTTTCCAGCCTGAATTATTAATAATTATATCCCCAGACGAAAGTCGGGGATATATTGGATTCAGGTCCGTCGCGCCGCTGCCGCCGCCGCCGCCGCCGCCGCCGTAGAAATTTCCTTGTGGACGCGATAACTCAAAAACAAATTAATATTTTTTTTTCAAACTTGGTACACATGTTAAGGGTGCCCAAAGGAAGATCCCTATTTTAAGGTGACCTTAAACTCCCAGTAAAAAAGAACTTATGGCCACCTTAAGGTCAGAAATTGCACTTTTGGCCACTTAGAGCCCTGTAGGTCACAAACTATCTAATCTATCTAATCTAATGTGGACTTTTATAGCGCTTAATCTCCATCACTGATGGACTCTAAGGCGCATCTAACCATAAGCAAAGGCAATTAGCGTTAATCAAGGGACAATAGCCAGGTCGTACCAAAGAGACACAGATGTGACGGGGGAGGCTATGGTGGGTAGGCTTTTGCAAACAGGTAAGTTTTAAGCTTGCTTCTGAAGGAGGCAACTGATGTTGCACAGCGGACATCTTGAGGGAGTTCATTCCAGGTCTTAGGAGCATCAAAGGCAAAACTCAGGCCAAAATATTTGGTTGACTTAAAGACTGATGAATGAAAAGGAGGAACTGTAAGGTATTGATGATCTGGGTGACTACGCCTAGTACTATAGGGACAACTACTGGGAGACAGGAACGGTCCAAAATAGGAAGGAGAGCCACTATGCAAGAATTTATACACAAGTGTTGCAGTTTTGAAAATACATCGGTACTTAACAGGCAACCAGTGGAGTTTCTTTAAGATGGGTGTGACATGAGCATACTTTCTGTGATTTGTAACAATACGAGCAAGGGTGTTCTGAATACTTTGCAATTTGTACTGATTGAAACCGGACAAACCTCTGAACAGAGAGTTACAATAGTCCAGGCGACTACTGACCAAGGCATTTGCAGCAAGGACTGCAACATTAGGAGTAAGATGCTTTCTAATTCTACGGAGGTCGCGCATCTGAAGAAAGCACGCTTTGCAAGTCCTCTTGATATGCTCGGAGAATGAAAAATCTGCATCAAACCACACACCTAGATTTCTGACAGAATCAACCGGATGAAGAAGGCTACCAAGAATGCTAACAGGAAAATGAGAGGAAATCTTCTGACGTTGAGCCTTAGAACCAAAGACAATAAATTCAGTTTTTTCAGGGTTGAGCTTCAATTTGCTGAGAGACATCCACTCTTGGACATCATGAAGGCATGCATTTAGCTTGGCGAGAGCCGAATGAGCATTCTTATGGGAGAGATGGATGTATAACTGAGTGTCATCGGCATAAAAATGGAATTTAATATGCGGGTGGAGGCTAATAATTTTACTAAGTGGAGTTGTATAGAGTGAAAACAACAATTGACCCAGGACAGAACCTTGTGGAATGCCATAGATGAGACTACTTAATTCAGATAGTGTAGAGCCTATCTTGATGGCCTGGCATCGATTTCTTAAGTAGGAAGCAAACCACCTTAGGACTGTTCCACCAAGACCAAACCAGGATTTAAGGTAGCCAATGAGAATATTATGGTCAATAGTGTCGAATGCGGCTGATAGGTCAAGAAGTACTAGAGCTGTGGGTTCGCCGCGAGCCAGAGAGAGATGAACCTCGTTTTTTATGGACAATAAAGCAGTTTCTGTGGAATGACCTGGCTTGTATGCTGACTGATGAGGATTGTACAGCTTGTTGCTATTGATGTGTGACGTCAGCTGCCTGGCCACGACTCGCTCCACCAACTTTGACAAGAAACAAAGACCAGACACTGGGCGATAATTCTTAAGGTCGTCTCTGGGAAGGGAAGCCTTTTTTATGAGGGGGGTGACAACCGCCTGTTTGAAAGAATTTGGGAAAGATCCTTCAATGAGAGAGAAATTTACCAACTTGGTAATAGAAGGGAGGAGGATATCAAGACAATCCTTAAGGAGGAATGTTGGTATAGGGTCTAGCGAGCAAGATTTAGTGGGAGATTCACAGATACACTTATGGACCTCGTCTTCAGTGACAGGTGTAAAGGCATTGAAAGCAGGAGGGACTGAGTCAGGTACATCATTGAAAGAGCTAGAAGTAGGAAAGGTGTCCCTGATTTTGCTTATTTTATTGGAGAAAAAAGAAGCAAACATGTCCGCAAGGCTTTTATCTGAGCTATGAGCAGGCAGGACAGTCTCAGAGGTACGATGCAACACCTTCCTTAATGACTGCCATAGCTTCTTGGGGTCACCACTGTTTGCAGTTATGAGATTAGTGTAGTATGAACCCTTTTCTTTGTTAGCCAGTCGATTGCACCAGGCAATTTGCCTGCGGAGCCTTGATCTGTTCAACTCTGACTTATGTTTCCTCCACATCCGTTCAAATTGCCGCCTAAGAGATCGAGCCAAGCGATACGAATCAGACAACCACTCATCTGACTGCTGTTTTGCCGTGCGTGAGATGATAGGAGCATGCTTGTCGAGTACCATTGTTACACCAGTTATGTACTGATCATACAGTTCTGCAGCAGTACCTTTAGGGGACCGTACAAACGGTATATTACTGAGGTCATTGTGGAACTGGTCGATATCAATCCTGTGATACCGACGATAAGAGACCCATTTGTCGATACTGGTAGGTGGGCGGGAGAAATCAAGTTGGCATCTTATGGCAGCATGGTCAGAAATGAAGTCTCCAACACTAACATTGCGGACAAAATCCGAGTCACAAGGAGATATCAAAACATCCAGAGTGTGCCCCAGTAAATGAGTCGGGCCACTAACACTTTGAACCAAACCACAACACTGAAGGATGTCATTAAACCTGGCCCTATCGCCACACTCAACATCCAGATGGACATTTATGTCACCGCAAATGATGAATCTGGAACCAGTCGAGGACAGAAACCCAGAAAGAGCCAGAAAATCTTCCAGAAACTGAGTAGTACAAGAACCTGGAGGACGGTACACACAAGCAGCAACAAAGCTATTGTGATCGGACTTAAAAGAAAGTATGATATTTTCAAATGACCTAAAAACTGGTGAAGAGACTATACTGGGAGAAAAGATTTTTCTACACAGAAAACCGACACCACCGCCCAGGCCAGTACACCTTGGTTTTTGGATGAAATTATAATCAGCTGGAGTGAGAGAATTCAGGAGGCCGTCAGTATCATTTGGTCTAATATGAGTCTCAGCCAAACCCAGGATATCCAAGTCGCTGCATTTTATGAGGTCGTGCAGGAGAGGGCCTTTATTTCGGATGGATCTACAGTTGACAAATCCAAAATTGGTGGGGCCCGGGTTTGAAGCAACATCACCACACAACAAAAGGAGTAGTAGAAGGTTTTTAAATCTCAGTTGTGCAGGAACCTGTTTTGTATCGCCAATGTAACAATATTTACGCACCAAAACAGGAAGCCGAAAAATAGAAGGGATACTCCTGTCAATCTTTTCACAATTCTGGCTCCTATCAGCATTCAGCCAGTTACATGAGAAACCGACACACAGGAAACATATCACTAGTATGGCTTTCACAACTAGCATGGCCAAGAAAACACTACCCAGTCCAGAAACAAAAATAGAAAACCTGAACTGTGCGAAAAATAAACTGTTAAAAAGCACTGGAACTATGATGCTCAGCTGGCTGAAATTTTACCTGACAACACATTAATATGTTCTTAGTACATGTGCCGAAAATCATGACTTTAAGTTGAGGAGAAAATTGTGTTTGAGGCCCATAAATACCCCCACTTAGGGATTTTTTGCTATACTTTACACATATTTTGCCCTATAATTTGGAAGTGATAATTCTGATGAGTCTCAAACTGCGCTAGGTATAACTTTGATATGTAATCCTTGTCTGTAGAAAATTTTAGGGCTGTAGGTTTACCCAAAGGGGTCGACTTAAGGTCTCAAAAGTGCCCACAGAGACCCAATTTATGCACTTTTTGCCACTTTCAAGCACTGTAGCTTTCAAACTATGTCTCTCATCTAAGTTAAATATCATCTGGGAATATATCTATGTGTTTTCTTATATGTGCCCCAACATTTAGGCCTTTAATAGACAGTTAACCTGTGTATCAGGACCATAAACACCCACCCGAGTGACCCTTATAAGACATTTTTCATATCTTTTTCCCTGTAACTTGGAAATGGTAAGTCTGAGAAGTTTCAAACTGTATTAGATATATATTCTGTGTGTAATCTTAGTATGTAACAGATTTTAAGTCTGAAGCTTTAATTTTGAAGGTCAAATTGAGGTCTCTAAAAGGCTCCCAAAGACCCAATATTTGGACTTTTTGCTACTTTTAAGCCCTGTGACTGTCAAACTATGTGACTGATAGAGTTCAAATCCTATCTGAGAAGATATTAGTATGTTATTTTTATATGTGCCAAAAATTAAGGCTTTAAGAAGACATTTAACCTGTGTATGAGGACCATAAATCCCCACCCGAGTGACCATTTTTAGACATTTTTCACATATTTTTCCCTGTAACTTGGAAATGGTAAGTCTAAGAAGTTTCAAACTGTATTAGATGCATATTCTATGTGTAATCTTAGTATGTGACAAATTTTAAGTCTGAAGCTTTAATTTGAAGGCCACATTTAGGTCTCTAGAAGGCCCCATAAAGACCCAGTAGTTGGACTTTTTGCCAATTTTAAGGCCTGTGACTGTTAAACTATGTGACTGATAGAGCTGAAATCTCATCTGGGAATACATTATTATGTTCTTTTTACATGTGCCAAAAATCAAGGCTTCAAGTAGACATTTAACCTGTGTATGAGGATCTTTAACACCCACCTGAGTGACCCTTTTAAGACATTTTTCACATATTTTGCTCTGTAACTTGGAAATGGTAAGTCTGAGAAGTTTCAAACTTTATTAGATACATATTCTATGTGTAATCTTAGTATGTAACAAATTTTAAGTCTGAAGCTTTAATTTGAAAGCCACATCGAGATCTCTAAAAGGCCCACAATGACCCAATATTTGGACTTTTTACCACCTTTAAGCCCTGTAACTGTTAAACTATGTGATTGATGGAGCTGAAATCCCATCTGGGAATGCATTATTATGTCCTTTTTACATATGCCGAAAATCAAGGTTTTTAGTAGACATTTAACCTGTGTATGAGGGCCATAGACACTCACCCAAGTGCCTTTTTTGACATTTTTTCCGTATTTTGCCCTGTTATTTGGAAATGCTTAGTGTGACAAGTCTTAAACTGTATTATATATGATTTTTGTTTGTTATGTATGTCCCCCCAAAAAGTTTCAGATCTGTAGTTTAATTGCTAAGGTCTCTTTAATAATTGTAAAATGCCCACAGAAACCCAATTTATGGATATTATGCCACTTTAAAGCCCAGTAACTGTCAAACTATGTGGGTTATAGAGCTGAAATCTTTGAATTTTTAAAAGGAAATGCCTGTCCATTTAAATTTTGAATATTAATAATGTTATGGCTATCTTAGTCTTTTAAGAACTTATTTTTGTGTGTTATACCTCTGCTTGCTGAGTTTTTCACTTTTTAAAATGAAACTGGTGAAACATATTGAAGTAGACAAAATGGACACTTTAAGTGAGCTTTAAGTCCCAATATTAATGAAATTATATCCTTATGTAGTAAAACTAGGGGATTTTTAACCCTCAACTAGCCCAGTTTTATTCAACTTGCCTCAGTTAATTTTGGCACAGCTCCTACAGTTATGAACTCATTTCAGTTGATAATCACATACTTAAAATTCTCAATTCTTTTTGTATTTGAGTACCCCTTTTATATAGATTGTTTGTTTACCATTTATGCTCAACCCACATCCCCCACCCGGATTCCCCCCACCCACCTCTGGGACCTCCAGCTATATTGAGTGACACTAAATAAACAAAGGTATTTAATGATATCAGATGAGAAACAAAGAACTCAATGGGGTTGCAGATCTTGTGTAATAGTGAGAGAGGTGTGGAGAAGGGGAGAGGGGTGGGGGTGGGAGGTGGTGGGCTTCATTACATATAACACAAAGGGGAGTCAGAACTGAGATTGTGTCACATATTTAGGTTGCATATATATGGACCACATATATAGGTATAGAGGAAATGAATAACTGAAAACAATTTGCAAATTCTAAAAATAATATAATAAAATAATAATATAAATAATTTTTTTTTAAATAATATTTTATTTGTGAACAAATATAGAAACAGATATGCGCTTTTGGGATTATGAATTTTAGAATGGACATTGAATCATCAATCATTTAAATACTTTGAAGGAAGATTGAAAAATATGATGAGTTGAGTTAAAAATAATATTTTATTTGTCAACAAATATAGAAACAGATATGCTCTTTTGGGATTATTATTTTAGAATGGACATTCAATCATCAATCATTTAAATACTTTGAAAATAGGTTTAGAGTTATCATTGCAGGAAGATTGAAAATATAATTTGAGTTATGTATTCGGTAGTGCTGGGACGATGTTTGCAAACTTCGGTATTATCGCTCGCTGGCTCATTGCCGATCAATGACCGGTAAACTTTAAGTACAACCGATATTTGCTAAACTGATTTCTTTGTAGCCTTTTGGTCACAATAAAACACTAACCGGAATAATATTTTGTAAAAATTTGAAATATTTATCACTTAAAATGTCAAAAGTAGCTGTGAATGCAATAAAAATAACGTAAATAGAAACACTTTAGGGTTTTCCCACTGTTGTCAAGGTAATCATAAGATGAGCCAATCACAAGTGAAGATACATCCAGCATGGTCTGTTAGTGAGGGAGACGTCTGTGAATGGCTTTTAGGTTATATTTTTGTTATATTTGTGATAATTTGTGTGTATTTTGCTTGTTGTTATTTAATATTTGATTTTTCTGTCTGGTTTACACTTTTGACTCCATAATCGGAAATGTTCGAAGTTTGTTCACGAATTTCCGATACGAACATCGACACGTAATATCATGGCGATCTCCCAGCACTAGTATTCGGCGTCTGGGGATACACCATCTTCCTTGGGGAGATATAAACAGAGTAGATTGATGTGCTGAAGTTCATATAATAATGGGTAATTATGTTTTAAAAAATTCCCGATCAAAACCTGTGGCGTGAGTGATGACCTGTCTGGGGATATGTTGGCGCCGAGTTGGCCCAATCTAGTTGATAGTATAGCATGGAGAAATTTCTAATCAAATACAGTAAAAAAAAGAACATAGAGTAACTACTGAAGGTCACTTTGATGACAATATGCCTTCCACCAGTAGTTTGGGCCATCAAGTTTTAATAGGGGCCACTGAACTTCAGAACCTAGTGGCCCTATGGGGCCACCACTGCTTTACAACGAATTTCTCACACTGCTCCTCAGAGAGATCAACCAGATCCGTCTATGAAGCAAAGTGGGCCATTTTTACAAAGTGGTGCATCACAAATCAGGTGGACTTCAGGACACCCCCTGTAAAGTCAGTGGCTGATTTCCTCATGTACCTTTTTGAAGAAAGGAAATTACAGCCCAGTACCATTGATGGCTACAGGTCTGCCATTGCTGATAAATTGGGAAGTTCAACTCTCAACATCGGCAAAGATGAAAATCTCACCCGTCTCTTGGATAGCTTCAACAGAGACAGACCCAAGGGCAGAAGAGGTATTCCCTCCTGGAACCTATCTCTGGTGTTACATCAGTTAACAAAGGCCCCCTTTGAGCCAATTAAGGAGGCTTCCTTGAAGCACTTGACCTTCAAGACAGTTTTCCTCTTAGCCTTGGGATCAGGCAAACGCAGAAGTGAGATTCATGCTTGGCAACATAAAAACATCAGACACCAGTCTGATTGGACTAAGATATCCCTGTACCCTTCTCCCAGCTTCCTCTCCAAAAATCAGCTGGCTAAAGACGGTCCAAACAGTGTGGCCCCAGTGGTTATCCCAGCCCCAACTCTGGATAGGTCCCTCAAATCTGACAGGTCCCTCTGTCCGGTTAGAGCCTTGCGTTACTATTTGGACAGGACTTCAGACTTCAGGCAGAATAAGGAGTTAGTTTTTGTCTCCTTCAAGAAAGGTTTCGACAAAGATATCTCACCTGCCACTATCTCCTCATGGATCAAACAGACTGTGATCCTATGTTATGAGCTCTCAGACCAAGAGGCCCACACTTTACATCAGGTTAAAGCCCATGATGTCAGGGCCTTCGCTGCTTCAAAGGCCTTCCAGTCGGGGGTTTCTTTGGAACAAATATTAGCAGCATGCCACTGGAAGTCACACAACACCTTCACCCAATTCTATTTGAAGGATGTGGCATGGGCTGATTCTGAGCTTTACCACCTGGGTCCTGTAGTGGCTGCTCAGCAGATCCACAAATAACCCAGGCCAGAGAGGAGATTTGTACATATGTATATAGTGTATATATAGTTAAGAAGCATCAAAAAAAAAAAAAAAAAAAAAAAAATCAGACGTGCTTCCTTCGGGAGGTTTATTTCTTGGGACTGAACTCATACCTCTCTTCCCCTACCTCAGAGCAGGTCTGTTAAAAAAAGGGGGGGGGAGAGGCGAGTCGGTTTGGACCGGTTAACCGGTTTCTGTTTACCGACCATAGCCTTAAAGGTCTTGATAATCTTAGATCGACCCAGGCTTAAGTTGTTAGTTATTTTCTGAGTTTGTATAAGTCCCTAGTACCTTACCCGCCGACCAAGCGGTAGTTATTCAGCATATTGTCCATTGGATAGGATGTATTAACGCAATAAAATTGCAAATTTAATAAGTAAATTAAATTTTTATAAGTTAATACCCTGTCCAATGGACATACAAGACCCTCCCACCGACCCCGCTATCAGTTTACTAGGGGTCTAATAGTGTTTAGACAACGAAAAAGATGCTATGACGTCAGCTTGTCTAGACAGGAAGGAAGTACGACACGCCACCTGGCGAGTGCAGTGTGAGGACCGGCCAGCCGGTGGAAACACAGGACGTCTTTTTCTGATGTTTGGCGGGCCGGTCTGCGCCGACCGGTTTAGCATATTGTCCATTGGATAGGGTATTAACTTATAAAAATTTAATTTACTTATTAAATTTGCAATTTAAGGGCAGTCTTTGACATATGAATTGATTCACTTCTGCTACTAGAATTATGCCAATTGCACGTGACCCTTAATTGCTAACTGTGTTTCTTGAGGTTGAACTCTCTCTCAATTGCATATGGCTCTTAATTGCTAACTATGTATCTTGGGGATGAACTGTTTCAATTGCATGTGGCTCTTAATTGCTAGCTGGGGGCCTGGGCAGCAGTTTATATAATAGAGGTGCATTGAGTTACTTCTTCAGTTCACTGTTGCAGTTCAAGTGATAAAGATGGAAGGTTTCAAGACTTTGCCATTGTTGCACTTCACTACAGTGACACAACGGCAGAGTCCCCTCATCCTGAGATGTCAGTTACACTCCATGATGAGATGGCTGTAGATCAAGTCACACTCCGGGATGAGATACCTGCAGAGTCCACTCATCCTGAGATGTCAGTTACACTCCATGATGAGATAGCTGCAGATCAAGTCACACTCCGGGATGAGATACCTGCAAGAGATTCCACTCATCCTGAGATGCCAGAAGAAGAACCAGCACAGCTAACAGAGATACCAGAAACAACTACATTTCCAGTTAAAATGAAGTGTGGAAGACCAAAAGGCTCCACAACAACACCAATTGGTTTGCCCAAAAACAAAAAGAAAGGTGGTGAAGACAATTCCCTACTTTAGGAAGCCAACAAAAACTAGACAAATGTCTATAATAGAAGTGTTCACATCCAAAGAGGGTGTCATTAAAGTAGAGAGGGGTGAGCTAATATGAGCTAGATGAAACTGATGTTGAGAGCAATACAGATGAGCTGTCAAGTTGGGTTAAAGATTCCAATATTGATATTGGCTTGGTGAAATCTTTTTTCACAGAAGATGGGTATACAGCTTGTGTGCTGGTTCCATTTCAGATGTGCACAACTCAAATCAACCCCCAAAAGCAAGTATTGGTACTGTACCTCATGTACAAGCAAATAATTACCTTGTGTTGTATGGGTACAAAATAAATTCTACAATCATGTTGTCAATGTGTTAGCAATAAATATCAGGAGCCAGATGTCTAATGTTTAAAATACGCATCGGTGACCCGACATATAATCTGTGCGTAAAATGATCAAATAAACATTGAAAATGAGGAAATGTCATTTATTATTATTTTTACTTTTTCCGCTGTCCGGCGTCCGGCGTCCCACTTAGTTTCCAGACATTTTAGGCAACAGTTCTTATCCTATCTTATCAAATTTGGCATGCAGGTTTATTGGGTTAATAGCTTGTATGGGATTGCTTTTGGTGATGATAGCTCTATAGCTAACTGAGTAATAGCTACTTTGCTACTTTTGAGTAGCTCTTTGGTTTCCAGACATTTTAAGGAATGCTATTAAGCCTAGCTTTCTGAAATTTGGTACGGAGGTTCATTGGGTTAATAGCTTGTATGGGATTGCTTTTGGGGGGAATTGCTTCATAGATGAGTGAGTAATTAATTAAATAAATGAGTAATTAGCTATTTTGAATACTGAAAAAGGCAAATGTGCTCATATCTTCTAAACCGTGCGAGATAGAGCGATTTCGTCGAAATTTTCGATCCACAGGGTATGTAAGGAATGTACTCTTTGCAATTTTCAAAAAATTTTCCCCTCCCCAAAAATGGCGGCCATTTTGAATTTTCGAATTTTTGCCCAAAATGGCAAAACACAAATTTGCTTCTATCTCCTTAACCGTGCGAGATAGAGCGATTTCGTCGAAATTTTCGACCCACAGGTTAAGTAAGGAATGTACTCTTTGCAATTTTCAAAAAATTTTCCCCTCCCCAAAAATGGCGGCCATTTTGAATTTTCGAATTTTTGCCAAAAATGGCAAAACACAAATTTGCTTCTATCTCATTAACCGTGCGAGATAGAGCGATTTCGTCGAAATTTTCGACCCACAGGGTATCTGACCATTGTATTCTTGGCTATTTTCAAAAAATTTTCCCCTCCCCAAAAATGGCGGCCATTTTGAATTTTCGAATTTTTGCCAAAAATGGCAAAACACAAATTTGCTTCCATCTCCTTAACCGTGCGAGATAGAGCGATTTCGTCGAAATTTTTGACCCACAGGGTATCTAAGGAATGTACTCTTTGCAATTTTCAAAAAAATTTCCCCTCCCCAAAAATGGCGGCCATTTTGAATTTTCGAATTTTTGCAAAAAATCTCATTAACCGTGTGAGATAGAGCGATTTCGTCGAAATTTTCGACCCACAGGGTATCTAAGGAATGTAATCTTTGCAATTTTCAAAAAATTTTCCCCTCCCCAAAAATGGCGGCCATTTTGAATTTTCGAATTTTTGCCAAAAATGGCCAAACACAAATTTTCTTCTATCTCCTTAACCGTGCGAGATAGAGCGATTTCTTCGAAATTTTCGCCCCACAGGGTATCTGAGCATTGTATTCTTGGCAATTTTCAAAAAATGTTCCCCTCCCCAAAAATGGCGGCCATTTTGAATTTTTGCCAAAAATGGAAAAACACAAATTTGCTTCTATCTCATTAACCGTGCGAGAGAGAGCGATTTTGTCGAAACTTTCGACCCACAGGGTATCTAAGGAATGCAATCTTTGCAATTTTGAAAAAATTTTCCCCTCCCCAAAAATGGCGGCCATTTTGAATTTTCGAATTTTTGCCAAAAATGGCAAAACACAAATTTGCTTCTATCTCATTAACCGTGCGAGATAGAGCGATTTCGTCGAAATTTTCGACCCACAGGGTATCTGAGCATTGTATTCTTGGCAATTTTCAAAAAATGTTCCCCTCCCCAAAAATGGCGGCCATTTTGAATTTTCGAATTTTTGCCAAAAATGGCAAAACACAAATTTTCTTCCATCTCCTTAACCGTGCGAGATAGAGCGATTTCGTCGAAATTTTCGACCCACAGGGTATCTAAGGAATGTACTCTTTGCAATTTTCAAAAAATTTTCCCCTCCCCAAAAATGGTGGCCATTTTGAATTTTCGAATTTTTGTCAAAAATGGCAAAACACAAATTTGCTTCTATCTCCTTAACCGTGCGAGATAGAGCGATTTCGTCGAAATTTTCAACCCACACGGTATCTAAGGAATGTACTCTTTGCAATTTTCAAAAAATTTTCCCCTCCCCAAAATGGCGGCCATTTTGATTTTTCGAATTTTTGCCAAAAATAGAAAAACAGGAATTTGCTTCTATCTTCTTAACCGTGCAAGATAGAGTGATTTTGTCAAAATTTTCGACCCAACCAATGCAAAAAGGCATGAAGCTGAAATAATTTACATCTACACTAATAAATATTTAAGCATCATTGATATATTTTACAAATGAAACAGGGTCTTGTAAGACTACTGTACAATTTTGGCAAAAGGTTCATGGGGTGGACATTACACATGATAATGTGTGTTCTTCTATGCTATCCTGTTTCTATTCGCATCTACTATCAACAGGGCATCCTATTTCTAGTTTTTAGTTAACTATGTTTGCATGTTGACTGGTTTTTCAAGGAAATGTAACAAAATAGTTGTGGTAACAGTTGTGTCACTTGTGTCTACACATTTGTATGGAATATGTGTTTTATGAAAATCTCCAGTTCTATGTGGGGTCGTTCCACGGCTCTACACGCAAGTATAGTAGAGCCAAGGTAACCACGTCTACAGTTTAACTTGCTTCATCATTAGTGTACTTTTACACTGATTTACAGATGTACCTATTCTGACAAATTTAGACTAAAGTGGACAGTAAAACAAGCAGCTGATGAAACAGTGTTGCTCATAAATATTTATGAGTTTGATTTGAAAGTCCTTCCATAAATTTGGAGCAGTACATGTAAGCATATAAGTTGCCAATTTGTGCAAGTATGCATTCACTTATTACCCCACAACCCTTAAAGGCTGTCAGGGTATTGTTTTCACCCATGGTGTCCAGATGGGCATCTGGTCGGTCGGGCGTGTGGGCGGGCAGTGGTAAAAAGTTTGTCCGGGCTGTATCTCAGAAACCGTAAGGTGTAGGAAGTTGAAACTTGGTAGGGACATTGGTTAGGGGGTGTAGGTGTGCAGCATCATGGTCTGACCGTGATTTCACCTTTAACCTTGCTGTAGTGACCTTGACCTATAAAATCATGTCTGGGCTATATCTCGGAAACCGTAAGGTGTAGGAAGTTGATACTTGGTAGAGACATTGGTTAGGGGGTGTAGGTGTGCAACATCATGGTCTGACCTTGATTTGACCTTTGACCTTGTTGTAGTGACCTTGACCTATAAAATCTTGTCCAGGCTATATCTCGGAAACCGTAAGGTGTAGGAATTTGATACTTGGTAGGGACATTGGTTAGGGGGTGTAGGTGAGCAACATCATGGTCTGACCTTGATTTGACCTTGCTGTAGTGACCTTGACCTATAAAATCTTGTCCGGGCTATATCTCGGAAACCGTGAAATGTAGGAAGTTGATACTTGGTAGGGACATTGGTTAGGGGTTGTAGGTATGCAGCATCATGGTGTGACCTTGATTTGACCTTTGACCTTGTCGTGGTGACCTTGACCTTTAAAATCTTGTTGCACCTTTGGGTCTTTGTCTTTTGGGTCTGTGATGCAGATTAAGCACTGTTAAAGTCATATTAGAATTCATTAAGAATTTTACTTTTACAACTTCCCATTGTAACAGATGGAATTTCATCAAGTGAGCCACAGATTTTGCTCCAACACCACGCATAGGCATTCATTGAATGTATTACCACTTCTGTATGCATGATAATATTCAAAACATCTAAACCATAATTCGGCCATGCCAGATGTAGATAAAGAGTACATGCATTATCTTTCGCTTAGACATTATTTTCTCTATTTAAACATTGTTTGGACCTTTATATAACTGACAGTGCTCTGAAAGTATCCTGAACTTTGTACTGATACATTGCTTCTATATGTCATGGTGTTAAAAATATTTCCCTAGGCTGTGGGGTACGGGCATCTCAGATGCTATTTTTCTTTACTTTGATTTAAGTTAATTAGTCTTAATAGAAAGTTTCCGAGTGGACATGAAGATAAATGGTTTTCAGAGTTTGGCTTATCTTAGTGGTATAACTAATTAAATTGCACAAAATAAATATCTTGATAAGCTTTATTTAAGTGGATTATGTTATTCAGTTTGTGCAAGTTTGCTGTTTATATGGCTGATATTTGAATAATTCTGAATACCATTTATCGTTGCCCGTTTATCTTTGTGTCCACCCAGACGTGTAGCAGGCTAGCAGCAGGCACAAAATAGAGGCATATTTGATGGAAAGTCTTAGTCTGGTGTCAGGGTCAAAGTTAAGAAATTTGTCTCAAAATATCTTTTGAATATTTTTTTGGACCAGTTGGCCCAAACTTTTGGGATTTCACTAACTTTTTTTGTCCAAGTGCCTGACCCACTCGCTCAAATGCTGAGATAGGTAAGTAGTGAGTTTAAATTTGTAATAAAAGGCTGAAATATGTCTGCCATACATTTTCTCCATTTTATAATTTGAAGCGGATGAAAGGAAGGTACAAATGTACAAAAAATTCCTATAAAAGAAGTTTATTAAGCGTCCAGCAAGGGATGCTTGTTTGTGTATGGGAGACCTTCAGGCTCCGGTGGCTCCGCATTTTGTTTTCCTTATAACTCTGTAACCGTTAGGCGGATTCTTTTCAAATTTGGCAGGTTTAGGCAGCAGCCTTGGGGATTTTTTTTGAATATGCTGCAGTGACATTTCAACCAATCAGAGGGTCACATGACCAATAATGTCTTTTTTCGATGGGGAAGCTTGTCCGGATGATAACTTGAAAGGAATTTTATCAATTCACCTGAAACTTGGCAAATACATTCATTCTATTAAATCTGGAAATCATTAGATTTTGGCATTGATTGGTTAAGAAATGGCCGAGTAATTAATGATTAATTAATCATTATGAATTTTCCAAATAAGGAAAACACAAAAATGCTTATATCTCGAAAACCGTGCTAGATAGAGCGATTTCGACAAAATTTTTGACCCACAGGGTATCTCTGCAGAGTAGTTATCCTAATTTTCAAAAAAATTTCGTCTCATTAAAAATGGCGGCCATTTTGAATTTTCAAATTTTTCGCAAAAATTGCAAAACATAAAAATGCTTATATCTCGAAAACCGTACTAGATAGAGCGATTTCGACGAAATTTTTGATCCGCAGGGTATCTCTGCAGAGTAGCCATGCCTATTTTCAAAAAATTTTGTCTCGCCAAAAATGGCGGCCATTTTGAATTTTCGAATTTTTCGCAAAAATTGCAAAACATAAAAATGCTCATATCTCGAAAGCCCTGCTAGATAGAGTGATTTCGACAAAATTTTTGACCCACAGGGTACTTTGGGGAGAGCTTTCACTCTATACTAATTATCTCAAAAACTATTGCGGATACCCAATTTTTATCAAATTACTCATTCATGTACTTTTGGGAGAGCTTTCACATGGTGAAGTTTCAGACCCGTAGATAATTACTCACCTGCTCAAAATGAGTAAATGAGAATTATCTCTTTAAAAGTATTGCAGATAGCCAATTTTTCTCAAATAACTCATTCACCTACTTTTGGAAGAGCTTTCACATGGTGAAGTTTCAGACTCATAGCTAATTACTCACCTACTCAAAATGAGTAAATGCAAATTATCTCTAAAAGTATTGCAGATAGCCAATTTTTCTCAAATAACTCATTCACCTACTTTTGGAAGAGCTTTCACATGGTGAAGTTTCAGACTCATAGCTAATTACTCACCTACTCAAAATGAGTAAATGCGAATTATCTCTAAAAGTATTGCAGATAGCCAATTTTTCTCAAATAACTCATTCACCTACTTTTGGGAGAGCTTTCACTCCGTGAAGTTTCAGACCCATAGCTAATTATTCACCTACTCAAAATGAGTAAATGCTAATTATCTGTAAAAGTATTGTGGATACCCAATTTTTCTCAAATAACTCATTCACCTACTTTTGGAAGAGCTTTCACATGGTGAAGTTTCAGACCCATAGCTAATTACTCACCTACTCAAAATGAGTAAATGCGAATTATCTCTAAAAGTATTGCAGATAGCCAATTTTTCTCGAATAACTCATTCACCTACTTTTGGGAGAGCTTTCACTCCGTGAAGTTTCAGACCCATAGCTAATTATTCACCTACTCAAAATGAGTAAATGCTAATTATCTGTAAAAGTATTGTGGATACCCAATTTTTATCAAATAACTCATTCATCTACTTTTGGGAGAGCTTTCACATGGTGAAGTTTCAGACCCATAGCTAATTACTCACCTACTCAAAATGAGTAAATGAGAATTATCTCTTTAAAAGTATTGCAGATAGCCAATTTTTCTCAAATAACTCATTCACCTACTTTTGGAAGAGCTTTCACATGGTGAAGTTTCAGACTCATAGCTAATTACTCACCTACTCAAAATGAGTAAATGCAAATTATCTCTAAAAGTATTGCAGATAGCCAATTTTTCTCAAATAACTCATTCACCTACTTTTGGAAGAGCTTTCACATGGTGAAGTTTCAGACTCATAGCTAATTACTCACCTACTCAAAATGAGTAAATGCGAATTATCTCTAAAAGTATTGCAGATAGCCAATTTTTCTCAAATAACTCATTCACCTACTTTTGGGAGAGCTTTCACTCCGTGAAGTTTCAGACCCATAGCTAATTATTCACCTACTCAAAATGAGTAAATGCTAATTATCTGTAAAAGTATTGTGGATACCCAATTTTTCTCAAATAACTCATTCACCTACTTTTGGAAGAGCTTTCACATGGTGAAGTTTCAGACCCATAGCTAATTACTCACCTACTCAAAATGAGTAAATGCGAATTATCTCTAAAAGTATTGCAGATAGCCAATTTTTCTCGAATAACTCATTCACCTACTTTTGGGAGAGCTTTCACTCCGTGAAGTTTCAGACACATAGCTAATTATTCACCTACTCAAAATGAGTAAATGCTAATTATCTGTAAAAGTATTGTGGATACCCAATTTTTATCAAATAACTCATTCATCTACTTTTGGGAGAGCTTTCACATGGTGAAGTTTCAGACCCGTAGATAATTACTCACCTACTCAAAATGAGTAAATGAGAATTATCTGTAAAAGTATTGTGGATACCCAATTTTTATCAAATAACTCATTCATCTACTTTTGGGAGAGCTTTCACATGGTGAAGTTTCAGACCCATAGCTAATTACTCACCTACTCAAAATGAGTAAATGAGAATTATCTCTTTAAAAGTATTGCAGATAGCCAATTTTTCTCAAATAACTCATTCACCTACTTTTGGAAGAGCTTTCACATGGTGAAGTTTCAGACTCATAGCTAATTACTCACCTACTCAAAATGAGTAAATGCAAATTATCTCTAAAAGTATTGCAGATAGCCAATTTTTCTCAAATAACTCATTCACCTACTTTTGGAAGAGCTTTCACATGGTGAAGTTTCAGACTCATAGCTAATTACTCACCTACTCAAAATGAGTAAATGCTAATTATCTCTAAAAGTATTGCGGATACCCAATTTTTATCGAATAACTCATTCGTCTACTTTTGAGAGAACTTTCACTTGGTGAAGTTCCAGACCCGTAGGTAATTACTCACCTACTCAAAAGGAGTAAATGTGAATTATCTCTTAATAGTATTTGCCAAGATAGCCAATTTTTCCCAAATAACTCATTCACCTACTTTTGGAAGAGCTTTCACACACGAAAATGAAAAATTGTGAATATCTCGGAAAAGCTATTTCTTCTCCTTTAATGCTCAGCGGGAGATACACACCGTGGCAGTGGTCTTGTCAAAAATTTTTGTCTCCCCAAAAATGGTGGCCATTTTGAATTTTCAAAGTTTTTGCAAAACACAAAAATGCTTATATCTCGAAAACCGTGCTAGATGGAGCGAACTCAACAAAATTTTTGATCTGCTGGGTATCTCTGCAGAGTAGCCATGCCAATTTTCAAAATATTTTTGTCTCACCAAATATAGCGGACATTTTGAATTTTCGAATTTTTGCAAAACACAAAAATGCTTATATCTTGAAAACCGTGCTAGATAGAGCAGACTGCACTGACTTTGGTTGCCACAACAGTATAAGGCTAGAAACGAAGCATTTTCTTAATACTTTAGCACTCACCTTTATATCCTTTTCGGGACGCTTTGTTTTTGCATAGCAAAAACATTATCTTTTTTTTTTGCGAGCAATCCTCTAGTTTTGTTTGGCACACCAACCCAGCATGAAACATTGGCGTCTGTCCTCCCAACAGATATTCTTGGCACAAGATTCACATCAGCTAAGTTATAAGAAACCTGGGTGTCTTATTACACTGTTATTTTGCTTTTACCAATCATGTGTTTATCAAGATTTGCAGATCTGAGGGATCTGTCAACCCCTGCTCCACCCATTTCACCTTTCCACCTATCTGTGTGCAACTATGATATTTTAGACATAAATCATAGCGTGGGTTTTAAATAACAATTATTTACTTTAATATACTATATATCTATGCCTGAAGCATGGCTAGACAGTGAGCCACACTTTTCTGAACTGGAAGAAACAAAAATATTGATTTGATTCAGTTTGTCACCATATGTTTGTGTAAATGTATGCGTGTTAGTTGATTAGAATTGCCCATGTCAAATTGTGATAGGCAGAATTAATTCTCTGTAGTTTAGCTAGGGATTACAAAATCAAAGGACACTGTTGATTCTTGGATGTTTGGCTGTGTGTATAGCTCCACAGATGCCTTCTGGAATAGGCTTAAGTATTCAGGAAGATAAATACTAAATACTTTGTAAGTAATAATTGTATCTCTGGCGCGAAGCGGGGATACTATGGATTCATCATCGTTGTCGTCCGCGTCGTCGTCCGCGTCCGCAGAGATTTCTTGTTAACGACCTACAGTCCACATTTTTTTCCAGATTTCTTTCATATTTGGCAGGTGGCTTGATATGGTGGAAGACTCGCCACCCTATCTTTTTGGTAGGCTGTATGTCTAAATTAGGCCTGTGGTAGACAAAAATGTCTAAAATGTGGAATATTGCTTGTTAGCGACCTACAGTCCAGATTTCTTTCCAGATTTCTTTCATATTTGGCAGGTGGCTTGGTATGCTAGATGACTTGCCACCCTATTTTTTTGGTAGGCTTTATGTCTAAATTACGCCTGTGGTAGACAAAAATGTCTAAAATGTGGAATATTGCTTGTTTAAAAGCGACCTACAGTCCACATTTCTTTCCAGATTTCTTTCATATTTGGCAGGCGGCTTGGTATGCTAGAGGACTCTCCACCCTATCTTTTGGTAGGCTTTATGTCTAAATTAGGCCTGTGGTAAACAAAAGTGTCTAGAATGTGGAATATTGCTTGTTAGTGACCTACAGTCCACATTTCTTTCATATTTGGCAGGTGGCTTATCGCTTAAAAGTATTGCAGATAGCCAATTTTTCTCAAATAACTCATTCATCTACTTTTGGGAGAGCTTTCACATGGTGAAGTTTCAGACCCGTACATAATTACTCGCCTACTCAAAATGAGTAAATGCGAATTATCTTGTAAAAGTATTGCAGATAGCCAATTTTTCTCAAATAACTCATTCACCTACTTTTGGGAGAGCTTTCACTTGGTGAAGTTTCAGACCCATACCTAATTACTCATCTACTCAAAATGAGTAAATGCGAATTATCTCTAAAAGTATTGCAGATAGCCAATTTTTCTCGAATAACTCATTCACCTACTTTTGGGAGAGCTTTCACATGGTGAAGTTTCAAACCCATAGCTAATTACTCACCTACTCAAAATGAGTAAATGCGAATTATCTCTGAAAGTATTGCGGATAGCCAATTTGTCTCAAATAACTCATTCATCTACTTTTGGGAGAGCTTTCACATGGTGAAGTTTCAAACCCATAGCTAATTACTCAATTAGCCAATTTTTCCCAAATAACTCATTCAGATACATTTTGAAGAGCTTTCAATTAGTGAATTTTCAGATCCGTAGCTACTTACTTATAACTTGAAAAGTATTGCATTTAGACCACTTTGTTAAAATATGTTATTCAGCTACTTTTTCCATAGCTACAACATGGTGAGTAACTTGGGCATCTATCTCAATAGCTAAGTGAGTAATAGCTACTTTTGAATAACTCATTCACCTACTTTTGGGAGAGCTTTCACTTGGTGAAGTTTCAGACCCGTACCTAATTACTCGCCTACTCAAAATGAGTAAATGCTAATTATCTCTAAAAGTATTGCGGATACCCAATTTTTATCGAATAACTCATTCATCTACTTTTCGAAGAGCTTTCACATGGTGAAGTTTCAGACCCATAGCTAATTACTCACCTACTCAAAATGAGTAAATGCGAATTATCTGTAAAAGTATTGCAGATAGCCAATTTTTCTCAAATAACTCCTTCACCTACTTTTGGGAGAGCTTTCACTTGGTGAAGTTTCAGACACATAGCTAATTATTCACCTACTCAAAATGAGTAAATGCTAATTATCTGTAAAAGTATTGTGGATACCCAATTTTTATCAAATAACTCATTCATCTACTTTTGGGAGAGCTTTCACATGGTGAAGTTTCAGACCCGTAGATAATTACTCACCTACTCAAAATGAGTAAATGAGAATTATCTGTAAAAGTATTGTGGATACCCAATTTTTATCAAATAACTCATTCATCTACTTTTGGGAGAGCTTTCACATGGTGAAGTTTCAGACCCATAGCTAATTACTCACCTACTCAAAATGAGTAAATGAGAATTATCTCTTTAAAAGTATTGCAGATAGCCAATTTTTCTCAAATAACTCATTCACCTACTTTTGGAAGAGCTTTCACATGGTGAAGTTTCAGACTCATAGCTAATTACTCACCTACTCAAAATGAGTAAATGCAAATTATCTCTAAAAGTATTGCAGATAGCCAATTTTTCTCAAATAACTCATTCACCTACTTTTGGAAGAGCTTTCACATGGTGAAGTTTCAGACTCATAGCTAATTACTCACCTACTCAAAATGAGTAAATGCTAATTATCTCTAAAAGTATTGCGGATACCCAATTTTTATCGAATAACTCATTCGTCTACTTTTGAGAGAACTTTCACTTGGTGAAGTTCCAGACCCGTAGGTAATTACTCACCTACTCAAAAGGAGTAAATGTGAATTATCTCTTAATAGTATTTGCCAAGATAGCCAATTTTTCCCAAATAACTCATTCACCTACTTTTGGAAGAGCTTTCACACACGAAAATGAAAAATTGTGAATATCTCGGAAAAGCTATTTCTTCTCCTTTAATGCTCAGCGGGAGATACACACCGTGGCAGTGGTCTTGTCAAAAATTTTTGTCTCCCCAAAAATGGTGGCCATTTTGAATTTTCAAAGTTTTTGCAAAACACAAAAATGCTTATATCTCGAAAACCGTGCTAGATGGAGCGAACTCAACAAAATTTTTGATCTGCTGGGTATCTCTGCAGAGTAGCCATGCCAATTTTCAAAATATTTTTGTCTCACCAAATATAGCGGACATTTTGAATTTTCGAATTTTTGCAAAACACAAAAATGCTTATATCTTGAAAACCGTGCTAGATAGAGCAGACTGCACTGACTTTGGTTGCCACAACAGTATAAGGCTAGAAACGAAGCATTTTCTTAATACTTTAGCACTCACCTTTATATCCTTTTCGGGACGCTTTGTTTTTGCATAGCAAAAACATTATCTTTTTTTTTTGCGAGCAATCCTCTAGTTTTGTTTGGCACACCAACCCAGCATGAAACATTGGCGTCTGTCCTCCCAACAGATATTCTTGGCACAAGATTCACATCAGCTAAGTTATAAGAAACCTGGGTGTCTTATTACACTGTTATTTTGCTTTTACCAATCATGTGTTTATCAAGATTTGCAGATCTGAGGGATCTGTCAACCCCTGCTCCACCCATTTCACCTTTCCACCTATCTGTGTGCAACTATGATATTTTAGACATAAATCATAGAGTGGGTTTTAAATAACAATTATTTACTTTAATATACTATATATCTATGCCTGAAGCATGGCTAGACAGTGAGCCACACTTTTCTGAACTGGAAGAAACAAAAATATTGATTTGATTCAGTTTGTCACCATATGTTTGTGTAAATGTATGCGTGTTAGTTGATTAGAATTGCCCATGTCAAATTGTGATAGGCAGAATTAATTCTCTGTAGTTTAGCTAGGGATTACAAAATCAAAGGACACTGTTGATTCTTGGATGTTTGGCTGTGTGTATAGCTCCACAGATGCCTTCTGGAATAGGCTTAAGTATTCAGGAAGATAAATACTAAATACTTTGTAAGTAATAATTGTATCTCTGGCGCGAAGCGGGGATACTATGGATTCATCATCGTTGTCGTCCGCGTCGTCGTCCGCGTCCGCAGAGATTTCTTGTTAACGACCTACAGTCCACATTTTTTTCCAGATTTCTTTCATATTTGGCAGGTGGCTTGATATGGTGGAAGACTCGCCACCCTATCTTTTTGGTAGGCTGTATGTCTAAATTAGGCCTGTGGTAGACAAAAATGTCTAAAATGTGGAATATTGCTTGTTAGCGACCTACAGTCCAGATTTCTTTCCAGATTTCTTTCATATTTGGCAGGTGGCTTGGTATGCTAGATGACTTGCCACCCTATTTTTTTGGTAGGCTTTATGTCTAAATTACGCCTGTGGTAGACAAAAATGTCTAAAATGTGGAATATTGCTTGTTTAAAAGCGACCTACAGTCCACATTTCTTTCCAGATTTCTTTCATATTTGGCAGGCGGCTTGGTATGCTAGAGGACTCTCCACCCTATCTTTTGGTAGGCTTTATGTCTAAATTAGGCCTGTGGTAAACAAAAGTGTCTAGAATGTGGAATATTGCTTGTTAGTGACCTACAGTCCACATTTCTTTCATATTTGGCAGGTGGCTTATCGCTTAAAAGTATTGCAGATAGCCAATTTTTCTCAAATAACTCATTCATCTACTTTTGGGAGAGCTTTCACATGGTGAAGTTTCAGACCCGTACATAATTACTCGCCTACTCAAAATGAGTAAATGCGAATTATCTTGTAAAAGTATTGCAGATAGCCAATTTTTCTCAAATAACTCATTCACCTACTTTTGGGAGAGCTTTCACTTGGTGAAGTTTCAGACCCATACCTAATTACTCATCTACTCAAAATGAGTAAATGCGAATTATCTCTAAAAGTATTGCAGATAGCCAATTTTTCTCGAATAACTCATTCACCTACTTTTGGGAGAGCTTTCACATGGTGAAGTTTCAAACCCATAGCTAATTACTCACCTACTCAAAATGAGTAAATGCGAATTATCTCTGAAAGTATTGCGGATAGCCAATTTGTCTCAAATAACTCATTCATCTACTTTTGGGAGAGCTTTCACATGGTGAAGTTTCAAACCCATAGCTAATTACTCAATTAGCCAATTTTTCCCAAATAACTCATTCAGATACATTTTGAAGAGCTTTCAATTAGTGAATTTTCAGATCCGTAGCTACTTACTTATAACTTGAAAAGTATTGCATTTAGACCACTTTGTTAAAATATGTTATTCAGCTACTTTTTCCATAGCTACAACATGGTGAGTAACTTGGGCATCTATCTCAATAGCTAAGTGAGTAATAGCTACTTTTGAATAACTCATTCACCTACTTTTGGGAGAGCTTTCACTTGGTGAAGTTTCAGACCCGTACCTAATTACTCGCCTACTCAAAATGAGTAAATGCTAATTATCTCTAAAAGTATTGCGGATACCCAATTTTTATCGAATAACTCATTCATCTACTTTTCGAAGAGCTTTCACATGGTGAAGTTTCAGACCCATAGCTAATTACTCACCTACTCAAAATGAGTAAATGCGAATTATCTGTAAAAGTATTGCAGATAGCCAATTTTTCTCAAATAACTCCTTCACCTACTTTTGGGAGAGCTTTCACTTGGTGAAGTTACAGACCCGTAGCTAATTACTCACCTACTCAAAATGAGTAAATGCTAATTATCTCTAAAAGTATTGTGGATACCCAATTTTTATCAAATAACTCATTCATCTACTTTTGGGAGAGCTTTCACATGGTGAAGTTCCAGACCCGTAGGTAATTACTCACCTACTCAATATGAGTACATGCGAATTATCTCTAAAAGTATTGCAGATAGCCAATTTTTCTCAAATAACTCATTCACCTAGTTTTGGGAGAGCTTTCACTTGGTGAAGTTTCAGACCCGTAGCTAATTATTCACCTACTCAAAATGAGTAAATGCTAATTATCTCTAGAAGTATTGCAGATAGCCAGTATTTCTCAAATAACTCATTCACCTACATTTTGGAGAGCTTTCAATTAGTGAATTTTCAGATCCGTAGCTAATTACTCACCTACTCAAAATGAGTAAATGCCTATTATCACTGAAAGTATTGCAGATAGCCAGTATTTCTCAAATAACTCATTCACCTACATTTTGGAGAGCTTTCACATGCTAAAGTTTTTTTATGAATTTTTTTAAATAATTTTTAATGCATTAAAATTAATGAAATCATGCACTAAATCAATTATAACTTGAAAAGTATTGCATTTAGAGCACTTTGTTAAAATATGTTATTCAGCTACTTTTTCCATAGCTACAACATGGTGAGTAACTTGAGTGTCTATCTCAATAGCTAAGTGGGTAATAGCTATTTTTGGACTTTTCACTAACTTCCATCATGAGTAAAATCACTTGTAACTTGAAAACTATTGCATTTAGAGAATTTTGTGCAAATCTGTTATTCACCTACTTTTGGGTCAGCTATAACATAGTAAAATTTCAGACCTCTAGCTCGTGGCATAGCTGAGTAACAGCTACTTTTGCCTTTGCCGGTGGATACATCTTGCATCTGTGTCCTTGGTCTAGTTTACGTAACTATCTGTGAGTTTAAATGTCTGTTACTTATAATTAAGCGTTTGTGTATGGGAGAGCTTCCAGCTCCGCCGGCTCCGCCGGCTCCGCATTTTGTTTTCCTTATAACTCTGTAACCGTTAGGCGGATTCTTTTCAAATTTGGCAGGTTTAGGCAGTAGCCTTGGGGAATTTTTTTGAATATGCTGCAGTGACATTTCAACCAATCAGAGAGGTCACATGACCAAAAATATCTTTTTTCGATGGGGAAGCTTGTCCGGATGATAACTTGAAAGGAATTTTATCAATTCACCTGAAACTTGGCAAATGCATTCATTCTATTAAAATCTGGAAATCATTAGATTTTGGCATTGATTGGTCAAGAAATGGCCGAGTAATTAATGATTAATTAATCATTACGAATTTTCCAAATAAGGAAAACACAAAAATGCTTATATCTCGAAAACCGTGCTAGATAGAGCGATTTCGATGAAATTTTTGACCCACAGGGTATCTCTGCGGAGTAGTTTTCCCAATTTTCAAAAAAATTTTATCTCGCCCAAAATGGCGGCCATTTTGAATTTTCGAAATTTTCGCAAAAATTGCAAAACACAAAAATGCTTATATCTCAAAAACCGTGCTAGATAGAGCAATTTCGACAAAATTTTTGACCCGCAGGATATCTCTGCGGAGTACTTTTCCCAATTTTCAAAAAATTTTTGTCTCGCCAAAAATGTCGGCCATTTTGAATTTTCGAATTTTTCGCAAAAATTGCAAAACATAAAAATGCTTATATCTCAAAAACCCTGCTAGACAGAGCGATTTCGACGAAATTTTTGACCCGCAGGGTATCTCTGGAGAGTAGCCATGCCAATTTTCAAACAAAAAATTTCTCGCAAAAAATGGCGGCCATTTTGAATTTTCCGCAAAATTGCAAAACACAAAAATGCTTATATCTCGAAAACCGTGCTAGATAGAGCGATTTCGACGAAATTTTTGACCCACTGGGTATCTCTGCAGAGTAGCCATACCAATTTTCAAAAAAATTTTGTCTTGCCAAAAATGGCGGCCATTTTGAATTTTCGAATTTTTGCGCAAAAATTGCAAAACACAAAAATGCTAATATTTCGAAAACCGTGCTACATAGAGCGATTTTGACGAAATTTTTTATCTTCAGGGTATCTCTGCAGAGCAGCTATCCCAAAGAGCTTTCACTTGGTGAAGTTTCAGACCCATAGCTAATTGCTCACCTACTCAAAAAGAGTAAATGCGAATTACCTCTAAAAGTATTGCAGATGGCCAATTTTTCTCAAATAACTCATTCACCTACTTTTGGAAGAGCTTTCACATGGTGAAGTTTCAGACCCATAGCCAATTACTCACCTACTCAAAATGAGTAAATGCGAATTATCTCTAAAAGTATTGCAGATAGCCAATTTTTCTCAAATAACTCATTCACCTACTTTTGGGAGAGCTTTCACATGGTGTAGTTTCAGACCCATAGCTAATTATTTACCTACTCAAAATGAGTAAATGCTAATTATCTGTAAAAGTATTGCGGATACCCAATTTTTATCAAATAACTCATTCATCTACTTGTGGGAGAGCTTTCACATGGTGAAGTTTCAGACCCATAGCTAATTACTCACCTACTCAAAATGAGTAAATGCGAATTATCTCTAAAAGTATTGCAGATAGCCAATTTTTGTCAAATAACTCATTCACCTACTTTTGGGAGAGCTTTCACTCCGTGAAGTTTCAGACCCATAGCTAATTATATCCCCAGACGAAAGTCGGGGATATATTGGATTCAGGTCCGTCGCGCCGCCGCCGCCGCCGCCGTAGAAATTTCCTTGTGGACGCGATAACTCAAAAACAAATTAATATTTTTTTTTCAAACTTGGTACACATGTTAAGGGTGCCCAAAGGAAGATCCCTATTTTAAGGTGACCTTAAACTCCCAGTAAAAAAGAACTTATGGCCACCTTAAGGTCAGAAATTGCACTTTTGGCCACTTAGAGCCCTGTAGGTCACAAACTATGATGCTCAGCTGGCTGAAATTTTACCTGACAACACATTAATATGTTCTTAGTACATGTGCCGAAAATCATGACTTTAAGTTGAGGAGAAAATTGTGTTTGAGGCCCATAAATACCCCCACTTAGGGATTTTTTGCTATACTTTACACATATTTTGCCCTATAATTTGGAAGTGATAATTCTGATGAGTCTCAAACTGCGCTAGGTATAACTTTGATATGTAATCCTTGTCTGTAGAAAATTTTAGGGCTGTAGGTTTACCCAAAGGGGTCGACTTAAGGTCTCAAAAGTGCCCACAGAGACCCAATTTATGCACTTTTTGCCACTTTCAGGCACTGTAGCTTTCAAACTATGTCTCTCATCTAAGTTAAATATCATCTGGGAATATATCTATGTGTTTTCTTATATGTGCCCCAACATTTAGGCCTTTAATAGACAGTTAACCTGTGTATCAGGACCATAAACACCCACCCGAGTGACCCTTATAAGACATTTTTCACATCTTTTTCCCTGTAACTTGGAAATGGTAAGTCTGAGAAGTTTCAAACTGTATTAGATATATATTCTGTGTGTAATCTTAGTATGTAACAGATTTTAAGTCTGAAGCTTTAATTTTGAAGGTCAAATTGAGGTCTCTAAAAGGCTCCCAAAGACCCAATATTTGGACTTTTTGCTACTTTTAAGCCCTGTGACTGTCAAACTATGTGACTGATAGAGCTCAAATCCTATCTGAGAAGATATTAGTATGTTATTTTTATATGTGCCAAAAATTAAGGCTTTAAGAAGACATTTAACCTGTGTATGAGGACCATAAATCCCCACCCGAGTGACCATTTTTAGACATTTTTCACATATTTTTCCCTGTAACTTGGAAATGGTAAGTCTAAGAAGTTTCAGACTGTATTAGATGCATATTCTATGTGTAATCTTAGTATGTGACAAATTTTAAGTCTGAAGCTTTAATTTGAAGGCTACATTTAGGTCTCTAGAAGGCCCCATAAAGACCCAATATTTGGACTTTTTGCCAATTTTAAGGCCTGTGACTGTTAAACTATGTGACTGATAGAGCTGAAATCTCATCTGGGAATACATTATTATGTTCTTTTTACATGTGCCAAAAATCAAGGCTTCAAGTAGACATTTAACCTGTGTATGAGGACCTTAAACACCCACCTGAGTGACCCTTTTAAGACATTTTTCACATATTTTGCTCTGTAACTTGGAAATGGTAAGTCTGAGAAGTTTCAAACTTTATTAGATACATATTCTATGTGTAATCTTAGTATGTAACAAATTTTAAGTCTGAAGCTTTAATTTGAAAGCCACATCGAGATCTCTAAAAGGCCCACAATGACCCAATATTTGGACTTTTTACCACCTTTAAGCCCTGTAACTGTTAAACTATGTGATTGATGGAGCTGAAATCCCATCTGGGAATGCATTATTATGTCCTTTTTACATATGCCGAAAATCAAGGTTTTTAGTAGACATTTAACCTGTGTATGAGGGCCATAGACACTCGCCCAAGTGCCTTTTTTGACATTTTTTCCGTATTTTGCCCTGTTATTTGGAAATGCTTAGTGTGACAAGTCTTAAACTGTATTATATATAATTTTTGTTTGTTATGTATGTCCCCCAAAAAGTTTCAGATCTGTAGTTTAATTGCTAAGGTCTCTTTAACAATTGTAAAATGCCCACAGAAACCCAATTTATGGATATTATGCCACTTTAAAGCCCAGTAACTGTCAAACGATGTGGGGTATAGAGCTGAAATCTTTGAATTTTTAAAAGGAAATGCCTGTCTATTTAAATTTTGAATATTAATAATGTTATGGCTATCTTAGTCTTTTAAGAACTTATTTTTGTGTGTTATACCTCTGCTTGCTGAGTTTTTCACTTTTTAAAATGAAACTGGTTAAACATATTCAAGTAGACAAAATGGACACTTTAAGTGAGCTTTAAGTCCCAATATTAATGAAATTATATCCTTATGTAGTAAAACTAGGGGATTTTTAACCCTCAACTAGCCCAGTTTTATTCAACTTGCCTCAGTTAATTTTGGCACAGCTCCTACAGTTATGAACTCATTTCAGTTGATAATCACATACTTAAAATTCTCAATTCTTTTTGTATTTGAGTACCCCTTTTATATAGATTGTTTGTTTACCATTTATGCTCAACCCACATCCCCCACCCGGATTCCCCCCACCCACCTCTGGGACCTCCAGCTATATTGAGTGACACTAAATAAACAATGGTATTTAATGATATCAGATGAGAGAAACAAAGAACTCAATGGGGTTGCAGATCTTGTGTAATAGTGAGAGAGGTGTGGAGAAGGGGAGAGGGGTGGGGGTGGGAGGTGGTGGGCTTCATTACATATAACACAAAGGGGAGTCAGAACTGAGATTGTGTCACATATTTAGGTTGCATATATATGGACCACATATATAGGTATAGAGGAAATGAATAACTGAAAACAATTTGCAAATTCTAAAAATAATATAATAAAATAATAATATAAACAATTTTTTTTTAAATAATATTTTATTTGTGAACAAATATAGAAACAGATATGCGCTTTTGGGATTATGAATTTTAGAATGGACATTGAATCAGCAATCATTTAAATACTTTGAAGGAAGATTGAAAAATATGATGAGTTTAGTTAAAAATAATATTTTATTTGTCAACAAATATAGAAACAGATATGCTCTTTTGGGATTATTATTTTAGAATGGACATTCAATCATCAATCATTTAAATACTTTGAAAATAGGTTTAGAGTTATCATTGCAGGAAGATTGAAAATATAATTTGAGTTATGTATTCGGCGTCTGGGGATACACCATCTTCCTTGGGGAGATATAAACAGAGTAGATTGATGTGCTGAAGTTCATATAATAATGAGTAATTATGTTTTAAAAAATTTCCGATCAAAACCTGTGGCGTGATGACCTGTCTGGGGATATGTTGGCGCCGAGTTGGCCCAATCTAGTTACTCACCTACTCAAAATGAGTAAATGCTAATTATCTGTAAAAGTATTGCGGATACCCAATTTTTATCAAATACTCATTCACCTACTTGTGGGACAGCTTTCACTTGGTGAAGTTTCAGACCCATAGCTAATTACTCACCTACTCAAAATGAGTAAATGCGAATTATCTCTAAAAGTATTGCAGATAGCCAATTTTTGTCAAATTAATCATTCACCTACTTTTGGGAGAGCTTTCACTTGGTGAAGTTTCAGACCCATAGCTAATTACTCACCTACTCAAAATGAGTAAATGCGAATTATCTGTAAAAGTATTGCAGATAGCCAATTTTTCTCAAATAACTCATTCACCTACTTTTGGGAGAGCTTTCACTCTGTGAAGTTTCAGACCCATAGCTAATTACTCACCTACTCAAAATGAGTAAATGCGAATTATCTCTAAAAGTATTGCAGATAGCCAATTTTTCTCAAATAACTCATTCACCTACTTTTGGCAGAGCTTTCACTTGGTGAAGTTTCAGACCCATAGCTAATTACTCACCTACTCAAAATGAGTAAGTGTGAATTATCTCTAAAAGTATTGCAGATAGCCAATTTTTCTGAAATAACTCATTCACCTACTTTTGGGAGAGCTTTCACTTGGTGAAGTTTCAGACCCATAGCTAATTACTCGTCTACTCAAAATGAGTAAATGCGAATTATCTCTAAAAGTATTGCAGATAGCCAATTTTTCTCAAATAACTCATTCACCTACTTTTGGGAGAGCTTTCACTTGGTGAAGTTTCAGACCCATAGCAAATTACTCACCTACTCAAAATGAGTAAATGCGAATTATCTCTAAAAGTATTGCAGATAGCCAATTTTTGTCAAATTAATCATTCACCTACTTTTGGGAGAGCTTTCACTTGGTGAAGTTTCAGACCCATAGCTAATTACTCACCTACTCAAAATGAGTAAATGCGAATTATCTCTAAAAGTATTGCAGATAGCCAATTTTTCTGAAATAACTCATTCACCTACTTTTGGGAGAGCTTTCACTTGGTGAAGTTTCAGACCCATAGCTAATTACTCGTCTACTCAAAATGAGTAAATGCGAATTATCTCTAAAAGTATTGCAGATAGCCAATTTTTCTCAAATAACTCATTCACCTACTTTTGGGAGAGCTTTCACTTGGTGAAGTTTCAGACCCATAGCAAATTACTCACCTACTCAAAATGAGTAAATGCGAATTATCTCTAAAAGTATTGCAGATAGCCAATTTTTCTCAAATAACTCATTCACCTACTTTTGGCAGAGCTTTCACTTGGTGAAGTTTCAGACCCATAGCTAATTATTCACCTACTCAAAATGAGTAAATGTGAATTATCTCTAAAAGTATTGCAGATAGCCAATTTTTCTCAAATAACTCATTCACCTACTTTTTGGAGAGCTTTCACTCTGTGAAGTTTCAGACCCATAGCTATTTATTCACCTACTCAAAATGAGTAAATGCTAATTATCTGTAAAAGTATTGCGGATACCCAATTTTTATCAAATACTCATTCATCTACTTGTGGGAGAGCTTTCACATGGTGAAGTTTCAGACCCATAGCTAATTACTCACCTACTCAAAATGAGTAAATGCGAATTATCTCTTAAAAGTATTGCAGATAGCCAATTTTTCTCAAATAACTCATTCACCTACTTTTGGGAGAGCTTTCACTTGGTGAAGTTTCACACCCATAGATAATTATTCACCTACTCAAAATGAGTAAATGTGAATTATCTCTTAATAGTATTGCAGATAGCCAATTTTTCTCAAATAACTCATTCACCTACTTTTGGAAGACCTTTCACACACGAAAATGAAAAATTGTGAATATCTCGGAAAAGCTATTTCTTCTGCTTTAATGCTCGGCGGGAGATACACACCGCGGCAGTGGTCTTGACAAAAATTTTTGTCTCCCCAAAAATGGTGGCCATTTTGAATTTTTAAAGTTTTTGCAAAACACAAAAATGCTTATATCTCGAAAACCGTGCTATATGGAGTGAACTCAACAAAAGTTTGGACCTGCTGGGTATCTCTGCAGAGTAGCCATGCCAATTTTCAAAATATTTTTGTCTCGCCAAATATAGCGGACATTTTTAATTTTTTTATTTTTTGCAAAACACAAAAATGCTTATATCTTGAAAACCGTGCTAGATAGAGCAGACTGCGCTGACTTTGGTTGCCACAACAGTATAAGGCTAGAAACGAAGCATTTTCTTAATACTTTAGCACTCACCTTTATATCCTTTTCGGGACGCTTTGTTTTTGCTATGCAAAAACATTATCTTTTTTTTTGCGAGCGATCCTCTAGTTTACGCAGTGACTGCCATGGCAAGTTCACTGTTACTGATGGATGACTGAACCCGGGTGTAGTGCATGCATGTACAGAGATTGTCCTAATACTGCGTGTCACATTATTGTGCGTTTCGCTTTAAAAATCTATCCAATACTGTTCCTCGCTGTAACTTGGACACAAAAACCTACATAGATTTTAATAAGCTTAGATGAAATCAGTAAACCTTTTAGAATGTTTTTTTTTTTTTGCTCGAATGATAGTGTAATTTCTACCCCAAATCGGAGCCACCCAACTTTCGCTTGATTATGTGATTGAGATGTACTGAGTTTAATTTAGCAGTATGTATATCAATCTCAATTTCTTGTGGATTAATCTTCACATATAAAAGCTATGGAGTGAACATAAATCCAACAAGAATTAATATCACCAGTGTTTTGATTATCACCAAGTAAATATACAGAATCCTATTTATGCCCATCCTACTAGCGGGTAGACATATTTTTTTTTGCTGCTCTCCTCCATCACACTTTTTTTCTGCTCATTTTAAGGAAAAGTATTTAAGTTGTCTTTACCAAATTTGCTATGCATGATTATTGAATCCATATATAGCTTGCTTGGTATTGCTTTTGGTTATTATAGCTGTATAGCTAACTGAGTAATAGCCAATTAGCTCTTTTGAGTAGCAGTTTGATTTCCATGCCTTTAAAGGAAAAAGATTCTAGATATTTGAACAAAATTTAAAATGGAAGATTGTTGGGTTAATAGCTTACTTGATGTTGCTTTTGGTAGTCATAGCTCTATAGCTAAGTGAGTAATAGTCACTTAGCTGCTTAATTAGCTATTTTGAGTCACACTATCCAAAAGCAGTTTTTATGTCAGCTGACTTATCAGTCAGCTGACATTATGTCATCACTCTACAGCATGGGCGTACACGTCCGCATCCGCATGAACAATTTCTTCAAAACTGTAGGGCCTAGAGACATGCTGTTTGTTTAAAAGATACCTTATCTAAAAATTTTCAAGGCATGCAAATCTGTGTGTTCACCTGTTTTCTAGAGCCATTACAAGGGAGGTACCCCACCAAAAGTGTGAAAATTCCGACACTTTATCACAATTTTCTCATTGACTATTGCAAGGATTTCTCTCGTATCTTGCGTATATGTACTAGGTCACAAGTAGATTCGCTTTTGGAGTATCAGACCTGGATCTGTCTTATTTTTTTATTAATTTTTAAAAATAATTTTTAAGGCATTTAAATTCATGAAATCATGCACTAAGTCGCTTATTTTCTCATTGACTATTGCATGGATTTCTCTCTTATCTTGCTTATATGTACAGTCCAACCTGCGAAGAGCAAAAACCCGGGGGAAATCCCAAAAGTGGTTGCTCCCTGCAGGTGGTTGCTCTTCGCAGGTTCAATTATGATTGTCACGGGTATAAGTATATACTTGTGTATACATCATGGTAGACTTGAAGAGATACACTTATATATAGGTAAACATCTTTAGTATTTCACATAAAAACATATTAAAACATATTAATACACATGTACCAGTAACAAACTACATGTATTATTACTATTATTATTACATATATATTACCACTCTTACAAATACATATATGTGTATGTATATACACCTTGCATTAACATTTTGTACCAAGTTTTGTCGCTTAAAAAGTCTGATTGATCCTTGCTTTGGTTTGTTTGCCAATACCATCTCAGGAGTGAGTGTTCTTGTTTGAAGATCTGATTGTCATTAAGGTGATATGAAATAATGGGGCCATGCTCAACAATGGGGGGTTAATCCATTTTCTAGCCAACAGGTGACATAGCCTGTGTGGTGTGTAATCCCATAGACAAAAGACCTGCCATCTTCAGTGAAGCACAATATAAATAATGATGTCCATGCCCTTTTTAAACATAGCCTCTTACACACAATAATATTCATAATTTAAATAACATTTACGTAAAATTAGCTATAGTCACATTTGTAAATTATTTATGTCAATGTTTTTTTACTAAAATGCTACATTATCAGTTTTAAGATTATTATTAGCTTTTTTGTAAATATCTAAATTAATAATAATAGTTGTAGCTATTTAAATCAAATACATGGATGTAGGTAGATTGAGCAAAGTGATTCTAAATTCTTTAATTTTAACACAAGAAGTTTTTTTTTGGATGGAAGGGGTGGTTGCTCTTCGCAGGTTCAGAGCTCCGGTGGTGCATAAAAAGGGTGGTTGCAGGTTGCAGGTAGCAGGTGGTTGCTCTTCGCAGGTTCAAATTAATGTAAAATGCCTTGGTGGTTTTCCAGGGTGGTTGCTCCTTGCAGGTGGTTGCTCTTCGCAGGTGGTTGCTTGAGCAGGTTGGACTGTACTAGGCCACTAGTAGATTCCCTTGTGCGAGTGTCAGGCCTGGATCTTTTAAAATAATTTTTTTATGAATTTTTTAAATAATTAAGCGGCCCGTCAGGGATGCTTATTTGTTTTTATGTAAGTTTGACTGATCACCGCCACCGCAAGATTATGGTTTCCCTTGAATAACTTCTTGGGCTTTCAAATTTTTCTTGTTATCTTTCTTTAAAACTATTGGGGCGGGAAAAATTTTTGGGATACTTTGCGGAGACCTTAAGCTTTACTTAAGGTAACCTTAAGCAATTTTCAAAAACAGATCGTCATCGCATTTCGGAAAAACCACACACACCTGTGCTATAAAATTTATCAGTTGATCAATCGGACCATAGATGCCTGAATGGGAGGCGTTTTATTTTCGTAAATTTTTTAAAAATGGGTACTTGGTCTGTATCTCAAAAACGGTCAGGATTTCGGTGTTTTGTTGGAATAAGTTATTCAGCTACTTTTTGATAATATTTCACATGCAGAAATTTTAGCCCTGTAACAAAATCACCTGTAACTTGAAAAGTATTGCATTTAGAGCATTTCGTTAAAATATGTTATTCAGCTACTTTTTCCATAGCTACACTGTGGTGAGTAACTTGGATGTCGATCCTAATAGATAAGTGAGTAATGGCTACTTTCTGACTTTCCAGTACCTTCCATCACTTGTAACTCAAAAACTATTGCAGTTAGAGAATGTTATATAAAATATGTTATTCAGCTACTTTTGGGTCAGCTATAACATATTAAAAATTTCAAACCTGTAGCTAATTGCAAAATTAGCCGAGTAATAGCTACTTTGAGGTTATCACTGTTGAGTAAATTGCTTGTAACTTCGAAGCTATTACATTTAGAATATTTGTTTAAATATGTTTTTCATGTACTTTTGGGTCTTCTATAACATAGTAAAATTGCAGATCTGTACCTCATTGCATAGCTGAGTAATAGCTATTTTCAGGTTCTCACTGTTGAGTAAATCAGTTGTAACATGAAAATTATTGCATTTAGAGTATTTTGTTAAATTATGTTCCTACTTTTGGGTCAGCTATAACATAGTAAAATTGCAGACCATTATGTCATGGCATAGCTGAGTAATTGCTACTTTGAGGTTCTCACTGTTGAGTAAATCAGTTGAACTTGTAAACTATTGCATTTAGAGTACTTTGTTAAAATATGTTGTTCACCTACTTTTGGGTCAGCTATAACATAGTGAAATTGCAGATCTGTATGTCATTACATAGCTGAGTAATTGCTGCTTTGAGGTTCTCACTGTTGAGTAAATCAGTTGTAACTTGAAAACTATTGCATTTAGGGTATTTTGTTTAAATATGTTGTTCACCTACTTTTGGGTCAGCTACAACATAGTAAAGTTGCAGACCTGTAGCTCATTGCATAGCTGAGCAATAGCTACTTTAAGGTTGTCACTGTTGAGTAAATAAGTTGCAACTTGAAAACCATTGCATTCAGAGAATTTTGTTTAAATATCTTATTCATTTACTTTTGAATTAGTTATAACATATTAAAGTTACGGATGTGTAGCTCATAGATAACTGAGTAATAGCTATTCTCAGATTCTCACTATTGAGTTAATCAGTTGTAACTTGAAAACCATTGCATTTAGAGTATTTTGTTTAAATATATTGTTCACCAACTTTTGGGTCAGCTATAACATTGTGAAATTGCAGACCTGTAGCTCATTGCATAGCTGAGCAATAGCTAGTTTCAGGTTGTCACTGTCATAGTAAATCAGTTGTAACTTGAAAACTATTGCATTTAGAGTATTTTCTTTAAATATGTCATTACCTACTTTTGGGTCAGCTACAACATAGTAAAGTTGCAGACCAGTAGCTCATTGCATAGCTGAGCAATAGCTACTTTGAGGTTCTCACTGTTGAGTAAATCAGTTGTAACTTGAAAACCATTGCATTCAGAGAATTTTGTTTAAATATATTATTCATATACTTTTGAATTAGCTATAACATAGTAAAATTGAAGATGTGTAGCTCATGGATAACTGAGTAATAGCTATTCTCAGGTTGTCACTGTTGAGTAAATCGGTTGTAACTTGATAACTATTGCATTTAAAGTATTTTCTATAAATATGTTGTTCACCTACTTTTAGGGACGTCATCGTGTACCGTGATATCATCATATCGCCGATGTTTCAAGTCCGCACACGATATCGAGCTTTGTTTTCATAGCCCGATTTCCGGGGTTTAGTTACTACATTAATGAAAAGAATATACATGGGTGTACATGAGCCAGAACTCGTAACTGGAAATGGCTTTCAGCTTATTCTAAAACAAAGATTCTTGGATTTTACCCTTAATAAAGTAAAAATCTTTATTATTTCGGAGAATTTACAGGGTTCATAGTGTTTTGAATTAAAAATATGAAGTTGAAATGTAGATATTAACTTAGTGATAAATACCGCGATATCGCCCACTGTTTTGTTCACGGTATCGAGACAGCAAACTTCCCAACGATGACGTCTCTACCTACTTTTGGGTCAGCTATAACATAGTGAAATTGCAGACCTGTAGGTAATGGCAATTAGCTGAGCAAGAGCTACTTTCAGGTTCTCACTGGTGAGTAAATCAGTTGTTATGAACTTAAAAAACTATTGCATTTAGAATATTCTGTTTTAATATATTGTTCATATACTTGTGGGTCAGCTATAGCATAGTGAAGTTGTAGACCTGCAGTTCATTGCACAGCTGAGCAATACCTACTTTTAGGTTTTCACTGTTCAGTTAATCAGTTGTAACTTGAAAGCTATTGCATTTACAGTATTTTATTTTAAATATGTTATTAACCTACTTTTGGGTCAGCTACAAAATAGTAAAATTGTAGATCTGTAGCTCCTTGCATAGCTTAGTAATAGCTACTTTCAGGTTCTCACTGTTGAGTAAATCAGTTGTAACTTGAAAAATATTGCATATATTATGCATTGCCACCTACTTTTGCATGAGCTATACCATATGAAATTGCAGGCTTGTAGCTGATTGCATAGCTGAGCAAAAGGTACTTTTAGATTCTCACTGTTGAGTAAATGTAACTTGAAAACTGTTGCATTTGCAGTATTTTCTTTAAATATGTTTTTAACCTACTCTTCACACCTGAACAGGTATCTTGTTACTTTACTTCTGAATACTATTTGCAAGGCACAACTTTTGTGTCCTTTTCTTCTGTCACTTCTACTCTGAAACTCAAAACACACAGTCAGCTGACACAGAACCTGTTAACGGGCACTGATTGCTTGTTTAGAAAATGGCGGATACCTGCAAAATGAAGCTAAATAAACCATATTTTGAGGAATTTTTTGTCCTAGGGCTTTGTAAAGTATATTATGTATAATACAGTTTATCCATATTTAAGCATCCTTGGGTCACATGTCCTAAACAGAATTTTTTTAGACGATTGCCAATATCTGGAAAATGGAGCGACATAGACTGATTTCTTGCAAATTTTTGTACCCCACTGGGTATTAAGGACTACACCTTTAGAACCTGTGAAAAATTTAGAATTTCAGAATTTTGGCTGCCATCTTGAATTATTGCAGAAATGGAAAATGTCGTTTATTTCAAAAACTATAAGGGATAGAGTGATTTTGGGCAAACTTTTCAGAATTTTGGCTGCCACTTGAAAACCATTTAGTCGTTCTTTTCCAGTGGATACATCTTGCATCTGGTCACAGATGCGTCCTTAGTCTAGACTTATTTAGTGTATTATGTCACACCTAGTACCGTATCAGTTATATTGTGATGGCTAGCTAGGAGGGAAGAGGAAACCAGGCATACATTTGGTCAAGGTTCTGGACTGTAAAACGGTCAATCTACAGCAATTAACTACCAGCTTTTCCATGTGAGGTCCGGCTGGGATTCAAACTCAGATCTCAGAGGTGGCAAGCAAGTTTGTTACCACTGCATCACCATGGCCCCATTTAATAGTGATAATAAGGACTCAGAGATGCTCCGGTTTATCAGATCAAAGAGTCACATCTCGGAGCAATAAATCTGAACTGTTGTCAAATAGGAAGTGACATAAATAATAAATAAATATGAAGTATCATATGGAGATATTGGAAGTATACATAGTAACATGTGGAGATACTGGGAGCATTTTTATGTATGTCAGTCAGCTGACATTATGTCATCACTCTGCGGCGTGGGCGCACGCGTCCGCGTGAACAACTTCTTCTCCAAAACTACAAGGCCTAGAGACATGCTGTTTTTTTTAAAAGATACCTTATCTATCGAGGATGAAAAATTGTTCAAGGCATGCAAATCTGTCTGTTCGTCTGTTTGCTAGAGACATTACAAGGGGGGTACCCCCACCAAAAGTGTGAACATTTCAACTTTTTATCACAATTTTCTCAGTGACTATTGCAGGGATTTCTCTCATATCTTGCATATATGTACTAGGCCAGAGGTAGATTCTCTTGTGTGAGTATGAGACCTGGATCTGTCTTACTTTTTTTTTCATAAATTTTTTTAATAATTTTTAATGCATTAAAATTCATGAAATCATGCACTAAATCACTTATAACTTCAAAAGTGTTGCATTTACAGCATTTTGTGAAAATATGTTGTTCAGCTACTTTTTTCATAGCTACAATATGGTGAGTAAGTTGGGTGTCTGTCTCAATAGCTAAGTGAGTAATAGCTACTTTTGGGCTTTTCAGTAACTTCCATTATGAGTAAAATCACTTGTAACTTAAAAACTATTGCATTTAGAGAATTTCGTATAAATATGTTATTCAGCTACTTTTGGGCCAGCTATAACATAGTGAAATTTCAGACCTGTAGCTCATGGCATAGCTGAGTAATAGCTACTTTTAGGTTATCACTGTTGAGTAAATCGCTTATAACTTGAAAACTATTGCATTTAGAGAATTTCGTATAAATATGTTATTCAGCTACTTTTGGGTCAGCTATAACATAGTAAAATTTCAGACCTGTAGCTCATGGCATAGCTGAGTAATAGCTACTTTTAGGTTATCACTGTTGAGTAAATCACTTATAACTTGAAAAGTGTTGCATTTAGAGCATTTTGTTAAAATATGTTATTCAGCTACTTTTTTCATAGCTACAATATGGTGAGTAAGTTGGGTGTCTGTCTCAATAGCTAAGTGAGTAATAGCTACTTTTGGGCTTTTCAGTAACTTCCATTATGAGTAAAATCACTTGTAACTTAAAAACTATTGCATTTAGAGAATTTCGTATAAATATGTTATTCAGCTACTTTTGGGCCAGCTATAACATAGTGAAATTTCAGACCTGTAGTTCATGGCATAGCTGAGTAATAGCTACTTTTAGGTTATCACTGTTGAGTAAATCGCTTATAACTTGAAAACTATTGCATTTAGAGAATTTCGTATAAATATGTTATTCAGCTACTTTTAGGTCAGCTATAACATAGTAAAATTTCAGACCTGTAGCTCATGGCATAGCTGAGTAATAGCTACTTTTAGGTTATCACTGTTGAGTAAATCACTTATAACTTGAAAAGTGTTGCATTTAGAGCATTTTGTTAAAATATGTTATTCAGCTACTTTTTTCATAGCTACAATATGGTGAGTAAGTTGGGTGTCTGTCTCAATAGCTAAGTGAGTAATAGCTACTTTTGGGCTTTTCAGTAACTTCCATCATGAGTAAAATCACTTGTAACTTAAAAACTATTGCATTTAGAGAATTTCGTATAAATATGTTATTCAGCTACTTTTGGGCCAGCTATAACATAGTAAAATTTCAGACCTGTAGCTCATGGCATAGCTGAGTAATAGCTACTTTTAGGTTATCACTGTTGAGTAAATCACTTATAACTTGAAAACTATTGCATTTAGAGTATTTTGTTTCGATATGTTATTCACCTATTTTGGGGTCAGCTATAACATAGTGAAGTTTCAGACCTGTGGCTCATTTCATAGCTGAGTAATAGCTACTTTGAAGTTCTCACTGTTGAGTAAATCAGTTATAATTGGAAAACTATTGCATTTACAGAAATTTGTGCAAATATGTTATTCAGCTACTTTTGGGTCAGCTATAACATAGTGAAATTATAGACCTATAGCTCATGGCACAACTGAGCAATAGCTATTCTCAGGTACTGACTGTTGAGTAAATCAGCTATAACTTAAAAAATATTGCATTTGGAGTATTTTGTTAAAATATATTGTTCACCTACTTTTGGGTCAGCTATAACATAGTGAAATTACAGACCTATAGCTCATGGCATAGCGGAGCAATAGCTATTTTCAGGTTCTCACTATTGAGTAAATCAGTTGTAACTTGAAAACTATTGCATTTACAGTAGTTTGCTTAAATATGTTGTTCACCTACTTTTGGGTTAGCTATAACATAGTAAAATTTCAGACATGTAGCTCATTGCATAGCTGAGTAATAGTTCCTTTGAGGTTCTCACTGTTGAGTAAATCAGTTGTAACTTGAAAACTATTACATTTAGAGTAATTTGTTAAATATATTATTCACAGAATTTTTGGTCAGCTATAACATAGTGAAATTGCAGACCTCTATGTCATGGCATAGCTGAGCAATAGCTACTTTCAGGTTCTCACTGTTGAGTAAATCATTGTATCCACTGGATAGCCGCAGTGTGTAGAGAGAGATTTCACCATTACTGCTCTGATGAAAAAAAATATTATAGCTAGCTTTCTTAAGTTTGCAGTATATATTAATAACCATAAAATGTTGTCTGGGAATATTTTTGGCCTCATTTTGAGAAACAAGATGGCCGCCACAGGTGTTTTTTGTCAGTCATGAAAAGTGCTTATATCTCCCTTATTATTGATCCTAGAGGTTTGGGATGATAAACCAACCTGTAGGAAATCATGGGGTGGGAATCTTTTGGTGTGGTCAGATTTGACCTTCAATGACCCCTCCTTCAAGGTCAAACAAGGATAGCCAAACTTAAAAGTGCTTATAACTCGCTTATTATTGGTCCCAGAGGTTTGGGATGGTAAACAGACAGGAAACAAGATGCACTCAGAGAGAGCAAAATGCTCGACTGTTAGTGACCAGTCTCTCAAGTGATATAAAGTATTGTACGGAAGACAGTAAAATAAAACCAAACATGTAAATTAATCTTCATAGAAATATCAAGTAGAAAGTTAAAGTCATTAAAAATACATTGAAATGGGACCTCTGAAAAATCATGATTTTTTTGTATCCAAAATAAGATTCAGATCTTTCTTTTAGTAACTTCTTCCTTGAGTCAGGTCCTACCCACACTTTTTAAAATAAAGATATGTTCATTAGTTCTAGAGTAATGTAAACACACCCACAAAAAAAACAAAAAACAAAGAGACAATTAAACAATTAGCACACAAAAATATAAACTGCTGGTGGAGGTAAAAATATTGCTTAAAGATCACTTCTTGGTGAAAATCACGCATGGTAATTTTTTGTGATGGACTGTCAAGGTATTGAAAGAAAAAAGAGAAAATAAAACAGAAATAATAATTAATAAAAATAATGAATATATCACCTCCCTCTTTATTATGTTTATGTCAATTTCAAGCCATAAAATGAGAAGAAATATTTTTACTTAAAGTCAGCAAGTATCACAAGCTAGGTTTGTGACCTCACAATGCCAGTTGCATTGTGACATCACTGAGTGATGACATCATCAGAAAGTAAAATATTGATTTTTGACGTATGTGATGAAGAGAAGCAGTTTCACTGTGAATTCCCTATTAAAAATAAGAAAAACTCTCTCCTGGCTTTAATTTTCAAGCAAATTACACCAAATTAGGCAGAATGTGTCTGTGCCCCATGAAATACCTTCCCACCAAATTTGAGATTGATTGATGTAGTTTTTGAGTTATAAGGGAAAAACGGTGCACAGACAGGGAAGCAGATTTCACTGTAAAAGCCCAATTACAAATAAGAAAACCTCTCTCCTGGCTTTAATTTTCACACAAATTACACCAAACTTTCAAGAATCCGTCTGTACCCCATGAAATATCTGCCCACCAAATTTGAGCTTGATTGGTGTTATAGTTTTTGAGTTATAAGGGCGAAACGGTGCACAGACAGACAGACAGACAGACGGACAGACAGAAACAAACTGATCACAATAACCCTCTCCTATCGTCGAGCGTTAATCATGGGCTGTGAATCTGTTGATATGGTCCGATTTGACCTTGGAACCCTCCTTCAAGGTCAAATGAGGATAGCGAAAATTGAAAGTGCCTACAACTCGCTTATTATTGGTGACAGAGATTTGGGATGGTAAACCATCCCATAGGAAATCATTGGCTCGGAATCTTTTGGTATGGTCAGATTTGACCTTTGGACCCCTCCTTCAAGGTCAAATGAGGACAGCCAAGCTTAAAAGTGCTTATAACTCATTTATAATTGGTCCTAGAGGTTTGGAATGGTAAACCATAGGAAATCATGGGCTGGGAATGTATTTGTGTGGTTAGATTTGACCTTGGACCCCTTCTTCAAGGTCGAACGAGGATATTGCATTTGTAGTATTTCTTTAAATATGTTTTAACCTATTTTTTACACTTAAACAATTACCTTGTTATTTTCCTTCATAATACCATTTACAGGGCACAACTTTTTTATCCTTTTCTTCTGTCAGCTTCGGAATTTCTTTCGAATTTGCTGTTCAGTTACCATTTACTGTATTTCTGTACAGCCCTTTTCCTGATAATTATTCTGTCCTCTAATCACCTTCACAAATCAAAAACACTCAAGTCAGCTGACACAGTGCCCGTTCACGGGCACTCTCCTCTTGTTTGTAGTGTCATGTAATTTCTGGTTTTAGGTTTCAATCTGGCATCAGGTAGTATGAAAGAAACCAGTCAAAATATATCCAAAGATTTTTAATATATCAAAAAAGTGTTTTTCTTTTTTTCCGTCTAGACGGGGACCAGTTACGTGCAGCTGTACCACATGGCCCGAGTAAGAATGCCATTAACAAATCTGAAAAGGAAACTGCCCAACATCTTCTTGGGTAGTTGTGTTGCTTTGTTGTTGATTTTTTGCTTCAATGCTCTACAAAGTTTACGAGGTGATAACCTAGAGCTATCAGACTCTTCTGACTCTGATCATGGTGTCCGGAAACTGATGCAGTTTGGGAAATTAGGAAATAGTAAACATTTAAAAAGATTCAATTTAAATGAAGACGAAGAAGAGGCAGTTTGTAAAATGCCCAAATTAAGCTTAAAAACTGATTCTAATAAATTTGCATTTTTCAAAATGCCTCCATTAAACTGCACTGGTAGTGTTCTGTTTCATGTGGTAGAAAATCAGTTAATATTGAACGAGACTGTTTTGAAAGGTCAGACATTAAGTAAATGTGAATATACTGCAATTGTCTGGCAGAGTGATGACTATCCTGGTTTAGAATACCCAAAAGTGGTCAAAGATGCTCCATACACAATGGATGTTAAGCATGACTTTTTCAAAGTGACATGTTACTTGCACCGGTCTAAGTTTGGCATGGGTATGCTTGGCAAAAGAAAACTGTTGTCATCTGAAAAGGAGGATTCTGCCATTCAGCATCCAAGACATGTTGGAAGTGTGGGAATGCCAGACCCAGTGGTAGCTGTGATGCCTGAACAAGCAAGCAACAGTAAGTTCAATAAATACCAATATTCTACTTTACATGCAAAAATCATTTATATTGTTAGAAGCGATTTTTGGAGAGACCAAAATGGAATCCAAGAAATCACTAAAAGGTTTCATGCTTTGATGTTTGACTTTAGTATTAGTATTATAGTTTGGTTGGGGGTGTAAAAGAGTTCTTCTTTTTATTTATTCATTTAACACAATTTATTATTCAACAATGATCAACAATTCACGTATAATTATAATCCAATTAAAGTCTGTATTTCCAGTCTCTTCTCAATATCAGTATTAAACATCAGTTACTCCTTTATTTCCTCTCTGAATTATTCTCTTACTAATTTCATCTCATACTCCAATATTCTGTCTGATTTTTATCTCATATTCTATCTGTGTTCTGTCTCAATATTCTATCTGAGCTAAAGCTTACATATCCCCTATATTTATACTAACCATAACAATACATAAAAAGTGTCACTATTGTGTTTTAGAATAATAATTATACAAAGGTTAAATGACAATACAGAACTATAAGCAGCTGTCAAAACAAACACAAATAATACCTTTCAAGTGACGCCTGACATAGGAACCAAACAAGGGTGTTAAACAAGCTAATTAAAGAAATCAGAAGAAGATGGACATTGGAGACAATGTAATAAGCACAATGAACAACAGATACAAACAACTTAACATGTGTTTAAAACCTAAACAGAATTCAAATGCCAAAAAGAGTATTAATTTATAAAATATGACCTAAAGCATTTCTTGTGTTTACATTTTCCTGTTGATGGACATTTACCACACTATAACATCAGTGTGGCTATCATCTTTGTAGGTTTACTCTCAATAAAAACTATATATCTTTTGAGAGATTTTGTTATTATATCACTTTATCCTATTTCTGTTTATTCTGGATACTATGTTGGGAGTTATGAATCTGACAAATGACAAATTATAACCTTTTGTAATCACATACATTTGATTGAAACTTCAAAACTAAGCTAAACACTAATTACCTCCGCCAAGGAAGTATTAAATTCATGACCCTTTGTTTGTTTGTTTGTTTGTTTGTTTGTAAGCTGAGTGATGGCTACGCAAATACTGCTGGTTGGATCTTCCTGAGAACACTGGGTTTTTTGGCCAACTAAGACTCCATTAAATTTTGAGAGTGATCCTGATCACTGGCTGGACAGAGCAAAATAAAAAAGATCAGAATTTTCTCCTTTACTTATCATTCTAACAGAACACGGATGTGTCCTCGATTCTGATTGGCTAAACGGCGAAATACTTCACCGGTAAAATACAGCGTAACCCTGTCACTCCCTATTATCGCTCATTATGGCTGTCGTAACAATGAACGTTTTACAGTAAATTTTGCAATAATGATTCATCTTAAAATAATTTGTCATGTTAGAATGGGAATAACCACTCCAAAACCACGGTATACGCAGAATTAAGCGTCCCGCAAGGGACGCTTGTTTGTGTATGGGAGACCTTCAGGCTCCGCCGGCTCCGGCGGCTCCGCCGGCTCCGCATTTTGTTTTCCTTATAACTCTCTAACCGTTAGGCGGATTCTTTTCAAATTTGGCAGGTTTAGGCAGTAGCCTTGGGGAATTTCTTTGAATATGCTGCAGTGACATTTCAACCAATCAGAGAGGTCACATGACCAAAAATGTCTTTTTTCGATGGGGAAGCTTGTCCGGATGATAACTTGAAAGGAATTTTATCAATTCACCTGAAACTTGGCAAATACATTCATTCTATTAAAATCTGGAAATCATTAGATTTTGGCATTGATTGGTTAAGAAATGGCCGAGTAATTAATGATTAATTAATCATTACGAATTTTCCAAATAAGGAAAACACAAAAATGCTTATATCTCAAAAACCGTGCTAGATAGAGCGATTTCGCCGAAATTTTTGACCCACAGGGTATCTCTGCGGAGTAGTTTTCCCAATTTTCAAAAAAATTTTCTCTCGCCAAAAATGGCGGCCAATTTGAATTTTCGAAATTTTCACAAAAATTGCAAAACACAAAAATGCTTATATCTCGAAAACCGTGCTAGATAGAGCAATTTCGACGAAATTTTTGACCCACAGGGTATTTCTGCGGAGTAGTTATCCCAATTTTGAAAAAAATTTTGTCTCGCCAAAAATGCCGGCCATTTTGAATTTTCGAATTTTTCGCAAAAATTGCAAAACATAAAAATGCTTATATCTCGAAAACAGTACTAGATAGAGCGATTTCGACGAAATTTTTGACCCACAGGGTATCTCTGCAGAGTAGCCATGCCTATTTAAAAAACAAATTTGTCTCGCCAAAAATGGCGGCCATTTTGAATTTTCGAATTTTTCGCAAAAATTGCAAAACATAAAAATGCTTATATCTCGAAAACCCTGCTAGATAGAGCGATTTTGACGAAATTTTTGACCCACAGGGTATCTCTACAGAGTAGCCATGCCAATTTTCAAAACAAATTTGTCTCGCCAAAAATGGTGGCCATTTTGAATTTTCGAATTTTTCGCAAAATTGCAAAACATAAAAATGCTTATATCTCGAAAACCCTGCTAGATAGAGCGATTTTGACGAAATTTTTGACCCGCAGGGTATCTCTGCAGAGTAGCCATGCCAATTTTCAAAAAAAAAAATTTCTCGCAAAAAGTGGCGGCCATTTTGAATTTGCGAATTTTTCGCAAAATTGCAAAACATAAAAATGCTTATATCTCGAAAACCGTGCTAGAAAGAGCGATTTCGACGAAATTTTTGATCCACAGGGTATCTCTACAGAGTAGCCATGCCAATTTTCAAAAAAATTTTGTCTTGCCAAAAATGGCGGCCATTTTGAATTAAAAATTGCAAAACTCAAAAATGCTAATATTTCGAAAACCGTGCTACATAGAGCGATTTCGACGAAATTTTTGTTCTTCAGGGTATCTCTGCAGAGCAGCTATCCCAAAGAGCTTTCACTTGGTGAAGTTTCAGACCCATAGCTAATTGCTCACCTACTCAAAATGAGTAAATGCGAATTATCTCTAAAAGTATTGCAGATAGCCAATTTTTCTCAAATAACTCATTCACCTACTTTTGGAAGAGCTTTCACTTGGTGAAGTTTCAGACCCGTAGCTAATTACTCACCTACTCAAAATGAGTAAATGCTAATTATCTCAAAAACTATTGCGGATACCCAATTTTTATTATGTCAGCTGACTTGTCAGTCAGCTGACATTATGTCATCACTCTGCGGCGTGGGCGTACGCGTCCGCGTCCGCGTGAACAACTTCTTCTCCAAAACTACAAGGCCTAGAGACATGCTGTTTTTTTTAAAAGATACCTTATCTATCGAGGATGAAAAATTGTTCAAGGCATGCAAATCTGTCTGTTCGTCTGTTTGCTAGAGACATTACAAGGGGGGTACCCCCACCAAAAGTGTGAACATTTCAACTTTTTATCACAATTTTCTCAGTGACTATTGCAGGGATTTCTCTCATATCTTGCATATATGTACTAGGCCAGAGGTAGATTCTCTTGTGTGAGTATGAGACCTGGATCTGTCTTACTTTTTTTTTAATAAATTTTTTTAATAATTTTTAATGCATTAAAATTCATGAAATCATGCACTAAATCACTTATAACTTCAAAAGTGTTGCATTTACAGCATTTTGTGAAAATATGTTGTTCAGCTACTTTTTTCATAGCTACAATATGGTGAGTAAGTTGGGTGTCTGTCTCAATAGCTAAGTGAGTAATAGCTACTTTTGGGCTTTTCAGTAACTTCCATTATGAGTAAAATCACTTGTAACTTAAAAACTATTGCATTTAGAGAATTTCGTATAAATATGTTATTCAGCTACTTTTGGGCCAGCTATAACATAGTGAAATTTCAGACCTGTAGCTCATGGCATAGCTGAGTAATAGCTACTTTTAGGTTATCACTGTTGAGTAAATCGCTTATAACTTGAAAACTATTGCATTTAGAGAATTTCGTATAAATATGTTATTCAGCTACTTTTAGGTCAGCTATAACATAGTAAAATTTCAGACCTGTAGCTCATGGCATAGCTGAGTAATAGCTACTTTTAGGTTATCACTGTTGAGTAAATCACTTATAACTTGAAAAGTGTTGCATTTAGAGCATTTTGTTAAAATATGTTATTCAGCTACTTTTTTCATAGCTACAATATGGTGAGTAAGTTGGGTGTCTGTCTCAATAGCTAGGTGAGTAATAGCTACTTTTGGGCTTTTCAGTAACTTCCATCATGAGTAAAATCACTTGTAACTTAAAAACTATTGCATTTAGAGAATTTCGTATAAATATGTTATTCAGCTACTTTTGGGCCAGCTATAACATAGTAAAATTTCAGACCTGTAGCTCATGGCATAGCTGAGTAATAGCTACTTTTAGGTTATCACTGTTGAGTAAATCACTTATAACTTGAAAACTATTGCATTTAGAGTATTTTGTTTCATATGTTATTCACCTATTTTGGGGTCAGCTATAACATAGTGAAGTTTCAGACCTGTGGCTCATTGCATAGCTGAGTAATAGCTACTTTGAAGTTCTCACTGTTGAGTAAATCAGTTATAATTGGAAAACTATTGCATTTACAGAAATTTGTGCAAATATGTTATTCAGCTACTTTTGGGTCAGCTATAACATAGTGAAATTATAGACCTATAGCTCATGGCACAACTGAGCAATAGCTATTCTCAGGTACTGACTGTTGAGTAAATCAGCTATAACTTGAAAAATATTGCATTTGGAGTATTTTGTTAAAATATATTGTTCACCTACTTTTGGGTCAGCTATAACATAGTGAAATTACAGACCTATAGCTCATGGCATAGCGGAGCAATAGCTATTTTCAGGTTCTCACTATTGAGTAAATCAGTTGTAGCTTGAAAACTATTGCATTTACAGTAGTTTGCTTAAATATGTTGTTCACCTACTTTTGGCTTAGCTATAACATAGTAAAATTTCAGACATGTAGCTCATTGCATAGCTGAGTAATAGTTCCTTTGAGGTTCTCACTGTTGAGTAAATCAGTTGTAACTTGAAAACTATTACATTTAGAGTAATTTGTTAAATATGTTATTCACAGAATTTTTGGTCAGCTATAACATAGTGAAATTGCAGACCTCTATGTCATGGCATAGCTGAGCAATAGCTACTTTCAGGTTCTCACTGTTGAGTAAATCATTGTATCCACTGGATAGCCGCAGTGTGTAGAGAGAGATTTCACCATTACTGCTCTGATGAAAAAAATATTATAGCTAGCTTTCTTAAGTTTGCAGTATATATTAATAACCATAAAATGTTGTCTGGGAATATTTTTGGCCTCATTTTGAGAAACAAGATGGCCGCCACAGGTGTTTTTTGTCAGTCATGGAAAGTGCTTATATCTCCCGTATTATTGATCCTAGAGGTTTGGGATGATAAACCAACCTGTAGGAAATCATGGGGTGGGAATCTTTTGGTGTGGTCAGATTTGACCTTCAATGACCCCTCCTTCAAGGTCAAACAAGGATAGCCAAACTTAAAAGTGCTTACAACTCGCTTATTATTGGTCCCAGAGGTTTGGGATGGTAAACAGACAGGAAATCATGGGCTGTGAATCTGTTGATATGGTCCGATTTGACCTTGGAACCCTCCTTCAAGGTCAAATGAGGATAGCGAAAATTGAAAGTGCCTACAACTCGCTTATTATTGGTGACAGATAGGAAATCATTGGCTCGGAATCTTTTGGTATGGTCAGATTTGACCTTTGGACCCCTCCTTCAAGGTCAAATGAGGACAGCCAAGCTTAAAAGCGCTTATAACTCATTTATAATTGGTCCTAGAGGTTTGGAATGGTAAACCATAGGAAATCATGGGCTGGGAATGTATTTGTGTGGTTAGATTTGACCTTGGACCCCTTCTTCAAGGTCGAACGAGGATATTGCATTTGTAGTATTTCTTTAAATATGTTTTAACCTATTTTTTACACTTAAGCAATTACCTTGTTATTTTCCTTCATAATACCATTTACAGGGCACAACTTTTTTATCCTTTTCTTCTGTCAGCTTCGGAATTTCTTTCGAACTTGCTGTTCAGTTACCATTTACTGTATTTCTGTACAGCCCTTTTCCTGATAATTATTCTGTCCTCTAATCACCTTCACAAATCAAAAACACTCAGTCAGCTGACACAGTGCCCGTTCACGGGCACTCTCCTCTTGTCAAATAACTCATTCATGTACTTTTGGGAGAGCTTTCACATGGTGAAGTTTCAGACCCGTAGATGATTACTCACCTACTCAAAATGAGTAAATGCGAATTATCTCTTAAAAGTATTGCAGATAGCCAATTTTTCTCAAATAACTCATTCACCTACTTTTGGAAGAGCTTTCACATGGTGAAGTTTCAGACCCATAGCTAATTACTCACCTACTCAAAATGAGTAAATGCGAATTATCTCTAAAAGTATTGCAGATAGCCAATTTTTCTCAAGTAACTCATTCACCTACTTTTGGGAGAGCTTTCACTCTGTGAAGTTTCAGACCCATAGCTAATTACTCACCTACTCAAAATGAGTAAATGCGAATTATCTGTAAAAGTATTGCGGATACCCAATTTTTATCTCCCGCCGGGCTTTAGCCCGGGAGGGAGATTATGAAATGATGTCTGTGTGTGCGTGCGTGCGTGCGTGCGTGTGTGCGTGCGTTAGTTAGTCACGCAGATTTCTCCAAAACTACTACAGCTACAGATTTTTTGTAAATTAATTGTCCCAATGAATTTTCATACCCTTGAAAAAATTTTTGGTTTTATTGACTTAGGCCTAACGATAAGTGAGTAATAGCAATCTTAGCTACTTTGAGTAAAGGGCTCATAACTCAAAAACTATTGCAGTAACAACTTTTTCTTCAAATATGTTGTTCAGCTACTTTGTCCTTAGCTATAAGATGGTACATAGTTTGGGGTCCCATTGCATGCCATAAGTGAGTAATAGCTATTTTCTCATTTGTAGCTAAATAACAGAAGAAGTAAATGTCAAATATCTTCAAAAGTATTAAAGTTAGGGAAATCTTTTCCCATATGTTGTCCATCTACTTTTTGGTAAGCTATAACATAGTAAAGTTTCAGACCTGTTGCGCATTGCATAGCTAAGTAATAGCTACTTTGAAATTCTGACTGTTGAGTAAAGCTATTGTAACTAAAAAAGTATTGCAGTTAGAGTGTTTTCCTAAAATATGTTGTTCAGCTACTTTGTTCTTAGCTATAAGATGGTACATAGTTTGGGGTTCTATTGCTTGCCATAAGTGAGTAATAGCTATTTCCTTATTTGTAGCTAAATAACAGAAGTAAATGTCAAATATCTTCAAAAGTATTAAAGTTAGGGAAATCTTTTCCAATATGTTGTCCATCTACTTTTTGGTAAGCTATGACATAGTAAAGTTTCAGACCTGTTGCGCATTGCATAGCTAAGTAATAGCTACTTTGAAATTCTGACTGTTGAGTAAAGCCATTGTAACTCCAAAACTATTGCAGTTGGAGTATTTTCCTAAAATATGTTGTTCAGCTATTTTGTTCTTAGCTATAAGATGGTACATAGTTTGGGGTTCTATTGCTTGCCATAAGTGAGTAATAGCTATTTCCTCATTTGTAGCTAAATAACAGAAAAAGTAAATGTCAAATATCTTCAAAAGTGTTGAAGTTAGGGAAATCTTTTCAAATATGTTGTCCATCTACTTTTTGGTAAGCTATAACATAGTAAAGTTTCAGACCTGTTGCACCTTGGATAGCTGAGTTATAGCTACTTTGAAATTCTGACTGTTGAGTAAAGCCATTGTAACTCCAAAACTATTGCAGTTAGAGTATTTTCCTAAAATATGTTGTTCAGCTACTTTTTCCTTAGCTATAAGATGGTACATAGTTTGGGGTTCTATTGCATGCCATAAGTGAGTAATAGCTATTTTGTTATTTGTAGCAAAATCATGACATAAGTAAATGTCAAATATCTTCAAAAGTATTAAAGTTAGGGAATTCTTTTCAAATATGTTATCCATCTACTTTTTCATAAGCTATCACATAGTAAAGTTTCAGATCTGTTGCACATTGGATAGCTGAGTAATAGCTACTTTGAAATTCTACAGTTGAGTAAATCCATTGTAACTCCAAAACTATTGCAGTTACAGCTTTTTCTTCAAATATGTTGTTCAGCTACTTTGTCCTTAACTATAAGATGGTATATATTTTGGGGTTGTATTGCATGCCATAAGTGAGTAATAGATATTTTCTTATTTGTAGCAAAATAACGACATAAGTAAATGTCAAATATCTTCAAAAGTATTAAAGTTAGGGAAATATTTTCAAATATGTTATTCATCTAGTTTTTGATCACCTATCACATAGTAAAGTTTCAGACCTGTTGCACATTGGATAGCCGAGTAATACCTACTTTGAAATTGTGATTGTAGGGTAAAGTTTGGGGTTCTATTGCATGCCATAAGTGAGTAATAGCTATTTTCTGATTTGTGGCAAAATAATGACATAATTTTTCTCAAATAACTGCTTCATCTACTTTTGGGAGAGCTTTCACATGGTGAACTTTCAGACCCGTAGCTAATTATTCACCTACTCAAAATGAGTAAATGTGAATTATCTCTAAAAGTATTGCGGATATCCAATTTTTATCAAATTACTCGTTCATCTACTTTTGGGAGAGCTTTCACATGGTGAAGTTCCAGACCCGTAGCTAATTACTCACCTACTCAAAATGAGTAAATGTGAATTATCTGTAAAAGTATTGCAGATATCCAATTTTTCTCAAATAACTCATTCACCTACTTTTGGGAGAGCTTTCACTTGGTGAGGTTTCAGACCCGTAGCTAATTATTCACCTACTCAAAATGAGTAAATGTGAATTATCTCTAAAAGTATTGCGGATATCCAATTTTTATCAAATAACTCATTCATCTACTTTTGGGAGGGCTTTCACATGGTGAAGTTCCAGACCCGTAGCTAATTACTCACCTACTGAAAATGAGTAAATGTGAATTATCTGTAAAAGTATTGCAGATAGCCAATTTTTCTCAAATAACTCAGTCACCTACTTTTGGGAGAGCTTTCACTCTGTGAAGTTTCACACCCCTAGCTAATTATTCACCTACTCAAAATGAGTAAATGCGAATTATCTCTAAAAGTATTGCAGATAGCCAATTTTTCTCAAATAAATCATTCACCTACTTTTGGGAGAGCTTTCACTTGGTGAAGTTTTAGACCCATAGCTAATTACTCACCTACTCAAAATGAGTAAATGCGAATTATCTCTAAAAGTATTGCAGATAGCCAATTTTTCTCAAATAACTCATTCACCTACTTTTGGGAGAGCTTTCACTCTGTGAAGTTTCAGACCCATAGCTATTTATTCACCTACTCAAAATGAGTAAATGCTAATTATCTGTAAAAGTATTGCGGATACCCAATTTTTCTCAAATACTCATTCATCTACTTGTGGGAGAGCTTTCACATGGTGAAGTTTCAGACCCATAGCTAATTACTCACGTACTCAAAATGAGTAAATGCGAATTATCTCTAAAAGTATTGGAGATAGCCAATTTTTCTCAAATAACTCATTCACCTACTTTTGGGAGAGCTTTCACTTGGTGAAGTTTCAGACCCATAGCTAATTATTCACCTACTCAAAAGGAGTAAATGTGAATTATCTCTTAATAGTATTGCAGATAGCCAATTTTTCTCAAATAACTCATTCACCTACTTTTGGAAGAGCTTTCACACACGAAAATGAAAAATTGTGAATATCTCGGAAAAGCTATTTCTTCTGCTTTAATGCTCGGTGGGAGATACACACCGTGGCAGTGGTCTTGACAAAAATTTTTGTCTCCCCAAAAATGGTGGCCATTTGAATTTTCAAAGTTTTTGCAAAACACAAAAATGCTTATATCTCGAAAACCGTGCTATATGGAGCGAACTCAACAAAATTTTTGACCTGCTTGGTATCTCTGCAGAGTAGCCATGCCAATTTTCCAAATATTTTTGTCTCGCCAAATATAGCGGACATTTTTAATTTTTTAATTTTTTGCAAAACACAAAAATGCTTATATCTTGAAAACCGTGCTAGATAGAGCAGACTGCGCTAACTTTGGTTGCCACAACAGTATAAGGCTAGAAACGAAGCATTTTCTTAATACTTTAGCACTCACTTTATATCCTTTTCGGGACGCTTTGTTTTTGCATAGCAAAAACATTATTTTTTTTTTTTGCGAGCGATCCTCTAGTTTTACCATGGTTTGAGGCAATAAAACCCTCAGGCGTTCCTATATTGAGCCATTGAAAAGGAAATGATGCATGCTTTGGAGGTGTGTGCTCCTGGAGGGCTCTTGTTGGGAATAACATACACCCTACATGCTAAAATTTTATATCAAAGGATTGACAACCAGTATGAAACCGTAATTCAGGTCTTGTGAAACTGTAAGAAAAAAACTGAATAGAACGTTCTTAATATATGGGGTAAAATGTACAGTTCCTTTGTCAGCTGATGGGGCAGGAGGAACCTTCTTTCAAAAAAAGTTAACCCCAATTAATGATTTATTTAAAGTGCCTTTAAGGCTAGTGAAATCAGCTTTGATGAGCATTTGTTAATAATAGTTAAAAATAAACTATAATGATTGGTAATTCAGCATTTTCAGAAGATATATTTCACTACCGGTAAATGTATATGCCAAGTATTGGGTGAACATTTTTATTTTGGGCTTTCAACGCTGAACTAAAAGGAATTCAACTTTTTCAAAGGCATATCCTATTTTCAGGGATTGCTCATAATATATTACATGCATTTTTCCAAGTTTTCACCATGTCAATGATAAGTGAATGAAATATCAGCTTTCTCTTTTTCCAAATCCTGAAAGTTGTGAGTTTGAAAAAGTCAACCACAAAATATTACTCGCTTACTGTTTTGATATTTCCTGCAGAAAGGCTGTCCAGTAAGAATGACCAGTCTGTAAACTCTCCAGAAAAAATCCAGAGAAAAGCAGAAAGCCCTGATGACAGGCAAATTGAAGAAGAGCCAAATGATGAAGGTGAGCTGTTACATCGTGTGTGATGTCATAGTGTGACTTTGATTTGACCTTTGACCTTGCTGTTGTGACCTTGACCTATAAAATCTTGTCGGCTATATTACGGAAACCGTAAGGTGTAGGAAGTCGATACTTGGGAGGGACATTGCTTAGGGGGTGTAGGTGTGCAACATCATGGTGTGACCTTGATTCGACCTTTGACCTTGTCATAGTGACCTTGACATATAAAATCTTATCCGGGCTATATCCTGGAAACTGTAAGGTGTGGGAAGTTGATTCTTGGTAGGGCCATTGGTATGGGGTTGTAGGTGTACAACATCATGGTTAGTCCTTGATTTGACCTTTGACATCACCATAGTGACCTTGACCTTTAAAAGCTTGTGTGGGTTATATCTTGGAAATTAAGGTGTAGGAAGTTAATACTTGGTAGGAACATTGGTTAGGAGTTTTAGTTGTACAATGTCATGATGTGACCTTCATTATATCCCCAGACGAAAGTCGGGGATATATTGGATTCAGGTCCGTCGCGCCGCCGCCGCCGCCGCCGCCGTAGAAATTTCCTTGTGGACGCGATAACTCAAAAACAAATTAATATTTTTTTTTCAAACTTGGTACACATGTTAAGGGTGCCCAAAGGAAGATCCCTATTTTAAGGTGACCTTAAACTCCCAGTAAAAAAGAACTTATGGCCACCTTAAGGTCAGAAATTGCACTTTTGGCCACTTAGAGCCCTGTAGGTCACAAACTATGATGCTCAGCTGGCTGAAATTTTACCTGACAACACATTAATATGTTCTTAGTACATGTGCCGAAAATCATGACTTTAAGTTGAGGAGAAAATTGTGTTTGAGGCCCATAAATACCCCCACTTAGGGATTTTTTGCTATACTTTACACATATTTTGCCCTATAATTTGGAAGTGATAATTCTGATGAGTCTCAAACTGCGCTAGGTATAACTTTGATATGTAATCCTTGTCTGTAGAAAATTTTAGGGCTGTAGGTTTACCCTAAGGGGTCGACTTAAGGTCTCAAAAGTGCCAACAGAGACCCAATTTATGCACTTTTTGCCACTTTCAAGCACTGTAGCTTTCAAACTATGTCTCTCATCTAAGTTAAATATCATCTGGGAATATATCTATGTGTTTTCTTATATGTGCCCCAACATTTAGGCCTTTAATAGACAGTTAACCTGTGTATCAGGACCATAAACACCCACCCGAGTGACCCTTATAAGACATTTTTCACATCTTTTTCCCTGTAACTTGGAAATGGTAAGTCTGAGAAGTTTCAAACTGTATTAGATATATATTCTGTGTGTAATCTTAGTATGTAACAGATTTTAAGTCTGAAGCTTTAATTTTGAAGGTCAAATTGAGGTCTCTAAAAGGCTCCCAAAGACCCAATATTTGGACTTTTTGCTACTTTTAAGCCCTGTGACTGTCAAACTATGTGACTGATAGAGCTCAAATCCTATCTGAGAAGATATTAGTATGTTATTTTTATATGTGCCAAAAATTAAGGCTTTAAGAAGACATTTAACCTGTGTATGAGGACCATAAATCCCCACCCGAGTGACCATTTTTAGACATTTTTCACATATTTTTCCCTGTAACTTGGAAATGGTAAGTCTAAGAAGTTTCAAACTGTATTAGATGCATATTCTATGTGTAATCTTAGTATGTGACAAATTTTAAGTCTGAAGCTTTAATTTGAAGGCTACATTTAGGTCTCTAGAAGGCCCCATAAAGACCCAGTATTTGGACTTTTTGCCAATTTTAAGGCCTGTGACTGTTAAACTATGTGACTGATAGAGCTGAAATCTCATCTGGGAATACATTATTATGTTCTTTTTACATGTGCCAAAAATCAAGGCTTCAAGTAGACATTTAACCTGTGTATGAGGACCTTAAACACCCACCTGAGTGACCCTTTTAAGACATTTTTCACATATTTTGCTCTGTAACTTGGAAATGGTAAGTCTGAGAAGTTTCAAACTTTATTAGATACATATTCTATGTGTAATCTTAGTATGTAACAAATTTTAAGTCTGAAGCTTTAATTTGAAAGCCACATCGAGATCTCTAAAAGGCCCACAATGACCCAATATTTGGACTTTTTACCACCTTTAAGCCCTGTAACTGTTAAACTATGTGATTGATGGAGCTGAAATCCCATCTGGGAATGCATTATTATGTCCTTTTTACATATGCCGAAAATCAAGGTTTTTAGTAGACATTTAACCTGTGTATGAGGGCCATAGACACTCGCCCAAGTGCCTTTTTTGACATTTTTTCCATATTTTGCCCTGTTATTTGGAAATGCTTAGTGTGACAAGTCTTAAACTGTATTACAAAAAATTTTTTTTGTTATGTATGTCCCCCAAAAAGTTTCAGATCTGTAGTTTAATTGCTAAGGTCTCTTTAACAATTGTAAAATGCCCACAGAAACCCAATTTATGGATATTATGCCACTTTAAAGCCCAGTAACTGTCAAACTATGTGGGTTATAGAGCTGAAATCTTTGAATTTTTAAAAGGAAATGCCTGTCTACCTAAATTTTGAATATTAATAATGTTATGGCTATCTTAGTCTTTTAAGAACTTATTTTTGTGTGTTATACCTCTGCTTGCTGAGTTTTTCACTTTTTAAAATGAAACTGGTTAAACATATTCAAGTAGACAAAATGGACACTTTAAGTGAGCTTGAAGTCCCAATATTAATGAAATTATATCCTTATGTAGTAAAACTAGGGGATTTTTAACCCTCAACTAGCCCAGTTTTATTCAACTTGCCTCAGTTAATTTTGGGACAGCTCCTACAGTTATGAACTCATTTCAGTTGATAATCACATACTTAAAATTCTCAATTCTTTTTGTATTTGAGTACCCCTTTTATATAGATTGTTTGTTTACCATTTATGCTCAACCCACATCCCCCACCCGGATTCCCCCCACCCACCTCTGGGACCTCCAGCTATATTGAGTGACACTAAATAAACAAAGGTATTTAATGATATCAGATGAGAAACAAAGAACTCAATGGGGTTGCAGATCTTGTGTAATAGTGAGAGAGGTGTGGAGAAGGGGAGAGGGGTGGGGGTGGGAGGTGGTGGGCTTCATTACATATAACACAAAGGGGAGTCAGAACTGAGATTGTGTCACATATTTAGGTTGCATATATATGGACCACATATATAGGTATAGAGGAAATGAATAACTGAAAACAATTTGCAAATTCTAAAAATAATATAATAAAATAATAATATAAATAATTTTTTTTTAAATAATATTTTCTTTGTGAACAAATATAGAAACAGATATGCGCTTTTGGGATTATGAATTTTAGAATGGACATTGAATCATCAATCATTTAAATACTTTGAAGGAAGATTGAAAAATATGATGAGTTGAGTTAAAAATAATATTTTATTTGTCAACAAATATAGAAACAGATATGCTCTTTTGGGATTATTATTTTAGAATGGACATTCAATCATCAATCATTTAAATACTTTGAAAATAGGTTTAGAGTTATCATTGCAGGAAGATTGAAAATATAATTTGAGTTATGTATTCGGCGTCTGGGGATACACCATCTTCCTTGGGGAGATATAAACAGAGTAGATTGATGTGCTGAAGTTCATATAATAATGGGTAATTATGTTTTAAAAAATTCCCGATCAAAACCTGTGGCGTGAGTGATGACCTGTCTGGGGATATGTTGGCGCCGAGTTGGCCCAATCTAGTTAAACTTTTGATCTTACCGTCGAGACCTTGACCTATAAATTTTGTCCAGGCAATATCTCTGAAACCATTAAGCGTAATTAGGTTGATGCTTGGTAGGGATATTGCTTAGAGGTTGATAGGTTGTAGGTGTGAAATATCATGCTGAAATCTTGATTTGAGCTTTGACCTTGTCATAGTGACCATGAGTTTTAAAATCTTGTCCAGGCTATTTCTTGGCTTCCGTAAGATGTAGAACATCGACACTTGGTAGGGACATTGGTTAGATTCTATATTTCATGGTGTTGAAAACTATTTCCCCAGGCTGTGGGGTACGGGCATCTCTGATGCTATTTTTGAAGTACACATTTTGTCAGTGCTTGCGTTTATCCTGTACTTTCTGCTAAATTGACTAAAAATCTTTTCAGAACACGTTTGCATAGGGAATTAGATACTAATAACACTTACTTTATGGACATAGTGGTTGTATGTCAGAATGATGTGACTGTACCACATTCATCTGTCCTCTGATACAAATGCCCCAGACTTCTGAAGTATACCTGTATTGTCCAATGGACAGGCATCAGGTACCGGTGAAAACATACCAATCCTTGTCAAGATATGCTCAGGTCACAAAAAAAAGTTTTCCTGCCAATTTGGCGGCCATCTTGAAATTCTGCATAAAAAACAAAAACACATAATTATATGTATCTCCGAAACGATGCAAGATGCATTGATTTGGACGAACACTGGATCACCTCCCTGGGTACGACTTGGAACATGTCTAATGTCTTGATGATTTATTCCTTACAAACTGGATGGTGTGCCTTAGAATCCGTAGATACGGAGATTAAGCACTTGGACAACTGATTGACTGATTGATTTTTGGCAGGCAGTGGATACACAGTTATCTTGCACTTTTTTTCCAAAATTAGCTTTCCCGCCATTCTTGGGAGCCATCTTTAATATATGTGAAAAATCTGCATGTATCTTGAAAGTGGTGTGAGATAGGGCAATTTAGATGAATGTTTTGGCCCGTAGGGTATATTTAGAGTCATCTGGCAATTTTTGTCAAAATGCTTTGAAATTCCTGTCTTTTATCGGTGGCCATCGTGAATTTTTGTGTAAAACACATTTATTTTGGTAGTGGTGAAATGAACAGTTATTTTGGCAAAATTATTATCACTGATTGGGGCGTACTGTTTTTAATCTGTGCAAAAACAGTTTTCTTTCTTTTGCAAACAATACTCTAGTTTTGTCTCATTTACAGAACCTGCAATATTGACATAATTTTATTCTAGATTTATAGTTAAAGTTTGTTTCCACTCTTGAAGAAACACAGTATTTTCTGATGATGGTAGTCCAGTTTTATTCAAAATTTTAAGTCTTTGTGAGGCTAATTTCCACTTGTACATACAAAGACAGTATACAGTAGATTTGGTCTAAGTCGAAGTTGCAAAATGTCAGCCATTTACTTCTACCTATGGCAACTTCTAGTTATACCCACTTTGAGAGATATATGAAGTACTAGAGACACTATGTAATTTAAGTCTCTTGCAATAATTAACACTTGTGTGATCACTCTACTGTGAAATTTATTTGCTTGGTGTTCAGACTTAAAAACACAAAAGTGAGGAATCAGGCAAAGTGTCACAATGGTACTATTTTGTCACCCCTTTCTTGGATATTTACGTTTCTGTATACACAAAATTTATAGGTTCTACTTATACCTTGTTATTCCCATTGAAAAGTAACACTTTGTGCATCAAATTAGGTTCTAGTTATGGCAACTTTCTGAAAGTCGAACTTCTAGTTATCCTTATATTTTGCACTAATAATTGTTGGGACTTAGAAACTACTCCTACTTATGGCAACGTTCTACTTATTGTAGTTCTACTTATACCAAATCTACTGTATTTTGATGCAGGTATTTTAAATTTGGTTCCATTCAAACCTAAGTTCAGGTTGTAACATGATCTACTCAGTGTCCAGTGTATTTGTAGAATTTGAAGATGCAGATCAATACCATGCTCGGGAAGTGTATGATGGCAGGGATGAGTATTATGATAACTACCACTCAGACTACCAAGATGCTGATTTTGAGCAGCTTTTCGCCAGAGTAGTAAGAAAACAGGATGTAATTGAGCGAATCCAGGACACGAGACCATTTAAAAACTCTCTACAGGTTGGTAAACCAAAATTCGTCTCTTTTAACTCTTTTACCGCGGAATTCACACAATAAAACTATTTGGAAATGCTGTTGTCGACTGACGTCGACTTTATTATAAAACACAACCCAAAGCTGTTGTATGTCATTATATTTCTCCTAGACAACAGGGAACTTTGTTGTTTAATTGGCCTGATGTTTATCCAATAAAATATTGTCTAATCTACTGAAAATAGACATACACAGTATGATATTTATGTAGTCGTAGCAACGGAGAAATTCATTTTTTAATTGGCTGCCTGTGGTGCTAGTAATGAGTAGACGGCAAAAGGTCAATTATATCACGGTCTCGCTCTCTCTAACTATTCCTCTTCTTTTGACTGACAGGTGTTGATCACAATTGGTGTACCTCATGAAACTACATATGTATCATAATGAGAAACCATTCTGTGGCAAAATGTGCCATTTTGATCGACACTTGTGTGACGCAAAATAATTCAGCTCTGAAACTTTCAGTAATGACGTTGGCATCGCGTTTTATCCTTGTGTCGACAGTAGTCGCCAACCGCGCCGAAAAAGTTAAAGTGTTTTTCCAGGTATTCATACTAAGTGTACTAAGTGGAAACTTGCTGTTTGTGTGATCTAGTTTAAGTAAAACTAGCAGGAAATAGTACACAATACCAAGTAAAGAATTATTTTAAAAAGAATTAGGATTTCTCTTTTCTTGCTTGATATCAGCATTCTTACTATTATAAAATCATAAAACCTATCTGAATTGAGTCCTTTTGTGGAGCTTGTAGATTGAGATAATGAAAAATTCTAGTGGTTGAACTGGTTCCAAAATCAAAACTGGTTTCCAGGCCTTTGAAACTGAATGAAATCCAATATTTTGTACGCTTGCCACTGATATAGTGAAACTTGTCTCAGAAACCATAAAATGTAGGATGTTGATACTTGATGTTGTTGTATGGACATTGGTTGGGTTGGGGGAACCGTCGACCTTGATTTTGACCTTCGACCTTGCCATAGTGGCTTTGACCTACAAAATCTTGTCTGGGGTTAAAGTGATGGGTCATATACAAAGGCATCTACAGTTACAGCGTAATAGTGCGATAAAAAAAATAGCCTCAGAGATACGCATAACACAGAGCCCGGGAAACTGGCACTAAACAGATATAGGAGATTGATACATAGAAGAGGTGAAGCAGTATAGAGTAAGAAATCTAAAATTCGCCAGGAATCTAAAATTCGCCACCTCTAAAACCTTAATTCATTTTATGCAGAAAATGATGTTTTTGTCTAAAAATTGGTATTTTTCAGTTCAAAAAGCCTTAATTTACTATACAGTCAACAAATCTCAACACAATTCATTTATTTTATTAGTATTTTCACATGTGGCGAATTTCAGATATGTGGCGAATTTTAGATTTCTTACTCTAATTGTCAGGAGACTTACATAAAAGCCAGTGTAAGTTATGTAAAGGTGTGGGAGAAAATAACATGTAAGAGAGAAAAGTAATGCCAAATACATGTCCTTTTTGTTGGAGGTTAAAATGTAAATATTTCTTCAGAATTAAAATATGTTGTTACCCTTCAAAGAATGTGAAATACGATATTGGTATATTAAAATCTAATCTACTCCTTTGCAGGTGCAGTATCTTCCCCACAGTGGGGAGCTCAGTAAGTAAGCAAAAATATTGATCAAAAGGATAGTCGAGGGGTGGTCAAGGGCGATAATCCAGAGTTATGGGTGTAACTGAAGGAGGGATACTAAGCAGGGAAACTAAAGTTAAAGAGGGGAGTTTTGAAATGTTTCCTAAAGAAGGTGCTATTTCCTATTTGGAAGTTGAGAGAGTTCCAAAGAGCAGGTGCGTATTGAGAGAAGGAATTAGAGAAATGTTTGTGTGATTTGTGAACTCTGCGGTCAAAGGCAGGAATATAAAGGAACTTAGGTTTAGAGGTGCTAACTCTGGTAATTGACAATTAACCATATGTTCTATATTCATTGTGTTTGTTACCCCACAGCCCTTAAGGGCTGTCGGGGTATTGTTTTCACCCATGGTGTCCGGATGGGCGGGCGGGCGGGGTGGGCGGGCGGCGGGAAATAGTTTGTCCGGGCTGTATCTCAGAAACCGTAAGGTGTAGGAAGTTGATACTTGGTAGGGACATTGGTTAGGGGGTGTAGGTGTGCAACGTCATGGTCTGACCTTGATTTGACCTTTGACCTTGCCGTAGTGACCTTGAGTTTGAAAATCTTGTCCGGGCTATATCTCGGAAACCGTAAGGTGTAGGAAGTTGATACTTGGTAGGGACATTGGTTAGGGGGTGTAGTTGTGCCACGTCATGGCCTGACCTTGATTTGACCTTTGACCTTGGCGTAGTGACCTTGACCTATAAAATCTTGTCCGGGCTATATCTCAGAAACTGTAAGGTGTAGGAAGTTGATAATTGGTAGGGATATTGGTTAGGGGGTGTAGGTGTGCAACGTCATGGTCTGACCTTGATTTGACCTTTGACCTTGCCGTAGTGACCTTGACCTATAAAATCTTGTCCAGGCTATATCTCGGAAACTGTAACGTGTAGGAAGTTGATATTTGGCAGGGACATTGGTTAGGGGGTGTAGGTGTGCAACGTCATGGTGTGACCTTGATTTAACCTTTGACCTTGCCGTAGTGACCTTGACCTATAAAATCTTGTCCGGGCTATATCTCAGAAACCGTAAGGTGTAGGAAGTTGATACTTGGTAGGGATATTATTAAGGGGGTGTAGTTGTGCAACGTCATGTTCTGACCTTGATTTGACCTTTGACCTTGCCGTAGTGACCTTGACCTATAAATTCTTGTCCGGGCTATATCTCAGAAACTGTAAGGTGTAGGAAGTTGATAATTGGTAGGGATATTGGTTAGGGGGTGTAGGTGTGCAATGTCATGGTCTGACCTTGATTTGACGTTTGACCTTGCCGTAGTGACCTTGACCTATAAAATGTTGTCCGGGCTATATCTCGGAAACCGTAAGGTGTAGGAAGTTGGTACTTGGTAGGGACATTGGTTAGGATGCGTAGGTGTGCAACGTCATGGTCTGACCAGGATTTGACCTTGCCGTAGTGATCTTGAGTTCAGACATCTTGTCCGGGCTATATCTCGGAAACCGTAAGGTGTCGGAAGTTGATACTTGGTAGGGACATTGGTTAGGGGATGTAGTTGTGCAACGTCATGATCTGACCTTGATTTGACCTTGGCGTAGTGACCTTGACCTATAAAATCTTGTCCGGGCTATATCTTGGAAACCGTAAGGTTGAGGAAGTTGATACTTGCTAGGGACATTGGTTAGGGCTATAGGTGTGTATTATCATGGTGTCACCTTAATTTGACCTTTGACCTTGTCGTAGTGACCTTGACCTATAAAATCTTGTTGCACCTTTGGGTCTCTCTTTTGATGCAGATTAAGCACTGTTAAAGTCATATTAGAATTTATTAAGAATTTTACTTTCATAACTTCCCATTGTAAGAGATAGAATTTCATCAAGTGAGCCACGGATTTTGCTCCAACACCACACATAAGCATTCATTAAATATATTACCACTTCTGTATGCATGGTAATATTCAAACCATCTAAACCATAATTCGGGCCTTGCAGATGTAGATAAAGAGGGTTGAATTTTAGTTTGCTGATTAATGCTGTCATCTTGTTATTGAATTATCTTGTTTTAATACTTCATCATTATATGCATGATCTTTCTTTTAAACATTATTTCTCCATTTAAACATTGTTTGGACCTTTATATAACTGACAGTGCTCTGAAAGTATCCTGAAGTTTGTACTGATACAGTACTTCTGTATCTCATGGTGTTGAAAATATTTCCCTAGGCTGTGGGGTACGGGCATCTCTGATGCTATTTTTATTTTACTGCTTCTAACATAAACAAATGAAAAGGAGAAAACTGTTTTACCATTCTGAACACTACCATAGGTGTGTGTTAATTTGTTCAAATTGTGTATGTCTGTACAGATGAATGTGCTGGTACTGGGTATGGACTCCATGTCTCATTTGACCTATCAGAGAAAGTTGCCTCTCACCTACAGCTATCTGAAAGACACTCTCAAAGCAGTCATCCTGGAAGGTTACAACATAGTGGGTGATGCTACCACTGCAGCTCTCATACCTATCACAACCGGTGAGTAAACGGTAGTGAGTGGACGATTTGATAAACATTGAACATATCGTTGTACAAGGACGCCAATAGGCAATTGATAGCAATAACTTTACAATTGGTTATCAAGGCCAATAGTGAAAATTTCGTTTCATAAAATCCAACAGTAAAATGTATATGTTGTGACAGAACTTCAGATCTAACAGAATTTCAATATCTGTTGACAGAACTTCTAATTGGAGATTCTGTCAAATTGAAAGTAATTGTATCCCCGACGCGAAGCGGGGATACTATGGATTCATCATCGTTATCGTCCGCGCCCTCGTCCGCGTCCGCAGAGATTTCTTGTTAGCGACCTACAGTCCACATTTCTTTCTGGATTTCTTTCATATTTGGCAGGTGGCTTGATATGGTAGAGGACTCGCCACCCTATCTTTTTGGTAGGCTTTATGTCTAAATTAGGCCTGTGGTAGACAAAAATGTCTAAAATGTGGAATATTGCTTGTTAGCGACCTACAGTCCACATTTCATTCCAGATTTCTTTCATATTTGGCAGGTGGCTTGGTATGCTAGAGGACTCGCCACCATATCTTTTTGGTAGGCTTTATGTCTAAATTAGGCCTGTGGTAGACAAAAATGTCTAAAATGCATTAAAAGCCATGAAATCATGCACTAAATCACTTATAACTTGAAAAGTGTTGCATTTAGAGCATTTTGTTAAAATATGTTATTCAGCTACTTTTTTCATAGCTACAACATGGTGAGTAACTTGGGTGTCTGTCTCAATAGTTAAGTGAGTAATAGCTACTTTTGGGCTTTTCAGTAACTTCCATCATGAGTAAAATCACTTGTAACTTGAAAACTATTGCATTTACACAATTTTGTATAAATATGTTATTCAGCTACTTTTGGGTCAGCTATAACATAGTAAAATTTCAGACCTGTAGCTCATGGCATAGCTGAGTAATAGCTACTGTTAGGTTATCACTATTGAGTAAATTACTTATAACTTCAAAAGTATTACATTTAGAGTATTTTGTTTCAATATGTTATTCACCTATTTCGGAGTCAGCTATAACATAGTGAAGTTCCAGACCTGTGGCTCATTGCATAGCTGAGTAATAGCTACTTTGACGTTCACACTGTTGAGTAAATCAGTTGTAATTGGAAAACTATTGCATTTACAGAAATTTGTGTAAATATGTTATTCAGCTACTTTTGGGTCAGCTATAACATAGTGAAATTACAGACCTGTAGCTCATGGCACAACTGAGCAATAGCTATTTTCAGGTACTGACTGTTGAGTAAATGACTTGTAACTTGAAAAATATTGCATTTGGAGTATTTTGTTAAAATATGTTGTTCACCTACTTTTGGGTCAGCTATAACATAGAGAAATTACAGACTTATAGCTCATGGTATAGCTGAGCAATAGCTATTTTCAGGTTCTCACTATTGAGTAAATCAGTTGTAACTTGAAAACTATTGCATTTACAGTATTTTGCTTAAATATGTTGTTCACCTAATTTTGGGTCAGCTATAACATAGAAAAAATCCAGACATGTAGCTCATTGTATAGCTGAGTAATAGCTACTTTGAGGTTATCACTGTTGAGTAAATCAGTTATAACGTGAAAACTATTACATTTACAGTATTTTGTTTAAATATGTTATTCACATAATTTTTGGTCAGCTGAAATTGCAGACCTCTAAGTCATGTCATAGTTTACCAATATCTACTTTCAGGTTCTCACTGTTGACTAAATCATTGTATCCACTGGATAGCCGCAGTGTGTAGAGGGATTTCACCATTACCGCATTTACAGTATTTTGCTTAAATATGTTGTTCACCTAATTTTGGGTCAGCTATAACATAGAAAAAATCCAGACATGTAGCTCATTGTATAGCTGAGTAATAGCTACTTTGAGGTTATCACTGTTGAGTAAATCAGTTATAACGTGAAAACTATTACATTTACAGTATTTTGTTTAAATATGTTATTCACATAATTTTTGGTCAGCTGAAATTGCAGACCTCTAAGTCATGTCATAGTTTACCAATATCTACTTTCAGGTTCTCACTGTTGACTAAATCATTGTATCCACTGGATAGCCGCAGTGTGTAGAGGGATTTCACCATTACCGCTCTAACGAAAAAAAATATTATAGCTAGCCTTCTCAAGTTTGCAAGGTATATTAGAGGGTGCACCACAGTATTCTATTGGTAGGCTTTATGTCTAAATTAGGCCTGTGGCTAAATTACTTGCCTACTAAAGATGAGTAGTTCTGCATTTTCTCTAAAAGTATTGCAGATAGCAAATTTTTCTTAAATAACTCATTCACCTACTTTTGGGAGAGCTTTCACATGCTGAAGTTCCAGACCTGTAGGTAATTACTCACCTACTCAAAATGAGTAAATGCGAATTATCTATAAAAGTATTGCAGATAGCCAATTTTTCTCAAATAACTCCTTTACCTACTTTTGGGAGAGCTTTCACTTAGTGAAGTTTCAGACCCGTAGGTAATTACTCACCTACTGAAAATGAGTAAATGCAAATTATCTCTAAAAGTATTCCCGATAGCCAATTTTTGTCAAATAACTCCTTCACCTACTTTTGGGAGACCTTTCACTTGGTGAAGTTTCAGACCTGTAGCTAATTATTCACCTACTCAAAATGAGTAAATGCTAATTATCTCTAAAAGTATTGCAGATATCCAATTCTTATCAAATAACTCATTCATCTACTTTTGGGAGAGCTTTCACTTGGTGATTTTTCAGACCCGTAGGTAATTACTCACCTACTCAAAATGAGTAAATGCAAATTATCTCTAAAAGTATTGTAGATAGCCAATTTTTCTCAAATAACTCATTCGCCTACTTTTGGGAGAGCTTTCACTTGGTGAAGTTTCAGACCCATAGCTAATTATTCACCTACTCAAAATGAGTAAATGCGAATTATCTCTATAAGTATTGCAGATAGCCAGTATTTCTCAAAGAACTCATTAATATGAAAACAACTTATAAGAAGTCATGGGCTGCAAATCTTTTCATGTGGTCAGATTTGACCTTGGGCCCCTCCTGCTTATTATTGGTCCTAGAGGTTTGCAATGTGAAAATGACTTATAGGAAATCATGGGCTGCGAATCTTTCGATGTGGTCAGACTTCACCTTGGGCCCCTGCTACAGGGTCAAATAAGGTTAGCCAAACTTAAAAGTGCTTTCAGCTTGCTTATTAACGAAAAATGCTGTTTATCTTCTAAACTATGTTAGTTGGCCTTTGTCGGAGGATACATCCAGCATCTGGCCACAGATGCGTCCTTGGTCTAGTTTGACAGACTTCCAAGTTCTGGTAACAGAATTTCAAATTCTGTTAAATTACTGTGACAGAATTTATCTAACTTGTAACCCAACATGTAAACAATCCTTATAGTTATATGTGTCATGCTAATTTTGCAAATTGTATCAATTGTCGGTTCACAAATGACATTCAAATTTCAAAAGGTGATTCTTTTAACTTCATTTCCAAGGTTTGTTAATGTTTTTTAAAAGATTGTTAAAGGTAACACAGTTTTCAGAGGGAGCTAGCTACTCAGAAAAAAAGTAAATGTAGTAAATTGATTAAATTAAATTAAAATTAAATTTAAAAAAAAAACAAACCACTGAATAGTTGAGTAGATATTTAATCTTATTAAAACGGGCTTGGTAGTCAGGAAAATTTGGAAAATTTAGAAATAAAAGGTATGATTGGTTAACTGCCATAAGTGCCTTGATTAAAAGAAACAAGAGAGTAGGTAAATTAAAAAGAAGTAAAAATTATATTTCTTCCAAATAACATAAAATCTGGACCTCAGAGCCATACCCTCTGTGTTGTTAACATGATTTGAAATTTTGTTGACAGAGCAGGCCTGGAGTGAATACTTTGAAAAGTATTTGAATACCAGTACTTTCAATTTCCATGAATACGAGTACAACACTTTACAAAATATTCTGATAAGACTATGAATACATTTGAAAAGTATTCAAATAGTTTACATTTATGAATACCTTTTAACAAGAAAAAAATATATATCTGTACATTTATCGATATCTTCATAATTGTTGTTTTTTGACTAAATTACACTAACTCATTTGAGTAAATGATAGTTCATATTTGACACCAGTTAATATTTATCGCTCCAAGATTTGCCTTTAAATTGATAAACACAAGCTGCTTGAAGGTGTTCTTTAAATGGACTATAAATTTGACTGTCATCCTTTATTTGAGGCTATTTTGATGATTGAATCAGCAATAAATAAATAAAAAAAATAAAGATAGAAGACACATGAACATTAGGAATAATAACACAAGACAAACATAAAAAGTATTGATAAAAATGTTTGTAAGTGTTCATTTTCATTTCAGCTATACACATGATATTCTTAAAAATATTGGAAAAGTGTCACCTATTGAGAGCAGTGTGTCAATTGGAATGTATCATCTCTTCAAAAAAAAATTGAAGTTAAACGTTGATGTATGGAAAGTATCAAGTACACAGATATTGACCACTAAATTGTAAAAGAATCTGTCACTTTCAGAACAAGTCTTGTCATTGATGAGGAGCAGACAAATGTGTGAGATTTTGTAAAGCTGAAAATGTGAAAATTTTGCCACAGTATACTAAATGCTGCGTGTTGGGTTTAATAGTAAGATGAAATAGGGGGGGGGGGCCTTTAGTAATAATAATAATACAGAGTTGCTTCTAGGATGCGTTTTCTGCGATATTTCGCATTAATTTGCTTTTGCTCGCGGATTTCATCGAAGTATGCGGGGACAAGATTATAAAAGAACGCATTCAGCACAAGGCAATGCGGGATATATATACGAAGCGAAAAGACGAGAGATCAAAGAAATCGAAACGATGCGTGGAGCGAGAGTTTGTCGAGGTTTTGATTTTTCCGTCGAAACGTTCTTCGAATAATGCCTGTAGACGATTTTGGTTTCGTGATCGTTTACAAACTCAAATATATTATTAGGTACAGACAGTATTTGGACATATTATACCCAAAAATATAAAATTAAGCTGAAAGTGGATGATTATATAAAAAATGGCTGCAAGAAAAACGAAACTTACAGTAGACTGGATTGTTACCACAACAGGCCATGGCAGTGAAGCCGGTGGTGACCCTATTGGCGTAGTAGCTTTCTACCAGTGAACGCCCGACAAATGCTTCTATTTGCAAACAAATTGGGCGTTCACTGGTATTTCCGGTTAGCGGTAAACACGGTCGATAATAGAGATATATTGTCAAATTACATCACTTTCAAAGAAATGTTCCCCAGCATATTTAAATCATTAATTATCTTGAATGTCATTGGATAATTTGGTTGAAGCAGAACATAAACTAAACCTCCAAATATAAGATAAATGCTAAATGTTATCTTAAACACGGGTGTTTACTGGTAGAAAGCTACTACGTATCTGTCGGAATTCCCTAGAAAAATATTTTACTGGATCAAAATTCACGGACAACTCATTAATATTAATGAGGTCACAGATTTTCGTGGTGGTTTTAATTCTTAATATTTTCTGATTTAAGATCAAATACTAGAAGGACTACAGAGCTCATGTATGCGTAAAAAATATTTGACGATTCCATTGGATTTTTTAGCAATATTTTACTTGAAGAATTTGTGGACTACTCATTACTATTCATGAGGTCATGGTATTCTGTAGGGTTTTCCAACATATTTGTATGAATTGATGGTGTAATGACTGAATTTGTGATGCCATGACTTCAGATGAAAACTTAAAACCATAATGCCATGACAGGAGCCACTTTGATGTAAATAACCATTTTCAGTATTTTTTTTAAATTCTATCACTAGCCTTGAAGTTTATTTTTATTGGGCAAGACAATAAAAATTGACCACTAATTAATAGAAGTCCACTGTTAAAAATGCCTAAATAAACTGAAAATGTATTTTTTATTAGTTTAAACGTATCATAAAGTCGTCCCCCAGAATTTTTAGCCCCTCCCCCACATTTTGTGTAGTGGTGGGGATCGCCCCCACTTTTTGAAATTCCTAGAATCAACACTGATAATATACAAACTTTGTAAGCGCTTAAATTTGATCTAAATCAAATTCTAAGGTGCAATAAATCCTGAGGGTAAAGAGAATATCGTAAGTCCATGGACAGAAAAGAGTCAGCATCTGAAAGTATTTGCGCAACCAGAAGGAAAGGTGCTAAAGAGGATAGGCTTCATGAAACAGTAAATAAAAAAAAGAAGCCAAAAAACCACTGGACTCTGCATCTCAGCAAAGATATGGGTCCTAATGTCATGGATAGTGATAAAGACTATAATCCGGCAAACTCCATGTTTTTAATTTTTAAAAATATCTAATTAAAAAGATGACACAAACACATTCAGTGCTAATCGACAAAAACAAACAATGGAATGACTTTTATGTCAACACAAAAGAGCAGAAATTTATAATATGAATTTTATCTATAGACTACATTTTATCTTAATATTACGGTATATTCCAGGATGCATTCAAGTTATCAGTTAAGTTTTCAAAATCTCTTTATTTTGTTTGACATTTTTATTTGAAATTTTTTTCAATCAGTAATATTCCCAAAATGTTCCAAGCTATAGGCATATTTTATGAAACATTATTTCCATGGTCTCCAAAAATAACCATGTGAGTTTTACAATTGTAACAATTGTAAATAATTGTATTTTTTGCCTTCTACTGATTCAGGAGCTTGTGGTGATATAGTGGGTAACAGTATTCTAGCGCACTGTCGTCCATTGTGGATCTTCAGTTCAATTCCTGGCTCAACCTGAATTGGGAATATTGGTAGTTACAGTCCGGTGCTAATGGTTTTTAATGCAGAATGCTGATCAACTAGTATGCACTGATTTCCTCCATCTCTTCTACTAATATGTTACAAGTGACATCAAATTCAAAGTTACCACTGATTTAGTATTACATCTATAATTAATGTACCAGCTTTGTTTCAAATAATAAAAGCTAATGAAGAGAATTAAGTTTTAACAATGAAAGCTTCTAGACTCATTCAGTAACAGTATTTATTTTGTCATTAACTGTATCAGTAATGGAGTTTTATATTTAATATTTCGCTGTTTCCATTCATGTATACACTTCAAAAGTTTGTGCACAATGAAACAGTATGTATAAAAAACTCTAATCTATTTTATGTGCCACTAATATCAATTTTTGCTCTGAAGTAACTTAAGTTGCTGATTTTCTTTTCTGCTCTGTACATTAGATATAAAACAAATATTAAATTCAAATTTATATCATGCAGACAACTGGCCATTCTTGCTTTGAAGTAACTAGTTGATTTTTTTTCTCGGTGTAGTAAATATAAAAGACATCAACTGTCTTCCCAAAACTCAGACTTGCAAAAGAAGCTGCATTGTTTCTTTTTTACAGCATGATCATTACAAAAAAAGAACACCCCCCCCCCCAAAAAAAAAAAGCACCCCCCCCCAAAAAAAAAGCAACAAAAGACCATCATATTAAGCAAAAAATATTAACAAATTCTGTCAAAAACTTTAAATTTCATTGCGTTAATACATCTTACCTACCAGACGATAGCTATAGCCCGGCGCCAGCCGGTCCCGCCAAACGAAAGAAAAAGACGTCCCGGGTTTCACCCCCGGCAGGACCGGCACACTACAATCCACTCGCCAGGTGGCCTAGTTCCTGCCTCACTCGCCAGAGGGACGTGACGTCATAGCATCTTTTTCGTTTGGCGCGATATTTAAAGTTGTGGATTTTTATCTGTGAACCTTTTGGTTTTATATTTGTGTTATATCTGTTTAATTTGTGTCGGAATTGTTGCCATTAGTTGACTTTTCTATCATGGCATCTCCAGGACAGAAAAAGGGTGCGTGTGGCCATATTATGGCTTCATTTGACAAACATAGTAGGTGTGCGCGTTGTCGCGAGAAAGGACAGGGTGATGACCCTTGTGTTCAAAATCTGCAGTGTGACTTTTGCAGTGTCCTTACCCCGGAGCAAGTGCTCAAGTTAAGTACTCCTACCTATAAACTCAGAAAGGAAAAGGCTAAAGCAAAGGAGGTGTTAGTCGATCCGTCTTCTGTGGTAGTACTTGATACCCAGCCAGAACAAGAACCTGCTGTTTCTGTTTCTTCTGCTCCGGATTTGTCCCTTCCTGTGCCTCAGTTTAAGAAAGATCTTCAAGAACTGGACGAAAAGTGGGCCACTCGTATGGCCAGGCTTGAGGCACTTATTACTTTAGGACATCGCTCCTCACCTTCTGTGCAACAAAATCCAACATTTTCTCCGGTCAAAGTACCGGTCTCTCATGCTGCTCCAGCAGGTGCTCTTTCCCAGACACCCTTTTTTGTCTCTACTTCGGCTTCTTCCGGCCCAGCCGGCCCGGCTGTTGGCCCGGATGAGCCTAGAGATCAGGATGTTTCCTTTGCTGACAGACAATCTCCACTTCAAAACCTCTACCCGGAAGCAGAACCTATGTTTAAACACCCTGCTCCGGTGGCTACTGTTTCGTCAGCTGCTATGTCTGCTTCCTCTCAATCTGCATTTCAACAACCTTCTTCCGGCTCCGGGCCGGTCACCTTCCGCGATGTCAATCCTCAGGAAACATTTGAAGAGGGTGAGTTATCTGACGCAGAGGAATCCCCAGACTTGGAAACCTCAGACCCGGACCGGGTCCTCAGTGAAGATCAAAATTACCGCGAGACTGTGAGAGGCGTCCGCGCGTTCATGGGATGGACACACATTCCTGACCTGGAGTTTTCTCCGCAATCCCGCACTGATAATCCTTGGGCAGGTCACCGTTCTCAGCCTGTGGGCAAGATTTCTGTGGATCTTCCACCGGAAGATTGGTTGTGCCGAAAACTAGAAACTCTAAACCTTGTACTGATAGAAGGATATCCTTCAAAATCTAGTGATCCAGGTGGCCTGCATGTGGACCAATTCCTCAGACCCCCCAAATCCCAGAACAGATGGTATGGGATACACCCGGCGGAGCCTACAGATCCAACTAGGCCGGGTAAATCGGTGAATTCTTGGCCAAATGATGCGGCGAAGATCAATAGTTCATTCCCCAGGATTTCAACCATATCTTCTACATCTCCTCAGCCTCCATCCCGCCCACTATCACAAGACACTATGCGTAAGTGGGAGAAAGCAGCAAAAGAGTCTTCATATATTTGCAACCAGTCAGCGGGGTTTAATCGCTGTATTACCAAAATACAGGATGCCTTCCAAGAACAATTGCATATTTTACAAAGTGAACTTAAGAAAGGCAAGTCCTCTGTCAAAGCTCAAGGTGCATTGGATGAACTTTTATATTTATCCTCATTTAACCAGAATGTCAGTTTCGCCATGGGTAAATCTCTACAACATTTGGCAGACTTTACATTTGTGCAGATGGCGAATTTGACCCTACTCCGAAGGGATTCATACTTGGAAGCTGTGAAACCGGGGATTAAACCAGATACTTTCAATTCCTTGAGAAATTGCCCCCTGAATGGATATGGGTTATTTCCAGATGCTGCTATTAGAAAAGCTGAGGATGAAATAAACCAATTAGAAGCTTCCCGACGTACTTCCCAGCCCGGCCCGGGCCGCGGGGGGTTCGCCGGTAGAGGCAGAAAACAGAGATACCAACCCTACAGTACTGGTTGGAAACCTCAAGACACTGCTAAAACAACTTCTCAAGCCGGAAAGGAACTACCAGCTTGGAAAGCGTTTGGTTCCCGCAATAGAGGCCGGGGCAGAGGCCGGGGTGGTCAGCCCGGACGTGGTACCAAGATGGCTCATGAGAAGACACAGTATAAATGACAATTACTGCAAGTCAAGTCCGGTGCCGGTGGCCCGGCCAGTCAGTTCTGTGAAAAGTGTCGTAACAAGAAACTCTTTTGTATCTGTTCCAACAAATGTTTCTTATCATGTTGTATGTCGTGTACCTACTGTAACAAGGTGGCAGTCACAAAAGAAAGACGTAAGGCCAAAATCAAAGATCAAAAGTCAAATAAAGTGTGTGAAAAGTGCTTCTTTTGTCGGTCACTTTGTTTCTGCTCCAAATGTTCCAAATGTCCCCAATGTTGCAAGTGTCCAACCAGTGGGGGGACGTCTTCAGAGTTTTTGGGAAATATGGGCTCACAAAGGTGCAAACCCCAAAGTAGTGTCCATTTTAAAGGAGGGTTATGTTCTCCCCTTCAAAGTCAGACCTCCCTTGGTAAGGGATCCCCTGATAATAAGTGGCTATGCAAACCCCATCAGAGACTCCCACTTGCAAGAAGCTGTACAAGCTCTGATCGAGAAAAAGGCAGTAGAGAGGGTCAGGGTTCAAACCTCACTAGCCTTTTTCAACAGACTGTTCATTGTCCCAAAGCCGAACCACAAGTGGCGGCCGATCTTGGATCTCAGTACTCTAAATCAGTTTTTATGCGTAAAAACATTCAAAATGGAGACTCCAGAGACAATCCGGACCTCTCTACAACAAGAGGAGTGGGTGACATCGCTAGATTTCAGCGACGCCTACTTTCACATTCCAATTCACTTCACATCCCGAAAATTCCTCAGGTTCCACTTTCAGAACCAGTCGTACCAGTTTCGGGCACTTCCCTTTGGCCTGTCAACAGCTCCCATGGAGTTCACTGGTGTGGTCAAAGAGGTCAAGTTAATGGCTCAGTCACAGGGTATAAGAATCCACCAGTACCTAGACGACTGGTTGATTCGAGCCCCTACCAAAGAATCTTGCCACCAGGGAACCCAGTCCCTCCTAGCCCTTTGCCAGGAGTTGGGCTGGATGGTAAACATGCAAAAGTCAGAACTGGAACCCCAGCAAGTCTTCGACTTCGTAGGCTACCAGTACGACCTACTCAACGGAGTAGTCAGGCCTACTCAAAACCGTTGGGAAGCCCTTCAACAAAAGATAACAGTGCTTTTACAGACCAGATATTGCCGAGTGAGAACTTTCATGTCTCTTATAGGTCTTCTCACTGCGACAGAAAAACAGGTGCCCCTAGGCAGACTGCACATGAGACCTATTCAGTGGCACCTCAAGAAGCACTGGAGAGTCCCAGAATCTCTGGAAAAGGAGATCCCAATTTCGAGGTCTCTCCACCAGTACCTGCAGTGGTGGACCCAAGAGGAAAATGTCCTAAAGGGTCAGCCCTTACACCCCCTGCGACACGCAGTTCAAATCTTTACAGACGCCTCAAAAGAAGGCTGGGGTGCTCACTTAGGCGACTTCACAGCAAGCGGTACTTGGTCAGTGCCCGAAAGCAAGTTGCACATAAACTTCTTAGAACTAAAAGCCGTGTTGTTAGCACTAAAAAGATTCCAACATTTAGTGCAAGGAAAGGTCGTCCTGATTGCCACAGACAACACTACGGTTGTAGCATACATCAACAAGGAAGGAGGTATGAGGTCAGGCTCACTCTGTGCCCTTCTTTGGCGGCTCCTATGTTGGTGCAGCCTCAATCAAATAGTACTGAAGGCCAGACACATTCCAGGCCGTCTGAATGTAATTGCAGACAAATTGTCTCGCCAAAGGCAGGTCATTCAGACGGAGTGGTCCCTCCATCAAGAGACCTTCGACCTCCTTTGTCAAACCTGGCATTCTCCCCTAGTGGACATGTTTGCAACAAGGTACAACTGCAAGCTAGTTCAATTTGTGTCCCCAATTCCAGACCCAAAGGCCTGGTCAGTGGATGCTCTGACATTGTCCTGGGAGGACCTGGACATGTACCTCTTTCCCCCAGTGTCTCTGATGGGGAAGGTGGTCAGCAAGCTGTCAGATCACTGGTATCGCAGAGCAATCCTGATTGCCCCGGGATGGCCCAACATGCCTTGGTTTTGGGACCTAGTGGAACTGTCTGCGAGGGTTCCTCTATGTCTTCCACACCATCCAGATCTAGTGACCCAACCTTTCAACAAGGCACGTCACAGGGATCTGACAAACCTAAATCTCCATGCCTGGCTCCTAGAGCCCAGACAATCAAGGAGCAGGGGTTCTCTAGCCCAGTGGCGTCAAGAATTGAGGCGCCTCAAAGACGTTCAACCAGAACAGTCTACGAAGCGAAGTGGGCCGTTTTTATCAAATGGTGCGAAACAAGTCAGGTGGACTTCAGGAACCCATCTATAAAACAAATAGCAGATTTTCTCCTGCACCTTTTCCAGGAGAAAAATCTCCAGCCCAGCACTATTGACGGTTACAGGTCAGCCATTGCGGACAAACTGGGAAATACCTCGATTAATGTCGGCAAGGATGACAATTTGACTAGACTGTTAGACAGTTTTCACAGGGATAGACCCAAAGGACGCAGGGGGGTTCCTGCTTGGAACCTCTCCCTAGTTTTACACCAGCTTACAAAAGCACCGTTTGAACCCCTCAGAAAGGCTTCTCTAAAACACCTTACTTTCAAAACTGTTTTTCTCCTAGCCCTGGCTTCAGGAAAACGCAGAAGTGAGATACACGCTTGGTTAAACAAAAATATCAGACACCAAGCTGATTGGTCCAAAGTTTCCCTCTACCCATCACCAAGCTTCTTGGCGAAAAATCACTTGGCAAAGGAGGGACCAGAGTGCGTGGCCCCTGTGGTCATCCCGGCCTTAGCCCCCACTCTGGATAAGTCTTTAAAGGAAGACAGATCCCTTTGCCCCGTTCGGGCTCTTCGCTACTACCTGGACAAAACACAAAACCTAAGAACGGGAAAGGAGTTAGTTTTTGTCTCATTCAAACAAGGTTTTGACAGGGACATCTCTCCTGCCACTATCTCATCCTGGATCAAACAAACAGTAGTGTTGTGTTATGATCTCTCTGACCAAGAGTCCTTGACCTTACATCAGGTCAAGGCCCATGATGTTAGGGCCTTTGCGGCCTCCAAAGCTTTTCAAGGTGGCATATCTCTGGACCAGATTCTAGCAGCATGCCACTGGAAGTCCCACAACACCTTTACACAGTTTTACCTTAAGGATGTTGCCTGGGCAGATAAGGAGCTTTTTCACTTGGGTCCTGTGGTGGCGGCCCAGCAGATCCACCACTAGTCCCCTAAGCTTCTTTGTATATAATTATATATAGTGTATATACTAGTTAGTTTTAGGTGCAGGCTCACTTTTAGCCTATGCCTTGGCTTCTCAAAGTTTTTTACTGCAGAGTAATTCTCTGGGTATAGGACTTTCCCTACTCTTCCAGGTTAACAGTGGGAATCATGGACTTGAACTCTTGCTCTCTTCCTCCCCTCAGAGCAGTCAAAAAGGGGGGGGGGGGGCAGTTAGGTCTAGATACCCTTGAGACTAACATGTCTCCTCAAAGGACTAGAACCTCACACCTAGGTATAATATAAGAGTTCTCTCCAATCCTCAGAAGGCTGCCCTCCTTCCACTGGGTAGTTATTCTAGCTATCGTCTGGTAGGTAAGATGTATTAGCGCAATGAAATTGCAAATTTTAATTAGTAAATTAAATTTTTATTAGTTAATACCTTACCTACCAGACGGGAAATTCCCACCCGGCCTTCCCCGCTTCCAGCCTCATCATTCCATCTTAGGGACGAAAAAGATGCTATGACGTCACGTCCCTCTGGCGAGTGAGGCAGGAACTAGGCCACCTGGCGAGTGGATTGTAGTGTGCCGGTCCTGCCGGGGTGAAACCCGGGACGTCTTTTTCTTTCGTTTGGCGGGACCGGCTGGCGCCGGGCTATAGCTATCGTCTGGTAGGTAAGGTATTAACTAATAAAAATTTAATTTACTAATTAAAATTTGCAATTTAGCAAGCAACCTATAAAATGTGGCTATAATATAAACACAGTCTTGCCTTGATAACGAAAAATATATTTATGTGCACCTGAAAACCAAATTTTTGTGTACCTGTTTATAGAGGGCGTTTGGTTTCCATTTAAGCCCACTGTAGCTTCTACTCAAAAACTTTGCAGGTGTGCTATTGCTATTAAAATTTCATTCAATTTCTTGCAGGACTTTTGACTGGCAGAATGAATTATTAATATCAAGTGTGTATTGATTATTTAAACCAACACTGACATTGGATCAATTTAAGCTGTCAGCTAATGTCACAGTTACTGTATTTAATCATGATACTGATGATGATCAGGAAATATTGGGAATCTATCTTTGTAACAATTGTGACATTCATCACAGCTTGCGCAATTGGCCACTGGAGGGAAGGGGAGCTGTTATTATTAAGCAAAACTTGGAATAATTGATTAAAGTTAGGCTTTTCACCAATAGCAATAATAGGCAGTTATTAAAAAAAAACCCCAAAAAACCCTAGTTTTTTTACGCTGCTTGTAAGTTGTATCAAACACTACAGAATCAAGAAAGAGGACCAAATATGTGAATTCACACATATATGACAGATTTTTTTTTTTCAAATGGAAAAATTGACGTTAAAAAGCATTCATTCCTTGGAGACGGAAATGTAGGAATGTTGTGCAAAGAGTAATGACAGCTTGTCGTTAAGTATTTCCATTGCAGCATAAAAAATACCCTGAAACTAAAAATAAATATAGACTATTACCCACAACCACAACATAAAGATTAAGTGATGTATAGACCTGAATTTTTATTGCGTTAATACTTCTTCTCAAGAATACTATTAGTTCTCTTTTTCTAAACGAAATTGAAATCATTGGACTGGCTGCAACATTCATTCTTGGGCATTTATATTTTTTAGAATAATATTTTAAAAGTATATTATAAAGTTTCATTCTATCTTGACACATCTGTGTCAGTGAATATGGTCAAGAGCCAAATTGATGGTAAAATTCAGTATATGAATTGGCTGCTTCATAATCACCAGCCTTGTTTCATCCTTCAATTTATTGTTATTGTGTTATACATTTTTGCCATGTTAAAATAGTTATAACACCCTCCGAACCATGACATATGCAGAATGTTACCATAATTAGAGGCAATAAACCACTCTGGCTTTGTCTTTATGGTTCATAACATAGGTTAATGGTAAAGTTGTGCCAGTGAGGAAATCGCCATCTGTTTTTGTATCTTGTGGGAAACTTCTTGAAGGTTTGTGATTTATGTGAAGATATTAAGGCCTCTGATCTATTCTGTTGCACACTTGGCACAAATAGTGATGATTTTGTCTTACTTTTAAGGGATTCCCCCCCACCTCCCCACCAGTGGTGAATTTCACATTTTGTAGCTAATTTCACATTTCCTACTATAGTAAATAATACTCATAATAATTACAGTTTATAAGTTACAAAATAAGAAAATGTTAAGTAAAACAGAGATGGGGGTTTTAAAAGGCTGGGTGAGGTGGGCTGGTAAAACTTACAATGAATAGCAAAAACACTTTCAAATATTTGGTTAGTTTCTTTTTAATAATTCTTGTATTTTCTTAAGCAATATGACATGTCATCCTCAGTACTGATATCTGTCAGAAAAAATTCCTCACAAAAGACAATACTTTTCTAAATTTGGTTGTCTACTATTGAACTTTAACATACCACTCCTGAATGGTGTTTTTATGTAAGATTATCTATAGAACTAAGCACTGTCAACACAGTAACATTTTGCAGAAAAGCATGTAAACAACCCAGTTGAGCAGGGACAGTATTTTGAAATATAAAAATATGTTCACAACATTAAATTGATGGTGGATACATGTATTTCACAGGTAATTCATATTCACCAAATGCTTCATGTTTTGTAAATTGATATGTTGAGTAATGCAACTGGGGAATTAATAATGTATAACTAGTGTTTATCAATCAACTTTATCTGTTATTCCAAATTACCTTGGACACGTCTTTTACGCAAGGCTGGAATCGCGAATATAGAACGGTAAATAAAACAACACTGTTGTATTCTGCGTGCATAGTCCCTTCGCGTACAAATGTAAACAACTCGCGGTAAAAATGTAAATTATATGCAGCAAATATGAAGTCAAATGATTCAGTGGGGATTTTGTCAATATTTCATTTAAAGATCGACTACTCATTAATATTTATGAATTCTGTGGGGGATTTTCTAACAATATTTTAGCCCAAAGGCTGCTTGCACATCCATCACTATGCATGTTTAGTTAATGGAACAGCCAACATGGCATTGGATTTGTTTTGATTTTTGCGTAAGATTTACCCCTTATTTTGAACAAAATATCAGTGTAACCATTTTAGAATAGGAATAAAAGACAAATTCTCGTGCTTTACTATGGTTTTAAACTATCGATCTGCTGTATTAATAAAAACCATCATAAAGCACTCGAATATATCTTTTATTCCTGTATTATTCTACCTCAAGTCAGTTTCAGCCAATCAGATTGCGGTTTTGGAAAAAAAAATATTACCCTGATGCCCTTTTCATCTCGAAATAATCAATGCGCATACATTTGGAATGGAAACACTACAAATAATAATAATTATTTTAAAATATGGTAATTTTAGGTGCTATAAAACTAGAAAGTGCAACCAAATTGTTAGATAATTAGAAACAAAAGAGTTATTATACTTTTGAAAAAGACATAAAATACTTTCAATTTGATACCTTTGTAGGTTGAAAAACGCAAGTTTAAGAAATCTAGTGATGACGTAAATAGCCAATCAGAACAACAAGCAGTGGATTATATTGATTTTCTTCAGTCTCTGTGTAGAAGTGTGTAGTGATGACGTCAGTGGTGTTGGTTTGTGACATCACATTTCATTTATTTATATGTGGAGGGACTTTTAAAAGGGTTTTTGTATGCATTTGATGCTAAATAGAAACAAAAAAGTTTAATACTTTCGGCATAATAAACAGAATAAAACACTTCTTTCTGGGCAGTATTGTGATTTATGAAGCCTGAGGGCAAGTGATATTGCCCGAGGGCCGATGGGCCCAAGGTCAATATCACTTGGGTCAAAGGCTTCATAAATCACAATATTGCCCAGAAAGAAGTGTTTTATTCTAAAATAATGCATATATCATTTATCAATATTGGCGTTTTATGACAGGGTTGCCAATATCAGTGTGCCTCTTGTCCATGATATCAGACGATTTTGAAATAGTTTTACTTTCACTGATGTCGATGTCCACACAGCCGTATATTGCACCCACTGGACTGTTCAATCACTGTTGGTATTTGCAAATATTTAATTCCAGGACTAGACGCTGTAAAATTACAGCATTAATTATATGTATTCATTCAGGTAAGACAGAGATGGAGCTTCCAGAGGCTCGGCGTGGACGTGATGACTCAACTTATGTGGATTCATACCCACTGATCTGGAACAAGTTTGAACAGAGTGGATACGTCACTTTGTTTGCAGAGGACCAGCCAAGTAAGTGCATTGGTTAGCATGAAGTGGGTGGATTTTTAATGTTTTATTATTTCTGGGTAAAAACTGAAATAAGAATATGATATTTTGCAGAAATCTACAAGAAAGTAATAGCACTAGCAGTAAATATTAAATTATTTTTGATAAATATACAGTCAAACTTGTAGATGTGACCACTCTCAAAGAGAGACGACTTGCTAGTTGAGACCGCTTTTATTCCCCCCCAAGGAAATTTAGATATAAAACGTACCTCGAATAGAGACCACTCCCTAGCTGTGACCAGCGACCGCTAAAATCATTCCCAAGGACACAAAAAACCTCTATACAAGAGACCACACAATGGAGACTAGAGGCTAACATGGGCACTCATAATCAATGGATGGGCCATTGATATGAATTGTTTCCATTGTCCATTTCATCTACATGTTCAATTAAGGCCTCCACCTATAATAATAACACAGATATAAAATCCCTGCCTATTTTCTTTGATCATGAAAAAGGGGATTTCTATAATGAATAACTGTGAAGGAAAAGTGTGTGTGTGTGTAGATCAGTACATTGTGGAGGAATGGAGAACTGAACTGGTTGAACTTTGCATGGACTCTTTACCATAAAGACATTTACAATATAATAGTCTGTGTAAAACAAGATAAGAACAAATCAGCTTTTAATAGGTATTACAAATGAGAAATTAAGTATAGTTAGTAATGGCCTATTTTTTAATCCAAAATGTCTGCTGTTACATGTACTTGTGCACATTTTACATTTTGTTAAATAATGATTTTAAACCTATTATCAGGATTCTATAAATAGGAAGTTTTACCAATATACTCTCATTTGCTTTATTGTGACTGATCTCTAACAGTCAAATAGATTGTGGATTGCAATGCTTAATGAATGGAGAGAGAAATTTAGTGAAATTTAAGGAATTTACACAAAGCCTTCATATAAAGACCGACCCCTATGAAAGACCATTTTTAGTATTTCCCATGGGCGGTCTTTATACACAAGTTTGACTGTAATATGTCCACCCCCCAGTCCACCCACTGGGGGTGGACATGTTATTTTTGCTTTTTCCGCTGTCCGGCGTCACACTTGGTTTCCAGACATTTTAGGCAACTGTTCTTATCCTATCTTTACCAAATTTGGCATGCAGGTTTACTGGGTTAATAGCTTGTATGGGATTGCTTTTGGTAATGATAGCTTCATAGCTAACTGAGTAATAACTACTTTACTACTTTTGAGTATCTCTTTGGTTTCCAGACATTTTAAGGAATGTTATTAAGCCTATCATTCTGAAATTTGGTATGGAAGTTCATTGGGTTAATAGCTTGTATGGGATTACTTTTGGGGGGAATTGCTTCATAGATCAGTGAAAGTTTCAACCCATAGGGTATCTGAGTATCGTACTCTTGGCAATTTTTAAAAAATTTTCCCCTTCTCAAAAATGGCGGCCATTTTGAATTTTTGAATTTTTGCCAAAAATGGCAAAACACAAATTTGCTTTTATCTCCTTAACCGTGCGAGATAGAGCGATTTGGTCGAAATTTTCAACCCACAGGGTATCTGAGCATTGTACTCTTGGCAATTTTTAAAAAATTTTCCCCTCCCCAAAAATGGCAGCCATTTTGCATTTTCGAATTTTTGCCAAAAATGGCAAAACACAAATTTGATTCTATCTCCTTAACCGTGCGAGATAGAGCGATTTCGTCAAAATTTTTGGCCCACAGGGTATCTAAGAAATGTACTCTGCAATTTTCAAAAAATTTTCCCCTCCCCACATATGACGGCCATTTTGAATTTTCAGATTTTTGCCCAAAATGGAAAAACACAAATTTGCTTCTATCTCCTTAACCGTGCAAAATAGAGTTATTTCGTTGAAATTTTCGACCCATAGGGTATCTAAGAAATGTACTCTTGGCAATTTAAAAAAAAATTTCCTCTTCCCAAAAATGGCGGCCATTTTGACTTTTTGCCAAAAATAGAAAAACAGAAATTTGCTCCTATCTTCTTAACCGTGCAAGATAGAGTGAGTTTGTCAAAATTTTCGACCCAACCATTGCAAAAAGGCATGAAGCTGAAATAATTTACATGTACGCTAATAAATATTTAAGCATCATTGATATATTTTACAAATGAATCAGGGTCTTGTAAGACTACTGTACAATTTTGGTAAAAGGTTCATGGGGTGGACATTACACATGATAATGTGTGTTCTTCTATGCTATCCTGTTTCTATTCATATGCCGCAGCTACTATCAACAGGACGTCCTATTTCTAGTTTATACATAACTTGCAGTGCTTCTGTGAACTATAAATGCACAAATATCTTTGAAAAACATCTGCAGAAACATTCATAAAGTGAAATCGATTTGTCTGTAGAAAATAATTCTCCCATTTTCATTAAATTTATCAGGTTTCAAAACAAACAATAAATAACTAGACAAAAGTTTTTGTACACAAAAACAAAGCGTCCCTACAGCTTTTAAGCTTTATATAAAATGCTAAAGCACTAATGTGAAGAGGTAAATGTTATTGGTGAAGAGAAATTTTCGTGAAAAGGACCATGTTAGGATCACAAGAGTGACCTTAAAACGAAAAAAACACTCAGTGCCTATGAACGGGTTCTGTATCAGCTGACTGTGTGTTTTCAGCTGCAAAGAAGAAGAAGCACTTTAAAGTTTGGCTGTGCTTGTTTGACCTTGAAGGAGAGGCCCAAGGTCAAATCTGACCACATCAAAAGATTTCAAGGCCATCATTTCCTATATGTAGGTATACCATCCCAAACCTCTAGGACCAATAATAAATGAGTTATAAGCACTTTAAAGTTTGCCTATCCTCGTTGGACCTTGAAGGAGAGGCCTAAGATCAAATCCGACCACACCAGAAGATTCCCAGCACATGATTTCCTACATGTTGGTTTACCATCCCAAACCTGTAGGACCAATAATAAGTGAGTTATAAGCACTTTTAAGTTTGGCTATGCTCGTTTGACCTTGAAGAAGAAGCACTTTAAAGTTTGGCTGTGCTTGTTTGACCTTGAAGGAGAGGCCCAAGGTCAAATCTGACCACATCAAAAGATTTCAAGGCCATCATTTCCTATATGTAGGTATACCATCCCAAACCTCTAGGACCAATAATAAATGAGTTATAAGCACTTTAAAGTTTGCCTATCCTCGTTGGACCTTGAAGGAGAGGCCTAAGATCAAATCCGACCACACCAGAAGATTCCCAGCACATGATTTCCTACATGTTGGTTTACCATCCCAAACCTGTAGGACCAATAATAAGTGAGTTATAAGCACTTTTAAGTTTGGGTATGCTCATTTGACCTTGAAGGAGAGGGCCAAGGTCAAATTCGACCACAGCAAAAGATTACCAGCCCTTAATTTCTACATGTTGGTTTACCATCCCAAACCTCTAGGACCAATCATAAGCGAGTTATAAGCACTTTAAAGTTTGGTTATGCTCATTTGACCTTGAAGGAGAGGCCCCAAGGTCAAATCTGACCACACCAGAAGATTCCCAGCACATGATTTCCTACAGGTTGGTTTACCATCCCAAAGCTCTAGGACCAATAATACGCCACTTATAAGCACTTTTATGTTTGGCTATCCTTGTTTCACCTTGAAGAAGAGGCCCAAGGTCAAATCTGACAACACCAAAAGATTCCCAGCCCATGATTTTCTATATGTTAGTATACCATCACAAACCTCTAGGACCAATAATAAGCAAGTCATAACCACTTTTATGTTTGGCTATACTCATTTGACCTTGAACGAGGGGCACAAGGTCAAATCTGACCACACCAGAAGATTCCCAGCACATGATTTCCTACATGTTGGTATACCATCCCAATCCTCTAGGACCAATAATAAGCGAGTTATAAGCACTTTTAAGTTTGGCTATGCTTGTTTGACATTGAACGAGGGGCCCAAGGTCAAATCAGACCACACCAGAAGATTCCCAGCCCATGATTTCCTACATGTTGGTTTACCATCCCAAACCTCTAGGACCAATAATAAATCAGTTATAAGTACTTTTATGTTTAGCTATCCTCTTTTGACCTTGAAGAGGAAGCCCAAGGTCAAATCTGACCACACCAAAAGATTCCGAGCCCATGATTTCCTACATGTTGGTATCCCATCACAAACCTCTAGGACCAATAATAAGCGAGTTATAAGCACTTTTAAGTTTGTCTATCCTCGTTTGACCTTGAACAAGGGGCCCAAGGTCAAATCCGACCACACCCAAAGATTCCCAGGCCATGATTTCCTACATGTTGGTTTACCATCCCAAAGCTCTAGGACCAATAATAAGTGAGTTATAAGCACTTTTATGTTTGGCTATCCTCTTTTGACCTTGAAGAAGAGACCCAAGGTCAAATCTGACCACACCAAAAGATTCCCAGCCCATGATTTCCTACATGTTGGTTTACCATCACAACCCTGTAGAACCAATAATAAGCGAGTTATAAGCACTTTTAAGTTTGGCTATGCTCGTTTGACCTTGAACGAGGGGCCCAACGTCAAATCCGACCACACCAGAAGATTCCCAGGCCATGATCTCCTACATGTTGGTTTACCATCCCAAACCTGTAGGACAAATAAGAAGCGAGTTATAAGCACTTTTATGTTTGGCTATCCTCGTTTGACCTTGAAGAAGAAGCCCAAGGTCAAATCTGACAACACCAAGAGATTCCCAGCCCATGATTTTCTATATGTTAGTATACCATCCCAAACCTGTAGGACCAAAAATAAGCAAGTCATAAGCACTTTTAAGTTTGGCTATACTCGTTTGACCTTGAACGAGGGGCACAAGGTCAAATCAGACCACACCAGAAAATTCCCAGCACATGATTTCCTGTATGTTGGTATACCATCCCAATCCTCTAGGATCAATAATAAGCGAGTTATAAGCACTTTTAAGTTTGGTTATGCTCATTTGACCTTGAAGGAGAGGCCCAAGTTCAAATCTGACCACACCAGAAGATTCCAAGCACATGATTTCCTACATGTTGGTTCACCATCCCAAAGCTGTAGGACCAATAATAAGCGAGTTACAAGCACTTTTATGTTTGCCTATACTCGTTTGACCTTGAACGAGGGGCCCAAGGTCAAATCTGACCACACCAGATGATTCCCAGCACATGATTTCCTATATGCTGGTATACCATTCCAAACCTCTAGGACCAATAATAAGCGAGTTATAAGCACTTTAAACTTTGCCTATCCTCTTTTGATCTTTCACGAGGGGCCCCAGGTCAAATCTGACCACACCAGAAGATTTCCAGCACCTGATTTCCTATATGTTGGTACACCATCCCAAACCTCTAGGACCAATAATAAGCGAGTTCAAGGCTTAATCGTAGTAAATTTTTTATGAACTTATAATCAATCGCCCGTCAATCGCTCAATTATGGCCCGATTGATCCCAATATCGATTGGCGCCTAGATTCCTCTGTCAGAAATGTGCCTGATTGGCTCCTTAAGATACAGAAATTCAACAAGCAACACATACAATGCATTCAAATGTTTAAAGTTACGGGATATAACAAAATTCAAAACATGTACTCATATTTTCAAAGCTCATAGGAATTTGCTACCACCTAAACTAATGGAATGACATAGATATGTCAAGCATGTTCATAACTATAATACAAGGAACTGTGGAAACATTTATCAAAATATCCCCAAAACTTTCCAAAAAAGTAGATGTCCTAGTATTATAGGGGTTAAACTGTACAATCAAATTCCATCACATGTAAGATTGTTGCCATCTATAATAAGCTTCAAAAAGAGATTAAAAGAAGAATTCCTCACTAAATATAAAAAACCATTGCCTATCTAACAAATTATGGTATGACAAATGGAAGTTACGGATCTGTGTACTAAATCTGTGTGTATCTTAATCTATATTTTTACCATTAAGTACTTTGTCAAGTATGTTAAAATTTAATTAACAGACAAACAGTTCAAATTAGCATATTCATTGATAAATAGCTTCTTTGTGTCATAAATCAAAATCTATTTTATCTGCTGTATTTCTTTCTTGACTTTCTGTTGTCAGTTATGTCCAAGTTAAGTAATATTTACTAATAAGTTCATTTGAACTTCAGGCATTTCTGTTTAGTATTTATTGTATGTTCTTAACTTTATGTTGTCAGTTCTCTCCAAATTTAGGGATGTCTAGTTATAAGTTCATTTGAACCTCTGACATTTACTTTCAGCATTTATTTTAAAATGTTGTATTATTTCATTGTAATGTAATGCTGAATAAAGATCTATCTATCTATCTATGTATTCCTCCATAATAGTAAAACACCCGACACCATGTTTGTATACATAGTTCTTCACAATGTGTGTGGTTTTATTGCTGTTTACCTTTATAAAAGGATCTAAGAGTTCAAGAGGAAATTATTCCCATAAACTGATACATTTGTTGTGTTTTTAACATCTGCATTTTCCAACTATCTTAGTCTTTCCCAAAGTCTCTATTTATAACTATATACCTCGAAGCAGGACCCAAGTCCAGCTTATGGTTTCCCTTAGGTTGGTTTCATATTGCAAACCTTAGGACCAATAATACGTGAGTTATAACCACTTTTAAATTTGTCATTACAGGTTAGAATGTTTGGTCAAGGTTACTGTAAATATAAACCACCAGCAATTAACCTTACTTATTTCAAAAACAGTTCTACAGCTTGAAAAATGCAACAATTATAATATTGTAGGTCATTGTTTTCCTTAACAAAAATATGTGTCCGGTGTATAAAAAAACAAATTATCTGAAAGCTATGTCATATGTAGATAATGTCAGTACAGTAGTGAGTAGCACACCATATTATTTCTACAATGTTCTGTGACATATTACAGGAAATAAAATGAGTATGATGCAATGTATATTATTATAGGGACTTGTTAAATATGATGCCCATCTTGGGCACATCGATTACCAATATTCCATCAGACAATGCCACAAAGTGATCTGATATTAAAAAGGTGATAAAAATGTTAATTTCAACAGAAACAATCTGTGCACCTGAACAAGGCTACATGATTGTTTTCATCCTTGAAGTATACAACAGTGTCTTTTCTCTAAATTCTCATTGAGTGAGTTAGCCTTGCTTAAGGCTCAAATTTGTACCATATGTTTTCATACTTGTACACAGATATTTGGTATTCATAAAGCACTCATGCATGTTTTGAGATATAAACTGAGCAGACATATCATGTGTAAAATCCAGTACATGTTAATTGTAAGAATACATTATGCAAAATGACCATGTTTTCTGTATATTTTCTCTTAATTACTAGGGTATTTGAGCCTTAAGCAAGGCTATGAGTGAGTGTAAAGAAAAGGTTGAATCTACTATTAAGGTGGCATGGATCTGTATACTTTTTGAAAAAAGCAGTAAATCAGACATTTACAACTGTAGCAACTTACTATCCTAATATATATCATTAGAACATAATTCAGTGGTAATTCACTTCAAAATATGGTAAACTGAGTGAAGTTTCTGTTTGTTGGATTAATGAAGGGGAAAGATTATAAATTCCTTTTTACAAATATAAAAGAAAGAGAACAAAGTAATATATAGAGTTGTTGTACTCTACAGGAAAAAATATATGTAACTTTAGTCAAAAGCAAGAGGTTGCAAAGTAAATACACTGGTCACAGATATGAAGGCCAACTGCAAAACATTTCAAAATCACAAATGAAAAAAAAATTGCAAACCATGAACTCCTATAGGTTGGTTAATATCCAAAACTTTTAGGACCACTAATAAGCGACTCATAAGCAAGTTATAAGCACTTTTAAGTTTGCCTATCCTCATTTGACCTTGAAGGAGGGTCCCAAGGTCAAATCTGAACCCAAGAAAAGATTCCAAATCCATGATTTCCTACATCTTGGTTTACCATCCCAAACCTGTAGGACCAATAATAAGTGCTTTATAAGCACTTCTAAGTTTGCCTATCCTCATTTGACCTTGAAGGAGAGGCCCAAGGTCAAATCCGACCACACTAAAATATTAACAGCCCATGATTTCCTGCATGTTGGTTTACCATCCCATACCTCTAGGACCAATAATAAGCGAGTTATAAGCACTTTTAACTTTGACTACCCTCGCTTGACCTTGAAGGGGGCCCCAAGGTCAAATCCGACCACAGCATAACATTCCCTGCCCATGATTTCGTACATGTTGGTTTACCACCCCAAACCTTTAGGACAAATAATAAGTGAGTTATTCACTTTTAAGTTTGGCTATGCTCGTTTGACCTTGAAGGAGAGGCCCAAGGTCAAATCCGACCACACCAGAAGGTTCCCAGCCCATGATTTCCTATATATTGGTATACCATCCCAAAGCTCTAGGACCAATAATAAGTGAGTTATAAGCATTTTTATGTTTGGGTATCCTCGTTTGACCTTGAAGGAGAGGCCCAAGATTAAATCCGACCACACCAGAAGATTCCCAGCACATGATTTCCTATATGTTGGTATACCATCCCAAACCTCTAGGACTAATAATAAGCGAGTTATAAGCACTTTTAAGTTTGCCTATCCTCGTTTGACCTTGAACAAGGGGCACAAGGTCAAATCTAACCACACCAGAGGATTCCCTGCACATGATTTCCTATATGTTGGTATACCATCACAAACCTCTAGGACCAATAATAAGCGTGGTATAAGCACTTTTAGGTTTGGCTATCCTCATGTGACCTTGAAGGAGGGGCCCAAGGTCAAATCTGACCACACCAGAAGATTCCCAGCCCATTATTTCCTATATGTTGGTATACCATCACAAACCTCTAGGACCAATAATAAGCGAGTTATAAGCACTTTTAAGTTTGGCTATCCTCGTTTGACCTTGAGGGAGAGGCCCAAGGTCAAATCTAATCACACCAAAAGATTCCCTGCCCATGATTTCCTATATGTTGGTATACCATCCCAAACCTCTAGGGCCAATAATAAGCGAGTTATAAGCACTTTTAAGTTTGACTATGCTCGTTTGACCTTGAAGGGGGGGGGGGGGGGGGGGGGGGGGGCCAAGGTCAAATGCGACCACACCAGAAGATTCCCAGCACGATTTCCTATATGTTGGTATACCATCACAAACCTCTAGGACCAATAATAAGCGAGTTATAAGCACTTTTAAGTTTGGCTATGCTCTTTGACCTTGAACAAGGGGCCCAAGGTCAAATGCGACCACACCAGAAGATTCCCAGCCCATGATTTCGTATATGTCGGTATACCATCCCAAATCTCTAGGACCAATAATGAGCGAGTTATAAGCACTTTTAAGTTTGGCTATGCTCGTTCGACCTTGAAGGGGGGGCCCAAGGTCAAATGCGACCACACCAGAAGATTCCCAGCCCATGATTTCCTATATGTTGGTATACCATCCCAATCCTCTACGACCAATAATAAGCGAGTTATAAGCACTTTTAAGTTTGGCTATGCTCGTTTGACCTTGAAGGGGGGCCCCAAGGCCAAATGCGACCACACCAGAAGATTCCCAGCACGATTTCCTATATGTTGGTATACCATCACAAACCTCTAGGACCAATAATAAGCGAGTTATAAGCACTTTTAAGTCTGGCTATGCTCTTTTGACCTTGAACGAGGGGCCCAAGGTCAAATGCGACCACACCAGAAGATTCCCAGCCCATGATTTCCTATATGTTGGTATACCATCCCAAATCTCTAGGACCAATAATAAGCGAGTTATAAGCACTTTTAAGTTTGGCTATGCTCGTTCGACCTTGAAGGGGGGGGCCCAAGGTCAAATGCGACCACACCAGAAGATTCCCAGCCCATGATTTCCTACATGTCGGTATACCATCCCAATCCTCTACGACCAATAATAAGCGAGTTATAAGCACCTTTAAGTTTGGCTATGCTCGTTTGACCTTGAAGGGGGGCCCCAAGGTCAAATGCGACCACACCAGAAGATTCCCAGCACGATTTCCTATATGTTGGTATACCATCACAAACCTCTGGGACCAATAATAAGCGAGTTATAAGCACTTTTAAGTTTGGCTATGCTCTTTTGACCTTGAACGAGGGGCCCAAGGTCAAATGCGACCACACCAGAAGATTCCCAGCCCATGATTTCCTATATGTTGGTATACCATCCCAAATCTCTAGGACCAATAATAAGCGAGTTATAAGCACTTTTAAGTTTGGCTATGCTCGTTCGACCTTGAAGGGGGGGGCCCAAGGTCAAATGCGACCACACCAGAAGATTCCCAGCACATGATTTCCTATATGTTGGTATACCATCCCAAACCTCTAGGACCAATAATAAGCGAGTTATAAGCACTTTTCAGTTTGGCTATCCTCGTTTGACCTTGAAGGAGAAACCCAAGGTCAAATCTAACAACACCAAAAGATTCCCAGCCCATGATTTCCTATATGTTGGTATACCATCCCAATCCTGTACGACCAATAATAAGCGAGTTATAAACATTTTTATGTTTGGCTATGCTCGTTTGACCTTGAAGGAGAGGCCCGAGGTCAAATCTGACCACACCAGAAGATTCCCAGCACATGATTTCCTATATGTCGGTATACCATCCCAAACCTGTAGGATCAATAATAAGCGAGTTATAAGCACTTTTAAGTTTGGCTATCCTCGTTTGACCTTGAAGGGGGGGCCCAAGGTCAAATGCGACCACACCAGAAGATTCCCAGCACATGATTTCCTATATGTTGGTATACCATCACAAACCTCTAGGACCAATAATAAGCGAGTTATAGGCACTTTTAAGTTTGGCTATGCTCTTTTGACCTTGAACGAGGGGCCCAAGGTCAAATCCGACCACACCAGAAGATTCCCAGCCCATGATTTCCTATATGTTGGTATACCATCCCAAACCTCTAGGACCAATAATAAGCGAGTTATAAGAACTTTTAAGTTTGGGTATGCTCGTTTGACCTTGAAGGGGGGGCCCAAGGTCAAATGCGACCACAGCAGAAGATTCCCAGGACATGATTTCCTATATGTTGGTATACCATCCCAAACCTCTAGGACCAATAACAAGCGAGTTATAAGCACTTTTCAGTTTGGCTATCCTCGTTTGACCTTGAAGGAGACGTCCAAGGTCAAATCTGACCACACCAAAAGATTCCCAGCCCATGGTTTCCTGTAGGTTGGTTTACCATCCCAAACCTCTAGGACCAATAATAAGCGAGTTATAAGCACTTTAAACTTTGCCTATCCTCGCTTGACCTTGAACGAGGGGCCCAAGGTCAAATCTGACCACACCAGAAGATTCCCAGCACATGATTTCCTATATGTTGGTATACCATCCCAAACCTCTACGACCAATAATAAGCGAGTTCAAGGCTTAATCTTAGCAAAATTTTTATGAACTTATAATCAATCGCCCGTCAATCGGTCAATTATGGCCCGACTGATCCCAATATCGACTGGCGCCTAGATTCTTCCCCCAGGAATGTGCATACCAAATTTGGTTGACCCACACCCAGTACTTTCTGAGGAAATCTAGTGAAAAGGAAGTAAATTTTTTTTTGAATTTTTGATAATGTGACCTTAGTAAAGGTCAAAGGTCAAATTTATGCCTGTCAAAAAATTTCCCCACGCCTATAGAAGAACACTGCCACATATCATTTGGATAGGCCTAATAACAAGGGAGATATTCAAGGGAGACGATAATGCGGCGGCGGCGGCGGCGGCGGCTGACTGAAAACCGGGGGTGAAACCAATAAGCGTCCCCTTTTCAAGGGACGCTTAATTATATTGGCAATGTAACTTTGTATTGTGATTCATTTTAAAAGTTTTATGACACAATTTTGATTCCTTACTGTTATTCTGTAACATTTTTGCTAATTCCTGCTCTATTTTCTACAGGTATGGGTGTGTTTAACCTGCAATCTGAATGGTTTTCACTGTTCAGTATTGTTATTAGGGCTGTGACGGGTGCTGAAAAACGGCATCGAGTACTCGCCCTCTGACAACCGGCCCGAATTCGAGTAACCGCGAGATTTAGTATCTATCATTAGAAGTCTTCTGTAAACAAATAGTCGGTTCCGGAAACGAAACTTTTGAAGAAAAACGTCTTCTATTTGACCATATATTATGGAATATGGAGTAAATTGTATGTTTTCAAGCGAAAATAACAACTTTAATTGATATTATATGACGGAAATGCTGAAATGTAGCATATTCTACACAAGCGTTTAATTATGTGGGCGATAATACAATACCTCTCTTGTAACCGAGTTTTTAAAATGGACTGCAGTACAAGCCAAGACCACCTCGTACACCGAGGCTCGAGTACTCGTTCGCAGCCCTAATTGTTATATTGACTAGTATGTTACATTTGTGTTAATTATTGCAGTATTCTGTATAGGTCTGGTCATGTTATAACCTGGGAATGTTGAACAACAGTTGCTCCACTTTACATTTGATTGTGGCAGAAGTAACAAAATCCACAAATAATATTCAAAAACTGAATATTCAAAAACATAGAGTAAGAAATCTAAAATTCGCCACATATCTGAAATTCGCCACATGTGAAAATACTAATAAAATAAATGTATTGTGGTGAGATTTGTTGACTGTATAGTAAATTAAGGCTTTTGGAACTGAAAATTACCAATTTTTGGACAAAAACATCATTTTCTTCATAAAATTAACTAAGGTTTTAGAGGTGGCGAATTTTAGATTCCTGGCGAATTTTAGATTTCTTACTCTAATTGTCTTACCCTTTTAACTTTTTTTGTAAACAATAAAAAAAAGCGGAAAAATTTGATGAAATATTTATCATTCTTATTTAATATTTGGTATACATGGAGTTCAGTAACAACAAAATATCTTACATAGACATTGTCTGTTTTAAATGATGACTTATGTACAATGTAATTTAGTGTCATGATATCAGGGACTCTTGTGTTATACTGTAATATTTTCATTAATTTATGCCCTATTCTCTGCAGGTATGGGTGTGTTCAACCTCCGTCTCAATGGGTTTGAGGAGCAGCCAGTTGATCACTACATGCGGCCGTTCTTTCAAGCCATGTGGAACTCTGACCTGAAAAGAACGAGTGCTCGCTATTGTCTTGGTGACAAGCCAGAACACACTTACCTACTGGATTACATCAAGCACTTCTTCACTGTGTAAGTCCAACCACAAAACCTTTGTGTTTCCTATAGTTTCTGTCCATTATTGTATCCACCAGATAGCATCCGGTGTATACTATGGATTACGCATGGGTACGCCGCCACCACCGCCGCCGCAGTGTGTAGAGATTTTCTCATTACCCCTCTAGAGGCCAGGGTATTATAGGTAGACTTCTCAAACTTTCAGGTTATGTTCATAACCATAAAATCTTGCCTGGGAATATTTTTGGCCTCATTTTGAAAAACAAGATGGCTGTCACGGGCGTTTTTCAACTTTCAGCAAGGAGTTCTGTTAGCCCTCTAGAACAAAGGGAATTACAGATAGCGATCTCAAATTCACAGGATATATTCATCATTACAAAATCTTCACTGGGAATATTTTTGGCCTCATGTTGAAAAAGAAGATGGCCTCCACAGGCATTTCTTTTCAGTCATGAAAAGTGCTTATATCTCCCTTATTATTGGTCCTAGAGGTTTGGTATGTTAAACCAACCTATAGGAAATCATGGGCTGGTGTGGTCGGATTTGACCTTGGGCCGCCCCTTTAAGGTCAAACGAGGATAGGCAAACTTAAAAGTGCTTATAACTCGCTTATTATTGGTCCTAGAGATTTGGGATGGTAAACCAACCTATAGTAAATCATGGGCTGTGAGTCTTCTGATGTGGTCAGATTTGACCTTGGATCCCTCCTATGAGGTCAAACGAGGATAGCCAAACTTCAAAGTGCTTATAACTTGCTTATTATTGGTCCTAGAGGTTTGGGATGGTAAACCAACCTATAGGAAATCATTGGCTGGAAATCTTTTGGTGTGGTCGGATTTAACCTTGAACGAGGATAGCCAAACTTAAAAGTGGTTATAACTCGCTTATTATTGGTCCTAGAGGTTTGGGATGGTAAACCAGCCTATAGGAATCCTGGGCTTGAAATATTTTGGTATGGTCAGATTTGACCTTGAGCACCTGCTTCAAGATCAAATGAGGGTAGCCAAACTTAAAAGTGCTTTCAACTTGCCTATCATTGAAAAATGCTGTTTATCTTCTAAATTATGTCAGTTGGCCTTTTCCGGTGGATGCATCTTGCACCTGGCCACAGATGCATCCTTGGTCTAGTTTAAATCTGTATACTTATGGATATAATTATTTGTATATATTATTACATAGTAGTGGTAGTATTTATAAAGCCCTCAAATTGATGTAACCATCCTCTAACGTGCTTATGTCCAAAATGGCTTAGTCCAGTTCCCAAAAAAGGTCAGTATCCACGTTATACTAAGATAAAAAGTTGATTATATTGAACTGTAACACAGAGTTGAATCTGTTGACTTGATTTTAGATACGAAGACCTGCCCAAGTTTGCGTTTGGATTTATGGGGGAGCTCACTCACGCTGACAACAATCCCGGAGAGTATGCAGACAAGGACATCGTCGCAATGCTAAGGTTCCTAAAAGAGGAGGGTCACCTGAACAACACCATGGTGATTGTCATGGGAGACCATGGAGCCAGATACAGTAAAGTCAGGGGGTAGGTAGTTATGACATTGTTCAGTTTGGTTGTTGCCTGTAAAATTTTACACCAATGCTCCAGTTTTCCAGAGAATTAATTTTGTTATTTTGTAAATAATAAATCATTCTTTTAAAATGGTTTTATTTTGTTTCAGTGGCCAACCCTCTGAATACTCATTATATTCGCAGACAAATGTAAGGGATAATTAGGTTTCAGCTGTGTTTTGCCACTGCAAGGATGTCCTTTTAACTGAAATATAAAACTGAAAAAGCCATCTTAACTACACCTTTCAAATTTGGTATATGGGTATATATGGGTAAGACCTCCCACCCTATTTTTTTGTGGCCACTGCTTTTAAGCTTTAGACCAATGGCGGCTTTGTAAAAGTAAAATTTGGGGTATTTTGTCACATTTTGACTTAGTTCTCACGTACAGGACAGATTATCCTATGGCTGATATAAATATATATAACCAGTACATCTATACATTTGAAGAATGAACTTTGATGAATACTGAACCTTGGATCAGTGAGACACTGTGACCCAGTCTCACCATAGGAAACAAGAAACTGGTCTTTGTGGTACATTAATTGTTTGATTTTTGGAAACATCTAAAATTTACACTAGACAAATGCTTTATCCAGGAGAACTCTATTGTGTTACATTAGGTCAAGAAACAATGTCTTATGTTATAAATAATTAAATGAGGTCCAATCATCGATTTGCAAAGTTATCAGAAAAACATCTCTAACAATAGCATTTTTGGGCATTTTGACTCCGCAAAATGATTTAGTTTCATTAGGACATTTTTTTGCTCTTTAGATCTGTTCAAGGTAAACTTGAGGAAAGGCTGCCATTGATGACCTTCACCTTTCCTGAATGGTTCAAGGACAAACACGCTCGTCTGTACAGGAACCTGGAGAAGAACAAAGATCGCCTTACCACTCCATTCGATATTTATGAGACATTGAGAGATTTACTGGATATTAAAAGAGCAGATAAAGATGTGGATTATGCAGCCAGAGGTAAGCCATTGTATACAATGTGACCCTCATCATCTGACCATGTTTGAAGAGAAGCATTGTCTTCAGCTAATAGAAGATTCATAAAATAGATGAGGTCTTTTAGTCTATGACTCTAGGAAAATATAATTGTCTAAAAGAGAAGAATAAAGTTAATTGAATTTGTAGATAATAGAAGGACATATGTTAAAAGTTGACAGTATGGTACCTTCACTAGGGCTGAAATGATCAGATCGGTTGCAACCTGGCTGCTTGCATAAGCCATTGAGTATTCAGGTACTTGTTTTTGGTTTACATGGGTGGACACAAAGATAAGCTTGACACAAAGATAAACGGTTGCAGAACTTGGCTCCTTTTAGTGGTATAAATAATTAAATTGAACAAAATAAATGACAAATAACAAGCTTTGTTTAAGCCTATTTTGTTTGTTAGTTTGTGCAATTTTGTTGTTTACACTGCTTATATTTGAAAAGTTCTTAAGAACATTTATCGTGTCTGTATATCTTTGTGTTCACCCGTGTACAGTATCTTGGTGGAAATACTGAAAATATCAGATGCATGTAAACATTGCAAATAATAGTGTTGTTTAATTTGTGAATAAACATCATTTATATCAGATAACTAAACATAGGGTAAAGATAAAAGGCTTTAAATTTGCACCTTTTTAGGTTGTAGCTCGAAAATATTGAGAATTTCAACTATCATGTAAAATCCAATATGACAATGATTATACATCAAAAACAGTTAATAACCCTTCAAAAACATTAGTGCTGGCTAAGTGCTTTGAAGCCTTTGATAACCTTATATGCAGTTGCTATGATTCATTGTTTGAGTCTTAACTTTCACTGTAGTCAAACTCCTTCTGACCATTTTCAGGTAATGGGGTAACCTATCACAGCCTTAGATTTTTTTCTGTTTTTTTTTAATTCAACTGACCTGTAGATCGTGATCTTTAATCCATTTCATTGCAACAATATTTGAACTTATAATGTTACACCTGTCAAAATACAACTCAAGGACAGTATGCTTTTTGTCTGAGGAGAAAAACATGTCTATTGCATCCTTCTTAATAACTAGACTAAGTTTAATTGAAAACAAAGAGTACTGTCTACCCTAATACATGTACTAATAAGACTTAAGACAGAAGTCTCACTGGTTTTTATCCCAAGTTATGAAATATATGGGCACTTAGCATGGTCCAGATAAGCCCTGATTCAGTTTCGTGGGATTCGGGATGAAATAATTTCTGAAGTTAATATCATTGAAGGTATTATATAGTGTAATAGGGGAAATCAGAACCAGTTTTTATTATGTCAGCTGACTTGTCAGTCAGCTGACATTATGTCGTCACTCTGCGGCGTGGGCGTACGCGTACGCGTGAACATCTTCTTCTCCAAAACTACAAGGCCTAGAGACATGCTGTTTTTTTTAAAAGATACCTTATCTATCGAGGATGAAAAATTGTTCAAGGCATGCAGATCTGTTCATCTGTTTGCTAGAGACATTACAAGGGGGGTACCCCCACCAAAAGTGTGCAGGTCTGTTCATCTGTTTGCTAGAGACATTACAAGGGGGGTACCCCCACCAAAAGTGTGAAAATTTCAACACTTCATCACAATTTTCTCAGTGACTATTGAAGGGATTTCTCTCATATCATGCAGATATGTACTAGGCCAGAGGTAGATTCTCTTGTGTGAGTATGAGACCTGGATCTGTCTTATTTTTTTTAAATAAATTTTTTAAATAATTTATATGCATTAAAATTCATGAAATCATGCACTAAATCACTTATAACTTGAAAAGTGTAGCATTTAGAGCATTTTCTTAAATATGTTATTCAACTACTTTTTTCATAGCTACAACATGGTGAGTAATTTGGGTGTCTGTCTCAATAGCTAAGTGAGTAATAGCTACTTTTGGGCTTTTCAGTAACTCCCATCATGAGTAAAATCACTTGTAACTTGAAAACTATTGCATTTAGAGAATTTTGTATAAATATGTTATTCAGCTACTTTTGGGTCAGCTATAACATACTAGTAAAATTTCAGACCTGTAGCTCATGGCATAGCTGAGTAATAGCTACTTTGAGGTTATCACTGTTGAGTAAATCACTTATAACTTGAAAACTATTGCATTTAGAGTATTTTGTTTCATATGTTATTCACCTATTTTGGGGTCAGCGATAACATAGTGAAATTGCAGACCTGTGGCTCATTGCATAGCTGAGAAATAGCTACTTTGAAGCTCTCACAGTTGAGTAAATCAGTTGTAATTGGAAAACTATTGCATTTACAGAAATTGGTGTAAATATGTTATTCAGCTACTTTTGGGTCAGCTATAACATAGTGAAATTACAGACCTATAGCTCATGGCATAGCTGAGCAATAGCTATTTTCAGGTTCTCACTATTGAGTAAATCAGTTGTAACTTGAAAACTATTGCATTTACAGTAATTTGCTTAAATATGTTGTTCACCTACTTTTGGGACAGCTACAACATAGTAAAAATTCAGACATGTAGCTCATTGCATAGCTGAGTAATAGCTACTTTGAGGTTATCACTGTTGAGTAAATCAGTTGTAACTTGAAAACTATTACATTTAGAGTATTTTGTTTAAATATGTTATTCACATAATTTTTGGTGAGCTATAACATAGTGAAATTGCAGACCTGTGGCCCATTGTATAGCTGAGTAATAGCTACTTTAAAATTCTCACTGTTGAGTAAATCAGTTGTAATTGGAAAACTATTGCATTTACAGAAAGTTGTGTAAATATGTTATTCAGCTACTTTTGGGTTAGCTATAACATAGTGAAATTACAGAAGTGTAGCTCATGGCAAAACTGAGCAATAGCTATTTTCAGGTAGTGACTGTTGAGTAAATCAGCTGTAACTTGAAAAATATTGCATTTGGAGTATTTTGTTGAAATATAATGTTCACCTACTTTTGGGTCAGCTATAGCATAGTAAACATTCAGACATGTAGCTCATTGTATAGCTGAGTAATAGCTACTTTGAGGTTATCACTGTTGAGTAAATCAGCTGTAACTTGAAGAATATTGCATTTGGAGTATTTTGTTAAAATATGTTGTTCACCTATTTTTGGGCCACCTATAACACAGTGAAATTACAGACCTATGGCTCATGGCATAGCTGAGCAATAGCTATTTTCAGGTTCCCACTATTAAGTAAATCAGCTGTAACTTGAAAACTATTGCATTTACAGTAATTTGCTTAAATATGTTGTTCACCTACTTTTGGGTCTGCCATAACATAGTAAAAATTCAGACATGTAGCTCATTGCATAGCTGAGTAATAGCTACTTTGAGGTTATCACTGTTGAGTAAATCAGTTGTAACTTGAAAACTATTACATTTAGAGTATTTTGTTTAAATATGTTATTCATATAATTTTTGGTCAGCTATAACATAGTGAAATTGCAGACCTCTATGTCATGGCATAGCTGCGCAATAGCTACTTTCAGGTTTTCACTGTTGAGTAAATCATTGTATCCACTGGATAGCCACAGTGTGTAGAGATTTCACCATTACCGCTCTAACGAAAAAAATATTATAGCTAGCCTTCTTAAGGTTGCAGGATATATTAATAACCATAAAATGTTGCCTGGGAATTTTTTTTGGCCTCATTTTGAAAAACAAGATGGCCACCAGGGACGTTTATTCGACTTTAAACAAGGACTTTTGTTGGCCCCCTAGAGCAAAGGGTATTATAGGTAGAGATCTCAAATTCGCAGGATATGTTCCTCATTATAAAATCTTGACTGGGAATAATTTTGCCCTCATTTTGAAAAACAAGATGGCCGCCATAGGTGTTTCTTTGTCAGTCATGAAAAGTGCTTATATCTCCCTTATTATTGGTCCTGGAGGTTTGGGATGGTAGACCAACCTGTAGGAAATCATGGGCTGCAAATTTTTTGGTGTGGTCAGATTGGACCTTTGATCCCTCCTTTAAGGTCAAACAAGGATAGCCAAAATTGAAAGTGCATATAACCTGCTTATTATTGGTCCTAGAGGTTTGGCATGGTAAACAGACATATAGGAAATCATGGGCTGGGAATCAGTTGATGTGGTTCGATTTGACCTTGGACCCTCCTTCAAGGTCAAATGAGGATAGCCAAACTTAAAAGTGCTTATAACTCGCTTATTATTGGTCCTAGAGGTTTGGAATGGAGACCAACCTATAGAAAATCATGGGCTGGGAATCTTTTGGTGTGGTCGGCTTCGACCTTGGACCCCCCTTCAAGGTCAAACGAAGATAGCCAAACTTAAAGTGCTTATAACTCGCATGTTATTGGTCTTACAGGTTTGGGATGGTAAACCAACCTGTAGGAAATCATGGGCTGGGATTCTTTTGGTGTGGTCAGATTTGACCTTGGACCCTTCCTTCAAAGTCAATTGAGATAGCCAAGCTTAAAATTGCTTATAACTCGCTTATTATTGATCCTACAGGTTTGGGATGGTAACCACCGTACAGGAAATCATGGGCTGGGAATCTTGTTTGTCCTTCTGTCAGCTTCGGAATTTCTTTCGAACATGCTGTTCAATTACCATCTACTGTACTTCTGTACAGCACTTTCCCTGATAATTATGCTTTCCTGTCATTATCACCTTCACAAATCAAAAACACTCCGTCAGCTGACACAGTGCCCGTTCACGGGCACTCTACTCTTGTTTGGGTTCTCATAGCCAATGAAATCCAGTGTTTCAGTTGCTTATACTGCCTGATGAACTGTTGACACCTGTGTACATGAGCCATAATTATATCCCCAGACGAAAGTCGGGGATATATTGGATTCAGGTCCGTCGCGCCGCCGCCGCCGTAGAAATTTCCTTGTGGACGCGATAACTCAAAAACAAATTAATATTTTTTTTTCAAACTTGGTACACATGTTAAGGGTGCCCAAAGGAAGATCCCTATTTTAAGGTGACCTTAAACTCCCAGTAAAAAAGAACTTATGGCCACCTTAAGGTCAGAAATTGCACTTTTGGCCACTTAGAGCCCTGTAGGTCACAAACTATGATGCTCAGCTGGCTGAAATTTTACCTGACAACACATTAATATGTTCTTAGTACATGTGCCGAAAATCATGACTTTAAGTTGAGGAGAAAATTGTGTTTGAGGCCCATAAATACCCCCACTTAGGGATTTTTTGCTATACTTTTCACATATTTTGCCCTATAATTTGGAAGTGATAATTCTGATGAGTCTCAAACTGCGCTAGGTATAACTTTGATATGTAATCCTTGTCTGTAGAAAATTTTAGGGCTGTAGGTTTACCCAAAGGGGTCGACTTAAGGTCTCAAAAGTGCCCACAGAGACCCAATTTATGCACTTTTTGCCACTTTCAAGCACTGTAGCTTTCAAACTATGTCTCTCATCTAAGTTAAATATCATGTGGGAATATATATATGTGTTTTCTTATATGTGCCCCAACATTTAGGCCTTTAATAGACAGTTAACCTGTGTATCAGGACCATAAACACCCACCCGAGTGACCCTTATAAGACATTTTTCACATCTTTTTCCCTGTAACTTGGAAATGGTAAGTCTGAGAAGTTTCAAACTGTATTAGATATATATTCTGTGTGTAATCTTAGTATGTAACAGATTTTAAGTCTGAAGCTTTAATTTGAAGGCCACATTTAGGTCTCTAGAAGGCCCCATAAAGACCCAGTATTTGGACTTTTTGCCAATTTTAAGGCCTGTGACTGTTAAACTATGTGACTGATAGAGCTGAAATCTCATCTGGGAATACATTATTATGTTCTTTTTACATGTGCCAAAAATCAAGGCTTCAAGTAGACATTTAACCTGTGTATGAGAACCTTAAACACCCACCTGAGTGACCCTTTTAAGACATTTTTCACATATTTTGCTCTGTAACTTGGAAATGGTAAGTCTGAGAAGTTTCAAACTTTATTAGATACATATTCTATGTGTAATCTTAGTATGTAACAAATTTTAAGTCTGAAGCTTTAATTTGAAAGCCACATCGAGATCTCTAAAAGGCCCACAATGACCCAATATTTGGACTTTTTACCACCTTTAAGCCCTGTAACTGTTAAACTATGTGATTGATGGAGCTGAAATCCCATCTGGGAATGCATTATTATGTCCTTTTTACATATGCCGAAAATCAAGGTTTTTAGTAGACATTTAACCTGTGTATGAGGGCCATAGACACTCGCCCAAGTGCCTTTTTTGACATTTTTTCCGTATTTTGCCCTGTTATTTGGAAATGCTTAGTGTGACAAGTCTTAAACTGTATTATATATAATTTTTGTTTGTTATGTATGTCCCCCAAAAAGTTTCAGATCTGTAGTTTAATTGCTAAGGTCTCTTTAACAATTGTAAAATGCCCACAGAAACCCAATTTATGGATATTATGCCACTTTAAAGCCCAGTAACTGTCAAACTATGTGGGTTATAGAGCTGAAATCTTTGAATTTTTAAAAGGAAATGCCTGTCTATTTAAATTTTGAATATTAATAATGTTATGGCTATCTTAGTCTTTTAAGAACTTATTTTTGTGTGTTATACCTCTGCTTGCTGAGTTTTTCACTTTTTAAAATGAAACTGGTTAAACATATTCAAGTAGACAAAATGGACACTTTAAGTGAGCTTTAAGTCCCAATATTAATGAAATTATATCCTTATGTAGTAAAACTAGGGGATTTTTAACCCTCAACTAGCCCAATTTTATTCAACTTGCCTCAGTTAATTTTGGCACAGCTCCTACAGTTATGAACTCATTTCAGTTGATAATCACATACTTAAAATTCTCAATTCTTTTTGTATTTGAGTACCCCTTTTATATAGATTGTTTGTTTACCATTTATGCTCAACCCACATCCCCCACCCGGATTCCCCCCACCCACCTCTGGGACCTCCAGCTATATTGAGTGACACTAAATAAACAAAGGTATTTAATGATATCAGATGAGAAACAAAGAACTCAATGGGGTTGCAGATCTTGTGTAATAGTGAGAGAGGTGTGGAGAAGGGGAGAGGGGTGGGGGTGGGAGGTGGTGGGCTTCATTACATATAACACAAAGGGGAGTCAGAACTGAGATTGTGTCACATATTTAGGTTGCATATATATGGACCACATATATAGGTATAGAGGAAATGAATAACTGAAAACAATTTGCAAATTCTAAAAATAATATAATAAAATAATAATATAAATATTTTTTTTTTAAGTAATATTTTATTTGTGAACAAATATAGAAACAGATATGCGCTTTTGGGATTATGAATTTTAGAATGGACATTGAATCATCAATCATTTAAATACTTTGAAGGAAGATTGAAAAATATGATGAGTTGAGTTAAAAATAATATTTTATTTGTCAACAAATATAGAAACAGATATGCTCTTTTGGGATTATTATTTTAGAATGGACATTCAATCATCAATCATTTAAATACTTTGAAAATAGGTTTAGAGTTATCATTGCAGGAAGATTGAAAATATAATTTGAGTTATGTATTCGGCGTCTGGGGATACACCATCTTCCTTGGGGAGATATAAACAGAGTAGATTGATGTGCTGAAGTTCATATAATAATGGGTAATTATGTTTTAAAAAATTCCCGATCAAAACCTGTGGCGTGAGTGATGACCTGTCTGGGGATATGTTGGCGCCGAGTTGGCCCAATCTAGTTTACAATTGAAATGCAGTTGCGAGATATGTTGAAATTAATAAACTCCACTTTACTGTATAAGTAAAGTAAAATGGTGAGGTAGTTAACCTCAGATTCGTCTGTTTTCATTACTGACATGTTAAATATCAGATGTATAAAAGAGTAAAATGTAGATGCATTCAAGCACTAGTTTATGATCTTATATAGCTTTAATTAGTGCTGCGACGATGTTTGAAGAAGTTCAATAGTTCGCTCGTTTACTGCCCTGATTTTGAAGTTTGGTTCAAAACGTCTGAAATTCGGACTTTACAAAACGTTTAGAAATCCCCAATATCACACCGCATCCCAGTGGATCCTATTTTTGCCCATCTATAAATCTTGTTTCTTTTGTTGAAAATATGGCGAAATTTATTTTAAAACTGTATGGATTTTACATTTTTGCTATATTTTCAATAAAGTGACAAGATTTTATGTGAGATTTCTGCATTTTAACTGGTTTTGAAAACGTTGTTTCGAAGATCGAACTAGATCGAAGTTTACTAGCTTGTACAGGTACCAAACATTGAACCCGATATTCAAAGCGATTTCACAGCACTAGCTTTAATTAAGAATTTCCCTTACTGTTGTGAATTTCAGGATGTTGATACCCATTTCCAGTCTGTTATAACAGCTGTACATTCTTTTTTTTTCGTCACAACATTCAAAATATTTAGACCACTTATTGAAAACTTCAAATTTTATGATATAAGGCTTTTGTTAATATATTAATGCAATCCTACTAGAAACGATATAAATCTGTAAAATATAAAAATATTAATGCATGAATTTTGCATTAAACAGATCTTTGTACATGATTTGCACATTTTTTTTTCCCTGGACAAGCAATTCATTGTATTCTAAATGTACAGGTATCAGCTTGCTGCATGAGATTCCTGCTAACAGAACCTGTACCTCCGCTCACATCGACATGCACTGGTGTACCTGTATGCGGTATGAGGAGGTGGACGTCAGCAACCGCTTCGTAGTGACCGCTGCCAAACTCATAGTGGACAACATCAACAAGTAAATAATTCCTGTCAAATTGCATCATTTTCATTTGAAAGTTGCAGGAAGTGACTCATTGTAAATTGACATTTTGAAAGAGTCAGATAGTAATCCTAGTGTACAGAATGTGGGCCATTTTACTGTAATACTAAAACTAAATGCATGTGTTATTATCAGAATGTTGATTGTCAGCACATAAAATGGTCCGTAATATAAAATTTTACAAATGTACAATGAATATGAAGAAAATTTAACCTTTGCTAAATTCTTTTTTTGCATATATTGAAATTTTTTGTTACTTTGTTGAGGGTATTTATTTTTATTGATTGTGTTTGTTGTTAGTTAGCCCATTAAAATGGGACATCACTGGAGCTCAGCTTTTTTGATATGTGGAAATTGGATTTTATTTTTCCATTGATGGAATAGCCATAGGGAAAATAATTATGCCAAAATAACAAGTTGAAATGTTTTCTTTAGAAATATTACATCAGTATAAATCACTGAAGAGAAAACTGACCAGTTTACTGTTTTCTGTACTACTTAGTACTGAGCTTTGCCAAAGGTATGATAGACACTATTAACAAGTGAATAGATGGACTTTCTTTTGAATTAAATAAAAATAATTTTGATGTTATTACAGTCTTACGGCACCTAAACAGGATTTGTGTGTGAAACTGAGTTTGTCCAGCATTAAAGACGCCAAGATGATTATTCCAAATGAGAAGGTAAGTACCAGCTCCAGACTCTGCTTAGAAATATGACAAATATCGTAAATTTCCAAAATAACGCCCAGGTTCAAATAAACGTCTGGTTCAAGTTAACGCCTGGTACCCAGCACACTGTTTTTGTATTTCAAAAGAAGGCCTGGTTCAATTTAACACCTGGTCTGATGCCATTTGAAAATAACGCCTGGGCCATATTTTGAAAAAAATACGGTAGTCATCAAGGTTTCTAGTTGCTCAAAACTGGGCCAAAGTTGTTGAGAAACTGAAAAGAATCTAGCAGGACAGATTTTGGTAAAAAAATATTAAAATGTTATTTATGTTTAGGAGTGAAACCGTGTTCTATTCAGTCACATGATTTATTTACTGAATTTCTGTATTTCCACATGATATTCTTTTTTTTACAGATATTTGACACGATTATATCTACAAATTTGTTTACATCAACTGCCAAATTGTCTTTATGAATACTTCAGTTGTTTTAAACTAAAAGCCCCAGATTTGGGTCTGTCTAATGGATACCCTCATGGCACTGAGTTATTTATTATTTTAAAATGAGAAGCTAAGAACCAGCTCTGTTGCACTTTTAAGACTTGCAATGTCTGACAAGTATTGTGGAAGATAGGTGGCTTAAAATGATACCAAGAAGAGTGACAAAACTGCTACATAATTAAATGTAAAACAAAGATAGTTTTTTCGTCAGTGTCATATTTGATTTAAAATTTTGTGACACAATCTTGTTTTTAGGTGTTGAGATATTTGAAGAGTCGTGACTCAGATCAGCGTGTGGCTAACTTCAGTAACCAGATCAACTTTGATCTTGTTAACTACCAGCTTATAGTGGTCACAGCTCCTAATGGAGGCATGTATGAGGTGAGTGTATGACCTCACAGACAAGTGTGTGACATTACTCTGTACCCTGGAACGAGTTTGAAATTATTTAACCCACAAACTTAGCCCTACAGGACGTAGTGAAGGATATTAAGGTGTTATTTCTTCTGTTTGAGTAAATAATAATGACAACAGAACTTAAATTGAATAAATTTCAAGCAGTATCATATCATTGTGTTATAGACAGATCTAGTCTAATCTAATGTTTTATAGCACTTAATCGATCAAGTGACAGACCCTGAGGAACAACTGAACAAAAGCAATGTGAATAATCGTAAGTCCAGTAACATAGCTAGGCCATACCAAAGAAGACAGGTGATGACATGGAGGCTATGGTTGATAGGCTTTTGCAAGTTTTGAACTTGTTCCTGAAGCAGGCCATAGATGTTGCACTGCATACATTATTAAGAAGACCTTCTACATCTTGGGAGTATCAAAAGCAAAACTCTGGCCAAAGTGTTCTGGCCAAAGTGAGGAGTAGAAAGGATAAACTGTCAGATGTTGATGATCATGCTGACTACCCCTTGTACTGTAGGAGCAACTGCTAAAAGACAATTATGGTCCAAAATAGCTAACCACTATAGGAACCACTATGTAAAAATTTACAAACCACTGTTGTGGTTTGAACATGCAGCTTTAAGAGAGGCAGGCAGCCAGTAGGGAAACTTCTGCAGCTTAACTGACCTGGTACATGACCCAGTAAGACTGCTCCTTATGGCTGTTCCCTTGACAAGCTGGTCCCTCATATAAGTAGCACACTTTGAAGACTGAGCTTCCTCAAATATCCATCCTGCCTCCCTCATCACCACACAAGCCTGTATAATTATAAGGTCAGCAATGGCCTAGTAGGTTAGCAGGTTTGGCATCTAATCACAGGCTGTCACCTATGTGTCGGTTTCAATCCCAAAAGTGGCAATGTTGAGGACCTATCCCAATATGACACTGGGTGCTGAATAGGACAACCCATTCAAGGCTTGAGGGAGGTTTTCCCATTATTTAATAAACTAGTCTTGAATTCAAAATATTTTTCACATCCTACTGAAATATGCAAAGCTCAGCAAAAGGGTTCCACCAAGATACAAAGCGGATCACACTATGGCAACTGAAAGTAGATGAGTCCGTTTAGTTGTAGCTTGTGACTCTGGTAAGGTAGAGTGTAAATCAGGTATAAGTTACTTGTATACCTTGAAAATAACTTTTGTTAAGCTGATGAATTTGATGGCTTTAATTGGGCCCTTTGCATGTTGGACTGTGTCATTTTCCAGTTTTTTCTATAAACTTAGTAAAACTTTTCGTTTGTCAGGTTCTTTTGCCATATATTTATCTATTTTTCAGAGTACAAGTCAGTTTTGACAGTTTCTACATTGAGGAAGTCAACAGTTTCGACACTGAATAGACTTGCCCTCGTAAACGTCAAATAAACTTTGCTTGTGTTGAAACTTTCTAAATATATATTTTCAGAGTACAATCCAATACAATCTGAAGCAGGACTCCTGGCAGATTTCTCCAGATGTGAGTCGCATCAATGCATATGGGAACCAACCTCATTGTCTGCAGAAATCCTACCCAGAACTCAGGAAATATTGCTACTGCAGGAACCAGTTAAAAACAAAAGCGGCCACAGCACGACCACGAATGTAGATGGAAAAAGTTTTATTAAGCCTGTGACTGGAGGAAATACTGGTATTTGACAAACTAGTTACGGATTAAAAAAATACAAAGAAGTTTAAACTTATGAAATTTGCTAGAGGATGTGAAATCCTTCACCACTGTTACTTCAGAAACCAGTAGAAATACCAAAACCAGTAAAAAGTGTCAGTGATTATAACTTGAAATCTCTTACATTAACAAAGGTAAGACAGGCTGCTTTACTACAGGACAAGTTACCCTGGAAAGTTGTAAAGTTATTCCTTCATAGATTAAATTGTCATTATGACAATTAAAAGCCTTAATACAGTCACATATTTACTCTTACAGAAATGTTAAAACTACAGTAATTATGTATAAACAGTATTAATCACCTTGATATTCCAAATGGGCTGTTCACATTATAGGAATAACCCCTGACCAAACCAAGGTATACGCAGAATTTTACCATGGTTTGAGGTTACAAACACCAAAGGCTCAGCCTGAGGGCTATACTGCCTCAAACCATGGTACAATTCTGTGTATACCATGGCTTTGGAGCTGGTTATTCCTATTCCAACATGACAAGTTTTTACATTTTATAAATATTATTTATTATGTACATTTTTATGACAAAATTATTGAGGTAGCTATAATAAAAGATAATAGAAACCACAGGTTATGCTGATTTTACCAATGCAATTTTTCCTTGATTAGCCAATCAAATTGCGGACACAACCGAGACATGTTAGAATGTTGTTTTAATCACTTGTTTCAGCATTTTTGTTTTCTTCTTGACATTAACGTCAACAGTCTGGTAAAATGCTCAAATATTGTGTGATTATCCTAAGCATTTCAACAAAAGCTAGCATGCTGGTGAAGTTATAGTGTAATCTTTGCAAATGTTGGGGCTTCTAATACAGATGATATAATCCCTTTTTTTCTGTGGAAATTTAAAATGCGATATTTCAGATTTTGTACTAACTAATTTTGGGAACCAGCTTACCATCAGTCACAACACTGAAACTATTTTTTTGTGTCGCCCTTTACGTTTTACATTTTAGGAATCAGCAAATAAGACTGTGATTGAGTATTAACTTTAATTGTGTAGTGTCAACACATTAAAATTACCACAGTCCTAGCAAATGGACACAACATACGTAAGTTTCCAAAGTAATGCCCAGGTTCAAATAAATGCCTGGTTCAAAGCACACTGTTTACAATTTATTACATTGTTTTTGTATTTCAAAAGAACACCTGGTTCAATTTAACACCTGGTCTGATGCCATTTGAAAATAATTAACGCCCGGGCCATATTTTGGAAAAAGACAGTACACGTTTTGCTGGTAGACAAACATTATTTGTCACACAATGACTGATTTAGAAAGAGATAGATATAGTACTTATATTTTAATGGTACTATTTGTCATCTTTAAGTCTAGAAGTGTGACTCGTGGAAATAAGCTATCAGTTTCCTCACTCTCTTCATCAAGGCGATTGGGAGGTATATGCATTATAGTAGCTCAGACCATAATAGCTAATTGTTAATATTTACATTATAATTGGCTGGAGTTTTGTTTTGGAAAAGGTAGTGTAGAATTAAAAATGATGAGGCTAAACAAATACACTGTTTAAATACATGCTTAATTGTTTGTGTTTATAAAGTGATAAGGACTGTGGTACTGTAATATGTGAATGTTAAAACTTATTTATATCCTTGTAATTAAAGTCACATTATGATGTATCTTGAGTTTTTTGTGTTCAATTTTGTAACATAGCAACACTCTTTAGTGCTTTTAGTGTAGCATTTTAAATGTATTATTGATGATACGATCTACATAGTACAGGTTACAATGCTGGCTTTATAGAATCAAAAGTTCATAAGAATACACAGTCGTTCATTTATATTTGTATTTGGGTTCAGTAGACTAAGTATTTTTTCTGCACATTGCAGTGGGTTTTGGAATGATGGTAATTGATGGATATTAGAAGCTATGTCCACAGAGGTGGGAAGTGACTGTGTTGTTACATACCACTATATACTGTACAGTATTTTGTGTCATTCTCTATAAACCAGCTATATAATACTGTATGTTTATAAATACAACAATGATTTGGTCACAATTTTCAAATATTATATTAAACTTACATTTTTAATCTGTGATAAATGAAAGATTTTTAATTACCACAATATGTTTCCAGGTAGTGTATGGTATATCAAATCAAGTAATGCAATATGTTGGAAGTTTACATTATGTGTGAAAATATTTATTCTAATATAAAGTATGTAGTGACTTTGTGATATATGAGAAAATATCTTTTAACATGATTTCAGTTTGTGGAAAGCTTGTGAAAATGGTATTAACTGCAAAATTTCTTGATGTTGAATAGAGAAGTATTTGTTAATGTGGTATAAAATTGTAAACCACTTTGCAACAGTTACGTTAGCTAATACATGTATGTTCATTTGGTGTTCTTTTAATGTAGACATACACTGGGCGGTAGTTTTAAGCTTACAGCATTTTATGTATCATGGTTATGAAAAATGCTCAAATCAAGTTCAAGAGTTCACAAACTTTATTTTTATTGCATAAAAACGTACTTACATAATCCCAACAGAAGCTTACGTGACCTACCGTTCGGTCAAGGACACAGACAATGTGTCTCGCCATTTTTTTTACTGAAAGTACACACGTAAACCCCAGCGGGCACCTGCTGGAGGTTATATCTCCACTGTAAGTTGTCATTCTTATTTTGACCGCCGTCAAGTACACACGCGTTCTTTTCGGATCTTCAAAGATTTTTTACCATGTCCGAAAAACAAAGGAAATGCTCCATTTGTGCAGGTGATATGTTGCCTTGGGACAACCATCAGGCCTGTTTAAAATGCAGAAACGACAAGAAAGGGAAGGATAAGTGTGTGATTGGTAAGGAAAGTGACTGTACTATTTGTGCTGGTGCTTTGAAAATTCCTCATAGAAAGAAATCTTCAAAAACTAAAGTTTCTGACAAGTTTGATGACTCGCTGTTGGATGAGCCAACTCCTTCAAAGTCCTCAACTTCCTCCACTTCTACTCCTGATTCATCTCTTCAGGAGATGTTAAAGGCTATGAATTCTCAGTTATCTTCCCTGGCTTCTCAATTTGAGGAGTTTAAGCGCAGGGATAAACCTTCAGCTTCCAAAACAACTCTTCCACACTCTCAGGAGCAGGGTATGTGTGCCCCTGCCTCCCAGAGCAGACCAGTCCCCTCAGAGGGGGAATTATCTGATGAGGAATCATCTTTACCTGCTACAAAACGCCATAGATCCAGGTCTCCTCAGGGTGATTCAGACACTCATTCCCAGGAATTAGATCCTTCCTATGTGGAAATGCTCAATGCCATCAGGAATCTGTTGGATTTAGAGGTACCACAAGTAGAGTGCCTTGTGGCTCCCTCTGCATTCTCTAAGAAACCTTCTAAGCAGGTGGTCAGAAAACAGAATTTGGCGTTACCTCCTGTTCAAGATATACAGTCCATGTGGGACTATAGATACAGAAAGGCCTCTGGAACAACAGTAAAAGACAAGTCTAGCTCTGAATCTCTATCTCAGGGACAGTTTTTGGCCTTTGAGAGGCCTGACATGATTTATTACACCACTTCTCCTCAAAATACTCCTCTAAAAGCTCCTAAACTTCCTGACTCATACTTCAACATAGCTAAAGTAAAGTCTTTGTCATATTCAATCTCTGTACCTTCCAAGCAGTTTATTGTACAGGAGACAGTTTGCAGAGAAAATGTTCAAATCCTGGGCCATGTTGTATGGTTTAAAATGGCTATTGAGGAACTCAACAATAGGATCCAGGAGTTAGCTACTGAGATCAAATGTTCAGAAGATCTGGAAACCATCAGGGAATCAGCAGATCTCATGATCAAATACTCTCAACTCCAGGCTTCTGTCACATCTTCCTTAGAAATAGCTCTGGATACAGTCCTCAAGCAGAATATGACTCTGGCATGCAATATGCTCCTTGCAAGGAGAGACAGCCTATTGAAGGACTGCAGCTCAAAATTAGGTCCTAAGGACTTGGCGAGCTTGCGTACAGATCATTTTGACCAACAGGAGGTCTTCAACTCGGATATTTTATCCCAGGTTGAGGATAACATGATCAAAAGATTGTCAATAATGAAGGAATCTGATTCCAAGTCATACAGAGACTCTGTGAAGAATTTCGATTTCGGGAGATCTTCACATCCAAAGCCCTCACAGGAAGGTAACAGGTCGTTTCGTGACAAACGAACGCAGCAAAATTCAACCTATGGCCACTTCTCTGCGCGCGCATCGCGAGGAGGCAGAGGTGGAAAGAGGAAGTGACTTCCCAGGGGCAAGATTGCGGACTTTTTGGCAGGTATGGTCAAAAAACCACGCCCATCCCAGAGTAGTAAGTTTACTGCAACATGGCTATCGCCTAGACTTCAAGTTTCTTCCAAAATTGTCGAAAATTCCGCTCATTTTGAGTGAATATCACAACAAAAACAAAGATGGCGCCCTCCAAGAGGCAGTTCAGGCCATGCTTACAAAAAAGGCGATAGTTCCTGTCAAAAAACTCACTACTCTGGGATATTACAGCAGACTTTTTTTGGTTCCAAAACCCATGAATCGTTGGCGACCAGTAATAGATCTAAGTATGTTAAACCTTCATTTACATGTACCGACATTCAAGATGGAAACAGCCGAATCTATCAGGAAATCGATTCGAAAAGGGGAGTGGGTCATCTCGATAGACCTCACAGACGCTTATTTCCATGTTCCAATACATCCACAATCTCAAAAATATCTGAGATTTCAGACCAAAAAAGGGGTTTTTCAGTTTCAAGCTCTTCCTTTTGGTGTCGCGACAGCTCCCCTAGAGTTCACTCGCATTGTCAAAGAGGTCAAACTCATAGCTCAAGCCAGGAACCTCAGAATCCATCAATATCTGGACGACTGGCTTCTTCGGTCACCATCAAAAGATCAATGTCTCAAAGATTCGGAAAAGTTAGTTCAATTGGTCCAAGAACTAGGCTGGCTTATCAATTTTCAAAAATCGGAATTGATACCCACGCAAAAACTGGATTTTCTGGGCTATCATTTCGACCTTCAGAGGGCTCTAGTGTTCCCAACCCAGAAGAAACTCGATCGGCTAAACGCTCAGACTGTTTCCATCAGAAAGTCATTAGTCTTGACTCCAAGAAAGCTCATGTCGCTCATAGGGACTTTAGCTTCCTTGGAAAAAACAGTACCACTAGGAAGGTTACACATGAGACCTTTCCAGTGGTACCTAAAGTCGCACTGGAAGTTTCCCCAGTCGTTGGACATAAGGATTCCAGTAACAGGAAATTTCCTGAAGCACCTAAAGTGGTGGGAGGATATCAAAAATCTCATGGCAGGTGCTCCTATCCATCCTCAGGTACACAACACACTGGTGTTTACAGATGCCTCACAAAAAGGCTGGGGAGCTCACTTAAACGAGATAGTGTTAAGTGGTCTCTGGTCAAACAAGGAAGCCCAGCTCCACATCAATGTATTGGAGCTAAAAGCTGTTCTTCTAGCCCTAAAGGGCTTTCAGGAACACTTAAAAGGTCAAACAGTGCTCATTTGTTCAGACAACAGCACAGTAGTATCTTATCTGAACAAAGAAGGAGGCACACATTCCATAGAGATGTGTGCTCTTATCTGGAGAATTCTTGCATTCACAAATTCCAGAAGAATCCAGATAAGGGCAAGACACGTACCTGGATCCCTAAACGTCATAGCAGACTCTCTATCACGAAGGGACAAGGTCATACAGACGGAGTGGTCACTTCACCAACAGATATTCAACCAAATTTGCAAAGTTTGGCACACACCAATGGTAGATCTTTTTGCAACTCATCTAAATTACAAACTTCCAATTTATGTATCTCCTGTCCCAGACAGAAAGGCTTGGAAAATAGATGCATTGAATATCTGTTGGGAAGGCCTAGACGGCTATGTCTTCTGTCCAGTAGCCATCCTGCCACAAGTAATTCAAAAAATAATAACATACCCATGCAGGATGATAGTACTGGCTCCAGGGTGGCCAGGGATGCCATGGTTTTGGGATCTGGTGGATCTCTCGACCAGGGTACCCCTACAGCTCCCTCACTGGAAGACACTTCTGAAGCAACCACATTCCAACAGGTTCCACAACAACGTGGAGTACCTGAATCTACATGTGTGGCTTCTGGATTCCAGGAATCCAATTCTGGAAGATTCTCATCTGAGGTGGCAGAAAGAATTAAGGCACCTCAGAGGGAATCCTCAAGAAAAGTCTATCAATCAAGGTGGACCATTTATGGGCAATGGTGCACAGAGAATAAGGTGGACATCACCTCAACAGCTGTTCCCCAGGTAGCAGAATTTTTAAACTACCTGTTCACAGTCAAAAATCTCAAACCAGCTACAATCACTGGTTACAGAACAGCAATTGCTGATGCTTTGGGTTCACAGGGTGAATTCATTTCAAAAAGTCTAGAACTGAATAGACTTATTGCCAGCTTCACCAGGGATAGACCTAAACCAAATAGGTCCATACCTACATGGGACCTCTCATTGGTCCTCTTAGGTTTGACAAAACCTCCCTTTGAGCCTTTGTCAGAGGCTCCTTTGAAGTGGCTAACTTACAAGACAGTGTTCCTGTTAGCTTTAGCCTCAGGAAAAAGAAGGAGTGAGATACATGCATGGACTCACTCTTCTGTCTCTTCAAGGAGAAATTGGTCAGAAGTTACTGTCTCTCCTTCTCCGGCCTTCCTGGCTAAAAACCAATTGGCTTCGGATGGCCCTGATTCCATTAAGCCAGTAGTGATACCAGCCCTTACTATCATGTTGGACAGCTCACTGGTGGAGGACAAGTCACTTTGTCCAGTTAGGGCCCTCAAGGTCTATTTAGAGAAGACCAAATCCATGAGAAAGGGCAAGGCCCTGCTCTTTGTATCCCTTAGGGAGGGTTATTCTAAGGATATCACAAGAATAACCATTTCCCAGTGGATCAAACACACCATTCAAACTTGCTATCAGTCTTCAGATACGGCTGATCAAAAGGTCACTCAGGTTAGAGCTCATGATGTTAGAGCCATGGCTGCATCACTTGCATTTAAAGGAGGTATCTCCTTAGAGCAGGTCTTGAGCTCCTGTTACTGGAAATCCCACAATACCTTTACAAACTTTTATTTGAAGGATATTTGCTGGGAAAATGATGATATCTTTAAGTTAGGTCCCATTGAGTCTGCACAGCATGTAGTGAACAATTGAGACTTAATAATATAATCAGTCTTTATGTTTTCAGGATGTATGGATTTGGACTGGAATGTACTAGGACTTTGATTTGTGGAACAAGAATATGGATAAGACTTCAGGTTATGGCTGCTTGGCTTGAGGGACAGCTGCACTCTGACTGTTGGTGTTTTATTCAACTGGGCACAGCTGACCTTTGACCCCTGCACTACTGTATAGACAAGGTGGAGGGTTTCATACATATTATTTGATGTACAGTACAGCATGCTGCTTTCATAAGTGGGTGAGTACTTTACAGCTACTTTATTACAATTACTTTTTACTTTAACAGTACTTGTATTGACTATGACAGTAATAATGATACTAGTATTCATATATGTAGTATATTACAGTGTTTGTAGTATAACATATTGTGTATGCATTTTTTTGTATCTGTATACCTAAAGAACTCTCCTATAGCACTTGACAGTCCTCAGAAGTCTACCCACCATGGACCTCAGGGCTGCATTCAAGCTTCTGTTGGGATTATGCAAGTACGTTTTTATGCAATAAAACTGGTTAATTTTATTGTAATTGGAATTTTTATAAATAAAAATACTTACATAATCCCAACAGGGAGAGTCCCACCCTCCTCCCCTCTACCATCTTCTGAGGGGTAGGGTCAAAATTAGAATGACAACTTACAGTGGAGATATAACCTCCAGCAGGTGCCCGCTGGGGTTTACGTGTGTACTTTCAGTAAAAAAAATGGCGAGACACATTGTCTGTGTCCTTGACCGAACGGTAGGTCACGTAAGCTTCTGTTGGGATTATGTAAGTATTTTTATTTATAAAAATTCCAATTACAATAAAATTAACCAAGTTCGTATATCTGTGTATGATAATAGTGTGACCTTTATTTAACCTTCTAGTTATAGATCAAACTTGGGTTAGCATGTCTCTTTTAATAGTAGGAACACGCCACACATATTTTTTGCACAAAATCATGACCAGGATTTGAAGCTGTAAGGTTGAGGGCTGAGCGACCCTTTGCTAAAATCATTAACCTCCAGTGTACTAAGACATTGGGCTGTTTAGTGGGTTAGTGGCTAGAAATGGAATTTTGTGACACTGAAGAGAGGAGATGTATGCCATTCACAGTGCACACTGAAATTCCAGTTATAAAGATACATCCAGTAGATGCATACTTTTTATTTGGCTCTTAATAATTAAGTGTCCCTGAAAGGGTGCTTATTTGTTTTCACTTCAGTTTCCTCGCCACCGCATTATGGTCCCCTATGAATATTTCCATTATTATTGGAAACTTTCTAACCATATTTGGCAGTAGTATACCTTAGCTGTGGGAAGAATTTTTCCACATTCTTAAATTTGACCTTTGACCTTTATTAAGGTCACATGATCAAAAAATAGTTTTTCGGGTACACCTGCCCGTCACCGCCGCTCAGCAAAATCTAGCGGTCCTAGTGCTGTGAAATCGCTACGAATATCGGGTTCGATGTTTGGTACCTGTACAAGCTTGCGAACTTCGGTCTAGTTTGATCTTCGAAACAACGTTTTGAAAACCAGTTAAAATGCAGAAATTTCACATAAAATCTTGTCACTTCATTGAAAATATAGCAAAAATATAAAATCCATATATATTTTAAATAAATTCCGCCATATTTCAACAAAAGAAACAAGTTTTATAGATGGGCGAAAATAGGATCCCTTGGGAAGTTGTGTGTTATTGGAGATTTCTAAACATTTTGCAAAGTCCGAATTTCAGACGTTTGAAACCGAACTCCGAATTCGGGGCAGTAAACGAGCGAAATATCGAAGTTCTCGAATCATCGTCACAGCACTACTGACCGCAGAGGCTTGTAATTTGATACACATGTTTGTACTATCAAAAACGTGAGCTGATTAGATTTTGGGAGTGATCTGATGAAATTTGACCGATTTATGAGGTATTTTCTCCAGCCAGGTACCAACCAGAAAGCTTAAAATTCGTGTGAGCCCCCAACTATCTTCTTCAATATTGCATTTAGAGCCATAAAATTTATTGGGAGGTAGTAGGAAACCATATGTTGAGAGTCTAGGAAGCAAGTCAAATTTCCCCCAGACCCCAGTAGAGGTCAAACTGGGTCATAAAATAGCAGATTTACTCTGTTATCATGATCAATAATTGGCTGAGGTTTAACTGCGTATCAATAAACAAGGGCACTCATGGGCCACATATCTACATCACGGCCCAGCAGATTAAATATTGCTTATGGGTGCGATGGTAAAAGAACCTTAAAAATATTCCTACATCAAGATGGTGATCAGGATTCATCACCAAAATCTGATTGTCTAAATCTCTCATATATTCTCACAAGTTTTGTTTTTAATTTTGAAATACTGGCAGTGTGTTGATATAAATTATGTAAGGTATTTAAAACGATCAAGTATTTAGCAGAAAGTTGTGTAAAAGCCATGACGTTTAATGAAATATCTCAAATATAGCTTGAGAATTGTGTATATTGAGGGTTTGAATATTAATAGCTGCCATAAGACTCTAGTATCTGTGACATAAGTTTAAAGACTTTCCTCAGAGATTATTTATTTTGTTTAAATTTACTGAATAAAGTACACTAACAAACATACATGTAAAGCAGTATTTACACAATGAATAGATAATTTCAAAATGATGATGGCAGTATACTATGAAGTGTAAAGGCTATTTAAATTTTGAAATTCTATCAATATTTAAATGAACATGTTTAGTGTCAGTATTAATATCCATAAAGCTTTAGTGATGCAAATTATTGGTATACTCATATGTTCAATTCATATTTACAGTGTATAAATAGAAACTTGTTACAGTGTTTAAATAGATATTGGTACAGTGTATAAATATTAAATATTTGCTCAAGAGTAGCCATTTCATGAAATGCACAAAACCTGTGCATCTACATCATCACGTGGCATCAGTTTGAGATGTAACACAGTGACTTGTGTCACAGTTTTTGTTCAGTACACCTCCTTCAGACCATGCCTGCTACATGGATAACAGCTAGTAATGTAAGTGATGTGAAGGTGGTTTGATATTGTGACTGGATTATTTTTACCTTCCTACCATGCAGGAAAACTGCATGTGTATTTGCATAACATAATAACTACGTGTACTTTTTCATGAACTAGTGTTGAGGTAATAATGTGAAAAATGTACCACAGATTTTGTTACGAGTCACAATTGTATATAAAACTGGTCTTGAACATTTTTATGTGTATATTCATTCATTAACATGGCTGTCTGTACATTACATGCATATTTAAGCCAAATATTTGATTAATAAGTAAAAAGGTAATGGTGCCGTAAGAGAGCATAGCTTCACACAAACCCGGTTGATATCTGATGGAGGAATGGTGGGGAAGACCCCCCCCAAAAATAAATAATTTCATTTGTCTAATTTTGGCCGCATTTTCAGTTGTTGTTTTTTTGTTAGTTGATACAGTTTGTTTGCTTCCCTATCCACTTCAGTGTATTAAACTACACTTTTAACAGGATGTTCATGGTTCTGTGTGAAATGTCTAGATACTAATGTCGGTTTCAGGGTTTTGTATTGATAAGTACCCTCGTACAGGTTTCTTTAACAAATTAAATACAGTGTAGATGTTTTCATCAGCATGTCTGATTAATAGTCTAATGAATGAAATCATACCTGCAATTTTGCTGAAAGCATAACTCCCTGACCAGTCATCATGATCGGAGAATCATTGACATTAAGTGGTTGGTTATCTGATGAAGATGGCGATGGTTTAGGTATTTATTCCATTTAAATTGGAGATTTGATTTAATTTATCTGGGTTTAATGTCACTTTTAACACACAATGGATGTCATGACACAGTGGCAGTATGCAGGGGAAGGAGGAAAACAGTGCATACTCGTGTGTAAACCAGCGGATGTAAGTAAGGAAACACTGACTTTACTACTCAAGGTGAAGACTGGGATTTGAACCTATGACGTTAGAAGTGGGAGGCTGTCAAAATAGAAGAAAAATTTGAGACGGTTTTTGTCTGATATGTTAAAGTTTTTAATAAAAGTATTTCAGACTGTTAAAGTAAAATACTCGTTAAAGAGTAGTTGAATCAGTTGGGGGCACAATTAAGAAGAGAGTGCCTAACACTGGCAGATTTCAAAATATTCATTGAAAGATTGACATGTGCACCAATCTGTGTTACTCTTTAAGGACAATTGGTAGATTTTATGTGTGTTATGATTCTCCTGGCATATTACCTGTATTGTTCGTAGTAGAATTGCCAACGTGAAATTTGTCGCAGATATGTGAAAATTTACCACTGTATGTGTGATTTGTTACAGGGGACACTGTTAATAAAGTAAGACAGGATAATAAAAATTTATGCCAATTTTTCATCAGGGGAAATCACAGGTACAGTGTTACCACAAAATCATACATTTGTCAAGAATTCTTCTACAAGCCAAGTCCCATAATGTGTTAGATTTCACATTTTTTTTTACAAATAATATACTTTGTTTCAGACAAATATGTAGCTAGCCTTTTTCATGTATATATCATATCATGTAAAACATGCATATTTTTTATAGTCTATTTTGGGAGATTATTTTTTTTAAAAAATAAAAAATGAAAGTTCTTTCTCATTGTTTCATTTGTCATCAGTTCATTTGGCTCTGTCCTGCCTTTAACACATTGTGTACATGTATTTTATTTCATTTACAAAATCTTTTTTTTAACAAATTTCTCGTTTAAACTTTTTTTCTCAGCAAGTTATAGCACAGGTAGTGGTGGCATTGTTTGCAAAAATCATAACTGGTTACCAGGGCTTTAGAATGAACATAATCAGGTATTTCATACGGGTGCTAGTTAGATGGTAAAAATTAACCCTGAGCGTACATGAGCCAGAATATAAACATGCAAATGCCTTTTGCAAGATTTTGTTAATTGCTAACTTCAAGCTGTGCTAAAATATAAGTCAAGCAGGATCTCAATACTGACATTCTTCAGTTGTTTAAGTTCCAGTTGTGTCAAAATAAGACAATCATAAAGTACAGAAAAAATCGTCCCTAGAATATCATGATTACTGATACATTTAGTAATGAGTTGTAAGCCGTTTGTTGATTGGTCATATTGATCATTGCAGAAGATGTTTGTCACAAAATATTCCCCGATATACACTTAACTTCAAGCTGTGCTAAAATATAAGTCAAGCAGGATCTCAATACTGACATTCTTCAGTTGTTTTTGTAAAACCCCAAGCAAACACGCCTTCAGTGACTGGGTATATTCGGATGGTAATGCATTGTGGACGTTTTTTTCCTTTAATACACATTAGCCTTTGAAACGACCTACTCCGGAAGATTTTAAACTGCAAAACCCAATCGAACACGCATTCAGTCATTGGCCCATTATCAAAGAAGTTGTGTGGTGGAGTCGTGTAAATAAATTAATCCCTCCCCAATCGAAACAATGGCAATAAAGATCAAAGAAGTTAGGCGTTGCTGTGAATGGTACATTTTAGAAAGTATTGGAATGATTAGTTTCCGAGAATGTGTAAAATCCTGTTATATCGCTCAGGCTAGACCGTGCATTATATGTACTGCCAGTAGGGAAACACGATTTCGGTTCGGTTAATCCGGAGTTTCGGATTATAGAGGGCCAGGGCCCGTATTCACGAAAGGTCTTATCCAGGGCTTAAGCTTAAACTTGAGACTTTTGTCTCAAGTTTCTGCCTAAAAACTGCAAAGACTTTTGTCTTAGGCTTAGTGGTATTCACAAAGAATTTAAGACCGGTCATAGGCTTAGCCAAGGGCTCAACTGTAAGACTGGTTGGTAGTGGGCATAAATTTTGTAAAGAGGACTTAAATATGGCCGTCATAAACTTTTCTCCACTTCAAAAATTAAAATGGGTGTAAATAAAGTATAATTATACAGAACACCTCACTAAAGCAGTCTTTCGAAGTTTATATGTGGTAACAAGGTTTTCCAGTTCAAAACAGCACTTTTCCTTAAATAAAATGCATTAAATGAAGGATATATGTCACCAATAGTATAGTTTGAATGGAAAAGAAAGGTCACATGACACAGAAAACCACTGTGGTTATTTGATAATCTTGGACTTAGCTAAGTCACCCTTTGTGAATATGGTTTCAAGACAAAACTTAGCTGAGACAAAAGTCTTAACTTTGAGACTGGATTTAAGCCTAAGACCTGGCTAAGTCTAAGACCCTTCGTGAATACGGGCCCAGATAACTGAGGTTCTACTGTATATATTTTATTTCTATACAAGAAAAAGACATAGCAGTAACAATGATTTCTAACTATCTTTATTTCCATCATCAGTTAAACTACCATTGCCTACACCATGACATGACACACTACCAAAGTGCAACAAGCCACTGTTGAAAAGTAAAGTGTTGCCAATGATGTGCAACTTTTAATACCTATTTGGTGTTCCGTTTTGGGCCAAGTTGAGGTGTGTGCCAAGTTAGGATGCCTAGCAGTATACATATTTTATATAGGCGTTGGTGATGGTTGAATTGGCAGTTGAGAGAACAATAACCAGGTATATATGGTAAGTGAAATAAAAAAAAATAAAAAAAAAGATTGAAGTGGAAGATGCTGTGTAATCTGATACAAAATACATAACTTCATTTTAATCACCTCAGTACTGACACATTATTTCCATGTATAACAAAAGTAGAATTATTTGCAACTACAAAGTACTCCTAGAGCACAGGCCTCCACCAAGCCAGCCCAGTATCCCTTTATTGTAATTTCACCCAAATACGTTTTTATCTAGGGTTGGCCATCTCGGGCCAACCCTAGAAACTGTTATGGAATTTTTCGCGTCTTTCTTCATGAATTTCGGGCGTTTCGAGTGGGAACTAATTTCCGTTTTCGGATCGTTTTGAATAATTTCAACTAGTAAACGTTCTATAAATATCACAGTTTTTGATCTTTTGTTTTTAAGATTTGTGGAGGGATTTTTGTTATTGACCTCAGCGACCTGATTAAACTGTGCTGATAAGATCTATCTGGACCGTTTTCTCTTGAAAACATCTTTTCTTTAGTAAAATCTACTAAATCTCGGAAAAAACGTCTTTTAATTAGTCTGGTACCCTGTGTATTTTTATCTCCCGCCCGGCTCGCCGGAGGGAGATTATAATTTGCACCATGTGCGTGCGTGCGTGTGTCACGCAGTTTTCTCTGAAACTACTACAGTTACACATTTTTGGTAAATCACAAGTCCTAATGAATTTTTTTGCTCTTCAATATTTTTGGGGTTTGGTGAACTTTGGCCTACTTTTGAGTGAGTAATAGCTATTTTAGCTAATATAATTATATGGCTTATAACTCTGAAACTATTGCATTTACAGTATTTTGTTCTAATATGTTGTTCAGCTACTTTCTCCACAGCTACAACATGGTCAGTAGTTTGGAAGTGTATCTCCATAGCTAAGTGAGTAATAGCTACTTTGTCAATTTTTAATTATAACCATAATGAGTAAATGGCTTATATCTTCATAAGTATTACAGCTACACAATTTTGTTCCAATATGTTGTTCAGCTACTTTCTCCACAGCTACAACATGGTCAGTAGTTTGCAAGTGTATCTCCATAGCTAAGTGAGTAATAGCTACTTTTTCAATTTTTAATGATAACCATAATGAGTAAATTGCTTATATCTTCAAAAGTATTGCAGCTACACAATTTTGTTCCAATATGTTGTTCGGCTACTTTCTCCTCTGCTACAACATGGTCAGTAGTTTGGAAGTGTATCTCCGTAGCTAAGTGAGTAATTGCTACTTTTTCAGTTTTTAATGATAACCATAATGAGTAAATGGCTTATATCTTCAAACGTATTGCAGCTACACAATTTTGTTCCAATATGTTGTTCAGCTACTTTCTCCACTGCTACAACATGGCCAGTGGTTTGGAAGTGTATATCTCTATAGCTAAGTGAGTAATAGCTACTTTTTCAATTTTTAATGATAACCATAATGAGTAAATTGCTTATATCTTCAAAAGTATTGCAGCTACACAATTTCTCTCAAATATGTTGTTCATGTACTTTTTTGTGAACTGTAACATATTTAAGTTTCACAACTGTTGCTCAATGTACAAGTGAGTAATGGCTACTTTATTGCTACTTTTAGTGAAAATGTGAAAAATCAGAAATATCTCTCAAACTGTAAGATATAGAGCAATTTCGAGCAAATTTTTGACCCACAGGGTAGTACTAGAGTATCCTATTGCTAAGGGGGAAAAAGTTTGGTGAACTTTGGCCTACTTTTGAGTGAGTAATAGCGCTTTTACCTAATATAATTATATGACTTATAACTGTCAATGAGTAAATGGCTTATATCTTCAAAAGTATTGCAGCTACACAATTTTGTTCCAATATGATGTTCAGCTACTTTCTCCACAGCTACAACATGGTCAGTAATTTGGAAGTGTATCTCCATAGCTAAGTGAGTAATAGCTACTTTTTCAATTTTTAATGATAACCATAATGAGTAAATGGCTTATATCTTCAAAAGTATTGCAGCTACACAATTTCTCTCAAATATGTTGTTCATGTACTTTTTTGTGAACTGTAACATATTTAAGTTTCACAACTGTTGCTCAATGTACAAGTGAGTAATGGCTACTTTATTGCTACTTTTAGTGAAAATGTGAAAAATCAGAAATATCTCTCAAACTGTAAGATATAGAGCAATTTCGAGCAAATTTTTGACCCACAGGGTAGTACTAGAGTATCCTATTGCTAAGGGGGAAAAAGTTTGGTGAACTTTGGCCTACTTTTGAGTGAGTAATAGCGCTTTTACCTAATATAATTATATGACTTATAACTGTCAATGAGTAAATGGCTTATATCTTCAAAAGTATTGCAGCTACACAATTTTGTTCCAATATGATGTTCAGCTACTTTCTCCACAGCTACAACATGGTCAGTAATTTGGAAGTGTATCTCCATAGCTAAGTGAGTAATAGCTACTTTTTCAATTTTTAATGATAACCATAATGAGTAAATGGCTTATAAGAGATAGAGAAATTTCGAGCAAACTTTTTGAACCACAGGGTAGTACTAGAGTATCCTATGCTAAGGGGAAAATGGTTTGGTGAACTTTGGCCTACTTACTCACCTCCTCAAAATGAGTAAATGCGAATTATCTCTAAAAGTATTGCAGGTAGCCAATTTTTCTCAAATAACTCATTCACCTACTTTTGGGAGAGCTTTCATTTGGTTAAGTTTCAGACGCGTAGCTAGTTACTCACCTACTCAAAATGAGTAAATGCTAATCATGTCTAAAAGTATTGCAGATAGCCAATTTTTCTCAAATAAGTCATTCATATACTTTTGGAAGACCTTTCACTTAGTGAGGTTTCAGACCCCTAGCTAATTTCTCACCTACTCAAAATGAGTAAATGCGAATTATCTCTAAAAGTATAGAAGATAGCCAATTTTTCTCAAATAACTCATTCACCTACTTTTGGGAGAGCTTTCACTTGGTGAAGTGTCAGACCTGTAGCTAATTTCTCACCTACTCAAAATGAGTAAATGCTAAATATCTCTAAAAGTATTGCAGATAGCCAATTTTTCTCAACTCATTCATCTACTTTTGGGAGAGCTTTCACTTGGTGAAGTGTCAGACCTGTAGCTAATTTCTCACCTACTCAAAATGAGTAAATGCTAAATATCTCGAAAAGTATTGCAGATAGCCAATTTTTCTCAAATAACTCATTCATTTACTTTTGGAAGAGCTTTCACATGGTGAAGTTTCAGACCCATAGCTAATTACTCGCCTACTCAAAATGAGTAAATGCGAATTATCTCTAAAAGTATTGCAGATAGCCAATTTTTCTCAAATAACTCATTCATCTACTTTTGGGAGAGCTTTCACTTGGTGAAGTGTCAGACCTGTAGCTAATTTCTCACCTACTCAAAATGAGTAAATGCTAAATATCTCGAAAAGTATTGCAGATAGCCAATTTTTTTCAAATAACTCATTCATTTACTTTTGGAAGAGCTTTCACATGGTGAAGTTTCAGACCCATAGCTAATTACTCGCCTACTCAAAATGAGTAAATGCGAATTATCTCTAAAAGTATTGCAGATAGCCAATTTTTCTCAAATAACTCATTCATCTACTTTTGGGAGAGCTTTCACTTGGTGAAGTGTCAGACCTGTAGCTAATTTCTCACCTACTCAAAATGAGTAAATGCTAAATATCTCGAAAAGTATTGCAGATAGCCAATTTTTCTCAAATAACTCATTCATTTACTTTTGGAAGAGCTTTCACATGGTGAAGTTTCAGACCCATAGCTAATTACTCGCCTACTCAAAATGAGTAAATGCGAATTATCTCTAAAAGTATTGTGGGTACCCAATTTTTATCAAATAACTCATTCATCTACTTTTGGAAGAGCTTTCACATGGTGAAGTTTCAGACCCATAGCTAATTACTCACCTAATCAAAATGAGTAAATGCGAATTCTCTCTAAAAGTATTGCAGATAGCCAATTTTTCTCAAATAACTCATTCATCTACTTTTGGGAGAGCTTTCACTTGGTGAAGTTTCAGACCCATAGCTAATTACTCACCTACTCAAAATGAGTAAATGCGAATTCTCTCTAAAAGTATAGGAGATAGCCAATTTTTCTCAAATAACTCATTCACCTACTTTTGGAAGAGCTTTCACTTGGTGAAGTTTCAGACCCGTAGCTAATTACTCACCTACTCAAAATGAGTAAATGCTAATTATCTCTAAAATTATTGCAGATAGCCAATTTTTCTCAAATAACTCATTCATCTACTTTTGGGAGAGCTTTCACTTGGTGAAGTGTCAGACCTGTAGCTAATTTCTCACCTACTCAAAATGAGTAAATGCTAAATATCTCTAAAAGTATTGCAGATAGCCAATTTTTCTGAAATAACTCATTCATTTACTTTTGGAAGAGCTTTCACATGGTGAAGTTTCAGACCCATAGCTAATTACTCGCCTACTCAAAATGAGTAAATGCGAATTATCTCTAAAAGTATTGCAGATAGCCAATTTTTCTCAAATAACTCATTCATCTACTTTTGGGAGAGCTTTCACTTGGTGAAGTGTCAGACCTGTAGCTAATTTCTCACCTACTCAAAATGAGTAAATGCTAAATATCTCCAAAAGTATTGCAGATAGCCAATTTTTCTCAAATAACTCATTCATTTACTTTTGGAAGAGCTTTCACATGGTGAAGTTTCAGACCCATAGCTAATTACTCGCCTACTCAAAATGAGTAAATGCGAATTATCTCTAAAAGTATTGCAGATAGCCAATTTTTCTCAAATAACTCATTCATCTACTTTTGGGAGAGCTTTCACTTGGTGAAGTTTCAGACCCGTAGGTAATTACTCGCCTACTCAAAATGAGTAAATGCGAATTATCTCTAAAAGAATTGCAGATACCCAATTTTTCTGAAATAAGTCATTCATCTACTTTTGGGAGAGCTTTCACTTGGTGAAGTTTCACGCCCGTAGCTAATTACTCACCTACTCAAAATGAGTAAATGCAATTATCTCTAAAAGTATTGCAGATAGCCAATTTTTCTCAAATAACTCATTCATTTACTTTTGGAAGAGCTTTCACATGGTGAAGTTTCAGACCCATAGCTAATTTCTCACCTACTCAAAATGAGTAGATGCGAATTATCTCTAAAAGTATAGGAGATAGCCAATTTTTCTCAAATAACTCATTCATCTACTTTCGGGAAAGCTTTCACTTAGTGAAGTTTCAGACCTGTAGCTAATTTCTCACCTGCTCAAAATGAGTAAATACTAATTATCTCTAAAAATATTGCAGATAGCCAATTTTTCTCAAATAACTCATTCATCTTCTTTTGGAAGAGCTTTCACATTGTGAAGTTTCAGACCCGTAGCTACTTACTCGCCTACTCAAAATGAGTAAATGCGAATTTTCTCTAAAAGTATTGCAGATAGCCAATTTTTCTCAAATAACTCATTCATCTACTTTTGGAAGAGCTTTCACATGGCAAAGTTTCAGACCCATAGGTAATAACTCACCTACTCCAAATGAGTAAATGCGAATTATCTCTAAGAGTATTGCATATAGCCTATTTTTCTCAAATAACTCATTCACCTACTTTTGGGAGAGCTTTCACATGGTGAAGTTTCAGACCTGTAGCTAATTACTCACCTACTCAAAATGAGTAACTGCGAATTATCTCTAAAAGTATTGCAGATAGCCAATTTTTCTCAAATAACTCATTCATTTACTTTTGGAAGAGCTTTCACATGGCAAAGTTTCAGACCCATAGGTAATAACTCACCTACTCCAAATGAGTAAATGCGAATTATCTCTAAGAGTATTGCATATAGCCTATTTTTCTCAAATAACTCATTCACCTACTTTTGGGAGAGCTTTCACATAGTGAAGTTTCAGACCTGTAGCTAATTACTCACCTACTCAAAATGAGTAACTGCGAATTATCTCTAAAAGTATTGCAGATAGCCAATTTTTCTCAAATAACTCATTCATGTACTTTTAGGAGAGCTTTCCCTTGGTGAAGTTTCAGACCCATAGCTAATTACTCACCTACTCAAAATGAGTAAATGCGAATTATCTCTGAAAGTATTGCAGATAGTCAATTTTTCTCAAATAACTCGTTCATCTACTTTTGGAAGACCTGTCACATGGTGAAGTTTCAGACCCATAGCTAATTACTCACCTACTCAAAATGAGTAAATGCTAATTATCTCTAAAAGTATTGTGGGTACCCAATTTTTATCAAATAACTCATTCATCTACTTTTGGAAGAGCTTTCACATGGTGAAGTTCCAAACCTGTAGGTAATTACTCACCTACTCAAATGAGTAAATGCGAATTATCTCTAAAAGTATTGCAGATAGCCAGTATTTTTCAAATAACTCACTTCACCTATATTTTGGGAGAACTTTCAATTAGTGAATTTTCAGATCCATATCTAATTACTCACCTACTCAAAATGAGTAATTGCCTATTATCACTAAAAGTATTGCAGATAGCCAGTATTTCTCAAATAACTCATTCACCTACATTTTGGAGATATTTCACATGCTAAAGTTTTTTCATGAATTATTAAAATAATTTTTAATGCATTAAAATTAATGAAATCATGCAGTAAATCGATTATAACTTGAAAAGTATTGTATTTAGAGCATTTTGTTAAAATATGTTATTCACCTACTTTTTCCCACAGCAACAACATGGTGAGTAACTTGGGTGTCTATCTCAATAGATAAGTGAGTAATAGCTACTTTTGGATTTTTCACTAACTACCATCATGAGTGAAATCACTTGTAACTTGAAAACTATTGCATTTAGACCTTCAGGGTAGTACAAAAGTGTCCTATGCAAAGGGGAAAGATTTCAATTTTCGCCACTTTTGGCGGCCATCTTGGATTTTAGCGGAAAAAAATGAAAAAGTGTGAATATCTCGAAAACCATAAGAGATAGAGCGATTTCGAGCGAATTTTTGACCTTCAAGGTAGTACAAGAATGTCCTGTGCAAAGGGGTAAAATTTCAATTTTCACCACTTTTGGCAGCCATCTTGGATTTTTGCGGAAAATGGAAAAGTGTGAATATCTCTAAAACCGTAAGAGATAAAGCGAATTTTTGACCAGAAGGGTAGCACAAGAGTGTCTTGTGCAAAGGGGAAAAATATCGATTTTCGCCACTTTTGGCGGCCATTTTGGATTTTTGCGGAAAATAGAAAAGTGTCAATATCTCGAAAACCGTAAGAGATAGAGCGATTTCGAGCAAATTTTTGACCTGCAGGGTGGTACAAGAGTCTCCTGTGCAAAGGGGGAAAATTTCAATTTTCGCCACTTTTGGCGGCCATCTTAGATTTTTGCGGAAAATGAAAAAGTGTCAATATCTCAAAAACCGTAAGAGATCGAGCGATTTCGAGCGAATTTTTGACCCGCAGGGTGATACAAGAGTGTTCTGTCCAAAGGGGAAAAATTTCATTTTTCGCCACTTTCGGCGGCCATCTTGGATTTTTGCTGAAAATGAAAAAGTGTCAATATCTCAAAAACCGTAAGAGATCGAGCGATTTCAAGCGAATTTTTGACCCGCAGGGTGATACAAGAGTGTCCTGTCCAAAGGGGAAAAATTTCATTTTTCGCCACTTTCTGCGGCCATCTTAGATTTTTGCTGAAAATGGAAAAGTGTCAATATCTCAAAAAGCGTAACAGATAGAGCGATTTCAAGCGAATTTTCGACCTGCAGGATGGTACAACAGTGTCCTATGCAAAGGGGAAAAATTTCAATGTAGTATTTCTTCCCCTGCGGTACTCGGCGGGAGATACATACTGCGGCAGTGGTCTTGTTCTTCTGGGACCCCCGGGAAATTGTAAGTTGTATGAACCGAAAATATTTTCAGGAGACAATGATAACCTGATGACTGAGTTCTGGGGATATATTCACAAAAGGAATCAAGCTCAGGGTGAGCCAAAAATCAGCTCAAGTATTATTATCTAGGGTTGGCCATCTCGGGCCAACCCTAGATACTGCTATGGGATTTTCCTCGCATTTACCGCCAAATTTACTGATACTTGGACATTTTTCGTGCGTCGTGTTACTGTGACTGGATACATATTAATCATCCCTAGGAGCTGTCTTTTTATGGAAATTCAATGTTTTTTTTTACATTTAAGTATTTTAGGAATTTTATTTTTGACCTTGGTGACCGAGTTCAATAGAAGGAATCGCCGTGACGTCACGCCTCGTTCTCGAAGTAGGTCGGAGGGCAAGAAAGGGACCTTCACCTCCACGTTTTTCAACAGGAGTTAATGGCGGCGTAAACAACAACAAATTTTATTTGCAAAAGCAGTGAAATATGAGGATTGATATTAAGGTAAGAAGAATGCAGTTGACATAAAGAGTACTCGTAGATCATATCTGGTTATAATAAAAGTGTTGTTAACTGTTAATGTAGAACTGACACAGTATTTAAGATTGCACAAATTTATCAGATCATGTTTCACTGGTTGACAGGGCTATTTTTTTTTCTCTATATTTTTTTAAATCTCTCAAAATATTGTGTCAAACCTATTTACATGTACATGGTTCTGATGGAGGCATATGTTTTTTTTGTTGGGTTTTTTTTTTTCTAATAATTTTTTGTGCGTGTGTGTGTACTGTATTATACAAAAATATCTGTGCCAAACATTCATGAAGTGGGTCAATTTTTCAGTCAAAAATACCTTTCCAAAATTCATATTTTGACCAAATCAATGTGTTTCTTGGATTTATAATACTTAAAAGTTCACAAAAAGTAATAAATAAAATAAAAATGAAATAAATTTATTTTTAATAATTTAAATTATTAAATTTAACAGACATCAAAACATCACAATCTGATCTTTTATAATTTAGTGGTGGTGGACCAATTCACGCCCGGGTACCAATTCACGCCCACCCTTAATTTTCTTGAAGATTTATAATTTTTCTTAGACATGGTGTTTACCACATCATAGATAATCATCAAATTGATGATATACATTTGTAATATATTGTTTAACTGTGATTATTTTGGATAAATTTAGGGGTGGGCGTGAATAGGTACCCGGGCGTGAATTGGTCCACCACCACTAGTATATGTACTGTAAAACTTTTCCAAAAATTTCATGATACAGGAATACAACAAACTTTTATTTTGGTGGAATTTCTTGAAAAATTGACCCACTTCATGAATCAATTAACCCACTTCATGCTAACCCATGTAGGGTTTATAATAGCTGCGACTGCATGGTGTACAGTGTCCCAATAGACAAAAATAACTCTTCCTTTAAAATCAATTTAACTATTTTATACAAATATTTTACTTCAACACTCAGAGTAAGAACCGAAAAAATGCGAAGCTTGAATTTCAAAGCAGGGTGTAGCGGTTAGAGTTTTCACGTCCAACCTCTGTGGCCGCTGGTTCGAATCTCGGGCCGGGTGCTTCATGTTGGAAAGTTGGTACTGCTCAGCCAGTGAATTTCGTCACCCCAGTGAAGTTCTTAACCTGCATTTTATGACAATATGAAACAGTTTTTACTGTCTAGTTATGGCATTTATGTATACCTTGCCATTGAAAGAAGCTATATTCCATTTATTTAAATGTGAATATTGCCTTGTCCTTGAGCGTTTTTGTGGCAGCTAGGTGATGAACTTCACTGGGGTGACGAAATTCACTGGCCCACCAGTAGTTACTTGCCACTGCCCGCTGGTTTACAGTGTGGTATGCACTGGTTTCCTCCACCTACAAACTACCCGTCGCAATATGACCCTGGCTGTTGAATGCGACGTAAAACAACAAATAAATCTAAATCAAAGTATAATTAAATATGGTCGCCTATGGTGTTTTTGTGTCATTGCAGTTTTCATGCATTTTGTTTTCCAAGGGGTTCCAAATAAATTATACTGAAAAATTCTAGTTTTGCTTCGATTAATATTAAGGCGTATGAATATAAGCAAAGTTATTTTCTGCAATAATAGAGTTCCTGATTAAATGGAAAATAAGGTAAGTAGACAGGTAGACATGTAGGCAGGTAGGCAGGTAGACATGTAGGCAGGTAGACAGGTTGGCTGGTAGGCAGGTCGGCTGGTGGGCAGGTCGGCTGGTAGGCAGGTCGGCTGGTCGGCAGGTCGGCTGGTCGGCAGGTCACCAGAACAAATATCCACAACTTTATGGTAATATAATGCATGTTTTTTTTTGTCTGATTAACCAATCAGAAGCCATGTTACATTGTTGTTTGTTTTACAATCTCTAAATATAAAATATTCCAAAATGCTTCAATTTTTTTTTTTAATTATTTTTATTATTTTCTTTTATATTTTTATTAATATCTGTCTACCTGCCGACCTGTCTACCTGCTGACCTGTCTACCAGCCGACCTGTCTACCTGTCTACCAGCCGACCTGTCTACCTGTCTACCTGCCTGCACGTCTACCTAATAATCCACATATTTATTAATTTGTACTATTTTATTTCATTTTATTTATTTTTATTGGATATATATATATATATATCTAGATATATATATATAGATATATGACGGAACTACTTTCAGCTATATCCGGGAGGGGAATTCTGCAATTTAGCCAAAGAAACCAAATAACACTTTATACTTGTGGTAATATGTGTAGAAATATGCCGTTCAAAATTTACACAGAAAACAAGTACATGTGAGCTCTGTCCCTCGCCATTGCGTACCGTCAGAAATATCAACAGCAATGCGCGATGGGACAGAAACTTAATTGGTCTACATACTACTATGCTGCCCCTACTGGACATTGTTCCAGTGGACACAAAGAGCTCAAATTTTTATACATTTTAGTATGATTTTACTATTTTATACAAATACTTTACTTACACATAGTGCCATTAATATTCTACCAGTAAATGCCCACGCTGAAGTTAATATATTGAATTTGAATTATATTACAGCTTTATATTTTATTCTTCTACCACTATATTGTCAAATAATATGCACTACAATTAATAACCGAGGTGCATGTTGTAATATTTGTTTCAAAGCTTTATATTTTCATAATTTATCTGTATTATCGGCCGTTTTTACTGCAACCCGGAAATACCAGTGAATGCCCATTTTGTAGACTTTTAGAAGCATTTGTCCTTGACCTCTAATAAAGATATATAAGGTGGGCGTTCACTGGTAATGCGGGCATTTACTGGTAGAAAGCCACTACATAATAAGATACAAACAAATGCTTAACTTGTGGGTTTGAAAGTAATTTTTATCAAAAATTACCCATATCTTTGTCCGGTTGAAACACTACAGTTGCATATGGGGTAGCACACATTCATAAAACACCATACACATTCATATAATTTTCAACTCCTCGACAAATTTACCATGTTTGCATTATATTAAGTGTAGGTGAGTAAATTATTTGCATCAAATGGTTCTTTTTTTAATCATTCTTTTGAAAAATAAATATTAGTAGTATACATAGATTTTGGATGACGTCATAATTTTAGATAATCATAGATTTATTTAATAACCGACATATTCCATACACTGGATATGACGACTTTTGACTGGACAGACCTGTTCCATACCGCCCAGATGTGAAATTTATTTAAACATGGACTTATTCCATATACTGGATATGATTAGTGCTGGGTTCTGTACTTTCACTTTGTCTCATTTGAAATCAATTAGCAGAAGCATCTTTAAGTTACAGTCTCCAAACAGAATTTCAAGATGGTGGCCATCGTGTTTTCTCATATGGCAGCACCTTCAAAAGCAACCTAGCCTAGGTGGTGCCCTACCACCCTATTAAGTTTGAAGTTGATCGACATATTTGAGTAAGAGTCTGGAAACCAAAATGTTGACAGACGTCGAACACACCAATCCAATAGGCGGGTTTCTGAGATAAAAAAGTGATATTAAAAAAAAGTGATATTAGAAATTTTTATCTGTTCTTATTCAAAATAAATTAAGTGTATATAACCTCAGACTGAGAGACCTGGGTTTGATTCCCAGTGATGTGTTTATCAAGACATTATAGCTCAGTGACAGAGCACTCAGTCTGGGTGTTAGCAAATGATCTGAAAAGGATAGAGAAATTGAAAATATTTGCTTTCCTGGTTATAAGAGCGTGCACTACTAGGTCCCAGGAAGCATGTGTTTTCCTGGATTTTGGTACTGAAGCCCAATAAGATGCACAAGGAACAACATGGTGTTATGTGTTAAAAAGCATCAAGTTACATGTTGCACTTGTCAGTTGACAAAAGTAGTAACAGAGATGCCCATACCTCACGGCCTGGAAAAATATTTTAAAACACCATGAGATATAAAAGTAGTGAAACAGATCAGGATATTTTCATAGCAGTATCAGTTATATAAAGGTCCAAATAATGTTTAAGTGACAAAGAAAATGCATGTACAGATTAAGTATTAAAGAAGACAATTCAATAAACTAAAAATTATGAAGGTGTAAAATTTATTAACTGGAAAATTGCTGTCAATGGAAATATTACAATTATGTAAAAGTACATATAATAAATAAATATAAATGTATATAAACTCATGGTCACTATAATAAATAAATATGAATATATATAAACTTATGGTCACTATGACAAGATCAAAGGTCAAATTGAGATCACACCATGATGTTGCATACACCTTACGCAGGCTTACTGTTTCCGAGATATAGCCCAGACAAGATTTCTAAATGCAAGATCACTATCGCCAAATGCCTATCTGGACACCATGGGTGAAAAAATGCACTGACAGCTCTTAAGGGGTGTAGAGTGAAAATGCGTCATAACTAGTGGTGTTTGACTTATTGGGCTCTTGTTTACCCAAACATGTTATGAAAAAAAAAGCTTAAAATTAATCGATTGATTATCTATTTCATTGTACATAACACAAATATCACATGGTAAGAGAGCAATGCCCCTACCAAGTATCAGCTTATTACAACATACACTTTCTGAGATATAGCCAGGACAAGATTTTAAATCACAGAAACTGTAAGATTTTAAGGTCACTACGGCAAGGTCAAAGGTCACACCATGACCTTACCCACTATGTAACCTACAGATATGTTCTATATATCACTAGTGAGGTATTTCCCACAATGCTTCTGCTCATATATAGTGCCTTAAAAATCCATGCATTATTTATTTTGAATAATTCTTAAAAGAATAACATAACCAACAAACTGAGTGCTTCATCACTAAGCTATGATGTTTTTTGTAGGAACACCAATGGGAGTCAAACCCTGGGGCTGGTGTAAGCCCCCAGATTATATTATTGGCGATGGGACAGAAACCTGGTCTAGTAATTCAAAAATGAAAATTATGAATAAAATTTTTAAATTTTGACATAAAGAAGATTTATATTTTGAGAATTAGTACAGGAAATAGAGGAATAAATTATATACATTAGTTCTGTTTACAGTTTGAAATTTATCTAATATATTTGCAGCAGTTTTAACAAAATATCTCCTATTTTTGCCCACTGTCATTTTTGTCCAATTAGCACTATAAACAAATTCCATTCTCTCTTAAACATTTCTGAAACTATTAACCTAAAAATAAGTTACTTATATCATTAGAAAGATCATTTTAAGAGCTTCTGATTGTGTTTGTTGCACTAAAAGAAAAGAAAAATGAAATTACTTTATAATTATCACAGATTTGTGGGTGGTCATGTAATATGTGAAGACCATGGGTTTGAACCAAATAAATAATATCTCCAAATTTTATCTTGCAACCTTTGTAATATCAAGTTATGATGGATTTTTGTCAAATGCAACATGTAACTTGGTGCTTTTTAACACACAACACCATGTTGCTCTTTGTGCATCATATTGGACTTCAGTACCAGAATTCAGGGAAACATGTGTTTCCTGGGCCATAGTATTGCATGCTTTTTAGCAAGTATTTCTGATTTTTTAACAAAACATCTAATCACTTCTAAAAATATTAATATGCATGAAAACATGAAAAAAGTGGTGGTTCACATTCTAGATTTAATTAATATTTAATTTGCTTGCAATTGCAAACACCCAGACCGAGTGCTCTATCACTGAGCTATGATGTCTTGATTTACACATCACTGGGAATCAAACCCAGGCCTCTCAGTCTGAGGTTACACTTAATTTTTTTAATAAGGATAAAAATTTCCACTGACTTTTATATCTCAAAAACTATTCTTAATTTCTCCAAGCTATATGTAACAAATGCGCACAAACTGTAAGTTCTGGTAACACAGAGACAATATTTTAAAGGTCAAGATTGCTTTGGCCTGACCTCAAGTGGGATTAAATGTACATGGATTAAATATAGTCAACAAAAAATGTTGCTCATGAATATTCAAATCTGCATATGATTTTGTGAATAGCTAGCAAGTTTGAGACCAAAAATGGTCTCAGACTTGAGACCAAAACTTAAGACTTGAGACGAAATTTGGTCTCAGCAAGTTTTATGAATAGCGGCCCTGGTTGCAATACAAGGACTGGTCTTCCTTTTGTTCACAGTATCTGATGTCATTATATTAATATTTAGCATTGTGTTCATTTGATGATTCTCTGAATGCAACTACAGTTCTAAAATGTACCAGTATAGATTAGGTACACTTGAGGACATTATGAAACCATGTTACTGGGAAAAAAATCACTTCCTGGTTGTCTTTCTTGTCCACTTCAAAACTTTAACTTGCGATTACTCAGTAATTTATTCATAAATTTTAATGCAACATACATGAGCATATTCTGTGCAAAAATAGCTTTCCATTGATGTATAATAGATATCTGTAGGTTACATATTTACAGAAATATGGGCATTTAAAAATCGGCAATTGTATACATTGATTTAAATTTCGCGCTAAATATAGACAACCAATGAAAACAGGAAGTCTTTTTGCCCTCCGGTTTCCACGTTTGTTTTGTTTCCTCGACTTTGTTTACAAACACCGTTTCGTTCTCATAGGCCGGTTGGTGGTAAATTTTTTTTTTTTAACGTTTTTTTAATGGTTTCATCCCGGGGTTTCATCCGGGCGTGCCATTGAAGAAAAATATGAAAGAAACAATAAAAGCAAAATAACTACCCCTTTCACTTGTTACAAATGTCAAATATGTCATTTGCATATCGTTTATTTCTGTTTTGAAGTAATACATGACATATACTGACGTTTGATTAATGGCAATTGATTTGATAGCATACCAGTGGTACAGAATATATTTCAATTAGTCTGGTACCCTGTCAATTTTTATTTTGTGACCCCCTGGAAATTGCAAGCTGTGTCAACCGAAAATGTTCTCAGGAGACAACACATTCATAATAACCACATGCCTTTGACTTCTGGGGCTATATTCACAAAAGGGATCAAGCTCAGATTGAGCCAAAATCAGCTCAAGCCTATTATAAACACTTTTCGGCTCAACTTTATCTTGATCCCTTTTATTACTACAGCCCCTGATGTTCTGTCAATATTTATTTATTTGTTAATAGATGATATAAATGATATAACACAATAAAATTATATTTTATGCATTGGGGATAGTTAAATATGGACTTCTTTATTATGTGGATTTAATTTTGTCAAAGGTCAAAGTTGTGGTTTTTATGCCCTATGAAACAGCCAGTCAAACCAATTATTGTAATAAATATGATATAATTAATGTACTGTAAGCTGCGCAATAAAATGATATATAGAGTTAGGCATATTTAAACATGGACTTCTTTATTATGTGGATTTAATTTTGTCAAAGGTCAAAGTTGTGATTTTTATGTCTCATGCAACAGCAACAGCGAGGGTCATATTATGACAGGTACTCTGCATTGTCATTTGGGGGAGTCATACCTACACAGAGGTGACAGCCTATCATTAGATGTCAAACAAGCTAACCGACAAGGACATTCTATTTTGTCAAGCATAAGAAATATCTGAAGCACTAAACTATTGCCACTAAAGGTAGCACAAGTGATAAACACTACGTTTCCTCTCCGTTAATCACTCATATTTAGTGTTTGATGTCATTTTTATTGCATTAAACTCCATACACAAGTCACAGAGAAGAATATTATTATTTGCTGTGCATAGTAATTTTTAAACTAAGTGTCTTGGACAATATTGGATCAATTTTCCTCAACTCAAAAAGAACATAACCTCTAGAAATTTGCCTTTAAATTGGTATAGATATTATATTGCTAGCTTCAATAAAACAATCACAAAAAATTATTTTAAACAGAGTTCCAGCAAGATTGTGGATCGCAACAGGTGTTCGTGTTCTTCATATATTTTTGAAAGAGTCACACCAGTTATTGCAATAAATATGATACAATTAATATACTATAACACAATAAAAACATATAGGGTAAGGGATATTTAAATATGGACTTCTTTATTATGTGGATTTAATTTTGTCGAAGGTCAAAGTTGTGAATTTTATGTCTCATGCAACAGCAAAAGCCAGGGTCATATTAAGACAGGTACTCTGCATTGTCATTTGGGGGAGTCATACCTACACAGAGGTGACAGCCTATCATTAGATGTCAAACCTGCTAACCCACAAGGACATTCTCTTTTTCAATCATAAGAAATATCTGAAGCACTAAACTATTTCCACTAAAGGTAGCACAAGTGATAAAGCCTTCCTTTCCTCTCAGTTAATCACACATATTTAGTGTTTGATGTCATTTTTTTGCATTAAATTCCATACACAAGTCACAGAGAAGAATATTATTATTTACTGTGCATAGTAATTTTTAAAACAAGTTTCTTAGACAATATTGGACCTATTTTCCTTAAATCAAAAAGAACATAACCTCTAGAAATTTGCCTTTAATTTGGAATTAATATTATATTGCTAGCTTCAATAAAACAATCACAAAAAATATTTTAAACAGAGTTCCAGGAAGATTGTGGATCGCAACAGGCGTTTGTGTTTTTCAAATATTTTTGAAAGAGTCACACCAGTTATTGCAATAAATATGATACAATTAATATACTGTAACAATAAAAACATATAGGGTAAGGGGTATTTAAATATGGACTTCTTTATGATGTGGATTTAATTCTGTCAAAGGTCAAAAAGTTGTGATTTTTATGTCTCATGCAAACTATTCCCACTAAAGGTAGCACAACTGATAAAGCATGCCTTTCCTCTCAGTTAATCACATATGTTTAGTGTTTGATGTCATTTTTATTGCATTAAACTCCATACACAAGTCACAGAGAAGAATATTGTTTATTATTATTTGCTGTGCATAGTAATTTTTAAAACAATTATCTTAATATTGGACCAATTTTCCTCAAATCAAAAGGAACATAACCTCTAGAAATTTGCCTTTAAATTGGTATAGATATTATATTGCCAGCTTCAATGAAACAATCACAAAAATTATTTTAAATAGAGTTCCAGCAAGATTGTGGATCGCAACAGGTGTTTGTGTCCTTCAAATATTTTTGAAAGAGTCACACCAGTTATTGCAATAAATATGATATAATTAATATACTAAAAAAATAAAATGATATAGAGTTAGGGATATTTAAATATGGACTTCTTTATGATGTGGATTTAATTTTGTCAAAGGTCAAAGTTGTGATTTTTATGTCTCGTGCAACAGCAACAGCCAGGGTCATATTAAGACAGGTACTCTGCATTGTCATTTGGGGGAGTCATACCTACACAGAGGTGACAGCCTATCATTAGATGTCAAACCTGCTAACCCATGAGGACATTTTCTTTTTTCAATCATAAGAAATATCTGAAGCACTAAACTATTCCCACTAAAGGTAGCACAAGTGATAAAGCCTTCCTTTCCTCTCAGTTAATCACACATATTTAGTGTTTGATGTCATTTTTTTTTGCATTAAATTCCATACACAAGTCACAGAGAAGAATATTATTATTTGCTGTGCATAGTAATTTTTAAAACAAGTTTCTTAGACAATATTGGACCTATTTTCCTCAAATCAAAAAGAACATAACCTCTAGAAATTTGCTTTTAATTTGGAATTAGTATTATATTGCTAGCTTCAATAAAACAATCACAAAAAATTATTTTAAACAGAGTTCCAGGAAGATTGTGGATCGCAACAGGCGTTTGTGTTCTTCAAATATTTTTGAAAGAGTCACACCAGTTATTGCAATAAATATGATACAATTAATATACTATAACAATAAAAACATATAGGGTAAGGGATATTTAAATATGGACTTCTTTATGATGTGGATTTAATTCTGTCAAAGGTCAAAGTTGTGATTTTTATGTCTCATGCAACAGCCAGGGTCATATTAGGCATTTTCATTTGGGGGAGTCATACCTACACAGAGGTGACAGCCTATCATTAGATGTCAAACCTGCTAACCCACAAGGACATTCTATTTTGTCAAGCATAAGAAATCATATCTGAAGCACTAAACTATTTCCACTAAAGGTAGCACAAGTGATAAAGCCTTCCTTTCCTCTCAGTTAATCACACATATTTAGTGTTTGATGTCATTTTTTTGCATTAAATTCCATACACAAGTCACAGAGAAGAATATTATTATTTGCTGTGCATAGTAATTTTTAAAACAAGTTTCTTAGACAATATTGGACCTATTTTCCTTAAATCAAAAAGAACATAACCTCTAGAAATTTGCCTTTAATTTGGAATTAATATTATATTGCTAGCTTCAATAAAACAATCACAAAAAATATTTTAAACAGAGTTCCAGGAAGATTGTGGATCGCAACAGGCGTTTGTGTTTTTCAAATATTTTTGAAAGAGTCACACCAGTTATTGCAATAAATATGATACAATTAATATACTGTAACAATAAAAACATATAGGGTAAGGGGTATTTAAATATGGACTTCTTTATGATGTGGATTTAATTCTGTCAAAGGTCAAAAAGTTGTGATTTTTATGTCTCATGCAAACTATTCCCACTAAAGGTAGCACAACTGATAAAGCATGCCTTTCCTTTCAGTTAATCACATATGTTTAGTGTTTGATGTCATTTTTATTGCATTAAACTCCATACACAAGTCACAGAGAAGAATATTGTTTATTATTATTTGCTGTGCATAGTAATTTTTAAAACAATTATCTTAATATTGGACCAATTTTCCTCAAATCAAAAGGAACATAACCTCTAGAAATTTGCCTTTAAATTGGTATAGATATTATATTGCCAGCTTCAATGAAACAATCACAAAAATTATTTTAAATAGAGTTCCAGCAAGATTGTGGATCGCAACAGGTGTTTGTGTCCTTCAAATATTTTTGAAAGAGTCACACCAGTTATTGCAATAAATATGATATAATTAATATACTAAAAAAATAAAATGATATAGAGTTAGGGATATTTAAATATGGACTTCTTTATGATGTGGATTTAATTTTGTCAAAGGTCAAAGTTGTGATTTTTATGTCTCGTGCAACAGCAACAGCCAGGGTCATATTAAGACAGGTACTCTGCATTGTCATTTGGGGGAGTCATACCTACACAGAGGTGACAGCCTATCATTAGATGTCAAACCTGCTAACCCATGAGGACATTTTCTTTTTTCAATCATAAGAAATATCTGAAGCACTAAACTATTCCCACTAAAGGTAGCACAAGTGATAAAGCCTTCCTTTCCTCTCAGTTAATCACACATATTTAGTGTTTGATGTCATTTTTTTTTGCATTAAATTCCATACACAAGTCACAGAGAAGAATATTATTATTTGCTGTGCATAGTAATTTTTAAAACAAGTTTCTTAGACAATATTGGACCTATTTTCCTCAAATCAAAAAGAACATAACCTCTAGAAATTTGCTTTTAATTTGGAATTAGTATTATATTGCTAGCTTCAATAAAACAATCACAAAAAATTATTTTAAACAGAGTTCCAGGAAGATTGTGGATCGCAACAGGCGTTTGTGTTCTTCAAATATTTTTGAAAGAGTCACACCAGTTATTGCAATAAATATGATACAATTAATATACTATAACAATAAAAACATATAGGGTAAGGGATATTTAAATATGGACTTCTTTATGATGTGGATTTAATTCTGTCAAAGGTCAAAGTTGTGATTTTTATGTCTCATGCAACAGCCAGGGTCATATTAGGCATTTTCATTTGGGGGAGTCATACCTACACAGAGGTGACAGCCTATCATTAGATGTCAAACCTGCTAACCCACAAGGACATTCTATTTTGTCAAGCATAAGAAATCATATCTGAAGCACTAAACTATTTCCACTAAAGGTAGCACAAGTGATAAAGCCTTCCTTTCCTCTCAGTTAATCACACATATTTAGTGTTTGATGTCATTTTTTTGCATTAAATTCCATACACAAGTCACAGAGAAGAATATTATTATTTGCTGTGCATAGTAATTTTTAAAACAAGTTTCTTAGACAATATTGGACCTATTTTCCTTAAATCAAAAAGAACATAACCTCTAGAAATTTGCCTTTAATTTGGAATTAATATTATATTGCTAGCTTCAATAAAACAATCACAAAAAATATTTTAAACAGAGTTCCAGGAAGATTGTGGATCGCAACAGGCGTTTGTGTTTTTCAAATATTTTTGAAAGAGTCACACCAGTTATTGCAATAAATATGATACAATTAATATACTGTAACAATAAAAACATATAGGGTAAGGGGTATTTAAATATGGACTTCTTTATGATGTGGATTTAATTCTGTCAAAGGTCAAAAAGTTGTGATTTTTATGTCTCATGCAAACTATTCCCACTAAAGGTAGCACAACTGATAAAGCATGCCTTTCCTTTCAGTTAATCACATATGTTTAGTGTTTGATGTCATTTTTATTGCATTAAACTCCATACACAAGTCACAGAGAAGAATATTGTTTATTATTATTTGCTGTGCATAGTAATTTTTAAAACAATTATCTTAATATTGGACCAATTTTCCTCAAATCAAAAGGAACATAACCTCTAGAAATTTGCCTTTAAATTGGTATAGATATTATATTGCCAGCTTCAATGAAACAATCACAAAAATTATTTTAAATAGAGTTCCAGCAAGATTGTGGATCGCAACAGGTGTTTGTGTCCTTCAAATATTTTTGAAAGAGTCACACCAGTTATTGCAATAAATATGATATAATTAATATACTAAAAAAATAAAATGATATAGAGTTAGGGATATTTAAATATGGACTTCTTTATGATGTGGATTTAATTTTGTCAAAGGTCAAAGTTGTGATTTTTATGTCTCGTGCAACAGCAACAGCCAGGGTCATATTAAGACAGGTACTCTGCATTGTCATTTGGGGGAGTCATACCTACACAGAGGTGACAGCCTATCATTAGATGTCAAACCTGCTAACCCATGAGGACATTTTCTTTTTTCAATCATAAGAAATATCTGAAGCACTAAACTATTCCCACTAAAGGTAGCACAAGTGATAAAGCCTTCCTTTCCTCTCAGTTAATCACACATATTTAGTGTTTGATGTCATTTTTTTTTGCATTAAATTCCATACACAAGTCACAGAGAAGAATATTATTATTTGCTGTGCATAGTAATTTTTAAAACAAGTTTCTTAGACAATATTGGACCTATTTTCCTCAAATCAAAAAGAACATAACCTCTAGAAATTTGCTTTTAATTTGGAATTAGTATTATATTGCTAGCTTCAATAAAACAATCACAAAAAATTATTTTAAACAGAGTTCCAGGAAGATTGTGGATCGCAACAGGCGTTTGTGTTCTTCAAATATTTTTGAAAGAGTCACACCAGTTATTGCAATAAATATGATACAATTAATATACTATAACAATAAAAACATATAGGGTAAGGGATATTTAAATATGGACTTCTTTATGATGTGGATTTAATTCTGTCAAAGGTCAAAGTTGTGATTTTTATGTCTCATGCAACAGCCAGGGTCATATTAGGCATTTTCATTTGGGGGAGTCATACCTACACAGAGGTGACAGCCTATCATTAGATGTCAAACCTGCTAACCCACAAGGACATTCTATTTTGTCAAGCATAAGAAATCATATCTGAAGCACTAAACTATTTCCACTAAAGGTAGCACAAGTGATAAAGCCTTCCTTTCCTCTCAGTTAATCACACATATTTAGTGTTTGATGTCATTTTTTTGCATTAAATTCCATACACAAGTCACAGAGAAGAATATTATTATTTGCTGTGCATAGTAATTTTTAAAACAAGTTTCTTAGACAATATTGGACCTATTTTCCTTAAATCAAAAAGAACATAACCTCTAGAAATTTGCCTTTAATTTGGAATTAATATTATATTGCTAGCTTCAATAAAACAATCACAAAAAATATTTTAAACAGAGTTCCAGGAAGATTGTGGATCGCAACAGGCGTTTGTGTTTTTCAAATATTTTTGAAAGAGTCACACCAGTTATTGCAATAAATATGATACAATTAATATACTGTAACAATAAAAACATATAGGGTAAGGGGTATTTAAATATGGACTTCTTTATGATGTGGATTTAATTCTGTCAAAGGTCAAAAAGTTGTGATTTTTATGTCTCATGCAAACTATTCCCACTAAAGGTAGCACAACTGATAAAGCATGCCTTTCCTTTCAGTTAATCACATATGTTTAGTGTTTGATGTCATTTTTATTGCATTAAACTCCATACACAAGTCACAGAGAAGAATATTGTTTATTATTATTTGCTGTGCATAGTAATTTTTAAAACAATTATCTTAATATTGGACCAATTTTCCTCAAATCAAAAGGAACATAACCTCTAGAAATTTGCCTTTAAATTGGTATAGATATTATATTGCCAGCTTCAATGAAACAATCACAAAAATTATTTTAAATAGAGTTCCAGCAAGATTGTGGATCGCAACAGGTGTTTGTGTCCTTCAAATATTTTTGAAAGAGTCACACCAGTTATTGCAATAAATATGATATAATTAATATACTAAAAAAATAAAATGATATAGAGTTAGGGATATTTAAATATGGACTTCTTTATGATGTGGATTTAATTTTGTCAAAGGTCAAAGTTGTGATTTTTATGTCTCGTGCAACAGCAACAGCCAGGGTCATATTAAGACAGGTACTCTGCATTGTCATTTGGGGGAGTCATACCTACACAGAGGTGACAGCCTATCATTAGATGTCAAACCTGCTAACCCATGAGGACATTTTCTTTTTTCAATCATAAGAAATATCTGAAGCACTAAACTATTCCCACTAAAGGTAGCACAAGTGATAAAGCCTTCCTTTCCTCTCAGTTAATCACACATATTTAGTGTTTGATGTCATTTTTTTTTGCATTAAATTCCATACACAAGTCACAGAGAAGAATATTATTATTTGCTGTGCATAGTAATTTTTAAAACAAGTTTCTTAGACAATATTGGACCTATTTTCCTCAAATCAAAAAGAACATAACCTCTAGAAATTTGCTTTTAATTTGGAATTAGTATTATATTGCTAGCTTCAATAAAACAATCACAAAAAATTATTTTAAACAGAGTTCCAGGAAGATTGTGGATCGCAACAGGCGTTTGTGTTCTTCAAATATTTTTGAAAGAGTCACACCAGTTATTGCAATAAATATGATACAATTAATATACTATAACAATAAAAACATATAGGGTAAGGGATATTTAAATATGGACTTCTTTATGATGTGGATTTAATTCTGTCAAAGGTCAAAGTTGTGATTTTTATGTCTCATGCAACAGCCAGGGTCATATTAGGCATTTTCATTTGGGGGAGTCATACCTACACAGAGGTGACAGCCTATCATTAGATGTCAAACCTGCTAACCCACAAGGACATTCTATTTTGTCAAGCATAAGAAATCATATCTGAAGCACTAAACTATTTCCACTAAAGGTAGCACAAGTGATAAAGCCTTCCTTTCCTCTCAGTTAATCACACATATTTAGTGTTTGATGTCATTTTTTTGCATTAAATTCCATACACAAGTCACAGAGAAGAATATTATTATTTGCTGTGCATAGTAATTTTTAAAACAAGTTTCTTAGACAATATTGGACCTATTTTCCTTAAATCAAAAAGAACATAACCTCTAGAAATTTGCCTTTAATTTGGAATTAATATTATATTGCTAGCTTCAATAAAACAATCACAAAAAATATTTTAAACAGAGTTCCAGGAAGATTGTGGATCGCAACAGGCGTTTGTGTTTTTCAAATATTTTTGAAAGAGTCACACCAGTTATTGCAATAAATATGATACAATTAATATACTGTAACAATAAAAACATATAGGGTAAGGGGTATTTAAATATGGACTTCTTTATGATGTGGATTTAATTCTGTCAAAGGTCAAAAAGTTGTGATTTTTATGTCTCATGCAAACTATTCCCACTAAAGGTAGCACAACTGATAAAGCATGCCTTTCCTTTCAGTTAATCACATATGTTTAGTGTTTGATGTCATTTTTATTGCATTAAACTCCATACACAAGTCACAGAGAAGAATATTGTTTATTATTATTTGCTGTGCATAGTAATTTTTAAAACAATTATCTTAATATTGGACCAATTTTCCTCAAATCAAAAGGAACATAACCTCTAGAAATTTGCCTTTAAATTGGTATAGATATTATATTGCCAGCTTCAATGAAACAATCACAAAAATTATTTTAAATAGAGTTCCAGCAAGATTGTGGATCGCAACAGGTGTTTGTGTCCTTCAAATATTTTTGAAAGAGTCACACCAGTTATTGCAATAAATATGATATAATTAATATACTAAAAAAATAAAATGATATAGAGTTAGGGATATTTAAATATGGACTTCTTTATGATGTGGATTTAATTTTGTCAAAGGTCAAAGTTGTGATTTTTATGTCTCGTGCAACAGCAACAGCCAGGGTCATATTAAGACAGGTACTCTGCATTGTCATTTGGGGGAGTCATACCTACACAGAGGTGACAGCCTATCATTAGATGTCAAACCTGCTAACCCATGAGGACATTTTCTTTTTTCAATCATAAGAAATATCTGAAGCACTAAACTATTCCCACTAAAGGTAGCACAAGTGATAAAGCCTTCCTTTCCTCTCAGTTAATCACACATATTTAGTGTTTGATGTCATTTTTTTTTGCATTAAATTCCATACACAAGTCACAGAGAAGAATATTATTATTTGCTGTGCATAGTAATTTTTAAAACAAGTTTCTTAGACAATATTGGACCTATTTTCCTCAAATCAAAAAGAACATAACCTCTAGAAATTTGCTTTTAATTTGGAATTAGTATTATATTGCTAGCTTCAATAAAACAATCACAAAAAATTATTTTAAACAGAGTTCCAGGAAGATTGTGGATCGCAACAGGCGTTTGTGTTCTTCAAATATTTTTGAAAGAGTCACACCAGTTATTGCAATAAATATGATACAATTAATATACTATAACAATAAAAACATATAGGGTAAGGGATATTTAAATATGGACTTCTTTATGATGTGGATTTAATTCTGTCAAAGGTCAAAGTTGTGATTTTTATGTCTCATGCAACAGCCAGGGTCATATTAGGCATTTTCATTTGGGGGAGTCATACCTACACAGAGGTGACAGCCTATCATTAGATGTCAAACCTGCTAACCCACAAGGACATTCTATTTTGTCAAGCATAAGAAATCATATCTGAAGCACTAAACTATTTCCACTAAAGGTAGCACAAGTGATAAAGCCTTCCTTTCCTCTCAGTTAATCACACATATTTAGTGTTTGATGTCATTTTTTTGCATTAAATTCCATACACAAGTCACAGAGAAGAATATTATTATTTGCTGTGCATAGTAATTTTTAAAACAAGTTTCTTAGACAATATTGGACCTATTTTCCTTAAATCAAAAAGAACATAACCTCTAGAAATTTGCCTTTAATTTGGAATTAATATTATATTGCTAGCTTCAATAAAACAATCACAAAAAATATTTTAAACAGAGTTCCAGGAAGATTGTGGATCGCAACAGGCGTTTGTGTTTTTCAAATATTTTTGAAAGAGTCACACCAGTTATTGCAATAAATATGATACAATTAATATACTGTAACAATAAAAACATATAGGGTAAGGGGTATTTAAATATGGACTTCTTTATGATGTGGATTTAATTCTGTCAAAGGTCAAAAAGTTGTGATTTTTATGTCTCATGCAAACTATTCCCACTAAAGGTAGCACAACTGATAAAGCATGCCTTTCCTTTCAGTTAATCACATATGTTTAGTGTTTGATGTCATTTTTATTGCATTAAACTCCATACACAAGTCACAGAGAAGAATATTGTTTATTATTATTTGCTGTGCATAGTAATTTTTAAAACAATTATCTTAATATTGGACCAATTTTCCTCAAATCAAAAGGAACATAACCTCTAGAAATTTGCCTTTAAATTGGTATAGATATTATATTGCCAGCTTCAATGAAACAATCACAAAAATTATTTTAAATAGAGTTCCAGCAAGATTGTGGATCGCAACAGGTGTTTGTGTCCTTCAAATATTTTTGAAAGAGTCACACCAGTTATTGCAATAAATATGATATAATTAATATACTAAAAAAATAAAATGATATAGAGTTAGGGATATTTAAATATGGACTTCTTTATGATGTGGATTTAATTTTGTCAAAGGTCAAAGTTGTGATTTTTATGTCTCGTGCAACAGCAACAGCCAGGGTCATATTAAGACAGGTACTCTGCATTGTCATTTGGGGGAGTCATACCTACACAGAGGTGACAGCCTATCATTAGATGTCAAACCTGCTAACCCATGAGGACATTTTCTTTTTTCAATCATAAGAAATATCTGAAGCACTAAACTATTCCCACTAAAGGTAGCACAAGTGATAAAGCCTTCCTTTCCTCTCAGTTAATCACACATATTTAGTGTTTGATGTCATTTTTTTTTGCATTAAATTCCATACACAAGTCACAGAGAAGAATATTATTATTTGCTGTGCATAGTAATTTTTAAAACAAGTTTCTTAGACAATATTGGACCTATTTTCCTCAAATCAAAAAGAACATAACCTCTAGAAATTTGCTTTTAATTTGGAATTAGTATTATATTGCTAGCTTCAATAAAACAATCACAAAAAATTATTTTAAACAGAGTTCCAGGAAGATTGTGGATCGCAACAGGCGTTTGTGTTCTTCAAATATTTTTGAAAGAGTCACACCAGTTATTGCAATAAATATGATACAATTAATATACTATAACAATAAAAACATATAGGGTAAGGGATATTTAAATATGGACTTCTTTATGATGTGGATTTAATTCTGTCAAAGGTCAAAGTTGTGATTTTTATGTCTCATGCAACAGCCAGGGTCATATTAGGCATTTTCATTTGGGGGAGTCATACCTACACAGAGGTGACAGCCTATCATTAGATGTCAAACCTGCTAACCCACAAGGACATTCTATTTTGTCAAGCATAAGAAATCATATCTGAAGCACTAAACTATTGTTACTAAAGATAGCACAAGTGATAAAGCCTTCCTTTCCTCTCAGTTAATCACACATATTTAGTGTTTGATGTCATTTTTATTGCATTAAATTCCATACACAAGTCACAGAGAAGAATATTATTTATTATTATTTGCTGTGCATAGTAATTTTTAAAACAATTATCTTAATATTGGACCAATTTTCCTCAAATCAAAAGGAAGATAACCTCTAGAAATTTGCCTTTAAATTGGTATAGATATTATATTGCTAGCTTCAATAAAACAATCACAAAAATTATTTTAAACAGAGTTCCAGCAAGATTGTGAATCACAACAGGTGTTCGTATTCTTCATATATTTTTTAAAAAGTCTGACCAGTTATTGCAATAAATATGATATAATTAATATACTATAACACAATAAAATGATATAGAGTTAGGGATATTTAAATATGGACTTCTTTATTATGTGGATTTAGTTTTGTCAAAGGTCAAAGTTGTGATTTTTATGTTTCATGCAACAGCAACAGCCAGGGTCATATTATAACAGGTACTCTGCATTGTCATTTGGGGGGAGTCATACGTACACAAAGGTGACAGCCTATCATTAGATGTCAAACCTGCTAACCCACAAGGACATCCTATTTTGTCAAGCATAAGAAATCATATCTGAAGCACTAAACTATTGCCACTAAAGGTAGCACAAGTGATAAAGCCTGCCTTTCCTCTCAGTTAATCACACATATTTAGTGTTTGATGTCATTTTTATTACATTAAATTCCACACATAAGTCACAGAGAAGAATATTATTTATTTTTATTTGCTGTGCATAGTAATTTTTAAAAGAATTGTCTTAATATTGGACCAATTTTCCTCAAACGGAACATAACCTCTAGAAATTTGCCTTTAAATTGGTGTAGATATTATATTGCTAGCGTCAATAAAGCAATCACAAAAACTATTTTAAACAGAGTTCCAGCAAGATTGTGGATCACAACAGGTGTTCGTGTTCTTCAAATATTTTTTAAAAAGTCACACCAGTTATTGCAATAAATATGAAATAATTAATATACTATAAGTCTATAACACAATAAAATGATGTAGAGTTAGGAATATTCAAATATGGACTTCTTTATTATGTGGATTTAATTTTGTCAAAGGTCAAAGTTGTGATTTTTATGTCTCGTGCAACAGCAACAGCCAGGGTCATCTTATGACAGGTACTCTGCATTGTCATTTGGGGGAGTCATACCTACACAGAGCTGACAGCCTATCATTAGATGTCAAACCAGCTAACCCACAAGGACATTCTATTTTGTCAAGCATAAGAAATTATATCTGAAGCACTAAACTATTCCAACTAAGGGTAGCACAAGTGATAAAGCCTTCCTTTCCTCTCAGTTAATCACACATATTTATTGTTTGATGTCATTTTTAGTGCATTAAATTTGATACACAAGTCACAGAGAAGAATATTATTTATTATTAGTTGCTGTGCATAGTAATTTTTAAAACAATTATCTTAATATTGGACCAATTTTTCTCAAATCAAAAGGAAGATAACCTCTAGAAATTTGCCTTTAAATTGGTATAGATATTATATTGCTAGCTTCAATAAAACAATCACAAAAATTATTTTAAACAGAGTTCCAGCGAGATTGTGGATCACAACAGGTGTTCGTATTCTACAAATATTTTTTAAAAAGTCTGACCAGTTATTGCAATAAATATGATATAATTAATATACTATAACACAATAAAATGATATAGAGTTAGGGATATTTAAATACGGACTTCTTTATTATGAGGATTTAATTTTGTCAAAGGTCATAGTTGTGATTTTTATGTCTCATGCAACAGCAACAGGCCGGGTCATATTATGACAGGTACTCTACATTGTCATTTGGGGGAGTCATACCTACACAGAGGTGACAGCCTATCATTAGATGTTAAACCTGCTAACCCACAAGGACATTCTATTTTGTCAAGCATAAAAAATCATATCTGAAGCACTAAACTATTGCCACTAAAGGTAGCACAAGTGATAAAGCCTGCCTTTCCTTTCAGTTAATCACACATATTTAGTGTTTGATGTCATTTTTATTGTATTAAAATGTCATACACAAGTCACAGAGAAGAATATTATTTATTATTATTTGCTGTGCATAGTAATTTTTAAAAGAATTATCTTAATATTGGACTAATTTTCTTCAAATCAAAAGGAAGATAACCTCTAGAAATTTGCCTTTAAATTGGTATAGATGTTATATTGCTAGCTTCAATAAAACAATCACAAAAATTATTTTAAACAGAGTTCCAGCAAGATTGTGGATCACAACAGGTGTTTGTATTCTTCAAATATTTTTTAAAAAGTCACACCAGTTATTGCAATAAATATGATATAATTAATATACTATAACACAATAAAATGATATAGAGTCAGGAATATTTAAATATGGACTTCTTTATTATGTGTATTTAATTTTGTCAAAGTTGTGATTTTTATGTCTCATGCAACAGCAACAGCCAGGGTCATATTATGACAGGTACTCTGCATTTTCATTTGGGGGAGTCATACCTACACAGAGGTGACAGCCTATCATTAGATGTCAAACCTGCTAACCCACAAGGACATTCTATTTTGTCAAGCATAAGAAATCATATCTGAAGCACTAAACTATTGCCACTAAAGGTAGCACAAGTGATAAAGCCTGCCTTTCTTCTCAGTTAATCACACATATTTAGTGTTTGATGTCATTTTTATTGTATTAAATTTGATACACAAGTCACAGAGAAGAATGTTGTTTATTATTATTTGCTGTGCATAGTAATTTTTAAAACAATTATCTTAATATTGGACCGATTTTCCTCAAATCAAAAGGAAGAGAACCTCTAGAAATTTGCCTTTAAATTGGTATAGATATTATATTGCTAACTTCAATAAAACAATCACAAAAATTATTTTAAACAAAGTTCCAGCAAGATTGTGGATCACAACAGGTGTTCGTGTTCTTCAAATATTTTTAAAAAGTCACACCAGTTATTGTAATAAATATGATATAATTAATATACTATAACATAATAAAATGATATAGAGTTAGGGATATCTAAATACGGACTTCTTTACTATGTGTATTTAATTTTGTCAAAGGTTAAAGATGTAATTTTTATGTCTCATGCAACAGCCAGGGTCATTTTATGATAGGTACTCTGCATTGTATTTTGCATTTCCTGTTCATTGCTGTACATACTAACTTTTAAAAGTAGTATCTTGGCCAATATATTGCCAAACTTTTTCAAATCAAGGGAATATAACTTAGGGTACAAGTCTAAAATGCTTGTTAAAATTTCAATTTGATTTTATGACCAGGTTTCATACCCACTTCTCGGGGAGTAGTTTTTGTTGAAAAATATTATTCAGGGTACCAGTCTGAAAAGCTTGTTCCAGCCAACCTACCATCCACGCATGCGCATTCCTCTATTTTCGCGATCTGTCACTTCAAAACTTCAAATATTGCCAGAAGATGTAAGAAAAGGGTTAAATATGAAAGAAATAATAAAATAAATATAAAATATGTCGCTTATTGATGTGTAAGAAGCAATATTTCCGAAAATGTCGAAATCTGCATATTTAGTTAAAATCTTCTGATATCGCCCATGGCTGAAGCGATCAGTGACACGAAACCCCCTCAAAGAACTGCTGTGTCTGCGCATATTTGCTCATTAATATTAATGAGGTAGGTCCGTGAACAGGAAATATGCTGGTAGTTTTCATCTTAAACCAGTCTTTCTGTTATAGGCTTTCTACCAGTGAACGCCCGTCCTTTAGTGGTGGTGGACCAGTTCACGCCCGGGTACCAGTTCATGCCCACCATCAATTTTCTTGGAGATTTATAATTTTTCATAGAAAAGATGTTTACCACATTATAGATAATCATCAAATTGATCATATACATATGTAATTTATTTCTTAACTGTGATTGTTTTTGATAAATTTAGGGGTGGGCGTGAATTGGTATCCGGGCGTGAACTGGTCCACCACCACTAGACAATATTTAAAATTTATACTATATTAGTTTATTTAGATTATATTCTTCTTAAACAAAATCATCAAATGACATGCAGTACAGTTAATGATTTGTTTATGTTGTTCAATCTTTTCTTGAAAGTGTTGTATTTTGACAATATATCTCTATTATCGGCCGTTTTTACGGAAGACCGGAAATACCAGTGAACGCCCAGTTTGCTTGCAAATAGAAGCATTTGCCCTTGACCTCTAACAAAGATATATAAAGCGGGCGTTTACTGGTAGGCTGGCGTTCACTGGTAGAATGCCACTACTGCTTCTAGGCATAAGTTGGCCACAGTCATAAGTTGGCCGCCATCACCAAATCTTGAAATTATTACAAGTTTAAAAGCTGATTGCAATCAGAAATGGTCTATTATTATTATATTTATGCTTTTTATTTGTTTTAAACACTGTACAAAGACTTATTTCTCTGTTTGGCCCAATTAAACTAGTGGTGGCCAACTTATGACCGCGGCCAACTTATGCCTAGAAGCAGTAGTGGCATTCTACCAGTAAACGCCCATGCTGAAGCTAATATATTGAATTTAAATTATATTAACAGCTTTATATCCTATTCTTCTACTACCAGATTGTCAAACAATATTCACCACAATCAGTAATTGAGGTGCATGTTGTTACATTTGTTTCAAAGCTTTATATTTTAATAATTTAACTCAATTATCGGCCGTTTTTACCGCAAACCGGAAATACCAGTGAACGCCCATTTTGCAGATAAATAGAAGCATTTGTCCTTGACCTCTAACAAAGGCGGGCGTTCTCTGGTAGGCGGGCGTTTACTGATAGAAAGCCACTATAAAATATTGTCGGGATCCTCCACAGACTTGCCTCATTAATATTAATGATGAAATATGAAGTCTAGAATTTCTTGGATAAATAGAAAAAAATGGCTGGTTTATGATTAAATACCAGTGAACTTCCTGTCCACGGACCTGCCTCATTAATATTAATGAGGAAATATGACCAGATCAAATTTCTTGGACGAGGGTTTAGTACTGTGCTGTAAGTTCACGTCAAGAGTTTTGTTTATCGGTATACAGAAGTATTTTATAAATTTCAAAGAAAATCTGGTTTAAGATTAAATACCAGTACACTTCCTGTCCATGGACCTGCCTCATTAACATTAATGAGGAAATATGAGATCACAGAATTTCTCGAATAAATAGAAAAAAAGGCTGGTTTATGATTAAATACCAGTGAACTTCCAGTGCATGGACCTGCCTCATTAATATTAATGAGGAAATATGACCTAATCGAATTTCTTGGATGGGGGTTTACTGCTGTACTGTAAGTTCACGCCAAGAGTTTTGCTTATCATAATCCAGCAGTATTTCATAGATTTTAAAGAAAAGCTGGTTTAAGATTAAATACCAGTGCGCTTCCTGTCCACGGGCCTGCCTCATTAATATTAAAGAGGAAATATGAGGTCACAGAATTCTTGGATAAATAAATAAAAGGCTGGATTACGATTAAATACCAGCGAATTTCCTGGCCATGGACCTGCCTCATTAATATTAATGAGGAAATATGACTTAGTCGAATTTCTTGGATGGGGATTTACTACTGTACTGTAACTTCATGCCAAGAGTTTTGTTTATCAGTATCCATATGCTTTTACCTTCAAAACAGTTTCAACATTGGTCCACTGTTGGAAATACACTGGTTAAAATTCTTATTTATTTATAATAAAAATATTTTCTAAAATGGCTAAAAAGTGAGTTAAAAATTGTGGGCTCACTGAAAATATATAATGATGATTAAATTTTGACTAAGTTTCCCAAAATCCCTTATTACTGCTCAGTGACATCTTGAACAAAAATCCACTGTTGGCCCAAGGATGGCCCTCTGTTGGCAAAGTCTCGAGTCTGAAGATTGCTTTGAAAGCCACCATTGGTCCAACCGTAGGAAAATGGTGAACATGCAACCAATAGCTGCCAGTAATTGCTATGTTATAGCTGACCCAAAAGTAGCTGAATAACATACTATACAACATTTTCTAAATGTAATAGTTTCCAAGTTACAAGTGAACCACTATGTCCTTGGGCCTTGAAAGCCATTCAATTTGGAAAATTTTATTTAAATGTATTATTCGCTAACTTATGGGTCAGCTATGACATAATGAAATTGCAGACCTATCTGATATTCTCTAAATATGTTATTCCCCTACCTTTGAGTCAGCTATAACAGAGAAATTGTACACCTGTAGTTCATTGCATAGCTGAGCAATAGCTACTTTCAGGTTCTTACTGTTGACTAAATTAGTTGTTCACTTGAAAACTCTTTCATTTACAGTATTTCTTTAAATATGCTATGCATCTACTTTTGTGTGAGCTATATCGTATTAAAATTGCAGCCCTATAGCCAATTGCTTAGCTGAGCAAAAGCTACTTTGACCTGTGCCTCATTGCATCACTGAGTAATAGCTACTTTGATCAACCTGTCGAGTAAATCAGTTATAACTTGAAAACTATTACATTTAGAATATTTGGTTTAAGTAAGTTATTCACCTACTTTTGAGTAAGCTACAACATAGAAAAATACCAAATCTGTAGCTTATTTCATAGCTGAGCAATAGCTATTTTGAGGTTCTCATTATTGAGTAAATCAGTTGTAACTTGAAATTTATTGGTTTACAGTATTTTGTTTAAATATGTTGTACACCTACTTTTGGGTCAACTATAACATACTGAAGTTACAGACCTATAGCTCATGGCATAGGTGAGCAATTGCTACTTTCGGGCTGTCGGGGTATTGTTTTCACCCATGGTGTCCAGATGGGAAGGTGGGTGTCGGGAGAAAGTTTGTCTGGGCTGTATCTCAGAAACCGCCAGGTGTAGGAAGTTGATACTTGGTAGGGACACTTGTAGGTGTGCAACATCATGGCCTGACCTTCCTTTGACCTTGCCATAGTGACCTTGAGTTTCGAAATATTGTCCGGGTTATATTTTGGAAAGCGTAAGGTGTAGGAAGTTGATACTTGGTTGGGACATTGGTTAGGGGGTGTAGGTGTGCAACATCATGGTGTGATCTTAATTGACCTTGCTGTAGTGACCTTGACCTATAAAATCTTGTCCTGACTATATCTCGGAAACTGTAAGGTTTAGGAAGTTCATACTTGGTAGGGACATTGGTTCGGGTGTGTGGGAATGCAACGTCATGGTCTGACCTTGATTTGACCTTTCTGTAGTGACCTTGACCTATAAAATCTTGTCCAGGCTATATCTCAGAAACCGTAAGATGTAGGAAGTTCATACTTGGTAGGGACATTGGTTTTATGCACAACCACTCTCTGTACACCTTTCACACATGAAACACACATTAAGCCATTCTACTCTGCCAAACCCTAGATATGTGACCGATTCATTCGGTCACTGATTGCTTGTTTTTAATGTTAACATAATTGGCTAGTATGACTATATAAAAGACTGAACATGGGACTGTTGTAATATAGGATTCATTTTTGTATCCAGAATGTCATCTTAAGGTTTGCCAAAATTTGACATCTTCTGCCTTTAGTCCATACCCAAATCAGAATTTTCACAAAGATGCATTCATTATTTTTGGAGTAATCGTGAACACAGACCATTGCACCCCAAAACACGACCTCCTTGGTAGAGGTAATACAAATTATGATCATAAAACAATACCACACCAATTAATTTCAGCTTTAGGAACAACAATACAATGTAATGTCAGTACAATTGCAATATTATACTACTACAGTTTTCTATTATTGTATGATTAATAAACCATTAATAATACCATTCTATTCACATGCCTTCATTTCAGTTTTTACCAAGCATTTTACAATATCCCCATAAACCATAAAGTCGTAGTGAACAACTCTTAGAAGAACAGGGTTATGATTAAAGTGTTGAATTTCTGAACATTTGTATAATTTTTGGAATCCAGCTGACGCCCATTCTGAGGTAAACATTTGTTGCAAAATAAAAAAGACATTTTCATCCTATTTTTATTTCATTGAGTTGAATTAACAACTGATGTGTCCTGGCCATTATCTTTCATTGAATATTCAAGAAATTATTAGAAAGCTTTCACATTAAAAGAAAAAACTCTATGGATAATTATTTGCCAATTTCGTATGCAAAGTGAAAGTACCACTGGATGTTTTTGCTTGTATGTACTTTCATTATCTTTTCAATGCTAATGTACAAAAGGATTAAATAGATAGGTGTGAACAACTCTACGGATGGCCTGGTCCCCAAACACCAAATTTAAATACTGGTAAAAAGGGAGATTTCAACAATAAATGAGACAAAAGCTTTATCTTGGGAAAAGTCCAAACGTATTGGCAGTAATTCTTACTTGTACATTCATTACATCCCACCCTCCACTAGTTTTATTTAAATATGTAAGTATTCTTTAAATTGATACAATTTAACCAAAAATATAGGCAATATCAAACAATATCCCAATGGCTCTACTGGTTAGATTTCAGATAAATTTATATTAAGGATCTCTGAGCTGCAACATGGAAGCAGTCTGTATTTAAACGCCAATTAAGTGCTGTATGTGTTAATGTTTTAAAAAAAGATTACTAACACTACGTTCAAGACTGGAAATCTACTGAAAACGTCTTTTAATCTAGTAATTTATAGTTACTTAATATTAGATAGTTTTAGCTGTTCATCACTCTACTTTGATGGAGCCACAGGAGTGACGCCAACAAGTTCCAATATACCAAATATGCCACCTAGAATGGCCAGGACTGCCCCAGGGATGCCCACTGTAGGACTAAAAGTACCAATATTCTTGTTTGTGCCCCACAGAGCATACCCTGCCACTACCGCAATACCTGAAACATAAACACAAATAGATCAGTGATGTAAAACATGATTTCATGTTCAGTTACTTGTATTTTACATGATTTTATTTTTATTGATCTATTTGAGGTTTTACGTCGCTTTCAACACTCTACAGATCATATCACGATGAGTAGTTGAAAGGGCAGAGGAAACCAGTACATACAGTTCAATTTGTACTGTAAACTGCCGACCAACGGCAAGCAACTACCAGCTTCCCACTTGAGGCTGTGCCGGGAACCGAACCCCGGCCTCAGAGGTGGGAGGCACGAATGTTATCACTCTGTCACTGTGGCCCCTACATGGCTTCAACAAATTGCCCAGGGGTCATGTTATGATGACTGATTAACACCCTATCCACTGCCTTGTTATGGTTATATTGCGATGGGACTAGCATTTAGAGTCCCAGAACTTAGAGTCACCCATCCAACTACTAAAAAGCCAAGAGCTGCCTAATTTCAGTGATCAGACTGGTGCTGCTCAAGCTACTCAACACTGCTACAATGAGCAGGGACAGCTGATGACGGGGAGGAAAGCATTTAGTATGGATATCAATAAAGCCATAAAAGTATGGAAAAAGTGAATTAAATATTTAACAATCTCTCATTTAAGCATGTAATAATTACAGAAATAAAGTCTCAAATAACTACAGTAAGTATAAGTAATTCATGTACAACATTGTGGTGCATTGTTACTTGCAGCTCTGTGGGCGAAACAAATTTACTTTAGGAATGACCAAGCCACCTACCAGCAATGAGGGCAAAGATCACAAAGCAGATGAGGGCAAGCTTGCTACCATTAACTTCATCCAGAAACACCAGGCATAATATGAGAACTGTTGCAATCATGAAACACAGGAATCCTGGAACAAACAAAGTATTGATAAAAAAGGAAAACAGGTACAATACCATAAACTATGACATGAGAAGAACAGAGAAAAAACATGTAAAATTCAACACTGAAGGTACTATGCAGTTACAAATAAGATAACACAAATTTATGCTAGGTTTGAACAAATCAGTGGTGAGATCCTGGCTATTACATGATACTTTCCTAGCAATCAGCAGTTTGGAAGATGCCAGCATCAGTTTTGCACTATATCCTTTGAAGATACATTTGTCTTTTTAGTAAATGTGTGAATTGCTTATAGATAGTGTGCGATGGAGTTCACATTTTCAGAAAGTTGTGGCATAGTCCACAGTCACATGAGAAGGTAGGGGGCTCGGTGGTGTAGCGGTTGGAGTTCTCGCCTCCAACCTCTTAGGCCGCCGGTTCGAATCTCGAGCCGGGCGCTTCATGTTGGAAAGTTGGTAGTTACTTGCCGATGCACGGTGGTTTACAGTGCAGTATGCACTGGTTTCCTCCACCTGTAAACTACCTGTCGCTATATGACCCTGGCTGTTGAACGCGATGTAAAACAACAAATAAATCTAAATAAATCACATGAGAAGGTAAGTTATGAAATTCAGGCACATCCCAGTTACAGTACACATGTGCTATCATAACTGAAGACATTCAGATCCAATGAGAATGTATGTATTAAGTATACATATATATATTACATTTATCAGGGCACCCATCATAGTCATTTTACAAATAAAAGTTCTAACTTTACTGTTGCCCTGTTGGCATGAACATAAGGCCTAACTTGACAACCACACACGAGTCTAATCCCATGTGATATTGTGCACGAGTGTTGCCGATGACACTTAATCGTGGCTTAATATTCCACATTTTCTGCTTTGTGACAAGTTGAGATGTGTGCCAAATTACAGAGGGGAGCAGTATATGACAAATCAATCTTGTTTGAAAAGTAAACTAAATAGGTCAATAAAATAGAGTTGTTATCCAAATACAACTTATGCTACAGGACAAATATGTCTTATGCTTCTATGTGCTGAAACGTAAATACAAACATGTGTAAAACAACCACATCCATTAGATCTATTGCAATCAATCAACTTACCTGCTATCATGGCTCCTTTAATTTTATTATTTTCTTCACTAATACCGATGGCAAACCCAAACAAAAGACTCACAACCCCAAGCATGGTCATTAGAAAAGCCAGCTTCATCCACAGGGCAGCATCCTTGAACTCAGCCATAATGTGTCTCCTGAGGGCTTTTTTTCTGAATTAAATATAATCTCATTTGATATACATGACACATTGTTTATTTTAGCGCTCTTGTACTTCATATGCGGATATATGCATAATGTCCTAAGATTTGCTGAAACATTTGAAAGAATAAAAAGCATTCAAAATTTTCCTTTGCTGTCATTAGTATTCTTTGTGCCCCTGTTCCACCAAAGGATTAAGCCCCATGATTGGTCCCACGACCTGTTATGCTTAAGAGTCTGTGCCAAAAAAAAAAACAACAAACATGAATAATGGATTGGGCAGTGGAATTGGGATCCAGTTCTGCGATTGTTCTCAGGCCTCCTCTGACAACTCATGATCATTCCCTGACTAAGAAGCGATTAAGCCACGATTGTGATAAGATTCTACACTGATCCTGTCTGGGTTATACTGACTGGGTCTCACAGCGGTATGAGACTTCCTCAGACTTCCTGGGACTAATAACAGATTTCCTCAGACTACTATGGCTGATTTCTGTTTTTCTTTTCCCATGGGGGTCAGGGGGTCAGTTTACATCTGGGATTAAGTCCCGACCTCTTGGGATTAATATAAACCCGGCCTGACATTAACAGTCCCAGGAAGTCTGAGGCAACATAAGACTGTGTAAATGAGAGTCTGAGGAGGCCTCAGGAAGTCTCAGACTGGAATATTAGTGGGTTGGGGCGACAGTGGATAACTTACAGTCGTGAAAAATATCAAACATGTTTAATTTTTATACCGACCTCAACAGATCCAAACAGACTCCAGCAGTCTGTCTAGGGCTCTAGATTTGTAATAAACCGATTTCGAAAATACCTTAACTGGCAGCCTTAGTCGTGTAGTGGAACAGGAGCATTGCTATAAACCATACGAAAATGTTATCTTACAAAACTGAACAATGACTTCAATTGATACAGATTTAGGCCATTTATATGGTTATTTTCCAAAGTTGATATTAATTATAATAATAATATTATTATAAAACTTACATAATTAAAAGTCTTACCTGATTACTGGAATACTGCATATGCCAATGGCAAAATATTACGTGAAATGATTTCAGCTAGAAAACAGGTAATTTTTTATAAATTATTCTCAAAGACACATTCAGCTACTTCTAAATTGCGCGACTATGTATAATCAGACCACAAACACTCCCTTGGTTACAAGACATGATTTAAACACCAAACTTGGTTAATGGCGTCTGATTCTGGGTTATTTTATGACAATGTAAATATACATTATAGTTCGAAAAACATTATAAAAAATAATCCATTGAGTAATCCAGCCACTCGGGTACCAAAAGGCACAGTATATATCAAGGATAAGCATGGGTGAATGGTGTTTTATTGTGTTGATCCTTCCCCTGATTTTGTGGTAAACTTGTGGCGGTTACTGAAATCAAAATGAAACTACCATGCATTTTTTATAAACTAAACGCAGAGATACATTAATACGTACGGATGGCTGTGGTGGTTTGACAGTTTCTTAAGGGCCTACTGAAATAAAAGCCCACCATTTAAATGTGGCTTTCTGTAATACATTGTTCACACTTCCCAATACCCCCATTAGTTTATTTATTTTATTTATTTGGGGTTTTACATCACTTTCAACACTGTACAGGTCATATCACGACAGGTAGTTGGAAGGGCAGAGGAAACCAGTACATATAGTCAGTCAGGGTTCTGTACTGTAAACTGCCGACCAATGGCAAACAACTACCAGCTTTCCAACTTGAACCAAACCCTGACCTCAGAGGTGGGAGGCGAGAGTGTTACCAATACCCCCATTGGGGAAAGTGTCATTCAATTAAGTGCAGGTACAATGTGACATAGTTTCATGTCTATGATCGGGCTTCATAGCGATCCAAATCTGAAGTAACCCAAACAGTTCAAAGCCTATGTGGCAGTTAGTTGGTCCAGCGGGTTGAGAGTTTTGTGTCCATCTCCACAGCTAAAGTCCTAGGTAATTTTGAATCCATGTATTATTAGCTAGATTTGAATCTACGGCTGCAGAGGCGAGAGCCATGTTATGTAGTACCAAACTTGTAGACAGCTCAACCATATTACAAGGAATCCCTTACTACAACAGAGTACACTTGGTAAGAAATGGTAATAATACATTCTTTCGTATAAACACACACCCTCCCTTCACTCTTCCATGGTCATGTTACATTTTTAAATTAGAAATTATATGCGCTAGACTTGTGCTTCTAGAGTTTAATTATTTCGTGTTTTCTTTTTTAATGTCTTGTGTCCGGACTTTCATGAAGTGTTGCATAGCGTGATGCGTACCTGTCTCATCATTGAAGTGAGGCGGCGATTGGCTACGTTAGCACTTGGATAGTATTGGATGCATTTCACTCTGTATTTGTTGCCAGACTTTCATAAATTCTAGTGCACTACTCATGTCTCTGATGGCTTGCCAGCTCACGCACGTAGATTGAAACACTTTTTGGTCTTTTAGTTTTTTTTTTCTCTTTATTTTTGTCTCAGGGTCTTCATGAATTGTGTGATGAAGTCATCAATGTGGACTAGGTAAGTACTTGGATAGGTGTCTGACCTATTGGCAAGCTATGGGATGTATCTGACTTGGAATTGTGTTAGTCTTCAGACTTTCATAAAGTCTCATGTATTACTCGTGTCTCTGATGGCTTTGCAGCTCATGCATGTTGACCAAAAGGCATTTTTTTCTATATTTTCATGTCTGCCATTGATTCTGGGTCTACATATGTATCCGTGTTGACAAACTCACGACATATTAACATCAATAAATGGTAAAATCAGCCTGATATTTGAATAAAAGCTTAGGTATAAAAATTGGAACAAATTATTCGAGGAGATTAAACTAATACCACACCTGTACAATCTGTTTCAGGTATACGCTGTGACATGTCTTTATTGTATATGATTTTAAACTATATTTATTCATATTTATATGCAGTGGGAATATCATATATACATTGGTATCTATTGACTCAAGAAAAAAAAGTATCTATGAAAAGAATCTACTTCTGAAGATCAAAAGACGCAATTTGAAGCGTTTTGTTTATTCAATATGAATAGCGTGCTGTCAATGTGTTGGATTGGTATTAGAAATCAGGAAAAATAGAGTTGGTTCAATGTTTCCAGCATTTCTGAAATCTTTAAAATCCATAATTAAACTACAACACAAACCCACCACCCGATTCATTATTAAACACACTGAGTGACTCAGTCACTATCTTACCAATTTATTATTAAACATATTGAGTGACCCAATCACTATCTGACTGATTGAATGTTAAACACACTGAGTGACCCAATCACTATCTGACTGATTGACTGTAAAACACACTGAGTGACCCAATCGCTATCTGACTGATTGAATGTTAAACACACTGAGTGACCCAATCACTATCTGACTGATTGACTATAAAACATACTGAGTGACCCAATCACTATCTGACTGATTGACTATAAAACACACTGAGTGACCCAATCACTATCTGACTGATTGAATGTTAAACACACTGAGTGACCCAATCACTATCTGACTGATTGAATGTTAAACACACTGAGTGACCCAATCACTATCTGACTGATTGACTATAAAACATACTGAGTGACCCAATCACTATCTGACTGATTGACTATAAAACACACTGAGTGACCCAATCACTATCTGACTGATTGACTGTTAAACACACTGAGTGACCTAATCACCATTTGACTGATTTACCAATTAAACACACCGAGTGACTCATTCTCTCATTTACTACTTTAATTATGTGTTGAAAATAAGGTTAAATCCAAATTGTTCAACTGGTAGACTGGCTAACTGACCCACTCTTTCGGAAGTTTCCAAACTCACATCATTTTTACCGTTTAGAATATTATTTTTGGAACAAAAAGTTCAGGGATGAAAATGCCAGGGTGTCACACCATAATTGGCTGTTGTAGCAAAAACTAGAGGCTTTTTAAAAACAGTGTTTTCAAGTGTATTTTTATCTAAAATAACATTTTAGCAACATGTATAATGTAAGATACTTGGATGTATTATTTCTTAAAAGTTGATTGTATAAAATGAGGATTTAATAGTAAAAGTTAATGTATATGTTGGAACCCCCCACCCCACCCCCATTATTAACCGTTTTATAAGTCTGGCTAAATGTCGTAATGAATCTTTCACCACCATTTTATACAGTAAATCTACGCAGAGTCAAAACAGGTGAGTTTATACTGAACGCATATGCAAGGCTATGTACACATACGCAAGTCTATACATTCAGACAATGTTATAATCATATACACATTCAAAACAAATTCATTAAGTTCAACTATTTTAACTACACTACAGCTATAAAACTTTAACTACGCTATATTCCACAGTTTAGGGACAGATAATTCCTTATCATGTGGTATTATATTTAACTTTGTGGGAAGTATTTTTTCAAACAATGGAAACAATAGTATATATATATATATTGCTTATTCTGTTGCTTTACATTACATTTCGCTTGTGTAAATCGAACAAACGCATTGGTTTATTTTGGAAAACTATGACATTTTAATAAAACCATGTGAACGCCTTTGTTTTGTGAACCCTTTGTCCAAGATTGTTTTTCTTTCTCTCTCAAAAGATTTTAATAAACCAACACAAAAATGTGATTTATCACACAAGAAATCGATCTACAAAATAAGACGGAGATCATTGAGCTTTCGAGTGGAATAAAATTGTCTGGTTAACTGATTGGTGTACTGAATAGTCTTTCTATGGCCTATTCATTCACCAGAAAAAAGGTATATCAGAATAAGCTTTATTTATTTGGGGTTTTATGTCGCTTTCAACACTGTACAGGTCATATCACGACGGGTAGTTGGAAGGGCAGAGGAAACCAGTACATATAGTTCGCTAGGGTTCTGTACTGTAAACTGCCGACCAATGGCAAGTAACTACCAGCTTTCCCACTTGAGGTCGTGCCGGGAATCGAACCCCGGCCTCAGAGGTGGGAGGCGAGAGTGTTACCACTCTGCCAACGTGGCCCCCAATATTAAGCTTGAAAACAATATAAAAGATATAGGTTTCCATTGCATATGTATTAAGTTATTGGATTAGTTTTGTTTTAATGTATACTACTACTACTGCTGCTACTACTACTGCTGCTGCTACTACTATAACTACTGCTGCTACTATTGCTATTACTACTACTACTTCTACTACTGCTATTACTACTACTACTGCTACTACTACTATAACTACTGCTACTACTATAACTACTACTACTTCTACTACTGCTACTACTACTACTAACTTGTTCAAATACGCCGTAGCAAGATTAGAATAAATTATATATGAAGGGTTGAATTCATCTGTCTAATCTCAATAAATCAGAGGTAGTTTATTTAGACCTCCGGTAGTTTCTTTAGACTTTTCTCTGTATTTTTTTAGTTCTCCAGTGTCAATAAGTCAGGCATTGTGTAAATCACGCGTTTTTAATAATATATTCAGAAGGATTATGGCTAATGCGCATGAAAGGCAATTGAAAAAAAAATCGCCCTTGGTAACAAAACATTGGAACTAAATCACGTGATTATGTGTCGGTTACTTGGCTGTAAATTTTGCACTCCGCTTAATGAAACCAGTTGTCGTGCGTTTGTTTGGCACCACAATTCCTGGATAATCATCAGGGATTTGAGAAGGAATTTAAGTTTAAAAGGTAAATGTATTCATAACTGTTGACATTCAAATGTTTCAGTTGCAAAAAGACAACTCGAAATTTTAATACTGTATAATATTTAGTTACTTTTTTAACATCCATTTAGAAAAGAAATCGAGTGTATGCCTTTTCAGTAAGTGATTTGAATGTATTTTGATAGTCTTTGTCCAGTCTGATTTGTAGTAAGTCAAATAAGATAGATAAATAAAAATGATAAAATTCTGTATTCTTTTCGAAACAGCTTTTAACTGACTTAGATTAAAAATGTGTAACATAAAACTTCATGTCATTTTTTTTGCACATTTTAAATGTCATTAACACTACAGAGATAGTGTGCGGTAAAAATAGTACCCTCGGCAAATTTACTGCTAAAAAAACAAGATCTTTTGGTGGTTTGAACCCTAACAACTGAAGTGAAAGGTGAGTGTGTCAAGCACGGCCTGCATAGGGGCCTGCTTCCTCAGTTTCTGTCCCACCATAATCAGATGTTATATAATAAAAAGGGTTTCTTGTTAAATGTAACAACCAATCACAAATTAGGTCATGCTTCATTTAACCCCTGTTAGCGATAGGGGTCTTCCATATTGAATCAAGTAGTCAAAGGACAAACAAGGTTATTTATCCCCTCCATCCCTTCCCTGGTACAAGCGACAATTGACTAGGTAAACTCGGATCCGGTTGACATCAGGTTGGGCCAGGCGGACCCTGGTTCCCCCTCTCGAATATGACTTAACAGTGTACAAATACAGTAGACTAAGGCAGGGCCAGCAATTCCTGGTAGCCCCCTCTAGAACAGAATTTTAGTATAACATAATTTTTACATGCTAGTCATCAAGTATTATATGTTATTTTGTACTTAAAAAAGTGTTTATTGGTGCTAGTCACTACATGCTTTTATATGCTCTATAGCGGCTGGTGTTTGCAAGCTTTGTCTTCTGTGTATGCCCTTTGTGGGCTGGTGTTTTGCAAATTTTTAATTTTCAAACCTTTTACTGGTCTTAAGTTAACTCTCTGTACATAAACTAACATGTAAAATAAAAACCGCAAACTTTAATCTACTTTGATCTCAAACCATGAATATGACCTTGCAATTGACCTTATCTAACTCCACCTCTGGGGGAATTTCAGAAACTGTGTCCCCAATGTGCTGTAATACTGAACAGCACTCCCTAACATGGATCAGTTATGATAGGGAAGACGAAGCTTTTGAATTACTAGTCTTTTTGTTCCAATTTTGTATCAATGCACTTTGATAGATTAATTCGAATCCGGACAGATCAAAATTACTGAAAGAACAGGTCTCAGGGACGAAGATAAATGTTTTAATACTCTTTTTTTTCTCAAGTTTGATGCTATTTTCACTTATTAAGCAAGTACTGACCTTGAACACCATGTATTTGTCCTGGTAGTAAGTATAAATAACGTTTAGTTGTGAAATGTTAGACGCTACTCAAAGCTTTGTGGATCTAAAATGTATCACAGAAAAAATTAAATTCACATGTTAGCTATAATTTTTGGAACAACTTTCCAAAATTCGCAAGATAATAAATCTTTAAAGGAAAGAATTTTAAAGGCTAAAACATACATATTTTAACGAATCTTGAGCAGAAAACCTGTGACTATATTAGATTTATTTATTTGGGGTTTTACATCACTTTCAACACTGTACAGGTCATATCACGACGGGTAGTTGGAAGGGCAGAGGAAACCAGTACATATAGCTCGCTAGGGTTCTGTACTGTAAACTGCCGACCAATGGCAACAACTACCAGCTTTCCCACTTGAGGCCGTGCTGGGAATCGAACCCCGGCCTCAAAGGTGTGACTATATTAGAGTGTGTAATTAACTTAAATGAATATATTTATATACATTTCAGAGAATAATGAGAGGTCCTCAGTGGCCTAGTGGTTAGCAAGTTTGGCATCTAATCATAGGCTGTCACCTCTGTGGGTTCGAGTCCCACAAGTGGCAATTCTGAGGACCTGTCCCAATATGACCCTGGCTGTTGAACGGGACGTAAAACCCCAACTTTGACCTTTGTTCAGAGAATAATGTTACAGATATAAATCGTGCATTCACAACTATTGCGGTTTGACAACCTTAGTGGTTCAATGGCCTTTAAAGTATAAAAGGAACATTAAAACATTTCATTTGGCATTAGTGCGAAAACCTCTGGCACTGAATTCTTCAACAATACTCAGGTAAGGTGACCATAGATCTAAGGAAGGAAAGGTTTTTCTACTTAAGTTTTCCTTGTACTTTGTGTTGTACGAACTTGTACACTTGTACAAAAGTTAGGTTTGTTCAGTGTGTTGATCATTTCTTACTTGAAATCTAACATATACTTCAAATCCAACTTAGAAGTGATCTGAGTATTGTTGTAGAATACGGCTCCTGGGCTTGACTGAATGGTGTAATGTTAGGTCATGAGTGTTTTGTCACTGTACAATGTGTGTGATTTAATTGTGTATCTTCCTTTGTGTTTCCCAGTTTGTATTGTGTGCTTTATCTTTTGTATGGTTAAAAGGAAATATTAATGATATAAAAGGACAAATTGGTTACCCTCTGGTTGTGTCTGTAAATCTTTCTCTCTAGTTTTATGTGTGAAGTACTGGGCTATTGTCCCAATGTCACATCTCAATACAAAACCAGAGACTGCTCTGAAATACATTCTTGTCATTTTTACTAAACTTTGATTAGTTAAAACCTATATATTTGACCAAATCACAAACTATTGGACAGTTAAAATAGTCAACCAAAGGAAAGGTGTTCCACAGAAGCTCAGGGGCCTGTAAATCGAAGCATTCGTAAAATAGTCAACTAACCAATACTTGACGACAATATAATGACATATTAACTAAAGCATTCAGTGGGTAAATGGAAAGCACTCTTTATGTTTTCGTTACATTCTGCTTTCGTTTGGTAACTATAGAGTACATGTGTGGCTTTATGTGGTTACTTGTGTGTTTGTGTGTAACAGTGTCCTATGCCATAGTACCTTATTTGGTAGATACACAAGAGTGTGGTTTACATATTTTAATCAATACCATTGACATAGATCTAAAATACTATTTACATACCAGTGTAATGAGAAATTAAGGCCACCTTAATAAAAGGACATAGTTAACCATTTTACTCAAAATTGAATACTGAAATATGTTTGCTATGAGCTAACAGCATTAAAGATGACTAAACTTGTAAGACCTGCAGTTAAAATAAAAATAGTCAAAACCTACAAAAACAACTGGATAATCATTAAGAAAAAGTCCAAGTATAGATACCTGAGAAAAGTTGACATAATATTTTAAGAAAATGTGATATTTATTTAAAATTGATTGGGATCTCAAGAACAGAAGTATGTTAGTGGAGATCCTCTTCAGTTAATAAATGTTCATTGAAATGCATTACTCACAAGACGAAATTCAATCTAAATTACCGTTTTTGTTCACATTACCTTTATGAACAATATTCATTAATTTTGTCTTGTACAGTAATGTTAACTTCATATTTATTTGGAATTAAAGAACAGACATTTTAATGCAACTAACAGTTAACAAGAGGGTCTGAGTTATCGTTAAATTTGAGGGTATTTTACGAAAAAGTAACCAAGATTGAACTAACTAAGGCTTTGATTTACACAAGAGTTTGCTAACTTAGGGTTACCTTAGGGTTAACTAATTAGTTAGCATAACGAAGGCTTCGATTTACAGGCCCCAGTAGCTTCAGTGTATGTCTTTACATTCAGCTGTCAATATTCTAAAATAAATGAAACTTGAGGGCAGATCTTGGACTTTGGCTTCTGTGTGTTAGGAAAGTGAATAGCAAACACAGAATATTATAACTATATTTTCTCATCCAAATTACACACATTAGTTCAAATTATAATCCAAATATTCACTTGGTTTTCACTTTCTTTATTGGCATCATGTACGAGTACATTATGCCCTTGCAGTCTTTCAGTTTGAAGACATCAATTTTGCTCGGTCTTGCTTTCCACCACACTGTTTTGGTGATCAGAAAACCAGATGAACATTTATGATTTATCCATCTAGTTATTTGGGGGAAAATGATCATATTTTATGTTTGGAAGAAAACCGAGGGATCAAACTGAGGTTAGACCAAGATCATGCAATTTACTGTGAACGGTCAAACTGAAGTGTAATAGGGACATAGCACTGTAGCCATTGGTTCCAAGCCAAGGTTAATAAGGGAAAAGTCGTTCCAACCCCAAACCACGCAATGTGACTTTAATATTTAAGATGGAGGAAATTAGGGCTGTGGTTCGGTAAATCACCAGTTGTACTAAGGTTGTCACAAGGCAAGGATCCCACAAATGCTGAAGACCTGTCCCAATACAACCCTAGCTATTGAATGGGACGTTAAACCCATACTGATCTTTGACCAAAGGGCAAAGAAGGGTATTAAATGTGAAAGTGAGAAGAAAAGGCATAAAATGGAGAGGGTTTGGAGAAAGATGGCAGCAAAGAGGTAAACCTATAAATAAATCTAAATTGGCTGTCTATATGCCATTAGTTTTAGTCTTTTATCTCACACGTATTGTCTTCTCAGACAAATCAGGGTACCACAAGGAATAAGTGCATTTCTGTTTATTTTGGGAGCATGTGCCAGGATGCATGTGTATTTCTAGTTGTCGTGATAATATGTACACCATACAATATAAAAAAATACTATAATATTTCTGTCTTCAACGAGAGCTGAATGCAAGGGAGCCATTTGTTTTTTTTTACCTTTCTGTTGGTATAATAATCATTGGACCATGGAATAAGAATATTTCTATAAACTGTATCTCTTTGGACAAAATAGGTATGTGATACAAAAATAAATCAAATAAATACCATTTTTGTCTTTCAGGACGTCTTAGTGTAAGGATACATATATCTGGTTATGAATGGCACTTTGTTCTCTGTTATTTCCTGGGCCATATTTTGGGGGGATTTTGTGCAATATGTGAGAATGCCTAAAATATAGAAGATTTGTTTTTCCAGGATGGCAGAGTTTAAGCAAGCTTCACTGTGGTTACGCCTTGCCTTTCTGTTTACTGTGATAGCATGGGCCCTGTACTTGTTCTCTACGGACACGTCTGACTGGGCAAACCATAGCTGCGGATTTGACAAGGAAGAGGATGATGATGATGATGATGAATGCGACTTTTTTGTAGGCAAGTGTCTGTGAATTATATAGTATTATGAATCTATTAGATTCTGGTTTTTTGATAAGTTAGTTAACAAGAAAATAATGTGAATAAAGCATGAAAGTGTTGAGATGTTGAGCACATTGTCAGGTTGAGTTTAATGGGAATTGGTAGAAATCTGAAGTGTTACAAGGTTTATGTACACCACAATACTACACATTACCCTTGCTAAGGATCACCTCCCCACCCCCCGTTATAGCATAGCAGCATAGCTATCTTATTATAACTCAGTAAGCTTGCATAATGGGGATGTTGGGATATCTCGCGATATGATAACCTCATTACAACACAATTCAGTTGGATTACAGGAGAGTCAAAGTTTGTAATTTATGTTCCTTCATACAGCTGAGGTCATATCAGAACAGGCAAGGAAGGAATAGCACATGTTACAATGAGCCGAATCAGAACCCATGATCATACAGACGAAAGTGAAGTGATGAAATGTAATAACTTATACCAACTCAGCCGCTAAAGTCTCTTGGTTTTTGCAGTGGATATCTTAGACCATGTGAAGACAGCAAGTATTGCTAGGATATTGATTATCTGAATTACATTATGACCATCTCACTCTTGCTAAAACTATTCCATGACCACTTCTGACCAATAGCATTCACTGCTTTCATTCACCACAAGCTGCATATTTAGGACATACACAATATGTTATAATCAAAGTTAAAAGGCAATCTGTTCGAATTTAAATCCGTGATTAGGTTACAAGACTCTCATGCAACATATGATCAATACATCTTTGACAATTATCAAAAAAAATATTATGACTTTGAACATTTGATCTCTACCTGACTTAGGTCATTTGAATATTTGCTCTGTTTTCAGCTGTGCAAGCCATGAAGGTGATTGGGTACATATTTCTGCTGACCTCGACAGTTCTAATCCTGTGTCTGGTTCTGCTGGATGAACTGAAGGGAAACAAGCCAGCACTCATCTGCCATGTCGTCTTTTCCTTCATTTCCGGTGCGTCTTTGTATTTTTTTAAATGTACAAATACAGACAATTTCTAAGAAAAGAAAAATAATGGACATCTTTTTTTATACATTGTTTGCATTTCTACAGGAATGAGGTGAATAAAACTTTTGTTTTATCATAAACAAGTTAGGTATGGCTTCCCTTTACCCAGTAAAACTACTTATCTCGATATAATCCATACAAATGTGTTGAAAACGACACCAAAGCTATGTGGATCAGATGGGACATATGATGTATTGCTTTTCAGTAGTGGTGTGTGGACATAAGGTCTGTCAGTCCCTCACCTCGGGGAAGTGTACATGCACCATAAATGACATATGGGGTGCTTGTGCCAGTTCGAGGAGCTCCTTCTTGGTAGCCTTGCTGGAGACCATTCAAATTCCTGTCAGTAATTGACTGACCCTTAGGAACCCTTAAAGTGGAGGCAAAAAGTGTCACTTGTGATTTTGAAACTGAATTGGAAGGATCGAATTCAGTTTTTTAAAGCCCATCCACCCGCAGCCTAATTTCAAATTCAAGTAGCTCCACCAGATTTTACATACTTTACATGATTTTTTTTCTTATTTTAGCTTTTCTTTTACACATTAAATTATTTACATAGCTAGGTGTTACAATACTGTATTTCTTTCATTGTATATTAAATTGTTAACTCATCCTAGGGTTACCTAAATTCTAACTTAACTCTAAACTGTATTGCACTTTCTTTTGGGCTATCTCCCCTTTTTCTGAACTCTTGTCTTAACCTGAATATTTCACTGTAACATAACCTTAAAGTGTGTCCACTTGCATGTATTTTGATGTATTGAAATGTGCTTAACTTTAAGGTAACCTTAGCTTTATTTTCACGTTCTTTGATGTGTTTAAAGTCTAAAAGTCACTCTATATACATGGTTATGGACGATGAACAGTTGATATGTATACTAAATTATGGGCTGTAAATAACTTTAGTAGTCACATTTACTCATGTAACTTACTATTGCTAGTGTGTTTTATGGTTTATATCCTTCATTATTGCTCAATAAATAAGTTTTTTCGTCTTGTTGCTTATTTTGCCAGCTGTGACCTTGATAGGTGGAGTGGCTATCTATGAAGATGAGATGGCTGAGGAGGAACTGTCGGCCGCCTATGCCACTATGATATGTGTGATAGGTGCAATCTTCTCCATAATTGGGGGGATCTTTGGCATCCTGGAACTCGTGGGAACCAAGGCTTGATTAAAAATGATGCAAGGTTTAATGTTCTGTGAAGTGATACTAAATAAACTTTTAATACACAATGGTATTGAACTAAAAACTTTGCTTTCAATTGATGTATATTCCATTGAGTTTTTACAAGTGCAATTGCTGTATAAGCTAGTACACCAAGGATAACTAAACAGATGGATTAACCTAAAGGACCCCTAGATCATGACAAGATTATTAAAACAAATTGCATGGTTTTAAATTGTGCACGACTTTAAACTGAAAGTTGTGAGGTTAAAGAGTATTTGACATTAACGTACCTCTCTGTCAAATGTAAAACTAATGGAAACATCTTAATACAGACATAGCAGATGCCACCTGATAAATATACATATCCAAGTTGTGATATTGCTGAGAATATAAGTTTTAATATAGCATTTCACTGTGAATGGGGGATGTGTAATACCTCAGCATACCAGTTAGCTTTGTTTATTTTCTGGAAGACACCACTTTTAAATATGACAATAGTCAACAAAAATTGCTACTACATAAAAAATGTTGTATAAAATTCGTTTGTTTTTTGTATGCCTAAAATAGTATCTCTTGTTGTTTGTAATAAATATTTGAAGGGCCAATGCAATGAAATTTACATTCTGATTAAACACTGGGTATATTTCAGTGAGTGTACGTGTAACCCAACAGACACCAAAAAAAAAACAAACAAACAAAACATCCCACAGTCTTTACAGTTAAATTTATGCACAAGTTATATCACCCATTTCTGCCTTTTCAACAAGTAGGCTGTAAAAGTATGTGAGGTTACAGCAGAAATACAGCATGTCAGAACATGAACTCATTTTCTCTAGTGTGTGTCTTCCGTTTGTATATTAGTAGTTCTGCTAGCGTTGCTTAAAGACCACAGTGCATGAAATTTTTTTATTTCATTATTGTACAGATTATGTGTGTAACAACACACATGCCAAGTCCAATCTTCAAACTCCCATTAGAAAGCACATTAAAAGCCAGTTAAATCTGACAGTTGGAAAAACAAAACAGATCCCTCTCTGAAACTGTGCCACGTCACACAAGGAGATATCCCACTCTGATTTCTGTGTGTCCAATACAAAATAGTGTGAAATGAAGTGAAATTAGTGTTTTATAAACTGGCTTGGAAAGGGTCAGCTTCAGTCAAAAAAAAAAAATTTTTTTTCCTACACTTAGTGCAAAGATTCTTCTATCAAATGAACTTGGAATATTGTGTGGTCACACACAAATAATGCTCTTTTTTTAAATAATTAACACTACAATTTGACTGTCACTTGTGTTCAAAATAGTGAACAAGTGTACAGCTTTTAGTGTAACAATGCAGCTTCTGATAGTGTAAATAAACTGATAAGCAAGTTTTTCACCCAGTTCTTGTCCACATTTTTTCAAAATGTGATAAAATTTTAAGGCACCCTTGATTATCCAAAATCCTTATTATCAGAACAGAAAGAGTTAGCCCCAAAGTTCAATAGTCAATATTACAATGTATTAGTTATTGTGAACAAATCAATATTCATTACTAGTTCTAGTTGACCATTAAGAACTGACAGTGACAATTCAGGGGCGGATCCAGCCTTTAAGTAAGGTGGGGGTTCACATCAGACACACCATAACTAAGGGGGTCGGAGGGCTTGCCCCCCCACCCGGGAAAAAATTAATTTTTGGTAAAAATATAGTGCATTTTCTGTAAATTTAACACCACTCTAAAGAAATAATTTTGTACTTTGGGTTGAACCCGTTTGCATTATTTTTCAAGGAGGAGGGTTCGAACCCCCTGAACCCTCCTGGATCTGCTAGTGCAATTTGTAAAACCAGCTGGTCAAAACACACTGTAAAAGACTCAGTATATTAGGCTCTTTTTTGGGCTACACTGCTGCCAATATTAAAAGTAAGCAGCCTGAAATGACCAAATGTTTAAGCACTCTGGTTCAGTATGTAGAGTTTAATACACTGGAGATCTGAACCACATTCTGACATTTTATTGACAACAGTGTGTCTTTCATGATATCTACTTTTAATAGCTGTGTAGGGGTCAGATTGTAATTTTCATGTTAATTTGCACCTGAAAGTTAGCACTTTTAAAGTATGAATTTTTTTTCATAAACAATATTTTATTGAAGCAATTAGGCCAAATCAACAAAGCCTTCTCACAGGACGAACTATTTACAAAAGCATATGAATAGATGATAATGATGATGAAGTTGTGGACATGTGACTAATATAAAACTATGAAAACCACCCTGATTCCTTAAAAAATTCCTGTACTGCTTCAAAAACTACCTTTTTTTGATCAAAAGTCAAGTTATAATCTCCATTAAATGAAAATCAGTGGTTATTGTCAGTAAAACTCATAAACATTGACTGCCTATTTTGAGTATGTAGTCTGTATTCTAAAAGAAAATAAAAATTGTTTTCTACTAAAAAGCCACAGTCACAAGTTGAATTTTCTATAACATGTAAATTATGTGCAAGATGTTCTTTAAGAGGACTACAGTTTATTCCCATTTTTCAGTGTATCAAGTTCCAATGTCTATCACCTGTACTAGATAATGTAGTTACGCGTTTAAAAGAATCGTCTAATGTATTCCGTAATTTTATTCCAACAGGAAAGAATGAATTTTGATGAAATTCTTGTTTGTCCTAGAGAAGAGTAGTGTACCAGTACTTTGTTGATTATACAACATTTTAATGTACTTTGGTCGAATTGTATGCAAGAAATAACCAAGTTAAAGACTATACTCAAAAATTTTATTGAACGTTTTACAACCCAAGCCAAAAGAAAAAAAATAACACTTTATTATCAATGACTGGTACACATTAATAAATGTATGACTATAACCCAAGCAGCTCTTACAATTACATTACTTATGGTTAATATTTAAAATGTTATCTGTACAGAATCCTCACACTCTATCAATGACAGTTTTAGATGGAGCCTGATTGAGAGTTTTCATATTGAAGAATAAATGCCTAGTATCATATAAAATTATAAAAACTTTAACAAACAAAATTATCCTTGTTCAGTTAAAGTTAAACTTCAAAAAAAAAAAAAGTCACTTCCAAATGCAGTATCGGCTACAAATTCAGTTACATCCAATTCTTCCCAATACATTTACAGCAAAAACCATGGCAAATTTACTGCTGTGTACCTTTTGTGTCATCACAACACCTCCACACATGTTTTCAGGGATGTTATTTTATATGCCACTTTGAGAGGCTGTATCTCAGTGGGGGATGCTCTGATTGATGTCTGGTTTTCTTTACTGGGATTGTCTTACTCTCTGGCACACACTTCCAAATTTTTAAAGAAACTTTTTTTTTCATGCACTGTGGACTTTAAGGCTCAAATTTGCATATCTTTTCAAACATGCACACAGATATTTGGTATTCATAAAGCACTCATACATGTTAAGAGATAGAACTGTATCTTAGCTGTATGCTGCCATAAAAGTCAGTACATGTATGAGTACATTATAGAAACTGAAACTCCATTATCTGAACTGAAAACATTCCCCATTTCTGCCTTTTCAACAAGTAGGCTGTAAAAGTATGTCAGGTCACAGCAGAAAAGCACCACATCTCAGCTTGAACACATTGGTTCTAGTGTCTCTAGTGTGTTTTTGTATATTACAGGGTTTTATACACAATGCAGTGGATTAAATGTATTTTGTAAATGGTTTATCTGAAGGTTTATGACATGAAGATACTTCATTATTAGACAGTAATGCTACTGCATTAAAAATAAAAATAGGAAATAATTTTAGTGGTTATGAAAGAGAGATTTTAAAAAGAAACAAACATTGAGTACTATTTAAGTATCTATCTATTGAATTCCCATTTCACTATATAGTTCATCATACAAGAAGGTTTTGCATCATTGTACTATTAGATGTACAAACTGTTTATATCATTATATATCGTTATAAAGCCAAACTGTGTTTAAATAATTGCTTTTTGGTTCAAGAATATCATAGGTCTGTTAGAATATAAGTAGTATATACCGAGTGTATATCGAGTCGAGTTTCCCATCAATCATGTCACTTTTTGACAGCTGTGCAGCTGTTGCTGCAGATGGTAGATGGATGGCTAGGTAGGGTAGGGTCGATACTAGCTCTATACAGGTGATTGGACTCTATACAGGTTCTTGAGACTGGCTCAATGGGGACTTTTGTTTTACTTTGATAGTTTATAGCTATTACTCAGCTGAATCATCACACAGCTGTGCTTTTTTAATGGGTGCAGCTCTTTGTCTGATTTTTTTTAATGGGTTAGCACAGCTGTGTTTAATGGGGCTTTGTCTGCTAGCTCCAAGCTTTGTTTTAATGTGGCTTTGTCTGCTAGATCTCGTGGCATTGTCAAATCAGCTGTGTTTTAATGGGGGTTATGTCTGCTTAATGGCAGTGTGTGCTTTTTAATGGGCAAGCTCTTTGTCTGATTTTAATGGGGGAATAGCACAGCTGTGTTTAATGGGGCTTTGTCTGCTAGCCCCAGCTTTGTTTTAATGGGGGCTTTGTCTGCTAGATCTCGTGGCAGGGTTAGAACTGTTTTAATGGAACCTTTATCTGCTACAAATGTTTAATGGGGCTTTGTCTGCTAGCCAAATTTTTAATGGGGCTTTGTCTGCTGGCCATGCTTTGTTTAATGGCTAGCACAGCTGTGTTTAATGGGGCTTTGTCTGCTAGCCAATCTTTGTAAATGGGGCTTTGTCTGCTACCCATACTAGTTCACAGCTGTGGTTTTTTGAATGGAACTTTAATGGGGCTTTGTCTGCTGGCCATGCTTTGTTGTTTAATGGCTAGCACAGCTGTTTTTAATGGGGCTTTGTCTGCTAGGCCAAGCTTTGTTTTAATGGGGATTTGCTAGCCAAATTTTTTAATGGGGCTTTATCTTCTAGCCTACTGCATGATATTACTACTGAAAACTGAATCATCTAATAGCCCTTTTTTCTGCTGATGGGGGCTTTGTCTGCTAGCCCAAGCCTGTTTTAATGGGGGGCTTTGTCTGCCTAATGGGACTTGTTTTAATGGGCTAGAACTGTTGAACTGTTTTAATGAGACCTTTGTCTGCTGCAAATGGTTAATGGGGCTTTGTCTGCTACCCATTTTTTAATGGGGCTTTGTCTTCTAGCCTACTGCATCATATTTCTACTGAAAACTGAATCATCGCACAGCTGTGTTGTTTAATGGGTCTTTTTCTGCTAGAACTCTTGTAATGGGGCTCTGTCTGTTAACCATTTAATGGGGGTTTTGTATGCTACCCTACTGGAACAATATCACTTGTGAAAAAATGAATTATCGAAGCTATATTTGATTTATCACACAATGTATGCTAGTTACATTAGAGCTCTGTTGAAAATCCCATTCCCAATTAAAATTAACGGGAAATTTCGAACCTCAGAGTAAGCACACGAACGCAATATCTCGCCTCATATACAGTCGCAGTTTAATCTCATACTTTCATATACACTTTTGATTAGGGTTAGGGCTTTGGGGTTAACTAATAATCAGTGAATCCTGTCTTTTTCTTTGGAAAACTGCTGAATACTAGAATTTTAACAGTCTATATAAACGCAAAAATTCAACTTATAAACTTAATTGGTTTTCCAACTATCAAGCTAACAGCATCTTCTAGCAACATGTTTTCTAATACTGCATCCAACATAACTGATAGGGATAGTGAGATAGTTCATCCAGCAAGTAAACCAGTGGAAGACCAGACTGATGCTAGGTCATCTTATCTACAGTCTGCCTCTACTCAATCTGCAGCCTCGGTTGGAGGCTTTTCATTGAATTCTTCAGCTAGATATAACTCCAATCCAAGAATTCAACCACCCTGTGGTAACTCTGCTGGGTTACATTTATGTCATAAACCCACACCCTATGTGGGAAGATGGATATTTAAGGTTCCTGATTATTCTGGATATGATGAGAGATATGCTACATTTAGAACATGGCCGAAGTCTCACCCCATTCGCCCAGATGCCCTAACTCGTGCTGGTTTCCTCTATACAGGGGAGGGGGATAAGGTTACCTGCCCCTGGTGTAAAATATCTCTTATTGAATGGGAGACATATGATGTACCAATGGACGAACATAAGAGGCATGCACCCACCTGTGAATTTGTGAAAATGATAATGCCCAAAAATAGTTTTTTCTCTCCTACCTCCTGAAGATAAAGAGACATTAAAATTATTGAATGAATTGAATAGTTACGAGATGCTACCTTACACAGATGGAAGAAAGACACCTGTGAATTTTAGAAGAATACTCTACCTAAGACAGATGGAAGACAGTCAGCTGTGAATTTTACAAAAATACTCTACCTAAGACAGATGGAAGACAGACACCTGTGACTTTAGAACAGTACTCTACCAATGATAAATCTTCATTATGTTCTAAAATCCAAGTAGATGAAAACTTATTTATAAATTCTAGTTAGACACAGATGTAAAGGACGGGCAGATGTCTGTCTGATATACTAACCTTTTTGTCACTTTAACTTTACAATTATTAAGTAATAAACTTGTCTGTTTTATCTGCATTTAATTATCAATAAAATCTGTTTTTAATTACTATTGTAGTTTCTGTGTTCCCTTTAATGATCAGTTATACTAGTCTGTTTTAAGTCTCCTCACACAAAACCTTTGCTGAGTAAGTAATTTTTCCTACACAAAGCTTTTGCTGAGTAAGTGATCCTATATGCTGAATCTTGATATATTCTCCCCCTCACCTCAAAGTCTATAAAAAGCCACCCTCTCGATCTAACCCTTACACATCATCTGAAGCTGTAATCTAGGAATTAAAAAATAGGACGAAATCATTCACTGAATATGGCAGAGGCTCAAGTTTTAGGGAAACCTGCTCTGAAGAAGAATAAGAAAGATCTATCTCTACAGATTAAAAATAAGAAGAAAGATCATCTTATAGAACCTCAAAGCCATGGGGCGATGTCCGCAATGAACTATTCAGAGGCATCTCTATCTGTCACCTATAGAAGAACCTTTCATCTAGGCTCCAAGAAGTATGTGGTGTTTCATGGTGAAACTGGCCAAGTGCAGACTATTCATTTAAAGGAATGGGATGGTCAGAATGTCACCAACCCAGGGATCAAGATCAATATCTCGAAATTGGTTGTATTAGTTCATTTTTCTGAACTAATTAACCATGCACTGCAGGCTATTCTTAAAGGAGACAAAGGAATAGAGAAGAAAGTACATATAGGTGGCTCCTACTATGTAGCCTGTAATAGTCCCTATAAATCTGTAGGTATCAGGAAATGGAAGACCAATGCCAAGGGAGACTTGTTTCCCACCACTGAAGGGCTATCCTGCAAACCCAAAGAATGGGAAGAATTTTTGAAAGTATGTAACCAGATGTATAGCGAACGTATGGAAATATATACATATGTTCCATGTTTAATTCAACCTGATCAACCTAACCATGCAAAATTGACATGTGAGGAATGTTCGCATTTAGATGAATCAGCCAAAGGGGAGGTAGACGTGGAAATACCCCTTTAATTATTCAGGGACAAATTGACATTAAATCACTTTTTTATTTTTAATTATCAGATAATGGCAACAGCTTTCAACCCAAAATTTCACTATAAAACCCCGCATCAAACCCATTCTGGGCCCCAGAATTTTACTGAATCAAAATAGGCTGTTCAATTAATCTCAAAATGGATAACTTTGTACAAATTGGCAGAAGAATTGATCTCTTTCGACCCAATCATCTGATTTCCAATATGATAACCATTTGTGAACTACTGATGCTGATTGACAATGGACACTACCAGCAGGCGATGGTTTGTTACATCCTGCTCAACGACATTCTACCGGCCTTTATTGTGTAAGTACCAAATATTTATTTGTTTTAATTTTTTACATAAAATTTTAGAGAGGACTTATTCCAATGTAACGAGGTGGAGCTGTGAGGCTATTTTAGAACTAGCTTTGTATAGACCCCCTCCTGAGCGTAACACCATTCATTCAAGTAAGAATTTTAATGAAATGTTAATAAATGTCAATAAATTATCTTCTCTCATGACAGCTATAATAAAAAAACCAACTGGGTGAAATTTAGGGTCTAGTTAGATAAATCTCCTAAATTTGATGTATTTCCTTATTCTTTAAACTATCTCAATTAATTTTTATTTTTTATATTAATGAAGCTTTTTGGTTAAAACATCTGTAATTTTTCATTGAGAGATAATATACGAAAAGGGTTTCTCTACCCTCAATATGCAAATTGTCAATGTTAATTTTAATTGAGAATGGAGATTTTCAACATTATTCCTCTGATATACTTGCTCTCACAGCATCCACAGAGATTGAGAAGGCATAAGCTCATTAATATGTATGTCAAGCTGCTTACCTTCGGGTTCGAAATTTCCCGTTAATTTTAATTGGGAATGGAGATTTTCAACAGTATTCCTCATACTTGAGTATACTTGCTCACAACATCCAGAGAGGTTGAGAAGACTTAAGCTCATTAATATGTATGTCAGGGTGCTTACCTTCGGGTTCGAAATTTCCTGTTAATTCTAATTGGGAATGGACATTTTCAACAGAGAATCATAGCTCTGCAATACTGCAGTATTCTGACAAACAATCGGAGGCATTTCCCTAGGGTGAGGACTGTTGATAATCTCCAATCACAATAAGCAATAACGTGAAATTCGAACTCCCAGGTATGCACAGGAACACAATTTCTTTTTCTCAACCCAATTTTGTATTGACTAATCTCTGCTATTTAGTCAAATAACTAAAATTTCTCTAATTTTTATATTTTTCAGCCGGAAATATCCAGATTTCGTTCAATTTGTGAGCCAATTCCTAGAAAAAGCTGAATGTGCTATCTGTAAAGACGCCTTAGATCAGGCAGACATCATACTGACCAACCCATGTGGACACTTGCTCTGTGTGGAGTGTTCTTGTCAGTTATCAAGGATGTGGCAGGATGGGGCTGAGGCTGAACTGAGGTGTCCCATATGTAGGACCATACTTTTAGAACACAAATTTACAAAGGCCTACTCTATCCGCAGTTCAAAAATGAGCACTACCTCACTATTTACATGGGTCCCCACTTCCATGTACATGAATACCAGTTATGACCAATTGCTGATCGAGGCTCTAACTAATAGAGACCTCGAGATGGCTTTTGGGTGCGCCTTTTTTCTAGGCAAAAGCCCAGAAGATGTGGAAACTATGATAGCTCCTCAGTGGGCTACATATTACCAGCAACGAGCCAACAACTTAACATGCGCCTGCTGCAAAATAGACCTACCATTAACAAGGGCTTTTATGAGCTCTTGTTATCACTTTTATTGTACAACATGCTCAGCACTAATATCCGGTAATTTAGCACATCATCCGAGTAGGTGTTTAGAGTGTAACACCCAATGGCATGTTGACCCTAGTGGTTGCAGCATGTTGCGTCCTACAAACACCTAGTGGTCTACAATCTCAAAATTTTTTTTTTAAAAAAATTTTTTTATTTCTAAATTTGGTCTGAATGAATGGGGTGCCTCCTCAGTCTTCATCCTTTTTCTCCTGTCATATCTAAAAATTGACTAGGTTACATTCTGCACAGAGCCAATCAAGCCATATGTCATCAATAACAGAAGGATGCCCAGAATAAATCTGAGCAACTGTCATCATCAACAGCATGAAACCATTGGGATAATTAATAAGACAAGGAGCTCGGCATATATCAAAATGATAGAGGGACTGAGATATCACTTAGACAATCTTATAGAATTTTTATAAAACCAGCTGAATGTGTAATAGAGGGAATAAAAAACTTTGAAAAAAGGTAAATGTCAAAAAAAAATCTCTGTAATTATAATTTGCAAGAGTTTGAATAATCTGAAGTTTTTTTAAATCATTTAATATTTGGAAGCTAATGTAAATATTTTTCACTTAGTATATGATTATTCCTGTAGATCCTTAGTAATTTATATTATTTTGTCATATGTCTTTAATCTACTAAAAAACAATGATCTTGTTAAGAAATGATTTTATTATAATAACTGAATACATGAAGGTTTCAGATGCTTTTTTGACTAAGGTAGCACTTCCTCATAATTTATATGCATCCTTAAGTCAATATTTAAACAAGTCTGCATGACACGCCTTTTGTGTGGTGACTGTACAATCAAGCTGATTTATGGTTTTTACTCTGTATGAGATCTTCTGTGTAATCAGAAGAACGCTCTGTACAGTCATCTCTCAAAAGAATTGTTCAGCGTGCAAGGTCATAATTTATCTTGTTAAAGGAGGTGTCTTAACCTATTTTTATTTTAATAAAATAAACCATTTCAAAAGAATTTCGACAATATGAGCTCATCATATGTCTCCATTTACAAAGTACTGGTATTTATTTAGCTTTTTCTTTGCAATCAATCAGCGACACCAGTCATTGCAATGGAGAAGTCTGCTCTGCTTTTTTGTAAATGTTAACATAATAAATTGGATGTATGACCAGTCTATTTTTCTCAAAAGATTTTTAAAAAAATATTTTTCTGTTACACCTTCAATTCCATTCAATGTGACTGGTTTTTTACTTTTCACTGTGTGACGCTGAATTTTTAAATATTTTTAAAGTCATTCTATGTAGAATCCTCTGTTAAAGATATCATTAATATGCTCTACGCCATGATACCTGTATAGGATTTTTTATTGAAATTCTTATGTATATATTGTTTGAAAGGGTTATATGGTTATTTGACAATAAAAGATGGAAAATTATCACATATATTATTCTTTATGAACTATTCTCACAAGAAAATTACATATATGTATATATCAGAGAGACATAATAATAATCAAAGGATGATAATTGGTACAATTAAAAAGAATTAAATATATAATATTCTTCCAAAAAAATTCTCTGAAGAGATATGTCTGACTAAATTGTCAGAGATGATATGAAATTAAAAAAGATAAATTAGAATAAAATTTAAAGAAACACCTCTCTCTCTATCTATACCTCTTTCATTTACTAAGTCATATCAATTTACAGTGTAACTAATCTGTAACCATTCACATGTCATATAAATATTATAAAACCACTCTAAAAGAAATGTTCAAGTAAAAATATCTGACTTCAAAAGATATAAAATTACATAATAATATATAATATTTTTTCTACAAAGATCTCTCTGAATTACAGATCAAGAAATCACGTCAAATTAAAGTATCTGGACAAGTCCTTAACTATAAAATACAATACAATACAAAATGTCTGTCTATAATTTTACTTTTTTAATATAAAGACTTTCTTGTATCTTCGACCAGATCTGGTCTCGATGAAACTGGTTTCTTGCAGATCAGAAACCTGGTCAGATTCATTTGATACATCTACAGATCTCAGGACTGAGAGATCATCCATTTCTATCTCAAAATCTGTAGACTTAGTGTCAGATACCTGAGTGGCCTTATCAAGAACCTCAACGATACTTGAAGATAGATCTGTAGTAATTATCCTCTCCTCCCCTATATTTTCAAATATTTTCCTAGCATCAGTCTGTATCCGATCATTCCAGGTATCACCGGATACTGAGGACTCAGGATAGGTGGAACTTAATTCATCTGATGAAAATTTCAGATTAACAAATCTTTCCTTAGGACAGGTAGATTCAACAGCTGTGCTATCAGTCTCAGCCATGTGAGATTCATTTCCCTCATCACTCCCTAGACAGTCAAATATTCTATCCAATAGTATGAACAACAACCTGTCTTTGAAGCGACGAATGATGAAAACTGCGACCCCACCCAGAAATCCTAGAATAGGAATGACTAGAAGTCCATACAAATCATCGTCATCATCATCATCATCAATATCTAAATCATCAGCATCATCGTAATTGTCATAGTCCTGGTCAGTTTCTTTATGATCTGATGTCTGATCTAAAACACAAAACCAGGAAAATATTATATGAACTGGCTATTACACCCTGTGCTTCAAATATTATGATTATATTTGATGAATTTTCATCTCTAACCCCAAAGCCCTAACCCTAATATGCATATCACTAGAGAGATACCATAGAGAGCATTGGTCACTCGAATTGCTTTCATAAAATGTGACTGAAAATCTTCAGAGATATTGCTTTCGTGTGCTTACTCTGACGTTCGAAATTTCCCATTAATTTTAATTGGGAATGGAGATTTTCAACAGGGCTGCGCATTGCTAATAAAATAACTGGCTGATAAATGTAATTCCTCTCCAAAATAACTAGTGCATAATATCAAAGGCCTAAGGTGATATATAATTATATATCCATATTTACATATACCTGGAGACATTAAACCTCCCAAAACGTCCCAAAAATAAGACTAAATATATCGTATCACTTACCCGAGTTACATCCAATGACAGTGACTATGCTATCTGAGTATTCACATTCCCCCTCACAGTTCCAGTATAGGATTCTGAGCTTAGCATAATTCTTAAGAATAGTTCTAAGGGGTAAGATGATCTTTCCAATGTAACATTTCTCATATATCAAAACGTCTAGGTCATAATCACCACATTTTTCACCGTAATTTTCAAAGTCCTGCATCGACCTCAAGCCCACAATATGCAATGTGCCTGTCTCCTCGTGGAAATTACACTCCACATGATAACAGTTTGTAGTTGTTGTAAGAAAACAAACAAAAATCAAAATAAAACTGAAATACGCCATCCTTCCGTAAAATATAAACAGAAATATATGATTTCAAGGCGTCAAAATACGTCATAGGGTTTCTAAATTACGTCACAAGCTATGGAGGCATGTTTCCGTGTAATGTGACGTCACAATTCGTTTTCTCGCAGGAAAACTATTAATTGAAGAATATTAATTTATATTTCTTACCTTTATGGGTTGATTTCAGTGTCCTCATCAGTCCTAAGTCCTACATCTCTCATTTCTATCCCATTGCCCTCGTTTTCCAAATCTCTGTTAAACCTAGAGCAGAGTAATTTTTTCTTTAGGATCCATGCGATTAGAAATGCAGACAAAATGCATGAGATGCCGGTTGAGACCATAAGCCAGTAGCATCTTAGGATGTGTGAGCTATTGTTTGCTGTAATTTTTGTCATATTATAGACAGATCCTTTGGATGAATACTGGGCAGTGCTAGTGGAATTCCAGAGATCTGTTGATGAGACTGAGGAATGGTTAAGATTCCATATCTCTCTCGCTGTTGTAGCTAATTAAGAAAAAATAGTCAAAAATTACACTTTGTTATAATTCACCATTGACATTAAATACTAACAGGAAATAGCTAAAAGCTGAACCAATGAAGGTTAGCTCTGTCATTACAGACCTACGAGGACTGTTGAAAATCTCCAGTCCCAATTAAAAATAACAGGAAATTTCGAACCCGAAGGTAAGCTTGATAAAACATATTAATGAGGTATTGCTGCTAGTGCGTCGCTTTGGACGCAATGACAGTAAGCTCTGGATGTACAGAATGTGGAGGTCTGTTGAAATTCTCCATTCCCAATTAAAATTAACAGGAAATTTCGAACCCGAAGGTAAGCACCTCATAAACATATTAATGAGGTATTGCTGTTACTGCGCCTGTTTGGACGCAATGAGAGTAAGCTGTGAATGTACAGACTGTGGAGGTCTGTTGAAATTCTCCATTCCCAATTAAAAATAACAGGAAATTTCGAACCCGAGGGTAAGCATCCCAAAGCCATTTTTTCTCTGAATATTACATTATAATTTTAACTACATAGGATAATATACTCACCTTTCTGGACATTTTCTGTGCACATATTAGTGACTACTATAATTTCCACCGGAATTTCTTTAATCCTAGTGCAGTTGAGGTACATTATATCCAATATTGTCCAATATTTTAAAGAGGGAAAATTTTCCAAGACTAGATAGATATCTAGAAATTCCAACTTTTTTAAATATAAAATACGGATTTTTGGATTATAGGTAAATTTCACCCATACAACATCTATACATACAGCCATATCTTCCTCACAGTTACACATTCCCTGGAAACAAGCTTTAGATTTCAATAATCCGGGTAAAAGGGCTAAGAGGATAAACATTTGTGTCTGCATTTTGACATTTGTATGTACTCTATGCGACAACAGTACATGAGAACAATACAGGCAAAACTCTTTGTGTAGGATATCTGGCAGGTATTGGGGTATCTGGCAAGCAGGCGAATGTAATCTTGGCAGGTGAAATAATATAAATAGAGAGGAGACTAAACAGCTTTCTGATTGTTTACCGTGTGACTAAGGAGATAAGATAGTGATAACAATGTTCAAATTTTTTTCACCCACTACTGCAATGATTACAGGTCCTACGGGCTCTGGAAAGACAAAGTTTGTGTTTAAGCTATTGGAGAATTTAAATACTATGTTTGATGTTCCAGTGGATAAGGTGTACTATTTTTATGGGGTATGGCAGGATTCTTTTGATAACAAAGTAATTGAAAATTTGGAATTTATTCAGGGACTTCCTGACGAGACTCGAATTAAGCAAATTGCTGACTCTAAGCATAATCTGATTATTATTGATGATTTACAAATGTCAGCAGTGAATAGTCCCTCCATTACCAATCTATTTAGTAGGGATTCACATCATAGAAAACTCAGCGTCTTTTTAATACTACAAAATCTGTATCATTCTGGAAAGTACAGTAGAGACATTACCCTGAATACTCATTATTTTATTTTGTTTAAAAATCCTAGGGATATAAATCAAATAAAAATTTTAGGAAATCAGTTAGGAATGTGTGATAAGGTCTGTCTGGCCTATGAGGACGCCACTACAGAATCTTACAGTTACTTGCTGATAGATCTGTCTCCTACCAGGGATAAGAGCTCATGGTTACGCACCCATATATTTCCTGATGAATACCTAACTATATATAAATAGCTATAAATACTTGCTAGATCAAAGACTACTGATCAGTATGTCTTCTAATCTCCTTAGATCAAAGCATTTTCTAAAGGTTATATTGGATAACAATAAAAATTTAAATAAGTATATGTTCTCAGAGGCTAATCAGTCACAAATAAAAGCCATTGCAGAGATTTTCTTCAATATTGTTTGTCTGCCACTAAGTAAAAAGACCAAGGCAAAATTTGACAAGTATTCAGCCTTGATTAAACGATTTCTAAGAAGGGTTAGAGGGCGGCTTCAATTACTGAAGAGACATCACAGAATTTTTACAGATTTATTATATACCATAAGGAATTATATCAAACAAATTTTACAATGAATAAATTTGTAATGATACCTCATGAACAATTTTTAAAATTTAAAAAATATCTCGAGAGTGAAAAGCAGAACGCATATAAAGACAAAACTACTGAGCAGGAATCAGAGCAATCTGAAAATGCTGTAACATCATCCAAGGCTGAGACTGGAAGCAATGAGAGCCTATATATGTCACCACCACCAGGAATACCTGAGATCAGTGTAGACAAACGATTCAGTGATGATGAAAAATCCCCAACTAATTCAACTGGAGGAAGGGTTAAACAGCAAGGAGGAACGGCTACAAAACAGAGGGGAGGCAGCAGGGAGTCTATCAGAGAGCGCAAACCAAAATGGATTAAATTCTGGAATAAAAATCTCTCCTGATGTGGAGGTACTCCTTAAAGATGCATATTATAACCCCAGTAGTCCTGCCTCCTTCAGCGGGGTTGAAAAATTGTACAATTTCGTGAAAAAAAATGATCAATATAAGATTTCAAGGAGATCTATTAAACAGTGGCTAGCTAAACAGGAGACCTATACTTCACATCATCCTGTCAGGAGACGTTTCAAGAGACCCAAGGTCCTTTCCTTCTCCAAAAATTATCAATGGGATACAGATACTGCTAATATGGTGAAATACAGAAAATCGAATGATAATTATGGCTATTTTGTGGTTTTTATCGATATATTTACTCGTTATCTCTATACCAAACCAATGTATACTCTCACAGGAAAGGAAATGAAGCAAGTCATGTCTAATATTTTTGAGGAATCAGGGGTGAAACCACAGAAAATAAGAAGTGATCAAGGTAGTGAATATAAAAATTCAGAGGTGACCAAATTTTTGAGAACCTCAAAGGTGGATCAGATATTTACTTATTATGAAACTAAAGCTAATTACGCAGAGAGAGTAATAAAAACAATTAAACTCAAGATATTCAAATATTTAACAGCTAGAGAATCCTTCAGATGGGTAGATAATTTACAAAACTTTACGGCTAGTTACAACAATGCCAGCCATAGATCTATTAAGATGACCCCCACAAAGGCTCAGAGTTCAAACCAGTATGATATATGGTCTTATCAATACGGCCTCAAAACTAAGGGTATTAAGAAAGACAAAAGCATGAAGAAGACCAGACCTAACCCTAAAAGGGTGAAATTTATGTATAAGGTTGGTGATAGGGTTAAAATAAGTTATCTAAAGAACAGTTTCGATCGAGAATATGCTGAAAAATGGTCTGGTGAGATTTTTACAATCATTGATAGAAAACTAAATCAAGATATCCCAATGTATCAACTAAAAGATTATCAAAATGAGGTCATAACGTCATATTTTTATGAGCCTGAATTACAACTAGCATTTTTGGATGAAAATATGGTCTACAAAATAGAAAAAATTCTTAAAAAAAGGAAAAGAAAGGGGATATCAGAGATGCTGGTAAAATGGAAAGGATGGCCAAGCAAATTTAATTCCTGGATACCAGAAACAGCTATGGAAGAACTATAAATAGCCAATGCTGCCCTGTGTTTGTGTTAAAGCTTTCATAATTGAATGAAAAAGAGGGAGAATGACAGAGGGAGACTTTTACATTTTCTTAAGTTCGAAGGATTCCTTAAGGTTTCATCCTGGTAACAAGGGTTATAACTTCACTGTGGAACTTCCTGAGAGAGTGGAATTGAGGGGAAATTGGAAAGTGGCGCTCTGCGATATTTTTTTAAATGAAAAAATATCAGAGACCCTCATGGTTTTTTCAGATATCTGCGATTATAGTTTTGTTAGAGATTCCTTAGAACCAATTTTAAGAATGGTAATGCCAAACAATAAAAGAAGCCAATTATTTCCAGACAGGTTTTATTTGGGGGTGAGGCAGTCGAATTTAGGTCGAATCAAAATCTATATAAAAGATAGCTCCTTTAACAATGCTCTAGCATTAAAGGGGGAGATACAGCTCACATTACACCTTAAAAAAGAAAATGGATAAATATTTAAACTTTTGCAAGAAATGTATTGAGGGAAGAGTCGCATATAACCCAAATTTTTATGAATTAAATCCTAAAAATTCAGAAACAGATAGGGTTAATGACAAACCGGTGGAGGTTACATTAGTTACACCTACAGAGGCAGCAGTGGAGCAGGCCAAGAGTGAGATAAAATTGAAAAAGGGTATAAATAGCATGGTTGGAACCCACAAAGGTCAAACTGGTGGGAAGACTAGAAAGAGTAAGATTACAAAGAAATCCTCAAGAAAAATTTCTTCCAAGAATAAAAATAAAACTAGGAAAGGTAGCAGCACTAAGAGATCATCAACATCTGTCCAGAAGGGGGTGAAAGTAAAGAGTAAGAAGAAAAAATTCAATTCTCACTCATTATGGATATAATTCAAACACCTTTAACCATCTTCCAGCCGCCACCCATAGATAAGACGATTCAGAAAGAATATTGGGTGGAGTTCAATCCAATTGCCGCTATCACAGATAGCAGTGTAATAGAATTTAATATCCCAGGGACCTCAGTAGATTATATCAATTTAGCTAAAACCAGGTTACATGTAAAATACATCATTACAGATGAGAAGGGGGTTCCTATTCATAATAAGCCACCATCAGCTGGTCAACCTCCAACCCCTAGTCACCAGGTGGCGCCTATAAACTTGACCCTCCATTCAATTTTTAGACAGGTTGATATTGCATTAAATCAAAAAGTAGTATCCTCAGATGTGGGTGCTAATTATCCGTATAAGGCAATGATTGATTTTCTTCTATCAACCAACAACAACATGGTTCAATCAGAGGGTGAGGCAGCATTGTTTCATAAAGATCAACCAGGGGCCATGGAGGCTATCACCTACACAGGGGGTAATCCAGGCTTTACAGAGAGAGGCAGACCAACTAGAAGTGGAGGAACGGCTAGTGTGGAGGGTTTACTTTATACAGACTTTGGAATAGATCAACCCAGGGCTATAATAAATGGGGTGGCGGTTACCTTGAAGTTTTTTCAATCCTTCAATGAGTTCAGATTAATGAGAGATGGGAAAGAAAAGTTGAGGTTAAAAATCACAGAGGCTATTTTAAAAGTTTGTTATATCTCTTTGAATCCAGATATGTTAGTCGCTCATAATGAGGCTTTGAAAACAAGTCCTGCACTCTACCCCTTCTGGAGAAGTGATATTAAAAGCTTCAGTATTGCTAAAGGATCTCACACATTTATGACTGATAATATCTTCCATGGTAAGGTTCCCAGCAAGATTGTGGTTGGTTTAGTTTCAAATGCTGCCTATTCTGGAGATTACACTAAAAATCCGTTTAACTTTCAAAATATGGATCTCAATTATATGGAATTGAGTGTGGATGGACAGCCTGTACCAAATAGACCCTTTAAACCCAATTTCAATGAAAAAGATTATGTAGCCTCTTATCTAAGTCTGGTACCAAACGATTCTGATCGGAAAAATGGTTTGATTATTCAACTTTCAGATTATCCCAAGGGATATGCATTGTACCAATTCGACATACAGAGTTTCCTATCTGGTCAGGTGATGACAACTTCCGGAAGTGGACATGTGAGATTAAGTCTAAGATTTGGGACTGCCCTTCCAGAAACTATAAATATTATTGTCTACGCAAAATTCCCTGAAATATTAAAGATAGATCAAGCTAGAATGGTAAATGTTGGGTGATGGATAGCTACGAAATTGCAAAGTATATGAGGTTGGATGAAAAAATTCGAGATCAATTCTATGGCGTATATTCCCTAGACCTTATCCCTAAAAAACTACCCATTCCCTCCCTAGTTATTGTTAATCTGGATTACTCCACTGACAAGGGAAGCCATTGGGTGGTATTGCATCGGGTGAATAATGAGGTTGTGGAACAATTCGATTCAGCAGGAAAACAACCAAAGAGAGACATAGTTAATAATTTATTCAGTAATGCATTATCATACAAATACAATAATAAGAGAGTGCAAAATTATCAGACAGATACATGTGGATTATTTTGTTTGTATTATAGCTATCACAGTAGCAGAGGAAGAACCATGCAAAGTATTTTATCAGATTTTTCAGTAAACCTAAAAAGTAACGAGGAGATGATCATTAGATTTTTTAATAATAACTTTGTAAAGTAACGATTCACTATAAGAAATAAATGGTATTACATTAAAATATATTTTCTCTGTTATTTCTTCAAAAAAAACATTTACATACTTGAATCATCTGTGTCCTGCTCAACAGAGTTCCTCAGTCAGTACTATCACAAAACGCTGACAAGTATTCAGAGCAAATGCGTTCGGGTGCTTACCTTCGGGTTCGAAATTTCCTGTTATTTTTAATTGGGAATGGAGATTTTCAACAGAGTTCCTCAGTCTGTACTGTCGCAGCAAAAAGTGACAGGAATTCAGAGGCAATGCGTTGGGGTGCTTACCTTCTGGTTCAAAATTTCCTGTTAATTCTAATTGGGAATGGAGATTTCAGTAGAAAATTTTCGACAGCAATCCATAATTAGCTCACCCATGATGTTATTTCCGGCTAGAGAATTAGGGGGAAGCACAGAAATGAGTTTAGTGGGGTTACTGACACCCCAATAGGCCTCATCCTCTCTACTATAATTAGGCTGCTTATAATAAATAGCCTTATCATTAACAGATACTAGTCGATCTCGAAAATTTTGACACTGCCTAAATTTTTCAGAGACGCATAGGTGCATAATATCCTTCTTAATTTCTTCATTTCTACTTTTTGAGATAAATGTTTTGTCAAGATGATTGTATACATTAAGGGGATCTGTTTCCAGCAAAATCTTATGACAAAGTGTAATATTTTTGTAATGTTTGGCTAAAAGGTGATAAAACATTTGTTCAATTGAATGATAAGATAAGGCGTCTACTCTCATCTGAGAATAGTACAGATTAGATAGGGGATCCTGTACCTCTGATACAACCAGGGATTCTCTTTCCCATGGTGAGAGGGTTATATTTAAAGGTCTGGTTGTGATCCCATCATCTTGCACCTCTCTCTTACAATAAAAATAATTGAATCCTATTTTAGTTTGTGAATAGGTAAACATATTAGCATCCCTCATTCTAAATCCTAAATTGGTGGAGAAACTTGTCTCTCCAGTGCTTAGAGTGTGAGTAAATTTAGCCATAGCATCAGTTAAATTTTTTTTAGAAATACCTTTAGAAGATATTTTCTGTTTACCATCCTGATCCTCTATGATATAGGATTTTGAACAGAGTGATAACATTCGAAATCCAGAGAATTCTTTCTTAAAAATCCCTGGGATTTTCTTATCTATGGTGATATGGTGGGAGCAGCAGCGTCTTGGAAACCAGAGTGCATTCAACTCATCAGAACAGGACCCAAAAATTTCCTTATGATATTTCTGTCGGTATCTTCCCCTAACACAAAGATCTAGATCAGATTGATTTATAGCCATATACAGACTATCGGTGTCAGTTTCCGTTAATTCAAATGACTGGGGTCTAAGGTATTTCAGTAAGCAGTCATAATAAAATTCCAACATTCTTAACTTTGCATATTGTAAAATAAAAAAACCAATTTGTATAGGGTTATCCATCACAATTCTAGACTTATAGGTCTCTACCTCAAAAACTCCATTAATATCCTGCATATCTTTAAAAATGCAAGAGTTTATTATTTTTCGGACTTTATTCTTATCCACTAGATATCTCACATTAGAATGTTTAGTTTTATTCATGAGAAAGGAACCATAACTGGAATTACTTATCAATTTGAAGGTGTCCCCTATAATTGCTTTATCCGCCTCTAATTCACCCTGAATCCTGTGATGGGTCACCTTATCTATGAATGAAGTGAATGAGGGTTTGGGTTGAAATTCGATTATCTGATAGATTTTTGAGACTTGACATTTATTTTTCAGATACCACTGCAAAAGGGGGGTGGCAAGTAAAATTTTGCGAGCCTTAAGCCCACTAATCAGAAGTCTTTTACTTTTAAATTGAATGTCATTGGCGTTACAATAGGAGAGCATATGTGAACCTATTACCTCCATTGGTACCTCACAAGTAGCAAAAAAGGGGGGATATTCTTGAAAGAAATCTTCATGCCCCTCCTCCACCTGGATATCTACCTCTAATGCACCAAACAATCTTCCATTTTTAACATCTGTTAAGATCTTTGAGTGTGTTAAATCCCCCTTATTTTTCCTGTAGTAAGAAGGGAGGTAATGTTCATAAAATCGGAGGCATTTGGGTTTTATTTTGGAGATAAATTGACATTGCTGAATAGCCACAAATTTATAACCCTGTGAAATTATGTAGTTCTTTCTAGCTTTATCCCTCTGTTGCACTTTTTTCAGTCTTTCTGACCAGGTTTTGTTTTTTAAATTTTTAACTATAAAGCAGTTAAATTTACAACCGTGGTAATAACATCCGTTAAATTCATAAACTGTTTTATTTTGATAACAAAAACCATCTACCCTAAAGTTCCCTATTCTCACCTCTTTTTGATTATTTAATTTATGTCGAATTTTTATTCCTTCTTTACAGCTGAGATAATCTAACCAAACGTATGAATCTATGTACCTTTCGCTAACCTCTGGTCTAAAATGGTTTTCAGGGAATCTTCTTACATACACACCGGCTGGCATTAGTTGCTTGATAGCATAGGAATAGAGGCCATTACAGTCATAACCCACCACGCTCTCACATAAGTTATTTTCTACATTTTTAATTTTTGTTACCCCTTTTTCTTGATATCTGCTAAAAATTATGCTAGGACCTCCCACAATATTTTGTTTAAATGTATAGTATAGGTCTGCGTTATCTGAATTGAAGAGTGCAAAATTACTCTCTGAGGAGGTATAGATCATTTTTCTGGCTACACCAGGCAAGGTGATGTAATCTTTAAAAATATCTATCCCTTCCGATACATAAAGATCTATGAAAGTAGTGAGGGCTTCACAGAAGGGTCCAGTATCTAGATTATTGTAATGTATTAAATAATCCCTAAAAGTCCTCATACCATTCCTATTCCAAAGATTTCTAAGCTCTTCATACTCAGACTCAGATTCTAATGGGTTAGACATCTTCATTTTAGAATAGAAATCTTTCATTTCCGGTAAGCAGGTGCAGTCTAATTTTTCAAGAGAATCAAACCATTCATAAGGAAATACACCTTTTGGAATGTCACAACCATAGGCTTTAAGAAACTTCTCATAGGAACATCCAGCTGCTAAATAATTAGAAATATCTAAAAATTTCATATGTGGAGTACCTATGGTGAGATAGCTGTTTTCTTTTTTGATGGTGAAGATTTCATTTTCTGTGTAATTTAAACTTATATACTTGAGAATATCAGTCTTAATTAAATTCAGATCGTATCTACCTGAATTAAATCCAATAACAGGTAGTTGGGTAATGTAAGTAAGAAACTCTTTCTTAACTTGTTGAATATTGGATATGAAATGTGACAGAATCTTTTTACTTGGAGTAAAGACAATATTGGATTCTGAATCAGATTCGTCCGACTCGAGTTCCTCTTCCCAGTCCTCTGATTCGAAATCCGAATCCGCCTGCTCCCCATCCTCTTTATATTTCTGAATGAGCTCATCCAGTTCATATAAAACATGAAAATATTTGCAGGAGATTTGTTTACGAGCGGCTATACTAATCAGTCTGAGATATTCCATCATATTTTGAATCAAAATTGTCGGATCCGGATTGATAAAACATCTCGGTGTTTCAAAATTGGTTATGTTAGAAGCTACACTCACACTAATGGGAACATGTTTGGATATCCAGTTCAATTTACTCGTGGTGCTGTGGTTCGTTTTTTGAAGCATGGCCTCCATATCCCACACTGCAAAGAGTTTATAATATCTAGATTGCTCAGAGGTATGTATTCCTAGAGATTCGAGTTTTTCGAATATGGTTAAGGGTGACTTATGGAAGCCACCTGGAAAATGGTAGATAGTTCTATCATAGCATACTTTGTAGTGTCTTTGCATGTTCCACTCTCTTGTGAACAACTTAAGACACTTCTCACATTGAAATTTTTTAGCGAATTTATTTATATCTACAATATAACTAAGGTGGTTTTCATGTACATTAAGATACATCTTACTATCATAATTATTTACAGATTTATACAGATTACAGACAACTCCATCTGGTGACAGAGAATATATCAAAATTTTTACATTAAAACATCTTTCTAGATCCATCATCTCATCCATAGTCACACCAGTAAATTGTCCAGTAGAATTTCCTATTTTTTCTGATTTTTTAAAATTCATCCATACACGAAAATATTCGAGGAAATCTTTGTTACCATTAAAATGTTGTCGAAGACATCTGAAGAAACATAAATTGTCTGTATATGGTTTGCCCGTCCATTTGTCTATATACATTGTCTTCAGATTCCTATTCTGTTTGATGTAATCTGGCAGGTCTTCAGCATTTCCCAATGGAAACTCTGTTTTAAAAACTACATACTGCACATTAGTTATGAAGGCGAGGCTCCAGGCAGTAGAGGGTCTATCTGATCTTGCTTGTGTAATTATATCGATTCCAGCTAACTTATTCATCAAAAAACGAATACTATTCATATTCGAAATTCGAAAAGGATATTGAAGAATCTTACTGTTGTAATGTGGAACAAAATATCTGTATTCCCTTGTTTCATTGTTAAATAAAATGGTTCCAAAGGCGAGATTAATCCTGAAGGCATTGTGTAGGTTCTGATAGATTTCCCTCACCTGGGATCGAATCTCCCTGTAACCCCCATGCAGATTATTGGTTGGAAAATTGTAGATATTCTTTAGTTCAGTCTCTTGATGGTTAGCCTGTATGTGATCTATGTTTGTAACGTAAATCTCACGTAAATTTTCGTCATCATTATCTACAATAAAGGCTGGTAGGACAGGGTCATCATTGTTGCCTCCATGTTGTCTCATTCTATGCGTGTACAGGGCCCTCCTACCCTCAAAATTGCATTTACAAATGCCACATCTGTAAGATTTAGCAGCTGTAGATTTCTTATGAAATGTCTCCACATGAAAGTTGAGGGCCTCTGTTGTAAGAAATGGAAGATCACAGCTCCTACAGATATATTTTCCACATTTTTGAAGATGTAAACACAAGGCCTGGTTATCATGGAATTGTCGATCACATATCCTGCATTTCTCTTGTATCTTATCTGTTACTTGGTGACAATACTTCTGGTGATGAAGTAGATTTTTCTGATTCAGTAGGTTAGAACCACATAAATAACATCTACACTCCATGGTACAGGGTATTCAGATATGAAAAATAAGGAGATATTATAATATGTTGAAGATTTTCCAGTTTATATAGGGGAGTGTCTTGCAATTATTATTGATTTTGTTGAAGATTTCAGATGATTAATGAGTTCTAGACAGAGTGAATGCCTTCGTCTTCAGAGTCTGAATCATTGATTTCCATACCCATCTGTCTCATAACCTGTCTACGCATTCTCTGACCTGAAACCATTCTATTAAGCATAATTCTTCGCATTTGCTGAGCCTGAGTCGAATATGTTTTCATCTTCTTTCTCCATCCTAAATAGGATTTAATAAGTTTGTTCTTGTAGGCTCTAAAGGCTGTAAGAAGAATCCTGTGAGTATAGGATGGATAATGCCAGATGAAGCATGAGACATAAAACAATGACACCCCTAGGCATGTACAATTTTTAATATGAAAGGTATTGAGTGCCATCTCTAAAAAATAATCTGGGTGCTGAAGGTTCATATCTCCCACCTGTAGAAATAGATCCCTAAGAGTTAATCCTGATTGAGACATTTCTAACAATTCTTTTTTATATCAAAATAATTTTTGCAGAATTCCGCAAGAGTGATAAGCATTTAATATTTCACAAAAACAGATTTCCCAGGGGTTTATATAGCGACTGGGGAGTTTATAATTACTATAGAAAAGATTTAGTCTTATCAGCATTTTTAGTAAATGTGTTGAAAAGAGTGTCAGGATCCTTATGTCAGAGAAAAAATTTTATAAAAAAAAGCAAGCTCAGCATTTCATTACCAGTATAAATAGCCCGTGTTACATAAAACAAGAGTTATTAGACAGATGTGAGTGAAAGGAGAAAGTTTAAATATAGGAAAATAAAGTTAAGGCAGTCTTTGTGCTAGACAGGTATTTGTCAGTTAACGTATGAGCTCCCAATGACAGTCACATAGTGAGATAGAGGTGAGAAATACGAAAGGGTGGGTTTGAGGGGGGGTTGGGGAGGTCTTTGTGAGGGCTATAATATTTATGTAAAAATTATGATAAAAATAAGTGACACATTTTTAATAATAGAACAATGGGCCTTCTGTCAAAGATGCAGATGTGGGAAATATAAAAGGGAACAGGTGAGAGGGTAACAGATTGGCTGGAAACCATACAAAGGAAATAAAGTAACAAAGGAGAGTAGATTCAGATTTGATATTAAATTTTTTTTATCTAGTGCATTATCTGATTTAATGGTCTTTGTGATGTAAAGAAAATTAGGATTTGCATGCAAATGAGATTTACTTTATCTAGGAGTTTGTTCAATTAAGATTTTTCATCTCTAAACCCAAAGCCCTAACCCTAATAGCCATAACATTAAAGATTCAGTATAATAAGTGAGAGATACGATAGAGAGCAATTGTTTTGTTTTCATAAAGCCATATCACTAAACAAGTGATACTGAGAATGTATATGAGGAATTGCGTTCGAGTGCTTACCCTGGGGTTCGAAATTTCACGTTAATTTTAATTGGGAATGGAGATTTTCAATAGACCTCCAATGTGGCTAGCTGTGTTTAGCATGATGGTTGAGAGAGCAGTTTTCAGTAGTAATATGATGCAGTAGGCTAGAAGATAAAGCCCCATTAAAAAATTTGGCTAGCAAAGCCCCATTAAAACAAAGCTTGGCCTAGCAGACAAAGCCCCATTAAAAACAGCTGTGCTAGCCATTAAACAACAAAGCATGGCCAGCAGACAAAGCCCCATTAATGTTCCATTAAAAAAACCACAGCTGTGAACTAGTATGGGCTAGCAGACAAAGCCCCCATCAGCAGAAAAAAGGGCTATTAGATGATTCAGTTTTCAGTAGTAATATCATGCAGTAGGCTAGAAGATAAAGCCCCATTAAAAAATTTGGCTAGCAAATCCCCATTAAAACAAAGCTTGGCCTAGCAGACAAAGCCCCATTAAAAACAGCTGTGCTAGCCATTAAACAACAAAGCATGGCCAGCAGACAAAGCCCCATTAAAGTTCCATTCAAAAAACCACAGCTGTGAACTAGTATGGGTAGCAGACAAAGCCCCATTTACAAAGATTGGCTAGCAGACAAAGCCCCATTAAACACAGCTGTGCTAGCCATTAAACAAAGCATGGCCAGCAGACAAAGCCCCATTAAAAATTTGGCTAGCAGACAAAGCCCCATTAAACATTTGTAGCAGATAAAGGTTCCATTAAAACAGTTCTAACCCTGCCACGAGATCTAGCAGACAAAGCCCCCATTAAAACAAAGCTGGGGCTAGCAGACAAAGCCCCATTAAACACAGCTGTGCTATTCCCCCATTAAAATCAGACAAAGAGCTTGTCCATTAAAAAGCACACACTGCCATTAAGCAGACATAACCCCCATTAAAACACAGCTGATTTGACAATGCCACGAGATCTAGCAGACAAAGCCACATTAAAACAAAGCTTGGAGCTAGCAGACAAAGCCCCATTAAACACAGCTGTGCTAACCCATTAAAAAAAAAATCAGACAAAGAGCTGCACCCATTAAAAAAGCACAGCTGTGTGATGATTCAGCTGAGTAATAGCTATAAACTATCAAAGTAAAACAAAAGTCCCCATTGAGCCAGTCTCAAGAACCTGTATAGAGCCCAATCACCTGTATAGAGCTAGTATCGACCCTACCCTACCTAGCCATCCATCTACCATCTGCAGCAACAGCTGCACAGCTGTCAAAAAGTGACATGATTGATGGGAAACTCGACTCGATATACACTCGGTATATACTACTAATATAGATGAAAAATGAATATACAGTGCAACTATCACTAAATTACATTTAAGCCCCAACAGGATAGTTACAAAGATAAATATATTTATATTAGCAAGTTTATGTTCAGCCCATTTAATTTGAAATTTGTTTTGATTTGTTTAATGGGTTCCTGTAAATGTGAAGTGAATAGTTCAGGTTTCAAGATGACACGTTTCTATTGAAATGTAACTTTATATCGAAAATGCCTTAAAATATCTTTCTCACACATTTAATAGTTTTCTTGAAAGGTTTCAAATAAACTCCAATATGTGACAAACTTATATATATTCTGCTATAGGTTAAACTAATGATGTAAAATAATCTTAAAACTCACACATTTAATCAGAATTTCCTATAATTCGGAGACAAACAGCTGTTTAAAGTTAATCTATAATATCTTAACATGATATTTTAACTGGTGGATTAGGTTTAGATTTTATAAACAGTTGAAGTTCAAAGTTGGGGTTTTAAGTCCCATTCAACAGCCAGGGTCATATTGGGACAGGTCCTCAGTTTTGCCACTTATGGGAGTCTAACCCCATATTGAGGTGACAGCCTGTAATTAGATGCCAAACTTGCTCACCACCAGGCCACCGTGGACCTGATTATAAGCAGTGGAGGTCTTTTGAAATATTTCTTCAGAATGAAGAGCAGAAAAATACTGAAAATGTTGCTTGATGCATGCTTAAAGTACTTATTTCTGTCACATTGATAACCATCGCAATATATTTCAAATTGTATTTCATCTTCAATTTCTTGCTTCAAAAAGCAGGGCAAATTCTTTCTTGTAGTAACGTTTTTCAAATGTACCTCTTTCTATACTTAATGGTGAAGTTTGAGATCTTAGTTTGCAGAAGACTGAGCGATCACCTTCTGTTATGTTTGAAGTGACATAATTCTGTAATCCGATGTGTGACTTATAACTAATGTATATTCATAACTTTGGCGTTGAGTAAAGTTACTTTTTCTATTCCAGATCACTTAAGGTCACTTAAATTATCTTTAGCTTTTCAAGGTTAATTTCTGAGCCTTAAAATTATCTTTAGCTTCTCAAGGTTGATTTCTGAGCCTTAAAAATATTGTCTTGCATATTGATGCCATCCAATGTTTGTGTGTATTTGTGTGTGTGTATATTTATTTTTATACTCAGCACAATATCTCCATATACTACAGGACTCAGAGCGCTACCCATCCGACTGCACAGGTACAGTCCCAACTGACAAGTAACTCACATTCCCCTAACTGAAAGACAGAGACTCAAGGATGACCATTTTTCAACGTCCTTGAGGTTCTTTAGCCTGCCACTGGGGAGAGGACCCAATGACAGAGGACCGCCATTTTAAGTGGTCATCTGTGCCATGGATGGTCATCTGTGTTCTGGGGTTCACCACTCAAATTGTCATTTGAAATATTTTTATGCAAAATTATATATATTTAAAGTTTATATATCATAGAAACACCTGTTATATTTAAGTATCCCCCAGCCTCACTCCACGACAGGCCGTACAACAATACTTCCTGTACCTGAAAGGAAACAAGTCGGTAGTAATCATCCAAGTCCAGACTAGGTGGTTTCATGTCAAGACAGGAATTCTCCTAGTTTTTGGCTGCAGAGTCGGTTTCATCACAGCAGGACAAGCTTACTTATTTACAGTGATAAATGATGAGTAACAGCAGTAGCAAGGGGGTTACACAGTGTGGATCAAACTAGGAATCTAGACTCCAGAAATTAATCAGTCCAGTCGGGGCGGATCGAGACACTGCTCCTGTCTTCTTGGTTTGTCATTGTGGCTTGTCATGACCTGATACAGCTTGTCAGTTAGGGATTTATGGCATGTAGATGTAGTTTCCTGTCGAGTGATGGAGAAAAACACCCCAACCTCAAGTCACATAGGGAAATTGATCCAAACAAGCCGGGATGCATTAATTCCTGTCAGAGTGTGAAACAGACCCACTTTTAACGCAATTTTTTCTGGATTTTTGTCACTGATTAACAATTCAGCTAAATGAAGCTAGAGTCATAGGGCCATTTGTTAGGTTAACTACAGTGACATACCCACCATAAAACAAGCCTGAAATTAAATATGGGCTTCAGATTGGCAATATTATGATCTACTTAACATTCCCTCCATGGCGTAGGGGCCAAGTCTGCCCAACAACCCGGAACTGAGTTTTTAAAATATTTAATTTACTTTTGAAACAAAAACAATAGCTATACATTAATATATAATGCAGTACAGAATGATATAATGTTTTTACAGCAATAAAATTA